>CM042262.1:3844383-5206883 GCA_023566225.1 Romanogobio albipinnatus | reverse complement strand
CCCTCTATCACAGCCTCGTCCCAGCGGCCTTGAACACACACAGCTAAAGGAGCTTTCATAAAGGGCGAGAAGCGACAAAACGCCTCTGATAATGCACTGTAACCTCCCCTGTGGGATAAAGAGCCCAACAAGACACAGGGAAATGATTTGAACACTAAACAACAACAGAGAAATCTCCTCCCGTGAGCCGCAGCTCATATGAACGCTGCAGGGAAATCATATTAAAGATTCATAAGCTCTTAGCAGCTGATGGAGGGACGTTCACAGGTCAGCCCCTCCAGATGGGCATTCGTGTGGCCCTCGGGCGCTGGAGTCACAAATATATTACCAATCAGACTCTACAAGTCACCACATGACCTCCACACACACACACACACACACACACACACACACACACACACACACACACACACACACACACACACATACAGCAGTTGAGGTCTGTGATGTTGAAGGTTACCTCAAAAACCTCCCTCAATAGGGAACACACACAATCGATTTCTCTCCAGAGCACACAGTTCAACAGGCTAAAGGAAAAACACACACTGCTGTATTTAAATGTCTAATAACACACTGCTAAACCGTCTGAGGAGAGTTTCAACAGGAAAGGTCTTTCTGGAAGACAAACACAAAAGGAGCGTGTCCTTGAGACGCATTCACAGGATCATCTCACTGGGAAAGCAACACTGAAGATTCGGGTTTTGTGTTTTTTGGGCCTTGGTTGCTGGGCAACACATTTCAAGGCAGTTTCTTTGGAAAATACTCAGAAAAGGATTTTAATATCTTTAATACAAGAAGTAAGATGGATATGTGGTTGTTTTAAATTTTATAAACATTCAGTTACAATTATCTCCAGGAAATGGGGAAATTCTTTAGAGTTAAAGGGTTAGTTCACCTGAAAATAAAAATTTGCCCATGATTTACTCTCCCTCAAGTCATCCTATATTTGTATGACTTTCTTCTTTCAGACGAATACAATCAGAGATATATTAAAGATGTCCTCGCTAATCTAAGCTTTATAATCTATCCATCATAAAAGTGCATCCATCCATCATAAAAGTGCATCCATCCATCATAAAAGAGCATCCATCCATCATAAAAGTGCATCAATCCATCATAAAAGTGCATCTGTCCATCATAAAAGTGCATCTGTCCATCATAAAAGTGCATCCATCCATCATAAAAGAGCATCCATCCATCATAAAAGTGCATCCATCCATCATAAAAGAGCATCTGTCCATCATAAAAGTGCATCCATCCATCATAAAAGTGCATCAATCCATCATAAAAGTGCATCTGTCCATCATAAAAGTGCATCCATCCATCATAAAAGAGCATCCATCCATCATAAAAGTGCATCCATCCATAATAAAAGAGCATCCATCCATCATAAAAGAGCATCTGTCCATCATAAAAGTGCATCCATCCATCATAAAAGAGCATCTATCCATCATAAATGTGCATCCATCCATCATAAAAGTGCATCCATCCATCATAAAAGAGCATCCATCCATCATAAAAGTGCATCCATCCATCATAAAAGTGCATCCATCCATCATAAAAGAGCATCTGTCCATCATAAAAGTGCATCCATCCATCATAAAAGTGCATCCATCCATCATAAAAGTGCATCCATCCATCATAAAAGAGCATCTGTCCATCATAAAAGTGCATCCATCCATCATAAAAGTGCATCAATCCATCATAAAAGTGCATCTGTCCATCATAAAAGTGCATCTGTCCATCATAAAAGTGCATCCATCCATCATAAAAGAGCATCCATCCATCATAAAAGTGCATCCATCCATCATAAAAGAGCATCTGTCCATCATAAAAGTGCATCCATCCATCATAAAAGTGCATCAATCCATCATAAAAGTGCATCTGTCCATCATAAAAGTGCATCCATCCATCATAAAAGAGCATCCATCCATCATAAAAGTGCATCCATCCATCATAAAAGAGCATCTGTCCATCATAAAAGTGCATCCATCCATCATAAAAGAGCATCTATCCATCATAAATGTGCATCCATCCATCATAAAAGTGCATCCATCCATCATAAAAGAGCATCCATCCATCATAAAAGTGCATCCATCCATCATAAAAGTGCATCCTTCCATCATAAAAGAGCATCCGTCCATCATAAAAGTGCATCTTTCCATCATAAAAGGGCATCTGTCCATCATAAAAGTGCATCCATCCATCATAAAAGTGCATCCGTCCATCATAAAAGTACATCTGTCCATCATAAAAAGGCATCTGTCCATCATAAAAGTGCATCCATCCATCATAAAAGTGCATCCGTCCATCATAAAAGTGCATCTGTCCATCATAAAAATGCATCCGTCCATCATAAAAGTGCATCTGTCCATCATAAAAGTGCATTTGTCCTTCATAAAAGAGCATCTATCCATCATAAAAGTGCATCAATCCATCATAAAAGTGCATCTGTCCATCATAAAAGTGCATCCATCCATCATAAAAGAGCATCTATCCATCATAAATGTGCATCCGTCCATCATAAAAGTGCATCCATCCATCATAAAAGTGCATCTATCCATCATAAAAGAGCATCTATCCATCATAAATGTGCATCTGTCCATCATAAAAGTGCATCCATCATAAAAGAGCATCTATCCATCATAAATGTGCATCTATCCATCATAAAAGTGCATATATCCATCATAAAAGTGCATCCATCCATCATAAAAGAGCATCTATCCATCATAAAAGTGCATCGATCCATCATAAAAGTGCATCCATCCATCATAAAAGTGCATCCATCCATCATAAATGTGCATCTATCCATCATAAAAGTGCATCGATCCATCATAAAAGTGCATCTGTCCATCATAAAAGTGCATCCATCCATCATAAAAGTGCATCTATCCATCATAAAAGAGCATCTATCCATCATAAAAGTGCATCCATCCATCATGAAAGTGCATCTGTCCATCATAAAAGAGCATCTATCCATCATAAATGTGCATCTGTCCATCATAAAAGTGCATCGATCCATCATAAAAGTGCATCGATCCATCATAAAAGTGCATCCATCCATCATGAAAGTGCATCTGTCCATCATAAAAGAGCATCTATCCATCATAAATGTGCATCTGTCCATCATAAAAGTGCATCCATCCATCATAAAAGTGCATCGATCCATCATAAAAGTGCATCCATCCATCATAAAAGTTCATATATCCATCATAAAAGTGCATCCATCCATCATAAAAGTTCATATATCCATCATAAATGTGTACCCATCCATCATAAAAGAGCATCCGTCCATCATAAAAGTGCATCTGTCCATCATAAATGTGCATCTGTCCATCATAAATGTGCATCTGTCCATCATAAAAGTGCATCCATCCATCATAAAAGAGCATCTATCCATCATAAATGTGCATCTATCCATCATAAAAGTGCATATATCCATCATAAAAGTGCATCCATCCATCATAAAAGAGCATCTATCCATCATAAAAGTGCATCGATCCATCATAAAAGTGCATCCATCCATCATAAATGTGCATCTATCCATCATAAAAGTGCATCGATCCATCATAAAAGTGCATCTGTCCATCATAAAAGTGCATCCATCCATCATAAAAGTGCATCTATCCATCATAAAAGAGCATCTATCCATCATAAAAGTGCATCCATCCATCATGAAAGTGCATCTGTCCATCATAAAAGTGCATCCATCCATCATAAAAGTGCATCGATCCATCATAAAAGTGCATCCATCCATCATAAAAGAGCATCTATCCATCATAAATGTGCATCTATCCATCATAAAAGTGCATCGATCCATCATAAAAGTGCATCGATCCATCATAAAAGTGCATCCATCCATCATGAAAGTGCATCTGTCCATCATAAAAGAGCATCTATCCATCATAAATGTGCATCTGTCCATCATAAAAGTGCATCCATCCATCATAAAAGTGCATCGATCCATCATAAAAGTGCATCCATCCATCATAAAAGAGCATCTATCCATCATAAATGTGCATCTATCCATCATAAAAGTGCATCGATCCATCATAAAAGTGCATCCATCCATCATAAAAGTGCATCTATCCATCATAAAAGAGCATCTATCCATCATAAATGTGCATCTATCCATCATAAAAGTGCATCCATCCATCATAAATGTATATCCATCCATCCATCATAAAAGAGCATCTATCCATCATAAATGTGCATCCATCCATCATAAAAGTGCATCCATCCATCATAAAACTGCAGCTATCCATCATAAAAGTGCATCCATCCATCATAAATGTGTATCCATCCATCATAAAAGTGCATCCATCCATCATAAAAGTGCAGCTATCCATCATAAAAGTGCATCCATCCATCATAAATGTGTATCCATCCATCATAAAAGTGCATCTATCCATCATAAATGTTCATATATCCATCATAAATGTGTATCCATCCATCATAAAAGAGCATCTATCCATCATAAATGTGCATCTATCCATCATAAAAGTGCATCGATCCATCATAAAAGTGCATCCATCCATCATAAAAGTGCATCTATCCATCATAAAAGAGCATCTATCCATCATAAATGTGCATCTATCCATCATAAAAGTGCATCCATCCATCATAAATGTATATCCATCCATCCATCATAAAAGAGCATCTATCCATCATAAATGTGCATCCATCCATCATAAAAGTGCAGCTATCCATCATAAAAGTGCATCCATCCATCATAAATGTGTATCCATCCATCATAAAAGTGCATCTATCCATCATAAAAGTTCATATATCCATCATAAATGTGTATCCATCCATCATAAAAGAGCATCTGTCCATCATAAAAGAGCATCTGTCCATCATAAAAGTGCATCCATCCATCATAAAAGTTCATATATCCATCATAAAAGTGCATCCATCCATCATAAAAGTTCATATATCCATCATAAATGTGTACCCATCCATCATAAAAGAGCATCTGTCCATCATAAAAGTGCATCCATCCATCATAAAAGTGCATCCATCCATCATAAAAGTGCATCCATCCATCATAAAAGTGCATCTATCCATCATAAAAGTGCATCTATCCATCATAAAAGTTCATATATCCATCATAAATGTGTATCCATCCATCATAAAAGAGCATCTGTCCATCATAAAAGTGCATCTATCCATCATAAAAGTGCATCCATCCATCATAAAAGTTCATATATCCATCATAAAAGTGCATCTATCCATCATAAAAGTGCATCTATC
Source organism: Romanogobio albipinnatus (assembly GCA_023566225.1). Classification (NCBI taxonomy): domain Eukaryota; kingdom Metazoa; phylum Chordata; class Actinopteri; order Cypriniformes; family Gobionidae; genus Romanogobio; species Romanogobio albipinnatus. Next base: position 5,201,630 of record CM042262.1, on the reverse strand, counting down.
CATCATATAACTGCTCCACACGGCTCCAGGGGATAATAAAGGCCTTCTGAATCGATGGGTTTGTGTAAGAAAATATCCAAAATTAAAACTTTACAAACTATCTCTAACTTCCACCTGTCGTCCACGCGTTCACAAGAGACTGGCGTTCCAGCGTATGACGTGAACTATCCCATTAATCAAACATTATTTATTCATATTACCAGGAACTGCATAAGCAGCAGCCGTTTGAGTGTTTGGTGTGTTAAACATCAGCGTCTCAGCCAGTAATTCTCAAAACACACTGCGGTCGGCACAAACTGTGTTCAGTGTGGTGTGGTATTTTTAACCTTGTGCAGTTTTGTCCATGGTTTTCAAGGATGAGGCCGTCATGTAACTCGCCCATGCTGACATCTGCCTAATATGATTTTAAAAGTGTTTAATTTTCTCTCCAGACTGTAATAAAAATGCAGGGTGCTTTAGTGTGCCAGCACGCAGAGAGAATGAAATCACAGGTGCAGTTGTTAGTGTGTGTCTGTAGGGGGCGGCAGTGATGCTTCAGTTCTCAGGGACAGAGCGAACAAAACCAGCTCTGACTGATGGGATTCTCCACAGGAAACTCAATTCATATCATCTGCAGTGGTTTAGCTTGATGAATCGCTGCTGTCTGTGTTTTAAATGAAAGCCAAGCACTCGCATCTAATCCTGAAAAAAGGGAATCACATTAATCGTGTAATTATGAGATCTAGACAGCTAGAGGAAAGTTAATCCAATCAAATCACTGAGTTCACGGAGAGAGAGAGAAGGAGAGCAATTGACTGTTCGCAGAGACCCCGCCCCCTTTAGTCACTGTTGTTATGTCCAACAAGCCGCGCTCTCACACCACACATCATGGCTGCGTCCGAAAACCCAGGCAGTGACTCGTTGCCTCGCTGCATTATCAGACGATGACTTGTAAGGCACGTTTGAGCATGAAGGCACCTCACGAAACTGATTTCGGACAGACTTCTGAGGCAGTGTAACCGTATAATGATCTACAGCAAAACAGAGAGCGCTTTGGTGAGAAATAAACACATATTTAATTAGTACGGTAGTAATTTCTCGTTAGAAATGACATCAGAAGTGGAAAATGTTGGTCAAAAACGTACATTTACACACAAACTGACCAGCAAACGCAACTTCGGACAGCATCTTTTTTCCCCAGCTCAACTGTCACAGAATGGAAAGCACAGGATTGTGGGATATCAAAAGCAGCGAAGGATACATCTATGCTGCCTTCAAAAATCGATCAGATGAAGGGATCTCAGGAGACAGGAAGTGAAGCTAACATTAGAGTCGGACGTGCCTTGATGCCTTCCTGCCTTGAAATGTGTCCTCCGAAGGCAGCATTTTCCAGGTTTCAGATGCAGAGCATCGCAGAGCAAAGAGGACACTGACAACTAGGGCTGCTCGATTATGGCAAAAATCATAATCACGATTATATTGGTCAATATTGAAATCGCGATTATTTAACACGATTATTGGTGGGTCATATGATCAAAATCTTATTTCATGATATGAGTCATTTTAAATGTCAGTGAAATTTCACAATTATCCATACTTTAGCAAAAACTAATACTAGGTTAATTCATGCAAGTAGGCTAAATGTCCTCAAAACAGCTGCAGAGGACAAAACAGTCCTCAATAAAATAAAAACAAAGAAACTAGTTCAACTAACAAAACCAACAAAAAATACAACAGAAAATACAAATAAAATAAACAGGTTTTCCAGGAAGATGTACTAACAGTAGGTGGTTTTTCAGGCAATTCGAAAAAGGAAATTTTCTCAAAACTGCAATTGAAACAGTTTTTTCGCATATACAGGTCACCGGGTACGGTCACGCATTGCTCCCACATAGGGCCTACATATTATTATTTTTCCACTCAAGTATGTCTAATAACGAGATCTTATGTTGTTAAAACGACATATATATTTTCTCCTAATAAGTAAAGTGGCTTAACTTTATAATGACGGACTGGGTGAAACCACAAATATCATAACTATCTATAGGTCTACTGTAATTAAGACATATATTCAAGAAATGTATTAAAAGAGAAAGACGCTATAGTTTCAGCCTTGCTCAAAGACGGAGGAAACAGGCCAGCACGTCAATCCATTCCCGACTATCTTGGTTTGCTTCTTATTTATTAAATATACAGCCAAATAGTAGATTAAACATTGATCAAAATTAAAATACAATTTATACAAAACAAAATTAATTTTAAATTAATACTTTCTAGAAAACACAATTCAATGAAATGCTCAAAATCCATGTCCCCAGACATATGCGCATCTGATTATGTGCCTTACTCTTGCTGCTCACTTTTCATAATCAACATATGAAATGAAAAGATTATAATATTTAGACATAGCCTAACTATATGAAACTAAATAGGCTACGTTTTCTTTAACCCTCTGTCCGATGAAGTCGTCGTCGTCGCCTTCTGATGGATTTTTTCCTTATTCCAGCGGAAACAACTCACAATACTCCATAATTTTTAGCCATACAGATAAGCTAAGTGCAAGACGTAATTATAAACAGTAAACTGTCTACTTTTATTTGTGTACACTCACAATAACAGCAAAGGCCGAGACTCTGCACGGGTTATTTTGCACTCCACTCCAAACGCGGTCTTCATTTCAAAAATATATTTTGTTTATTAAACGCAACGTTTTTCATTTCAAAAGCATTTCTAAATTCAGTTCATATTTACAACAAACGAAATTCCAAGCCAAAATAACGAAGTGGTAAAAAAACCTTTGAGTTACCACCATGCAAATTCAAACTTTTCGCTCATCTCTGTATGTGGCAATGCGTCACAATAATCTGGCGTATGTAAAAGTCTCATTCTTTACAGATGATGGTATGTTTGGACAGAAGACGAGTTCTTTATTAAACTCATAAAAAACAATAGAATAAAAAAATGCCACACCTCATGTGTGCCGCTCAAGCATAAGGTGCTTTCCTTGCCATCAGTGCTTGGATAACACGCGTGTCTCATTAATAATAATGGCGTGCGGTGGATGGGATATACATAAACCTAACAACATATGTAGCATGATATTTGGAATGATTTATCACGAGAGGAAAAAAATGATTTTAGTCGCATAACATCAGTTAATGGAAACGCTGTCATTTCGCAATATTTTTTCATCGACTTTTAGAAAATATCGCAAAAGTTTTGCGCAAATCTGTAATGGAAACGCGGCTACTGATATTTAGATGAGTAATACACAGCAGCAATAGAAAAAAGTAAAAAAAAAAACAAGTAAAATAACTGCTGTATAAATGAAATATTGACTAATTCTTATTTAAAACGAATAAAAAGATATTAATTCAAGAGCAGTGAGTGATTTTATCTTTGTCTTTTTTTGTTAGATTAACAATGACTGCTGCTGACGTTGATGTCGGCTGCTGTCCCTTTAAGAGCTGCGCGTACCATAGGCCCACTGTTATACACGCGCTCTTTCTCTGTGTTCATTTAAGACATAACCGACTGCGTTTACGAGGATACTTACCAAAAAGGCATTTCGATATATTTGTGTGTACTAGACTATTTGACCGTTAAGGCGTGTATCTGAAGCCCATAGTATACTTTGCTTATGCGCGTTCCGCCCAGTCTCGGAGCGCGCGCGCTGGTGCTCGCCTATGGAACAGCATTAGGGATGGGCGATACCACTTATTTTGTTTTCGATACAATACCGATACTTTCAAGGCCAGTATCAACGATATCGATACCGATACGATACTTCTAAACGTTTTAAATATTAAATGTATTAAATTATTAACATTACTAAGAGTAAAATGGGTAAAGATACCCACTTAACATCATATTTGAAAAGTATTTTAACATTCAATCTGCTTTAATTGCAACTTATTAGATCATATTTTTGTTTACACATGGTTAAAATATGTTTACTTGTAGTGGTAACCATGGACATTTACAAATACTAGTTGAACTATGGTCACTGTAGTAAAAAATTATAATTTAACATAATTTTTATTAAAATTAGTTACAGAATAGAACATGATCAATATCAACTTTTAACATTACATTTAAAGAGTGTAATTGCACTATGTAGGCTACAATTTCTATTTTCTATTTGTTTACTGGGAAATAACTTAAACATGTGTTTTTTGTCTTCTGGTGAGCATTGTTCTGGGCTGCGTTTCTAAAAGCATTAATGGTTTCTTAAGATAGATAACAGTGGTAGACTGTTTAAATACAGTGTCATCAGTGACCGAACGCTCTCTCTGTGATTGGCTGGTTCTGTCTTGCAGCATTTGCATGCGTTCAGATGAGCAGGAAAATAGTCCTATGCTACACAACTGTTCAGTAACATAGGTTATTCGTATTGTATGCATTAAATAATCTCTTTAAATAAACAAAATTACCAAGAAAAAAAAACACCTTAATATCAATAGTTTTATTTGAGTATCGATTCTTTTCGATGCTCACATCAGTATCGATATATCGATACTTCATATAGATACGCCCATCTCTAAACAGCATTTCTTTCGCAGCTTAATGCGCTTTTAATAGCATTGTTTGGTATCAAGCACGTCCCGCAGTTTATCAACAGTAGACTGCATTTTACATCACTCTCTTATTCAGCTGATTTGGATGTTAAGTTTTGGGTTAGAGAGGAAAGCAAGCGCACTGCTGTCTGCTGTGAAGGGAAGGAGAGTGTGCTGACTGAACGCGGGAAGCGGTACAGTAATCGTTTTACCTCGATTATCTTATTTTCATAATCGTTGGAAGCCAAAATCGAAATTGAAATACGATTAATTGAGCAGCCCTACTGACAACACACTGATAGACAGGACCATGGGCCCCCCTAAACTTAAAAAAATTGTGATTAACCTTTATAACATATGAAACTGGCGGGAGGCTTCGGCTTCATCCGGTCTTTTAATCAGCGTGTTCTTCAATCCGCTGTGGCGCCGAGCAGAACGCACGTCAGAAGCAGAGGCGTGTGCGTTGATCTGAGCCTCATTGGCCTGTCACCGCTCGTCAATGTCAACATATTTGAGAAAACCAATCAAATCAGAGTAGGCGGGCTTTATGTACGCACAGAAGCTGCTGAGGCTGAGCACGAATTTTAGCAGCACAACTCAACGTCAAGTGCGAGATATGTAAGTAGCTAAACGTTTAATATTTGACAGCTGCTTCTTTAAAGGTCCCGTTCTTCGTGATCCCACTGTTCAAACTTTAGTTAATGTGTAATGTTGCTGTTAGAGCATAAATAATACCTGTAAAATTATAAAGCTCAAAGTTCAATGCCAAGCGAGATATTTTATTTAACAGAAGTTCCCTTTCAAAGCCTACAGCGAACGGCCGGCTTGGACTACATCCTGGTACTTCCTTCATAAATGACGTCAGTAGAACAGTAGAACAGACTAACCTCCGCCCACAAGACTATGCGCAAAAAGGGGGCGTGGTCTTGTTGCTGTCCCACGTGGAGAAGAGGAAGTGTCGCGTGGAGAAAAGGAAGTGTTGCGTTTGAGTGTGTTTGTCGCCATGTCGTCGAGACGCTGTTATTTTCATCCCGGAGTCAAATCAGCTTTGTTTGGTCATTGATCATTGAGCGCATACATCTCCCGTTAAGAGGCGTGACCTTTACACGTGCGCTAAGCTGCTGTCGAATCACAACACAGGAACCGTGACACGTTCGCTAAGCTGCGATCAAATCCCAACACGGGAACCGCTGGCACAATCAGAACTCGTTACGTATTTCTGAAGGAGGGACTTCATAGAATAAAGAAGTCATCAGCCGTTTTTAGGACAGTGAAAACAGCGGTGTACAGATAAGTAAATTGTGTTAAAAGTTTTTTTTTACACGCGAAACATGAACACATGTTATATTGCACACTGTAAACACAATCAAAGCTTCAAAAAACACGAAGAACGGGACCTTTAAGTCAGAAATGTTAACAAAATGACAAAAATATTCACGCAAATTAATAAACTTTTGTATAATTTCGCCATTTTGAATTGAAATAGGCCAGAAACAAGAAATATTAATAAAGCCGTTTTCTTAGGGATAAGATTAATAGTAATGAATGTGTGCATATCGTGAATTAATTTAATACATTTAGTTAACTAGCTTTCCTGGTAGCCTTCAGTAAAATAACATGTCTATGAAAATTATTCATAAAACATATAAAGATCTTCACTGCCGAAAATGGAAAAACTTAAAGGAACACGCCGACTTTTTGGGACTTTATCTTATTCACTGTATCCCCAGAGTTAGATGAGTCCATACACACCATTCTCATCTCTGTGCGTGCCATAACTCTGTCTGACGCACCCACTGCTAGCCTAGCTTAGCACAAAGACTGGAGGTAAATGGCTCCAGCTAGCCTACTGCTCAATAAGTGACTAAATAACGCCAACATTTTCCTATTTACATGTTGTGATGTGTGTAGTCACATTGTGTACTGAGACCAAAGGAAAATGAAAAGTTGTGATTTTCTAGACTGATATGGCTAGGGACTATTCTCTCATTCCTGCGTAATGATCAAGGAGCTTTGAGCCGTACCATGAGTGCAGCGGCGCAATGATATTACACAGCGCCTGAAAATAGGCTAACTTCCATCAACACAACCAACGTGTAACAGACTTCATTGTGATTTATCTTATAATTTGTTTTTAGTACATTTTTGACATTTCTGTGTGTTTAAATAGGTTTAAGGTCTGCATTATCTGTCTTAATAAGTAGGGACTTTTATTTTGACGGATGTTGTAGTCTACGGAAAGATAGTGAGAGCTCCCGGTTCATCGGAGTGGTTAGGCAGATTTAAAGTTCGCAGTTTTTTAAGTTGTTTACTGTCATATGTATTTTTGTGTATTTTGCTGTATGTTAATGATAATGCTATGAAAAGAGAGAGTTTGTGTACGTGGTGTTAATGCGCACCTCTTTGCTTTATTTGTTCAGCTCTTCCAGTGATGTTTTGGAGCTCAAACGGTTTCAATAAACTCCATGAAACATCAGTAAAGTCTGGCCATCATTCGGACAGGGTCCGCTACACAACGTGACAACCTGCTTGCACAGAGAGCGCTGGGGACTATTTTCAGGCGTTGTGTAATATCATTGCGCCGCTGCACTCATGGGACGGCTCAAAGCTCCTTGATCATTACGCAGGAATGAGAGAATAGTTCCTAACCATATCGGTCTAGAAAATCACAACTTTTCAATTTCCGTCGGTCTTAGTACATGATGTAAATACACACATCACAACATGTAAATAGGAAAATGTTGGCGTTATTTTGTCACTTATTGAGCAGTAGGCTAGCTGGAGCCATTTACCTCCAGTCTTTGTGCTAAGCTAGGCTAGCGGTGGGTGTGTCAGAAAGAGTTATAGCATGCACGGAGATGAGAATGGTGTGTATGGACTCATCTAGGGTTGCCACCTTCAGTGTGGCAAAATAAGGGACACCCATTCATGACACCCACCCGCCCCCCCCCAAAAAAAACAATTGCATAACGGACAGACATAAAGAATACGTCATGAAATGATTATTTCAACATTTACAATTTGAAAGCTCAATAATAAACCATATAAGAAAACATGAGATCAAGTATGTGAACTTGCAACAGAACACATTTTATATTATTTTACATTTGATTTTATTTATTTCAAAATAACTCTTTAGTAGCCTATTTGGTGCACTTTAAAGGGATAGTTCACCCAGAATGAAAATTCTGTCATCATTTACTCGCCCTCATGATGTTCCAAACCTGTACGAGTTCTGCTGAACACAAAAGAAGATATTTTGAAGTTCAGCCTGTACGCAGGCTGCTTTGAGGGCACCATTGACTTCCACAGTTATCTTCCTAACTGTTCAACATAACAAAGAAATGTATACATGTTTGGAACAACTTGAGGGTGAGCAAATGATGACAGAATTTTTATTTTTGGGTGAACTGTCCCTTTAAGCAGTCATTCTGAACCAGTAATCACTTTTTTGAATTTCAAAAATAAAATGTTTTTATTTTATTCATTTACTTAAATTATGACTATATTATCATGTAATTATTTGTCCCATTTTTATCTAAATATTTTTTTAAATGTCAAATATGAATTATGTCAAATATGAAATAAATGTCAAATACAAATATTAATCAAATATCAAATTATTTATTATGTATGATGAATAAAATTAATATAAATTAATAATAACATTTATAAGGCTATAATCTATTAATTAACCTGTCTAAAAAATTATAATTCTGTCTGCCAAGCTCTGATAATGTATGGAATATTATATTAATATATTATCCATTTAAAAAAAAAAACTATAGGCCTACCTTTAGAAGCACGGATGTGTCAGACAGTCTGAGTAACTGAAATGCTTCTCATAAAGTGTGCAGTTGGCCTGAGGTTCATTGTGAGTTACTGGACAGACCCATTGATACCTTTTTGATATTCAGCTCTATTCTGGAGATCTTGCGTTCAAACGGTGGACGCGACGCGAGCTCGACATGTTTTTAAAACACCTCGCAAGTTTGCAGGCACACTGGCACAGCGCATGTTCTCGAGACTCCGGCAACTAAAACACAATCACGCACAAATGAGCTCCTGTACTACTTATTGTGAAATTGATTTCTTTATATTTGCTATCAGTATTCTCCACACTGCAAAATCCGTATGTGTTTATTGAACTATGTGTGGACCTGTGTAAAAATACGGGACAAATCGCGTCCCGTATTGGTTTGATACGGGACACGTCATTTTGCTTGTAAATACGGGACGATTCCGTATTTTACGGGACGGGTGGCAACCCTAGACTCATCTAACTCTGGGTACGGATACGGTGAATAAGATAAAGTCCCAAAAAGTTGGCGTGTTCCTTTAATCAGTCATATCTGCCCACTGACATGGTTTTCAAGCTATTGTTATCTAATTTTTTGGCACTCAGAATATCTTAAAGCTACACTGTGTAACTTTTTTAGTTTATTCTTAGCTAAAAACACTTAGTTCTTTCAAAAATATATGTGCTCATTAATGTATATTTACTTCTTTCAAGTAATAAAGTATTCTCGTAAGTTTATAATATGCCATTGAAAATACATACGGGTAAGGGGTTCGAATGGGGGTCGCCATGCCCCTCCATCTTGAAAGTACATTAGCCAAAGAGGGACATACCCGTAAATTCAAGCTTCGCCTTTCGCGCTTTAACACTCGATGGCACCGTGTCGAATGTGAAGCGGGGGATTGCTCGAGACTGCTATATGAAAACCTGAAAGCCTTTTTGAAAGTCAGTTGCTGATGGAGGATCACTCTTATTCTCCAGGATATGTAACAGAGTCGCCAAGGTAGCGAAAAAGAGAATTAAGACGGCAACACAAGAGGCAAATCAACACTAATGGACGAGTTCGAACTGGAAGCCATGTTAATCTTGGACTAAATCGGCCACCGTAGGAGTTAAAACAAAATCGAAATTGGGAGGAACAGAAACTAATATTTACTGGATGGTCATATACCTTTTCACCGCTAGATGGGGGAAAATATCACACAGTGTAGCTTTAAAATGCACATATGTAAATTTTCTCAAGGGGCCAAGCCTCCGAACTCCCCTAACTACCTCACATTTGGGATCTCAGTGATTATAAACCTGCCTACATGTATGATTAAGAGATGTACAGTACGGTCATGCAGAATAAGGCATTAATATGTGCTTTATAAGTAATAATAAACAGCCAATATCCTAAAATGCATACTAATAAGCCACTAGTTAATGTGAGAATTGGACCCTAAACTAAAGTGTTACCATTTTTTTCTTTTTCACACCCTCATTGGGGGCTGAGCCACCCTAAAATGAAAATCCTAGAATCGCCCCTGGACAGGACAGAGCAGGTTACTTTTGACAAAGTCTCAACTCTAAAATTTTGTCATTGGTTAAAGACATGTGAAAAATAAATGCTCTTTAATGTGTCGCTGTTAAAGCTGCTCATGAACCGATCATCTCTTCCTTCTAGTTCATTTATAGTATCAAATAAACATGAATGAACTTCAGAAGGAATGTTGTTTCAACAGCGGAAGGACGTCAGTACACCGTTTTTCAAGTTCAGGTCCACCGACGTTAATCTACGAACTCTCTTGACTGCTTTGTCGGACAAAAATGGCGGATTATGATTGGTCAGATCGCCTGACCCTCAAATTCCCGGGCGAAGGGTGAATTGAGAGCATGTTTAATTTGTCTGCTATGAATGTCCAACAGTGCAACAGCATTTTTTTCTTAACTACTTAAGCTCTGGGACCATTTTTGGGGATTTCCGCCTGGATTTGGCCGACCCAAATTGAAAAGCTTCCCATACACATTAAATACACTCTCAAAATACACAGTTTCAGTGTCATTTTACAGGAAACCTTTTGAAGTTACACAAAACACTGCTAAAAGTGATAAACCTATGTTGTCTGAGCTGTAATAAACCTGCCAAAAAAGTTTTTTGATTTTTCGGTTATACATTAATTTGTGAAAGTGTGTAACTCAGGCCCTGCGAGCTCTAGCACCCTGCAGACAGTTTGGGCTGTTTCCACTAGACTCCAGAAAATACTGGGAAAAGGATTTTTGTCTGTATCATGTATGCAAGATTTATTCAAATGGATCTGAAGGGAGATAAATAAATCCTCAAAAACTTTGCGTTTGCTCTGCTGTTGCCACCCCTCATAATCCTCATCATCAACTACTCTTCTAGATCCGCCACTGCATGCCGCCAATCCAAACTCTATGCTAATGGCCAATTATCTCTGACAGAAGTGCAGTTTCATTCAGCCCGTCTGCCTTCGCTGCCATTGGTCTGAACTGACAAGTAGCCAGTCAATTCTATTCTATTTCTATCTAAACTTCAAAAACTCTCTTAAAAACATCTGCATTGTATTAAAGTTTAAGCAGCCAAGCAGGTGTTTCTAAGACTTCATCTCCTGTTGATGGAGTGAGAGCGGCTCTAATGAGCTGACTGACAGGAGTGATGTCATCACTCATACACACCTCTCATGAGAGTGTTATCAGTGTATTACTGCACAACGAGGATAACGCGCATCTAAAGCATCTATTAGACATTTGTTGCCAAGTAACAGGTTCCCATGGTCCCATGTCCGCCTCATTATCAGTATTTGTCTGTGCTGTTACGGGACACCCCGCTGCCGTGTGTGTGTGTGTGTGTGTGTGTGTGTGTGTGTGTGTGTGTGTGTGTGTGTGTGTTTAACAGGCTAATGAAAGTCATCACACAGCAGTGGATGATGAAACTTAATCTCTGTTTCCAAAACCTAGTGAGCTGCCTATCTATAAATCCTTTTAAGGCATCATATCTGCTTATATAATAATATAATGATATAATTCTTCAAATATTAAAAATACAAACACGATCCCCTGACCGATTACCAGTTCACCTGCGGACTGGTTTAAAACGGGATGTTCTGTAATCTTTTCACTATTATTTTGCCTCTGTCCCAACTTTTTGGAAGTGTGTTCCAGACATCAAAATGTGCTACTATGCTACTGTATTTTAATGTTGGTCATGATGGTGGTACTTGGAGAGCCAAATATTTTCTGAGGTGGTACCTGGTATAAAAAGTGTCAGAACCACTGCTATAGTGCATGATTTGAAAACGAATACATTTTTACATTTGCACCACATAATCCGCTCCATATTTACGTCTTTTCTGGAATAGAACAGAAAACATTCATCGCTCAATTTAACACCAGTGAATGCAACAAATATCAAACATCTGCAACATTTTGTACTCACAGACACTTTATATTCATGACACTGGGCTGCTTAACCCTCTGGGGCTCGTCGGTCATTTCTGACCCGAATTTTTAAAAATAGAAAATGTTTAAAATCGTAACTTCATCAGAATGGTCCGAAACTTGGTGACTTTATTGGTACTTGGTATATGAACACCCCAAAAAATTGGGGACAGGATTTGAAAAGTCTAAGCGGTCGTAAAGAAAATAATCACACTCAGGACCTTCGGGTCAAAAATGACCCCCATAGGAAATGAATGGGAAATTGTTTTTTTGTGCATACAATCTACAAATCAGCCAGGATGCAGAAAAAAAGGACTCAACAGTGAAGGGGTGAATCTCTAAAACATCAAGAGTGCAAAACAGACAAAAAAACTCTCACACACACACACACACACACACACACACACACACACACACACACACACACACACACACACACACACACACACACACACACACACACACACACACACACACACAAGAACACAATTAGCTTTTGGAATGGCACGCGTTAATTTGTGTGTGTGTGTGTGTTTTTTTTTGTGTATAAGTGTGTGTGTGTGTGAGTTTTTTTGTCTGTTTTGCACTCTTGATGTTTAAGAGATTCACCCCTTCAATGTTCAGTCCTTTTTTTCTGCATCCTGGCTTCATTTCCTATGGGGGTCATTTTTGACCCGAAGGTCCTGAGTGTGACTATTTTTTTTTATGACCACTTAGACTTTATTGGGTGTTCATTTACCAAGTACCAATAAAGTCACCAAGTTTCGGACCATTCCGATAAAGCTACGATTTTTTTTAAATTTTTATAAAACGCAAGATCCACTATAGTGGTAAAAATGTGCTATTGCGTGATAAAAATGCTCAATGTGTCCACCGGATGGCACCGATCTCATTTAATAAATTGCTTTCATGAGGCCTAGGCTTGACTCTAAAATGAAATACAGCTTTAATAAAAAAAAAAAAAATTATAAATCATAAAATTATCTCAAAACACCAAAAAAGAAAAGAAAAAATATTATTGAACAAAAATATATTTAATTGATTTTACTATTTTTTTATCTTAATCCCGCCCTCCGGGTCATTTTTGACCCGAAGGTCCTGAGTGTGACCCATAAATGAAGAACCCCATCAGCAATGGAGAAAAATGATATCGCTTATAGCGCCTCTTGGACGTGTAACTGGAAAAGTGCGACGTATTTCAGGCTTCGCAGAAATGTTGTAAATATGGCATCAACCCTGACTAAGGTCTGTTGCAGTTTTTACTTACTCTGATGAAAAGCATTTTCTCTCCGACGCGGTAACGGCCCTGTGATTGTCGCTCTATGCAGAACTTATTTGGGCACTTACAAGGTGGATCTTCAGAAATGTGCTTCACCTGGAACACACATCACATGCGAAATGACAGAAAACTTCACATTCTCACTCTAGAGGAAAAAGAAACTGAAGTTAAAGTGGTGCCGATCACATGAAATGTTACTCACAGCATCATCCAGTAGCTTGCCGGTACTTTTTTTGCTGGAGTTGGTCTTGTTGAATGGAGAGATAGATAAAGAGACGGACGGAGAACCGGATGGAGATTGGGAATTGGAAGCGGGAGGTACAGGTGAGAGCGGAGGTTCAGGTGTCTTCTCTAACTGTTCGATCTCTTTCTCCAGCTTTATAAGTCCAGGTGGCTCTACCTTATACCTGTCACAAGAGTGAACATTCACACTTTATAGTTTGATTACATGTACAACAAAGGTGCATTACACTTTTTTATAAGGCTGCATTTCCACCAAAGCGTCTTTAGCCGGCTGGAAACGTCTCGCTGTGAGCGCTTAAGAGCGTTTTGGCAGTGCAGCGGTTTTTCCAGTTGAGACTCTTTGCTTGTTATGATACTAAATATCCACGGACGTATTACTAGTATCTCATTTCACAGTGTAGTAATGTTTGTTCATGCGGGAAGAGGCGGGAACCGGCAAACGTTTAACAACTTTAAAGGGATAGTTCACCCAAAAATGAAAATTAGCCCATGATTTACTCACCCTCAAGTCATCCGAGGTGTATATGACATTCTTCTTTCAGACAAATAAAAAGAGTTATATTAAAAATGTTCTGGCTAATCCAAGCATTATAATGGCAGTAATAGTTGCTATGTTTTTGAAGTCCATATAAAATGCATCTGTCCATCAAATAACTGCTCCACGCGGCTCCGGGGTCTTAATAAAGGCCTTCTGAAGCGAATCGATGCGTTTGTGTAAGAAAAATATCCATATTTAAAAATGGATTTCATTTTTTTCTATGGCTCTGCATCAGCCGTCCCCGCGCCATCACTTCCGGTGAATAAGGTCAAAATACATGCAAAATACCGGCGCGATCATAGATATATACATAGAATCCTCATTAGTGCCTGCGCGGATCGGTCGAATGAGGCATCTATGTATATATATCTTTGATCACGCCAGTATTTTGACCTTATTCGCTGGAAGTTATGGCGCTGGGAATACTAGATGACATTCGTCTGATAAGAGGTAAAAAAATAACATAAATACTGTTGGGTTTCTCGCAGAAACCGATCGTTTCGTGTCTTAAGACATCAATGTGTCGCAACGAGCCGCATGGTTTAATATGGAGTCGTATGTTTATATATGTTTATACTCTCATTGCTCTCATACTCTAAAATATCCCCATTGACATGCATTATACGACTCTACTGAAGAAACAAAGACACCTACATCTTGGATGCCCTGGGGGTAAGCAGATAAACATAAAAATTTCATTTTTGGGAGAACTATCCCTTTAAAAATAATAAATCAACAAAATAAAATAATCGTACAAATACGTACAAAACAAACATAAACAAAACACAACATAAAAGTCCAGGCCTGGCCCTCTCTCGTCTCCGGGCTCCCTCATGAGAGGACTCGAGACCGGTGTGACTCGCAAGTGGTGCTCATTCTCAATCACGGTCCCGCTCGCTCCTCCCACGTCCCTCGCCAACCTCGCCACACGCAGGTAGTTTGTTTCCGCATTGTTTCTATATAAAAATGCTGATACAATGTAAAGTATTTGCTCTGGCTCTTGTTTTAAATGATATTGTTACGTTATTATACCGCTTGTTTTCATCAGTTGACATTGCAAACACAGAATGTGACGGTTGGTCGGTGTTGTATTAGTCCCGCCCCTTCTTCACTGTGATTAGACGGCCATGTGAAAAGTGACAGTGATGAGCGCTGCGTTTTACTCACAGTTGAACATTCTTCAACTCTCGGCGACCGGTAAAAAACGCTGAGCGCTCAGTGCCTCGTTGCACTCCTGGAATTCTAAAAACGCGACGCTCCCATTGAAAACAATTGGAAAAAAACGCCAGCCGCATGAAAAAACGCTTTGGTGGACACACGGCCTAAGGTGTCATTGTTACAGTGTAATTATATATTTAAAGGAACACTATTTTTGAAAATAGGCTCATTTCCCAACTCCCCTAGGGTTAAACAGTTTTCGAATCTATTCAGCCGATCTCTGGGAGCACTTTTAGCATAGCTTAGCATAGATAATTGAATCTGTTAGCATCTCGCTTAAAAATGACCAAAGAGTTTCAATATTTTTCCTATTTAAAACTTGACTCTTCTGTAGTTACATCGTGTACTAAGACCGAAGGAAAATGAAAAGTTGTGATTTTCTAAAGTTGTGACCGATATGGCTAGGAACTAAACTCTCGTCCCATGAGTGCAGCGTCGCAATGATATTACACAGCGCCTGAACACAGGCTAACTTCCGTCAACATAACCAATGTGACAACGGGCTTACACAGAGAGCGCTGGGGACTATTTCAGGTGCTGCGTAATATCATTGCACTGCTGCACCCATAGGACGGCAGCAAAGTTCCTTCAACTTGCGTAGAAAGCGTATATACACTCACCTAAAGGATTATTAGGAACACCATACTAATACTGTGTTTGACCCCCTTTCGCCTTCAGAACTGCCTTAATTCTACATGGCATTGATTCAACAAGGTGCTGAAAGCATTCTTTAAGAATGTTGGCCCATATTGATAGGATAGCATCTTGCAGTTGATGGAGATTTGTGGGATGCACATCTAGGGCACGAAGCTCCCGTTCCACCACATCCCAAAGATGCTCTATTGGGTTGAGATCTGGTGACTGTGGGGGCCATTTTAGTACAGTGAACTCATTGGCATGTTCAAGAAACCAATTTGAAATGATTCAAGCTTTGTGACATGGTGCATTATCCTGCTGGAAGTAGCCATCAGAGGATGGGTACATGGTGGTCATAAAGAAACAATGCTCAGGTAGGCCGTGGCATTTAAACTGATGCCCAATTGGCATTAAGGGGCCTAAAGTGTGCCAAGAAAACATCCCCCATACCATTACACCACCACCACCAGCCTGCACAGTGGTAACAAGGCATGATGGATCCATGTTCTCATTCTGTTTACGCCAAATTCTGACTCTACCATCTGAATGTCTCAACAGAAATCGAGACTCATCAGACCAGGCAACATTTTTCCAGTCTTCAACTGTCCAATTTTGGTGAGCTCGTGCAAATTGTAGCCTCTTTATCCTATTTGTAGTGGAGATGAGTGGTACCTGGTCTTCTGCTATTGTAGTCCGCCTCAAGGTTGTGCGTGTTGTGGCTTCACAAATGCTTTGCTGCATTCCTCGGTTGTAACGAGTGGTTATTTCAGTCAAAGTTGCTTTTCTATCAGCTTGACCATCAGTCGGACCATTCTCCTCTGACCTCTAGCATCAACAAGGCATTTTTGCCCACAGGACTGCCGCATACTGGATGATTTCCCTTTTCACACCATTCTTTGTAAACCCTAGAAATGGTTGTGCGTGAAAATCCCAGTAACTGAGCAGATTGTGAAATACTCAGACCGGCCCATCTGGCACCAACAACCATGCCACGCTCAAAATTGCTTACATCACTTTTCTTTCCCATTCTGACATTCAGTTTGGAGTTCAGGAGATTGTCTTGACCAGGACCACACCCCTAAATGCATTGAAGCAACTGCCATGTGATTGGTTGATTAGATAATTGCATTAATGAGAAATTGAACAGGTGTTCCTAATAATCCTTTAGGTGAGCGTCGGACGAAGTGTAAGCGCTTTGAACTGTAAAACTGCGTTTTGAAGTGTAAGCGCAGTTATATGGTGGATAGATGCACTTTTTTGGTCTTCAAATTTTGGGCTGCCGTTCACTGCCATTATAAAGCTTGGAAGAGCCAGGATATTTTTAATATAACTCTGATTGTGTTCGTCTGAAAGAAGAAAGTCATATACGCCTAGGATGGCTTGAGGGGGAGTAAATCATGGGCTAATTTACTTTTTTGGGTGAACTATCCCTTTAACAACTACCTTATTAACTATTAATAAGCAGTAATTAGGAGTTTATTCAGGCAAACTTTGTGAATATGTGTTCCCCACACTAAAGTGTTAGCAAGAAATCGAAAAACATAATTTGGCAGTGTTTTATGTTTCACCAAATAACCAAAGTGAAGCCATTTGGAGCGACATGAGGGTGTGTGAGTGATGACACAAATGTATTTTGCGGTCTACCTGGATGCTATCCTCCCCAGCTCCAGCAGGCACAGACAAACCTCTCTTGGCTCTTTGTGTAAAACTAGAGGAACATAAACACAGAAACATGAGACATAAAACAGCCACTGCATCTTGACAATCAAAGATCTGCTGAAAACATCAATATGGTTGAATGATGAAACCAAGAGACCACAGAATGACACGGTGAGGATGAATTAGCCATTCATTACACTATCACGCTCACCACAGCTAATGTTCTCTCAGCGTGAGTGTGTTTTCAGCATAAAGTGATCGGACAACACGCCATGCTTTTCAGAAGGAGTCGTGGAGCATACAAACTACATTTCCCATGAATCAGTGGGGTTGAGTGATGGCAACACAACACAACATGCATTGAAATCTCCACGTCAAACCTTAGAACATCCCACCTGAACATAACGCATCCATTGCCATTCCCCATTTCTGAGGGGGGAAGGAAGAAAAAATGTATTAAGTATTTTTTTTTCTCTTTTAAATGTTTTTTTCTTTCTTTTCTTTTTCTTTTTCATGATTCAGCACATCATACACAACACTTGCTAATTGCTAATTTGATGATTAGCCAGTTTTGGGTATATAGATCAGATTTACCGAAACACACACTTACAAATATGGTTTGCATTTCAAATCCAAAGGGCATCCATTCACTGTTCTGAATATTCGATTGAAAGCGAGTTTAGGACAGCCTTTCTGACTTGAGTTTTTCACAAATACGTCATGTCATGTACATACAACACAATTACACATACAGCGAGGAAAATAAGTATTTGAACACCCTGCTATTTTGCAAGTTCTCCCACTTAGAGATCATGGAGGGGTCTGAAATTGTCATCGTAGGTGCATGTCCACTGTGAGAGACATAATCTAAAAAAAAAAAAAATCCAGAAATCACAATATATGATTGTTTAACTATTTATTTTTATGATACAGCTGCAAATAAGTATTTGAACACCTGAGAAAATCAATATTAATATTTGGTACAGTAGCCTTTGTTTGCAATTATAGAGGTCAAACGTTTCCTGTAGTTTTTCAGCAGGTTTGCACACACTGCAGGAGGGATTTTGGCCCACTCCTCCACACAGATCTTCTCTAGATCAGTCAGGTTTCTGGCCTGTCACTGAGAAACACGGAGTTAGAGCTCCCTCCAAAGATTCTCTATTGGGTTTAGGTCTGGAGACTGGCTAGGCCACGCCAGAACCTTGATATGCTTCTTACAGAGCCACTCCTTGGTTATCCTGGCTGTGTGCTTCGGGTCATTGTCATGTTGGAAGACCCAGCCTCAACCCATCTTCAATGCTCTAACTGAGGGAAGGAGGCTGTTCCCCAAAATCTCGCAATACATGGCCCTGGTCATCCTCTCCTTAATACAGTGCAGTCGCCCTGTCCCATGTGCAGAAAAACACCCCCAAAGCATGATGCTACCACCCCCATGCTTCACAGTAGGGATGGTGTTCTTGGGATGGTACTCATCATTCTTCTTCCTCCAAACACGTTTAGTGGAATTATGACCAAAAAGTTCTATTTTGGTCTCATCTGACCAAAGCTCTTCTCATCTCCCAGCTCTTTTCAGGTCATTGACCAGCTCCTCCCGTGTAGTTCTGGGCTGATTTCTCACCTTTCTTAGGATCATTGAGACCCCACGAGGTGAGATCTTGCTTGGAGCCCCAGTCCAAGGGAGATTGACAGTCATGTTTAGCTTCTTCCATTTTCTAATGATTGCTCCAACAGTGGACCTTTTTTCACCAAGCTGCTTGGCAATTTCCCCGTAGCCCTTTCCAGCCTTGTGGAGGTGTACAATTTTGTCTCTAGTGTCTTTGGACAGCTCTTTGGTCTTGGCCATGTTAGTAGTTGGATTCTTACTGATTGTATGGGGTGGACAGGTGTCTTTATGCAGCTAACGACCTCAAACAGGTGCATCTAATTTAGGATAATAAATGGAGTGGAGGTGGATATTTTAAAGGCAGACTAACAGGTCTTTGAGGGTCAGAATTCTAGCTGATAGACAGGTGTTCAAATACTTTGCAGCTGTATCATACAAATAAATAGTTAAAAAATCATATATTGTGATTTCTGGATTTTTTTTTTTAGATTATGTCTCTCACAGTGGACATGCACCTACGATGGCAATTTCAGACCCCTCCATGATTTCCAAGTGGGAGAACTTGCAAAATAGCAGGGTGTTCAAATACTTATTTTCCTCACTGTACATTCACATGCACCCTCTCTTGTGTGTATCTCCGGTGGGAAGAGAAGCCATTCTTCCTGCATTCAGAAAACTCAGCCCTTCCGTCTTTCTCTCTCGTTCTTTTTTGTCGTTTCAGCAGAGTTGCTATTCTCTCCAGCTGCCTCAGACATGTTGAAAGCAATGCGTAAAGAAGCTATTCTGACACTCGACCTGAAGCTTTCGGTGGATCTGACATGGCCGAGATGTCTAGGCACATCTCAAGGCTGTTTACAGCCACAGCAAAAGAAGAGGACACACTTTATTCCTTCACACACATTTTCCACCATCACACTTTGTGCCTAGAATACCACCATTTTGAGAAATGCAGTGAGAGGAGAACGAAAACGTATTTGTCCCATGACCAGCCAGAAACACACTCATCATCTGTTTCTGTAACCTCTCAAGTTTGATTATATTTCCGCATACGGCAGTTTTATGTTTTATGTACAGCACAACAACCTAATCTTCACCCAGAAACATTAGTAGTGTTTTAGGAAACTTTAAAATAGCATAATAAGGGCACTTTAAGGTAAGGCATTACATTTGGACACGCCCTCACCAACTCCAAACTTGGAGAGACTGTGTGTATGTGTGTGTGTGCGCTGTATTCTGTGTTACAGATCAGTATTGGAGGTATACAACGGGCATCCTAAGAGAGGAGTGGACATGTTGTTCTGGGCAAGCTGACGCCAGCTCAAGGTCAAAACGTGCCTACTTCCGGGGTGAAGACGTCAACAAGGGATCTATGGACACGTGAGCCTGATTAACTGACAACGTGTGGAAATTTACCATGACTGCTAATTTTCTCTGAGCCAATCAGAATCATCCAATGACATGGCTAGACCTTGAAAACAGTATAACTGTTGAAAAATTTTATGTACGATAGGCTGGTAGAGGGAGCGTGGCCTACGAACTCCTTGTGAGACTTGAAGCTGCTTCTGCTGATGAAACTGCAAACTTTTCTTCAGTAAATTTCTCTTTAATTAATTGCACTCACTCTTTGTCTTCATTTTTCGCTACTGGTCCTGGGTCCTAAACTATTATCCTAACAAACCCTAACCGTAAAGCCATGTTGGCCAATCAGAAACCTGGAAAAAAAGGTTATTGCCGGTTCCGGTTCTGACGCAACAAGCCAAAATCTCCGGTATCACTGTCCACACGACGCCACTATAAACAGAGTTTCTAATGTGGCGTTCACACCGGACGCGATTCGCGCTAATCGCGCGAAGGTGGACGCTTGAACATTTTGAGTTTACTCGCTTCATTCGCACGTGAAATTCGCGTGTGACAACTACACAACAGACGCGAATTCGCGTCATGGGAGGGGCTTCTATATGAGCCTATTTGAGCCAGCTCGTCTCGGTCACTTGACGTCTTTTTTGTAAAAAATACTACTATTAATGTGTGACAAAACGTAGTTTAAAGACTTTTTCAGGTGATAATATAGTTGTTTAAAGCTCAAATCTGTGGTTAATTTATAAAAAGAGTGCCTATTTGAGCATTTTATCTGGCGTTTTCGCAGTTGTGAGATCCAGGCGATCAGTGACATTCCGCGCTCGTTTACCCGGCGAGACCCGCCTTTCCTCGGCTAGTCCTTCTCACATTTGCCGCTGGCTCTGGCTCTGGCTCTTTTTTTCTGCTCCAGTCTCGTTGTGAAATGGCTGACATAGATTTTGTTGAGAGGGTAACTGACTGTCCGACCTCCTCACTCACTTTCTTCCAAGCAAGATCCTTTTTATTCCTGTTCCTGTAGTGATAGGATGATGTATCATACAGCTCCGGGTATCCACATACGGCCACGATTATCTTGTCCTCCATTGTTGTTCGGATTTCTGCCTCCGCTTGTAAATGCATCACTACTAGAGCAAGCTCGTGATTGGTTAATGCGGCGCGAAATATCTGCCAAAGTTCAGATTTTTTAACTTGAGCAATTAACGCGAATCGCGCGTTCAAAACGCTCAATTCGTGTCATTCGCTGCGCCTCAATCGTGCGAATCGTGCAAATCGCGCAAATCTCGCCGCCTCACTCACGCGAATCGTGCCGCAGAATGCCATTTCGCGTCTCTGAATTGACTTAACATGTAAATCACTCTGGTGTGAACGCACCATCAAAATGTTCACCCAGACAGGAGTTTTCTAAAAAAGTTTGGTTTTAGTGTCCGAATACTGTGTTTGCGTGTGGACGAACAGCCAAACCACAAATAAAAAGCTGCGGTTTTGAAAATACCCGTGTTCGTGTGGACCGGGCTTCAGACAGTGGGTGAAAACAGGTGCTGCAAACATTCTAGTAGACCCCCGAACACAATTATCAACCTGTAAATGACCATAACAAATGATTTGAATATGTAGTTTTACACATAGAATAAAATCTGTTGTGTTTTTTTGTCTGATGACTGGAGCAGGTCCAACATCCTCTCTCGCTGCATTTACTCTAGAGATGCAGAGATGCAGTTGTTGTAATAAATCACAGACACAGAGAAAGGGCGGATTTCAAAAAGACAGAGATTATTCACACATAAATCTTTGTTGCTGTGTCAGAGATGGATTTGTGTAAAAGACTCACCAAGCCCATCTGACTCAAACAGACAGGTGTCACCTACGCCCACCTCTCGACACCAGGACAGGAAGTTGGCTGTGTTGTCTCTGGCGAAAAAGGAACCAGACGCGGCGTTGGCTCGGCAAGGAATCCTGCGACTGGGGATCGACTGAAAGAGAGAATTTGCTCTATTTGTTACTCGATGCCGTTGTAGACTAACATTTGCATTCAAAATGCCTCACATTCAAGAGGAATGTCCTTGAAGAGAAGGCCGGCCAAAATCGAAACACCGCAAACATTCTGAGGCCAGAAACATAACCAAAATGGAACGTTGATCCAAACCCGTACGACTTGCGTTCATCTTCAGAACACAAATGAAGCATCAATGTGTGTTGATCAATGTTTATATGTGAATAAAAGCCTAAATGAAATCTGTTCATCATATAAAGCGATCAAGTCTCTTCAGAAGACTTGGATTAAACCACTCGATTCATATGGATTCCTTTTTGAAGCATAGAAGTTTTGCTTGCATGGACTTTCAATTGGCAAAAATAATGAGCAAACATTAAACATATCCATCCATCCATCCATCCATCTTCCAAACTGCTTGTCCTACACTCTAAAAAAGGCTGGGTTCAAAATAACCCAAGTTGGGTTGAAAATGGACTAACCCAGCAATTGGGTTGTTTTAACCCAGTGATTGGGTTGTTTTAACCCAGCGATTGGGTTGTTTTAAGCAAACATTTAACCCAACCGCTGGGTTAAAACAACCCAATTGATGGGTTAGTCCATTTTCAACCCAACTTGGGTTATTTTGAACCCAGCATTTTTTAGAGTGTATGTAGGGTCTTTTGGTCAAAGTATTTCTTCAAAATGCTAATAAGGAAGCTCACTAGGTCTGGAAGCAGAGCTCCCGTTTTTAGTTTTAAAGTACCCATACATCCATCCATCCATCCATTGACCCACCCATCCATCCATTCATCCATCCATCCATCCAAACTTAACCCTAACCCTAGTATTTAAGTACCCACCCATCCATCCATCCATCCATCCCCTACTTTAACCCTAACCCTAGTATTAAAGTGCCCACCCATCCACCCATCCATCCATCCATCCATCGACCCACCCATCCATCCATTCATCCAAACTTAACCCTAACCCTAGTATTAAAGTACCCATCCACCCACCCATCCATCCATCCATCCATCCATTCCCTACTTTAACCCTAACCCTAGTATTAAAGTACCCACCCATCCATCCATCGACCCACCCATCCATCCATTCATCCAAACTTAACCCTAACCCTAGTATTAAAGTACCCATCCATCCATCCAGCCATCTGTCTTTAACTGCTTGTCCTATGTAGGGTCTTTTGGTCAAAGTATTTCTTCAAAATATTAAGAAGACAGCTCACTAGGTGCCGAAGCAGAGCTCCAGTCTTTAGTATTAAATCCATCCATTCCTCCACCCATCCAAAAAAGGGGATTTCTTGTTTAAAGCTGATAATGTTACTGGCTATGGATTTAGAGAAGTTTTAGAAGCCCCCTTTCCCATCTCACCCCCTGCATTTCCTTTCTCACCAATTCCTTACAGTTGTCCTTTTCCGCCAGTCTCTCTTCATGCTTTCGCTGGCAGACGTCACCCACTAACCATGAACAGTTTATGATCTCTCTTGTTTTTGTCTGTGTCTCTCTTACTATCTGGCTCACTCTCCCCCCTGCTGGGGTCCGGACTGCAGGCTTCTATTATCACATATGCTTTCACAAACCCAATCCCTCCTTTCTCTAATCAATAAGCAATACGGGTGAGAGTGACAGTGATAGATACATGCATGCATAAGGAGATGGTGGAGGTCGAATAACACATGAATCTCAACGGGAGATTTACCCAGTGTATGGTTTCATACAGCACACTGAGAAAGGTTAGGTGAGGTCATGCTGGAAGAATGTAGTAGTTGCTGGAATGGATTGTTTTCTCTCGCTTTTCCAGAACATTCTCAAGCTTCCCCAATGACTAGTTATTAAAGTATTAGTTCCTCATGTATAGTAACCATTGATCACTGGAATGACGAGAAGAACTACAACGAAAACAAAACCAGCTATATAATCTATAGCACCTTTCTAGAAATGCTAGAACGACTTCAGATGTATTTAAGCCGACATTTATGTGATTAAAGTCGAGTCGACTAGTCGCTGATGATGTCATCAATGAACAAATAAGACTCAAAAAGATGATTTTCTAAAAATCATTGTTTGTGTTCATCTGAAGAAAGTAAGTCATATACATCGTGGATGGGATGAGGGTGAGTAAATGAGTGAATTTAAATTTTTTGCAGGAGTATACCTTTAATACACACACACACATACACTCTCTCTCTCTCTCTCTCTCTCTCTCTCTCAGAGGGTAGATGTGTTTGATCTGGTGTCTCTGCAGCCTCTGGACTACGTGTAATAAATGAACTGCTGTAACTCTCTCACTCTTTCTATCCCTGAGGAGTCACAGCCTCAAATATTCCTCACATCTGTGCTGTTTTCACACATACACATATAGCGATCTGCCAACCCAGCGTGCGGCAGGGCTCTGACACCTTTACACACATTTAAAAACAGTGTAGTGGCACCCTTTATAATCACACTCATATTCATCTTAACCTAAACGTATCATATTAACTTAAAATAGCCTAATTGACATAACTAAAATTGTAATAACAGTAATATATAACCTGCTATCTAAGTCCAACACCTTATGATTCAATGTTTTGCCGTTCTGAACGGATCTGTACTGGAACTGATTGAAAATTATTGACTGAAATGAAACTTGAAATTCAATCTTGTTCTTATGAGACCAGCTGATTAGATTTCCCAGAAGCAAACTCTGTGACAGGAACCTGAAACATGAATATGAAACAAAACAACCTCCTTAGCGGAGTATGTCAGCCAACATATGTAGCCATTTTACAAAGAGTACAGCAGGCATGCTTATCGACACAGTCTGAAATAATATACTTAAAATATATATATCCTGGTCTAATACATTGGGATATCATCGAACCTGCCATGGCTATTTAAACCCTTATTTTGTGTTGGCAATATTCAGTGCATTCAGTACTGTGTAGGTATATATATATATATATATATCATGATTGCTTTGATATGCCAATGGAGAAAACTCTAGTCCATGAGTTCTACTGTGTAGTTCTTGCGCTGTTATCCTACGGGACTCTATTAGTAGAACTGGAGCGAGTCATAACTAACAGAAAGCCCCACTCTGAGTATCTGTAAGAGGTGGTTTTTGGCCAAGACAAGCAGAAATATTTTCTTAATTTACCATCGAAAAAATCTCCTGATCTTAATGGTTTTCCCATCTGGAGGAGTTTTTGAACACTTAACAAGTCACTGCTTTCATTAGACTGCTCTGTTAAAATGAAAAAGCTCAGTGATTTTCCAAAGTTCATCGTCCCACAATGCCGAGGTTTGGCAGAAAATGGCAAGCAGCCCTGACTCCAGACAAAAGTCTTTGTATGAGAAAGAAACTGCAAAAATGCATTCAATACAAGCACCTGGAACCGATAAATGGCAGTATTGTATAAGCTTAGTTTGAAAACACAAGGACATACATGCAACATTGCTAGAGGAAATGCAGAAAACAATGAAATAATGAATTCAGAGTGCTATGTGTCCCTGGTCCCTGGATCGTGATTCAATCTACCTCTGCTCTGTCAAGCTTCAACCTTCATAACACCTTTTGAAGAAGGGCATTATTAACAGCAACTCATACCCAGGCGAGCCTGTAACCCTACTGTAACACTCAATGATGATTGGGGAGGGCCAAACTCTAAACCCTTAGCCTCATTGAATAATTGTTGCTTATTCCCACAGCTCTAGCGAGGAGCAAAGAGAGTGAGCTGCCACATCACGATGCCATCTTTACCTTTTATCTTCATACTCCTTAAAAATCTCATGTTATATAGTTCCACTATGACCACACTATCACCTCCAGGTCCAAACTGGAGGGGCGACAGATGAGGAATGGGAATATTTGCCCAGTCTTCCTAATCTGTATAAGGCTATAAATGCTTTCTAACATAAATTATTCTCTCATTGTCACCTCTAGGTCCAAACTTGAGGGACGACAGATGAGGAGTGGGACCCCAGTGACAGTATTGCCCAGTCTACCTAACCTGTACCAGCCCTAAAGACAGCTTACCAAGGAGGCTCACAGAGAGCCATTCAACTCTGTATCACTGTCTCTGGGGAGTGGAGGCCTTAGCATTACAGCCCTTTAGAGGCGAGAGGAGGCCCATTTATACTCTACCCCAAAGCCACACTGGAGGGAGGACAGCTAAAGTGGGATGCGAGAAGTGGAATAGCCCATCTTTTTTTCTGATATGTTGTGCAACTCTCCCTATGCGAATATAAAAGGAGCATACACTTATACCTGTGAGAAAGTGGAAAGCAGAATTGCCCATCTTTCCTCACCAATGGCCTCCAGTGCACAACTATAAACATGGAAAGATTATATTGCTACTTCCGAAGTCGCCACACTGGGAGAGCGAGAGGAGGAATAACCCATCTTCTTTCAGCTACGTCTGGCAACTTGTCCTATGTGAATATGAAAGGAGTGTACATTTCTATCTCCGTATTTATAAAGGAGAAATGTCATGTGAGGAAATGTGATGCGAGAAGCGGAATAGCCCATCTTTCTTCACCGATGCAAGCCAGTGCACAACTATAAACACGGGAAGAGCATGTTAATACTATCGAATTCGCAACACTGGGGAGACAATAGTTGATTTCTATAATTGATAGTTGTCTTCTTTCAGCTGTCTAACCAACCCTTCATATGCAAATATGAAAGGGGCATACACTTGTATATCTCTGTATTTATTAAGGCTGAAAGCAGCATATAAGTGTTAAGTAAGGTTCTCCTAGAAAAGCCAGCGAACATAACATGTATTTTCTCTAATCTCCAAGTACGAGAGATTGAAAAGGGCAACAGAGCTGAGAAAAGCTCTATCTGCTCCTAAACTTCTCCATAGGAAAAAACTCTGCGGGTCCATGAAAGTCGACCCCAACATCAGCATAGGCTGGAGGGGGAGGAGCCTAAAGCGAGAGAGAAATATGTTTCCTTCATCTCTGCTACATATTAATCCTTCAACCATTACGGACCCCAATTTTCCTCGTCACCAACGCCTCTCTGTATCCACTATAGACGCCACAAGCTACGTGGCATAGAGAGCTAGCCTGTGGCTATGCAGCTTTTTCTTAGGACTGCCTCAGGAAATAATAATCCCAAGGTTGGTCTGGTATGCCTGCAATACCCCACACTCTCCACGGAGGGGCGGGAATGAACGTCATACTCCGGCAGCATTGCTGAGTGGAGATCAGAAAAATGCCAACGCAAGGTGCAGATGCTTGAATCTGAGTGCATATTAGGGCTGTCAAATAAAAATTTAAATTTCAAATATTTAAGAAAGAATTTCGAATTTAGCTTTTCAGCCATTTTGAAAGCCCTAGTGCATATACAGCTCCTTCAAGAGCTGACAGCACTCACTCTGCTCTCTAGCTTACATTGACAGGCAATATCTTCACACACACAAGCGGATCCTGAAGACAAAAAGGCTGATGACATTTAAGGCACCTTTTTATACTCACAGGTGTTGTGACGTCATAGCTTTAGACACTGGTCACGCAAATGGCATTCCCATAGTGTCAACATTATGATGCAGTGTTAAGTTCCCTCGAAAGGGAGCTTCAATGGTTGTAGTGCAAAAGAGCTCAATAGGAGAGCCAACACCAACAGTGTTGTCAGAGGCTGCTTATGTATGCCTTTCCCTCCATTGCTCTGCTCTCAGTAGTTCTAGCGAGGGTTCGTCCGGACGAACCGTCTGGCCGCCCCGAGTATGGTTTGCAGACTTGGTGTCTCTCATAGAAGGCTCTCTGTGGGAGATTACGACTGGGAGGGACCTTCTGTCCCAGATTCGGGGGACAATCTTTTGCCCCAGACGGAGATTTGGAAACTGTAGGTATGTCCCTTGAGGGGTACCAGCTCATAGATACCATTTTTAACGCTATAGGCTCTATTCACTAGGAGACTGGATGCT
Organism: Romanogobio albipinnatus; assembly: GCA_023566225.1. NCBI lineage: Eukaryota > Metazoa > Chordata > Actinopteri > Cypriniformes > Gobionidae > Romanogobio > Romanogobio albipinnatus. The sequence continues at coordinate 5,173,416 of CM042262.1, read as the reverse complement.
CTTAAGTGACGTCTCTTTGCATCACAACCGAGGTTCCGCCGCTACCAAACATTGGTTTTCGGATGCGATCAAAGGCACACAATATCGTTTCTCCTCTTGGCGTCAGAGCCCATTATACTCAGGGTGTGGCTGCTTCAACGGCATTGTCAAGAGGTGCGCCTTTGCAGGATGTTTGTCCTGGGGCAGGCTGGTGCTGGGGCACACATTCATTAGGTTTTATAGTGTGGATGTAACCCCAGGATCACAAGTACTTTTGAGCTGATTCTGTGCTTGTGTATACTTTTCACAGACTGTGGTTCAGTCACATTTTTGTATGCAAAAGGAGTCTGATAATAGCTGGTATACTCCACACGGAGATCTGATCTCACCATCATCGAGTCCTCCTGGGATTACATGAAGAAACTGAGACAGACTAAATCTAGAAGAACTGCGGCAACGTCTTCAAGACACTTGAAGAAACCTTCCTGCAAAGCTACCTGAAAAACTATGAGCAAGTGTACCTGGACCAAGGCTGCTTTAAATGCAAAGGGTGGTGACACCAAATATTGATTTTAGTTAATAGAACTTAATTGATAAATAAAATCAATTTATGACATTTTTAAAAGCATCCTCATGTAACAGACATAGGCCAGTAAGAGCTATGCATGTAAGGTTTTTTACGCGTCTTGGAGATGTGGCTACAGTTCTTCTGGATTTAGTTTCTTCATGTAATCTCAGGCAGACTCAATGATGGTGAAATCAGATCTCTGTGTGGAGCGTACGGGCTGCTGTCAGACTCCTTGCGCATACAAAGCCATATCACCCTGTAGCCCATAATCACCCTGTAGCCCAAGACTGGTTTCCCAATGAAGCTAAGCAAGGCTGAGCCTGGTCAGTACCTGGATGGGAGACCTCCTGGGAAAACTAGGATGCTGCTGGTAGAGGTGTTAGTGAGGCCAGCAGGGGGCGCTCACCCTGTGTGGGTCCTAACGCCCCAGTATAGGAATGGGGACACTATACTGTAACAAGTATCGTCCTTCAGATGAGACGTTAAACCGAGGTCCTGACTCTCTGTGGTCATTAAAAATCCCAGGATGTCTTTCGATAAAGAGTAGGGGTGTAACCCCGGCATCCTGGCCAAATTTGCCCATTGGCCTCTGTCCATCATGGCCTCCTAATCCCCATACACTGATTGTCTTCATCACTCTGTCTCCTCTCGCCCAATCAGCTGGTGTGTGTGTGGTGGGCGTTCTGACACAATATGGCTGCCGTCGCATCATCAGGTGGTGCTGCACATTGGTGGTGGATGAGGAGATTCCCCCCTACTATGTAAAGCGCTTTGAGTACCCAGAAAAGCACTATATAAATGTAACAAATTATTATTATTATTATTATTATTATTATATTAAAGATCTCACTGGATTATTACAATTAAATTGGAAAAAGGTGCAACACTCACTCTTGAAGAAATCCAACTTTATTGATTAAAAAACATGACATTTCAGCTATTGTTAAGGCCTTCATCAGACATCCAGGAATGTTTAGAAAAGTAAACATATGTAAACACACTACAGCAAAAGATATAAATATTTTTTTAACGTCACCTAACTTTGTCCTTGGCCAATAGTATTGGCATGTTTTCATGTAATTCAGACACTGAAGATGTTGCCATAGTGTCAACGCAATGACGCAGTGTCTCGTTCCTAAACACAATGTTACTTAATTTTATAAGATAAATAATAATAAATGAGTACCTTTCCTGGCGAACTCACTTCTGAGTCATTTTGCCTGAACTTCTCCTGCAGAGTCTCAGCCAGCTGACACAACAGGAAACCGTTATCTAACCGATCCATGAAGCTCTCAGCGGTGATTTCCACACCTGATGCAAAATATGACAGAAAGAGATTAATGTCTCACAAAAACAAAACTTTTCTTCATTGTACTTGGGTTATCTGAACTCTGATTGGTGGATTACTGAAGTACTGCATAATGGTCAGAAATGAGCTTTACTGCATATGGGAATTAATCTGTATTCTCAAATCAGGCATTAATTCATAACATTCATTCAATATCATTACTCATGACATAACTATAAATTGAGTAAAACATAATGAGTGAAATACTTGAGTAAATTTAAACGTTCAAAGAAATAAAATTTAAGATGGTCCATAAAATGAAAGTTATAACTAATTTCAGTAACACTTTACTTAAATATGTATAATGCATTATAAAAGTATTATTTGATGCAGTAATTATGCCTTATAATGTATTGTATGGTCTCAGGAAAAATTGTAACCACAGTTATAATACAATACAATACATATCTATTCATTGAACACACCTTTAGAAAATATAATGGATTAAAATACACGACAAACAACCAATTTCAGAATCTACAAATATTATAATGCATTTTAACATTGGTTACAATTATTTATATTGATATGAGTATAATGATGTGTAGAGGTATTCATATTGAAAAATGAATTGTGTTACATGTGACAGAGTATGTACATTTCTTAGTATTTAATTTTCGTAATTTCGTCTTAATTCTCGCTTAAACTGAAATTTTAACAAACAATCTGCACCAAACTAAATTCAGATTCAGGGATTTTAAAGGGATTCTCGATTCATACTCTTCATGACGCACAACAGTCTGAACTCCAGACATTTGTTGCAGCTATGATTCACAAATAAACACATTTAAGTCCCCAAAACTGACAAGTGTTTTGGAAGGAAACAGCTGATTTAGTTCGCAATAGTAATCCAGATGAAACACACAGAGACAGACTCAATTCTACAGAGATCAACATGTGGCGGTTGCATTTTACTGACTTCCAGACTATCATTCTTTCTACATGATGTCACCGTGAAACAGGAGGTGGTGGCAGGGGGTTGGGGTATCTGTGGAAAGAGCATATTTTCTCATCTACTCCATGGTTTTTTTTTTTCATAAAGAGGGGGCGTCAGTGGTCGAGGGGGTTTAGATGTTTTAATGAGTTCCAAATGTGGTAATTGAGCCCAGTGGAGAGGAGACGGAGGGCTTGTGAAACTCTTTCTGAACGTACCTCCCTTATTCCATCTCAAACTAAATCTTACACTCGCTCCATCTCCAAAGAACCCCAACATATACACCACCTATCCCCATATTTTGAACCCAAAATCCAAATGATAGGCGGGAACTGACTGAACATATTACTTTGAAATTACTCATGTCCTGGCAATATTGAAACACACTATATTGCCAAAAGTATTGGGACACCCCTCCACATCACTGAATTCAGGTGTTCAATCACTTCATGGCCACAGGTGTATAACTCAAGCACTAGGCATGCAGACGCTTCTACACACATTTGTGAAAGAATGGGTCGCTCTCAGGAGCTCAGTGAACTCAAGCGTGGGGCCGTGATCAGTTGCCACCTGTGCAATAAGTCCACGCTCAACTGTTAGTGGTGTTATAACAAAGTGGAAGCAATTGGGAACAACAGCAACTCAGCCACGAAGTGGTAGGACGTCAGCGCATGCTGAGGGTCACAGTGCGCAGAAGTCGCCAACTTTCTGCAGAGTCAACAGCTCCAGACCTCCAAACTTCATGTGGCGTTCAGATGAGCTCAAGAACAGTGTGTAGAGCTTCAGGGAATGGGTTTCCATGGCCGAGCAGCTCATCCAAGCCTAACATCACCAAAGGCAATGCAAAGTGTGGGATGCAGTGGGGTAAAGTGTGCCGCCACTGGACTCTAGAGCAGCGGAGACGTGTTCTCTGGAGTGACCAATCACGCTTCTCTGTCTGGCAATCAGATGGACGAGTCTGGGTTTGACGGTTGCCAGGAGAACGGGACTTGCCTGACAAATACATACATTCAGTAATAAGAATAAATACTGATTCATTGCGTTGTTTGTTACTCACTGATGAACTTTCCCTTTAAATAGCGTCCCTCTGTGTGTACATCACTGCTTGCATTAAGCACTATTAGAACTGAATGAATCGATTCAGCATTCAACACCATCCGTAAAGATTCGTTAAATTTGACATAGTGATTTAATAAAGAATGAATAATCTTGTGAATTAGCACATATTATGCCATTTTTAAATTGGCCGTTAAAGTTTTGTATGGGACAATTACAAAATGCACTGATCCTTTAACAATGCATTGGCACAAAAAACGTTTGGAGGAGCAAGTAAACGAAGAAAGCTTTATAGAGTCAAAATATAACTGCGCACTCATGAAATGATGAAGTGAAGTGTGCAGTTATATTTTGCCTCTAACATACACATCGAGCAATGCTATCTGCCCATTTCACAGCGTGATTTCTCGACTACCGCAAATACTGCCCTAACAAAATACAGATACACTTTTTACTGTACCTGTTTTTTAAATTGGGCTTTAGTTTGAATGCAGCTTTATTGTATGGTTAAAAATCGTTCCCTCTCTTTGATCTAATGGTGTTGTTGAGCGCTCCAAACGCAAACTTTTTTTTTTCTGTTTTTTTTTACAGTAATTGACAGTACTCTCTCTGATCCAATGGCAAATAGGAATCGTCAGATTGACAGTACTCTGATCCAATGTGGGAACTACTGGGGGCGGCAATAACATAATAGGGTGGCCGTGACACGCTTTACACACAAAAATCTAGTGCCAGATATACGCTACTGGCGCCCCCCCACTGATGGCGCCCTGGGCGACCGCCTAGTTTGCCTATGCCTAAAAACGGCCCTGTATTAGTGGCTCCTGGCAAGACCAGCAAAAGGTCAAAATGTGTTCCTGTAGCACAGATCAGTTTCAGAGATCTGAGGAGTTATTTGTCAAAAAAAAATAACACAGAGACAGGCGTAAGCCACTAAAGAGTGTGGTAGATGTGGATAGGGATCTAGTGGTTGGTGTGTGGTTGTATATGAAGCCCCTGTGCGGCCCACTGCGGCTCCTGGCTTCCTTTTGCTCCAGGCAGACCAAAGACAAAGCCCTGGTTTCAGCTGGCTGTTCACGGCTTGAGAGCAGCCAGAAATTCCACAGACATCCCCCTCCACACACACACACACACACACACAGAACAGACGCCAGGACCGTGACACACTACCATTATTTTCGGTTCAGAATCTGTCTCCTGGTTGAAATGGTGAGTGGTATTCAGGATCTGATTAATGCGGGGAAATGTTGGAAAAGAAGACACATGCCATCATGCCTGTACATGCACATAAATAGTAAATAGAAATACCTGGAAATATGTGAGTCTGCCTACATTTCTGCAAAACTGTAATAACGTACGTATGCATACATTTTACTGCAGTTTCCAGCTGAAATGAACACTAGAGGCATTCAAATGGCAACCTCTTTTATTCATTTTCACACAAATTATGATTACAGAGGCAAATTATCGATAAAGTCAAGCCATGTCAGCTTTATTTCTATAGCGCTTTATACAGATTGTTTCAAAGCAGCTTTACAGTGATAACAGGAAAATGATAGACTGGGTAAACCCAGCCTGATCTGCCGGCGATTTGATTTCGCCCTGCAACTGAGTCTGGAAACCTGTACATTCATCTCTACTGCTTCTGTTACACTTTTGTGGGAACCAATCACAGACTGGCTTATCCACCTGGCGCGCTGTTGGCGGGTTTAACACAATGACGGATAGAGAAGCGATGGATTGATGTCCGTTGATCGCGCCTCTTGTAGTCTGATTGGTTGAAGGACTATCCAATTGCGTACAGAGTCATTTGAATTATGCTCGTTTATCACGCCTCTTGTGCAGTAGAACATCCATCCCCAGACTAAATTGAGCTTGGTCTGGTGATAGCCAGACAAGGAAAATGATGCATTCCAGCTGTTGTTCAGCTGAAGTCAGTTCAGTGTTGACACAGTTCTGTCGTAAAGATCATCAATTATTAAATTGGTTCATTTCATCTATAAAGCAGTTCTGCAACATCATCCAGCTCAGTTCAGCTCTCATACAACAGCGTCAGTACAGTCAGATCAATAATATTGTTGAATATAAAGTGCCCCCAATATAGATATTACCAAAAGTATTGGGACACCCCTCCACATCACTGAATTCAGGTGTTCAATCACGTCATGGCCACAGGTGTATAAATCAAGCACTAGGCATGCAGACGCTTCTACACACATTTGTGAAAGAATGGGTCGCTCTCAGGAGCTCAGTGAACTCAAGCGTGGGGCCGTGATCGGTTGCCACCTGTGCAATAAGTCCATTCGGGAGATTTCCTCACTACTAAATATTCCACGCTCAACTGTTAGTGGTGTTATAACAAAGTGAAAGCAATTGGGAACAACAGCAACTCAGCCACGAAGTGAAATCACAGAGCGGGGTCAGCGCATGCTGAGGGTCACAGTGTGCAGAAGTCGGCAACTTTCTGCAGAGTCAACAGCTCCAGACCTCCAAATTTCATGTGGCCTTCAGAAGAGCTCAAGAACAGTGTGTAGAGCTTTAGGGAATGGGTTTCCATAGCCGAGCAGCTCATCTAAGCCTAACATCACCAAGTGCAATGCAAAGCATGGGATGCAGTGGGGTAAAGTGTGCCGCCACTGGACTCTAGAGCAGCTGAGACGTGTTCTCTGGAGTGACCAATCACGCTTCTCTGTCTGGCAATCAGATGGACGAGTCTGGGTTTGGCGGTTGCCAGGAGAACAGGACTTGCCTGACTGCATTGTGCCAAGTGTAAAGTTTGGTGGAGGGGGGATTATGGTGTGGGTTGTTTTTCAGGGGTTGGGCTTGGCCCCTTAGTTCCAGTGAAAGAAACTCTTAATGCTTCAGCATACCAAGACATTTTTGACAATTTCATGCTCCCAACTTTTTGGGAACAGTTTGGGGACGGCCCCTTCCTGTCCCAGCATGACTGCACCAGTGCACAAAGCATCGCTCCATAAAGACATGATGAGCGAGTTTGGTGTGGAGGAACTTGACTGGCCTGCACAGAGTCCTGACCTCAACCCGATAGAACACCTTTGGGATGAATTAGAGCGGAGACTGAGAGCCAGGCCTTCTCGTCCAACATCAGTGCCTGACCTCACAAATGCTCTTCTAGAAGAATGGTCATAAATCCCCATAAACACACTCCTAAACCTTGTGGAAAGCCTTCCCAGAAGAGTTGAAGCTGTTAGAGCTACAAAGGGTGGGCCAACTCCATATTAAACCCTACAGATTAAGAATGGGATGTCATTAAAGTAAAGTCACTATGTTTTACTTTTATCAATCTTTTCGCAGCTTTTCTCTCTCTTAATGTAGACACGAGAGAGAGATAGAAAGATGTTAATCCATTTATTGCTTAAAGCGCATATTTTAACGTATCGCAATCAACATGCATACAGTTTTCTATTGACTAGAAACAACTAGAAACGTTCGGTTTGATTATTTTCTGATAACGTCTGTCGTCAATAACAGCGCTGCGTAACAAACGTGAATGGCGCCATCTTGTGTCCACTCAGCGAATGTATTGAAAATGACTACTTGTCTTGTTGCCAGGACAATAGTTTTTTTGTTTTACATTATAATGGATCATAACGTACGGCTGGATGTATCCCTTATATCTTAGGACTTTTATTACAATCAAAACAGATGATAGAAAGGACATATTTTGTCTATAGAAAATGTTTTGAATATATTAGTAATATATTAGTATATTATATTAGTATTATATTAGTATATTATATTAGTATTATATTAGTTGTAAGACATACAATGACTTGAGACTCCAGACTTGACTCGGACTCCAGATGAAAGACTTGTGAACATCTCTGCATTAAAGTAAAGGCAGGCATCCCAAAACTTTCGGCAATATAGTGTATGATATAATATAAAGACTTTGGGAGTACTTTGCATAATTACCTCAAAACACTTTTACAATAGTGCATGATTTTTAAACTAAATGCACTTTGACCTTTGCATCACATAACCAGCTTCGTATGAATGGCCGTATTTTAGATATTGTATACAGCATTGCACTTGCAATCCGGAGCGCTTGGGCATGAGTCCCATAAAACACAAGTCAAAAGCAGTGGCAGCACTAGGGCAGGGCTAGTCAGAGATCTGTATAGCCACTGGCACAGCATGATTTGTTTTCGATGTAAACATCATGACGTCTATGACCATTGCATTGCCTGGCCTCACGACCAGTTTCCATAACGCTGTGTCATGTTAAAAGAAGTTTAACTTTATGTCTCGAGACCCTGCGCTCTTGTTCATTTTGTTCATGTTTTTAAAAGCACAAACATGTTCTGTGTTCACAGCTCATTCATTTAGCTCACAGCAGTTGTTATTTAGCCACTGTTGAACAGGACCTGTCCGGCCTGGAGGTGAGACTGTCAGTCAGCAGGCTTCAATAAACCATTTTTGATTCAAAGAGCTGATAAAGGCAAAAACAAAGAGGTGTTCAGCTAAATTGATTGCATATGTATAACTTCTTTTTTCATCCAACCCTAGCAACACCCCTGCTGTGACGTGGTCTGAACAATGCTAGATAACTGAAACTTCACATTGTTTAGAGACCTGCGGTTTAGGTGTTCTTTACCTACACAAATGATTGTATTAGCTCCCAGTCTCTACTAAAGCCCAAATCCTGGAGACGCCAAGGGGTCAAGACACTCCACAGAAGAGCTGAAAGCCTCATATAGGGCCGGGCCGGACCGAATTTACTGTATAACACAGAATTTCACAGAATCTGTAAACACTTAAATCAAATCACGATATCTGTGAATATTAAGCTGCAAAAAGACGCAAATTTAAATATGAATCCTGCATGTTCTGCGTGTCTCTGTGTGAACTAATGGTTTCATTCACACCACACACACACACACACACACACACACACACACACACACACACACTGAAGCATGCGTGACGCTCGTGGTGTTTTCAGCCTCAGGTGTTTTCAGACATGAACGCATGAACTCCAGTCACTTCAGGAGCATTTTACTTTCATTTGAGAAAAGCTATCGTCAAACTCAAACGTCTTCACGCCAACCCATCAAAATAAAAGTCTGGTTTAACTTGAAATTGTGACAGAAATATATTACTGTTGTACAGAATTGAGCTAGGTAATATTACTAACACTAATAATAATAATACTAAATTATTAAAACGTATTTTTTTTATTTCATATGATTAAAATATAATTTAATTTAAAGTTGTACGCCTTCATTTGATTACCAGAAATAATAAAGTACTCATCACAGAATTTCTGAAAAAAAAAAAAAAAAAAAAAATTGAAGGAATTGAAATGTTATTTTTAAATTAGTAAATTGATGTTTTTATGCATGCAGTTGAGTTCTGTTGACAACTATGCGTCTCTCCGTCGCTCTGATTGGTTGTAGGTCTATCCAATTGAGTGCAGAGGCATTTTCTTTCCTGGTTCGGTTGAAACACCCCATTATCACAGCCCAATGAATCAGTCTCATATTTCCTGGTTCAGTTGACCATTCAAACCCAATAATCCGCAAAAAAAACTGGCGTCGCGATCTGTCTGAGTGAAAAGCGTGTGCACGAGCTTCAGGTCAGAGGAGTAGCATCTGCCCACACAACTGGAGGCTGCATTTTCAGGAACGCAGTCCTAGGACCGCATTTCTAGGACCCTAGATTTTTATTGACACCGCCACCTAGAGGATCAGCAAAGATGGATGACGATCAGAGTGGGAGTATCACATGTGAATTAGTTTTTTTTTTAACATCAAAAACAATCATGATGCATTTCATTGGAAAGTTACCGTAGCCCAAGTGATTGTGATGTACTAAATAGTCTTGAATAGGGTGACCAGACGTCCCCGTTTTCCGGGGACAGTCCCGGTTTTTGGTGTTCTGTCCCCGACTGGAGCTGTCCCCGGAAATGTCCCCGTTTTACAGTTTGTTCAAAACAACCTGCATATACATTGCAAAAAAGCCTTACATTTACCTAGCCTGCTGGTTATAGGAGCAATCGTGTAGTGCTAGTGATTATGTTCACCAGCAGATGGCGCTGTGAGCTACGCTGACTGTACTTGGTCGCGCACGCGCCGCTACTTCATGAAGAACGTAACCGAGAGCATTATCGTCAAATATCAAACGAAACAACGTTATCACTTTCAAGGTAGTAACATACTAACTATTCATGTTAAATTAAAGTAGAACTGTTTGCATGTGCTTTATAACAGAGCCTCGACAGGTGCGGGATTGTTTTGTCCCCAAAACTTCCGCAGTCACAAAGCAGTGATACACATCTGAACTATAAAACACCTAAAATATTACACTCGCAACACATACATGTGCAGAATATACATACTCAAACACATGCTTAAAATAAGCCTAAAATGCAAAATTACAAAACCAATTAAACAATTAATGTAAGAGTTATTTTCAAGCACAAACGTAACAAAAAAAAAAAAAGTAATTTATACAGTACACTGTAAAAAATGTCAGGCCTCTCCAATTTAAAATATTCTAGTGACCGATCACATCTACATTTTTCAGTTGGCCAAATTGAATTTCTGTGAATTGATAAAATTTAATTCACAGAAATTCACTTTGGCCAACTAAAAAATGTAGATGTGATCGGTCACTAGAATATTTTGAATTGGAGAAATGTTTTACAGTGAAATTGTAAGATTGGTCCAATTAAATGTTTTAAATTGTAGTCACAATTGTTTATTTCTCACTGCCCAAAAGACAAAAATGACTAAAAACATAGCCTAAATATAATAAAGGTCCCGTTCTTCGTGATCCCACTGTTCAAACTTTAGTTAGTGTGTAATGTTGCTGTTAGAGCATAAATAATACCTGTAAAATTATAAAGCTCAAAGTTCAATGCCAAGCGAGATATTTTATTTAACAGAAGTTCCCTTTCAAAGCCTACAGCGAACGGCCGGCTTGGACTACATCCTGGTACTTCCTTCATTAATTACGTCAGTAGAACAGACTAACCTCCGCCCACAAGAATACGCGAAAAAGGGGGCGTGGTCTTGTTGCTGTCCCACGTGGAGAAGAGGAAGTGTTGCGTTTGAGTGTGTTTGTCGCCATGTCGTCGAGACGCTGTTATTTTCATCCCGGAGTCAAATTACCTTTGTTTGGCTTTCCCAGGGACGCTGTAGAGATCATTGAGCGCATACATCTCCCGTTAAGAGGCGTGACCTTTCCGTGCAACGTTCGCTAAGCTGCTGTCGAATCACAACACGGGAACAGCTGGCACAATCACTCGTTACGAACTCGTTACGTATTTCTGAAGGAGGGACTTCATAGAACAAGGAACTCATCAACCGTTTTTAGGACAGTGAAAACAGCGGTACACAGATAAGCAAATTGTGTGAAAAATACTGTGTTTTTTTACACGCGAAACATGAACACATGTTATATTGCACACTGTAAACACAATCAAAGCTTCAAAAAAACACGAAGAACGGGACCTTTAAGCGAAATACAGAACACAGACAACAGGGTTGACATTTTATCACATTACTTTATTAACAATAAATGCCAACACAGGATATTTGGTGAAAATACCTTATTTTCAAGAAGGAAAAACTCTGAATAGCTGCATTCAAGAAGTCTTCTGCATAACAGGATGTCTTAATGTGGTGAAGAAAACGTGGCACTGCATAGGCTAAAAACCTGCAAATAAAAATAAAAACTAACATTAATGACAAAGTTTCCCTGCATCACATCTGGCAAATGACAGAAGAGAAGTTCTTCATTATATAATGAGGATGAGACGAATGAATGGACGAATAAGAAAATCACGAGCTTGACGTGTTTGATATTAAAAGGCAATAACTCAAGTCCTGAAAGAGGCCGACTCTAAATGGGTCGCATGCACACATATCACACAAATTTACTTATTACCTATTGTTTTAGACATATAAGACAGGAGGAAAATAAAACTATTGGCTACCATTAGAGTAAACGAGGTAAACGAGAACACACTCATGAAACCAATGAATGCATGAACTCGTGATTATACTAAATGTCTTTTAAACTTCATACCGGGTCATGAAGCAAAACTCTGGAGAATAATTTCAGTGCTCAATACTCACCAACGTCTTGTGACGATGAATATCTCTATTCTCTTGGGAATGTCTGTTTCGGTCTTCAGCACCTGCTGGTTCGGCTCCGCTCCCGCGCTCCGCATTTGAAATCTCCACATGAACGGTTTTCTTCAAGCGCATTTTGCGCATGCGTATACCGTTTTTCGGACGTAGGACTTGTTCAGCCAACATGGATTTTTCACTTCGACTTCATAGAATGACTGAGCACAATTAAATATGTTCGCTGAATATACAATTTTAATTTTGAGTTTAGACCTTAAGCTATGATTAGTACAATGCATCTTTTTGCATGGGGATAATTATTTGGAAGTCCTTTATTGGGCCTTTTTTACAGTGTATAAACTTGTGAAAATTAAAGTATTAAATACAATTACATTTGTTAAATAGTTTTATTCATCATATCATATTTATGTTGTAATGTGTTTTTGGTTATAATCTTGTTTTGAACGGCTTATGATTTACAGTGGTTACTATTTACTGCTTTCATTGTTTGATTTTTGCTTTGGTGAATTGTATTAAAACCAGACCAAAAATCTTAATAATCAAACTAATCATAATAATTATTAATGTTAATAATCATTTAGGGAGCCCACAACAACAAAGACAACAAAAAACATTCAAAAATATATTGTCCCTGTTTTTAATTAATAGATAAATAACAAATGTGATTTTTAGTGATTTTGATTTTGATTCGTCAGCTTCACGTGTGTCGCATGCTAGAAGCAACATGGAGCGAGCCAGAGAGTGTGTGGAGGAGATATTTCACGCTTGCCACGCCAAGTTCGTCGGCTGTTTGCAATGTCTGCAAAGTAACTTAAATGTTTCGAGGGGAGGTGGTATTACTGCAAAGTCAGGGTCTTTCCTGCACTGAACATTTTTTGACGGCCGCCAAAACAAATTTGATGAGTTATTGTGTTTTACCAGTGATGTAGAACAGATGCTGCGCTCGTGACTGAGTGACAGAGAGACCGATCAGAGAGACCGATCAGAGCTCCTCCCCCACGCGACTCTCTGGGTCTTCAAAATAATCAGTGTTAGCTGTTAGCTCTCTCATATTTCACATATTAATCCAAATCAAAAGGTCGGAAGACCGAAACCATGTTGCACGTGACACATTCGGACAATTTTGTCCTTGAATTATCGCTGGTTGTGAATTGTGCTCAAAAATGTTGACTCTTCTCTGGCCAGCTGACATAAAGCATACTTTCAAGAAGCGGGAGACAAATTATATTCAGTTGTGAAGTGTTTTCGGTGTGTTGACATCTTTCGCGATGTTCTAACAGACGGGATTCGCACACAACGCGTCTGCTACCCAGCGGGCAATTGATGTCAAAACGACGTCAAATTGACATCAAACATTGACGTCAAAAATGCAAATCAAATTGATGTCAAGAACTTGATGTCAATTTGACATCCACACATTGATGTCTTCTCGACCACCAAAATAATGACACAAAAGTAATAATGTAAGAACAATTTATTCATCAGGCTTATATGTAAAAAATACTATTGCATTTTGGTACATACAATACAGGATTTTGTATCTAGAAACAATATAAAGCAAATTAAAATAGTATGGAAAAAGATGATTGATGTAGATAAATGTACACCTAATCTGAATCTGAACACAGATCAATCGCTGCCCATTCCCCCATATCTGTCGGGAGCAGATATAGTTCTTCATATGATTTGTTTATATCAGCCTCTGAAGATGCTGGGCTTGACTGCTGTACAGCACCTGAATGAAGATGGAGCAAATATTGTATTACTCGTTTCACAGCATTTAAAGCATTAATACGATTTTCAGCAACCATCACTTGTTTATCATTTATTCACAAAGTAATTTAAACTCTCTAAAGCTAGTGTTATACTTTCTGTGTTGTGCTGCCATTCTAATAATAAAAGACTTTAACTACAGTAGGCTACTGACAGAACTGATCTTTAGCAAACTGTGTGCCGGTTTGTTTTAGCCTATTTATTATTTATTCCACGGTAAGAACACCATAGTCTTGTGATCTGTGGATGAAGAATTTCTAAAAAAGGAAATGATGATGATAAGGATATTAAACCGAGCTGAAAGGTACGGTGTGTCTTTAGCGCCCCAAATACTATGGTGCGTGTCCACTGGTGTGGAGCAGAGCGAGTGTTTTCATTTAATTCCTATAGAAGCTGAGCTTCACGCTCGCACGTGATGTGGCGTTCACACCGGACGCGATTCGCGCGAATAATTCGCTCTAATCGCGCGAAGGTGGACGCTTGAACATTTTGAGTTCACTCGCTTCATTCGCACGTGTAATTCGCGCGAATCGCGCGTGAAAAACGCGTGTGACAACTACACACCAGACGCGAATTCGCGTCATGGGCGGGGCTTCTGCTCTATATGAGCCTATATGAGTTTTTTTGTAAAAAATACTACTATTAATGTGCGACAAAATGTAGTTTAAAGACTTTTTCAGGCGATAATATAGTTGTTTAAAGCTCAAATCTGTGGTTAATTTATAAAAAGAGTGCCTATTTGAGCATTTTATCTGGCGTTTTCGGAGTTGTGAGATCCAGGGGATCGGCGGCGCTCAGCGCTCGTGTACCCGGGGAGACCCGCCTTCCCTCGGCTAGTCCTTCTCACATTTGCCGCTGGCTCTGGCTCTTTTTTTCTGCTCCTGTCTCGTTGTGAAATGGCTCACTTGGCTCACAATGGCTCACAATAACTCACAATAACTCACTTTCTTCCAAGCAAGATCCTTTTTATTCCTTTTAATTCCTGTTCCTGTAGTGATAGGATGATGTATTGTACAGCTCCGGGTCTCCACATACGGCCACCATTATCTTGTCCTCCATTGTTGTTGGGATTTCTGCCTCCGCTTGTAAATGCGTCACTACTAGAGCAAGCTCGTGATTGGTTAACGCGGCGCGAAATATCCGCCAGAGTTCAGATTTTTCAACTTGAGCGAATCGCGCGTTCAAAACGCTCAATTCGCGTCATTCGCGCCGCCTCAATCGCGCGAATCGCTCGAATCTCGCCGCCTCAATCGCGCGAATCGCGCCGCAGAATGCCATTTCGCGTCTCTGCATTGACTTAACATGTAAATCACTCGCGCAAATCGCGCGAATCGCGTCCGGTGTGAACGCAACATGAGGGAGAAGCTCAGCTTCCAAATGAACATGAAAATGAAAACGCTCACTCTGCTCCACACCAGTGGACACACATGCCTAGTCATAGTTTTCAGTCACATGACTGTTGCGAGCCCTGGAGGGCAGCTCCTGCTGCACTATTTCAGTCACTAAAAGCAGCAGGACGTTTTTAAAACGCTTAAAGGGTTAGTTCACCCAAAAATGTAAATTCTGTCATTAATTACTCACCCTCATGTCGTTCGAGACCCGTAAGATCTCCGTTCATATTCGGAACACAAATGAAGATATTTTAGTGTAAAGCTGATGGCTGAGAAAGGCTTCAGACAGGCCTCCATTGGCATTCAGTACATTTCCTCTCCCAGGACGCATAAAAGGCACTTAAAACGTCGTTACAAAGTCCATCTCACCACAGTGACGACAAGAGTTTTTGTGCGGAAAAAAAAAATCAAAATAACACCTTTATCCAAATTGTTCTTTCCTTCCGTGTGTGCCTCCACGACGCATGCGCGAGAATATGACGCAGATCCGGCGTTCGGACACATGACCCAGAAGACCTCATTTGTTTACAATCAGAGGAAGACGCGCGTGTCTAAGCTTTTGGATTCTACATTGATGGTGCTTTAGGTCTCTGCGTAGTGCTCAAAATCGGACTAAAGTGTGCATTTCATGGATTCCCGAACGCCGGATCTGCGTCATATTCTTGCGCATGCGTCGTGGAGGCACACACGGAAGGGAAGAACAAGCTGGATAAAGGTGTTATTTTGATTTTTTTTTGCGCACGAAAACTCTTGTCGTCGCATCGTAAAATTATTGTAGAGTCACTGTGGTGAGATGGACTTTGTAACGACGTTTTAAGTGCCTTTTATGCGTCTTGGGAGAGGAAATGTACTGAATGCCAATGGAGGCCTGTCTGAAGCCTTTCTCAGCCATCAGCTTTACACTAAAATATCTTCATTTGTGTTCCGAATATGAACGGAGATCTGACGGGTGTCGAACGACATGAGGGTGAGTAATTAATGACAGAATTTTCATTTTTGGGTGAACTAACCCTTTAACATGAAACACACTATAGGGTGAGTTGCACCAACATTCAATTAAATGGTTAGTTCACCCAAAAATGTAAATTCTGTCATTAATTACTTACCCTCATGTTGTTCGACACCCGTTAGACCTTGGTTCATCTTCAGACACATTAAAATATTTTAGTTGAAATCCGATGGCTGAGAAAGGCCTCCATTGGCAGCAATGACATTTCCTCTCTCAAGACCCATAAAAGGTACTTAAGACGTTGTTAAAAAGTCCTTCTCACTGCAGTGGTTCTACAATAATTTAATGAAGCGTTCTTGTGTCCCGTCTGGGCCTCTGACGTGAACGCGAGAATATGACGTAGAGCCGAAAGCGAGGAGCTTTGTTTACAAGCAGAGGAAGACTCGCCGTATCTAAGCTGCTGAATTCTACATTGATTGTGCTTTAGGTCTTGGCTTAGTGCTCAAATGGTGCTAAAGTGTGCATTTCCTGGATGCCCGAACGCCGGCTCTACGTCATATTCTCGTCCATGCGTCATGGTGCTTAGTGTATGGAGGCCTTTCTGAGCCATCGGATTTCAACAAAAAAATCCGTTGTTCATCTTAATTCGTGTTCCGAAGATGAACAAAGGTCTTAGTGGACTAATGTAGCATTAGATTTCTATTTTGAATAAATGTTGTTGAATAAAAAAAAATCTATATTAAGCAGCACAACTGTTTCCATTATTAATAATAACTGAGCAGCAAATCATTCGAATGATTTCTGAAGGATCATGTGACACTGACAACTGGAGTAATGATGCTGAAAATACAGCTTTGATCACAGGAATACATTACGCTTAAAAATATATTCAAATAGAAAACAGCTGTTTTAATACTCTTTCACAATGTTATTGTCTTTACTGTACTTTTAATCAAATACATGCCGTCTTGGTGGGCATTAGATACTTTTTTCAAAGATATACAACACCAACACCAAACTTTTGAACGTGTATGTTTGAGGTTTCACTTAACGTTACTAGTCACATGGTTCATAGCACCTTAAGAGATGTTCAATAGGAGATCCACTCCAACTCTGCTACGGTGCAGGGCTTCAACCTGGAAAGCATCAACATAAACAATTTATCACAGAGCAAACAATATTTAGTATACAATGCCAGGTGTATTAAAAGGAAAGAAGCTACAGCAGAGGTGAAATGTGAGAAAGAAAGGTAAAAAAAAAATATTTCTCAGAAAAGAGAAAGATTAATACAGAACATATTTCTGTTATTCTTAGGGTATCAGAATTTATGTTTTTAGTTACTTATTCATTTAATATTGTTCATACAGCGTCACTTATATTTGGATGTATTTAAAATGAATTAAATAAATAAAACATTTAATATGAGAAAATAAAGAGAAGATAGATGTATGTGATAGGTGAAAAATATTGTTCAAATGGATATGAGATTAATTAACTTCTTCAGTTCACCTGTGTTTCCTACTTCCAGCTTCCTTCAGACATGTTGGGATCTTGAGAGCTTCCCCTCTGTTGTAGAGGGGTTATTTTGTCCTTCCTGAAATCACAGAACATTTTTTTCAATATTTTAACCAGTTTCAGCCAATTTTCGCGATCGCATTTTTTTCTGTGTAAGTGATGTCATCGATTAACATTTAACGTTACTGTAAATTAATTAGCCAACTTCTAATGACCCATTCAATTGGCAGCAAAACCTTTACAAAAACTATCAAAACCTGTCATCTACCATAAATATTTGATTAAAAGTCCAAACTCTTATAAACAAGAGCTTACGTTAACGTTAACTTACCTGTTCTGAGACGGTTGAGATGCTAATGAACTTCGAAGACACTAAAGTTACATTTCTATAAAGTAAATATTCAACAGAAGCGTCAATTACACGTAAGAAAAGGGTCAGGAACAGTTGTGTGTATTATTTGTGTAACTTTACAGACTAAACTCACCTGAAAGCAGTGAAAACAAAAGCGACAGAGGGAGCTTTGCAGCTTGTCGGTTGGTTGTCCGCTGTTGCTTGCTGCGCCGTTTCCATGGCAACTCTGCGCGCTCGCTCCAGTGTTTGAAATCGAGTTCAACGCGCACGCCCATTAAAACACGTCAAAGTCACGCAGCATTTACAAACATAAGCATTTATAATTAACGCATTACATTTTACTGCAAAATGCCACTCCTCCACGTGAAAGTGGGAAAATTGTGGCACTTTTATCATTTAAGATTTTTTTTTATTGTTGTTTTTGCAAACACGATTTTAAAACATTGATTCATGTAAAATATGTTACAAATCCAACACAGTTCGAAAGGAAATGCCAAATGGATGCGTTTTGAGGCCTCAGTTAAGAAAAAATACTTAAACTTAAAGAAAAATAATTATTAAATATTGATGTCAATGTGATGTCAATATGACATCAATTTGATGTCTAAAACATGACATTGATTTGATGTAAATTGAACGTCAAAAATTTTGGCCAACATGTCCATAAAATTAATTTTAGTGCGGGATTAACTTCCGATTTTCACCCAATTAACACTGGAAGAAATTGCTGTCCAAACTGAATTTAAAATGGTGTGTACAGTATATTGGTCAAGTCTTGACTCATATTTGACATCAAATTGACATCAAGGTGCCCGCTGGGTAATGTCCGATTCGCGACCTAATGACTCCTTTGAACCGAATCATTTTAACGACTGGTTAGAACAACTGATCTGTCCAACACTGAACTCATGAATCAGTTTATTAATTTACTCAGAACATCTGAAATGAGAACACAAGTGTGCTTACACAATTTAGCAAGAGTGGGTAGTAAAAATTATTTTTAATTATCAACAGTATTTCAGCTTATTTCTGTTGACAATGTGTAGTAAAATAAATAGGCTTAGCCTACAATCATTTAGACTGGAGTGAGGTGAAACCAGAACAAAGTTATTAGCTAGCTGATCATTTTTATTAAATTGCATATGGCAGAAAATTAAGACTATTTGTTAATTTGTAATGTTACTTTTTAATATTGATATGATTATATACCAAAACAATTATCTGTAGTGTAAAAAATGTTTGGTAACTGTCAGATTACTATTGTATGTTTGACCAATACACTGTTTTTTGTTTCCACTGCTACATTTTATTTATTTAAAGCTACACTGTGTAACTTTTTTAGTCTATTCTAAGCTAAAAACACTTAGTTCTTTCAAAAATATATGTGCTCATTAATGTATATTTACTTCTTTCAAGTAATAAAGTATTCTCGTAAGTTTATAATATGCCATTGAAAATACATAAGGTAATGGGATCTAACGGTGGTCGCCATGTTGCCCCTCCATCTTGAAAGTACATTAGCCAAAGAGGGACATACCCGTAAATTCAAGCTTTGCCTTTCGCGTTTTAACTGGTTGATTGCACTGTACAAAATTCCTTGCCTCGCGCATGTGCGCGTCAACTTGTTCAGACTTGTCTGGTCCATGCGCAAAAAGTTTTCATCTCAGCAGCGTCCAGTAACGGAGTTATACGGAGTTTTCCTGGCTTGTTTATTCCTAAAAGTCTGTTTTTCCTTGTGTGGTATTTTTGTGCGTTAATAACTCCGTAAGTAATAATAGTTATTGTCATTGTAGATGTGTTTCAGAGTGTGTCATCGCGTAATTCAGTTGGTCACCTCAGAAGTATTTTTGTGTCAACATACAATAGCGTAATGCTCACCTATTTGAATAATCATTCAGTTATTTTGTTATCAACAATGTTTATTCGTTTATAGAAACTATTTGCTTGTAATGTATGTTGATGGAAATATGTATCAGGTCTGATCGGCATATTAACAATTGTTATACAGAGCGCACTGCAGTGCGAACGTTAAAGCGGCGCACACACTTTTGTAACCGGACACCGCTTGTTAGCAGCGGCAGCGGCAGCTCCGCTCCTTTTAATGCAGCTGCATTTAGCGCCTATATGGTACAATAAGCTCTGGTTTACGGTTACATTATACAAATGTAACTTATAAGTATACAGTTCTTAACTGTGTATGTATATTTACCATCCTTATTTGTTCTCTCACAGAAACCACATTTATGTACATATCCACGCAAACCTTTATGCCTTGCAATTGGATGACTGAATAAACATTACTATCCTCAAAGTTCACTCTGGATTAGCTGCAGTTCTTTCTAGCCGAATAATTAGGCCAGTTGAGTTCCAACCATCCCACTGCGCACAGAATATCCCACAGGCACCGTGTCGAATGTGGACGAGGTCGAACTGGAAACATGTTAATCTTGGACTAAATCGGCCACCGTAGGAGTTGAAACGAAATCGGAATTGAGAGGAACAGAAACTAAAATTCACTGAATGGTCATATACAAGTTCACCCCTAGATGGGGGAAAATATCACACAGTGTAGCTTTAAAGAAGTTTGATTACATTCTATTTTAGATTTGAATGCACAATTGTTTTTTTAAATAAATAAGAATTCAACACTTTACATACATCTGTTATTTTGTCTTAGTTATGTTTAGTTAGTAAAGTCTGGTGCCTTTAGTCTCTTCAAGGAAGGTATAAGGTGGAAGATATACAGTTTATTATTAATTCAACAATAGTATCGGATCGGTATCGGGTATCGACAGATACACAAAGCCCAGGCATCGGTATCGGTATCGGGACTGAAAAAGTCGGATCGGTGCACCCCTAGGTGTAATAAACCTTTAAAAACCTCTAAAACAAGTGGGTTGAAATACTGCCTTGGTGGCACTTGTTCCGGATCTCCAAAACTGGGGTCCTGGAAATGCGTTCCTGGGATTGCGGTTCTCCGAATCGGTAGGTGGCGCTGTCACAAAAAAATAGAAGGTCCTAGAAATGCGGTCCTGAAAGTGCAGCCTCCGGTATTGCAGACGGATAATGTGGGGTCAGAGTCCGGCAGCTCACACACACAAACACACACACACACACACGTCCTCACTCCTGCTGTCACACAGACACAGATTAAGAAATACTGCTCTTGTTAGAGTGCTGTCATTTTTAAAGTACTGGTACTAATCCAATTTCATATCGTACCCAACTTACCCTGTCGACTAAAAATATTGACGTCCAATAAATAACAGCATCGACGCAGTATCGACCATTCGCGACAGGCCTAGGATGGATGCACTTTTTTGGGCTTCAAACTCCCCGTCACTGCCATTATAAAGCGTCAGGATCAGGATATTTATTAATATAAGTCATCAGAAAGAAGAAAGTCATATACATGGCTTGAGGGTGAGTAAATCATGGAGTAATTTTTAATTTAAAGTGAACTACTCCTTTAATTTGTTTAGCAAATAGATATTTCACTTATCAAACACCGTACACACACAACATGGTATCGGTTTTTGGTTTGAAGCATTTTAATGAGTATGAGAGAGCGCAGTTATCGGGCCCAATACTGATCCTGGTATCGTGCATTCCTATAGTGGGTCTATTCATTTAAAATGTTGTAGAGCATTAACGTCTCAACGCCACTGACCACTCACTAACATTTCATTTCCGAACTGCCGCGATACATAAAACAACCAACGTAATAATGTAAACAACGTAAACATGCTATTTAGCGCCAGTGAGATTTCATGTTTTTTTGTGAAACATATACCCAGAGCAATACATTTCAGGATTTTCAGAAATGTAGGCTAAATACAATGTTCATTTTTGTTTGTGACTCAATGGATACTCACTGATTCTAAAGATATGGAAAGCATTAGGACGTTGGAAGTGTTTATAAATGACTTACCCAGCATACCGGAGAGCCAGAGCGCCAGGTCTTCCTTCATGGGCAGTAAACTGGCCTCGTGTCTGCTGGCCAGCCACTGGCTGTACTGCTGCAGATCTGTGAGACCCGGGCCAGCCGGCTGCTGCTTACTGCTCAGAGGACTACACATGCTGCAGAAAACACAGACCACATACACATCAGGACAGCTCAATAACATTCATTCAGTCATTTGGCTCTGATAAAATCCCTCAAATGAATTATTTCCCTTTCCCACAGAGCACAAGCGTCTTCTTTCTCTTCTAAAGTGCCTCTGATCATTCAAGCCCTTTCTGTTGTTTCTCAGCAGACTCTTATCCTCCATACTGATCCTCTCATCACAGTCCAGCTCCAGGCTCTCTTTTCTTTGCCCTGTGATATCATGCGCACTTGCTTTTTCCTCTTTTTTTTAAAAGACAGAACAGTCACACACTGTGTGGCTTCTCTCCAGTCCCGCCCCAGTGATTCTCTTTACACACAAAAAACGTGCTTTTCCCAATGAAACCTCAGAATACACTGCCATTTCACATTCAGATGATCTAACAAGATTACATTTCCTGAAGAAAATGTGTCAGATGTGAGTGAGAACTGTCCATGTAAAGCTCGTCGCCATGCCCTGGAGATGCCCTGACAACTTTGACAGTATTTGACAGTATCCATTGCTAAGGTTCTTGGTACCACAAGAACCAAGAACCTTAGGTAAGGTACTTGCTTAAACAACCCAATTTCTTGGTTAAACAACCCAATTGCTGGGTTAACCAACCCAATTGCAATTGCTTGGTTAAACAACCCAATTGCTGGGTTAACCAACCCAATTGCTTGGTTAAACAACCCAATTGCTTGGTTAAACAACCCAATTGCTGGGTTAACCAACCCAATTGCTTGGTTAAACAACCCATTGCTGGGTTAACCAACCCAATTGCTTGTTTAAACAACCCAATTGCTGGGTTAAAACAACTCAATTGCTGGGTTAAACAACCCAATTGCAGGGTTAACCAACCCAATTGCTTGTTTAAACAACCCAATTGCTGGGCTAAAACAACTCAATTACTGGGTTAAACAACCCAATTGCTTGGTTAAACAACACAATTGCTGGGTTAAAACAACTCAATTACTGCGTTAAACAACCCAATTGCTGGGTTAACCAACCCAATTGCTTGGTTAAACAACCAAATTGCTTGGTTAAACAACCAAATTGCTTGGTTAACCAACCCAATTGCTTGGTTAAACAACCCATTGCTGGGTTAACCAACCCAATTGCTTGTTTAAACAACCCAATTGCTGGGTTAAAACAACTCAATTGCTGGGTTAAACAACCCAATTGCAGGGTTAACCAACCCAATTGCTTGTTTAAACAACCCAATTGCTGGGCTAAAACAACTCAATTACTGGGTTAAACAACCCAATTGCTTGGTTAAACAACACAATTGCTGGGTTAAAACAACTCAATTACTGCGTTAAACAACCCAATTGCTTGTTTAAACAACCCAATTGCTGGGCTAAAACAACTCAATTACTGGGTTAAACAACCCAATTGCTTGGTTAAACAACACAATTGCTGGGTTAAAACAACTCAATTACTGCGTTAACCAACCCAATTACTTGTTTAAACAACCCATTGCTGGGTTAACCAACCCAATTGCAATTGCTTGGTTAAACAACCCAATTGCTTGGTTAACCAACCCAATTGCTGGGTTAACCAACCCAATTGCTTGGTTAAACAACCCAATTGCTTGGTTAAACAACCCAATTGCTGGGTTAACCAACCCAATTGCTTGGTTAAACAACCCATTGCTGGGTTAACCAACCCAATTGCTTGTTTAAACAACACAATTGCTGGGTTAAAACAACTCAATTGCTGGGTTAAACAATCCATATGCAGGGTTAACCAACCCAATTGCTTGTTTAAACAACCCAATTGCTGGGCTAAAACAACTCAATTACTGGGTTAAACAACCCAATTGCTTGGTTAAACAACACAATTGCTGGGTTAAAAAAACTCAATTACTGGGTTAAACAACCCAATTGCTTGGTTAACCAACCCAATTGCTTGTTTAAACAACCCATTGCTGGGTTAACCAACCCAATTGCAATTGCTTGGTTAAACAACCCAATTGCTGGGTTAACCAACCCAATTGCTTGGTTAAACAACCCAATTGCTTGGTTAACCAACCAAATTGCTTGGTTAAACAACCCAATTGCTTGGTTAACCAACCCAATTGCTGGGTTAACCAACCCAATTGCTTGGTTAAACAACCCATTGCTGGGTTAACCAACCCAATTGCTTGTTTAAACAACCCAATTGCTGGGTTAAAACAACTCAATTGCTGGGTTAAACAACCCAATTGCAGGGTTAACCAACCCACTTGCTTGTTTAAACAACCCAATTGCTGGGCTAAAACAACTCAATTACTGGGTTAAACAACCCAATTGCTTGGTTAAACAACACAATTGCTGGGTTAAAACAACTCAATTACTGGGTTAAACAACCCAATTGCTTGGTTAACCAACCCAATTGCTTGTTTAAACAACCCATTGCTGGGTTAACCAACCCAATTGCTTGTTTAAACAACCCAATTGCTGGGTTAAACAACCCAATTGCTTGGTTAAAACAACCCATTGCTGGGTTAACCAACCCAATTGCTTGTTTTAACAACCCAATTGCTGGGTTAAACAACCCAATTGCTTGGTTAAAACAACCCAATTGCTGGGTTAAACAACCCAATTGCTGGGTTAAACAACCCGTGGACTCACGAGAGCGTGTCTTCATTTGGGACAGAGCCATGGTATATATCGCTTTACGTGAGTATGCTGTATGTGTCTGTAAAGCTGAATATACATGTACTTATAGTTGTACAATTCATTATTAATTATTAGTTAATTAATTCGGGTTATTAATTCATTATGTGGTAATGTTGAGGATTATGAATCATGTGAGGTTTTGTTCAATTTATAACAATTTAGTGATAACAAATGTGTCTCTTGTCCAGCTCTTCAGGGGCATTTCCCTGTTTGTCTAAGGCAGCTGTAACACCTGCGGCTGTTTGCAGAAGAACGTGTACCAATCCAGTTTAATATCTATCTGTGATCTACACAAACACGGATGAAGGGAGAGCATTCTTTCTTAATTCTAGTGGATCCTGCCAAACAGACGAGATCATCTTGATCTCTCAGCAAAGCTTGTAACTTCATATCATTGTTGTTTGAAGTTGTTTCGTGGTTGAATGCATTAAATGGCCTGGCCTGGTTTGTTATGAACACAGAAATGTGCCGGTGATGCCACCCAGCATTGCGGGGGATTTCCCCTTACCCATAATTCAATGCAACACATGTGGATCCCAGAGGCTCAAGAGAAAAGTTCTGAGTTCTGAGAAGTGTAAATATCTTCAGTGATGCTGAACGGGACCTCTTCCTAAGCTTTGCTCCCACTGAGCAACCTGGGAATGAGGACTCGGGTCCAACAATCGTCACATTGTGGTGGTGCGCTCTGAATGGCTGGCAGTCGAGGCCGAACTGAAAGTCAATCTGTATATTTTTCTTGTTTCACAAAATAGTACGCCAAAATTCACTTGACCTGCTCTATCAGATAAAGCCAAATCTCCTCTTTCCTTTCTTTCTGAATGAGCTCCTGTGCTGAAAAGGTTGAGAGAAAACGAAACCAGAGGGAAAAAAGAGGTGTTACTGGCACTCCAAGGGATAAAAAGAGGACACACTGTCCCATATGGACAAAAGCAAGATCCCTTCTGAGACATGAACAGTAGTTCTCTATAATATCAGAGCTGTCCGTCTGGATTTAGTGTCTGATTCAGTGATCATCCGCGCTGGAATGAGAAAGCTGATACCAGAGAATCTGAGATTGCTCTTATTATTATTGGTAGTGACTCCATCACTAATACCTCACGACATGATCAGATCTGGCAGACGATAAAACACACAAGAAAATGATCCTGAACACTTACACCAAAGGAGGAATATATATATATATATATAAATATTTAGAGCAGGTTTGTGTTGGTCAATGGGGCAGTCGTTTTCAGTTCCTCAAAATAGCAACACACCAACAATGCTCCTGAACACACCTGGTTTTCAGACCAGACGCCCATGGGTGAACAGATGACGCGAGTGCATTTGACATTTAAACATCGTGGAGCTGGACGTGAGAATGCAGGGCTCGACATTAACTCTTGTCCGCAAGTGGATTTTTTGAAGGGGCAAGTGAAAGAGAATTTTACTTGCCCGACCGGACAAGTAACCTCATAAAACGTCATAAAAAAAAAAATCACCAAATCACTTACATTTTAGATGCAATATTGAGTGTTTTTGATCTGTTTCCGCAGCGAAAATAGTTCCAAACAATAGGGCTGTGTATCACCAACAATATCACGATACGATACGCATCACGATACTGAAGTCACGATACGATATGTATCACGATATGGATCAATTTGGAATTACATTTCTGTTGAGCTGAGTTTAGTAACAGTAATATCTGTTTATTGAATAACCAGTGTTAGAACAGTTGTGACAAAGAGTTAAATGAAATAAATAAATTGTCACAAAAAAAAACTTTGGAGAGGCTTGGTTCAATATTGATTATTTTGGAAATCTATCAGGTACAATACATGGCAAATTTTTGAATGTAAAACAAATCTCGCGATAAATCTAAAATCTAAAATAAATTTGGGAAAACAAATCTCTTAACTAATGCTGTAAACTATGAGAGTCAGTTGTACTATAATATTAAAGGTAAAAATGAACTGATTTGTACAAACACTTAAATTACACTAAATTACATGTTTTTTATAATAATAAAGTTATAATATTAACTTTACAAATTGCATAATCATATACATATTTTTTTTTAAATATAAACATTTAAATGGTGGCTGTCATAAAAAACTTTAATTTTTATGATTACCAGATTAATTTACCAGATTACCAGATTAATTCAAACATGCATTAAATATTGAAGAACATTACAAATTACAATGAATATGTAATATGGTGCATATATTTAGCAAAATGCTCCTCTCTAGAATCAATTTTTCTAGCTGACTAACGAGTTTATGGACACTGGATATGTTTTTTTCTGAGGTAAATGTGACGTTAAATTACATTGTTTACAAGCTTTTACTGACGCATTTCTGCGTTTGAAACACTGATCGAGTGATTCTAGGTGACATGATACGGGTTTCGGTAAATTGTACTCTATCTTTTAACACACGTTCAGATGTTCATTCATGTTTATTTCGCGCTGTAACTGGTATTAAGTATTAAGGCGGAAGAGAAGATCCGTTCACGTGCGCTGCGCTTCTCCAGAGCTGAGCTGCGCCAAAGCGATCTCACGCCACAGCGCCAAAACGTATTTAAGTTTTTGAATTTCGTAATAAAATCGAGAATTTGTTTTATATCAATAGCAACAAAGCACAAAGATTATTGCGATTTAATGGATGTGAGGCGCCCTACAATGTTCCTTTCATTCATTAACTGAAAACCTCTTCTCCATTGTGAATGTCTTGCACTGCTGCTCGCGTCACATTGATTACATTGAAAAGCACACCGTATTGATACGGCAGCTGCTGATACGCGCATCGTCAGGAGTTCATGACGATGTATCGTTGTATCGATATTCTGAGCACAGCCCTACCAAACAAAGATCACAGCAGAACACGTGTCACCGCAACAGCGTGTTAGTGAATGATTCAGTGTTTGAATGAATTGGTTGAATCAAAGATTCAATGACCTATTCGTAAACGCCTCAGTCTTGAATGAATCAGCTGTTTGAACGAATCGACTCAATGACTCACTCATTCAGACGGTCACCTGCCGCCACCTACTGGCGTTTTAGTTTCATGTTTAAACATTCTTTCCAACTTTTCTTATTTGTATATTCATAACATATTTAAAACAATCCCATAACATTATTTAATGCAGTTGTAATTTTTCAGTGTAAATTATTTAATTTGATTGGTAACAGCCAGTGTCTTCTTCTAATTCAATTTATTGATCAAATTTAAGAATATAATTATAATATAATATAAAGTAAAATATAATGTTTACTTTACCATGTTTACACGGTTGTAACAATACATATTTTATCTCCCTCATCTGAACTGGGATCGAGTGATTTCCATGTTAAGTCAATGTAAAGACGCGTTGACGCGCGTCTGGAGGTCCTGCGGCGTGTTAGGTGCATTTAGCATGGTGCGATGGATGCGATTTCGCCTCATTTGCGCGTCCAGTTCGCGAATTGAGCGTCTTGCGCGAGTGATTATATTTGGCGTTAACCAATCAGAAGCCTGCTAAACAGGGTAAGTGCCGTGATAAACGGGGGCAGGCCCGCCCGGAGTCACTCATTCAAAACAGGAGCTGTGTTTTAGGACTTGGCACTTAATCTGGACTGAAAGACTGAAGGACCTTGGCGTATTATTGTATTATTATGGCATGACAATGATGAAAATTGTTGTTACTGTTCTTTCATGCATTTAATAATAAAAAAAGTCACTCATTTAACATGGAGGAACGACAGATATTGGCAGTGAGCCGTCATACGGAGCTATATGGGCGGAAGTATTGCTGAAAGCGGCCATCATCCAGGCGCAGCTCCTGGAGCGCCTCGAGTGCGCGTCTATTTTGCTTCAAACGCTCAATTTATACGCAAATAGAATGTCAAATTCATGTCTATCGCGTCTAGTTGGATGCTTGAACATTTTGAATCCACTCACGTGTCCAAAGCCAACTTAGACGCGATAGACGCACAATAAACTGTATTTCATTTCATTCCAATTTAATTAATAGTCGGAAAGACGAAGAACAGTATTTGACACATGTTATTTAATAAAGTATCAGGGTTAAAATAGTTAACTAAAACCATAAAAACATATTCATTACTTGAAATTAAATAAATGTGAAAACTGAAACAAATAAATAAACTTATTTGAAGCTTTAGCTTAACCTGATATACAGTACTAACTAAAAAACAAACAAAAAAAAGTGAATTGAGTGTATTTTTGCGTTTGAACGGTCAAAAACACAATTATGCCAAAATGTCAGTTTTGGCATGTGTTCAAGTAACAGTCGGTTATGTAATGCTTAAAGGGGCACTTCACCGCTGAAACGATGCATGTGTATTTAAAATGGTCATTTATGTAGTAGAAATGTGACATTATTTTAGAAGTTGGTGCCTTCTAGACTGAGAAAAGATTATTTTTGTCTCATGTGGATGAAAGACAACAACTCCCAGAATGCACTTGCTTCGCTGCCCTACGAGGCCACTCCCAAAGCCACTCCCACCGGCTACATCACTTGCCCACCACGGCACCGCCCCCACCATTGTGTGCATTTTTATACTAATAAAATAATTTAGTTCAGTTAGAGAACAGACACTACAACTAAAAACTGAACGTGTCTGCTCAATACAGCACGAGCCGAAGGAGAGTCTCAGCACAGACACAGCAGGAGTCAGATCTCATTCATCAGAGAGTGAGGAGCCGACAGACCAGATGATCGCGCAAGATTTGGTTTCAAAGCGAAATGCGCCTATTTAAGTGAGTTTGTCATTGTTCTGTTTTGTTGTTGTGTTTTTCATTAAGAATGATAGGCTAATGAACACACAATTCAAGCAACCCGCCCCAGAATTAGCACTAATTCTAAACCGAAACTAAAATGAGCACGGCCGCACAGCATTCATTCACGGGGTCACAGTTATTCACGGTGCGTGTCCAGTCTGCCGTGTTTTCAGTTCATGCCTATGGAAGCTTAACTTTCATAGGAATTCATTGAGAACACTCGCGTTGCTCCGACTGCTCCGTTATCAATGCCCGAGTGTCCGTCTGTGTCTTACATTCTGTGAGTGTGATCCCTCCCCTATGGGAAAAACGTGAAAACGTGCAGAACTAACTCCTACTGCTGGCTGTAGTCTCTAGCCTCTGACCAAAAAAGTCTCAGATGATGCAAAACAACGATATTTACATAATCGGAGGCTTTTTTACAGACAAAAAATACATAAATCTCTCGTCTCGGGGGGATATGAGGGGGAGGGGGGGGGGCACGATCATTCGAATATACACTCACCTAAAGGATTATTAGGAACACCATACTAATACTGTGTTTGAGCCCCTTTCGCCTTCAGAACTGCCTTAATTCTACATGGCATTGATTCAACAATGTGCTGAAAGCATTCTTTAGAAATGTTGGCCCATATTGATAGGATAGCATCTTGCAGTTGATGGAGATTTGTGGGATGCACATCCAGGGCACGAAGCTCCCGTTCCACCACATCCCAAAGATGCTCTATTGGGTTGAGATCTGGTGACTGTGGGGGCCATTTTAGTACAGTGAACTCATTGTCATGTTCAAGAAACCAATTTGAAATGATTCGAGCTTTGTGACATGGAGCATTATCCTGCTGGAAGTAGCCATCAGAGGATGGGTACATGGTGGTCATAAAGGGATGGACATGGTCAGAAACAATGCTCAGGTAGGCCGTGGCATTTAAACGATGCCCAATTGGCACTAAGGGGCCTAAAGTGTGCCAAGAAAACATCCCCCACACCATTACACCACCACCACCAGCCTGCACAGTGGTAACAAGGCATGATGGATCCATGTTCTCATTCTGTTTACGCCAAATTCTGACTCTACCATCTGAATGTCTCAACAGAAATCCAGACTCATCAGACCAGGCAACATTTTTCCAGTCTTCAACTGTCCAATTTTGGTGAGCTTGTGCAAATTGTAGCCTCTTTTTCCTATTTGTAGTGGAGATGAGTGGTACCCGGTGGGGTCTTCTGCTGTTGTAGCCCATCCGCCTCAAGGTTGTGCGTGTTGTGGCTTCACAAATGCTTTGCTGCATACCTTGGTTGTAACGAGTGTTTATTTCAGTCAAAGTTGCTCTTCTATCAGCTTGAATCAGTCGGCCCATTCTCCTCTGACCTCTAGCATCAACAAGGCATTTTGGCCCACAGGACTGCCGCATACTGGATGTTTTTCCCTTTTCACACCATTCTTTGTAAACCCTAGAAATGGTTGTGCGTGAAAATCCCAGTAACTGAGCAGATTGTGAAATACTCAGACCGGCCCGTCTGGCACCAACAACCATGCCACGCTCAAAATTGCTTAAATCACTTTTCTTTCCCATTCTAACATTCAGTTTGGAGTTCAGGAGATTGTCTTGACTAGGACCACACCCCTAAATGCATTGAAGCAACTGCCATGTGATTGGTTGATTAGATAATTGCATTAATGAGAAATTGAACAGGTGTTCCTAATAATCCTTTAGGTGAGTGTAGAACTGGGTTTCTACTGATACTGATACTAATCGCTGAAGTAACCCTTTAAAGGCTAAATTAATGCTTTACAATTTAACTAAATTCATTAGACTTTCGTCGACTAAAACTAAAAACAATTCAGGTGACTAAAATATACTAAATCAAAATTAGCAGTTAAGAGTAACACTGGTGTGTATAGCATCATAGCATTAAGGCATCAGGTTTTGTATGAACAAGTACAACACAGATTTTCTTCAGAAAAGTGACTACAGACAAGCATTCACTAAAATCTCTCTCTTTTCTCAAAGACGGCTCATCATTTGCTGACATTAGACGTTCACACAACTGCATGATCTCCACCTTGAAACAGATGCTCGGCGAACACAAGCTCCCACCGTTCACAGATGGACATGTACAGTACATTCACCACCACACACACACATATACACACATATTGAGCCCATATGGTCGAAACCAAAGGTCAGTGTACAGTGTGACAGACAAACCTTTAGCTCCGACTGTTATATTAAAACAACATGATATTCTCTCAGTCAATATTTCTCTAGCAAACAGATTGAAGTTGACAGTGGAGGGACTTAAAGGTGAATTTCCCACCCATAAACCATACACTGACCTCGACTAATGCAGAAATATAAGTGAGCTCGCATATCTGATTCTGTTGCAGTTATTTGAGCTTCAACGCTGTGTCGTGTTCATCGAGCACAAAACACACATTGTATTCTGTCCTTAAAGGACTGTGAAGGGTAAATCACACACACAAACACACACACACACACACTTTCTAAATTCAAACTGAATTTTTGCCTTTCGCATGTAAGTTCAGTTTAAAGTTTATTTCCTTTTCAAGTTTGGTTAGTTGTCTTCGCAAACTCTTTCCTTAATGCATGATGTATCAGACTGGCTTTAATTGTTTACGGGCTTTCACACACTTTAACTGTTCGTTTGAAATGCACAATAACCCGTTTAACTGAGGCAGCTCGTGTTATGAGAGAAAAACTCTTACCTTCTGCAGTCTAATAGCAAAACACTGAAGAGAAAAACTGTTTTCGAGTCTGCATGCTTGGCATTTTATGACTGTAGTAATATTTCAAAGCTGCTGGTGCTTTCATGAGCTATTTTTAACACTTTAAGAGAAACCACAAAAACAGACTATAGACAGATCTAAAGATTCAGTCCTCCTAAAAGAGTAATGCATGTTGAAGGAACTTTCTCCATTATTACGCTTTATTTTATAAAGAATTCAATATTTTACAGTAGCCTAATATCTATCTATCTATCTATCTATCTATCTATATATCTATCTATCTATCTATCTATCTATCTATCTATCTATCTATCTATCTATCTATCTATCTATCTATCTATCTATCTATCTATCTATCTATCTATCTATCTATCTATCTATCTATCTATCTATCTATCTATCTATCTATCTATCTATCTATCTATCTACTCACCCTGCAGATGCACTGCCTGCAGTCGGTCGGTTCTTCAACAGTAGACGCTCGTTTGCGATGAATGCATGCTTTCCTCGAGCACAGGGTCCACCTCGGAGTGTTTCCCGTGACACTGAGCCTCAGACCGACTGTCACTGCGAGTCTCAAAGTGCGCTCGCTCGTCTCACCGCCTCCCAGACAGACGCGACGCGACTTTATAAGCGCGACGCGACTGTGCACCACGAGCTGCACGAGAGAGCATAAAACGAGCCACACAGATGAGGACAACCGATAACTGACCGGAAACATACAAATATAATACAAAACCTAGTAGCCTATATTATGGAAGCTATAGCTACACTTATTTTATTTTTATTTTTTTAAAAGAAAGCTAAAACCGTGTATGTTTACCCTGGCATTTAATGCGTTACTCTAAACTGTGCTTGTACTAATAAATGGTGTCCTGTGTGCTTGTTTTGGATGATTATTTGTGTTAGTTGGTTCATCATGTGTTTTGTATTTTATCCTGTGTGTCCATTTGAGCTTTTTTAATCTCCCATGTTTGATGTACATGTGTTTTACTGAACATTATTTTTATGTAAAACACTTTGAACTGTATTTTATGCCTAAAAAGCGCTATATAAATAAAGTGTTTAAGTGTTAAATATATATATTAGGTTTATTATAGTTGTATTTTTTTAGGTCAGTTAACGTTTATATAGGCTATATATAAACGTATACAATTACAAACCCTATATATATATAATTATTTTTAGGGTTTGTAATTTATGTGTAATTGTTTTGGTCAGTAATGTTTATATATTTATACTATTTATATATATATATATATATATATATATATATATATATATATATATATATATATATATATATATATATATATATATATATATATATATATATATATATATATAGGTTCTGGGCAATCGATTAATTGCATCCCCCCCAAAAAGGTTGTATTTACATAATATATGTGTGTGTACTGTGTATAATTATGTATGTATGCATAAATACACACACATGCATGTATATATTCAATAAATATTTGCATGTATATACTGTTTATATATTTATTAGGGCTGTCAAAAGATTAATCACGATTAATCACATCCAAAATAAAAGTTTGTGTTTACATAATATATGTGTGTGTACTCTGTATAATTATCATGTTTATATAAATATTCATGTATATATTTTGCATGTATATACTGTATACATTTATATAATTTATATTATATATAAATTTAAATATTTTATATATAAATATAATACATTTTTCTTAAATATATACATGCTTGTGTGTGTTGTTATATATAAATAATAATTATACACAGTTCACACACATATATTATGTAAACACAAACTTTTATTTTGGATGTGATTAATCGTGATTAATCTTTTGACAGCCCTAATATTTATATGATTTATCTTATATATAAATATTTTATATGTAAACAAAACATATTTTTCTCAAATTTTCAAATTTAATTTCAGGAAATTGATGCAATTGGAGACCTGATGTTTTTTTACAGTGTGCATTACTATAAAATATATAATATTTTAATTTGAAATGTTTTGTTGTATTACTATAATATATAATATATTAATTTTAAATGTTTTGTTGTATTACTATAATATATAATATATTAATTTTAAATGTTTTATTGTATTACTATAATATATAATATTTTAATTTTAAATGATGTATTACTATAATATATAATATTTTAATTTTAAATGTTGTATTACTATAATATATAATATTTTAATTTTAAATGTTTTGTTGTATTACTATAATATATAATATTTTAATTTTAAATGTTTTGTTGTATTACTATAATATATAATATATTAATTTTAAATGTCTTGTTGTATTACTATAATATATAATATATTAATTTTAAATGTTTTGTTGTATTACTATAATATTTAAAATATATTAATTTTAAATGTTTTGTTGTATTACTATAATATATAATATTTTTATTTTAAATGTTGTATTACTATAATATATAATATTTTTATTTTAAATGTTGTATTACTATAATATATAATATTTTAATTTTAAATGTTTTGTTGTATTACTATAATATATAATATTTTAATTTTAAATGTTTTGTTGTATTACTATAATATTTTTATTTTAAATGTTGTATTACTATAATGTGTAATATTTTCATTCGTAAAATGGAAATCTGTTTATGCGTTTCAACATGAGTTGGGACCAGCAGTTTTGATCAAAGTTCTGCTGTTGATCGTTTTGGGGGAAATGCCACTCTTTTATTTTGAAAAACGGTCACGGAAGTTCAGTCCCGCGGAAAAAAGTGACGTCGTGCGCGTCCTCCACCAATAGCAAGTGAAGACGCGCGCTGCCTGAGGGAAGCTGCTCCGCGCGCGCGTTGAGGAGTTGTGATGGAGGCTGTGCTGGCGCACCTGAGGCGCGTCCTGGAGCTGCTGACCGTCGCTCAGACGGAGCGCGTGCGTGACTGGGACCGCCTCACCGTCCAGCGCGCGCTCCAGTGGGCCGAGTACTGCGAGCAGCTCCACGCCCGCTTCCAGTCAGACCCCGCGGTGCGAGCCGCGCTGGAGGCCGGCCTGAGCGACACCAACCAGCGGCTGCGGGACGCCTTCCCGGCGCGCTCTCCGGTCGCGTTCTCGGACCTGGCTCAGTGTCAGCACGCGCTGCTCGTGCATCTGCTCAGAAACCCGTACACGCCGAGCGCCCTCATGCAAGTGCTTCTCCCAGATCCCCAAATCCCACAGGAATTCCAGTTTGATCCGAGCAGCCTCATT
This sequence comes from Romanogobio albipinnatus, assembly GCA_023566225.1. Taxonomy (NCBI): domain Eukaryota; kingdom Metazoa; phylum Chordata; class Actinopteri; order Cypriniformes; family Gobionidae; genus Romanogobio; species Romanogobio albipinnatus. The sequence goes on along the minus strand of CM042262.1, from coordinate 5,137,945 downwards.
GCGTGCAGATCTGCGTTCAGTCTGCTGTGCCGCGCGCGGGGCAGGGCCGCTCACCGCGCGCTGCAGCTCGACGCGGAAGTGAGAGGGACACTCCTGAACGCGACACTAACTCGCTCCGGCACCGACGAGAGCGCGCGCTCCGTGCTGGACTCCATCCTCCGGGACAGCGCGGGAGAAATGGAACGCCTTTATGACATCATAGCGGCCGCGCTCCTGTGCGGCGATGACGAATCGAACGCCGTCACCGCGCGCGTCACCCTCGCCTGGCTTCAGCATCGCGGCGGGGGCTTGAGTGAGCTGTGCAGAGCGCTGTGTCGCGGGCTGTGCGCGGCGCTCTCCCGGCAGTGCCCGGAGTTTAAGCAGGCGTACCGGGGGGTTTTAAAACAGTGGGCGTCCTGTCTGGAGTATGACGTCATGGAGAGTGAGTGGGTGCCCACGTCAGATGGGCCAGTGACGTTTAATGCACTGACTGGTCGGTTCAGAGAGCTGATAACTGCAGGAGCCGCGGTGAAAGAGGACACCGAGCGCGAGCTCCAAGCGCTGGCGCTGGCGCACGGGGGCTTCGATGTGCCGGGCATCAGTGTGTGGACGGACCTCACCTCCCGACTCAACACCGGACACTGACGCAGGATCAGAGATCTAGTGTGCGATGCTAATTAAACTAACAGTAATGTGTTCTGGTTTAGGGCACAGCTGTGCATTTGCCCCTCATACGGTTATAATTATTAATAGCCTATAATTGGCATGTTTTTATATTTTGACTTTTATTTTTTTATTTTGTTATATAGAGCCAGCAATGATAATAGCCTATTCATATTTTGTTTGTATCCACACTTTTCGTGTTTTTTCTTCTTCTTAGTAGGCCATTGTTTTCTTTTTATAATTTCTGATATTTTGTAATAATTTCAGTTATTATTATTATAATATTGTTGTTATTTTATAAGAGCCATCATAATATATATTTTGTTTATCTATATATTTAGTCCATACATTTCTAAACTTGATGTTGTCCTCAAATATCCAGAGAAAGACACTTTAAATAAATATATTTATTCAGTTTTCCAATAAAAAGAAAGACTCTTTCCCTGGAGCTGTTCTCCTGAAGCCTCACTCCCGGCCGACAGGGGGCGACCGCGCTCTTTACACGGCACCCGTGTGCTTTATGTTTTTTTAAAAAAAAAAATATTTATTTATTGCAACCACTTAAAAACAGATCAACAAACAAGTTACATAGTCAAATCACAGAATAAACCATATGAACAGACATAGGTTGAGCATAGTCAATAACAATGATAAAATCATGATAAAACAAACTGACATACCAGAATTAAAAACAAATAAACACAAAAAAATACGTAAATAAATAAACAAAATGAAACAAAAAGGGCTTTTTAAATTCATTTGTACTTATCTAACAAAGAAATCAAATTGAGGGCTTTCTTTCTTATGTTCTTAGGGCTGTTTTATTTACAGCTCAATAAATAATAAAGCGTTTATACGGTGTGTTTACCAGTGTTGCTATCATGTTTGACGTTTATGAATTATTAAGGAATCATTATTTGCAGTAGATCAGTGATGTTCTGCCGCATGATATTCTTCAGATGGATACAGAAGCACAAGTTCCTCACGGGTTTAAGGAGCAGATTTCTGAAATGGAAACGGGATATTTCCTATTTGAGTAGTCAAAATATCACTGATATCTCCTGTGTTATTATTTATTTAAAAAAAAAAATTACAAAACGAGGACAATACATTTTTGAAGTTTTTCCCCCCCTAATTGTTGTGGGTCCCCTATATTATTATTATTAAATATTGTGATTTTGTTTGATTATTAGGGTTTTTGGTCTGGTTTTAATACAATTCACCGCAGCCGCAATAAATACATTTACACAATGAAAACCAAATAGCAGGCAGTTCAAAATAATATTGTAACAACGTTATGACATTGCAAAAATAAAACATAAATATCATATGATAAATAAAACTATTCAGACTTAGCGCAAGCATTTTGAACGGGTGAGAGGTGTTACACTTTCTGCATGAGTTTAATATTTTACATATTTTACTTTATAAAGTTTTAAATATGTATAATTTTCTCACACAAACCCATTGATTCACTTCAGAAGGCCTTTATTGAATCGTGTCATTTGCACGAATCGCATCATTTGCGCCGTGTCATTCGCGTGAATCATGTCATTTGTGCGAATCGCATCATTTGCGCCGTGTCATTCACGTGAATCGTGTCACAGAATGTTTATTCACATCTTTGCATTGACTTAACATGAAAATCACTCAGGCGAATCACGCGTCAAATGCTCAATTCGGGCATATCCCGTCATTTGCACTGTGTCATTCACGTGAATCGTGTCATTTGCGCGAATCGCGTCATTTGGGCCGTGTCATTCGCGTGAATCGTGTCATTTGCACGAATCGCATAATTTGCGGCGTGTCATTCGCGTGAATCGCATCATTTGCGCCGTGTCATGTGCGTGAATCGTGTCATTCGCGTGAATCGCATCATTTGCGCCGTGTCATTCGCGTGAATCGCATCATTTGCGCCGTGTCATGTGCGTGAATCGTGTCATTCGCGTGAATCGCATCATTTGCGCCGTGTCATGTGCGTGAATCGTGTCATTCGCGTGAATCGCATCATTTGCGCCGTGTCATGTGCGTGAATCGTGTCATTCGCGTGAATCGCATCATTTGCACCGTGTCATGTGCGTGAATCGTGTCATTCGCGTGAATCGCATCATTTGCGGCATGTCATTCACGTGAATCGTGTCATTCGCGTGAATTGCATCATTTGCGCCGTGTCATGTGCGTGAATCGTGTCATTCGCGTGAATCGCATCACTTGCACCATGTAATTCGCGTGAATCGCATCATTTGCGGCGTGTCATGTGCGTGAATCGCATTATTTGCGCCGTGTCATGTGCGTGAATCGTGTCATTTGTGCGAATCGCATCATTTGTGCCGCGTCATTCACGTGAATCGTGTCATTTGCGCCGTGTCATTCACGTGAATCGTGTCACAGAATGTTTATTCACATCTTTGCATTGACTTAACATGAAAATCACTCAGGCAAATCACGCGTCAAATGCTCAATTCGTGCATATCCCGTCATTTGCACTGTCATTCGCGTGAATCGTGTCATTTGCACAAATCGCATAATTTGCGGCGTGTCATTCGCGTGAATCGCATCATTTGCGCCGTGTCATGTGCGTGAATCATGTCATTCGTGTGAATCGCATCACTTGCACCATGTCATTCGCGTGAATCGCATCATTTGCGGTGTGTCATGTGCGTGAATCGTGTCATTCGGGTGAATCGCATCACTTGCACCATGTAATTCGCGTGAATCGCATCATTTGCGGCGTGTCATGTGCGTGAATCGCATTATTTGCGCCGTGTCATTCGCGTGAATCGTGTCATTTGTGCGAATCGCATCATTTGTGCCGCGTCATTCACGTGAATCGTGTCATTTGCGCCGTGTCATTCACGTGAATCGTGTCACAGAATGTTTATTCACATCTTTGCATTGACTTAACATGAAAATCACTCAGGCAAATCACGCGTCAAATGCTCAATTCGTGCATATCCCGTCATTTGCACTGTCATTCGCGTGAATCGTGTCATTTGCACAAATCGCATAATTTGCGGCGTGTCATTCGCGTGAATCGCATCATTTGCGCCGTGTCATGTGCGTGAATCATGTCATTCGCGTGAATCGCATCACTTGCACCATGTCATTCGCGTGAATCGCATCATTTGCGGTGTGTCATGTGCGTGAATCGTGTCATTCGGGTGAATCGCATCATTTGCGCCGTGTCATGTGCGTGAATCGTGTCATTCGCGTGAATCGCATTATTTGCGCCGTGTCATTAGCGTGAAACGTGTCATTTGCACGAATCGCATCATTTGCGCCGTGTCATTCACGTGAATCGCTCCACAGAATGTCTATTCGCGTCTTTGCATTGACTTAACACGTAAATCACTCGGGCGAATCACGCGTCAAAAGCTCAATTCGCGCATATCCCGTCATTTGAGCCGTGTCATTCGCATGAATCGTGTCATTTGCCCCGTGTCATTCGCATGAATCGTGTCATTTGCGTGAATCGCATCACTTGCACCATGTCATTCGCGTGAATCGCATCATTTGCGGTGTGTCATGTGCGTGAATCGTGTCATTCGGGTGAATCGCATCATTTGCGCCGTGTCATGTGCGTGAATCGTGTCATTTGCGTGAATCGCATTATTTGCGCCGTGTCATTAGCGTGAAACGTGTCATTTGCACGAATCGCATCATTTGCGCCGTGTCATTCACGTGAATCGCTCCACAGAATGTCTATTCGCGTCTTTGCATTGACTTAACATGTAAATCACTCGGGCGAATCACGCGTCAAAAGCTCAATTCGCGCATATCCCGTCATTTGCGCCGTGTCATTCGCATGAATCGTGTCATTTGCCCCGTGTCATTCGCATGAATCGTGTCATTTGCCCTGTGTGATTCGCGTGAATCGTGTCATTTGCGCTGTCATTCGCGTGAATCGTGTCATTTGCCCCGTGTCATTTGCGCCATGTCATTCACGTGAATCGTGTCATTTCGACGAATCACATCATTTGCAGCGTGTCATTTGCGTGAATCGTGTAATTTGCGTGAATCGTGTCATTTGCGTGAATCGCATCATTTGTGCCGCGTCATTCACGTGAATCGTGTCATTTGCGCCGTGTCATTCACGTGAATCGTGTCACAGAATGTTTATTCACATCTTTGCATTGACTTAACATGAAAATCACTCAGGCAAATCACGCGTCAAATGCTCAATTCGTGCATATCCCGTCATTTGCACTGTCATTCGCGTGAATCGTGTCATTTGCACAAATCGCATAATTTGCGGCGTGTCATTCGCGTGAATCGCATCATTTGCGCCGTGTCATGTGCGTGAATCATGTCATTCGCGTGAATCGCATCACTTGCACCATGTCATTCGCGTGAATCACATCATTTGCGGTGTGTCATGTGCGTGAATCGTGTCATTTGGGTGAATCGCATCATTTGCGCCGTGTCATGTGCGTGAATCGTGTCATTTGCGTGAATCGCATTATTTGCGCCGTGTCATTAGCGTGAAACGTGTCATTTGCACGAATCGCATCATTTGCGCCGTGTCATTCACGTGAATCGCTCCACAGAATGTCTATTCGCGTCTTTGCATTGACTTAACATGTAAATCACTCGGGCGAATCACGCGTCAAAAGCTCAATTCGCGCATATCCCGTCATTTGCGCCGTGTCATTCGCATGAATCGTGTCATTTGCCCCGTGTCATTCGCATGAATCGTGTCATTTGCGTGAATCGCATCACTTGCACCATGTCATTCGCGTGAATCGCATCATTTGCGGTGTGTCATGTGCGTGAATCGTGTCATTCGGGTGAATCGCATCATTTGCGCCGTGTCATGTGCGTGAATCGTGTCATTTGCGTGAATCGCATTATTTGCGCCGTGTCATTAGCGTGAAACGTGTCATTTGCACGAATCGCATCATTTGCGCCGTGTCATGTGCGTGAATCGTGTCATTCATGTGAATCGCATCATTTGCACCGTGTCATGTGCCTGAATCGTGTCATGTGCGTGAATCGTGTCATTTGCGTGAATCGCATCATTTGCGCCGTGTCATGTGCGTGAATCGTGTCATTTGCGTGAATCGCATCATTTGCGCCGTATCATGTGCGTGAATCGTATCATTCACGTGAATCGCATCGTTTGCACCGTGTCATGTGCGTGAATCGTGTCATTCGCGTGAATCGCATCATTTGCGCCGTATCATGTGCGTGAATCGTATCATTCACGTGAATCGCATCGTTTGCACCGTGTCATGTGCGTGAATCGTGTCATTTGCGTGAATCGTGTCATTTGCGTGAATCGCATCATTTGTGCCGCGTCATTCACGTGAATCGTGTCATTTGCGCCGTGTCATTCACGTGAATCGTGTCACAGAATGTTTATTCACATCTTTGCATTGACTTAACATGAAAATCACTCAGGCAAATCACGCGTCAAATGCTCAATTCGTGCATATCCCGTCATTTGCACTGTCATTCGCGTGAATCGTGTCATTTGCACAAATCGCATAATTTGCGGCGTGTCATTCGCGTGAATCGCATCATTTGCGCCGTGTCATGTGCGTGAATCATGTCATTCGCGTGAATCGCATCACTTGCACCATGTCATTCGCGTGAATCGCATCATTTGCGGTGTGTCATGTGCGTGAATCGTGTCATTCGGGTGAATCGCATCATTTGCGCCGTGTCATGTGCGTGAATCGTGTCATTTGCGTGAATCGCATTATTTGCGCCGTGTCATTAGCGTGAAACGTGTCATTTGCACGAATCGCATCATTTGCGCCGTGTCATTCACGTGAATCGCTCCACAGAATGTCTATTCGCGTCTTTGCATTGACTTAACATGTAAATCACTCGGGCGAATCACGCGTCAAAAGCTCAATTCGCGCATATCCCGTCATTTGCGCCGTGTCATTCGCATGAATCGTGTCATTTGCCCCGTGTCATTCGCATGAATCGTGTCATTTGCGTGAATCGCATCACTTGCACCATGTCATTCGCGTGAATCGCATCATTTGCGGTGTGTCATGTGCGTGAATCGTGTCATTCGGGTGAATCGCATCATTTGCGCCGTGTCATGTGCGTGAATCGTGTCATTTGCGTGAATCGCATTATTTGCGCCGTGTCATTAGCGTGAAACGTGTCATTTGCACGAATCGCATCATTTGCGCCGTGTCATGTGCGTGAATCGTGTCATTCATGTGAATCGCATCATTTGCACCGTGTCATGTGCCTGAATCGTGTCATGTGCGTGAATCGTGTCATTTGCGTGAATCGCATCATTTGCGCCGTGTCATGTGCGTGAATCGTGTCATTTGCGTGAATCGCATCATTTGCGCCGTATCATGTGCGTGAATCGTATCATTCACGTGAATCGCATCGTTTGCACCGTGTCATGTGCGTGAATCGTGTCATTCGCGTGAATCGCATCATTTGCGCCGTATCATGTGCGTGAATCGTATCATTCACGTGAATCGCATCGTTTGCACCGTGTCATGTGCGTGAATCGTGTCATTCGCGTGAATCGCATCATTTGCGGCATGTCATTCACGTGAATCGTGTCATTCGCGTGAATCGCATCATTTGCGCCGTGTCATGTGCGTGAATCGTGTCATTCGCGTGAATCGCATCACTTGCACCATGTCATTCGCGTGAATCGCATCATTTGCGGCGTGTCATGTGCGTGAATCGTGTCATTTGCGTGAATCGCATCATTTGCGCCGCATCATCAATTTATCAAACGCTCAATTCGTGCATTCCCGCCATTTGCGCCGCATCATTCACGCCGTGTCGTTCACGTGAATCGCGCCACAGAATGTCTATTCGCGTCTTTGCATTAACTTAACATGTAAATCACTCGGGCGAATCATGCGTCAAATGCTCAATTCGCGCATATCCCATCATTTGCGCCGTGTCATTCGTGTGAATCGTGTCATTTGCCCCGTGTCATTCACGTGAATCACGCCACAGAATGTCTATTCGCGTCTTTGCATTGACTTAACATGTAAATCACTCGGACAAATCATGCGTCAAATGCTCAATTCGCGCATATCCCGTCATTTGCGCCGTGTCATTCACATGAATCGTGTCATTTGCGCCCTGTCATTCGCGTGAATCGTGTAATTCGCGTGAAACACATCATTTGCGCCGTGTCATTCGCGTGAATCGTGTCATTTACCCCGTGTCATTCACGTGAATCGCGCCACAGAATGTCTATTCGCGTCTTTGCATTGACTTAACATGTAAATCACTCGGGCGAATCACGCGTCAAATGCTCAATTCGCGCATATCCCGTCATTTGCGCCGTGTCATTCGCGTGAATTGTGTCATTTGCGCCCTGGCATTCGCGTGAATCGTGTCATTTGCGCGAATCGCATCATTTGCGCCGTGTCGTTTGCGCGAATCACATCATTCACGTTAATCGCGCATATCCGCCACAGAATGTCTATTTGCGTCTTTGCATTGACTTAACATGTAAATCACTTGGGCGAAACGCTTCATTCACGTCTGGTGTGAACGCACCATAAGATGTGTGGAAATTACTGCGTTGTGAGTGACCTTAGACCGTAAAGAAATATGGACAACGTGTCTTCACTACCTTCCGCTGAAGAAAAGTGAAGCTGCCGGAGGTCTGAATATGGCGCTGACATCTTGCACAGATTTGGTACCTGCGTCTGCGCAGTAGCGAACAGGAAGTAGAGCCACGATATCAAAAGCCCGCCCACACTCTCGCGGATGCAGAACAATTCATGATGTCGCTGTGAAATACACAGTTATGGAAAAGCTAAAGCTAAAGGCTGCGACCTCTTGAGACTTACTCGCACAGCGACGACTAGCTGGCCTCCGTTACACACGCTTGTTTGTGACTGTGGAACTTTTTGGGACGTTTAAATATGTTCAAAACTATCCCGCACCTGTTGAGGCCCTATTATAAAGCACATACACACAACATACACACAGTATTACTTTAATTTAACATGAATAGTTAATTTGGTACTACCTTGAAAGTAATAACGATGTTTGTTTTGATATTTGACGATAATGGAGATATGATAATGATATGCTCTTCAGGAAGTAGCGGTGCGCGCACAACAAAGTCAGCGTAGCTCACAGCACCATCTGCTGGTGGCAATAACCACTACACGATTGTACCAGCAGCTGCTGAATGTTGCTGCATGCATTTGCGGGTTGTTTTGAACGAGCTTTAAAACGGGGATGTTTGGTCACCTCATCATAGGAACCCTAAACAAAAGCTTTTTGTAAGAAAAAGAAAAATCATTGAAGTTCAAAAATTGTGAAAACCCTGAAAAACAATACAAAACAGCAGTGAGAGTATAGGTCTAAACTGTGGTTCTGTTTTTCATCATTGAATAATTAATAAATACACATCACCCCTTCATTAAAGGGAAAGGGTGCTGGGCTGCGCTGAATAGGCGGTGTGACAGATGGTGGCATCGCTGTCACCTTGGCAACCGTTGGCATTAAGCACAGGATTCCATTCGAAATAGAAGAAGAGGCCAGGCAGCGAACGCGTGCGCTTTTTAAATTGGTCCCCGGGGACGCGCAGACGCGTGCTTCATGGGCTGGGTTTCATATGTCTGTCACATTAGGGAGGAGGAGAGAAAGAGATCTGGAATCTCCATCGACCAGGGTCACGCGTTCAATGATTTATGAGGTCACTTGAGATTGTTGAAACCCACAATCAAACCTCAGGACTTCATCGGAGATCTCAACAGCGTCATGTTTGTTAATGCTTTAAAACAGAAAAGTGGCAGCTTCGTTTCCTTTCAAAGGTCCCTGTACTCGTGATAAATATATACTTAGCCAATCTAATCTCTAAATTGATTTTGCATTCAGTGACAAGCAGGCTCATTATGAAGAACTGCTACATTTTAATCAGTTAAATCTAGTTTGATGATACGTGTTTTAGGTTTGTTTTGGGCTGGGTTTGGTTGGGATATGCATGAATAAATAAGTGTATTGTCTATATTGTTTGAGGATGTGTTGTTTTTTTGACTAATATTTACTCTTAAAATACACATGAGTTATGGCAGATTATATATAATGACGTTTATATAAAGGGCTATAGATTATAATGTTCATGCATTAATCGCTTTTGTATTACCAATGTGTGAACAGACGTTTAAAAAACGAGTTGTCTATGAAAGCCTGTAGACTGATTTTTATGTGATGTCATGAAAATCAAAAGGATGTGACATTTACACTGTAAAAAAAAGAAATCCGTAAGAAAACGGATAATGTACTGGCAGAAGATTACCAGGACATTAACCAGTAATTTTACGGAGATTTCCGTTAACCCGTAACACAACGCAATGAAGTTCAAAATTCTAAATACAGGTAAAACGACTGTACTGTATTAATCAAATTAATACATTGTGCCCTATTTTTTTACGGATATTTTGTCAGAAAAGGGATTCATCCGAACTATAGTCTCCCATAGCCAGATCTATATAGGCCCTGTCCCAAATGGCACACTTCATGTGCACTTTCGGTCTTGTGGACTTAAAATGGCCGCCACGTGTGTGTGTGTCCGTTAAGTCCACGAGACAGTAGGGTGTCCCATTGGTCATTTTAGGTCTCAGAAGGGTGCTCGCGAGCGCCCCCTTTGAGGTCGATATGCGCCCTCGATGCGCACTTCTGCCGAGCCCGCACTGGTGTGCGTTACACAGCGGACTTCTTCCCGGCAGTCAAAGCGTCATTACGTCGTGAAAGTGCGGACTCAGAGGAAGACCACGAGGGTTTAGGGTGCCATTTGGGACAGGGCCAAAGTAGCATGAGCCGCACAAGTCCTGAAAAGTGAAGCCAAAGCGCTTTGATGGCCCCCTGGTGGCTGGCTGCAGTATAGCTCATAAACCCCGCCCTCTCCATGTTATCTAATGAGACACGAGTAATAAATAAATCAAATTGAACTGCATTCAACCAGGATAGAAATTGCAGACGCACTAGTTTCTCTCTTTTCTGACTCTGGAAGACAGTGTTAATTTCGTTGACGAATAATTTTCGTCATAATTTTCGTCAACGACCTTTTTTCACTGACGAAAACGAGACGATAACTAAATAAAAACTAGTGTTGGATGACAAAAACTATGACGAAAATCAGCTGTCATTTTCGTCAACAAATAAAAACGAGACGAAAATGTTACGGAGGGACGATTAGGGAAGAGATCCAGTCAGAACTGATGTCGTGTGTAACAGATGCGCACATTTGATGTGAACGTGCTGATCTAACCGCTGGAAAACACGGCTCACGCATCCCCGATACAGCGCTCCAGAGCGGCTCACAATCAATGAAAAGCGCACATTTATGCCAGGCAATTGTTTATGAACTAATGCTGATGAATAATGACAATGTTTACTTTACGATGTTTATATAGTAATATGTTTTAGACAGTTGTAACAATGCATATTTGATCTCCTCATCTGAACTTGAATGAGCTCCTGCAACTGCAACAGAGGTGCAGACATTTCAAAATAAGAGTCCGGGTGTATTACGAGCTGGTTTATAGTTAAAAGTCACGCATTATATATTCGTTTTTGGTTACACAATAAACTGTATTTAATTTAATTCCCATTTAATTCATATTCAGGAGGAAAGACCAGTATTTGACACATATTCAATAAAGTATCAGGGTTATTATAGTTAACTAAAACCATTTAAAAAATCTTCATTACTTGAAATTAAATAAATGTTAACTGAAATAAAAATAAATAAATAAACAAACTTTTGAAGCTTTAGCTTAACCTGATATGGCCTACTAACTAAAACAGAAATACAAAGTTATAAAAACTATATAGGTGTTTTTAAAAAACAAACAAAAAAGTGAATTGAGCTCTTTCGTGTATTTTTAATGTCAAAAATAGGACTGGGCAAAAAAATTGATTTTTCGATTAATCGTTTTTTATAACGTGGTCGATTCAAAATCGATTCTCAAAGGCCACGAATCGATTTGTTTCCATATTTATTTCCGCAAACATTGAACGTAATTAGACATCTGACTTTTTTCAGCATACATTTTTCATCTTGCATCAAAATTGTATTGTTTTTATTTAGCATAATTGTATGAATTTGAAAATTAAAGCTGGGTTCTGTTTTAATGTACCCAAGTGTACCTAAAATAAAAGAGTTTAATATACAGGTTTGTGGCTTAATTTCTTTTTATTAATTACCCACTTTTAAACTTATGTTCACTGTTCTTTTTTATAAATATATATGTATTAAATCTATATTCATTGAGTTGAATCGAGAATCGAATAAAGAAAATCGAATCGAGAATCGAAATCGAATCGATTTGAGAGCTTGTGAATCGAAATTGAATCGATCTGGAACATCTGAATCGATACCCAGCCCTAGTCAAAAACAAAATGATGTCAAAATGTCAGTTCAAGTGACAGTCAGTTATGTAATGCTTAAATGCTTAATGTATTACAATTGAACTAAACTCATTCGATTTTAGTCGACTAAAACTAGACTAAAACTAAAAACAATTCAGGTGACTAAAATATGACTAAACCTAAATGGCATTTTAGTCAAAAGACTACGACTAAAACAAAATTTGCCGTCAAAATTAACACTGATGGAAGAGCACATGCTCTGGAAGGTGCTGTGGTTTCTTTGACAGCAGACAAATAGTTCTTCATTTTTTCCCTCATCCCTGTCTCCTTGGAAACAAAGAAAATGTGTTTTCTCAGCTCAAATATGCACCGAGAAAGCAGCAGGGCAATGCTGAGAGAACACAAGCGTTTCCTCGGTGAATAATCAGAGGTGAGATTTCCTCCCTAACGCAGCAATTCATTACGGGGAAACAAACCTTGCTGTCATTATTCTGCTTTAATACAGATATTTTCCTGTCTCTCACTTCTGGAGGGACATTATGCAGGAATGCCGAAATGTCTTTGAAGTGATGTGAATGCGTTACGCGCACACACAGGGTTAGCTTATTCCTTCCCGTAATCGTGCTCATGCACATCTTAATCATTTTAATTCTGCATGGACATAATCATTTGCTTTTGATTTAAAGAACCTGATCATTTTTGTTGAGCTACTGTATTGAACCTTTGGATGGGCAACTAGTTCTGGCCATGAACCATGTCACTTGTTATTCAGTTGTGTTAAGGGGAAGGACATGCTCATTTCTGAGAGCATTTGTTTGGACAAAAATCGAATTAATGTCATCAATATTGGTGAAAATACATATTTGGCGTACACTAGCATACAGGACTTTTCTAAGCATGAACAAAAGCCATGAACTTTTTCATTTTGATTCCATAATCCACCATGTTTCATTGGACTCTGAGAGTTGATTGGCTGATCTAAGGTCATGTGATCTGTCTTTGGTGGATTTACAGTAGTTTTGAATGGCAAATGGATGCGATGGTATTGATTCAAGCACTGCAATATAACACAATCTGCACACTCAAAGGCCATCAATGACTTCTAAATAACCAAAGTATTACCAAGGAAATTACTTATTTACTAGAACACACATAATAAAGAAAAACACATGTTTTCCATGTATGAACACACTCCTTTATTACCCGTCGTCCCTGTAGACTTGGCGAGCTGGTGTGAGTGTGTGTTGGGGGCGGGGTGGTGACAGCACCAATGAGGACACGGTTTGTTAAACATGTGATGAAAAGCACAGCACGGAGAGATTGCAGACAGATGAAGGATACTTCTGGAGAAAGAAGCAGATGAATACTGAAGGACAAACAGGTTCTGATTGTTAACCTTAAAATGGTAAAAGATGACTTATATTACTATAAAAAAATTAGCCCATCCCCCTGCAATTTCTACCTAAAGGCTCAAATGAATTCTTATTCTACCATGCAGTCTAATCTATCAAACAGTACTAAAACATCTTCCTATCCTCTTTCACAGGGAAAATACACAAAAATGTTCCATTTGTTGTGTGAGTAATGACAGAATTACTCAAAGGTTCAGACAAACTGTCTTTGGTTTAATTAGCACTTGCTCGGTTTGTAATATCTGCGGATCACTTGTAATATCACACCTCCATCACTCGTGTGCTCTCAGTTCTGCACAAGACCACAGAGAAGAAGAGACAAATGACTGAAAGTTCTGAGAGAAGAAAGAAAGAAAGCAAAGAGAACAAAAAGATGGTGAAACAATGAGAAAATGAAGGGAAGATGAAAGGAAGGGGAACAAAATGAGAAAGTGAATGGGAAGAAGCAGCAGAATGGTGAAAGAGAAGGCGAAGAGGAAAGGGAACAAGAAAGAGAAAGGTAAGATGAGGAGAAAACAACATGGAAAGTTGAACAAGAATGGGAATTGGATGAAGAAACAGAATGGTGAAAGAGATGGGGAAGAGGAAAGAGAAGGTGAAATGAAGGGGAAGCAAAATGGGAAAGTGATGGGGCGGGAATGGGAAGGTAACAACAAGAAAACAGTAGAAAGAAGAACAAGAGTAGGAATGGGAAAAAGCAGCAGAATGGGGAAAGAGAAGGGGAGGAGGGAAGGGAACAAGAAAGAGAAAGGTAAGATAAGGAGAAACCAACATGGAAAGTCGAGCAAGAATGGGAATGGGATGAAGAAGAATAATGGTGAAAGAGAAAGAGAGCTGGAAAGCAAAAAGAAGGTGAAAGGAAGGAGAAACGAAATGGGGAAGTGAATGGGAAGAAGCAACAGAATGGTGAAAGAGAAGGGGAAGAGGAAAGAGAAGGTGAAATGAAGGGGAAGCAAAATGGGAAAGTGATGGGGCGGGAATGGGAAGGTAACAACAAGAAAACAGTAGAAAGAAGATCAAGAGTAGGAATGGGAAAAAGCAGCAGAATGGGGAAAGAGAAGGGGAGGAGGGAAGGGAACAAGAAAGAGAAAGGTAAGATAAGGAGAAACCAACATGGAAAGTCGAACAAGTATGGGAATGGGATGAGGAAGCAGAATGGTGAAAGAGAACTAGAAAGGAAATGGAAAGCAAAGAGAAGGTGAAAGGAAGGAGAAGAAAAATGGGGAAGTGAATGGGAAGAAGCAACAGAATGGTGAAAGAGAAGGGGAAGAGGAAAGAGAAGGTGAAGCAAAATGGGAAAGGGATGGGGCGGGAATGGGAAGGTAACAACAAGAAAAGAGAGGAGAAAGAAGAACAAGATTAGGAATGGGAAAAAGCAGAGTGGGAAAAGAGAAAGGGAAGGTGAAATGAAGGGGAAGTTAAATATAAAAGGAAATGGGAACAAGAAAGGGAAATGGAAGGTAAAGAGAAAACGGAATAGAAAGGCAAACAAGAATGGGAATGGAAATAAGTGGAATGAAAAAGAAGGGGAACCAGAAATGGAGAGGAAAGGGAACCAGAAAGGAAGGAACAAGGGAATGGGAATGTAGCAAGGTATGTTGTTATGGGAAGGAGACGGAACTTTTAAAGACTTTAATATTACAAAATAAACAAATACCAAAATGAAGCTAAAAGCGGCAGCCCCTCACGGTCGACCTGCTTGCCACAGGGAACCAGAAAAGAAAGGGGAAAAGGACTGTCAAATGGTGATCGAAAGAAACTTGGTGATCTAAGGCCTTGTTTACTCCTGTTTACTTATTGTTCTGTTTTGTTGTGTTTTTCATTAAGAATAATAGGCTAATGAACCCACCATTCAATCAATCCACCACCGAATTGGTGCAAATTTGAAAGTGAAAGCATAATGCGGTCGTCCGTACGGGCATTCATAACGGTGCGTGTCCACAGGCGCGGACGAGCGTTTTCAAGCTCAACTTCTATAGGAATTCAAAGAAAACTTATGACTGCCTGTGCAGACGTGCACATTTTACTTTCGCTTTCAAATGAGCGATTATTCGCCCCCGTCGGAGATACCGATATTACCGGATTTGTCACATGCCGATTAACCGGTGGGAACACTGTTGCATCCCTAGTAGACGCTCACGTGGTCGAATGCATTCGAACAGCCACAAAAGACCTCCTACTCTCCACCTACTGACCTAATGCGTAAACATTATGGGAAGCGCTTAACCCAGACGGGATTGAACCTTTGTTGGCTGAAGAACCAAGTTTGGTTTGAAGAGGAAAAACGTGCCAAGCACAAAGTTCTCCATTCCTGATGTCTAACACACACTCACAGTGTTCGGTGTGATCTTGCGGCTGTCCGAGCAGAATGAAAGCTGATGCTTCTCCGTGTGTTTTTCCGTCATCTCCGGTCATGTTCATATGTGTTTATTTAGTCCATTAGATCGAAAGATCTGACAAAAACCCATACATTTGCCCGCCCCTTCGAAAGAAATCAGGACAGAAGTGGTTGAAAGTGGACAAAAGAGACGGATTAAAACACCAGGTGTAAACGCAACACGGTCTCACTCCTATTCTTCACATATTGGCGCTTGGTCAGTTCCTTCGGTGTCATTTTTTAATGCACAGGGAACTGCTTTAGCATCGTTTTTTCAACGTGCAGTACTTGAGAAACCTTTGGCGTCATATACAGACGTGTTTGGCATGGTTATCGTCATGGTGAAACTATATATTGGGTTATTTTGGGTTATATTTTGCCATTATGACATGGAGTGTGATTCTCAATTTAATCAGCCAGCATCATTTTATTTGCATTTAACGTTATATTCTTTTTTTTATTTACGCTATTCACACGTTTAAACACGTAACCCAACCCCATCCCTAAACCTATCCATTAGTGTATTATAAAAACACAGGATATAACAGGCAGATTCGACTGCAGCCACAGCTTATTCAAAAAGTACAAATATCCAAGCGTTCAGAGGCCCAACGATTGATTAGTGTTAAGAAAATCCCCAAAAGCAATCAGCGCCGAGTCCATCCGCCGAAGAACATGAATCACATTTCAAAAATTGCCGCCGGAAGAAATGTTACATCACCTTTGACAGCACTGGCTCTCGTGTGTCTCGTGACCAATTGTGTCATGGGCGTGGTTTAACGAGGTCTACGATGCACGAGCCTGCCAGAGAGACGGATGGACCTGAGTTCACTTCTCATCAGTTCTCTCAGCACGTCTCAGTTCAGTGAACTGTTGTAGTTACTAGCATATACTTCAGGTTATTCGTTTATTTCTAGTCGGAGGGGCTGTCACTCATGTCAGAAAGTTAGTAACTTTAGTAAATGATGGATCAGAGCTGACTCGAGACGCGAACCGTTTAGAACGATTCAGTCCGATTTGGTGAACTGGTTCAACCGGTTCACTAAAAAGAACCGGTTCAAAAGAACGATTCGTTCGCGAACCGGACATCAATGGACCAGAGACGGAGAGATTGCTAACTATAGTGATATTGTACTGAGTTGTGAGAGCGCTGTCAGCGCTGTGAGTTTATTGTGTTTGTATCCGAGAGTCCCAGTCACGCCGAACCCGTCTTCCTCTTTGTAACACATGTAATGTACCATTACAGCTGTCAAGATGAACGAGTTACGAGTAAGTGTTGATTATAGCATTATTTTTAGATATTTTCCTATCATATGAAAAGCGTCAGTGACGCGCATTGAGTACACAGCACAAACAAAGACACAACAGCAGTAATCGAATGTAATCCAGTTTATTGTGGGGATAGCTGGCTAGCCTAGCCCGGAGACCCTCACGCTTACCCCCTGTCTGCTTAATCTCGTTCCGCGTTTGGTGCCTGCGCTGTGGGCCAGATGCAGTACTGGGGGTCGGTGATGTTGAAGGCCGACCGGCCAGTGCAGCCCGAGCTTCGGCGTGCGTGAGGTTTATCTCTAAAGATGTGGCTCTGCCGATGTTGAGCAGAAACTCACGACTGTATGCAAATTTTAGAACAGATAGACGCAACGAGGACGTACAAAAACACTGACTCACAAGATAGAAAACACGAAAACACTGTTCTGTCGGGAGAGAGAGAAGCCACAGCACGAATAATAAAGTTCAGTGTGAAATGAAGCTAGCGCAAGTTCTGCCAGGAAGACTCAATCGTTACGTCACTAATTACCTTCTCATCTATCCAATTATATCCTTTACTGTAGCATAAAAGGTAGTACTTACTCATATCTGAGTTCGCAGATACTGTCGCTTCAGCCAAATATGGCTCTCTCATGGGCGTGCCAAATTCTCTGGGCGGAGGAAAGGGAGGTAACCGTTCCTGTTATGACGTCATAAAAGGAAAATTCAAGATCAGCTCGTCTGGGCTGTCATTTTCTCAAAGGCAGAGAAAGACAGAAAGAACTCGGTTTACACCCATCAACATTTCTAGCCACTTGGGGACAATATTCAGGCTAGGGGAACTCATATTAATGTTGAAAAACCTCATAAAATTAATATTTCATGCCATGAGACCTTTAAGATCAACTCTGTTCTTCACATGAAGATATCGTATGACTTCAGAAGACTTGGAATGAAACATGAATCAATACTTTTATACTGTTTTACAGTCAACCTGTGACTGTACTTGTATTTGCCTGTTACGTGTTTTATATTGCTGAGAAGTGGGTAGGTTTAGGGTAGGAGTGGGATTAGTTGCACCAACATATAAAAGTCTTGATATGACGCATTGAGCAAACAACTGAAATCAATGGAGTAACTTACCGTGTGCGTCAGGATACAACGCTAAATGGGTACCCTGTGCGTTTAAAAGTGACGCTGAAGGGAACTGACTAAGCGTCAATATGTGACGAAGAGGAGAGAGACCGTGTTGGTAAACGGGAATGTGTCTCCACTTGTGAGCCGATCGACCAAAATCGTAATACCAGGTGTAAACAGTGCCTAGGTGTGATGTGGTTTTGCTTGTGCTTGAATGCCTGCCTCACACTCAGTGTTTGAGAACAGAGCCGAATGTGTGACAGTGTGAAAGTATGAAGCTGTGTCATAGACCTAGTTTCATTCCTTTGCTTTTACGTGTCTGTGTCTGAAAGCATACACAATGCCTTGTCTCTTGTTATTATCTCTCCTCTTGTGTTTAAAACAGCCTTTCGTAACAGCTCTCAATCTTTTGTGATATTGCCTTGCGTTGCCTCAGCTTCATCAGCAGACTCTCGCCAGCTCTGCTGATAGATAACTATATAAATAGATCTCCACATGGACCAGACTGTGTGTTCACAGCAGCTGCTGTAAGTGAGAACATTTGAGGTTTGGTAGGAGTATTTGAAACACATTATGGGGTAATGAATCCAAGAAGTGGTTTAGGTCCTGCAAAGGAAATGGCCATGGTTGGATGTTTGGGCTGGATGATCTGTGTAGGTCCACTGCACTGCAGAGTTCAGCTCAAACCCCAATCAAAGTCTCCTTCCTGTAATTTCCTCTGTAATAATAAACTCTGAAGACCTTTGCTTGGGGCTGGAGATAAAGATTTGAGGAAACCTGGTGCAGTTGCTGGCTTCGACTTCAAATGGGCATGGTTGTTACAGTTTCCTTGTCGTTTCGTCAAGTCCTGAGAGCCAATGTCCTGCGAAGTTTAGCTCAAACCAACACATTTACCTGGAAGTTTCGAGTAATTCTGAAAACCTTGATTAGTTAGTTAATGTGTGTTTATTGAAGATTGGAGCTAAACTCTACAGTATGGCCCTCCAGGAGCAGAATTAGATACCTGTTGTACATTAAAGCCAAGTAGACACTGAGTTTTGGGAGTGGCGAACACATTTAAACCTCCGAATTATACTTTGGTGTCTATGAAATACAACTCACAGACTCAAAAACAGCTGACCTAGTGGTAACATGCATTTGGATATTCTTGATGTGTGAAGATTTAGAAAAATGTTTCAATGCTTTTCGTCAATGCATTAAAGCTCTATCCAAAACATTGCTCTGTAGAGACCAGCAGTGGATTATTTAGCGTTCACAGAAAATGGGCAAAGAGACGGGATGTGGGCGGAGCTGAAGTGACGCGATGACTAACAGACAGCAGACAAATGCCAAACCACCTGTCACTCAAAGTGGCCACGCCCTTAATTATGCAGGACTTTAATGCTTTGTATAATGTAAACGATTGAGTTATAAAAAAATGCACCCTCCTCACAGTCGTCGTGAAGGGCAAAATTAGATATATAGACCAAAACCACAATTTGTCCCAGACTGTAAACATGTTTTGGGCATTTTAACATGTTGCTCAATGAGATTCTGCTCTCTTCTGGAGCGATGAATTGCAGTTTAAGTCACTTCCGTATTGGCTTCAAGAGAAACTGCCGGAGGTTGCCGCTTGGGTAAAACTCAACAGTTTAACTCTAGGGAAATGAGCCTATTTAAAAAAATAGAGGCATTTTCCTTTAAACTTGTCACATTGCACCACCTTCTCCACTTATGGTGCGTTCACACCAGACGCGAATTAAGCAAATAAAGTGCACTATTCGCATGTAGTTGGACGCTTGAACAATTTGAGTTTACTCGCTTCATTCGCGTGTGACATTCACTTCACAACAGACGCAAATTTGCATCATGGGAGGGGCTTCTGCCAGCCGGCTCGTCTCGTTACGAAATGGCTGACATGATTGTAGCCTTAATAGGGTGAATTCATGGTGATTTGGACACTTTTTCCAAGTCATCTCAATGGCAAAAGGTGTCCCAATTCACCCTATGTATGGCTCAAATTCAGTAAAGAGCGTTTTTTAAAACTTACCTGACTGTTCCGACCTCCTTACTCACTTTCTTCCGAGCAAGATCCTTTTTATTCCTGTTTCTATAAAGTGCGTACAGCTCCGGGTATCCACATATGATTTTGTCCTTATTGTTGTCACTACTAGAGCAAGCTCCTGATTGGTTAACGCGGCGTGAATATCCGCCAAAGTTCAGATTTTTCAACTCGCGCCATTTGCGCGAATCGCACCACAGAATGTCTATTCGTGTCTTTGCATTGGCTTAACATGTAAATCGGTCGCACGAAACGCTTCATTCGCGTCTGGTGTGAACGCACCATTCGGATACATATGCTACCTCATCTTATAAGGCATAATGTTGCTTATTTTTAGAGCAGCCTTTGCATCTAAACCATTCCCACGGTGTTCTATATAGGTCTTGGATCATAGTGTAGGTGTTTTAACAAAACTGTGGACTTCAGCTGTGAGACCATCAACTAAGGTGGAATACATTTTTTAAGAAAAACATCAATCCTAGATGCTAAGCAAGACAGATACAAGCAACGCACAATTACACCATCATTATTTCTGTGGACATTTCAATTCAGCCCCTAGCCGTTTCATCTCCAAGTTTTTTTTTTCCCTCTCCCTGGTCTCATCTAAATAACATTTTAATCAAAGGCTGTGTTGGAGAGAGAGAGAGAGAGAGAGAGAGAGAGAGAGAGAGAGAGAGAGAGAGAGAGAGAGAGAGAGAGAGAGAGAGAGAGAGAGAGAGAGAGAGAGAGAGAGAGAGAGAGAGAGAGAGAGAGCTGTAGGATTCATTAAAGTCTAAGCCCCGTCTCTCTCTCAGGCTCATGCACACACATGCACAGATCCCATCTGCTGAGGGTCAGCTCTGAATAGTAGAGTTGGTCCCCGGGGACGTGTTGGCCCTTCTCAGCGTGTGCTTAAGCAGATTTGGCTCCTGCTCGTTCACTCTCTGTCTGTCTGGAGAGGTCCTGTCTTTCTCCAGAAGTCTCCCTCTCCTCTTAATCACTGTCAGAGTCAGAGGCCTTGAGTCCCACCTGAGTCCCACACCACTGGAAGAACCTCACAAAGGAGATCTCTTTAATATCTCAGTAGTTTCTCCTAGACAGCAGTGAGATCAAATGAAGAGCAGATAGAGAGTTTTTCTGATGTCTATTCTCCTAATGCCCCGTTCACACTACAAGCGACAAAGCGACACAATCCCATTCATTTCAATGGAGAGCGGGAGACACAAGCGAACGTTGGGGCGTGTCCAGCGATGTGACAAAGTTGAGATATGTTCAACTTTATGCAAACGAAGCATAAAACTTCATTTGACAAACGACTTTCTGGAGCAACAACCAATAGGAGTGAAGTAAGTGGAGCACACGTGATCCATCGCTCTGCAGAGCCGAGGCGAGATGAAGGAGAAGCTCATTTTAGCGGTCAGCAACTGTCCTATCATTTATAATATGTCTCCATAATAATGTCTCCTATGATTGAATCTGGAAATAAAGCAAAATAACTGAGAAAAATAAGAATTACACCTCAGACGCCATGTTCATGATTTATAGCAAAAAATCTAGCATTAATTCAACCTTAGACAGATTCATTAAAAGAAGTTATTACTCCACCACCTGCGTGACATCATTAACCAACGTGGTTGAACGACAATATGGTTTCGTGACTAGCAGTGTTTGCCAAGTCCACGGTTTTCCAGCGGAATCGGGCTACTTCAATTCTGTTGGCGCGGGCTGTTTTTCCATGTGTTGAAGCGACCCCAATTGTGTGATATTTAGCACCAGGAATGCACATTTTTACCGGAGAACAATAGCCTGGTTAAAACCAGACCATTCTCAGTAGTAACTGAGTTAAGCTTCATAGACAAATCATTTCCAAAGGGCGTCGCTCAAATGCCTCTGGGCACAATTGGATAGACCTCAAACCAATCAGAGCGATGAGGGAGATGACGTATGCAGAGCGACGGAGAAACATCTGAGACTCTGGCCGTTTCTCAATATGCGTTCTTGTCTGTATTGTGTTCTCAAATAGGAAATGTCCCCAGTTTCCATTTCAGAAATCTGGTCACCTTACCTAATCCACATATTAATGTTTAATATATTATTTTTAAATGTAAACGAAAAGAGGCAGGGTGTTTTATACTTCGATTTATTATAAATATATAAGATAATCAATGTAGGCCTAGCTACACGTTGCCTGAACCACATTTGTGTGGCTAATATGTTTAAGAATTTTTTTTTATGAAATGAGGCAGTGATGTTTTATGACATATTTCATACACAAACTTCTGACTTGCGTCCGTGACTTACCAAGTTCCGGAGAACGAACTCCCGAGGATGGACGACACTAGTCCCCCTACTCTGCTAATGGACAAGCAGCGTTCTTGACAGTATCACTCAGTATATATTTGTATATTTTAGGCTACAATAAAACGAAATATATGATAAAACAGCACTCTGCCTCTTTTCATTTTCATTAAAAAAAAAAATTAAACATATTATAGCCACACAAATGTAGTGCAGGCAACACATATTATCTTCAATGCATGTATATAACAAAACGAAATATAAAAAAACCCGGCCTCTTTTTGTTTACATAAAAAAATGTAAATAAAAAAATTATATGTGTGCATATATAGGCTATGATTATCACTGTAATAAATGAAATATGACATAAAACACAACCCAGTCTCTTTTGGTTAAAAGTCAGTTTATGTGTGATCAATAGCCATTATAAAAGTATAAGTAAAAGGTATAAGAAGCTGTGCAATAAAAAAAGCAATTCAGTCAAAGTCAGCGCTAGGAGACTGCAACGGTAAAGTTTAATAGCTTAAAAATATAAAGTTATGAAACTTCACTTTGCCCTCAGACAAAACGATCTGTCAGGGAACAAATGATAGATTAATGAGAGCAAAGATCAGCCGTTAGATCTACACCAGACGAGACAAATCATATCTGATGTTTAACCACTACAGAGACATCAGAGCCAGCGGCAGACGGCAGAAGGACTGGCCGAGGAAAGGCTGCTCTCGCCGGGGTTAATGAGCGCTGAGCGCCGCTGATCCACTGGAGCTCACATCTCCGAAAACGACAGATCAAATTTTCAAAAAGGTCCTCTCTTTATAAATAAACCACAGATTTGAGCTTTAAACAACTACGCCTGAAAAGGACTTAAAACTATATTTTGTGAAACATTAACACTACTAGAGGGCTCTCGCTAAGACCCATTCGTTTAGCCACCAAAGGGCTAAGCTGGTATCAGACTTTTGCCGAATTCAGTCGGTAAGACAGCGATAACATCTTTTTTAGATATGAAGGCTTCGAGTGTTGTTCTTTGCTCTGGTTTTAATGGAAAGGAAAAGTTTAAATCGCTTAAAACAGACGTGATAGCTGATTCGAACGAGTGATGTTCCACGGCGGCATCCATCTTTGTAATGTCCAAAATCTGCTTCACCGTCGCTGCGCTGTCGTCATCGTGTAAAGCCCGCCCCAACGTTTCTGATTGGTGCTGCAATTTCGACAGATTAGAAATGGGCTTGAATGGGCTCTTTGCCAGACTACTTGCAGAGCAAATCTAAATTTGTAAATAAGTAAATAGTTATATTTTCTGATTTTGATCTCAGGGTGACTCAGTTACTTTAACTGCGCATTTCTAGGCGACTCCATCTTATCTCTCTCCAGGATGGCGGACGAATGCTAAATAATCCACTGCTGGTCCCTACAGAGCAAATCTGGCAACCCGAGCCAATGCAGAGATGCTTTTTCCAGGGAGAAAAAATACTGTCAGTTCCCACGGCATCAACAGGATCGAACTATTTTAAGATGGTGTGAAGAACAGAGCGGTGGAAGGGGGAGGGGAAGATTCTCAAGCACAGGAAAAGTGTTGATAAGTGATGAAATATTCATTTAGTTCTGTGCCGTAGTACCAGACACCAGACTTCTCTGGTCCAACCCGTCAGGTTTCTAACACTGAGACGTCAGCCAGCGTTTGGGTAATTCGAGAGAATGAACTACTGTCCCCTGTGCGTGGGGGGAGTAATCTAAAACCTAATTACATGAATAAATGCCTCAGGGCATCGATAGTTCATAGACATGACAGAGAGAAACAACTGCCCAACACACACGGAAGAAAAGTCTCTTTTCCCTAGGAATGACCTTTGTAATGTAGCACAACCCATATTGATCGGTTACATTCTTGATGCTTTATTTTTTACATTTTATTAAGAAAAATACTGTATACTACAGTTTACTGTGTGGTTGTTAACACATTTCTGTATGGTTGCTAGGATGTTTTGGTTGGTTACTAAAGCATTGATTGGTGGTTGCTAGGATATTCCAGTTTTAATGCTGTCGCTAGGGTTTGTGGGTGGTTGGCAGTGCGTTCTTAAAGGCACAGTATGTAAGATTTTTTGCATTAAGATATCCAAAAACTACTAGCACAGTGTTATATATATTTGTTCACTTGTGTAATGACATTATCCCAAACGTTTCCAGCGTTCGCATTTTTAACCTTCCTCATTGTGTGATTTGTCCTCATTGCGTCATGTCCGGGTTATCCTCGGTTTCCGCTTTCACAACACAGTGAGTCTCATGGAAAAATGTGGATATATAGCGAGCAAGACACTCTGTTTCTCCCAAAAGTCTAATATTGGTCTAGGTTTTAGAAGTTCTGGGTTTTTGAAGGTCTGGTATTGGTCTAGATTTTGGGGGTGTGGTATTGGTCTAGATTTTGGGGGTTTGGTACTGGTCTAGATTTTGGGGGTTTGGTATTGGTCTAGATTTTGGAGGTCCGGTATTGGTATAGATTTTGGGGTTCTGGTATTGGTCTAGATTTTGGTTTTTTTTATTGGTCTAGATTTTGAAGGTCTGGCACTGGTCTAGATTTTGTGGGTCTGGCACTGGTCTAGATTTTGTGGGTCTGGCACTGGTCTAGATTTTGGGGGTCTGGTACTGGTCTAGATTTTGTGGGGGGTCTGGTATTGTTCTAGATTTTGGGGGTCTGGCACTGGTCTACATTTTAGGGGTCTTGGTACTGGTCTATAGTTTGGGGGGGTCTGGTATTGTTCTAGATTTTGGGGGTCTGGCACTGGTCTAGATTTTGGGGGTCTTGGTACTGGTCTAGATTTTGGGGGTCTGGCACTGGTCTAGATTTTGGGGGTCTGGTATTGGTCTAGATTTTGGGGGTCTGGTATTGTTCTAGATTTTGGGGGTCTGGTATTGTTCTAGATTTTGGGGGTCTGGCACTGGTCTATATTTTGGGGGTCTTGGTACTGGTCTATATTTTGGGGGTCTGGCACTGGTCTAGATTTTGGGGGTCTGGTATTGGTCTAGATTTTGGGGGTCTGGTATTGGTCTAGATTTTGGGGGTCTGGCATTGGTCTAGATTTTGTGGGTCTGGGATTGGTCTAGATTTTGGGGGTCTGGTCATGGCCTAGACTTTGGGGGTCTGGTACTGGTCTAGATTTGGGGGGTGGGGGGTGGGGAGGTCTGGTATTGGTCTAGATTTTGGGGGTCTGGCACTGGTCTAGATTTTGGGGGTCTGGTATTGGTCTAGATTTTGGGGGTCTGGTATTGGTCTAGATTTTGTGGGTTTGGCATTGGTCTAGATTTTGGGGGTTTGGGATTGGTCTAGATTTTGGGGGTCTGGTCATGGCCTAGACTTTGGGGGTCTGGTATTGGTCTGGTACTGGTCTAGACTTTGGCGGTCTGGTATTGGTCTGGTACTGGTCTAGACTTTGGCGGTCTGGTATTGGTCTGGTACTGGTCTAGACTTTGGGGGTCTGGTACTTTTTGGTCTGCTTTCTCGTTCAAGCCCTGATGATCACTGAATCAGTCTGGGACTGATATTATTAGTGAACTGCTGTTCATGTCTCATGCCATACAGAAATTGAATAAAGTTATCAAACAGTCTGCACTGCATAAATAATAAAGAAAAATAATGATTTGAAAAAGAGACCGTTAGAATATAAGAGCCCAGTGTGACCCATTGACTGTTGTTTAGTCATCCGTGACAACATCATACTAGAGCACAGACTTGAGCAAACCGTACGTCTGCCTCTGCACGACAGAATCCATCTGATGAAACGCCCCCTTTGCAATAACTGAGTGTTTAGGGAGAGTAAAGTCGGATTGGGAGGGGTTCACAGAAATAATTGTGTTTGGATCCTGGTGTCCCATGAGCCTTCAGAGGTTTGGTCATTACATACCCATTCTGGATGCTGATTAGAGCCCCCACGGCCTCTAGGGATGCTGGGATACCCTTCAACACCTGCTGCCCTGAGCACAGCACTGGAGCAAACTCATTTATCACACACACACACACACACACACACACACACACACACACACACACACACACACACACACACACACACACACACACACACACACACACACACACACACACACACACACACACACACACACACACACACACACACACACACGTTACTCTTTGTTTGGTCAAAAACAGAATATCGATTCTAGAACTGAAGTTTAGGCTATTCCTATCGGTATACACCATCACAAATATGCGTGCTGTGTTTTGGGGGGGGTTGAGATGATGCACGTGGGTGGATTTGTCACGGAGGCAATTGGCGTGACGCGTGTCACCGGTGGGCTGTGGGAAAACATGTTCCGGTCGGCTGGTGACAGCAGTGTGTGTCCTGTCACATTAACACATGCCACGGAGGAAGCCAGCCCAGGTCATTAAAGTGAGACGGCCCATCTTTCATTTTCAACAGAGCACGACTGCTTACCGTTCTCCAGTCAGGAGAGCAGGGTCGAACGCTGAAGGGATCATTTAAAGATATCTCACAGCATTCTGACTGATTAACAGATGAAGGAATTCAGCAGATTCCAGCTCAAAGACCACCTCATTGTGTTTTACTGAAAAGAGATTGAGATATTACGATTTAGAGGGTCTTTTATTGCTCTGGGTTTTGTGGTGTCTGGTCTAGATTTTAGTTTGTGGGAGTCTGATACTGATCTAGTTTTGGGGGGGTCTGGTGTTGGTCTAGGTTTTAGATGGTCTGGGATTTTGAAGGTCTGGTACTGGTCTAGTTTTTGGTGGGCCTGGTCTCTTTTTTTTGAAAGGCCTGGGAATTTGAGGGTCTGGTATTGGTCCAGATTTTAGGGGGTCTGGTGTTGGTCTAGGTTTTAGAAGGTCTGGGATTTTGAGGGTCTGGTACTGGTTTAGTTTTTTGGGGGTCTGGTATTGGTCTAGGTTTTAGATGGCCTGGGATTTTGAAGGTCTGGTACTGGTTGAGTTTTTTGAGGGTCTGGTACTGGTCTAGATTTTAGGGGTCTGGTATTGGTCTAGGTTTTAGAAGGCCTGGGATTTTGAGGGTCTGGTACTGGTTTAGTTTTTGGGATGTCTGGTATTGGTCTAGGTTTTAGAAGGGCTGGGATTTTGAGGGTCTGATACTGGTCTAGATTTTGGGGGGTCTGGTATTGGTCTAGGTTTTAGATGGCCTGGGATTTTGAGGGTCTGGTACTGGTCTAGATTTTGGGGGTCTGGTATTGGTCTAGGTTTTAGAAGGGCTGGGATTTTGAGGGTCTGGTACTGGTCTAGATTTTGGGGGTCTGGTATTGGTCTAGGTTTTAGAAGGGCTGGGATTTCGAGGGTCTGGTACTGGTCTAGATTTTGGGGGGTCTGGTATTGATCTAGGTTTTAGAAGGGCTGGGATTTCGAGGGTCTGGTACTGGTTTAGTTTTTTGGGGGTCTGGTGTTGGTCTAGGTTTTAGATGGCCTGGGATTTTGAAGGTCTGGTACTGGTCTAGATTTTAGGGGTCTGGTATTGGTCTAGGTTTTAGAAGGGCTGGGATTTTAAAGGTCTGGTACTGGTCTAGATTTTGGGGGGTCTGGTATTGGTCTAGGTTTTAGAAGGGCTGGGATTTTGAGGGTCTAATACTGGTCTAGATTTCGAGGGTCTGGTACTGGTCTAGATTTTAGAAGGGCTGGGATTTCAAGGGTCTGGTACTGGTCTAGATTTTGGGGGTCTGGTATTGGTCTAGGTTTTAGAAGGGCTGGGATTTCGAGGGTCTGGTACTGGTCTAGATTTTGGGGGGTCTGGTATTGATCTAGGTTTTAGAAGGGCTGGGATTTCGAGGGTCTGGTACTGGTTTAGTTTTTTGGGGGTCTGGTGTTGGTCTAGGTTTTAGATGGCCTGGGATTTTGAAGGTCTGGTACTGGTCTAGATTTTAGGGGTCTGGTATTGGTCTAGGTTTTAGAAGGGCTGGGATTTCGAGGGTCTGGTACTGGTCTAGATTTTGGGGGGTCTGGTATTGGTCTAGGTTTTAGAAGGGCTGGGATTTCGAGGGTCTGGTACTGGTCTAGATTTTGGGGGTCTGGTATTGGTCTAGGTTTTAGAAGGGCTGGGATTTCGAGGGTCTGGTACTGGTCTAGATTTTGGGGGGTCTGGTATTGATCTAGGTTTTAGAAGGGCTGGGATTTCGAGGGTCTGGTACTGGTTTAGTTTTTTGGGGGTCTGGTGTTGGTCTAGGTTTTAGATGGCCTGGGATTTTGAGGGTCTGATACTGGTCTAGATTTTGGGGGGTCTGGTATTGGTCTAGGTTTTAGATGGCCTGGGATTTTGAGGGTCTGGTACTGGTCTAGATTTTGGGGGTCTGGTATTGGTCTAGGTTTTAGAAGGGCTGGGATTTTGAGGGTCTGGTACTGGTCTAGATTTTGGGGGTCTGGTATTGGTCTAGGTTTTAGAAGGGCTGGGATTTCGAGGGTCTGGTACTGGTCTAGATTTTGGGGGGTCTGGTATTGATCTAGGTTTTAGAAGGGCTGGGATTTCGAGGGTCTGGTACTGGTTTAGTTTTTTGGGGGTCTGGTGTTGGTCTAGGTTTTAGATGGCCTGGGATTTTGAAGGTCTGGTACTGGTCTAGATTTTAGGGGTCTGGTATTGGTCTAGGTTTTAGAAGGGCTGGGATTTTAAAGGTCTGGTACTGGTCTAGATTTTGGGGGGTCTGGTATTGGTCTAGATTTTGGGGGGTCTGGTACTGGTCTAGATTTTGGGGGGTCTGGTACTGGTCTAGATTTTGGGGGTCTGGTATTGGCCTAGATTTTGGGGGGTCTGGTACTGGTCTAGATTTTGGGGGTCTGGTACTGGTCTAGATTTTGGGGGTCTGGTATTGGCCTAGGTTTTAGAAGGGCTGGGATTTTGAGGGTCTGGTACTGGTCTAGATTTTGGGGGTCTGGTATTGGTCTAGGTTTTAGATGGCCTGGGATTTTGAGGGTCTGGTACTGGTTTAGTTTATGGGAGGTCTGGTATTGGTCTAGGTTTTAGATGGCCTGGGATTTTGAGGGTCTGGTACTGGTTTAGTTTTTTGGGGGTCTGGTATTGGTCTAGGTTTTAGATGGCCTGGGATTTTGAAGGTCTGGTACTGGTTGAGTTTTTTGAGGGTCTGGTACTGGTCTAGATTTTAGGGGTCTGGTATTGGTCTAGGTTTTAGAAGGCCTGGGATTTTGAGGGTCTGGTACTGGTTTAGTTTTTGGGATGTCTGGTATTGGTCTAGGTTTTAGAAGGGCTGGGATTTTGAGGGTCTGATACTGGTCTAGATTTTGGGGGGTCTGGTATTGGTCTAGGTTTTAGATGGCCTGGGATTTTGAGGGTCTGGTACTGGTCTAGATTTTGGGGGTCTGGTATTGGTCTAGGTTTTAGAAGGGCTGGGATTTTGAGGGTCTGGTACTGGTCTAGATTTTGGGGGTCTGGTATTGGTCTAGGTTTTAGAAGGGCTGGGATTTCGAGGGTCTGGTACTGGTCTAGATTTTGGGGGGTCTGGTATTGATCTAGGTTTTAGAAGGGCTGGGATTTCGAGGGTCTGGTACTGGTTTAGTTTTTTGGGGGTCTGGTGTTGGTCTAGGTTTTAGATGGCCTGGGATTTTGAAGGTCTGGTACTGGTCTAGATTTTAGGGGTCTGGTATTGGTCTAGGTTTTAGAAGGGCTGGGATTTTAAAGGTCTGGTACTGGTCTAGATTTTGGGGGGTCTGGTATTGGTCTAGGTTTTAGAAGGGCTGGGATTTTGAGGGTCTAATACTGGTCTAGATTTCGAGGGTCTGGTACTGGTCTAGATTTTAGAAGGGCTGGGATTTCAAGGGTCTGGTACTGGTCTAGATTTTGGGGGTCTGGTATTGGTCTAGGTTTTAGAAGGGCTGGGATTTCGAGGGTCTGGTACTGGTCTAGATTTTGGGGGGTCTGGTATTGATCTAGGTTTTAGAAGGGCTGGGATTTCGAGGGTCTGGTACTGGTTTAGTTTTTTGGGGGTCTGGTGTTGGTCTAGGTTTTAGATGGCCTGGGATTTTGAAGGTCTGGTACTGGTCTAGATTTTAGGGGTCTGGTATTAGTCTAGGTTTTAGAAGGGCTGGGATTTCGAGGGTCTGGTACTGGTCTAGATTTTGGGGGGTCTGGTATTGGTCTAGGTTTTAGAAGGGCTGGGATTTCGAGGGTCTGGTACTGGTCTAGATTTTGGGGGTCTGGTATTGGTCTAGGTTTTAGAAGGGCTGGGATTTCGAGGGTCTGGTACTGGTCTAGATTTTGGGGGGTCTGGTATTGATCTAGGTTTTAGAAGGGCTGGGATTTCGAGGGTCTGGTACTGGTTTAGTTTTTTGGGGGTCTGGTGTTGGTCTAGGTTTTAGATGGCCTGGGATTTTGAAGGTCTGGTACTGGTCTAGATTTTAGGGGTCTGGTATTGGTCTAGGTTTTAGAAGGGCTGGGATTTTAAAGGTCTGGTACTGGTCTAGATTTTGGGGGGTCTGGTATTGGTCTAGATTTTGGGGGGTCTGGTACTGGTCTAGATTTTGGGGGGTCTGGTACTGGTCTAGATTTTGGGGGTCTGGTATTGGCCTAGATTTTGGGGGGTCTGGTACTGGTCTAGATTTTGGGGGTCTGGTACTGGTCTAGATTTTGGGGGTCTGGTATTGGCCTAGGTTTTAGAAGGGCTGGGATTTTGAGGGTCTGGTACTGGTCTAGATTTTGGGGGTCTGGTATTGGTCTAGGTTTTAGATGGCCTGGGATTTTGAGGGTCTGGTACTGGTTTAGTTTATGGGAGGTCTGGTATTGGTCTAGGTTTTAGATGGCCTGGGATTTTGAGGGTCTGGTACTGGTCTAGATTTTGAGGGTCTGGTACTGGTCTGGTCCTTGAATTCATGTCTAATAACAAGTAAATGAGCAGCACAGTCAGCCGTCTGGTGTAGGGCTGGTGTCGACTGATATTGATTAGTGATTTGTTTCCATCTAATTGCTGGTGGTAATTTGTCCTTCGTTGGTCGTTCACCTAAATCAGATTCGCTGGTGTAATGAGTCACATCTATCCCCTCTGACTACATACACATTTACACACTACAGAAATGCTTGACTGATTTTTGGATGGACATTAAATACATTTTGAGGACATGTGTTGCAGGAAGCAGGGCTGCACTTTCACAAACCCTAAAAGAAGTACATACAACGAAGGAGATTGGTTTAATAAACAGAACTTCAAAATGTGACGTTATCTGAACCCCATTACTTCAAATCTGTAAGATGGAAGAGAGACACAAGTCAATGCCCAGGATGATTTTAATGACAATATCATGCAAAAATAATCATCATACTCTATAAAGAACATCAACTCTTATCTTTTCAAAACCAGAAAATTGCCTCTAAATTTTGGTCCACCAGTCACAAAAATCAAAGGAAACACATGATAACGTCCTCATTTGAATATAAAAATCACACTTAGTGAGCAGTTCATACAGTTTAACACTTTTTGACATCAACAAATCGCTCCGTTTGACACGACAATATAATAGAACAATCACTTGTGCACTTCAGTCTCAGGCAAGAGGCCATGAACAGAGCTTTAGGTGTGTGATTTAGGCATCACAGAACACACAGATCTAGAAAACATTGAGCTGGGCTCCAGAACAGCGGAAAGCATGGCTCAGATTCCCACCTCCGAACATGTCCACGCGTCCGCAACCATTCCAATGACAACACACAATTCAGATCTGTTGGATTGCTGATGTTATCAGTAAATTATTGCAGTACATGTTCTTAATAGGTGGTGTTTTTTATTCATTATTGTTATTATTTTGGGATCGAGGAACAGTTTCAGACTTTGACACATCACTGCTGGTTAGCGAAACACAACACACGGGTCTGTGTCATGAATGGAGCATCAGAGGGAATCTCACAAAAGCTTTTCTTTCTTCAGAGAAAACCAATCAGCCTTAGGACCGGACGATTGTATTCACTGTTGACGTTATTTTCATGAAAATAAGCACCGCCCAGGTTATGTATTTCTATGATCTTTTAAATGCTTCACTATTTAAACACTATCTTTTATTTATTTGTGCATTCATTTAATGATCATTTGGGGGGAAATGTGCTTAATTGTCATAAATGTCAAACCGGTCCTAAAAACATGCTTGATTTTCCTAATGCATAATATAATGTTTTATTAAAGGGTTCGTTCACCCAAAAATGAGCATTTCGTCATTAATTACTCATGTCGTTCCACAAATGAAGATGTTTTTGATGACATCTGAGAGTTTTCTGTCCACTGACGCTTCAGAAAGTTCACCAAGAGATGGCGAATCTAATTCACATGAACTGTAGAGACTCGATCACTTTATATGATGAACAGATTACATTTAGGCTTTATTCACATTTAAACATAAACTCACACATCAGTTAAGGTAAACATGCTTGCTTGATGCGTGAGAACCAATGAGGGCCATTCTTGTGTGTTTGAGCTTCTGTGAGAACCAATGAGGTTCAATCTTGGGTGTTTGAGCTTCTGCGAGAACCAATGAGGTTCAATCTTGGGTGTTTGAGCTTCTGCGAGAACCAATGAGGTTCATTATTCTGTTTTTGAGGTTCTTTGAGAACCAATGAGGTTAATTCTTGTGTGTTTGAGCTTCTTTGAGAAACAATGAGGTTCATTCTTGTGTGTTTGAGCTTCTTTGAGAACCAATGAGGGTCATGCTTGTGTGTTTGAGCTTCTTTGAGAACCAATGAGGTTCATTCTTGTGTGTTTGAGCTTCTTTGAGAACCAATGAGGTTCATTCTTGTGTGTTTGAGCTTCTTTATGAACCAATGAGGTTCATTCTTGTGTGTTTGAGCTTCTTTGAGAACCAATGAGGTTCATTCTTGTGTGTTTGAGCTTCTTTGAGAACCAATGAGGGTCATGCTTGTGTGTTTGAGCTTCTTTGAGAACCAATGAGGTTAATTCTTGTGTGTTTGAGCTTCTTTGAGAACCAATGAGGTTCATTCTTGTGTGTTTGAGCTTCTTTGAGAACCAATGAGGTTCATTCTTGTGTGTTTGAGCTTCTTTGAGAACCAATGAGGTTCATTCTTGTGTGTTTGAGCTTCTTTGAGAACCAATGAGGTTAATTCTTGTGTGTTTGAGCTTCTTTATGAACCAATGAGGTTCATGCTTGTGTGTTTGAGCTTCTTTATGAACCAATGAGGTTCATTCTTGTGTGTTTGAGCTTCTTTGAGAACCAATGAGGTTCATTCTTGTGTGTTTGAGCTTCTTTGAGAACCAATGAGGGTCTTTCTTGTGTGTTTGAGCTTCTTTGAGAACCAATGAGGTTCATTCTTGTGTGTTTGAGCTTCTTTGAGAACCAATGAGGTTCATTCTTGTGTGTTTGAGCTTCTTTGAGAACCAATGAGGGTCATGCTTGTGTGTTTGAGCTTCTTTGAGAACCAATGAGGTTAATTCTTGTGTGTTTGAGCTTCTTTGAGAACCAATGAGGTTCATTCTTGTGTGTTTGAGCTTCTTTGAGAACCAATGAGGGTCATGCTTGTGTGTTTGAGCTTCTTTATGAACCAATGAGGTTCATTCTTGTGTGTTTGAGCTTCTTTGAGAACCAATGAGGTTCATTCTTGTGTGTTTGAGCTTCTTTGAGAACCAATGAGGGTCTTTCTTGTGTGTTTGAGCTTCTTTGAGAACCAATGAGGTTCATTCTTGTGTGTTTGAGCTTCTTTGAGAACCAATGAGGTTCATTCTTGTGTGTTTGAGCTTCTTTGAGAACCAATGAGGGTCTTTCTTGTGTGTTTGAGCTTCTTTGAGAACCAATGAGGTTCATTCTTGTGTGTTTGAGCTTCTTTGAGAACCAATGAGGTTCATGCTTGTGTGTTTGAGCTTCTTTGAGAACCAATGAGGTTCATTCTTGTGTGTTTGAGCTTCTTTGAGAACCAATGAGGGTCATTCTTGTGTGTTTGAGCTTCTTTGAGAACCAATGAGGTTCATTCTTGTGTGTTTGAGCTTCTTTGAGAACCAATGAGGTTCATTCTTGGGTGTTTGAGCTTCTTTGAGAACCAATGAGGTTCATT
Organism: Romanogobio albipinnatus; assembly: GCA_023566225.1. Lineage (NCBI taxonomy): Eukaryota > Metazoa > Chordata > Actinopteri > Cypriniformes > Gobionidae > Romanogobio > Romanogobio albipinnatus. Next base: position 5,103,457 of record CM042262.1, on the reverse strand, counting down.
CTTGTGTGTTTGAGCTTTTGCGATAACCAATGAGGTTCATTTGTGTGTGTTTGAGCTTCTTTGAGAACCAATGAGGTTCATTCTTGGGTGTTTGAGCTTCTTTGAGAACCAATGAGGTTCATTCTTGGGTGTTTGAGCTTCTTTGAGAACCAATGAGGTTCATTCTTGTGTGTTTGAGCTTTTGCGATAACCAATGAGGTTCATTTGTGTGTGTTTGAGCTTCTGCAAGAACCAATGAGGTTCATTCTTGTGTGTTTGAGCTTCTTTGAGAACCAATGAGGTTCATTCTTGTGTGTTTGAGCTTCTTTGAGAACCAATGAGGTTCATTCTTGTGTGTTTGAGCTTCTTTGAGAACCAATGAGGTTCATTCTTGGGTGTTTGAGCTTCTTTGAGAACCAATGAGGTTCATTCTTGGGTGTTTGAGCTTCTTTGAGAACCAATGAGGTTCATTCTTGGGTGTTTGAGCTTCTTTGAGAACCAATGAGGTTCATTCTTGGGTGTTTGAGCTTCTTTGAGAACCAATGAGGTTCATTCTTGTGTGTTTGAGCTTTTGCGATAACCAATGAGGTTCATTTGTGTGTGTTTGAGCTTCTGCAAGAACCAATGAGGTTCATTCTTGTGTGTTTGAGCTTCTGCGAGAACCAATGAGGTTCATTCTTGTGAGTTTGAGCTTTTGCGATAACCAATGAGGTTCATTCTCGCACTTCAAGCAGTTACGGTTGATCTTTTGTTTATATTCGCTGATCAATGTTTAAATGTGAACAAAAGCCTAAATTCAATCTGTTCATCATATAAAGCGATCAAGTCTCTTAAGAAAATGTGTACTAAACTGCTCAATTCAGTTTTTGAAGCATCAAAGTGGTAGTTGTGTAGTTGTATATGGAGGGACATAAATCGCTCAGATTTGATTTAAAATATCTTCATTTGTGTTACATAGATGAACGAAAGTCTTGGTCATGATTGATGACCATTTATTCATTTTTGGGTGAACTAACTGAAATATGTGAAATAGGACCTAAACATGTTCCTGGCAGAATGTGTGAGATTCACTCATTCACACACACAATACATCAGCTTTGCATGGCAACAGTTAAATACACTAGATGATCACCAGACCCTTATTAAGGGTTCGACCACACAAGGCTCTCAGTGGCATCACAATATACATCCCAAATGAACAGCCTTACTCGTATGACAGTTTCTATGATAAATATGGCCCAATAAACAGTAAGCACAGATATCACTTACCCAGCTTCACAACAGTCTCACAGAAACAGTAAATCCATGTCAAAACACATAAGATAGAAATCACTTTTTTTTTTCTTCTTCTTTTCAAATAACAACATGTCAGTGCATTCAAAGTATCTTAGAAAATGTCTGGTTTGTCATTATATGGTGGTTAAAATGGAACATCTTAAATGAAGACCAGCTTAATACCACTTAAAATACAGGACCGTATTGCCAAGCACACACTTGAATGGATTGTTGATGTGAGTAGCTGAACAAAATGTATACAAGATTGCACTTTAAAAAGTTCTCAAGTGTACTTTAGGACGTTTCAAACATTTAAAGGTTTTTCAGTAAATTTCACACTTATTTTAATACACATCAGTATTCAGATATAGCAGTTATATTTAGCAAATTTGTGCTATTTTAGATTCTTTCTGCAGCGAACCGCTTTATAATGTCTATTTTGCTCTACCTTCTAGGTTTATGTCCCGATTAAAGGGACCAGTTTATAGTGTGTAATACAGTACATGTACATAATGATAAACAGCATTCTTTGTAGGTTTAAGTTATATAATAGAGTTAAATAACCCAAATTTTTGCATATTTTCTGTAAGGTAGATGGCAAGAGCTCTGTAAATCAGAGTGAAACACTAGTTTCTTTTGAACAGAACTACGTGTTAATCTAAACTACTCTACTCGAATTGGTCCTGACCAATTAAACTCAACTACTCATCTACTGAAGTTACAGTGGAAGACACAAAACTAAAGCAAAACGAGTCTAAACCTGTAAAAACAGCCAAGACCTGTGCTTTGATTACAGTCTGTGCTATTAAATATTGTCAGTTGATTAAATGTTGTAAACCACAGTAATAATTCAACATATCTGCACTTTTAAAAGAAACATTTACATAGTCTTTAAACTGATTTAGCCATATATATTCTTTATATAATCCTAAATATGACTTTTTATATACAGTATAATCATCTGTATATTCTTATTAATATCTCTCATATTTGTTATATATTCACTTTTTAAAAGACATCTCTGCCTCCTACAGCTATGCTTTGTTGAGTACAGTATCTATAATCTTTATTTCTTTTTTAATTTGTTTTGTTTTGACTCATTGGGAATGAAAGGTCTACGAGTACCCGTCTCCTCTATACGTCTGCTCGGCGTCCTCCTGGATGTATTCCTCGGTTTTTTCCCAGCTTTTCGCCCATCCCCCATTCAGCTGCGTTGTGGCCCCGTATGTTTTGGCGGGACCCCCGAGACTGGCCTGGCCTCCGAAAGGAGCGCTGCTCAGCGTGATGTCACCGGTCTCCTCCGCCAACTCGTCTTCATCGATGAAGCCACACTTCTCCTCGCTGGTCTCCTCGGGATCTGCCCACGGCTGCTTCTCGCCGGACGCAAAAATCCCGTAGAACACCACGCCACCGTAATGCACCAGTGAGGCGATCAGGAACACGTTCTGCCATTCTTCACGAGTCTGGTGGACAAACAAGAGAACATTTAGAGCATAGGCGTCGATTTCGGGGGGGACGGGACGGGGGGACGCGTACCCACCAGATTTCGTCCTGAGTCCTTTTGTACCCACCACTGTTTTTTTTTGTTGTTTTTTTAAACCTTGAGTTCAATTTTACGGTGAAGCATTGCTGCCGCACACATTTTTTCCACTCAATTGTGTCATAATAACGATATCTTATGTCGTTTTAACGACATCTTTTCTCATAATAACGAGATCTTATGTCGTTTTAACGACATCTTTTGTCGTAAAAACGTTTGAAAAGCAGAAGCAAGCTCCGTAAAATAGGCTCTTCCGCTGCCTGTATCAGTGGCAGTGTCCACAGCACGAAATTGTTGTAATGTATTGATGTAGCCTACAGTTCTTAACAGCCATGGGTAGCAATGCCATGCCCCGGTGCAGCCACAAATATCATAACTATCTATAGGCCTAATGTAATTAAGACATTCAAGAAATGTATTAAAAAGAAAGACGCTTTCAGCCTTACTCAAAGTAGAGCCCTACATTTCTGCCCGAGCCCAACGGGCCCCGACTTTTTACGCCCCTAGGGCCGGGCTTCGGGCCAATTTTCCAGTCATAGCCTACCTCAGATGCGGGCCGGGCTTCGGGCCTTTTTAGGCTATAGGACGGCGCTATGCAACACGCATCGCCGCAAATGAGTAAAGCAAGCCAACACGCAAACTGCCACAAGTGAAACTGAAAATAAGCTAAGTCTTAGATGCTCAAAAGCACAATCATCTTCATTAACAGACCACAGAATGTTCGATCAGGATCCACCTGCTCCACGTCCATCACACTCAACACTGGTGTACCACAGGGCTGTGTGCTAAGTCCGTTTCTCTACTCCCTCTTCACCTCCGACTGCAAGCCTGTGTATGGAACTAATTCCATCGTCAAGTTTGCGGACGACACTACGGTGATTGGTCTCATCAGCAACAACGATGAGACTGCCTACAGGGAGGAGATCCAGCACCTGGCCACATGGTGCACTGATAATAACCTGCTCCTCAACACCACCAAAACGAAGGAGCTCATCGTGGACTTCAGGAAGGAGTCAAGAGGCACACACGACACCATCCACATCAATGGAATGGCTGTTGAGCGTGTCTCCAGTTTCAAGTTCCTGGGGATCCACATCTCGGCGGACATGTCGTGGACGACCAACACCTCCAGCCTGGTCAAGAAGGCTCACCAGCGCCTCTTCTTCCTGAGGACACTGAGGAAGAATCAGCTCTCCTCGGCTATCCTGGTGAACTTCTACCGCTGCGCAATAGAAAGCATCCTGACCAACTGTGTGGCAGTATGGTATGGGAGCTGCTCTGTTGCGGAGCGCAAGGCACTGCAGCGGGTGGTGAAAACTGCCCAGCGCATCACAGGGACTCCACTACCTGCCATCGAGCACATCCAGAGGAAACGCTGTCTGCACCGAGCTCGCAGCATCCTCAAGGACTCCTCTCACCCAGCCCACAGACTGTTTTCTCTCCTGCCCTCCGGCAGGCGTTTCAGGATCCTCCGGACCAGGACCAGCAGACTAAAGAACAGTTTTTTCCCCAGAGCTGTCTCTTTACTGAACTCAAACCCCCGTTGATCCACTTCCCTCATAAACTGCAAACTCTCCTACCTCACACCTACATTCACTTTGTTATTTGCACTACCGACTGTTTATTACAGTAACAACTGTTTACTTATGCATTTTGCACCACCATATCTTAACTGGAATATGCTCATTTGCACTGCCGACTGTATTTATAGTAACCATGTTTACATTTGCATTTTGCACCGTACTTCTAACTGTAATATGCAACCACTTTCCACTGCACTTTTACACTTTCTTTCGGATAGCTCTGTCCATAATTTATTGCACTACCTTAATCCACTGCTATATTCCTCATATTAGCCTAACATATTATTGTATACCTCTATCTGTAAAATTCTGTTTATAGTAATAGCCATCTGTATATTATATTCATAGTACATATTCACCTGTACATTCTGTTTACATTCTGTTTATAGTAATAGCCATCTGTATATTTATATTTATTCACTGTATATATTCATCTGTAAATTCAGTTCTGTTTATAGTAATAACCATCTCTCTACTTATACATATTTATATATATTCAGTACATTTTTATGCCCAGCACTTACGCAACCATTGTATATATCCTGCACTTGCTGCTATTGCACTTCTGGTTAGACCTAAACTGCATTTCGTTGCCTTGTACTTGTACTTGTGTAATGACAATAAAGTTGAATCTAATCTAATCTAATCTAATTAAAACGAATGAGACTAAAGGCTCTTACCAGTGTTTAGGTCGCTCGTTCTCATAATGCGGACTTTGCTGTTGAAATGAGCTGATGAATAAAATGCTCATATCTGTTGCTTTCGTTGACATGAACTCCGTTAAATGTGCATATAGCACGGGAATTGAAGATCGGATTTATATTCATTTTGCGGATAGGTGTAGCCTAAGGTAAGACAACCAGCATGTTTTTTTAATTATTTGTTTAGATTGTGTAGCCCGTTTCGTTTGCGAGGGCCGTTGCAATCTGCCTGCCTCATCTTGTCAAAAATGCCTTTTTACTGTGATGGTGGTGATAGTAGGCTAAACGTTTAAACGATGCTTTAAGTGTTTTATATGGATTTTATAAGCAAGACAAGTCAAGTGTTGATTTGAGAGGCTAAAGTGTTGGGTTAACTCACTGTCGGCCGCTGGCCGCTTGGTCGTCACTTTAAAAAGCAAAAACTTTAGTTTAACAAACAAAAAAATGTTTCAAAATTTTTTCAAAATTTTTTAAATAAAGAAACGAAACGAAATATAGCCTAACTACTTTGACAAGTGTTGATTTGAGAGGCTAAAGTGTTGGGTTAACTCACTGTCGGCGCATGGCCGCTTGGTCGTCACTTTAAAAAGCAAAAACTTTAGTTTAACAAACAAAAAAATGCTTCAAACATTTTTCTAAATTAACTTAATAAAGAAACAAAACGAAATTTAACTACTTTGACATTAAAAACAAAACTGAACTATTTTAATGGCTGCAACTAATGTGTAATAGGGAGGATAAAAAAAACACGGGCTCCAGTGGGACTCTGATAACGAAGTGGTTAAAAAAAATAGCAAAAATGAAAAATATTAAAAAATTCACGAGGGCTTTCGTCGGCATGAGTAAGATAGGCTATAAGGCCCGCAATATGTCTCTCAGCTGACATTTTTATTTATTTACATTAGTAAGCTACAGGACAAGGTCTTTCAAAACATGACCTGCGCGAAAGAGAAAAAAAAAAAATGCATCATGTACCCAGCACTTCTGAAAATGCACTTCTGAATGCGTCTCTGTCCCCAGCACATTTCAAACCAAACTGACGCCCATGATTTAGAGCCAGATATACTAACAGCTTGCTCCAGCGCAAACCCTCTTTTGGTGTTAAAAAACTACTGTCAGGATTTACTAAAGACACGCAGTGAAACATTAGCGGTGGAAAGGCATGCACAGGGTAATTTTTGCGGCTGATCTTAGTTGGAGTTTCCCTTTCAGACTCAGTATTTACGGGACGAGAGTATTTAAAGGGGACCTATTATGACCATTTTTTCAAGATGTAATATAAGTCTCAGGTGTCCCCAGAGTGTGTCTGTGAAGTTTCAGTTCAAAACACGCTGTTTTCACGTGTGTCTCTTTAAATGCAAATGAACTGCTTTCTGAAGTGGGCAGAGCCTTTCCAGCTCATGCTTACTATAGAGACAGAGCGGCACGCGTCATAATCTGAAAATCAAACCGTCTCCATTGACTTTGTATTGCGTGAAGCGCCTCCTTGTCATTTCTGACTTATAACAAAAAACAGAACAATGTCTAAAAGCTGTCATGTGACAGGGTGTACCGCAAAAAAGCTAAAACACAGGACCAAAACCCCAGAAGTTTTTATACGCCGTTGACCCCAAAAAACGAGCATTTAAGGACACAAAAGTGGATACAGGCAATAAGACAGAGCGCCGGAAAGACACAGGAAATATCATATATAAAACTGACATTTGGATATTTGACTTAACAGTGACTAAATGTTTCCTGCACACGTAGTGTCAGGATCCCCAAATGTACCCATTCTTCCTGCGGAAGCTTCACATCTTATTGCCTGTGTCCACTTTTGTCTCCTTAAACGCTCGTTTTTTTGGGATCGACGGCTTATAAAAATGTATTTATGTGTTTTTTTAGCTTGTTTGCTGTACACCCTGTCACATATCAGCTTTTAGACTTTGTTCTGTTTTTTGGTATAAGTCAGAAATGACAAGGAGGCGCTTCATGCAATACAAAGTCAATGGAGAGCGTTGGATTGACCCCCCAGTGTGGGCGTGGCCTAAATGCGCTCTGTCTCTATACAGTGAGTAGAATTGTCAAAGATGGATCAATTCCAACTGTTTGTCCAACTTCATATTCAGAACATGTAAGTTACCGCGCATTGGGCCCTTTCATATACCCGTCGCAATGTGACGCCGGGGGCGAAGTGTTTTTTGCTAGTTTCAGCCCAACGCAGTTATCATTTTCACGTCCAGCAACACGTTGTTTAAATAGCAAATCCGGGCCCGTATTTATCAATCATCTGAGAATTACTCACAAGAACACTGCTAAGAATTGACTTAAGAGTAAAACAATTATTGGCTCAAAGCTGCGCTTAAAAGTTAGTTATCAAGCATCTCAATCATACTTTAAGAGAAGTGTAGGACTAAATCTTAAGTGTCAGTCTTAGAGATGATTCACGACACTGCTGTGCCACAAACAGGATTTTGGATGATGTCATAGGCATGAACCAATCACTGAATAGATTTAATTATTTAAGAATATTCTCAGATAAATGCACATTGAATGGTGAAATTCCTAAGAGGAGTTTACATTCAGCACACATTTGACAATTAAGATTTTTCAAGACAATACATTATAATATACACATTTGAAATGAAAGATGAACACGTTTTCCACCATGTCTTAATGAACATTTTTAAACCGGTCTGCTGTTAACTGACCTGCCTATATATAGGCTAGATTCTTTGATATAATCAGCCACCATGGATTCCAAAAGAAAACCGAACTGGCGGGAGGAAGAAGTGCTACTGCTTGCTGAATAATTCGAACAGCAGAAATAAAAGGCAAGTTCAGCCCAACATTAACCAGCGCTGACAAAGATGATGCCTGCTCTGTCCAAACAATACCGTTTGATTAACTGCTCATTGTCAAACATTTCAAAAACATTCTTCCTCTTCTAAAAAGATTTGCACACGTCTCTGACTCCTCAGTGCCATCACAAACCCCTACTGGCAACTCCTAACCACTTGAGAGACCTCTCGAGCTCTTAAAGAATAACTGGGAGAGTAAGAGTGAATCTTAGCTTTAAGACATTTGATAACTTGCTTTTATACTTAAGTTTGAAAGTTTGAAAGTAGGAGTACATTTCATGAATTCTCAGCACTTAAGACTAAAATGGCACTTTAGGAAGCTTGATAAATACGGGCCCAGGTCGTCATCTGTTCACCCATGGGCGTCTGGTCTGAAACCCAGGTGTGTTCAGGAGCATTGTTGGTGTGTTGCTATTTTGAGGAACTGAAAACGACTGCCCCATTGACCAACACAAACCTGCTCTAAAGTCAATAGCATTATTTAAAGGGTGTGTTAGTAATATGAGTCTATAGGCAGTGCACAATGCGTGTACACTCTGATTATTACACACACAGGGATGTGCAGCAGCACACACACACACACACCCACACATGCCAAATATTAAAAAAATAAGGATTCTCCTCTGGAGAAGCGTTCAGTCTTTCTGCTCTCATGTAAATAGCGAATCCGCCATGGCATGAGCGCAACTGGCTTTTAAAGGGAATGGGAGATGAGACTCTGATTGGTTTATTGAATGTTACGCCCTAAACACACCCATGACTCATTAACACTAGAACCGCCACGGGGTAAAATTTACGCATGGCTCTTTTTTAAATGTACATGACAGATTTTCAATACAATATCCAAGGCTCCCAGTCATTGACTCGTACTAAAATTGTGTTATTTACAATCCCCTGTTGTTAAAAATCGGTTTGCTACTGTGTTGCTATTTATTTATTCATGTCTGCCCGTTTCCTGAAAAACAATATTTCCGATCTATGATGTAATGAATAAAACAATTTTCATGATATTGATGTTGTTCTCTTATTCAAATGATAAAACTAAACAATTTAATAATTAATTAGGTGAAAATGTGCTCTTGAATTTGTCGTTGCACATGTACATGCATCGTATCATCCTTTGTAATCCTAGCACGGTGTATTATTATTGCTCTTTATTGTCTATTTAGGGTATTTTAGTAATTTGATCTTTATGTAATTAATGACATTTTTTTATAATATTACACCACCCAAATATGTATTTATTTCCTTCTAATTGCAGGCTGATTTAGCCTCGATATTCAGCAAAAAGTGATTTGTGTAACCTGCTTAAAATAGCATAAAACAACAGGACAAAAACATAGTTGATGTCTAAAAATAATCATTTTATGACTCTATACATTACTTTGTGAAGATAGTGGCATAATACAGTGAAATATTAAGTTTTTTAGCTGTATCAAAACAGAAATCATCTGCATGGGTCAATTTTACCCGCTGGCGGTTTTAGGTGTACAGCGACCCCTGGCGGTTCTAGTGTTAAGGCCTGTACAGACCGGGACGAATATCGCGCGCGTTTATCGCCAGCGTTTTTCGTGACGTTTTTCGGCGTGTCTTGAGTGTTCACACCCAAGCGATTTTCACTCGCGATGCGCCGAGTGAACGTGCAATTTCACTCCCTGACATTAGATGGCGCTTATTGAAAAACAGAAATAGCCCGGTACACAAGGTGGCGCTGCGCTCGCTGCATCCCTTGTCACACAGAAGAAGAAGAAGAGAGAGAGTATTTACATGTTAGCCGAAACACACATAACTTCAATATTTTTGTAGTCACTGTGGCGTTTGTCAAACAACTCTCTGTGTTCAGACACCAACGAGACCAGTAGCTCGACGTTCATCTTTCCTCGTTGCATTGTCTTCTTCGCCAGTGTGTGCTCGGCTAGACCGTTTTGTGCTTGAGCGCCACCAAGTCGTGTTTTACTGTAACTTCAGCAGCTCCAGGCACGTGAACAAAAGCGCCGATCTGATTGGTCGGCCAGTTTTTAACGCGCCGCGTCAAAAAAAAAAAACGAACCTGAGGCGTTTTTTTAAAAATGACGCTTTTACGCCTGACGTTTTACGGTGTGAACACTCACATTGGCGCCCATTGTTTAGTCACAAGGCGTTAAACGTCGGCGATAAACGCGTGCGAAAATCGTCCCGGTGTGAACAGGCCTTTAAGAGATGAGGCACAACCCTTTTGGACCACGCCGACCGTTTTTTTTCCATCATAAACTAGCAAAAGTGGATTCGGACACGCCCTAAGTGCAGTACAGACCATGTGCTCAGATCGGTAAAATAGGGCCCATTATAATTTGTGAATGTGTGCAAAATGCCTTTGTGAATGTGCTTGTTAGCACGCTGGCGGCTAATGTGGCTAAAGTTACCATCGTCTCTGACTGTATTCACAGTGATCAGAGCTGTCATTAGTTTTATTTTTAAGAAGTAATAAAAGTGCGCTTCTGAATTGTACAGGTGCTGAGCATTTGCGGGTTAAAAATATCAAGCTCTGTTTTCTGTGAATACAGTAAGAGACAATGTAGCTTTAGCCACATTAGCACATTCAGAAAAGGCTATTTGCAAACACACACATTATAAAGTGCAGGCGCCAATCTGGATATGAAGTTGTATCACGAAGAGTTAGATCTGATACATCTTTGAGAAGCAACTTTTGTGCAAATCCTGCGCTTACTGACCCTCGTTTGCAAAGCAGTCCAGTGTACACTGATTCACACAAACATATACGAACTTAGCTCATTTCTTGGGCACATTCCCTTCACAAATGACATGAATCCACTGCACCCTCAGTGGCTCAGATGCCGGGAGTTTATTATTACAGCCAAAAACAGAACAGTTATAATGTTTAAATAGATGAGAAATGTTATGACTAGCGCTGCTCTAGCGAGGGTATAAATCTATGCTAATCTATGCTAATAGGGCAAACACAACAACAAAACTGAATAAATTAATAAAGAAAATGAGGATCATTTCAGTATTTCTCACCTTATTTTTGGTCATAGCTCCTACAATGAGAGGGCAGACCATTCCAGAAAGTGTGCCCACTCCATTAGAAATACCCATCAGTATGCTGGCATACCTCGGCGCAATGTCCAAGTGGTTGACATTAAAACCTGAAAGACATTCAAAAAACATTTATTTTATTTATTTTTTGAATGCATGTGAATCAAAATGGGCTATCTCAAGTCTATAGGCTAACGTGTCAACAGAATTGTAAAGCGTCTCACCTGAAATAGCAAATCCGCTAAAACCGACGGCTAGCACCAGAAATGAGATGGCCACACCTTTACTGTGGGAGAAGCCGACCACTAACAGCAGCGTGGCCTCCATTCCAAACCCTACAGTCAAATGGGTGGGTCAAAGGTCATGCCAACCAATATTTTCTATTAATTTCATTAAAAAAATACAAATGATGTCACTCTCACCTCCGCAATTCATGATCTTCCTGACGGTGGTGGTGGTTAAGATGTTTTTGGTGCGCAGCCAGTCAGCCAGTTGACCGCCAATTGGCACAATGATGGTCATAACCAGGTGGGGTAGAGCAGAGAGCATCCCGACCTGCCAACAGAAACCATCAGCGCTCGGGACGTCACCTCACAAAGGCAAAATTATAAAAACGAAACAAATATCCATTTACCAAATATACTCATCCTCATGTCGTTCCAAACCCATGTGATTTACTTTAATCTGTTAAACACCACACTTTTCAAAACATTGATGATTTTTATGGACCCCTCCGTTAAACCTTTAAAACTCACTTGCACTTCCCTTGTGAAAAAGAAGTGCCTTTAATTGTATTAAATATGCACTTATAGTGTAATTCAGATCTTAAAATACCTAAATTATTATTCACTAATATATTTATATATTAATATATACTGAATTCATGCACCCTGAATTCACCCTAAGTACACTTTGAAATAATGCCATTTTAAATAATTATGGTTTAATGATCTTATTTTAAAGAAGTACATTTATTTTGATGTGTCGGATAACATACTGAAACTCATTTAAAGTACTTTATTGTAGTTTTAACTGCCGAGTACTATTCTATATTTAGATTTAATTAGATGAAGTTAATAGATTAAGTTAATATAGGGTGAATTCAGGTTGACTTTTTCCAAGTCGTCTCAATGGCAAAAAGTGTCCCAATCACCCTGAATTCTAGCCTGGTCCTACCAGACTCTTGTCCATTTCATTTGTACAGAGAGTCTGGCCACTCTCCATTGACAAACGTTAACTTCTTTGAAGGCGGATTAAAGTTTAAAACTATCGGATCTGCTCAGAGCCGCTCTGGATCTGCAATAACCAATCGCTAACGTTTGGTCGTGACGCATGTCATCTCAAACTAGCGCACAACATCAACGTCATTGCTCTCAGCCACTCCCTCTGTTCGCTGATCGAACCGGTTAAAATTTGACCGGAGAAAACCAGAGAATATACCGCAATCCCAGAAGGAGTACTGAAGGAAAATGAAGTCCTACGGAAGTACGTAGGAGGGCGGAGCCAGGCTACCTGAATTTACCATTATGTCCTAAATTACTACTTCATCTTTGCAAATGTGTAATTACAAATAGATTTAAATACATGGCATACAAGTTAAAAGGGGTGATGAATTGAGAAATCAACTTTCCTTTGAGCCTTTGCTATATAAAAGGTCATGGTAATATAAGAATATCCTGTATGTTTCGGAGCTGAAAACTTCCTTGTTAGTCAAAGAAAAGCTTTTATTGAAACCAGGCCCAGAAAACGCTCCGAATATGTCGACCACTGACGTCATTGAATGCAGAAGCGCCGCCTCAAGCCCGCCCACCGACTCGTGGAGCTAAACGGGTCGCGCTACCGAGCAATAAACATGCTGGTTCCAGCTCACGTGCGCAAGACATTGGGCGTTTGTTCGCTTCATTTCACCGCAGAATCGATTGTAAACAAGATTTGCAGACAGATTGAGATTAAAACACAATGCTGTGCCTATTGGATCCGTCAGGAACGGTGCAACACATTTATGTGTGTAAAACATGTTTTTTATATGTGTTAGTATTGCATTGTGTTGATTATGTGTACATGTCTAACTGAAGCACGCGGTCCCAGGCTGGAGAATCCTTTATTTGAGGTGTTATTGGTTCATTCGTGATCAGACGTTATGGGACAGGGCTCGCAAAGCCCAACGTGTTTTTCAGACGGGCTACCAAAACGTAAGCCCGGCCTGCCAACGGGCTATCTTAAATAGTGAAATAACATTCCTTTATTACGCGTGTGTGCACGTGTGTGTGTGTGTGTACGGTTTGCGGTTATGTTCACTGATCGGGCCGGCCAAGTAATAAAAAAAAAACATTCCAATCAATCGCGGGTGGATGAGAGATGAATCATTGTGTTTGTTTGATAAAGATATTTTCCGAGTCCTGTGAGCGATTCTCCAGACGCTTTCAAAACAATTCCCACGTGTACTGACAGGGGAGCTGAAGCTCATTAAATATGCAAATATTATCCAATCCTAGCCGTGGGCGTTTACTTCCAAGTCTTCAGTACTCCATTAAAACCGAGCGTTTCTTCAGAAAGCCTCAAACCAGGGCAGAAAATAGCCTATTACTTATTCATTATGATGTTTCTAAATGTAAAAAACACGCGCGATTAACGTCATAAGTTGACCTCAGACAACAGTATAAAAAAATTAAAAAGCCAGTTCATGACACCTTTAAGTTAAAGTATATGTTTTACCATAACCAGTACATCCTGCAGTAAACTTAAACCATATTTCGAAGACAATCGAAGTAATTATGAAATGTCATATACATACAGTAAGTCCTAATATAAAAGGGTCAAACAAGCATTTCATTCAGTTCACACTTAAGTATATTATTTCCATAATACCCTTTTTAAATGGATGCATGTATTAAAAGGGCATGTCTCATGGCCAGCTGTAGCACGTTTTAGACATTTTAAGTAAAGTTACTAAACGTAATTTTGTGAGGAAGTACGCCCATCTAATCTTCCAATTAATTCCAAGGTATAAAACCAGCAGCTTACCTCTTCCCATTGTTAGTTCTTGCAGCATCCCTCCTCCTCCCCGGCTCCTCCCTTTTGAACAATTTTTCCTGTTATAGGGGGGCAATCGGAGCTCGGGTAGAATATCCTCTCCGAGCCCCTCTATAGCAGACAGCACGCCAAATCCGTTTACCACTTTTACCAAGATTATATGGGCACACAAACTCATGAAAGCTTATTTGCGCATATTCCTCACACAAATTCACTGTATAGCTTAAAGGGATAGTTCACCCTGAAATGAAAATAAAGCCATGTTTTACTCACCCTGCTGTTGTTCCAATGCCCTATGTCCTAAAAGCAGAAATTTTATAATGAGCTCGGCCGTTGACCGAGCGGCTGCTGGCGGCTCGCACTCACTCACAGGGGTGCACTCAGAGTAATGGCCAAGCTCTGTGTTTTGACTGAATAATGCGGTTTCTTTCTCGCAAAACCTCATAGTATATCTCCTGAACACTTTCCATATATGGTGCGCGCCTCACTGTATCACTAAGTGATACTATCCTTGTTTTAGATACTTAGATACTTATGGTGCATAACAACAGCTCAGATATTATGCTTTACTTTCTCCTAGGTTTCCACAGAAGAACAAAAGTCATGAATTTAGATTTTGGGGATTTTGGGGATGAGGGGGTGTGTGCTTCATCACTGGTAGTGAACAATGTCTGGCTGAAATAACCAAATGTGTGGCTCAAAAATATAACTAAAATTAAAATCCTCAACAAGCCCTGACTGATAAAACCCCGAAACAACTTGTGAGTCCAATCTCCCATGCTGCAGATATGAGGCCGTTTCGCTTCAATTACACATGTCAGGCTTGCAGGATTTATATCACTCTCTCAGCTCAGGAGCCGGAGATCAATAACACTGTCAAGTTTCATTTATGTACGCCACTATGAACACACATTTCTGAATGCCCGACATCTCAAAGACAATCCAATACGGCGACTCCGTGAATGAGGGGTCAAACACAAGAGATAGTAATGATTCAAACTGAGGCCTGACCAGAAGGATTGCATATGAGCCCAATTCATACAGCAAACACACGTGTGCAAGCCTTACGAGCTCTCAAATACTGAGACTTGATTAATGCAAGAACATTTTCTCCCTGAATTCTCTCACCTTACTGATTTCAAAGCCAAACACTTCCTCAAAGTACGCCGGCTGACTGATGAGCAGCAGGTAGAAGGTCCAGCTCCGGCAGAAGTTGGCCACGATGATTGCATAGACCGGCATGGAGGTGAAGAACTTCCTCCAGGGCGTCTTGAATTTCTGTCGGGAAAAGAAACATGTTGATAAATCTATAGAAGACCTGTAGCGTGGAGATTTTAAGCAATCAAAACAGTTTGACAAGCATGATTATGTAACTCCACCTTTCTGTTTCTCTACTGATGGACATTCAAAAGTTGGAAACAAGGAAATAAATAAAAACATTCGATTATAGTCGATTAGACATTCTGTGGTGTTTTCAGTTTCATTTTCAAGGACTTTAAAGGGTTAATTCCCCCAAAAATGAAAATTACCCCATGGTTCACTCACCCTCAAGCTATCCTAGGTGTATATGAGTTTCTTCTTTCAGCCAAACATAATCAGAGATATATTAAAAAAGATCCTGGCTCTTCCAAGCTTTATAATGGGAGTGAATAATAACCAAGATTTTAAAGCCCAAAAAAGTGCATCCATCCATTATAAAAGTAATCCATATGGCGGTTAATAAAGGCCTACTGAAGTGAAGCTATGTGTTTGTGTAAGAAAAATATCCATATTTATATCTTTATAAACTATAATCACTGGCTTCCGGTAACGGGCATACAAGAGTCTAGTTCTGGCGGAAAAGTGACCTCTGACCCGACACATGACTCAAATGACTCTGTACGCAATTGGATAGTCCTTCAACCAATCAGACCACAAGAGGCGTGATCAACGGGCATAGTTCAAATGACTCTGTACATAATTGGATAGTCCTTCAACCAATCAGACCACAAGAGGCATGATCAACGGGCATAGTTCAAATGACTCTGTACGCAATTGGATAGTCCTTCAACCAATCAGACCACAAGAGGCGTGATCAACGGGCATAGTTCAAATGCTGTACGCAATTGGATAGTCCTTCAACCAATCAGACCACGAGAGGCGTGATCAACGGGCATAGTTCAAATGACTGTACGTAATTGGATAGTCCTTCAACCAATCAGACCACAAGAGGCTTGATCAACGGGCATAGTTCAAATGACTCTGTACATAATTGGATAGTCCTTCAACCAATCAGACCACAAGAGGCTTGATCAACGGGCATAGTTCAAATGACTCTGTACATAATTGGATAGTCATTCAACCAATCAGACCACAAGAGGCGTGATCAACGGGCATAGTTCAAATGACTCTGTACGCAATTGGATAGTCCTTCAACCAATCAGACCACGAGAGGCGTGATCAACGGGCATAGTTCAAATGACTGTACGTAATTGGATAGTCCTTCAACCAATCAGACCACAAGAGGCTTGATCAACGGGCATAGTTCAAATGACTCTGTACATAATTGGATAGTCCTTCAACCAATCAGACCACAAGAGGCGTGATCAACGGGCATAGTTCAAATGACTCTGTACATAATTGGATAGTCCTTCAACCAATCAGACCACAAGAGGCATGATCAACGGGCATAGTTCAAATGACTCTGTACGCAATTGGATAGTCCTTCAACCAATCAGACCACAAGAGGCGTGATCAACGGGCATAGTTCAAATGCTGTACGCAATTGGATAGTCCTTCAACCAATCAGACCACGAGAGGCGTGATCAACGGGCATAGTTCAAATGACTGTACGTAATTGGATAGTCCTTCAACCAATCAGACCACAAGAGGCGTTGGAATTGGATCGCAATTGGATTTGTAACAGAAGCAGGATTGAAATATGTACAGGTTTCCAGCCTGAGCTGCAGGGTGAAATCAAATCGCCGGCAGATCGGGCTGGGTTTACCCAGTCTGAACAGGGATCATTTTGACAACAATGTCGTCTCTAGGCAAAACACGCAGTGCATAGTTGTCGTGTAAATGTACCCTTAGTTTGTCTTCGTAATTTCCTGTGTTTATTTTCTGCCATAGTCATGGTTTCTAGCATGTTTATCATTGGTTGTCATAGTTTCATTGATTTCACACACCTGTTCCTCGTTTTGATCCTTGGTTAATTGTGTATGCAATGTCCTCAGATTCATTCACTCATTGTCTGGTGTTGGATGTGCTTATGCACACTGTTTCGTTAATTCTTCATGTTGAATAATGCTCTGTATAAAAAGTTATACTAATTATAAAAACTAAACTATTAGATCCCCTACACCTCGCCTCGTCTTCTTCCTCAGCCTGAACGTTACACATTTCCTGGATTTATTAATTTATTTACACTTGTAATGGCTTTATATTCTCAAGATGAGCAGGCCATTGAGAGGAAAAGGAATCTGAAAGATTCTCAAGCTCTCCAGGGCAAAAGCTCTAAGATCAGACAACTTGAGAGAAAAAAAAACATGATTTGCTTCTTGCTATTGCTAATACCTTTCTAATATGTTAGTTTTACACAAGCGTTCAAAAGTTGGGGGTCGTAAGATTGTTTAATGTTTTTGAAAGAAGACTCTTATGCTCACCAAGGCTGTATTTGTTTGATCAAAAATACAGTAAAAAGTACAAATTCAAAAAGTAATCCATTCATTACTCCAGTCTTCAGTCAAATATGATGATCTGGTGCTCAAGAAACATTTATGATTATCAATGTTGAAAACAGTTGCGCTGCTTAATATTTTTGTTGAAGCCATGATACATTTTTTAAGGATTCTACGGTGAACAGAAAGTTTAAATTAACAGCATTATGCTGTCCTTTTTAAACAAAATTGTCATTTTTTGACCATTTCTTGTACATTTTTACTGTCATTTTTGATCAATTTCATGTACTGTAAAATATATTAATTTCTTGAGTCGAATCTTTTGAACAGAACTGTTACCTTGAAGCTAAAAGACACGGACTAATACCCAACTTTGATTTCATGGGATCTTCAGATTTCTCCGGTGGAAACCACACAAGCAAACGTACCTCATTCGCCCCCAGTAGATTGGCACTTTCTCCAATACTCTCCTCTATGTAAGTCCTCTCTTCATCTGTGATGGTGGGATGATCCGCTGGGCTCTCGTATGAAACCAGAATCCAAAACATGTACCAGACAATCCCAAAACACCCTGTAGCCCAGTGGAGAGACAATAATGGAGAACAGGAATACACACAAAAATGAACCTTATATTATAAGATCATAAACCTACCATATATATAGAAGACAGAAGACCAGCCTGAGTACTGCACTAATATTCCAGCCAATGGCATGGCGATCACAGCCCCCGCGTATGAACCTGAAACACAGTGTTTGTAAAGCTTTTATTTAGGGTGTTCTGTGTTATGTGTTTGTTTTTAAAAAGGCAAATTGTATTTACCACAAAAAGAGGTGGTCGCTAGGCGACTTCTCTCAAGCGGTGGAGCCCACTTGCTCCAAATCCCATGGCATGCTGGGTAGGTCACGCCCTGGACACAGAATATTTGATATATATTATAATAGTGTTACATACATAAAAAGATACCTATGTATGAAATACATACATAAATGAAAGATTGTGAATATATTTTCATTACATAATGTAGACATTAGGGGTGTGAATCATCACTGGTCTCATGACTAAATTCATGTCAGCGGTTCGATTCGATATCACGATACATCACGATGCACTGCAATATTACTGCACATACATTTTCATCAATGAATACAAGCAGTCAATATGAACTCTCTGCTCCAAGAAAGTACAATTTCTGTATGTAGTTAAACAAAAGTGCGGAATCGATTTCAAAACACGGCATCATGAAGCTTCGAAGCGTTATGAATCAGTGAGTCGATTCAGCGTTTTGGATCACCAAAGTCACGTGATTTCAGCAGTTTGGCAGTTTGATGCCGTGTTTCATGATGCCGTGTCGTTATTTAGGTTTTTTTTGCGCACAAAAACTATTCTCGTCGCTTCATAAAGTTACTGTAGAACCACTGTAGTGAGATGGACTTTGTAACAACGTCTTTAGTGCCTTTTATGGGTCTTGAGAGTGTAAAGTGCATTGTGCCAATGGAAGCCTTTCTGAGCCATCGGATTTCAACTAAAATATCTTAATTTGTGTCCCGAAGATGAACGTGTGTCGAACGACATGAGGGTAGGAATTAAAGGTCCCGTTCTTCGTTTTCTTTTGAAGCTTTGATTTCGCTTACAGTGTGCAATATAACATGTGTTCATGTTTCGTGTGTAAAAAAAAACAGTATTTTTAACACAATGTACTTATCTGTGTACCGCTGTATTCACTGTCCTAAAAACGGCTGATGACTTCCTTTATTCTATGAAGTCCCTCCTTCAGAAATACGTAACGAGTTCTGATTGTGCCAGCGGTTCCCGTGTTGTGATTTGACCGCAGCTTAGCAAACGTGGCACGGTTCCTGTGTTGTGATTCGACAGCAGCTTAGCGCACGTGGAAATGTCACTCCTCTTAACGGGAGATATATATGCGCTTAATGATCTCTACAGCGTCCCTGGGAAAGCCAAACAAAGGTGATTTGACTCCGGGATGAAAATAACAGCGTCTCGACGACATGGCGACAAACACACTCAAAAGCAACAATTCCTTTTCTCCACGCGACACGTCCTCTTCTCCACGTGGGACAGCAACAAGACCACGCCCCCTTTTTCGCGTATTCTTGTGGGCGGAGGTTAGTCTGTTCTACTGTTCTACCGACGTCATATATGAAGGAAGTACCAGGATGAAGTCAAAGCCAACCGTTCGCTGTAGGCTTTGAAAGGGAACTTCTGTTAAATAAAATATCTCGCTTGGCATTGAACTTTGAGCTTTATAATTTTACAGGTATTATTTATGCTCTAACAGCAACATTACACACTAACTAAAGTTTGAACAGTGGGATCACGAAGAACGGGACCTTTAATCAATATTTATCTTTCTACATTATTATAATGATTTTAATGATTTCGCTGATTCATAACGCTTCGAAGTTTCATGATGCCGTGTTTCATGATGCCGTGTCGTTATTTAGGTTTTTTTGCGCACAAAAACTATTCTCGTCGCTTCATAAAGTTATTGTAGAACCACTGTAGTGAGATGGACTTTGTAACGACGTCTTTAGTGCCTTTTATGGGTCTTGAGAGTGTACAGTGCATTGTGCCAATGGAAGCCTTTCTGAGCCGTCGGATTTCAACTAAAATATCTTCATTTGTGTTCCGAAGATGAACGTGTGTCGAACGACATGAGGGTAGGAATTAATGACAGAATTTTCATTTTTGGGTGAACTAACCCTTTAAGAAATATCAAATATGGGCAATTCGGCCATTTCCAATTATTGGGGGGATTGTTGAATCTGTGTCATGAAGAATTAAGGTGCAAAAACAGTGGTTGTTTAAACTTAAAAACAAGTAAGTGTTCGTACTGCCTTAAAATGTTATGTTTAGGCAACTCAAATATTCACTTAGTATAATTTCACTAAACACAACACGAACATGCACTCTTTAAAGTTTAAACAACCCATGTTTAACCCAGCGTAGCAAGGTAATTTACATTATGTAACATCTCTAGAACAAAAGTTCTTAAAAAAGTATCTCACGAGGGGTCATAAAAACAGACAAATCTAGCTCTTAACAAATGAACAGTAACGCATACAATCGCAGTTCAAATAAGGATTGATGATGCATGCAGACTCGCGCAAACGCAAGCAGATCCGATCTGCTTCAGCACAAACACACTAATGCCGCCTATTAAATCTTCATTAGTAGCTAATTGTCACAGAATCAGTCACTGATAGACACAAATTGCTGCAGCCAGCGAAAGAGAGCACATCCACAGAACTAATGTCAATACACACAACACAAGCTAGTGTGCTACAATAACCTCAAATGGGCTTTAATTCATGAACAGTCAACACTCAGCACATTACTGAACAATAGCAGACGACCGGCACACACACAAAGCCAGCGGGCAGCTGCTAAAACTCTCTCAGGGTTCATCTTTTGACTTCTGTTTGAGGAAGAGATGACGTCATAAGTCAGCACACGCTCCTTTTCAAGCGTTTCGTTTTTCATAAACTGTTTATTCTCTTCTAATCTGTCACTCCTGTGTGTCTGATGTACACTCTTACAAATGTAAAGGTGAAGGCTCATATTTGGACTGGAAACAAGACACAGATACTAAGTAAGAAAAGCATGTTTGCAGTGCATTGCTGTAAACAAGTGGGTTCGTTTTGAACTGAGAGATGAGTAGAAATGATTGTCTTTGCTACTTGACCCCATGATAGTCCAACATCTGGTCGCTCTAGGGGGGCTGAACCCGTAATGTTTAGTGTAAATGCTCGGGATGACACGTGTTAAGTGATGAATCAGTGATTTAATAAGCATTGCGTGGATTAATAGAGAAGAGAGTCTTACTTCCACAAGGCCCTGCAGTATCCTCACGAACATGACACAGCCGTAGTGCACGCGTGCGGCGGAGGGGATGAACATATTGAGTGTGGACGTCAGCAGGATAGCGGCACCAAACACCCTGGAGATCAACGTGTGCAGAAACAGGACATGAAAACACTGCAATCATCACGCAACCTTCCACTGACTGAAGGGAAATCTGTAGATCTCAGGAAGTGAGCAGGAGACAAGCGGCAGCTCAGATCAGACCGTACCCGAAGGCACAGACATCACGCTAAGATGCTCAAAGCAGGAAAACACATGCTTTATTAATCGTGTGTGCGATCTTAATGTGTGGAAACAAATCCATGTTAGTCAGATGGAAATCTCAACATTCAATCAAAAAGCAGAACTTACTTCTTCCTTTAGACAGGCTACATCTCAAATGACAGTTTTGTGCACATTTTACATCATTTGTTTTTATGGAATATTATTTGACCAAAGATATATATTATACATAAATACATGTAAAGTGCAAACCCATGTATACACACACATATACGTATACGGGTCAATGACATGACATGTATTTTTTGTGTCCGAATTCATTATATTCCTAAAAAGAAATTGTAATAAACACGTCATATATCAAATTGATCTTCAATATTTCCTTTATAAGAAACCCTTTTCATTTTTTTTTATATTCAATCGACTTTTTGAGTTGTGGTGTTTGAAAGACCAAAAATGTCAGGTGGTGCGACCGTCCGAACGCACAAGCAGAAAACAAAACTGCAATAAGAAGGTTTATTTTCTCAGAAAAATTGTTAATCATTTACATTTATGCATTTGGCAGACGCGACTTACAGTGCCCTTATTACAGGGACAATCCCCCTGGAGCAACATTGCTCAAGGACACACTGGTGGTGACCGCTGGGATCGAACCAGCAACCTTCTGCGTATCAGTACCATGGTTTAACCCACTGGACCACCATCTCACATAATCAAATAGTTTGGCGTGATTTTACGTTAAATTCCTTATAAATGAGGGGAAATAGTGTATCAGTCCCATTTCAAAACTATTCTATTACTATAAAAAAACTTTCGACTGAAAAATGTAAAATGTCAGGGAGAGCGACCGACATAAAAATGCCATTTTATGCAATGTTCCTTTAAGAAAACCATGTGACCGCATATGCCATCACGCAGAAGACCCCAGAGGACATGCAGTGACAATATTAGTCACCCATGAATATTAGATCATTTGACATATTTGAGTAATGATGAGGTTAATTGTCATGTCGTTAACTTATCATGTCAGGTGGAAAACTTTGAGAATGTGTTGTTGTTATTATAAAAATGTGTTTTTGATTTAAAAAATGTATGTATAACCTTGAGCATATGGTCAAACATTTGTATAGGTGTCCAAGTTAATAACGCCTGTTAGATTTGAATAGAGTTTGAAATGTCAGGTGGTGCGACCAGCAAATTTACATTTAAAAGCATCACTGCAATTGAAAAGTGTCCGTTTATATGAATTAGACTAAAAGGGCAATACATAAAGACATGGAAAGGGAATTTACCATGTGATATTTTAGACACTACAATAATTCATATCTACAAGTTTTCAGTAGTGCTAAGTACATTACATGTATATTATTCTAAATTAATATATGGTCGCACCACCTGACATTTTCTGGGTTGTAAAATCAGAAATCTTGTTTAACAATGAATTCATGCTGTCTTAAAAGCTGTAAAAAAACAATATGAATCAACAACATACATTTTTTTGACATAAAAATGCATTTTAATAACCTTTAATCTTAAAAACCTAATTTGTCATTGACCCATACACACACATAACCCATAAATACACACACACGTAAGGAATAATTGACACACGTAAGCGAGATGCTAACGGTCTAATCCGATTCAATGATCTATGCTAAGCTAAGCTAAAAGTGCTCCCGCCAGAGCCAGAGATCGGCTGAATGGATTCGAAAACAGTAAATCTCAACTGTTTAACTCTAGGGGAGTTGGGAAATGAGCCTATTTTCAAAAAAAAAAAAAGTGGCATGTTCCTTTAAAACTGTTAGTCCAATCGAGACGAAACCACCACAGTAAATTCAAAAACATAGGTCGATAGCTAAACAATCATGCACAAATGTCAACATTTTGATAGGAAGTGGCAAAAAAATCCAATCAATCGAGATCTAACTATTTTTTATTTGTAATATTCTTGTAAAATACTGGCATGATTTGTTACATCTCAATAAACAAAGTGTTCAGAAAAAATTAATCAATGTTGTCCATGATCATTTTTATGATCTCATAAATATAAGTGTCTATAACTTTAAAACGACATTAGATATTTACACCGAATTCGACACACACTGACAACACCTAAAAAAAGTGGTGGAGATCGGGCAAGACGTGGTGCTAAAAACACTTGCAACAATACATTGTATGGGTCAAAATGATCCATTTTTATTTTATGCCATAAATCATTCGGATATTAAGATCATGTTCCATGAAGATATTATTGTAATGTATTATTAGTAGTAATAAGCATGTCTAAGGACTTCATTTGGACAACTTTAAAGGTGATTTTCTCAATATTTTGATTCTTTTGCGCCCTCAGATTCCAGATTTTCTAATAGTTGTATCCCTAACAAACCGAACATCAATGAAAAGCTTAGCCTATACATTCAACGTTCAGATGATGTATAAATCTCAATTAAAAAAAATCAACCCTTATGACTGGTTTTGTGGTCCAGGGTCACATATTTTAATTATTAATGAATGTCTATTAATGTTTTTTTGTTGTTGTTGTTGTTGTTTTTAATCAGTTTATACTGTCTTTAAGTGGTTTCTACATTAATTTGGAGAGTAACTGTGGAATTATTACAATATAAAAATATGAAATAAGTACAATGTTTAAAAAAAAAATGCGTGATTAATTTGTATTTTTTTAAATCGATTGACAGCACTATATATCAGTCCCTCCAGAAAAACGCGATTATGCGATCGCGTGATTTAATGCATAATCAGCCAAAGTTCGCATATTTATGTGGGGGCCGCATTTTTTCAAATACGCCGCACTTTCGCCGCATAAATTGCCTATTTCTGCGTGCAAAATATGCGGGGCTAGCATGATTTCATAATCCCCGCATTTTTGTTGCAAAAAAAGTCATATATATATTAGCAGAAAGTTGAAAAATGTTTGTTTACTTCACACGAGAGCCGCTATTTCCCCCTGTTGCCATGGGAACGTTTTGAAGTGACGTAATTACCCGACGTGAACATCATCGAAAAGCTGCAAACCCCGTGGAGAAACCATAGATATCGGTGAAACCATGATGAAGCGCAAACTCTCATTTGCCAACAAAAATAACAGCAAAAGACCGCGCAAAGCAGTTTCCCAGTGTGTTGACCGATTTCAAAACACAGCATCATGAAGCTTCGAAGCGTTCAGTGAGTCGATTCAGCGGTTCGGATCGCCAAAGTCACGCATTTCAGCAGTTTGACACGCGATCCGAATCATGAATCGACTCACTGATTCATAGCATCATGATGCTGTGTTTTGAAATCGGTCATCACTATATCAGTCGTTATTTAGAGACGAACGGAGGTCTGACGGGTGTCCAACGGCATGAGGGGACGTCATTAATGACAGAATTTACATTTTTGGATGAACTAACCCTTTAAGAGATTGCACTTTGTGCATTGGAAGCACTCAAATGTCTGTTTTGTAAAGCTACCTCTGTAAAACAGGAAGTTATTTTTTAGAAGTTGTAGCATATTCCTTTTGTAAAGCTACAGAACTTGTTTGACTCAATGTTTTGTAAATTTGAGCCGTGTGTTTATTAAGGTCTTCAATAAAACAAGATGAGAACTTAAATATTCCAGCACTTTCTGTGATGTAGTGCTTTTTTTCTCTTTTTCATCAAACCGCAGTTTTTGCAAGTTTCCGCAATTTCATAAAATTGCATAAATATCCCGCATTTTCCATCGCATTTTTTAAGAAAACATGCCGCATAATCAAGGATTTTTGCCGCAACAATCACAAAAAAAAGCCGCATTTCTATTTCTGGAAGGACTGTATATAATATATATTAGTAATATAAAGATTACTCTGTACATGTCTATATCTAAACAGGTCCTATCTAAAGATACGAGTGTGTTTCGGTCAAAGGGAGTTTTGACTCGCGGTGAGCAGAAGACACGTGACCCTGTCTGTGGTTAATGAGGTCTCCAGAGGAAAGCGCGCGCGTCGGCTCTTCTGCATTCAGGGCTCATGTCGAATAAATAAAGCCCAGGCCACAGTGTGTCAGATATGTCTCTTTTTTTGGCGTAATGTGTTAATCTATAAGCACATATCGGAACTATAGGCTTGAAATGAAACGCAGCCTCTGCTCTCCGGACACATGCGTGTGTAGAATCACCTGTTGGCAGCCAGTCGTGAGGATATATATCCTCCGGGGATCTGTGTCACGATATAGCCCCAGAAAAACGAGCCGTGGATCATTCCCACCGTCTCCGGGTCCCAGTTGAACTTCGCTTTCTTATAGGAAAAACAGATAAGTTAGTAACATATGAAACACTGTCGAAAGCTGTGAATGAGACGAGACGCGTCCCTCGTGCTCTGTGGGAGGCCCCTGAGTGCGGGCGGGGCCCTGGCTCTGAGGGGTCCCCTGGCCCTCATCCTCACCTCTTTGATGATGATCTTGCCGTCCTTGTGAATGGTGCTGTTGTTGACCATGCCGACGATCGCGACCCCGAGGTTGCAGCGGATCCCGAACGAGATGCAGAAGCCGAGGCCGCTCATGATGGCGATGATGTAGCGGCGCGGGAGCCCGAAGCACGTGCAGTCGCACAGGGGAGCCTTCTTCTCCTTCATCTGCGCGGGACGCCCATCCTCCGTCAGCTCGATAACCTCTCCCGTTTTCTGCTTCTTCTCCATCACCCTGCCAACACACAGCAGCGCTCTTCATATATTATCAAATATATCATATATTAAAACACCTCTAGTTTATCTGGAGCGGTGGTTTATGTAAACAAAGCGATGGGAAATGAGGATATAGGGACAGCATCATCCATATTCGATCAGCACCAAATGCTGGGCTACAAACAACCCAAGTTGGGTTGAAAATGGTTTTAACCCAGCGGTTGGGATAACGTTTGCTTAAAACAGCACTCTAAAAAAAAAGGTTCTATACAGCACCAGAAATGGTTCTTGGCTCGTAATCATAGGGGAACCTTTTTTAGTGCTATATAGCACCAATTTTGGTTCTTCAGCGGTTCTTCAGAGGTTCTTCAGCGGTTCTTTGACTAAGGTGCTATATAGCACCGCTGCCATATACAGAACATGTTAAGATATGGTGCTATATAGCACCAAAAGTGGTTCCTCTATGATTACGACGAAGAACCACTTTTGGTGCCATATAGGACCTTTTTTTTTCAATCGCTGGGTTTGTCCATTTTCAATCCAACAAATGCTGGGCTACAAACAACCCAAGTTGGGTTGAAAATGGACAAACCCAGCGGTTGGGATAACGTTTGCTTAAAACAACCCAATCGCTGGGTTTGTCCATTTTCAACCCAACTTGGGTTGTTTGTAGCCCAGCATTTTTTAGGCTGTAAAGTTCGAAACCCGAATCGATTCCCGGGGAAAAGAACGTTCAGAACGTTATTCCAAAATAGCCCACACATTTTTATTTAGTTCATTAAATCAATTTTTATTCCTCCAGTTTGTGGTTTATGATGTTATAATTTTTCTTTATTTTATTGTATTTTATTCGATAATCAAATCCATCGAGCATTCAGCAGGAAACACACACTCTATTGTTACATCCGAGCACGAAACGGATTTATTTGCACCGCATTGCAGCATCTTTATCTCTTACATCCGTGTCGAAATACATATACATATAACCTACATAAATGTGACGTGAGCATATAAAAAAAATATAAATAATAATAATAATAATAATAATAATAATAATCCGTTTACGCGTTTCATTTGTGTGGCTGCTTCAACAGTTAAATATAAGAGATAAACATTAAAACGAACGAAATACAAGAGATATGGTTGTGTGGTGTGGTGTGTTAGATTGGCCGTTGTGTGTCGGATCATAGTGAAGATTTTGTGTGTGTGTGTGTGTGTGTGTGTGTGTGTGTGTGTGTGTGTGTGTGTGTGTGTGTGTGTGTGTGTGTGTGTGATGAAAACCGTTCATTGATCCGTTCCGAGCGTTTCATAATCTCCGGCCTGACATGCGATACACAAAATAAAAATGATGTGAGGGGAAAAAACACATTTTTTTTGACAAAGTAAAACGAAAACAGCGGTGATAATTCTGACATTTAATCCTATAGGAAAATAATAGGCTGCATTTTTTGTGTTTAACATTTTTAAAACAGCTGAATAATAATAATAATAATAATAATAATAATAATAATAATAATAATAATAATAATAATAATAATAATTGAATTAAAGGGATTTATTCTGAGCTGGTCGTGTCACGACTTTCTTGTCATGAATAATGAATTGATCAGGAGCGATCCCAGAGGAATGCTCTCATCTCCAGATCTACACACGATCATATCACGATCTTAACGCGTTTCTGATCCTAACGGGAAAAAAATCATTATGAATAATGCGTTATGTAGCCATAAAAAAAAGGAAAAAAAGGCTCTATGAATTTCAGTAGACATGTTAATTATGCTCTGCCATCGAGATAATAAAGAGATGATTCAGTAAACATCATTAGGTGTGTTTCTGTCGTGCTGGTGTGAGTGAAGGGGCTGATACCTGTGCATGTGTCCCAGGGTTTTCCCGGCCAGACTCCTCAATCTCTCCTTACCGGGAGCCAAAACTCGATCCTTCACCGTATCCATCTCCACAGATAATATTCCACTCGATATGAATCAGATGTGATTTAATCAGAGGGATTGCTCCGCATATTCCTTGAGTGTGGAAACCCGAGCTCTGCTTTTCCAACCCAGTACAAAAAAAAGCGTTTTTATTCCTCGTAGACGCGCGAGAACACAATCAATCAGATCAAATCTTGTTTCACAGTCTCTGGGATGTCCTTTGAAACTCGCTTTCCGACTTCTGTAATTCCTCGCTTTTCCATTTTCTTGACATATATATATATTTATTTAATTACAAGAGAGAATATTCCGTCAGAATTCCCGTTCTGGAAAGCCAAAATCACAAAGAGGGAAGAAGGAAACGAAATCTGGAGCGGTGGGAGCCAGCACTGTGTGCGGGAGCGCGTTCGGTACCGTGGACAGGGAAAGCGCGCGTCCGTCCAGCTGTTCCGCGCGCCACACACCTGCGCGCTCCCCGCGTGCACTCATCAACTGCTAAAAAAGAAATATTGACATCTAACAATTAGCAAACATATTTATGAGAGATGTTATTTGATACAGTGAGAGGTTCTTCAGGCTGATGATAGTTATGATCCGTTTATGAGCTCCTGAGACGAGACGATATCATTTATGTTTATTGATTGCAGTCAGATTTCCCCCACTCATTCAGGAATATTCATGATAGTTCATAGCAAATTATTTTGTTTTAATAATTTATGAGAACAGGGCAGGGCATGGAAAAAAGACTAATGACCACAAGAGGGCGCGCGCGGTCAGGGCGCGATTATGATTTATGCGTTTTGTTTGCCAGGTTTGTTCAATTGTTCATAATAGCCTATAATATAATACATACACATGTAGATTTTTTTAATGCATTTTTTCAGTTCCTTAGGCTACTTACAATTATTTTGAAGTGATGTAGCCTACGCTTAAAACAAATCATTAATTTAAAAAATGACAAACAAGAAACAAGACTGAAAAATAAGATACTCTCATTTATCATTTTCTCAAATTAAATGTATGCTTGTGATTTTATATGATTCTAAAACATTTCTTTTCGCAAAGACACAAGCATTCTACAAAGTAAAAACATGATTTATTATATTAGATCATTCTTAGTCGATATATTTTCTTTTGACGAAAGTTAATGCAGGTCAATGAGATATTGTTTTATTACTCGATAAGCAAAAGCTAAATTAGATCATGCGGGAGTGGCATTTCCACTTAACATTAAAAACATGATCAAATGCCTGTGAAATATCCATCCGAAACACATCAAAACATGATCAATAATTAATTATAAATGTGCTCAGCATTCTGCAACAAATATTTGTCTGATTTAATTCGTAAAGTGAGCAGGATATATCAGAGCCGGCCCAAGGCATAAGCGAACTGCGGCTGCTTAGGGCCCCCTTGGCCACCAGAGGGCCCCCAAGAGCACAATAAATGACTCTCCGGCAAAGTTATTTTATGATGATTGAAATCGCGAAATGGCCTTAAACAATTATTGCAATAAATTGCAAAAAGTTTTCTAATATATGCGCGGATTGATTCGGCGCCATCGGCTGGACACTATTCGCTTGTTAGTCAGGATTCATCAAGTCCAAAGAGCGGGAAAATCAGCGCTAAAACATATTCGTCAGTTGCCCGGTAACCTTTTTATGAATGGATGGATTTGAGAATGCGCTGTATGGTTTAGTGTGAATATATTGTCTGACGTGCTGCATGTTCTGGACAGAGTAGACAGCAGAGCTTCCAGTTTCTCCCTTGAAATGATAAGTTGTGTAGCCTACATTTGGGAAGTTTTTATTTAGAAAATAAAAAGGTTCTTTCTACACAGTCGAATGGAATACAAAAAAATAACATTTTGTTTCCGCCAAAATAAAAGCTCTGTTTAATGTTTGAAAGAAATCAACATTTCTTGTTTTTAAAATAAGTCTCTTCTTCTCACCAAGGCTGCATTTATTTGATTAAAAATACAGTAAAAACAGAAATATTGGAAAATAATATGATGTAAAAACAGCTGTTTTCTATGTGAATAGTAAAGTGTAATTTATTCCTGCGTGATCAAAGCTGAATTTATCATCATTACTCTTGTCTTCAGTGTCATATGATCCTTCAATAATCATTCTGATATGATGATTTGATGCTCAACAAACATCTATGATTATCAGTGTTGAACAATGTTTTTAGGATTTTTTTTGAAAGCTTTCTATTTCAGACAAATGTTCTTTTGACCCTTCTATTCATCAAAGAATCCTGGGGAAAAGTGAGCATATTCAGCATAAGAGACTACTTAAAAAAAGTACATATCCCAGTGTGAACTATATTGTAAGACTTACTGTAAGACTTTGAATATTAACGCCTGATCACTCTTGTGGGTTTGCTACTGTTACAATTAAAAACCTTATACGGATAAAAACATGACATGCAGACATGATGTAACCAACACAACTACAACTAATACAATTTATACTGGGTTTGCAAATGATCAAGAATCGACAATAGTCAATCGTATTGGTGGCACAGAGGGGCCCCCAAATAAAATCCTGCTTAGGGCCCCATAAGGGCTTGGGCCGGCCCTGGGATATATTAAAATGTATTAAAATTCGGCATGCCTGTATGATGACAGCGGGTGAGAGCCTCCCCTGCTCTCCAGCGCCACACCGGCTCTGCGGCGAGAGAGGGAACTGCAGCGAGAGCCACCGGGCAGATTCCACGTAAACCTCTCTCCAGTCCAGCTGTGTGTGTGTGTGTGTGTGTGTGTGTGTGTGTGTGTGTGTGTGTGTGTGTGTGTGTGTGTGTGTGTGTGTGTGTGTGTGTGTGTGTGTGTGTGTGTGTGTGTGTGTGTGTGTGTGTGTGTGTGTGTGTGTGTGTGTGTGTGTGTGTGTGTGTGTGTGTGTGTGTGTGTTCTTCATATGTGGAGTAGCTAGCGCATCAAATTCACGAGAGAATAAATCCCTTATTTGAATCGTGCTCATGTGAATAGACATGGCTTTCTTTTCCTCACTGGAATTCATCCACGACTTAAACTATTTTAAAACATTAGGAGGAAATAAATAGACTCCATTAAGGCAATTCTAAAATATTCTATCCCAGACTAAAATGCTTGAAACTGAAATTAACTTGCGCTGGATATCTTAAAATATGCCAGTGTCATTGTTCTGTCTCGAGATGCACACCAGTAATGTTTTTTTCCTCCCAAGATGCCCTTAATGTCCTATCTGAACTAAGACCCGTGATATCTAACCCCAGTCTGTGAGGCCGGGCGCGTGCACTGAAGCCTGTCAGTCATCATTAGAGCGCCACCCTCAGGCTGAATAACGCACCCGCTGCCGGAGTGTGTGTGATGTGTTCAGAGATCACAATACACAGGTTACAAGATGTTTATCACACACTAGCGCCAATAAGACCCTGATTTAACGGCCAGGAGCCGCTCCTGAATTTACTTAGGCTATTATACATCAAAACACCGTAGGCTAATGTTTATTCTGATCTTAAATATGCGTCATCTTTTCTGTTATAGACTAAGATTAGATTAGGATGGATCGATTTAAGGCCTTCAGCTTTTGGTTAGACGCACTTTTATAAAAATGACATGGTTGTTTCACTTTTTTCAGTGTAAGGGTCAAAACCATTGAAAGACTGAAATCCATGAGAGAGAAAAAGAGAGAGAAAGAAGTGTTGGCATATACACCGTACAGGTGAAGTGAATAACACTGATGATCTCTTCATCACCTGTTAGTGGGTGGGATATATTAGGCAGCAAGTGAACATTTTGTCCCCAGAGTTGATGTGTTAGAAGCAGGAAAATTGGGCAAGCGTAAGGATTTGACCGAGTTTGACAAGGGCCAAATTGTGATGGCTAGAAGACTCAGAGCATCTCCAAAACTGCAGCTCTTGTGGGGTGTTCCCGGTCTGCAGTGGTCAGTCTCTATCAAAAGTGCTCCAAGGAAGGAACAGTGGAGAACCGGAGACAGGGTCATGGGCGGCCAAGGCTCATTGATGCACGTGTGGAGCGAAGGCTGGCCCGTGTGGTCCGATCAAACAGACGAGCTACTGGAGCTCAAATTGCTCAAGAAGTTAATGCTGGTTCTGATAGAAAGCTGTCAGAATACACAGAGCATTGCAGTGTGTTGTGTATGGGGCGGCATAGCCGCAGACCAGTCAGGGTGCCCATGCTGACCCCTGTCCACCGCCCAAAGCACCAACAGTGGCACGTGAGCATCAGAACTGGACCACGGAGCAATGGAAGAAGGTGGCCTGGTCTGATGATCACGTGTTCTTTTACATCACGTGGATGGCCGAGTGTGTGTGTGTGTGGCTTACCTGGGGAACACATGGCACCAGGTGCACTATGGGAAGAAGGCGTGGCGGCGGAGGCAGTGATGCTTTGGGCAATGTTCTGCTGGGAAACCTTGGGTCCTCCATCTGTGTGGATGTTACTTTGACACGTCCCACCTACCTAAGCATTGTTGAGACCATGTACAGCCTTTCATGGAAACGGTATTCCCTGGTGGCTGTGGCTCTTTCAGCAGATAATGCGCTGCCACAAAGCACAAATGCTTCAGGAATGGTTTGAGGAGCACAACGAGTTTGATGTTGCCTCCAAATTCCCCAGATCTCAATCCAATCGAGCATCTGTGGGATGTGCTGAACAAACAAGTCCGATCCATGGAGGCCCCACCTCGCAACTTACAGGACTTAAAGGATCTGCTGCTAACATCTTGGTGCCAGATACCACAGCACACCTTCAGGGGTCTAGTGGAGCATATATATAGGCTATATATATATATATATATATCTGTATACATACATAAATACATACACACATATTCAGTTAACATTTATTTCAAGATAATTTTGTATGGTCTTACTTAGTGATGCACATGATTTTACATGGCCGATTCCGATTTTTTCAAGAAAACTGGCCAAATCCGATACCGATTTCCGAAGTTCTTTTTTTTTTTTACACAATAAAAGACTGAAAGTATACATGAACAAGATGTTTGTTTGGTATTTAACAGGCTAAATTGGCTTTTGGCTAATGAAAACAAGTCCGCAATCTGAAATGAACAGGAAATTGAAATGAAAAGGCTGAAAGGTGAAATTAAAGGCAACAGCTGCATATTCTGCAATCCAATCAAAGATTTGACTTAAATCAGCATTTGTTTTTAAATTCAGTGTGAAGAAAAAAAGTCTTTACCAGTGAAATTAAATAAAACCAAAGGACATAATTGTTCCAAAATGTTAAATCAAATAATTTTTAGCGCAACGAAAAAAAGAGCAAAACAGATGCTACAGCAGGTGCTCTTAAATCAAATGAAGTCAATGTCATTTTAAGGTCAAATAAAAATGATCATCCTATACAGAACTGATAGTATTTCACTTCAAAAGTGCATGCATGTCTTCTTTAGGCTACAAAAAGAAGTATTTCGGCTTTGTCACAAGTTAGTCTGTTTCGTTCTCATCCGATCCAACACGTGAGAAGCTGAGCTGAGCAGACTCACTGTTGCCTGTGCAGGGCCTGGAGAGGGAAGACAAACACAAATACAAAGAAAACCGATTCCGATTTTTGGCCGGTCAACCGGTCATCCCTAGTCTTACTATAATAATAGGCCTAGCCTACTAGCAAAATCTATCTATAGAAAAATGTCCTTAGATTTTCCTTCCTGTGACGGAACATCCTAGACAGAAGCTACAATAGTTCACTATTAATTAAATGGAAATTAAATTATACAGTTTATTGTGTAACGAAAATATCAGTAACAACCAGGGGGAAATATATATAATGCGGGACTTTTATTTATAACCAAGACCGAAATACACCGGGACTCTTATTTTAGCTTCAGATGAGGGAGATAAAATACGCTTTCTTACAACAGTTAAAAACAAGTGACCATATAAACGTTTTGTTAATGTGTTAATTATTTCAGTGAAACATATTTTGTGTAAGCCAATTTATATTATTCCTTTTAGATATATATAAAATAAGATACCAAATGTTTGGAGGTTTCACCAGGACAACAACTTCTTCTTGGTCTTTAAAAACGGCTGACATTAATGTTTAGCACTCTTATGGAAATATGATAATATTTTTTTAATTATAATTTAAATCTGATTAATTTTTAAATTGTTTGTTATAAATCAAATCTCAGGAAAATGTTATGGGGTTTCTAATCAAAATATGACTTTCTGTTACAGAACAGGGCATTGATTTCAGAAATGACCACTGTAGTGGACACCAGGATTTAAATCATGATTATCAGGCATTCTGGAGACATAACAAGTGAACAGGGAAAGAAATTACATATCAATATTCTTATGAAATATTAGATATTATTATGAAAATGTTGCCAATTTTTCCTCCCATTATTACACTTCTTTTTTCATCACATGTTGCACCAAGAACACATTAATATGCAAATTAGATGCAGTGAATAGATACATTGTATTGAATGGGAAAATCCAAGTATTGTCATTTTACCCACATATTTAATAAAGTAAAATGGTATATGAATGCATTTCATTATATCTTTCATAACATAGTTCAGAATCATCTTTAAATAAAGTTTGTTTTAAAAAAACCCTGAAACCTAAAAATTGATTGGTGAATTAAAAAGAAATCCAGTCAAATTTTGAGAACGGTGAGATTTTGTTTTTAAAGATGTCTCTTCTGCTCATCAAGGCTGCATTTATTTGATCCAAAATACAGCAAAAACAGTATTATTGTGTAATATGTTTACAATATAAAATAACCTTTAATAGGCTATATTGTAAAGTGTAATTTATTCCTGTGATCACAGCTGAATGTTGGGGGAATCTCCAGCATCATTACTAGTCTTCAGTGTCACATGATCCTTCAGAAATCATTCTCATATGAGGATCTGCTGCTCATTTATGATTATTATGTGTTGAAAAAGTCGTGTACAATTTTTTTTCAGGATTATTTAATGAATAGAAAGTTAAAAGAACAGCATTTATCTGAAATATAAAGCTATATAAAACATTATAAATGTCTACTGTCACTAGATCAATGTAATGTATCCTTGCAGAAGAGACTTCTTTTAAAAACATTTAAAAATCGTACCGTTCTCAAACTTTTGACTGGTAGTGTATATTATTATTTTTTCCCCACAGAAGTGCTGTAGGTGCGTAATATGAGAAATCTCATGTTCTGTTGTCCTATAATTATTAAATAGGCCTGCCATGCTGACATTTGCACATGTAAAAATAATAATAATGCATATACAATCATGTTATGATTGCACGAGATATGCACCACGTGAGCAGCGCGGTCCGATCACAAAACTCTCCTCTCCACCGTGAATAAATCACAATCCGAATGCACAAGGTTTTATCACTGACAGGTGGTGTGCACAGTTAATGTGAGAATCAAAGGCGAACGACCAAACATTAGCGATTGGTTATGGCAGATCCAGAGTGGCTCTGGGCAGATCCAATAGTTTTAAACTTCAACAGAGTACCCGCCTTCAAGGAAGTTAACGCTTGCCAATGGAGGATGGCCAGACTCTCTGTACAAATGTAATGGACGAGAGTCTGGTAGGACCAGGCTAGGTCGGCAACCCCTGTACGACTCTCCATTGGAAATGAATGACTTCTGGTCCAACGGCTGTTGTTTGTCGTGGCTGATAACTTACCCTCTCTCAAAACCCCAACATTTGTGACATAGCCTACTGTAAGAATTCAAAGCAACATGTAAAACAATTAAAGACCATTGGATGAGTGGATTCAACAGTTTATTTGGGTTACAATAGGTTACTTAAAGTATGAAAAATTGAGTACATATCTGGTATTAGAGAAAAACACCCAGATTCATATCCACATCCAAAATAACATGCATAAAACCAACTTAAAACAGTAATCATCAAGAAAAACACAGAAACAGGTTAAGGCATAAATGTTGATCACCGAGAACTTCAACATCTAGCTGAAATGCTAAAGGCCAGAGCCCGTATTCATAAAGAATCTTAATGCAAAGAGCCTAGAAATCTAGACGCACCCTAGCGGCAGAAAATTTTGTTTGCCGCGAGTGTAGTCTAGCAACTCTCGGTAGACCTGCGAGCTGGAAAAACCAAACTCTGGTCAGGCCAATCACAGCGTGTGTAGAGTCGGTGGGCGGGCTTAACATAATGACGGCACGTCGCGGCAGAGTTGCGGATGTTTTGTGTGCTACTCGTAAACACAGAAGCTGATGAACAGCGGCCTTTTGAATCGGCTTTAGCTGCGACTCTGGAAGACTTGGAGTTAAGCTTTTCTTTGAGAAAAGAACAAAGAACGGCACTGAAGTCACTCTTAAGAAAAGATGATGTGCTCTAAGTTTTGCCTACCGGATACGGCAAAAGTCTATCAACTAACGTTAGCTCGGCTTCACCTTCTTCTTTGCTCTGGTTGGTTGTAGCGCTATCCAATTGCGTGCAGAGGGAATTTGAAAGACAACCGTTTATCCCGCTCCTCGGATTGAGCCCTGCCAATGGTGAGTTTCCAGACCAACATCTTGATGTGGGTCTGACTTGTCAGGCGACAAAATTCCTAGTGACAAAATTCTAAGAAAATTTGGTAACACTTTAGAATAATGGTCATTAGTTAACATTAGTTCATGTTTTAACTAACATGAACTAACCATGAGCAGTACATTTGTTACTGTATTTGTTCATCTTTGTTAACGTTAGTTAATATAAATACATCTGTTCATGGTTTGTTCATGTTAGTTCACACTGCATTAACTAATGTTAACAAGATTTTAATAATGCATTAGTAAATGTTGAAATTAACATTAACAAAAAATAATAAACGCTTTATAAGTGCAGTTCATTATTAGTTAATGTTAACTAATGACCATTATTCTAATGTGTTACCGAAAATTCTTTGAAATGTGGGCGTTTACTCTTAAAATTAACTACAAATTCCTAGTAAAGAAAAAAGTAATTCAGAAAGCATCTTAACCCTTAAAGAGGTCTTAAGGTCAAATATGTTAGGAGCACGGACAAGGACTTTTAAGAGGCTTAAGAGTTTCTTTAGCAGCGGAGAAAATAAGACGCTATAGATTAGATCGTGCAGGGATCATGTTTGTTGCATTAAACCCAACTTTCAAACCCCCAATTAAATAGACATGCCAGCAATCAGTGTAATTGGAAAGAGTGGAACAATGTTTATAGTTCTAAGCCAATCAAATACCTTATAGAAAATTAACAGCATGGTAAATAATAAAAGGATTTATATACACACACACATATGTGTGTGTGTGTGTGAGTGAGAGAATGGTAAAATAGGACAATTTGCGCTTGTACTTTCAAAGTGAAGGCTTAGAATAGACCCTACACTTAAAAGCGCTCCTTTTTTCCCCTTTTTGGACAACCAACCAATCACAGTCTTCAAAAGACTTTCATACGTAGCAACGGGGTCAGTCCCGCCTCTTCACTAACATAAATGTTTTTGTATTTTCCTTGCTCAGAGTTGCTCACAGATCGGTCCCGAATAGCTCTTAAGCTAAGACTCCTACATAAAAGTTTTTAAGCTCTATTAGAAGTTTTCTGAGAGGACTCTTAGAATCTTTATGAATACGGGCCCTGGTCATGTTTTATGAGAGATGGCTTGTCATCTTGTAGCACAGCTTGCAGATTGTCAGCTATACATCAACAGTGAAATATTCAAACGGCATTTGAACGAATAACAGTTCTTCAGATGATGACACATTGATCAAATTCTTCATAACAGAACCAGAGACTTTCAAAAAAAACATCATCATTTCCAACTTAAATATTCAAGTCACAAATAACAGCAAAATGCTCCGAATTTCCATCATCATTAGCATATATACATGTCAAATGATCAGCTCTTCGTGGTCCTCATTACAACCGTTTGATTTCAACGGCAAATGATCATTTCATAATTTGGGAGTTTCACAAGGTTTCTCTTGCCCACACATCTTGCGTCCATAACACTGAGATAAATTACTTCTCAATAAGTGCTTTGTGCAAAACATAAAATCAAAGTGACCGTCCTTCTCGGACCAGGACGACGCAGGAAACTATCACTCTGCCTGGATTTTATATTTAGACAAACAAAGGCACATTCAAAACTAACTTGGCCATTTAAATCACAGGAGCAACTTTGGCTTTGAGAATGTTTCCTGTAAAGCTTTAAAGTGCAGATTATCTGATGAGTGAGTGAAAACTCAACACCTCCATCACCCAGACAGCACTGTGTAGTGTGCATATATACCACTGTAAAAACAAATGCTGTTTCAACTTAAAAAGGTACGGTTTTGTGCTGCCGTAAAAAAAATTATGTTTTGTCAACTCAAATATCCAAGTTGCTTAGTACAACATTTTAAAGGCAGCACGAACACGCACTTTTAAGTTGAAACAACATTTATAAATATATATATATAGCTATGAGTATTGGTGCTGCTTCCATCTATGAAATAATACTGCTCAATATTTTTTACATTTTGTAAAAAAAACACACAAAAAAAACCACAACTTC
This sequence comes from Romanogobio albipinnatus, assembly GCA_023566225.1. Lineage (NCBI taxonomy): Eukaryota > Metazoa > Chordata > Actinopteri > Cypriniformes > Gobionidae > Romanogobio > Romanogobio albipinnatus. The sequence continues at coordinate 5,064,612 of CM042262.1, read as the reverse complement.
GCATAATAGTACAATTTTCCTGAAAACCCCTTTTAGATATGAATTTCGTTTTACATGAACATGTAGTAAATAGAAGTGTTTTATATTAAAGGCTCACCTTAAATAAGGTAAAGGATCCATGCGTATGAGTATGACGTTAAGGCATTTTATCTTTGGTAGCTTAAAGGCATCCGAAACGATAAAGTCTGAGCGCTGTGGAGGAGACATTCTTGCTGTAATTCAGAGCGAAGCGCACAAACCCGCTAAGAAAATGTCTTGTTTACATCTCTAACCTGACCCTTCAGCTGCCTGATTCTCACACAGTGTTTCTTAAAGAACATATATCCAGACAGCAACATGGCGTCGGCACAGACGCGCGTTAAATCCAGCAGATGTGGGCTGACACCATGTTGCTGTCTACAGCCTGTACTGTATGTCTGTAGTGTCCTATAGGACGCATTGGCAACATCGACAGAGAACAATGACGTGGAAAGAGAGAGGAGACTTTGATTGTTCTTGACCAGTGCAAGTGTCATTCTGCATAGATGGAAAATGAGCTGGATTTGGACTTTGTAGGGCTCTGGGAGACAGGAGTGGAACAATGGATGTGGTGTGAAAAGATTATCCATGAGATGTGAGGAAGCGTTGGCGTGTGATTTTGTGTTTTGTGGCATGGGCTGGAGTAAGCCTCTCTCGCTGGTGCTCGAGAGGTCAGATGGGCCTGTGTTAGGTCAGGCAGTCCGATAGCAACTCGACCTTCATAGGCGTGGAGGCAGTGGTCGGACACGTGCACTGCTCAACGGTCGGGCTGTTCTGGCTCAGCTGGATCTTGAGCTTCTCCAGCTCATAGTCGTGCAGGTACTCCTGGATGAGGTAGCGCTCGCGCTTCACCCGAGCTTTGACGTCTGACGGCACGTCGGGGATCAGCCACGCCACAAAGAACTTCACCACAAACACCACATGCTGGGAGAGAACACGGTTATTATTGCAGGAAGAAATTAGCACTTATTGACATAAATATACGGTAACACTTTAGGGTCCAATTCTCACTATTAACTAGTTGCTTATTAGCATGCATATTACTAGGATATTTATTAGTGTTTATAAAGCACATATTAAAGGGGGGGGGGTGTTGACTTTTTAACTATAGTTAGTGTGTAGTGTCGCTGTTTGAGCATAAACAACATCTGCAGAGTTACAACGCTCAAAAGTTCAAAGCAAAGGGAGATATTTACTTTTACAGAAATCACTTTTTAAGGACTACAACAAACGGCTGGTAGGGACTACAATGAGCTTCTTCATGGGTTAGTGACATCTCTAACCCTAACATTTACATAAACCCCACCCCCTTTGAACACAACAAAGGCCATGTTGAAAAGAGGAAGAGTTGTTGTATAATTATTATTAAATAGTTATTAAATAGGAATAATTATTAAATAGGAATAATCGAAATATCGGAGTCATCACGCCGGAGACGGGTTTATTGAGGATGCCGTGTCGATGAGGCAATTTTAGAAAAAAAAAAAAAAATTATTAAATGTGTTCAAAAGAGAACTAGGGGATTCTCAAGCCTCTCCATAGAGACCTCTAGTGGTTACACCCATGGTTGCGTGATTTCTTAAATAATTCCAAAAGAGGGCGCTAATCTGATAAAAAAAATATATATATATTTTGAAGGCCTAGTCTCTATTTTAACCTGAAATACTGAAATAATAATAATAATAATAATAATAATAATAATAAAAATAAAAAAATAATTACAAAACATTTTTTTGTGTAATTTTCAATGGCAAAAATAGACCATAATTATTGCATAAATATAAAAAAATACCATCAAATCATCTCAAAATACAAAATTAAAAAGAAAAAATATTATTGAAAAAAAATAAATTGCATTGGTTTTACTGGGGTGGAGGAAGTTTAATTTGTAGGTGTACGGTCACTTATGATCGGGAAGACAACCAATGCAACCCCTAATCGAAGAGCACCAGAGGGTTAAAGGGACACACACAAAAATGGCACGTTTTTGCTCACCCTCAAAAAGTGAACATTTTAACAGGCTATAAAACATGATCTGTGGGGTATTTTGAGCTAAAACTTCCCATACACACTCTGGAGCCCTCAGAGACTTATTTTACATCTTGTTAAAAGGGGCATTATAGGACCCATTTACTTATTCTGTACATCCCTAAATCCTTTCCAATACCTAAACTTAACAACTACCTTACTAACTCTTAATAAGCAGTAATTAGGATTTTATGGAGGCAAAAGTCTTAGTTAACAGATAGTTAATAGTGAGAATTGGACCATAATCTAAAGTGTGAGCAATATAAAAAAGCAATATCATGGCCTAATATTAACAGTATTATGTTGGTCAACACAAAAATATGTGTACTTTAGCATGTGGATGAGGATGAGGGTTAAAGTATATGATTTACATAATCAGTACTCTTTTTCAAAGTATGCTTGAGTGTACTTCTGTTTCAGAAAGGAAATGAAGAGAATTTAAAGAGCCCATACCTCCATGATGATGATAAACGCAAACTTGGCAGCTAGAATATGCCAGAACTGCATGTTATGCTTGTACTGCTTCTCGTGTCCTGGAGGGTAGCGGTAGTCACGGTACCTAGAGTATCAACAGCCTTCATGTTTATCACACATTTGTCAGTGTTTCTCATGAATCTATCTATAGAAAGACACAGTGCAAACATGCACAACAGTACCTGCAGGTGGTCATGTTGGCGCTGTCGAACCAGTCTGGGTTCTCGCCATCCTCTGGGCGGTTTGCAAGTGGAATCTCGGAGATGTTGAAGACTGAAAGGCTGTCGTTGATGTATCCCTCCATAGTGATCTCAGTGCCCGGGTGATACACATACAGATACACCAGCCGAGGGATCATGTCAGACGTGAATGAGACAATGAAAGCCTGACAAACAAATCAATGACATTAGGCCTTACATTGTCTTTTGCTGTTTTGATTCACATTAATGACACAGAGAGCGGCAGGATTATTAGGCTGCTGTCACTTTAAGACCGAATGCACGGATCCAAATATACTGATACACATCCAGCTTACACCCAACTGTTTACTTTCGCTTTGGACATAACCAGCTGCGTTAACATTAACACTACACACGATGAGCAATTTCACATGATTATGGGTGTGTTCGACCTTTCAAGCGCAATAAGCACCGCATTGAGCTCTTTCTCACAGCTTTTAACATCAAGCATGTCCCGCTCTATATTGTCTCATTCATGCGTTTCATCTAAAGTGTCAATAGTGCTGTGCTATGCGTATACAATTACATGCAATGATAAACATGATATACCATCACCACAATATATACACTCACCTAAAGGATTATTAGGAACACCATACTAATACTGTGTTTGACCCCCTTTGCCTTCAGAACTGCCTTAATTCTACATGGCATTGATTCAACAAGGTGCTGAAAGCATTCTTTAGAAATGTTGGCCCATATTGATAGGATAGCATCTTGCAGTTGATGGAGATTTGTGGGATGCACATCCAGGGCACGAAGCTCCCGTTCCACCACATCGCAAAGATGCTCTATTGGGTTGAGATCTGGTGACTGTGGGGGCCATTTTAGGACAGTGAACTCATTGTCATGTTCAAGAAACCAATTTGAAATGATTCGAGCTTTGTGACATGGTGCATTATCCTGCTGGAAGTAGCCATCAGAGGATGGATACATGGTGGTCATAAAGGGATGGACATGGTCAGAAACAATGCTCAGGTAGGCCGTGGCATTTAAACGATGCCCAATTGGTACTAAGGGGCCTAAAGTGTGCCAAGAAAACATCCCCCACACCATTACACCACCACCACCAGCCTGCACAGTGGTAACAAGGCATGATGGATCCATGTTCTCATTCTGTTTACGCCAAATTCTGACTCTACCATCTGAATGTCTCAACAGAAATCGAGACTCATGAGACCAGGCAACATTTTTCCAGTCTTCAACTGTCCAATTTTGGTGAGCTCGTGCAAATTGTAGCCTCTTTTTCCTATTTGTAGTGGAGATGAGTGGTACCCGGTGGGGTCTTCTGCTGTTGTAGCCCATCCGCCTCAAGGTTGTGTGTGTTGTGGCTTCACAAATGCTTTGCTGCATACCTCGGTTGTAACGAGTGGTTATTTCAGTCAAAGTTGCTCTTCTATCAGCTTGAATCAGTCGGCCCATTCTCCTCTGACCTCGAGCATCAACAAGGCATTTTCGCCCACATGACTGCCGCATACTGGATGTTTTTCCCTTTTCACACCATTCTTTGTAAACCCTAGAAATGGTTGTGCGTGAAAATCCCAGTAACTGAGCAGATTGTGAAATACTCAGACCGGCCCGTCTGGCACAAACAACCATGCCACGCTCAAAATTGCTTAAATCACCTTTCTTTCCCATTCTGACATTCAGTTTGGAGTTCAGGAGATTGTCTTGACCAGGACCACACCCCTAAATGCATTGAAGCAACTGCCATGTGATTGGTTGATTAGATAATTGCATTAATGAGAAATTGAACAGGTGTTCCTAATAATCCTTTAGGTGAGTGTATATCGTCAATCTTTTGATCCATATAAACTTAAAAGTATAATTAAGTACTAGGTATAAGTATACCTAGTACTTGTAGTTGTGTTTACTCTTTATACATTAAGTATATTTACAAATAAGCTTGAATTTTACTTAAGTATACTTAATAAAATGAACTTAAAGTCTACTTATTTTTTGTAAAGGATGCACTGTTTAAATGCTGTTATGACCTACTTTGATAGCATTTCTGGTCAGGATATGCAAACAAGCCCCCATGTGTACCAATCATTCTTCTTTTAATGGAATCAGTCTAAAAGACTCATGAGCTATCAGCAGTCCCTGATGTTTATTACCAGTTTTCTTCAGGTGATATGTGTAATCGGAACCAGAATGTGGTACAGACTCACATTGGTGACCACTGAGAAGACGGCGATCATGTTGAGGATCTCCTCCCATGCGCCGATGCTGTGCGCTTTGGCGGCCACGGGCCTGCGGAACTGAGTGGTGAATTTCCAGGCATCCACGCGCACTTCCAGGATATTATTCATCAGAGCCAGCAGAGGAGCCAGCGGGAAGGAGGCCACAAACAGGGTGATGAAGCCAAACTGGACAACTGCAAAACAACGAGGACATGATGTGCTACTCCACACCAAGAAGAGCTACAGCACCACCTGTCTGTAAAACTGATTTACTGCAGGGTGGACGCTTGTTCATATAGAAGCAAGTACATCAGTGTTAGTCAAACTACTTTGAAACTCTAGTCATGTTACAAGCAATTCATCATTTAATTTGGTTAAGCTTACAGCCTCATTTTCATCTGTGTGAACTTCAAGCACAGTGAAGCGGGAGGAAGAGTCATTTCAGCCGCGGCTTCACTGTGAAAAGCCATTTGATGCTTTGGAGGACAGGGGAATATTGCAGAGATTAAAAGTTGTCATCTAAAGAGGAATGATCAGACGGCATTTCTGCTCCTGACAACCAAGAAGTGTTTTGAGAACGAGTCCATCAGGCTCATGTTTCGGCTGCTCAGAGTCCAGATTTGATCCTACAGTGAATATTTGGTCTCACATTGAACTCAAACGAACTTGGAGACTTTTTTCAACGGCCTATGAACAGTTTGAAGCCTTTAACATTGAGTGGAACAACACTGACTGAAAAAGCTGTCTGGAAGTTGAGGAAGGCTTTTCTGTGCTAAGTTACTTTATCTACAGTATTTGTGCAATCCCTGCTCATTTCTTGACCAGTGATTTCTGATTAAAATGGTTAAGATCATTAAAAGACCACTAAATATTGTGCCATTCGGCCCATTTTTTTGCCCAGGAGTGCGAGAGTGTGTGTAAATGTTTGTGTGAGAGTTTCTAAACTTTTTGAGTACTGTCAGGGCATGGTGCCGAAGACTGAGTTTCGTAACGGTACGCCAATGTGTTATATATAGTATTTTACGCCAAAATTAATTCAACTCGGCATGCTATGTTGGAGATTTTCAAAGGTCAATATATGTCTTTTTTATCCTTTTAGTAAAGAGCACAGTTAATATAAAAATTAGGTCTAATGAGTGGTCTGATGTGTTCAATGTATGGAAGTATTTTATTTATCCTATGAAAAACAATTGTAGAATAAATTGGCTTACAAGTGTTTAGAGGCCTCATGGCCTTCATGACTCAGAAAAGTCTTATGGGAAAGGATAGGATTTTATCTGAAGTTGCTTGCAGTTGCCATCTGCACTGATAGTAAGTTGCTCTTTTGGTTCACGTGGCCTTTGATGTGTTCTTCTCTTGATAAAAATAATGAGGCAAAAAATCACTGTTTGGGACATTCCAAAAATGTTGGCAGTCGGCCACCATTACAAAGAGATAGATAATGAATGGTTTGACCTTGATGAAAATGTTGGAGTACTTGGTAGACGCTAAGAAATGAGAGGGAGAACAGTACCTGCAGATGAGATCACTGGTCAAACTGTATAAAAGTGTGAGCTACAAGTGAAGAGATTCAGATGATCAGCTGGCATCTCACTTTGTTGTTCTGGCAATAAAGTTTACCTTCTGAGACCTAGAACTTCGCTTCTGAGAGATTTTCTTCTTCACTGACTGAACTGAGGGGACACATGTGACTTCGAAATTTTCCACAACACTACACTGAACCTAAAGAGTCCAGTTCTGTGATTTTTGGCCAAAGCTTTCATAGTTTTAAGCAAAGATTTCCATATCTCCTGGCCACAAGGTGGCACTGTGCTGAATCTGTGCACCTAAATTGAGGTCCCTATGATATTTTATGATGCTTATACATCATACAGAATGAGTTTTTCTTTTTTCTTTAAATGTAAAAATGCAGAAAGTTTTGTGTGATGTAAGTGTAAGATGTAGTGTAAGGGGAGAGAATATACAGTTTGTACAGTATAAAAACCATTACGTCTATGGAGAGTCGCCACAAAGATAGTGAACCAGACGTGTGTGTGTGTCTCCACTCACCCATCTCCAGGTACTCGTAGAACAGGCCGAGCTGACAGAAGTCCTGGAGGTCGTGATCCTGCTCCCAGCGGCTGTACAGACTTTCCGGATGATTCCGAGCACTTCTGCTCACCCACCAGTTACGCAACCAGCTACATACACAAACATAAGGACATATAAATATAGAAAACACCGCCCACTATCAACAAAAAATAATGACAACTAATAAATAAATGAAATATAGCTGCAAGCTGCCATTAAGGCGCCAAGCACAAAGAAGGCACGACGAGTCATGACTGCATGGCTGGGAGTATCAGACCAACTGCAACAATGAGCATTTACAAGCATATTAAGATGATTTAAGGCAAAATGCCTGAAAAATCTAACAAAATCACTATTAATGTCATTTAATGGTTTATCACTTTCAACCAATAGGTGGCGCTGTGACCAAACTGATGTGGTGTGGTCAGAGTGAGGTGACTATGACACATGTAAATATTGGTGTCAATATCCCAAAGCATTGCAGAGATACAGCCTCAAGAGTTGTTTGAGTACTGTTATGTTACGCCAATGCGGTGTAAAATATAGCATTTTACGTAAAAATTCAAAATTTCCGATGCCCAAAATGGCCGATATCAGAATTGGTATCATTCGACATAGCATGCTTCACCGAATCCAAAGAGACCAGTTATGAACCAAAGCGTTCATAAGTTGTACGCAAAAAGAGCAATTTTTTCATATCTCCTGATCACTAGGTGGCACTATGCCGAAACACATCATGTAGTCTCAGGTCATGGTTGTCATGACACACACCAAGTTTGGTCAGAATATGCTAAAACGGTGCGGAGATATAGCCTGTTCATTTTGCTGTGCTCTTCGTCAAATTTATTCGCACATTATTCGAGCAGTGTTAATTTTGACAGCAAATTTTTGTTTCGTTTTAGTCATAGTCTTTTGACTAAAATGCCATTTAGTTTTAGTCATATTTTAGTCACCTGAATTGTTTTTAGTTTTAGTCTCCTAAAATCTAATGAGTTTAGTTAAACTGTAATACTTTAAGCATTTAAGCATTACATAAGTGACTGTCACTTGAACTGACATTTTGACATCATTTTGTTTTTGACATTAAAAATACACGAAAGAGCTCAATACACTTTTTGTCTGTTTTTTAAAAACAGCTATAGGCTATAGTTTGTATAACTTTGTATTTCTGCTTTAGTCAGTAGGCCATATCAGGTTAAGCTAAAGCTTCAAATAAGTTTGTTTATTTAAAAAAAATTAATTTCAGTTAACATTTATTAAGTTTTTTTTAATGGTTTTAGTGAACTATAATAACCCTGATACTTTATTGAATATGTGTCAAATACTGGTCTTTCCTCCTGACTATGAATTACATGGGAATTAAATTAAATACAGTTTATTGTGCAACCAAAAACAAATATATAATGCGTGACTTGTAATGATAAACAAGCTCGAAATACACCGGGACTCTTATTTTGAAATGTCTGCACCTCTGTTGCAGTTGCAGGAGCTCATTCAAGTTTAGGAGATAAAATATGCATTGATACGACCGTCTAAAACATATTACTATATAAAGTAAAGTAAATCGTAAAGTAAACATTGTCATTATTCCTCATCATTAGTTCATAAACAATTGCCGGGCATAAATGTGCGCTCTTCGTTGATTGTGAGCCGCTCTGGAGCGCTGAATTGGGGATGCGAGAGCCGTGTTCTACAGCGGTTAGATCAGTTCAAATCAAATGTGCGCATCCGTTACACACGACATCAGTTCTGACTGGATCTCTTCCCTAATCGTCCCTCCCTAACATTTTCGTCTCGTTTTTATTTGTTGACGAAAATGACAGTTGATTTTCGTCATAGTTTTTGTCATCCAACACTAGTTTTTATTTAGTTATCGTCTCGTTTTCATCAGTGACAAAAGGTTGTTGTCGAAAATTATTTGTCAATGAAATTAACACTGTATTTGAGAGAGGTTTGACGAATCAACTTGAATTCCATTCTTTTTGTCGGCATGGTCTGAAGATGATCTGGTTCAATGTTCATGAATATCAGCCTCGGAGGAGTTAAAAAAAAGCAGCCTTTTTGGAAAATTCTGTTTTTTGGAAATTTTGTTTCGAGCCCTTACGATTCAAAAGTTATTAGCATAAACTTCAGTGCAACTTTGGACAGTTGGTGGCGCTAGAGGGATTGAGTTAGAGACTCCAAATTTGCTCTAGTGACGGATCAGACTGTCCTCTATAAGTGTGCCAAATTTCATAACTTTCCCGCAAGCAGGTCTGCAATAGACTCAAGAGCGGAAGAAAAAGAAGAAAAAATTGGAAGAATAATAAGAACGGCAACGGATTCAATAGGTGCTTATGCACAGTCGCACACCTTCACTGCTTGACCCCTAATGCATAGAAACTCACAGACACATTGACTTGATCTGAATTATTATACACTCCATTTACAGTCATAACATTAAGCATTCATTTAGGTATATTCCCTGGCCAAGCAAAAGATAATGATGGTTATGAATATAATCTTGTGTGATGATGATGTCATGGGGACTTACGGGACGAGTGCTTCCTGTATGTTCCCCCAAACCTGCTTACCCACCATCACTATCACTAACTGAGTGGTTAACTCAATCAAACAGCCGCCCGGCTCGCACTGAAAAAACAATTATGATCATCATAAACAAGAATCTACTAATAATTCACCCACTATAATTGCATTCGTATTTAATTGTGCTTTAACTCTCTGCTTATACATTCAAGTTCCACAGACAATAATCTATCCACATTTTTTTAATTATCCACAATAATTCTCATGGGATCTCAGGTCTACCTCTTCATTTCTCAACCCGCTCCATTCGCCGAACATGTAGGCATAGTTGCCAGGGTAACCCACAAATTTGCCCTTGAAAAAGGCGACGTAGAAGCAGGAGGAATAGTAGTTGACAAACTGGAAGAGGAACATCTTGATGGTTAGCCTGTTCTCATACTCCACGTGGGTTTTGGGAACCTCTGTGGACAAAACAAGTGAATAAAAGTCAGTGCAAACCTACAAACACGTGTATGTATCATGGGCATACTTTAGTAATTGTACAATATATGACAGTATATTATTATCTGTCACATGATTTAGAGCACTTTATGAACTGATTGGAACAATTGGTAGGTGCCAATGGCAAATATTACACTCACCTAAAGGATTATTAAGAACACCATACTAATACTGTGTTTGACCCCCTTTCGCCTTCAAAACTACGTGGCATTGATTCAACAAGGTGCTAAAAGCATTCTTTAGAAATGTTGGCCGATATTGATAGGATAGCATCTTGCAGTTGATGGAGATTTGTGGGATGCACATCCAGGGCACGAAGCTCCCGTTCAACCACATCCCAAAGATGCTCTATTGGGTTGAGATCTGGTGACTGTGGGGGCCATTTTAGTCCAGTGAACTCATTGTCATGTTCAAGAAACCAATTTGAAATGATTCGAGCTTTGTGACATGGTGCATTATCCTGCTGGAAGTAGCCATCAGAGGATGGGTACATGGTGGTCATAAAGGGATGGACATGGTCAGAAACAATGCTCAGGTAGGCCGTGGCATTTAAACGATGCCCAATTGGCACTAAGGGGCCTAAAGTGTGCCAAGGAAACACCCCCCACACCATTACACCACCACCACCAGCCTGCACAGTGGTAACAAGGCATGATGGATCCATGTTCTCATTCTGTTTACGCCAAATTCTGACTCTACCATCTGAATGTCTCAACAGAAATCCAGACTCATCAGACCAGGCAACATTTTTCTAGTCTTCAACTGTCCAATTTTGGTGAGCTTGTGCAAATTGTAGCCTCTTTTTCCTATTTGTAGCGGAGATGAGTGGTACCCGGTGGGGTCTTCTGCTGTTGTAGCCCATCCGCCTCAAGGTTGTGCGTGTTGTGGCTTCACAAATGCTTTGCTGCATACCTCGGTTGTAACGAGTGGTTATTTCAGTCAAAGTTGCTCTTCTATCAGCTTAAATCAGTCGGCCCATTCTCCTCTGACCTCTAGCATCAACAAGGCATTTTCGCCCACAGGACTGCCACATATTGGATGTTTTTCCCTTTTCACACCATTCTTTGTAAACCCTAGAAATGGTTGTGCGTGAAAATCCCAGTAACTGAGCAGATTGTGAAATACTCAGACCGGCCCGTCTGGCACCAACAACAATGCCACGCTCAAAATTGCTTAAATCACCTTTCTTTCCCATTCTGACATTCAGTTTGGAGTTTAGGAGATTGTCTTGACCAGGACCACACCCCTAAATGCATTGAAGCTACTGCCATGTGATTGGTTGATTAGATAATTGCATTAATGAGAAATTGAACAGGTGTTCCTAATAATCCTTTAGGTGAGTGTATAATCTCTATACTGAGGTTGAGAGCTTATATTTGCTAAAGACTCACCCATATCAGTGATCTTAATGGCTACACGCTCATACAGGAAGTTCAGGATCATGATGATGACAAAGTTGATGCAGGAAGCAGTGACGGATGTGGCAAACTGAGGCGTGATGAGGCTTCCGACCACATCCAGTTTATTGGTCGGGCTGTCCTTCATGATGCTGGCAAATGCAGCGAACACTGCCAGACGGTACGCTATCACACCGATTATACTGGCAATAATCAGAGAGATCTGGGTTTTGAGGCGAGAGAGGTGAACGTCACAAACACAGATCAACTCGCACACTGCAATTAGTAGATTCTACTCAATTATTCATACAATAATATTGTACAAAAAGTTTGAACAGTGTGGAAACTATGAACTAGGACACGCCAAAACACTGACATGCTACATGCTAGAAAAAAAAACATGCATCAGGCAACATTTAACTTACTGACTTACAGATGTGCGATTCTGTGTCCATACAGTCCAGTGACTTATTAACATTCAATATTAAGTCTAACACAGATATTATGCAAAACCTGCTATTATAATAACTCAGTTTCAAAACGTCTACTTTCTACTAACAACATAGGCAGCTTCTAAGGGTGCGTTTACACGACAATGTCCGATTGTACTACAAACGGAAACGTTATTCCTTTGGTTTTTTCACGTACAGACGACAACGTTGTCAACACGATACCTGTTCACACGGATCGGCGAAAACACTAAAAACGCTGTATTATTCTGCCAGACCAGTAGATGGCGATGTCATGTTGTAAAGAAACACTATAGACGGAACACATAATACCCATGCGTTTGACGTCACCGTTTTCTCAAATTCGCTTTTTTGTACCGTATTGTTCCGAATATAAGATGACCCTGATTATTAGATGACAAACATTTTTGGTAACACTTTAGAATAATGGTCATTAGTTAACATTAGTTCATGTTTTAACTAACATGAACTAACCATGAGCAGTACATTTGTTACTGTATTTGTTCATCTTTGTTAACGTTAGTTAATATAAATACATCTGTTCATGGTTTGTTCATGTTAGTTCACAGTGCATTAACTAATGTTAACAAGATTTTAATAATGCAATAGTAAATGTTGAAATTAACATTAACAAAGATTAATAAACGCTTTATAAGTGCAGTTCATTATTAGTTAATGTTAACTAATGTAGTTAACTAATGTTAACTAATGACCATTATTCTAAAGTGTTAACACATTTTTTGTATTGAAAGTATGGTAAATACTGGTAAAATGTACCACCGATCACATTTTAGCATACCATAAAAATAACCTGTAGCCCATCTGAATTATAACAATTAGGCCATCCATCTCATAGTGAAAACCATGTAGCTTGCCAATATTTCATTAACAGTAGAAGTGTAATCTGGGTACCGGCTTACGTTTTAAAATCACGTAAAGGGGAAGTTTGTTCCCATCAGCGAGGCACGCAAGCATGACAGTCAGACAGTAAGCTTTTCTTTGACTGTTATGGTGCGTTCACACCGGATGCAAATGACGCGATTCACACGAGTGATTTAAAATCTGAACTTTGGCGGATATTCGCGCCGCGTTAACCAATCAGGAGCTTGCTCTAATAGTGACAACAATGAGGAGAAAATCTGGTTTATATTAATCATATATTAATATCTGGTTTCGACAAGTGTGCTTATGATTATCACTGTGATAACATTAAATGACATGAAACACAACCTAGTCTCTTTTTGCTAAATGCAAGTTTATGTATGATCAATAATACAAAAGTATAAGTAACTTAAAAGGTATAATAAGCTATATAAACAATTCAGTCAACCATTCAAAGTCAGTGCTAGTCAGCTACAACGTAAAGTTATAGCCTAAAAATAAAAAAGTAATGAAACTTAACTTTGCCCTCAGCCTAAACGATTTGCCAGGGAACAAATTAAAGATCCATGAGACCAAAGATCGCCCGTTACATCTACACAAGACGAATTATAGCTCGAGACACCACAGAGACATCAGAGCCAGTGGCAAATATCTGAAGGACTGGCCGAGGAAAGGCTGCTCTCGCCGGGGTTAACGAGTGCGGAGCGCCGCTGATCCACTGGAGCTCACAACTCCGAAAACGCCAGATCAAATGTTCAAATAGGCGCTCTCTTTATAAATAAACCACAAATTTGGGCTTTAAACAACTACATTATCGCCTGAAAAGTATTAAAACTACGTTTTGTCACACATTAACCGTAGAATTTTAACAAAAAAGACGTGTAAACACAGTCCATGTCAGCCATTTGGCAACGAGACGAGCCGGCTGGCAGAAACCCCTCCCATGACGCAAATTCGCGTCTGTTGTGAAGTGAATGTCACACGCGAATGAAGCGAGTAAACTCAAAATGTTCAAGCGTCCAACTTCGCGCGAATAGCACAATTTATTCGCGTCATTCATGTCCGGTGTGAACGCTACATTCGTGTTTTTAGCGCTCGTGATCTTCTAACATTACACTCTGGCACACCGTAGTTCTCGGCACACTCGTTTTTTTTTGCATATTTCGCGCCACCTGTTGTTGCAGGTGTATTAATGACATGTAAAAGTCTAGACCCTGAATATAAAACAAACCCATTTTTCCAGATGTGAAAGAAACAAAACATTGTCTTATATTCGGAACATTACGGTAGTTTACACAGAGACAATAACGGTATCGTTTTCAAAATCTTGCGTCTTCAGGCATGCAGCATTATACAAAAACAGTTCCTTATGCAAAGTTTACAGACGATTTGATTGACATTGGATTTAAACTGTAGCATTTTGCTAAGCTAATGACACACTACTCCAATAGGCATGGAAATACAGCACACACTAAGGGTGTGTTACTAACCCTATCATACACCCGGCGCAATGTGACGCCAGACTCGGCGCAAGTGTTTTCTGCTAGTTTAGCCTGACGCAGTTTTCATTTTCACGTCCAGCTCCACATTGTTCAAATAGCAAATGCACTCATGCCATCTGTTCACCCATGGGCGTCTGGTCTGAAAACCAGGTGTGTTCAGTCTTCCTGCCAAATCCCACCATGTGAATAGCGAATCCGCCATCGCGCGAGCGCAACTGGCTTTTAAAGGGAACACGTTACTCCCAAAATCACACCCATGACTCATTAAGAGATGAGGTAAAACCCTTTTGGATCATGCGTCTGGTGCGCAGAACGTTTTTTTCCGTCATTAAACTAGCAAAAAGTGGATTCGACACGCCATAAGTGCAGCTTAGTCAGCTCAGTCCATGTGAATAGGGCCCATATTTCTCGGCACACTCATTTTACACGTATTTGGAGCCACCTGTTGTTGCGGATGTATTAACGACAAGTCTAGACCCTGAATATAAGACAAACCCATTTTTTTCAGATGTATATGTATATTCTGAACAATACAGTAGTTGGAGACAATAACGGTATCATTTTCAAAAACGTGTGTTTTAAATCCTGTTTTTAGGCCCCCAAAACATGGTTATTGTGTCCAATATTTGTGTGCCAAATGCATAAAACATTTTTTTTGTTGCATCCTAACTGCAGTGGCACCTCTTAAGTTATTAATTTGGAACACTGCACAAAGGCAGTCATTAAATATAATATAAATATATATACACACTGAACAAAATTATAAACGCAACACTTTTGTTTTTGCCCCCATTTTTCTTGAGCTGAACTCAAAGATCTAAGACTTATCTATGTACACAAAAGACCTATTTCTCTCAAATATTGTTTGGCCTTTTATTATGTCCAGCTTAAGGCACACCTGTGCAATAATCCTGCTGTCTAATTAGCATCTTGATATGCCACACCTGTGAGGTGGATGACCAGAGGAGAAGTGCTCACTAACACAGATTTAGACAGATTTGTGAACAATATTTGAGAGAAATAGGTCTTTTGTGTACATAGAAAAAGTCTTAGATCTCTGAGTTCAGCTCATGAAAAAGAGGGCAAAAACAAGTGTTGCGTTTATAATTTTGTTCAGTGTATATATATATATATATATATATATATATATATATATATATATATATATATATATGTATTAATATGCAACATTATACAAAATGCTTTTGATTGATAATGATAAGAAGATTTGATTGACAATGGATTTAAACTGTTTTTGACATTAGCATGTTGCTAAGCTAATGACGCAATACTCTATGGAAATGGAAAAACATAGCACACACAAATACTATTTTTATACTTTCCAGTATTAAATAACATCTTTGTACATGATGCCTTAAGGTGATGATACACGGGGCAACTTTTTGAGCAACGTTGCAGTCAACAGGCAACCAGGTGAGACACAGGGCTCATGACCGATCTAAAGTATCCAGATAGAAATGTGTTGCCCATTCTCAAATAGGAAAGTGCCCAAGCAACATTGCTCAAAAAAGTTGCCCCGTGTATCATCCCCTTTAAAGTTGAAACTGCCTTAAGTAGACAGGCATTGAAACTGAGCTAATATATTCAATGGGGTTCAAACGCTTTTGTTGTAATGAGCAATGGGTTTTAGGGGATTAGCATGATCTGAAAATGATCCAAAGCTCCAAAGAGCATCACACTATTTTGCTTATTTGATTATTGAAGTGCAGAATCTCAAATATTTCTCGTTCACCTTATCCCTGTCCTAACCAGATGCAACGGACGCCACGACACGGGAAGTATAAAGGGTATCATGTTACGGGACTATATTTTAGAAACGCTTCTACAGAAACATTCAAAGTATGACAATGATAATCTCATATAATGATTATGTGCCTTATTTAATGTTTAATTTAATGCGAGTTTGAATATCATTTTGCATGACCTTTATAGAAAGCGACAAGATTCTTGAAAATGAATTAAAGGAACTAAGAACATAAACTGTGAACAAATTAGCGCACTCTTTAAAAAAAGATTGTTTCAGTCACTCGGTGTTAAAATGGTGTAATATTTATGAATTTGATTATGTGCTTATTTGATATGGTTGTGAGTGCACTGCGCTTGCAGAGAGACTCCGCCCACACTCTTTTCTGATTGGCTGTGGTTTTGGATTGATATGGTTGTGAGTGCACTGCGCTTGCAGAGAGACTCCGCCCACACTCTTTTCTGATTGGCTGTGGTTTTGGATTGACATGGTTGTGAGTGCACTGCGCTTGCAGAGAGACTCCGCCCACACTCTCTACTGATTAGCTGTGGTTTTGGATGGACATGGTTGTTTTGGATGGACATGGTTGTGAGTGCACTGCGCTTGCAGAAAGACTCCGCCCACACTCTCTACTGATTGGCTGTGGTTTTGGATCGATATGGTTGTGAGTGCACTGTGCTTGCAGAGAGACTCCGCCCACACTCTTTTCTGATTGGCTGTAATTTTGGAATTATTGGTTGTGAGTGCACTGTGCTTGCAGAGAGACTCCGCCCACACTCTTTTCTGATTGGCTGTGGTTTTGGATTGATATGGTTGTGAGTGCACTGCGCTTGCAGAGAGACTCCGCCCACACTCTTTTCTGATTGGCTGTGGTTTTGGATTGACATGGTTGTGAGTGCACTGCGCTTGCAGAAAGACTCCGCCCACACTCTCTACTGATTGGCTGTGGTTTTGGATCGATATGGTTGTGAGTGCACTGTGCTTGCAGAGAGACTCCGCCCACACTCTTTTCTGATTGGCTGTAATTTTGGAATTATTGGTTGTGAGTGCACTGTGCTTGCAGAGAGACTCCGCCCACACTCTTTTCTGATTGGCTGTGGTTTTGGATTGATATGGTTGTGAGTGCACTGCGCTTGCAGAGAGACTCCGCCCACACTCTCTACTGATTGGCTGTGGTTTTGGATTGATATGGTTGTGAGTGCACTGTGCTTGCAGAGAGACTCCGCCCACACTTTTTTCTGATTGGCTGTAATTTTGGAATTATTGGTTGTGAGTGCAATGCGCTTGCAGAGAGACTCCGCCCACACTCTCTTCTGATTTGCTGTGGTTTTGGATGGATTTGGTTGTGAGTGCACTGCGCTTGCAGAGAGACTCCGCCCACACTCTCTACTGATTGGCTGTGGTTTTGGATGGATTTGGTTGTGAGTGCACTGCGCTTGCAGAGAGACTCCGCCCACACTCTTTTCTGATTGGCTGTGGTTTTGGATGGATATGGTTGTGAATGCACTGCGCTTGCAGAGAGACTCCGCCCACACTCTCTACTGATTGGCTGTGGGTTTTTTTGCGTTCCGTAGTCGTGACGCATCTGGTGTGAATAGATAAATAGCTTGTTGCTGGAATCTTATCGCATCTGGTTAGGACATAGTGTTGTGTTTCCAAGTATCTCCAAGTTTAATTCCAGATTTTCAGTGTTGTCTAAGACCTTTGAACCCCACTGTATTTTTTGTACATTATGTGCTAATATAAAAAGGTGACAAAATGTGTACTTTACTGTATAAAATTCTTAGTCTGCTAAGAGTAGCAGACGGTTTTGATGCTCACCCAGAAGAGGACGGTGGCCCCAGACAGCATTGAGCGAGCACACTTGCTTGTTAGAGGTAAATAGGGCTCCATCTCCTACACAGCAAGCAAGCAAAGCAGGGATCATGAGCAACCACCACCACACACCTGGGACAGCAGTCCTAATCTAGCACTGTACTAGTGCCATCAGTGTCCGCACTGCTGTCTACGAGGACTCTTCCTGTTACTAATCAGATCTCTACAATCAGATCAATTCTACGACTAGCTGGGATCACACTGCGAGCAGGTCGCTAATGCTATACACACACTCACACACACGTCAAACCAATCTGTTTTCGTCCTGTGCCTGCCTTACCCACAAGACCACAGTGGCCCAGCACAGGATAAACCTGCCTGCTTTATCAGCTGGTGTCTGGTCTAGAACCCACTCCTGCTCCTATACAACACGAGCAAAGCCAAACAAATACATATTATCTGGTTTCTCAATTGGCTGTTGGATAAACTAACCTTGACTTCCAACTAACCTTCTATTTGAGAAATGAAAACACTCTGTAAACAATATTTGTGCCCATTTTCTGTCCATTTAACATATTATTAGATGCCATTTTTACAAACCCAATCCAAACTGATTAAATCTGACTGCATCTCAGATAAACTAGTTCTCAACATTAATGAAATGATGTCTTGTGTATGGAAAACTTCATAAAATATGGACTGAGACAATTAGATTTGACCAAAGACCTTAATGCAGTACAACATACCGACACAATGTATGTCTCATTTTCATCTCGCGCTAAATGGCATCTACCCTGACTAATGGGTCCACCTTACAACTCACCAATCAACTTAAACCTTTTTACATTACATTATGTACAGTTGAAAAATATGATTAGCTAATATAAAATCTGCAGAAAGAAGAGATAAAACAATGAAGAACAGCTGCAATATAAGTGTGACAAACACACTTTCAAAAATTCAGGGCAAATGGTGAAATTCAAGAAAATCTCGCAATGAACATTTACAGTATGAGCAAACAATAAATTCTCTGTGGAATGAAGAAAAAAAGAAGTCAGTAGCATAATAAACGGCCAAATGAATCAATCATTATGCTAGAGTTGTATACTAGAGTTCCTCATTCATGGTCCCGGAGAGCCGTTTAGTTCCAGCACACCTGAATCAACTAAACAAAGCCTTTGGGTTTGCCTGAAACAGCTGGCCAGCTGAACTGGAACTAAACTCTGAGGGTAAGCGGCTCTCCAAGAGCAGGAGTGAAGAACCCTGCTCTACATGATCACATCTCTGGGTCAACAGCTCATTGGGTGGATATGCTTACTTGTGTAACGAGGTTGAGCTTTCGACTGGTGCACTTCATCTCGTATTCAGGTCTGAGCTGCAGCTGTTGTTGCTCTTCCTCAAAGTCGACCAGATCCCACTCGTACTCCAGCCGGGCCTGACGCCGCTTCCAGAACTCCAGGAACAGAGTCACTGACACCAGAGAAAAGCACAGATCAAAACATCCATCCGCATTCATGAGGAACTGCACAATACAGCCTGAAAATGTCCTAAATATGCGTCCTTTCATTGATGGTTACACTCCAAAAATGGTTCTTGGCTCGTAATCATAGGGGAACCTTTTTTAGTGCTATATAGCACCAATTTTGGTGCTTCAGTGGTTCTTCAGCGGTTCTTCAAAGGTACTATATAGCCGCTTAGTCAAAGAACCGGTGAAGAACCTCTGAAGAACCACTGAAGCACCAAAACTGGTGCTATATAGCACTAAAAAAGGTTCCCCTATGATTACGAGCCAAGAACCATTTTTGGTGCCATATAGAACCTTTTTTTTTTTTTAGAGTATACCATAACATTACCAAACCATAACATTGATGGCTTTT
Source organism: Romanogobio albipinnatus (assembly GCA_023566225.1). Classification (NCBI taxonomy): domain Eukaryota; kingdom Metazoa; phylum Chordata; class Actinopteri; order Cypriniformes; family Gobionidae; genus Romanogobio; species Romanogobio albipinnatus. Next base: position 5,044,865 of record CM042262.1, on the reverse strand, counting down.
ATGTAACCAGATTTTTGTAAATGTGGATTGTATGTAGTAATGAAAACAGATTAATGACTGACAACATCATTCATATTTTCATAAATGTGTCCATGGGCGTCGGAACCACTGTATGCGGGTGGGACAAGACCCACCCACTTTTTACGATCAATGATATTGGACCCACTCACTTTTACCGTCTCTAACATTCAGCACATGTGTGTTTACCTACCCCTAATCGATAAACACTTATTATTAAACACATGTTAGACGCTTTATTTCCACTTTTCGAATATTTTCTTAATTTTTATTGAAAATAAATGCCTTTCCGATCTGATATGTGATGGGAAAAGGAGAGGATTGAGTTCGGCGAAAGGCGGATTCGAACCGCGGGTCGATTTGAGTCAAAACTAGATGCCGAGCGTCTTACCCCTACACTACTACCACTCTCAATGATATGGCGATTTCCATAACTTTGTCTTTCGAAGCAAGCAAAGCGGTATATTTGTATTTAATGTAATTCTGAGGACCCACCCACATTTTTTTTGCCTCCGACTCCCATGAATGTGTCCTAGTTTAAGTACAAGTATCATCCATTACCATTAGAGTAAAAGGGAATATTAAACATTTATTAAACAGGGCTGTCACTAACAATTTTTTTGTTAATCGAGTAACCGGTTGATTATTTTGACCAAAAGTGAACAATAGCCTTTAAAAATGATCTAAAATACATATGAGGCAATAACAAATTGGTTAAAAATAAAGTAACTTAAGCAGGTAATCATATGGTTTAATTGAATAACTGTTGTTAAAGCCAGCGCAAACCCCCTTTTGGGGTTATAAAATTACTATCAGGATTTACTCAAGATACGCAGTGAAACTTTAGCACTGGAAAGGCGTGGACAAAACTACAAAAATTACAAGCTCTTTACTCACCCCATATTCCCATGAATATCGCAAAGAACACCGTGGCTGAGTTGTCAAACAGATACGATTGCTAAAAGGCAATGAGATGGAGAATGTATGACTTTACATCAATGAATATGCAAAAAAACATGCGCCATAAAAAATACGTTGTTGTTTTCCTCACCCATGAAGAGCTGCAGGTTGTGCTGAGCTTCCAGTAGCCACATTTCTTATCACAGAGCGGACACATGACAATCTGCCCACCAATGGTCTCATTACAGATCTCTTTACTACAGGAGACAAGAAACACTCTCCCTGTGAACACTAGACTTAACTTGTGTCTTAGGCTTCAGTGTGCTTCTGAAATCTCTCAGCACTGCCACAAGAGGCTCACAGGGTTTCTGCAGGTTTTATGAAGGTACATTTAAAGACCTATTCAAGACCAATTAAAGAAAATTAGAGAAAAAAAGGAATAAATTGAAGGGAACCTAACAATAAGCCAATAAATTCTCTAAATGTAAATGTCTAGAAAGCACACGATGAGTTGTATTAGCAACACTTCAAGATCTCCATAACTTTTTAATACATTTTGCAACAAAAAAAGCTTTAAAGTTTGAGATAAGAAATCTTGTGAAAGTGATTTTATTATTTAAACAAGAACAAATATCTGCCAATGGGTTCAAAAAAATCAACTTGATTTAAATGCAAGTAATGTTTATACCCATTGGCAGATATTTCTTCTTGTTCTTAATTTCATCTCAAGTAAATTTCAATTCTGAGGAAGATATACATTTTTTTGCAGTGCAATTTAATTTTAAATTTAGTGCCTTATGAATTGTTTTTTTTATTCATTTTGTTTATTATAGTTTATTCTGTTTTAATTTTTTAATGTAAATGTAATTTTTTCTGGTCAAAAAATGACATTTATCAATGATTTATCAAAAAGCATGTCTAATTAATTGAAATCATGAAACAGGCAATTTAACAGAGCACTTTATTAAACGTTTGACCAAGAAAACAATTAGGACAGTTCGAAATATGTTTTTCCCCTCAAATTCCGTTTGACTTTTTAGAAAATTCTGTGTTTTCTGGATTCCATTTTAATGGTTTAATTACATTTGAATAATCAAAAGCAAGTCTAATTAATTCAATTCATAAACACAACTTAACACATTAATGTGCGCACAATAATAGGGCCCTATGAAATTATTACTTTTTTGTGTTGTGTATATTTTAGTTCTCTAGTATAGTTCTCTGGGAAAAATGGCATTTGGGGGGTAAAATTTCGCATTCCTGTGTCTGTATATCACAAAATTGGGGTCGCTTCAACCCGCGGACTTGGCAACACAGTGCAGTTGAGTTCTGTTGACATTTGACAACTAACGTTATGCGTCGCTCCGTTGCTCTGATTGGTTGTAGGTCTATCCAATTGAGGTCTTTCCTGGTTCGGTTGAAACACGCCCCATAATCACAGCCCAACGGAGCAGTATCAGACTCAAATTCTGACTAGAATTGAGTATGACGACGTCAGGCTAAATAATTGTATTATTAGTAGAAGTTTTAATACATTAAGACATACATTCTACTGTACAAGGTCTGAGCCCTTCATACACACAGAACATGCAGGAGTCATATGCAAATAGTCCTTATTTGATGCCTTGACATTAAATTTAAGACATTCTTCCCCAATTTAAGACATTTCTAAGACATTTCTTAAATTGTGGAAGGTCAAATTGAGACTTGTTTAGGACCTGCAGAAACCACGTTTTCAGTTTTCGAGCCTTATCCTCACCTCCAGATGTTGTTGTCAAAGGTGGCCAGACCATAGATGAAACAGAGTAGACCAACGACCGCGGCGTAAGACAGCATCTCGGTGTAGAAACCCAGCCAAGCGAAGTAGATGCCAATCTTCTCTCCATAGTACTTCCTTTGGTACAGGAAGCATATTATTCAATGAAAGTGTCCATCCACTCGCTCAAGATGTCAGCAACAGTAACATGCATCACATTCTCTATATCTAATAACCTTTTATTTGAAAAGTTGATTTTATGCTTTAATATAAACATTTTAGTAGATATATGGCTGTTTATCACTTTGAACTGTTATACATGGTGCATAAATAAACATGTTTCAATTTCATCCATCCTTGTGTTCATTTAGTGAAAAACATGTAAAAACAAATGTCTTGATTGAACTATTTTCAAAAATCTGGATTTTAACTGAATATCAAAAACACCCACACATCTGTAATTGGTCAAACAAGCAGGTAGCTCCGCCCCCAAACTCACACTATTGTTCGAATATTAGAGTTGACCTATATTTGTCTCTAAGCTGGGGTAGGAGTTTTCAACACATTCAAACATTTAAAAGTTTCTTCTTGATTGAAAATAATAATAATAATAATAATAATAATAATAATAATAATAATAATAATAATAATAATAATGGAAACAGCCTTTAAATACATTTGAGACTAAATACATTAATAGTGATGAAGGTGAACGCATATCTTAAGACTAAAGGTCTAAAATCAAAAAATCAAGTCAGGAATCTTGGTGTGATTTTGGAGTCAGACCTGAGTTTCAGTCGTCATGTCAAAGCAATAACTAAATCAGCTTACTATCATCTCAAAAAAATTGCAAGAATTAGATGCTTTGTTTCCAGGCAAGACTTAGAGAAACTCGTTCAAGCTTTAATCACCAGTAGGGTGGACTATTGTAATGGTCTCCTCACCGGCCTTCCCAAAAAGACCATTAGACAGCTGCAGCTCATCCAGAACGCTGAGCAGAACCAGATATGACCATATCACACCAGTCCTCAGGTCTTTACAATGGCTTCAAGTTACATTTAGGATCGATTTTAAAGTACTATTACTTGTATATAAGTCACTCAATGACCTAGGATCTCAATACATTGCAGATATGCTGATTAACCCTCTGGGGCTCGTCGGTCATTTCTGACCCAAGTAAAAATCGTAGCTTCATCGTGACTTTATTGATACTTGGTATATGAACACCCCAAAAAATTGGGTACTTGATTTGAAAAGTCTAAGTGGTCGTAAAAGAAATAGTCACACTCAGGACCTTCGGGTCAAAAATGACCCCCATAGGAAATGAATGGGAAATTGGCAAAAATAAAATAAAAAAATAAAAGTTTTTTTGTGCATACAATCTACAAATCAGCCAGGATGCAGATTTACCCCTTCACTGTTGAGTCCTTTTTTCTGCATCCTGGCTGATTTGTAGATTGTATGCACAAAATAAACTTTTTTGTATTTTTTATATTTTTGTCAATTTCCCATTCATTTCCTATGGGGGTCATTTTTGACCCGAAGGTCCTGAGTGTGACTATTTTCTTTACGACCACTTAGACTTTTCAAATCCTGTCCACAATTTTTTGGGGTGTTCATATACCAAGTACCAATAAAGTCACCAAGCTTCGGACCATTCAGATGAAGCTACGATTTTTAACATTTTTTATAAAAAAAAAATTGGGTCAGAAATGACCGTTTTTATTTTTAATTCTTACACATGGTATTCTTATTTCTTATGTAAAGCACTTTGAATTGCCATTGTGTATGAAATGCGCTATACAAATAAACTTGCCTTGATGCAAGTCTCAAATATGTCAAAACACTGAAAATATAATTTTTAGCTGTATTTCCGAGCCTATTTTGAAAAAAGGAAGTTAAATATAAAGCAAGGCTGCGGTCGGTCTCACCGTATGAGGTTGAGCGGCTGCTCCTTGTAAAAACGGCTGAAACGGGCCCAGTGTTTATACAGGGAATAGCGCTCGCTCTCACAGTTAGCATCACGAGACCTGGTCCAGTACCTACACTACAGAAACACACATTAACATTAACATTAGTGCTTTTCAATGGAGCAAAACCAGAGAAACAGCTACTCAATAGGTTTTCCCATGTAAAAGACCTACGTCATGCAGAGGGAAGGCAGCTGTGTAGGTCCCGTTGTTCAGAAGCCTCTTAATGCCCTTCTTATCCTTGTCATCTTTACTGTATGGAATTCGGGAAAGGATGTAATACACCTACATGGAGAAGAACACAAGCCAATCCTTCGTTACAGGGCAGTTCCTTAGTAAAAGCTGTGTTTAGTGAGTTTAGTAAGACCATGATGTAATGGAGGGCGTTAAATATTATGAAATGTAATATCTTTATACATATGTAATGTAAAATATTCCTGTGTAATTAAAAAATTTATTAATGTAAATAGGGGCCAAGCACCGAAGGTGTGCGTTGGCACTTTTTGTATCCGTTTGCGTTCTTCTTCTTCCTCTCTTGAGTCTATGGCAGTCCTTAGAATCGCTTGCAGAAAAGTTATGAAATTTGGCACACTTATAGAGGACAGTCTGAACTGTCACAACACCAAATTTGGAGTCTCTAACTCAATCCCTCTAGCACCATCAACTGTCCAAAATTTATGCTAATAACTTTTGAACCGCAATTTTCGTCATTTTCCATCATTAACTTTTTTTCCGCCATTTTGAATTCCTCCTAGGCTGTTGCTCTGATTATCACGGAAATGGAACCAGATCATCTTCAGACCGTGCCGATAAAATGTTATGAAATTCAATTTGGTTGGTCAAGTGCTAGTGAATATCAAAAACACTCCCACATCTGTAATTGGTCAAACAAGCAGGTAGCTCCGCCTCCAAACTCACACTATTGTTCGAAGCCTTTATATTATAGTTTTCCTATATTTGTCTCTAAGCTGGGGTAGGTTTGTTTTACAACAAACCTGGCTGTTTAAGACGAGGTTTCTTCTTGATTGAAGAACATAGATTTGTTTACAGATTCAAAGGGATGTGGTCAGAGCGAGGCGACAAGGACAAATGCAAAGATTGGTGTGATTGTGCCATTGCAGAGATACAGCCTCAATAGTTGTTTTGGCATCATGCCTCAACTTTGTTGCTGTGGTATATGAAAACCATGACGGAAAAATGACATTTCTAGCCCTTATGGTTCAAAAGTTGTTAGCACAAACGTAAGTCAAACTATGGACAGGTGGTGGCGCTAGAGGGATTGTGTTAGAGACTCCAAATTTGCTATGGTGAATGTTTGGACGGACCTCTATCTTTATGCCAAATTTCACAACATTTTACCATACGCTTTTATGGGTGGCCATAGACTGAAGAGCGGAAGAAGAAGAACGCCAACGGATACAATAAGTGCCTTTCACACCTTCCCCTAATAATTAAGAACTAATAGTAACAAATCAGCATATTATAATGACTTCTGAAGGATGTGTGACACTGAAGACTAAAATAATTTATATATATATATATATATATAAAATCCATGCATGTATTTTTGGCATTTCTAATCTTGGTTTCCTTACAATCCTGTTTCTCGTGGACGGAGGAAAGAAGGTTTCTTTATCCTCGATGAGGAAGAAGTCGATCTTGCTCTTGTCAAACGTGTATGTGAAGTAATCAGGCTCGGGATTCATCACATGATCGGGCAGACGGTAGGGCGTAAAGAGCCAGCTCATGGGCACTTCTTTTTTAGCTGGAATATCATTGGCTTTAAAAGGCACTTTGATTTTCAGGACGTCTGCATATGTTGCCAGCACTTCCCATGGTACGTGGATCTTCAGGAAGAATGTCTTTCCATCTTCCGACTCCTGCAAAGACACACACACGTGATATTTAAGGAAAGTGGGAACTTGTTTATGATTTTTTACTAATGCCCTTCTTTTAAATGCACAGTAACAGGTAAAAATGAACACTGCATCAGCACAATCATTCACGCTTCAGGAAAAAATATTTTTTTGTAAATCTTCAAAGAATAGTTATGGTGTTTCTACTGTTCAAAACTCAAAGGTCCCGAGCTATGGAAGCTCCACAATCATGCTGCGTTCACACCAAACGCGAATAGAGCGTCAAAATTGCGTCTACCGCGTCTAGTTGGACGCTTGAACATTTTGAATCCATTTGCGCGTCCACAGCGAAATGGACACGCGAATTAAATCGAGCATTTGAAGCTAAATAGATGCACGTTCAAGGCGCTCCAGGAGAAATATGTCATAAAACACCACGCTGCCTCTTTTAATTTTCATTAAAAATATATATATTAGACATTAATAGCCACACAAATGGTCCAGGCAACGCCTACATTATCTTCACTGCATGTATATTTAAATATCCTAAAAAAATTAAGTTATGAAACTTCTTTGCCCTCAGTCAAAACGATTTGGCAGACAACAAATGATAGATTCATGACACCAAAGATCGCCCGTTAGATCCACACAAGACGCATCACTCCAGGACATCAGAGCCAGCGGCAGACAGCAGAAGGACAGGCCGAGGAAAGGCTGCTCTCGTCGGGGTTAATGAGCGCTGAGCGCCCGGTGATTGCCTGGATCTCACAACTCCAAAAACGCAAGATAATTTTTTTTAAATAGGCGCTCTCTTTATAAATAAACCACAGATTTGAGCTTTAAACAACTACATTCTCAACTGAAAAAGTCTTAAAACTACATTTTGTGACACAATAACAGTAGTATTTTTAAATTATGCAGGGTATCTCATCACATCACTTTACCATGTGACAGCAGCAAGCAGGCTCCTGATTGGTTAACACGGCGCGAATTGACGCCAAATTTCAAATTTTTCAACTCGGGCGTCAGAGGCGAATTCGCTTCAAACGCGTGAATGCACAAAAAGCACCATTCGTGCGTAATGTGCAAGACGCTCAATTTGCGTCAAATTTGAGTCAATGAGGCGGATCGCGTCCATCGTGCCGCAGGACCTCCAGACGCGTGTCAACGCGCCTTTCCATTGCCTTAACATTGAAATCACTTGCTCCTGACGCTCTATTCGCGTTTGGTGTGAACGCAGCATCAGGGAATGAGCAGCAACTCATTTGCATTTAAAGGGACATACACAAAAACGGTGTGTTTTTACTCGCCCCAAAAAAGGGCAATTTTAACATGACATGACCTTTTTAGTTAAAACTTCACATACACACTCTGGGGAAATCAGAGACTTATTTTACATTTTGTAAAAAGGGACACAATATGTCCCCTTTAAGAGTTAATGATTCATTATTGCAGTGATTATTATGTTTCTAGCATGTTATATGTTTGGAAGCAGTTCTTGTTTGATGGAGTGTGTAGCTTTTCATTTCTTAAACAACCATGTAGGAAGACACATCATGGCCATATTCCAGGATGACAATGTCAAGAAAACAAGATCTTGACCAAAAATGTACACGCCTCTTGATGGAAAAACCATCACACCATTTATTTCCATCAAAAGGGTGCATCAACTTTTGGTCAAGATCTTGGTCAATAATCCAGTGCTGATGCAGTGAGAAGTAATCTGATGACATATCCATGTCCTGAAAGGGTGGCATGTGTGATTGCAGCTGTTTTACTCACAGATTTGTCCTCAGTCTCCAGGTCAAGTCCGGCTTTCTGTAAGTTAGCCTCAAACTCCTTCCTTCGATCCTGCATGAAAGATCAATAACACATCTGACAATCACAGATTTGTGCTTTTGGTGCGATACGTACTGTACAAAGCACAAGAAGAGTTTCTGATAACTATTTAGGGCAAGATTAATTCTGTCTGCAGAGCTGTATGTGTGTGAAGTGTGTGCGAGTTCCTGCCCAGGCCTGGTAAAGCACATCATTTATGAGTAACAAGACTGTGGAAGTACACAAGACTATGACACACACACACACAGTGGTGTGAGACTTCACAGATAAGAGCTGGCAGCGCAGTGGGAGTTTAGGGGCCACCGAGGGGACGGTGCACATCTGGACGACTGAGTTGAAAGCTTTGTTACCATTGTTTAAGTGTGTGATTGTAACGAATATCATTTTTTACATTTTTTACATTTTTATTACTGATATTGATACACCAATATTTCCTAATATTGTGTTGGTCCCCCTTTTGCTGCCAAAACAGCGCTGTCCCGTCGAGGCATAGACTCCACTAGACTAGGTGGGGTCCTCCATGGATCTGACTTGTTTGTTCAGCACATCCCACAGATGCTCGATTGGATTGAGATCTGGGGAATTTGGAGGCCAAGTCAAATGCCGCCCCATACACAACAAACTGAGATGCTCTGTGTATTCTGACACCTTTCTATCAGAACCAGCATTAACTTCTTGAGCAGTTTGAGCTCCAGTAGCTCGTCTGTTTGATCGGACCACACGGGCCAGCCTTCGCTCCCCACGTGCATCAATGAGCCCTGGCCGCCCATGACCCTGTCGCCGGTTCTCCACTGTTCCTTCCTTGGAGCACTTTTGATAGAGACTGACCACTGCAGACCGGGAACACCCCACAAGAGCTGCAGTTTTGGAGATGCTCTGACCCAGTCGTCTAGCCATCACAATTTGACCCTTTGTCAAACTCGCTCAAATCCTTACGCTTGCCCATTTTTCCTGCTTCTAACACATCACCTCTGAGGAAAAAATTTTCACTTGCTGCCTAATATATCCCACCCACTAACAGGTGATGAAGAGATCATCAGAGTTATTCACTTCACCGGTCATAATGTTATGCCTGATCAGTGTAGTTGTGTATTTACGGCTCATATTTCACTGTACTAAATCTACTTTCATTTTTGCCCTGTGTCAAACTGCTGCATTTTTTCCCTGCTAGTTGTGCATGAGTATCAAATTACAACTTCTGAACATGTGATACATAACCCTGTGTAAAAGCAGCGTTTATAGCCTTAATTGTATTAAATGTGCACTTCATATCTTAAAAAGTTTATTTAAAAAAATGCATTTGCAGACAATATAATATTAGTGAAATAAAAGGCCACTTGTCACGCCATGTGGACTCTGTTTATGTTTTGTCCCCGCCTTAGTTGTCATGGTTATTCACTTGATCTCATCATTATGTTGAGGCGTGTGTGTCTCCTTATCTCCTCTACTTCAGGTCAGTTCTGTTTGGGTCTCACCTGTGTGTACGTTGTGTTGGATTGCTTATCTGAGTTGGAATTTGCCTTGTGGATTATTAGAGCTTGTTATACTACGGGGCTGTTGAATGCTTGAATCGGATTGGTGAACGTTCTAAGATGTGTTACTTTCAGGGAAACGCACGGCTAAAGTAGTTCCAGCAGGTTTTGACCTCATTACAATTCCATATCACTCCGCCAAATGATTTCAATTGTTACAAAGGTGCTTACAGTAGATCACATGCTGATCTTTCCACTCCCTTCAGCGCTTTTAAGGAACTGCTCTCACGCTAATTTGATGCTAATCCTGGTTTGATAAATCTGGACCTTTATATAAATATGAATAAACTGCATTTACTATAATTTAAAAGATGATACATTTTCATTTAATGGCAACTTACATGCAAAGTGCTTGAAAACATTACATTCAGCTAAATTATGCTAAAGGGACACTTAATATTCAACAATATTATATGAGAACCCAGCAATCAATAGCCTTCATTTCACCGTCTCAGTTAACTATAGACCCGATATAGTCTGGCTGTGAGTAACACACTTCTAGACAAAATAACCTTGAATTTGGTCACATGTTGTTTTTTCTGGAATAACGTGTATTATATTCCATCATGTAAGCAAAGTCAACAGTGATTACAAGGTGTTTGGTTTCATTTCTTTGACGTTCATGTTCTAGATGACTAGTCTATGGTTAGACGGCTATTACATTTTCACTGACAGCCCAAATCTTGCCTTGTTTTCGTCATGGCTGTGTTTGGACGGTTATTAGATGCCTTTAAAACACAAAATCGCTTGCTGGGAACTGAACTTGAGCTGAACGATGACACTGTTTTCTCCAGAGCTGCTGTATAGATTAATGAGCTAAATGAATAACTAATGATTTTTACAACCAAAATGAATCAACGCTGAACTTGCTTAAGCTGGACAATGACACTATTTTCTTCTAGAACTGCAGTACAGCAAACACAAACGTTGTTGCATCATTCTCCTGTTATCACTGTAAAGCTGCTTTGAAACAATCTGTATTGTAAAAAGCGCTGTATAAATCAAGGTGACTTGACTAAAGTGTACTTCTTTCTTACGAGGGTGGTACCTATGCCCAGGGTTCAAAACTAACACTTACAAATAAAATGGCCAGCTGGCTGGTATTTTTGAAGAGCATAATGTATGCTTTAAATACATTTTCTTAATGCGACATAACTAATAAAATCAAAGATACTAAGTAGGGGTGTAACGATATATCGTTAAGCGATATATCATGATATAAAAATGCGACGATATGTATCGTTGATGTAAACTATATGATTTGCGATATAGAGTAGTTCTATCCAAGGCTCAACTTGCTGTATTTATAGGGTATCATTCACCCAAAAATGTAAACTCTGTCATCATGTGCTCCCCCTCATGTCATTTCGTTTAACTTCCAAACACAAATGAAGATATTCTTTTTTAAAGGTCCCGTTCTTCGTGTTTTTTTGAAGCTTTGATTGTGTTTACAGTGTGCAATATAACATGTGTTCATGTTTCGCGTGTAAAAAAACAATTTACTCATCTGTCCACCGCTGTTTTCACTGTCCTAAAAACGGCTGATGAGTTCCTTGTTCTATGAAGTCCCTCCTTCAGAAATACGTAACGAGTTCTGATTGTGCCAGCGGTTCCTGTGTTGTGATTCGACAGCAGCTTAGCGCACGTAACTTGCACGGAAAGGTCACGCCTCTTAACGGGAGATGTATGCGCTTAATGATCTCTACAGCGTCCCTGGGAAAGCCAAACAAAAGTGATTTGACTCTGGGATGAAAATAACAGCGTCTCGACGACATGGCGACAAACACACTCAAAAGCAACACTTCCTTTTCTTCACGCGACACGTCCTCTTCTCCACGTGGGACAGCAACAAGACCACGCCCCTTTTTCGCGTATTCTTGTGGGCGGAGGTTAGTCTGTTCTACTGTTCTACTGACGTAATTAATGAAGGAAGTACCAGGATGTAGTCCAAGCCAGCCGTTCGCTGTAGGCTTTGAAAGGGAACTTCTGTTAAATAAAATATCTCGCTTGGCATTGAACTTTGAGCTTTATAATTTTACAGGTATTATTTATGCTCTAACAGCAACATTACACACTAACTAAAGTTTGAACAGTGGGATCACGAAGAACAGGACCTTTAAAACCCGGGATATTTCTGTCCCTCCATTTAAAGTCCATTCCTCTCAAACTTAAAAGATCCAATAAATGTCATAAAGGCATCGCAAAAGAACTAATCGAGTGTCTAATCCAAATGCAAGATGATGATGAATATATTTAACACAACGCGCATACTGTAGTAAACACTCGGACGTTCAAATGATTGCGTGACGCGCTAAAACAACACGAGAGTGAGTAAATGAGATAAACATTTACAGTTTGAGAATACGTTTTCATGCGATTAGAACGGTGATCGATTGCATTGATCATCTGAAGCGCACTCGCTGCTGGAACGGCACTCTTCAAAGTCAAAGCGCAAACATTATTTAAATCACCAGGGGCCTCATTTATAAAACTTTACGTAGATTTCATCCTAAAAGTGTACGTGCGCACAAAAGCTAGATTTTGCGTAAGCACAAAAAAAAATTCAGATTTATAAAACCATAGATATACATAATAAAGGCTAGAGTCTCTAACGTCATCGTTATTAACGTGGCTATAATTATGGATGCTTGAACAAATTATGAATAATTTTTCATAAGTATGCAGTGTCATAACTACATCTATGACGTTTATAACAAACCAAACAGTTTGAAAATCGGTCGAAAATTGAGCAAGTTATGGTTATTTAAAAAGTGCAAACACCATGAAAACAATGTTACGAGTGAGCGAGCTGCCTGTGACAAGATGGCCGCCAGGTGCGGACGAGACATCTAGCCTTTATTATGTACATCTATGTATAAAACCAAGTGTGTACGCCAGAACCTGCGCAACAATCCCTTTATAAATCACAGCCAGCAGAGGATTGTGCGTACGTGCATCTCCACCCCGTCATCACAATATATGGAGCTAGTTTTACTATGCATAACCTCATCTGCATATCATTTCCATGCATATTACCATCCATGTGACACCATGTTTAACACTGTCAAAGGTACAAGACATTGAAAAATATTAGATACAGACTATAAATGCCATTTGTGCCTTACACATTACATTTCTGAAAATCATCCAATATCCTTTTTATGTTTTAGAATTAATATATCAAAATATCCATAAAAACAAAATTGTATGAAATACAGATTTTTTTTTAATAAAGTTTATTAATTCATTTCCACGGGCCAAATGTTACTTTAATTCAAAATATTTAGTTAATTTCAAACCCTTCAACTCATATTCATGCAGTTTTGCTGATAATGTAAACATATAGGATATTTAGGCTATTTTCATTTAAACAGATAGGCCTACACTGACAAAGTATTTTAAAAAGGAAAGTTTTTTCTTCAAGTTGTATCCTTCAAATACAGTGGTATGGTCCGTGCAGCTGCGGCTGTACAGTAAGCTGTTATCACTGGACCTATTCAAACCGGATAATGGACCGTTCGACCACCGATTCTGCAGTGTCTGTGATATCGAAGTAAGTGTGCATCACTGATCATCGTTCACTTCTCGCTAAAACATATTTTGTCATAACATGAGATCTGCAGTTTAGTTTAAAGAGGAATTATTGGAATAAGCCTATATTTAATCCTTGCTGTCATTAAAACAGCGTGTCACAGGAAACCGTCGCTCATCCGCAATTCATATCATTTTTGTCTAAATTCTGAGTAATGACTTTATGTAATTGCAGTGCATATCACCATTAATGAAACTGGAACATAATGTAAATGTGTATATCAAAATGAAAACCGAGTTTAAATTGTTCTTACTTCATAACTCTTCTCACTCTAGTAAATCACAACTCTCAGGGCCTGTTTTGTGCGTACGCAACGGTTATAAATGAGGCCCCAGATCACCTTTAGTTTTAGTAGTTTGATTATTCAAAGCATTTTAGATGGTTCATTCTTATATATAGTGCATTAATAACGGGAGAGGCGGGACATAGCGAGCACTGGGAGAGAATGATGCCTGCATTGAAAGCGCGAGCTTCAGTGACATTATTACAGTAAACCACTATATATAATGTATAATGATGCAATGGAGGAATATTTGTGGGTCCTGTTAATAATACAATACTAATAATATTATTTTAATAATAAATATAGCTGCGAGCAGCAATACCGGGGCCAAGCGCAAATAAGAAGAAAAGACATGCCAAAATAGCTGGGAGTGTCAGACCAACTGCAACAATGAGCAATTTTAAAACACATTTTAAGATGCTTTTAGGCAAAAAGGCTGAACAATGCATTGTAGTCTATGGGAATTTCATGTTTTGTTCTATTATAGCGCCACCAAGAGGCACAATCCTGCCATTTTTTATGTGTCCTCGGAGTGAGCCCATACATGTGTGTGTCAATTTTGGTGAAAATATCTCATTTCGTTTTGGAGTTATAGACATTTAAATGAAAATGAAAAAAAAAAAACAGTAAAAAATGACTGGTTTCGACAGTCCTCTATCTGTGTGCCAAATTTCATAACTTTCCCGCAAATGGTTCTATGGGCTGCCATAGACTTCAATGGCAGAATAATAATAATAATAATAATAATAATAAATTTAACGATTTCAAGAGGGTGCTTGGCCCCTAATAATACAAACAGTTTTTTTTTTAATTGGCTTAAAAAACATATCGTATCGCGAGTTCAGTATCGTGATTTAAATCAAATCGTGACATGAGTGTATCGTTACATCCCTAATACTAAGCACTGTCAGCTAAAGAGGAGAACCTGACTTGGTGGCAAATGTACTAGGGCTGATCAAATATATATTTTTTTTTTACCAATATTGCGATTTAATATGCGATTACTTTTTAAACTCTTTATCTTCTGTATTATTCAACAATACATCATTGTCTAGTAATGGTGGGAATCTTTAGGCACCTCACGATCCGATTCCGATTCTGGGAGTCACGATCCGATCCCAAAACAATTCTTGAACTTTTTCCGTATTAATTATTAATATTATTAATTTATTAAAAACTTAAAATGTTTTTTATTATGATATATGTAATTATAAGCTTTTTAAAATAATTACACATTATAACATTTTAATTAAAACAATTGCATGTTAATAATTTTAAATATATAAACTAATATAGCTGCAAAACATAAGCTAGTAACTCATAAAGAGGAACAAAAAAACATATTACAAGCAATGAACAGAGAGTGCTTTCAGTATTTAAGAGTGTCTGAACTGTGAGTGATTTTTCTCTTTCTCAGCTTTACTGTTGTTTTTATTATTAATGATGACATCATCATAGACAGAGGGAGACCTGCATTCATGCACAGATCTCTTTTGAAATATAAGATGTTTTTGCCCTGTCTGTTTAATTCATTAAGACATTACTGATGGTGTTTACATTAATGTTGCGTCATAAAAGCATGTTGAGACGCACACAGACGCGTGCTCGCGAGCACTCTTCACAAAGCGCCACGTGAGCATTTGAAATGGAAAGCCTTCTGTCAGTGAGTTTCTTATTTTTAATATACAAGCACACTGCATTCCTAACGACATGAATGAAGCCTTCGGTGAGCATTTGTAAGGAAAATACCGGCGGGCGAGAACACACACTGTAAGCGTGACATCAAGCAAAGTTTCTCACAGCATATCCTGTGCAAAGAAGCCTGCGAATGTCATTGCAATTGGCGCCGTCAACCTTTCGGAACGTTATGAAATATTATTTTATGGTTCGTGTGATTGTGTGTGTGTGTGAGAGAGAGAGAGAGAGTGGAAGCAATCAGAATACGGGTGTTTCTAAAACACACACAGCGCCACCGCGCACCTGCATTTAAAATCTAAGCTCAGAATCATTGGAGAGATGATAGTAGCCTATAGTATGAACAACACAATATTAGATAGATCAAACACAAACAGTTTTTTTTTTCTTTTAGGCCAGGCATATGATATGTGTAACGTGCCAAGTTGCTTCTTCTTCTGCAGACTTTACTCTCGCGTGTCACGTGACCAGACTGTAATCGCAGCCTTTGCGGTTAGGAAATCGTGTTTTATCATATCGCGATATTATCGCAAATGCAATTAATCGTTCAGCCCTAAAATGTACCATGAGAAAGTGTATCTAGGATGCCTTGAAGTTGTATGACAGCTAGTGTTATCAGCAGTGTGAAGAGATGCACAGTCAGACAGACCTCCAGCAGATCATTGGACTCAAAATGAGTTACATTTACTAACACGCTTTCAGAAAGTCACTATCACTATTCCTCGGGACTAGGAAGTATGATGAGTCATTGTTTTGTAGGATGGCTATTCAGTGTACAAGTTAGTCATTTGTTTAGGCAAATGACCCATGAGATCCTATCTCACAGTTCACAGTTTGGTTCACAAAGCCAAATGTTATATGAACACAGAGTGGATATCAAACCTGTTTCTTTTCTCCATCCTTGTCATCGATGTACGACAGAACGAAGTCTATCCTCCGTATGCCATCTCTGAAGTACACAGCATCCTTGCTCTGCTGCTGCTTATCCACCTGCACAAACACACGCAGGGATTTCAACATTTATTTGAACAAAGTCAAGCTTTTATACAAAGACATGCAGCTTTGGGTTAGGTTTACTATCTTTTGAAAAGTGTTCTAGTTAATACACGCATAATAATTTCAAGATATCCTATAAAATATCATCACCGTGAAGGGTGCATAGAAACAGAGCTGTGTGCATGTTTAGACGCTGTGATCTTATCTATATTTATCTCCTAACTCCCACAAAAACAATGCAATTATCCTGCTACACACAGGCTTCATGCGCACATAAATGCTTCAGCACAAGCTGCATACTCAAGAAAATCCAGACTTGAAGAGCAGACACATTTACCATTGCTCTACAAATGTTCAGTCACTTCAGTCACATCGGAATCCACACAATCTGGAATTTCTTTATACAAATGTTGCACCAGGGTTAAGAGCTTCGCTTCATGCACTGCTACATTACTGACAATGAATGGACAATTGACCTTTTTTTGGCCTGTGAAATTGTATTAATGTGGCTGAACCTTTAGTCAAAAGATTGTGTCTAGAGCTTTCAAGGACGATATAAATCATCCATGTACTACAAACTAATTATTGTTCATCAAGCTAGAAAAAGCTAGAAAAAGTTGTTTAGTATTGTTCCTCTGTGTCATTATTGTCATAGTTGTGTGGATGTCCATATTCTCACATAATTAGAACGTTTATAAATTCAGAAGTTATAGTTATTGTTATAATAAACGTTGTTGGTGTGAATGGGCCTGAACATTAACCCAAACCCTGATTAAAAACCCAACATTCATTTATTTGCTATATATATTTTCCAGTCAAAGACATCCACTAAGGGAGCTTTTTATCATATTTTTCTTTATTTCTAGGGATAATTTGATGGGATTATAGGGATAATAATTTGTCCATAAACTATAGCCGAAGTGTAAATGATAGTGATTCTATAATTGGAGATACATTTGGCATTTCAAAAAGTTAAGGGGAAAAAATCATTCTTTCCAGTATCTTCATTTTTACAGCGCTTTTTACAATACAGATTGTTTCAAAGCAGCTTTACAGTGATACATTTTTTTATTTTATTCAGTCCCGCTTTAAAACCCTTCATAGCACTGAGTCCGCTCTTTTAAAAGTTTTAATGACCACAGATGTTGGTGAATCCATGGCCTTAGTGCTCTTAGATTTGAGTTCTGCTTTTGATTTTGTCGATCGCATGATTGTTTTATTTCGGCTTGAACACTCGATTGGTATCACAGGAAGGGTATTGAAATGGTTCCAATCTGTCCTGTCAAATAGAAGATTTATGGTCAATTTGGGCGTCCATTCATCCTCTGTAGCTCATGTCACCTGTGGTGTACCCCAAGGATCGATTCTAGCACCATTATTATTCTTTTTGTTGTACATGTTAGCTCTGGGATCAATTATGCGTAAATTTGGGGTGTCGTACCACTGCTATGCGGACGACACACACCTTTATATACAGGTACTGGTCATATAATTAGAATATCATCAAAAAGTTGATTTATTTCACTAATTCCATTCAAAAAGTGAAACTTTTATTATATTCATTCATTACACACAGACTGATATATTTTAAATGTTTATTTCTTTTCATTTTGATGATTATAACTGACAACTAATTATCAACTAATAATTGACAACAATTATTTCTTTATGGTATTGTTTGTCAACTCTGTTACAATGTGTGGAAATAACATTGGTAACAGAGTTTGACAGTAACAGAATTGACAATTTTACACTTTTTGGTCAAAAATTTGCTAGCATAAATGATTAGATAATTGCATTAATGAGAAATTGAACAGGTGTTCCTAATAATCCTTTAGGTGAGTGTATGAGTTATATTCTACTGAACCTGTTAGTGATGTCTTGATTATTTAATGTATGTTTAAATAAATCTGTCATGAAAATGACAGACACTGTGTATAAATTATCCGTTTTTAACACATACACTCACCTAAAGGATTATTAGGAACACCTGTTCAATTTCTCATTCATGCAATTATCTAATCAACCAATCACATGGCAGTTGCTTCAATGCTTTTAGGGGTGTGGTCCTGGTCAAGACAATCTCCTGAACTCCAAACTGAATGTCAGAATGGGAAAGAAAGGGTATTTAAGCAATTTTGAGCGTGGCATGGTTGTTGGTGCCAGACGGGCCGGTCTGAGTATTTCACAATCTGCTCAGTTACTGGGATTTTCACGCACAACCATTTCTCGGGTTTACAAAGAATGGTGTGAAAAGGGAAACACATCCAGTATGCGGCAGTCCTGTGGGCCAAAATGCCTTGTTGATGCTAGAGGTCAGAGGAGAATGGGCCGACTGATTCAAGCTGATAGAAGAGCAACTTTGACTGAAATAACCACTCGTTACAACCGAGGTATGCAGCAAAGCATTTGTGAAGCCACAACACGCACAACCTTGAGGCGGATGGGCTACAACAGCAGAAGACCCCACCGGGTACCACTCATCTCCACTACAAATAGGAAAAAGAGGCTACAATTTGCACAAGCTACCCAAAATTGGACAGTTGAAGACTGGAAAAATGTTGCCTGGTCTGATGAGTCTGGATTTCTGTTGAGACATTCAGATGGTAGAGTCAGAATTTGGCGTACACAGAATGGGAACATGGATCCATCATGCCTTGTTACCACTGTGCAGGCTGGTGGTGGTGGTGTAATGGTGTGGGGGATGTTTTCTTGGCAAACTTTAGGCCCCTTAGTGCCAACTGGGCATCGTTTAAATGCCACGGCCTACCTGAGCATTGTTTCTGACCATGTCCATCCCTTTATGACCACCATATACCCATCCTCTAATGGCTACTTCCAGCAGGATAATGCACCATGTCACAAAGCTCGAATAATTTCAAATTGGTTTCTTGAACATGACAATGAGTTCACTGTACTAAAATGGCCCCCACAGTCACCAGATCTCAACCCAATAGAGCATCTTTGGGATGTGGTGGAACGGGAGCTTTGTGCCCTGGATGTGCATCCCACAAATCTCCATCAACTGCAAGATGCTATCCTATCAATATGGGCCAACATTTCTAAAGAATGCTTTCAGCACCTTGTTGAATCAATGCCACGTAGAATTAAGGCAGTTATGAAGGCGAAAGGGGGTCAAACACAGTATTAGTATGGTGTTCCTAATAATCCTTTAGGTGAGTGTATATAGGCTAATATAGGTCATATATTTAGTGAAAGAGTTGATTTCTCTAGTGAACTAACAGCTGTGGACTCTGAATGACTTCTGAAGTAAATGCTGCGTTACATTGTTCTCAAGCTGTTTTATTGTCTTTCCGCGGTTGAAACACTGATTGAGCGATTACAAGTCAAGTCAAGTTTATTTATATAGCGCTTTTAACAATGTAGATTGTTTCAAAGCAGCTTTACAGTGTTAAACAGGAAAATAATGTAGCATAATTTTATTAAGCTGTATAGCTGTATAGATTACACCACATATGATACATTTCAGTAAGTTGTAATGTATCCTCAACTTATTAATTTAAGATATATTAATTTATGTTTATTCTTTAGGAAGAGATGATCGCGTTCACTCTATACAGTCTATACAGCGCCTATGCAGTCACATCACATTAAAGAGCGTCAACATGGCATTTATCGTTTGAATTTCATGATAAAATGGACTTAATATTTATTATGTTCGTGTGGGAACTCGGATTGAAGTGTGTTTCGCGCTTAAACCAAGCCAACTGTTAAAGATTGCATTCGGACACGATACATTCATGCGTGCACCAAACCGATACCGAAACGGTTCGATACGAATACGTGTACCGTTACACCCCTAACCGAAAGTATTATATTGTTATGGCCCGTAACATCTTATGATCCATGACAATGAGTAACAAAGTATTACAAATATAACCATTTGAAAAAAGCTGACTTTTTTTTTTACTTTGGACACTAAATGTACCTGCAAATACAGTATCACACACATACTGTGATACTGAATAATTAGGTATTATGGCATTAGCATGAAACAGCACAGCTCTCAGTAATTCTCTTCCTCTCCTACAGCTCAAAGTATTGAAATAAACAGCACTGTGATTGCTGCCCCCTACTGTTCAGTACAGCCTGATGGAAAGATATACACACTGAGAAAGGCCTCTGCATACATACATTTCTTCAAAAGCAGGCGAGTGCATTAAACCCTGTTTTAATCTCAGTCTACGAGGTGCATTTCAGCCCTGAGTGGGACATTTTCCACCTCAGCTAGCACTAGTTAAAAGACTGCAGGCTATACTTTGAGCCAGGAAAATAACAGCAGTGCCGCTCCAGCCCTGACAGCCTGCAGCTGTTCTCCAGCAACTAAAAATAACTTACATTCGCTGCATAACACAAACAAATACAGCCGGTGACCACAAAGGCAGCCGGGGCGTAAAACACCTCTAGATTCTCTCACGGCCACTTCCAGGGATGTGACCAAAACGAGTGGCATTTCTGTGAGGTTTGACACCGCTGATTTTCTTACGCCGCTCCTACAAACAAAACCTCCCGATGACGACCAGCAGTCTACGGCTAACACACCCCTACTAGAGTCCGCAAGTAACCCATTAGTGAAAGCAATTACCGCTGGCTAGTAAAGTCGGGACACTGCTAATCGCATCCCCCAGAGATCCTCCTCCGTTACTCCACAGACAGCTGACGGGAGACGGGAGAAGGAGAGAAATGGAGAGAAGAGAAACACTTTACCTCCAGTCCGTCTATCAAGTGCTGCATCATTCACACGTCTGGGAGTCTCCAGAGCGGAGATCTCCTCCTTTCCTACAAGAGCCCAGCAAATCGGACACACATACGCAAACACACACTGTAAAGCGGCCCTCCTTTAAAATGCACACACGCCCAGTCAATAACAGAGTGGAATGAGAGACAGAGAGCAGGGGGCTTGCAGGGACGATGACATCATCGTGCCAGCAGGGCGGTCCTCATAATGTAATCTAATGTCTAGATGCTGGTCGGCAGCATAAGGTGTGTTTATCAGCATGGGATGCTGGTCGCTCTCCAGTATGGGAAGTGAGAGTGCTGGTGGTGGACCAGCACGAGACCAGCTCTAACTATGTGTGTATAATAAAGGTTGTGTAATAATTGCCTAATATTATCTCTGCTTTGGTGCTGTACGGACGTTGCACAATGCCCAGATAACCACCCTTCTCATCTGAGCTGCCTCAGTCTGTCACCGCTCGCCAATGTCAAAATGTTTGAGATGACCAGTCAAATCGAAGTAGGCCGGCTTTATGTTCACACACTCTAAAAAATGCTGGGTTAATTGGAGATCTCCTTTAAAAAATGGAGGGAGGGTCTAATGCTATTTCATGCATTCTGTCTTATTTACACTGGTTCTCATGCTAAACATGAGTCGGACGTATGACATAGTATTTCTGAGCCAAATACATTCCTTCAGTATTCAAACAAGTTTCAGAACTTTTTTTTTCGAGTATGGCCCTGTATAACCCCTTTTCCACCAAAGCAGTGCTGGTGCTGGTTCAGAGCCAGAGCCTAGTTTCAAATCGGTTCTTTGTCTTTCCACACCCAAAGCACCAGCTCTGAACCAGGAAAAGTGGTTCTTAAGTAGCACCAAAACATTGCTGGTCTAGAAGTAAGAACCGCTTGCGTCAGGGGCTGGGGGCGGGGTTACCGTGACCAACCAGACGAACATAAACAAACTTGAGACCGCCATTTTTGAAATAGCAGCTAATGGAGCTAATAGCGGCTCGATTGTAATCTCCGTCTATACAATTTAGGGTGAGCTGCACGAATGCGTTGGATTCGCTGTGTTTTGATGCCGATGTAGGATCGTAAAGCCATGTGCATCAATAGTAATGCAGCGTCCGCCATTGTTGATGGAAGGCTTGTTCGAGATGCATCAGCGCTGTGCAGACCGATCGCCATATGACATCAAAGTACAGCGAGAGCATATGACTCCTTATGCTTTTGTTTCACTCATGCTGTGTTTTGATATCATACTGATCGGTCTGCGCAGCGCCGATGCATCTCGAACAAGCCTGGTGTGTTTGTGTTTTCCGCTGCCTCGCTAGCGTTGCTGAGGCAAACCGGTTCTTAGAAGGCTCGTCAGTGGAACCAACCGGCATTGACTCACTGGCTCTGAACTAGCACCCGGTTCATGCTGGTGGAAAAGAGAAGCTGAACAAGTTGCTCTTTCCCTCATACACACACACACACACACACACACACACACACACACACACACACACACACACACACACACACACACACACATCAACCAGAGCGAGAGCAAGAGCAAGAGTGCGCCCATCGACGAGCTTCGTTCGGTTACGGGAGCCGTCGGCGGCGCTGGCATTTTGTTTTTAGACCATGAAATCAACAATGTCACTAAAGAAGTGTGTGTGTGTGTGTGTGTGTGTGAGGGAAAGAGCAACTTGTTCAGCTTCTCAAATAACCCAGTGTTAAGGGAACAGTGGATGCAGTTTCCGGAGTTCTGCAAGTGTGTGTGTTTGTTCCCGGTCATGAGTGGAAACCGCAGGCGGTGAGTGAAACTGCATCAAATGTGTGTGTTTTGTTGGCAATGGGCGAGTAAGTGCATATAATGTGAACAACACCAACATATAGTGAATACAAAATTATCCAGGGATAGTGCCATGTATTGTGTGTGTGTGTGCGTGCTCGAGATTCTTTAGCTCCACCCACTGCACGCAAGTTCATCTATTTTCGGAAAGAATCGTTACAGCGTATCTGTCTTTTATAAATATGATAAAGCTAGAGACTCTTGGGAGATATGAAGGATCAACACTACTCTATAGATACTCAACATTAACATGAGACGTGTGTGTGCTACGTACGCTTTAACCCAAATGCTGGGTTCAGCCTGCTGGGTTATTTTATTGGGTTATTTTTAATATCTTTACCCAGTGCTGGATAGGGCTGCATGATATATCGCTTTAGCATCGATATTGCAATGTGCGCATCCGCAATAGTCACATCGTGGATGTGTGATGTCAAGTATAGGGATCGCAGATGATCAGGCTGCTCCCCGGTTGGGAACGCATTTGATTCGCGGAATAACTGCAAAGTTTAACCATCATAGTGTTTTTGACTCTTTTAATTACTATAGTGTATGAAATGTGCCTTACGAATGCACTTGCCTTCTGTGCGGTTGCTAGGGTGGTGCGGGAGGTGGTTGGTAGAGTGTTGCTATGTGGTTGCTAAGGCGTTTTGTGTAAGGTGGATGCTCAGGTGGTTGTCATAAAGTTCGGTGTTAGGAATGTTTTATTAGCACCTTGATATGCTGTTGCAAGGGTGGTCTGGGTGGTTGTTAGGGCGTTGCTATGTAGATGCTGGGGTGCTCTGGATGGTTGCTATGATTGACAGGGCATTGCTACATGTTTGCTAGAGAGGGAGGTGGCTAGGGCATTGTAAAGTAGATGCTCAGTGGTTGTCAGAGAGTTTCTGTGGGTATTTTTATGCATGTTACTATGCTGTCGCAAAGGTGGTCTAGGTGGTTGTTAGGGTGTTGCTATGTAGTTTCTGAGGAGCTCTGGACGGTTGCTATGATTGACAGGGCATTGCTACATGGTTGCTAGAGAGAGAGAGAAAGAGAGAAAGAGAGTTGCTAGGTGGCGCTAGGGTATTGTAAAGTAGATGCTCACATGGTTGTCAGAGAGTTTCTGTGGTTGTTTTTAAGCATGTTGCTATGCTATCGCAAAGGTGGTCTAGGCGGTTGTTAGGGCATTGCTATGTAGTTGCTGGGGTGCTCTGGATGGTTGCTATGATTGACAGGGCATTGCTACATGGTTGTAGACAGGGAGTTGGCTAGGCCATTGTAAAGTACATGATCAGATGGTTGTCAGAGAGTTTCTGTAGGTGTTTTTAAGCATGTTGCAAAGGTGGTCTAGGTGGTCGTTAGGGCGTTGCTATGGTGTTCTTTTAAAAGAGCCCATCCTCAAGGCTATGATATTCTGGTCTCAATAAGGCTGAAGTCACTCCCTCAATGTAAATCTAGGGAAATTATTCTTTCTTGTAATCATTTACATTGACAAATTACATGTTAAGTGGGTAAATCTGTCCGTTTTGGGTAAACTAACCCTTAAAGTATGCTGAGCTATGAAAGAGTATCTGCTGAGCAATACTTTTCCACAGTACATTCTCTCTGCTGTCATTTGCATGTCAAGCCTAAAACCCATATACAGATCGTGACATTTCCAAAAAGACCAACCTCAGCATCAGAAAGTTGCAATAGCATGTAAATAATCAGGTGCATATCTGATGACTTCCCCAGTCTTCTTCACATCTGCCCTGTACTTTCCCAGTGTTTTTCAGAGTTCATTCTGGCATTAGTTACTCACTCACATCATATCCTGTACAGATTTATTCCTGCCATTGTGTCAGTGCTAGCATTTGTTGTTTTGGGTGAACTGTCCCTTTAAGAGTGATGTAGCCTGATCCCTTTCTAAACAAATCTCACTGGCACACACAGGAATCCTCCTCTGTGCAAACATCATCTAATTAACTTCCTGCCGTCTCTTTACTGTACGCAGGAATATGTTTGACCTGGCAGAGCAGCTGCTGTTCTTTCACTACAGATCTCTTTCATTTACTATAATTACAGCTTGAAGACGATGCATATGAACACATGTTAGAAATAAAGCGGTCAATAATAGCCATACGCTCCTGCAGTGACATATAGAGTAAGTACATGCGTGGTTAGGTAAATCAGGCCGGGACACAGTGAGCTGCAGAGCCACCAGCCACAAAAAGCAGCATCTCCAACACTGATATATAATTATGTAACATGACACAATTAGAGACTCAGACTCTAGCTATAAAAAACACAGCTAATGAACATGATGGTGCGTTTCTGTTCACAGACATGTTATCATCCAGGGAAGGAAACTTAGTAGTTAGAAACGTAATCGTTTTTTGATGCTGTTTTTGAGACTTGTAGCTCAAGCACTACACACTAAAACAAGCAATTGATAAGAAAGTTGAACATAATCATGGTCAAATTAATCAAAAGTTCAATCAACTGTTTTCAATAATGTGCAAACCATATGACAACATTTCAACAAACGGGTTAAAGATTTCCTGTTCTGTGATCTCCATTTGTGTTTCTCAGAAACTGTCCTCGGGAGCTTTAAAATACTGCATTCATAATCAGCACTAAACATCATTTATTGATTCTGCAATGCATGCTCGGAGCTCACAGACCCTTACCGTTCAATATTAAACCCTTTGTTCTCTAGCCTGAACAGCATGTGGGATAATATTGGGGATTTAAAATGTAGAGTTTCAAAGTAATGGTGCGTTCAAGTCCGCCTGGGAAGTTTGTATTGGGAAGTCGTATTTACGACATCAGGTGCGTTCAAGTCACTTTCGTCGGAGCAAGATGGCGGCGTACCTTCTCTTAAAGGGGGATCTTATGCCATTCATGCATTCTGATTTATTTACACGGTTAAAGAGTTGATTCTCATTAGGGATGCACCGATATGAACATTTTGGGCGATACCGATATCCAATAATTCTTTATATTTGAAAGCCGATAACCGATATATTGGCCGATAAATCTAAATACAAATTTTAATAAACTCTGAGAGCCTGATTACAAAAACAATGTCCCAAACACTTCAACATAAATCAAACCTATACACTACAGTAGCCTATTTGACCCAGTGTAAGATTCCTTACCTTTTCAAATTAATTTTACACTCCTATGGCCAACTTACTTTATATATATAAAAAATACTTACAACACTTTAACACTTTACAATAAGGTTGATTGTTTGTTAGTATTAGTTAACCAACAATGAATGAACAATACTTCAACAGGATTTATTCATCTTAGTTCATGTTAATCTCAATATATTCAGACCCAACGTTGTGTGTTAGCATTAGGTCTGCACTGTGAATGGACTGTTAATAAACACAAACATTTTATTACTAACATTAACAAAGGTTATTGCTCTCTGTTTGTTCGTGTTAGTTAATGCATTAACAACTGAGACCTTATTTGTAAAATGTTACCAAAAATGATATTGCCTAAAAAATAAAAAATAATATACCTAAATAATGCAAACAAGTTATTGAACAGCATTACTTATGTGACGTTCACACCGGACGCAATTCGACGCTTGAACATTTTGAGTTTACTCGCTTCATTCGCGCGTGAAATTCGCGTGTGACAACTACACAACAGACGCGAATTCGCGTCATGGGAGGGGCTTCTATATGAGCCAATATGAGCCAGCTGGTCTCGGTCACTTGACATCTTTTTTGTAAAAAATACTACTATTAATGTGTGACAAAACGTAGTTTAAAGACTTTCCAGGCGATAATATAGCTGTTTAAAGCTCAAATCTGTGGTTAATTTATAAAAAGAGTGCCTATTTGAGCATTTTATCTGGCGTTTTCGGAGTTGTAAGATCCAGGTGATCAGTGACATTCTGCGCTCGTTTACCCGGCAAGACCCGCCTTTCCTCGGCTAGTCCTTCTCACATTTGCCGCTGGCTCTGGCTCTTTTTTCTGCTCCAGTCTCGTTGTGAAATGGCTGACATAGATTTTGTTGAGAGGGTAGCTGACTGTCCGACCTCCTCACTCACTTTCTTCCAAGCAAGATCCTTTTTATTCCTGTTCCTGTAGTGATAGGATGATGTATCATACAGCTCCGGGTATCCACATACGGCCACGATTATCTTGTCCTCCATTGTTGTTCGGATTTCTGCCTCCGCTTGTAAATGCGTCACTACTAGAGCAAGCTCGTGATTGGTTAACGCGGCGCGAAATATCCGCCAAAGTTTTTCAACTTGCGCGTTCAAAACGCTCAATTCGCGTCATTCGCGCGAATCGCGCCGCAGAATTCCATTTCGCGTCTCTGCATTGACTTAACATGTAAATCACTTGCGCGAATCGTGTCCGGTGTGAACGCACCATTGAGGCGGCGAGATTCGAGCGATTCGCGCGATTGAGGCGGCACGAATGACGCGACTTGAGCGTTTTGAACGCGCGATTCGCGCGAATCGCTAAAGTTGAAAAATCTGAACTCTGGCGGATATTTCGCGCCGCGTTAACCAATCACGAGCTTGCTCTAGTAGTGACGCATTTACAAGCGGAGGCAGAAATCTGAACAACAATGGAGGACAAGATAATCGTGGCCGTATGTGGATACCCGGAGCTGTATGATACATCATCCTATCACTACAGGAACAGGAATAAAAGGAATAAAGGAATAAAAAGGATCTTGCTTGGAAGAAAGTGAGTTATTGTGAGCCATTGTGAGCCAAGTGAGCCATTTCACAACGAGTCAGGAGCAGAAAAAAAGAGCCAGAGCCAGAGCCAGCGGCAAATGTGAGAAGGACTAGCCGAGGAAAGGCGGGTCTCGCCGGGTAAACGAGCGCTGAGCGCCGCTGATCCCATGGATCTCACAACTCCGAAAACGCCAGATAAAATGCTCAAATAGGCACTCTTTTTATAAATTAACCACAGATTTGAGCTTTAAACAACTATATTATCGCCTGAAAAAGTCTTTAAACTACGTTTTGTCACACATTAATAGTAGTATTTTTTACAAAAAAGACGAACTGGCTCATATAGGGCAGAAGCCCCTCACTTGACGCGAATTCGCGTCTGTTGTGTATAATTGTCACACGCGAATTTCACGCGCGATTCGCTCAAAATGTTCAAGCGTCCACCTTCGCGCGAATCGCGTCTGGTGTGAACGCACCATTAGGCTGCATAATAAAGAAATCAGAATGCAAGTGCATGAAATAACCTCCGTACAGACAATAAGGAAATGGTTTTAATCAAACCGTATATTGTTGATGGAAATTATACGAGAACAATAAATGTGCTAGTTATAAAAAATAACGCTTCTGTGTTTTTGAAAAAAATATGTTTAAAATTACAGTAATAGTAAACATGTTTAATATTAGTCTAGTCTATTAGGAATAATGTTGCTGTTTGAGAGCACGCTGAAGCTGGAGAGAATGAACGAACAACCGTAAACTGAAGCGCTTAGAAGGTTAATTAACAACTAAACGCATCATATATGAGAACAATCAGATATTTATACAAAATAAATATAATATTACAATATTTACTTCACCACAGACTCATTTTTGTATATATTTAGCTTGTGTCCCTAGATATAGCTTTCACCCCACCTTCAAGAATATTTCATTCCTTATCATTTGATATTTCATCATCCACCAGGCAATAACAGTTAGAAAAGTCATGGCACACAGCAAGACACGTTACAACCTTGCATCTCATTTAAACAAGCCCATAATCATGAGTATAACCATTAACACGACTGTCTTTACACAATCCAATACATTACACCACCCTACATTATTTCCCACTTAGTATTTAATTTTACACAACCGAACGGGTTGCCATGCATTCATAATGCTCTTCAAACCACAACAGCATAATAAAGTCTAATATGACCAAATGCAAGACGCTCACTCAAAGCACACAACCACACACACACACACACACAGTGCAGCCCTCTTTACCGTGTCGTACCCTGGAGCGATACTTCAGAAATAAAGCTCTCTTTCTCCAGATCTGTGGATGAATTGAGTGTGTTGTGAGGTTAATGACACTGGAATACACACACAAACAATAGAGCACACAAATGTCAACACAATAAACCATCCGGGCGAGTCCACTTGATCTTCATCTGTCACTAATTTATTTCAGAATGCTTTATTGTAATAATGAAGCCAGATGACGTCAGATAAAACAATCTGATCAGGTTATCAACAGCAATATTTATAATTATTAGATTATTACTCCTATGCTGGCATTAAGTTACAAGGCCAAAGATTCTCTTATTTGCATGACGCCTTCGGTTTTACAAGGCCTCGATCAGCAGTGAGTGAACGGCCATCCTGAAGTAACAGGACATGCAAACACTCTGGTTGAGTAGACAGAAGCAGAATATTAACTAGATGAGTAAAGTTTGTTGACAAACTTTGATGTTAGCGTAACAAAGCCATGTCTGAAAGTTTAAAATCCTTTTGAACAGCTTGAGGTTTGAAGGTTTTATTCAGAGAAATGACACGATTTAGCACTTTGCTAGCATGAATGAGGATGTTTTAATACATTGCTAGCATGATTTAACACGCTTCTAGTATGTTTTACCATGTTGTTAGCATTAATTAGTATGTTTATAACATGAATTAGCATGTTGATAGCATGAATTAGCATTTTGCTAACATAATTTAACATGTTAACATGAATTAGAATGTTGCTAGCATGAATTAGTATGTTTACAACATGAATTAACATGTTGCTAGCATGAATTAGCATGAATTAGCATGCTGCTAGCTTGATTTAACTTGTTTTACTCAGAGAAAGTAAAGAAAAATGTTGCTAGCATGAATTAGTATGTTTTACCACATTGCTAACATGATTTAACACTCATGGATTGGCATGTTTAACACATTGCTGGCATTATTTAACACGCTTCTTGTATGTTTTACCATGTTGTTAGCATGAATTAATATGTTTATAACATGAATTAGCATGTTGCTAGCATGAATTAGCATGTTTTGCTAGCATGATTTCAAATATTAAAATTAATTAGCATTTTGGTAACATAATTTAACATGTTAACATGAATTAGAATGTTGCTAGCATGAGTATGTTTTACCACATGGCTAACATAGATTATCATGTTGCTAACATAATTTAACATGTTGTTAGCATGAATTAACATGCTTTAACATTTTGCTAGCATGAATTAGCATGTTTTAACATGTTGCTTTACCACATTGCTAACATGAATTAGCCCATTACTAACAAAATTACCGTGTTGCTAATGCAAATTAACATGTTGCTAACATTATTCACCATGTTGTTAGCATTAATTAACATGTTTTAACATTGCTAACATTAATTAGCATGTTTGTTAACATGATTTAACATGTTAACGTGAATTAGTATGCAGTTAACATGAATTAGAATGTCGTTTACATGATTTAATAACATGCCGCAAACAAAAGTTTTTTACCACATTGTTAACATGAATTACCATGTTGCTAGCATGAATTGGCATTTTTCTATTTTTCTATTTTTTTTAAAGGATTGTTAGCATAATTTAACATGCTTTACCACATTGCTAACATTAATCATTTAGCATGTTAACATGTATTAGCTTTTGCTAGCATGATTCAACATGTTGTTAGCATTAATTTACATGTTTTAACATTGCTAACATTAAATAACATGTTTGCTAACATGATTTAACATGTTAACATGAATTAGTATGTAGTTAACATTAATTATAATGTATGATTTAACAACATGCCTATTTTATTGGGTGTTTTTCTTCATGTTTATAGTGTTACTAATTTACAATTAATTCTGCTTAAGTTATTGTGATGACTTGATATATATATATATATATATATATATGTATATATATATATATATATATATATATATATATATATATATATATATATATATATATATATATATATATATATATATATATATATATATATATATATATATATATATATGTATAAATGAAATATCTGATGTTCAACTATATGATCAAATGTGTGTTTCATGATGGCCCACTTCAAACTCACACACAAACACAAACACACTCCTTCTTACCCCCATAAAGCTGGAGAGGTGCTGCTGTGGTTCAGTGTGTTCTCTCTCACACTGCTCACACTCAACCACTGAAGAGTGACTCGAGCACACAGACACAGTGCTGGTGCACTCAGACACTACACTCAACATGGACTACACACACAGGACAGAGAGAGGAGAGGAGAAGAGAAAGGGCAGATGAGCAACACAGTGTGCTTATCTTGATTCTGTCTAAGAAGATGAAAACCATAAAAGCATAAAAAGGCCAAGAAAATGATAGGGAAGGGTGGTGGACGGATAACAGCAGAGATAAAGTGAACTTCAGTTGACACCAACATTACTGAGTCTGAGGGGTGGACAGTTATCAATATGGTTCACCCAAAAATGAAAGTTATTTACATGCCCTAATGTCATTCAAAACCTGTATGATTTATTTCTTCCGTGGAACACAAATGAAGACATTTTCAAGAATGTTCACGCTGCTCTTTTCCATGCGATAAAAGGGATAATAGAGTTAAGCTCCAAAAATGGCAAAAAAAGCAAAGCATGTGTGTATATTTGAACAAGATATTCAAAAAATGTTTCGATTAAAAAGGGGATCACTGTCAGAGCCGAGTAAATAAAGATGGGACATGAGTGGAGCTCGCTTTTTTATGCTCACAGAGCAGTCCTTCCAGAAAAATGCGGGTTTTTTTGTGATTGTTGCGTGCAAAAATCCTTGATTATGCGGCATGTTTTCTTAAAAAATGCGATGAAAAATGCGGGATATTTATGCAATTTTATGCGATGAAATTGCGGGAACTTGCAAAAACTGCGGTTTGATGAAAAAGAGAAAAAAAGCACTACATCACAGAAAGTGCTGGGAATATTTAAGTTCTCATCTTGTTTTATTGAAGACCTTAATAAACACATGGCTCAAATTTACAAAACATTGAGTCAAACAAGTTCTGTCGCTTTACAAAAGGAATATGCTACAACTTCTGAAAAATGAATAAATAACTTCCTGTTTTACAGAGGTAGCTTTACAAAACAGACATTAAAAGTGCAATCTCTTAAAGGGTTAGTTCATCCAAAAATTTTTATTCTGTCATTAATGACGTCCCCTCATGTCGTTGGACACCCGTCAGACCTCCGTTCGTCTCTAAATAACGACTGATATAGTGATGACCGATTTCAAAACACAGCATCATGATGCTATGAATCAGCGAGTCGATTCAAGATTCGGATTGCGTGTCAAACTGCTGAAATACGTGACTTTGGCGATCCGAACCGCTGAATCGACTCACTGATTCATAACGCTTCAAACCACTGAATCGACTCACTGATTCATAACGCTTCGAAGCTTCATGATGCTGTGTTTTGAAATCGGTCAACACACCGGGAAACTGCTTTGCGCATCTTTTGCTGTTATTTTTGTTGGCAAATGAGAGTTTGCGCTTCATCATGGTTTCACCGATATCTATGGTTTCTCCACGGGGTTTGCAGCTTTTCGATGATGTTCACGTCGGGTAATTACGTCACTTCAAAACGTTCCCATGGCAACAGGGGGAAATGGCGGCTCTTGTGTGAAGTAAACAAAAATTTTTCAACTTTCTGCTAATATATATATGACTTTTTTTGCAACGAAAATGTGGGGATTATGAAATCATGCTAGCCCCGCATATTTTGCACGCGGAAATAGGTAATGTATGCGGCGAAAGTGCGGCGTATTTGAAAAAATGCGGTCCCCGCATAAATATGTGGACTTTGGCTGATTATGCGCTAAATCACGCGATCGCATAATCGCGTTTTTCTGGAGGGACTGACGGAGGCAACAGCGATATTATATTCGCACAAAAAAGTTGTGAATCTGATAAAGCGCATGCACGTGAAGGACTGACTGCACTGCAGAATTTATCAAGAAATTGTAGGCTATGGTCAGCATGTTTTACCATGTTGTTAGCATTAATTAGCATGTTGCTAGCATGATTTTTATCGCATTGATAAGATGAAGGTACCATTTGCTAGCATGAATTAGCAGGTTTTAACATTGTTCCCATGAATTATAATGTTGTTAACATGTTTTAGCATGTTGTTAGCATACATTAGCATTTTGCTACCATGAATTAGCATGTTGCTAGCATTATTGACGGATATGATTTGACGGATTCACTCTTTACGTTAGAGCGGAAAGACTGAACGCTTCTCCAGAGAGGAATACTTATATTTTTTATATTTAAACGTGTGTGTGCTTCTTCGCGTCCCTGTGTGTGTAATAATCAGAGTGTACCTGCACTGTGCACCACCTATAGGCTCATATTACTAACACACCTTTAAACAACACAACAAATTCCTCACTCTTGACTTTAGAGCAGGTTTGTGTTGGTCAATGGCGCAATCGTTTCAGTTCCTCACAATAGCATTAGCAACACGCCAACAATGCTCCTGAACACACCTGGTTTTCAGACCAGACGCCCATGGGTGAACAGATGGCGCAAGTGCATTTGACATTTAAACATTGTGGAGCTGGACGTGAGAATGAAAACTGTGTTGAGCTGAAACTATAAAACACTTGCGTCGCGTCTGGCGTCACATTGCCCCCATTGAATCACTCATTCAAGAGTTTTGTTTAAAATGATGATTCATCCAGCAATTAAACACGTGAAGTCTTTGAGTCTTTGAATCATTAAAAAAGAAATAACAATAGTACAATTATTTAAATATTTGTATATGGACTGCAGTGATTTATATTTTGCCTCTAGTAATTTAGCCTACATGATATTTTATTTAGTTGTTTATTCAGAATTAAGGGAGTATCGTGATTCTCAATTTATTCAGAATCGTGCGGCTACTAGTTTCTCAAGTCATCAAGAAATGTTCTCCCCAAATAAAGCCTTGTTTTACTGTTAAAAACGGCCAAAACAAAGATTAGCAAACCTGCAGACACACTGGATGCTCTCTGGGGACAGGTACGAGTTATTTTTCATATGCAAACTAGATGGATGTGCAAGGGGAAAGTGGAGCTGATTTGAATGAATGTGTCATAATGGAAGGACACCTGTCTAGGCAAACACAAGCTGACCATATGAGCTAATAAATGATATGAGTTCCCATGCACTGTGTTATTAATGAACATACACATCTCTTTATTAATGCATTGTCCTGGGACTAAGCACTCTTTGCTCATAGGACATATATAAATGCCTTTCTTTGAAAACTACTCTATTGCGTGTCTATTTATTTATCTCAACAAAGGAAGGTTTTTAATCGTTTTTTTTTTTTATAACACAGAACCAAATTATGCAATAACCTGCTATATGACACCTGCTTTTTGGCTGAACAATGAATGCCATGAAAACCCTACGAAAATTATTTATACCAAATCTCCAGTCTCACTTTAACATATGATATTTCTTCATGTGCTAGTGAGATATGGTTCCTCTGTAGAGCATAGGGATGGGCATTTCAAGCAAAAATAATATTCGAAGATCGCTGGGAATTATTCGATTTTTATTCGAAAATCACAACTCCTCCCCCGCATGCACGCATGTAAAGGCTACACACATATAAACAGAGAGAGAGAGAGAGAGAGAGGGAGAGAGACCATTCACACTCTCGATCTGTATGATAACAAACTGTTTAATTCATTAGGGAATAGGCCATCAACTCAAGCCATATAATTATTGTAACATGCTGAAACATATGACATTGCCCCAAGTTACCGCAACCGTTAAATGCCACAAGTCTACAGTGTGCGCGTGAGGCGATGTGTTCTTCTTCTGTTGTCTCAGGGTGTTTTTACTCTGGCAGTTTAGTTGGAAATGGAGCACGGTTTGCATGAAAAAGTGCTAATGTGAAAGCTTACATACAGAGCTTAGTGTGCACTGAGGTATCGAACCCGAGAACACACAACCGGAGTTCGGTTGCTCTCGGAGCTGTGCCGCGATTCACGTGAATGTGAAACAACACTCAGGTGCGCACTTGTTCTGGAAGAAAAGTAACAGCGCATGCGTTTTAGCCGATTGCAATGTCATTAGTTCAATAACACACATGTAAGTGATGATAGTGTTGATGATTTACTTGAAATACAATCGTGAGAGCGAGCCTGCAGTGTATTCGCGCATAGAATCAGGGCACATGCAATCAGGGCAGCAAATGAATGGCAATTCACGTCTCCTCAAAAGAGTCTGTTTGCAAGCAGCAAAGCCGCCTTCAAGCAACACACATACGGTTAACCCAAGTGTTGTTTACTCAGCTGCACATAATAGCACCAAATTAATAATAAAAATATATATATATATTTGACCCACGTTCTGTTTACTATCATGCCTGTGCACGTTTGTGATGATGTTAGATGAACGCAAACGCACCAGGGTTCAAGTTGAGTGTGAAACCAGACCAACGCTGCGGAGGCGGAGGGAAGAATCAGCTCGGACCGCAGCAAACGTGCCCAGTATAAACACCCTGAGAGCTGACTGACAGCTTTAGGTGCGTTATTGGCAGCGCCTCCCTCTGGTTATATGAACGCTTCAAAACATGGGGATTTTTTGGGGGACGATAATCGCACAAACTATTCGATATTCTATAATTAAATCAACTAATGAATATTCGAAAATCACGACCCATCCCTAATAGAGCAGTGGTTTTCAATCCTGGTCCTGGGGACCCGTAGGTCTCCCTTATTTAACACACCTGATTCAGATCATCATTGTTAGGTGGGAGCTCTAGGGACTGAACTGAGGCCATGTCCACACGCTTATTTTTCTCTATAGTTTTGGCCTTCCGTCCACACTGAGACAGCGTTTTAACCTTTTAAGCTCTGGGACCATTTGTGGGATTTCCACCTGGATTTGGCCTACCCAAAGCTTCCCATACCCACAAACAGCCCAAACTGTCTGCAGGGTGCTAGAGCTGTTCTCCGGGAAAAATGGCATTTGGGGGGTAAAATATGTGTTATTTTGGCTGGACTGCCTGCTAAATTTCGCATTCCTGTGTCTGTATATCACACAATTGGGGTCGCTTCAACCCGCGGACTTGGCAACACAGTGCAGTTGAGTTCTGTTGACATTTGACAACTAACGTTATGCGTCACTCCGTTGCTCTGATTGGTTGTAGGTCTATCCAATTGAGGTCTTTCCTGGTTCGGTTTAAACACGCCCCATAATCACAGCCCAACGGAGCAGTATCAGACTCATATTCTGACTAGAATTGAGTATGACGACGTCAGGCTACATATTAACTCCAATTTTGGTTAAAATGTAAAGTTCATGTCTTTGCACAGCAGGATAATTAGTTACCAAAAATGTATGTTAAGAATCGTTTTGGGAACCGGATCGTAACTCCCAGAATCGGAATCGGATTGAATCGTTAAGTGCCTTAAGATTCCCACCCCTAGTATTTACCGCTATATATACCACCGTGTGTGTGTATGGGAAGCTTTTCAATTTGGGTCGGCCAAATCCAGGCGGAAATGGTCCCAGAGTAATTTAGTGTAAATACGTTACTTTGTGTAAAACAAATGCCAATGTGATGCATATCTCCAGAAAGTAGAGACTCTAAGCTTTCAAATGGTACCATATGAAGTCAGAGCTGACTACATGATGATGTCATTCGGGACCCTGTACAAGGTCCGCAGAGTTTAAGTGGTTAAGTCAACGAAAGCGTAACTTTTTGAAAACGCTCTCCAAAGCGGATACATTTGAAATCGGCATCTTCGCGTTGTAGTGTGGACTGTGAGGTGTTTGACAGAGGTGTTTGAAAACAATGACGCATGTTTGTACCAATAGGTATTCATGTTTATACATCTATTGAGCCTGTTCTGTGCTATGTTTGCGCACTCTTCATATCACAGTCCTGCAAAGATGACACAAATTGTACTCGCAATTGCTGTCCTGTGGCAAAACATGACCAATCATATAATAACTCTCTGTGATTTGATTTGATTTAATTTAAATCCAGTTAAACAGCACTGACTTAATCAACAACACTAACGAGCAAATCAGCTGAGCCCATTCAGTTAAAATACTTTTGAAACAACAATTCACCAACATTTATCATGGATTTACTGTGTTAACACTAACTGTATAACGTGGTAATTTGTCAGAAATGTAGGTTAATATCTAATTTTATTTCATTTGTAATGTAGACATGTATTCAATTAGTAACAAAGGCCAACCATTGACTACCATAGTAGGGGAAAAAAATACAATGGAAGTCAATGGTTGCTCTATCTGCTTTGTTACAAACATTCTTCACTCTATTTTCTTTTGTGTTCAGCAGAACAAAGAAACTCATACAGGCTTGGAACAACTTGAGGGTGAGTAAATGATGACAGAATTTTCAGTTTTGGGTGAACTATCCCTTTAATGACAGGCATCATCAGTGCTCCTCCTGTCACTTTAAGAAGAGCCGCAGCCGAACATGCGCGGGACAGAGAGCGAGATTCGCGTCATCTCATTTCCTCATTCAAGTTCAAGTTCATTTAAGACGTTATTTAACTAATTTAAGACTCCTAATATGAGAATACTCAAAATTCTCTGTGTTGTTGTTATTGTTTGTTCATGAGCAAAAGAGAACTCGATGGGAGCAGGAGACTGCGTTGAGTGTGTGTGTGTGTGTGTGTGTGTGTGTGTGTGTGTGTGTGTGTGTCAGTGTCCCTCGATTAGCTGACATGAGACGCAGTTGCACAGACAGGACATTGACATACAGAGCATTCTCTTGTGTCTTATCGCGCTTAGAAGCATTTACATGTATAAGAGCGTGATCATATAATGTAACGCTCGGCAAAAATGGATATAAAAACGGACGCCGGAAATTATCGCGGCCGGAAAAATAATCGAGCTCATTTTTTAATCATGCGACAGGCCTAATCAATGTATCACTTGATATTGTAAAACTGGTAAAACATTGATGCTTGGGTTTTAAATCTTTAAGTAAATGACAAAAATGCCAACGAATGGCTGCTTTTATCGTGTTTGTTTTGCGATCTGGCTAGTTTCCAGTGGTTTCTTTCTGGTTAGTTTTGCAGTGCGGTTGTGGGTTGAAAGCCCTGGCCCGCACTGGCCCGACAGTGGAAAAGCGGCTAATGTTTGCTGTGTTTTAGATGCTGGTGTTCCCAACAGGCTTCTGAACTAACTTAACCACCAATATTTCCTTGCTCATCCAGCTTAAGTCCATTAAACCATGCTGGTTGACCAGATAAGTTGGCGGTAAATATCAACCACGAGCTAGACCAGGTCCAAACCACCATGAACCATGGAAATTCATACTGCACAGGTCGTTCTTATCAACAGGTTTGTGACGGTATTGAGACTCTCTAATAACTGAGGATTAGGAGGACTTAAAATGGTGTTTGAGTTTTTACCGCAGCATTTTCAAGTTGAAACGACTCCTTATCCGAAAGAGAACTGGTATGGAAGCCATTGTTTTCTTCTGGAAGAGAAAAAAGACAAAATATGGGGTGTTAATAGATGACTTCAGCAACAAATTCTTCCCTTTTCTAGTTGTTTCTTCACAAAAATGAGCCGTTGTGAAATCAATGTGAGACTAAATAAAATCTTCCAGAACTGTTTGTAACTTTGTCACACTTTTGGGAAAAGAAAATGAGGTGAAGGTCTCAAATCCTTGTTTAGCTGCTCCTCACATTAAACCAAAAAAGTATTGCTAACACTTTATTTTAGGGTTCAGTTCTCCCTATTAACTATTATCATGCATATTACTAGGATATTGGCTGTTTATTAGTACTTATAAAGCACATATTAATGCCTTTTTATAAGAGTAACTGCATTCACACTGTCCCTATGCCCATCCATCTTCATTTGTGATCAAGTCATAGTACATGTTGTTTCTGAAACCTTGTTGTAACATTGATTAATATGTAGTTTTATATTGTACCATAAGAGGAAGAACACAGAGGGTGTGTCCTGAAATGCTGAACAGCTAAGAATAACAAAAGGAAATCTGTTGAGATGCAATTCAAATCTTGATTATGAATCATCTGTATGTGAAACTATGCTTACAATACAAGCATTAGTAGCAAGTATAAGAGAAGATCACTGACACTTATCTATCCATAAAGAAACAGATGTACAATTTGAGTGTCACTCCTGACTGACTGCATGTAGCCACATCGTCCAAAACCAGCTCTTAAATCTAAACACTAGAAGGTTTCTCATCCGATCAGGCTAAATTTACAGCAGGCCAAGCTCATGTATATGTTGGGTTTCCTTTAAACCACAGTGAACGCCCACCAGAGGAGAATTGCTCTAAACGGAGACATCGGAGTAGATATTTAAGCATCTTTTCTCTGTAGGGAGAATTTTTGAAGAATCTTCTCACAGTTCCAAGCTCCAAAAAGGGCAATACAAATACCAAAAAAAGTAGTAGTCCATATGACCCATGCAACTAGCCTTATACTACAATATATTGTTTATTTTCATTTGAACAAGACCAATGAATAATCTTCAAAATGTCTCCTTTAAAGGCACAATATGTCATTTTTCGCCGCTAGAGGTTGCTTATTCAAATCAAAGGCGTACCTTGATGACGGCTTGATTTCGTGGAGCTTTTATTATGACAAGCACTTCCTCTTCTTCCGCTCATGTGTATGTGGGGGAACGCAGAGCTGTTTTCATATCATATTACATACACATGGGTGTGTTGAAAGTTATGTTATAATGCTACTCTGTGCCCGCGAGGTGTATTGTTGGTGTGTTGCTATTTTGAGGAACTGAAAACGACTGTGCCATTGACCAACACAAACCTGCTGCTCTAAAGTCAATAGTGCAGTATTTTTTGTGTTATTTAAAGGGTGTGTTAGTAATATGAGTCTATAGGCGGGTACACAACGCGTGAACACTCTGATTATTACACACACAGGGATGCGCAGCAGGACACACATATTTTTAAATATCATCGTGCGTCAACAGCGTGTGTACACGCGAGTGCAATGGGGGCGTGGCATCACGATGGTGGCGCTCCATCGTGATGCCACGCCCCCATTGCACTCGCGTGTACACACGCTGTTGTGAGTGCGACACACACGAATCCTCTTCTATAGTATTAGTAAAACTAAAAACTTAGCAGGGATTGCTCTGTAAATTAAATTGAAAATGTAACTAATGCATATATGCTATTTTAAATACTGTAGTCTGTCTATGCCAGATATATATATAGCCTACATTTCGAAATCATTTGAGGCTGAAACATCCATAAGCATGCGTGTTTATTTTAGCACTTCCGTCAGTGAAACAACACACTACAGCCTATAAAACATTTAAACGATTTTCATTAAATAACGGTAACCTCAAGAATATAAGAAAATTAAATATTAGTTAGAAAAATATTTTCCCCCTCACGTGCATTATTCGGGTCATTATTTGGGTTAGTAAAAATAATGAAATGATAGTTTTAAGTAGAAAATAGTATTTATGTAAAGAGATATAGTATATTATCTACCTATTTACCTAATTACCGACCCCCCCCAAACGACGATATCATCGACCATCACGATGTTCTACTGTAAACATCGTCAACTGCCAATTTAGGGGACATCGCCCAACCCTAGCGATTGACACTTGCTGTCTTTGAAATCTCTGGACACGAACGCATAAACCGTCACTTCATGAGAATTTACAGTTTCATTTGGGAAAACTGTCATATTAGGAACACAGACACTGAAATATCTTTATGGCAACCCGTCAAAATAAACGTTCGGTTTAAAACATTTTAAATTGACAGAATATATTAGGCTACTGCTGTACAGTAGATTTAGCTCGTCTCTAGGTAATAATAATACGTCTCTACTAATAATAATAATGCCTAGATGGTTGCTTATTTTTCACTTGTTTTGTTGTAGAGATTATTTTCTGATTCTGATATATATATATATATTCCTACATTTATTTGTTGCACTGTTTTTTATAGTTATATTGTACAACTAAAATACCTTTTCAGTGTTAGATTTGTGGCTGCATTTGAAGTTCTTTTTCGCTTAAGAAAAATAAATAATATTACTGTCAAATGCATGTCAGATAATAAAAATACTGTAATAAATACAGTAGTTCACCGTGTATTTGTTCATGTTTTATTAAGGGATAAGTCTGAAGCACACCATCAAATAATTCTAGCAATTCCTACAGGGCTAGTAGTGTATACAGATACACACCCAGGTATCGGATCAGTACTCGGTGTAGATTCCGATACCCTGAGCCCAGGTATCGGAATCGGTATCGGGAAGGGAAAAAGGCTATCGGAAAATCTCTAATTAATTTGATCTCAAAATAATTAAATACAATAAGTTAATACTCCACCACCTGCGTGACATCATTAACCAACGTGGTTGAACGACAGATTTGCGACAATATGGTTTCGGGAAACAGTCGTGACTATAAACACGCTAAAAAAAAAGGTGGTTCCAAAAATGGTTCTTGGCTCGTAATCATAGGGGAACCTTTTTTAGTGCTATATAGCACCAATTTTGGTTCTTCAGAGGTTCTTCAGCGGTTCTTTGACTAAGGTGCTATATAGCACCGCTACCATATACAGAACATGTTAAGATATGGTGCTATATAGCACCAAAAGTGGTTCCTCTATGATTACGACGAAGAACCACTTTTGGTGCCATATAGAACCTTTTTTTTTTAGAGTGTAGCTAGTTGACTTCTTCAACGATGCATCGTACTATGATAGTTAAGCAGTGAGTACCGTCGTTGTACGGGAAACGCACCCCAGATCGGTAAAATAGGGCCCATATTAAAGCACGTTTGGTGTTTCCATGGTTTCTACAAAATAAAATCCAAAATGATTAATTACCGAGAGTAACACGGGCATGATGTCATTGCTAGGTGACGCACGGACACGGTCCATGTCCTGGTTAAAATAGCTTATTTCTCTGGATTTAAACATTCTTAGAAACATTTGGGATAATGTAAGTACACAAGTCATGCTAAACTGACCTTTACCTTAGTAAGCATGGTAAATACGACCGCTTGAAGAAATCAGACAAATCATAGGCTGTCACAATCGTGTGTTTATATAACATGGTTCTAGTGGTTTTTGGATATTTGAATCTAAAAATTAAAGCCTGTAAAGTCTGACATATGAAATAATACTCAGTATGGGGCTGCACAATTCATCGAATTTGTAATCGTGATTACACTTAAGGATGCCACAATCAATTACGTAATCATTCAATAAAATGTAATCGCAATTACAAAAACAACGCCCACTTATATTACTCTGTGTACTTAATATGTATTTTTTTTTCTTTCTACAGGTTATCTTAAGTTTTTTGTATTTTTAGTTTTAGAATAACATCATAATACCATGCATATTTTTTATTTAAAGAAACCAAACCAATGTATATTTGACTTTTGAGGCTTAATGTTATAGAGAATCAATGAAAGTTTTTCAGGAAGACTGTTTTCAGCTTGTTCATTTTGATACAACAATATGGCATGCAGTCACTTCAAACAATGGCCAGTCCTTCCAGAAAAATGCTGCTTATTTTGTGATTGTTGCGGGCAAAAATCCTTGATTATGCGGCACGTTTTCTTAAAAAATGCGATGGAAAATGCGGGATATTTATGCCATTTTATGCGATAAAACTTGCAAAAACTGCGGTTTGATGAAAAAGAGAAAAAAAGCTAATATTTTTAATTGAATATTTAAGTTCTCATCTTGTTTAATTGAAGACCTTAATAAACACATGGCTCAATTTGGACCGATTTCAAAACACAGCATCATGAAGCTTTGAAGCGTTATGAATCAGTGAGTCGATTCATGATTCGCGTGTCAAACTGCTGAAATACGTGACTTTGGCGATCCGAACCGCTGAATCGAATCACTAATTCGTAACACTTCGAAGCTTCGGGAAACTGCTTTGCGCGTCTTTTGCTGTTATTTTTGTTGGCAAATGGGAATTTGCGTGCTTCATCATGGTTTCACCGATATCTATGGTTTCTCCACGGGGTTTGCAGCTTTTCGATGACATTCACGTCGGGTAATTACGTCACTTCAAAACGTTCCCATGGCAACAGGGGGAAATGGCGGCTCTTGTGTGAAGTAAACAAACATTTTTCAACTTTCTGCTAATATATATGACTTTTTCGCAACGAAAATGCAGGCATTATGAAATCATGCTAGCCCCGCATATTTTGCATGTGGAAATACGTCATTTACGCGGCGAAAGTGCGGTGTATTTGAAAAAATACGGTCCCTGCATAAATATGCGGACTTTGGCTGATTATGCATTAAATCATGCGATCGCATAATCAAATTTTTCTGGAGGGACTGAATGGCATAAAGCTAATCGAAAACATCATTCAATGCAAATTGTGATAATCGTAATTAAATAATTGCAATTATAATTTTATGGGAATAATCGACAATTAT
Organism: Romanogobio albipinnatus; assembly: GCA_023566225.1. NCBI lineage: Eukaryota > Metazoa > Chordata > Actinopteri > Cypriniformes > Gobionidae > Romanogobio > Romanogobio albipinnatus. The sequence goes on along the minus strand of CM042262.1, from coordinate 5,001,440 downwards.
GATTTTTGTCAATATTTTATTATAGTTATATTTTGCTAATATTTATAGGTCCAAAAAGATAAAATAATGTTGACAGTATAGCATACCACTTACATAAAAGTCGACAATATATGTCAATAATATGTCGTTGTAAGATGATATCCAAATGCTTTTATGATTAAAGCGCTGTATTTTGGAGGGCAAAACATGTTATTGGATTCACTTCAAACGGAGACATCAAGAGATGAACAAATGAACAATTCAACAGCCCGATGTATCACATATTTTAACATGTAAGGCTGCTTCAGTAAGTGTTTATCTTAAAATAACAACATAAATGTTATCCTTATGAGATTTCACAGCAAAAAAGACACGTGTAGGCTACCACGAGCTGATGTTAAATAAAAAAGTATCAATCGTGCGACAGATGGTAGATTGAGTATAACATGTTTTTAGATTATCATTTAGAGGCCTTATAAATGTTCATATGAAATATGACACAGTAGGCTTTATAGCGTCACTTCTCAAATGAATCTCAAACACTGAGATTGATCATGAACGATCATGTTTGAGTGAACTCGTCTGCTTTGAGTATCTCCTGATTCACAGAAAAGCAGATAATCATGACAGAAGCCATAAAACAGGCAATAGTGTGTGTTATCAAACCAATGGATTCCAGTTGAACAATCTCTGCTGTTATATAAAGATTAAAAAAATTCAGTTTTATAGTGTGTGTATAGCCTGTGCATCCAGAGGTCTGACTTTGGATAACTATATTACATTTACTCAAGGAAACATGTATATATGTATTCGTTATGTATGACCTTAGTTTTAGTCTATTGTTTGAGCAACATGATATATTATAGGGCAAGGCTCAGTTCTGTAGCGACCTATCTTTAGGCAAAGTTAAGCTCTAATCCTAATCAAACACACACAGCTAATAGAAACTATCTTTGAGCACTGCAAGAAAACGCGTCAACTTTAGGTACCAGGTGTGAAACTGGAAGTGAGAATGCTTGCTGACACAGGAAACTTTGACCACACAGCACACGAGGACCTGCTTTGAGGTTAGCTGACACGCACAGCAAACATGGGGGGAAAAGACTACATGATGTCAAAATGGTATTAACAATAGATACAAAGTTCCTTCAAGTACTTTTATGGTTTAAGTGTCCGTGAATTAGTGTGTGTGGTCTCTCACAGCGTGTTAAAGTCGCAGAAGAGTTTATAGAGCCCTTTATCAGCTTATCAGGGAACTCCTCTAATGCTGGGACAGGTGAAGAAGACCCACTGGTGTCAGCAACATTCAGACAAGTCTGACAAAGGCAGATCCAGTGGGTCTTCATTCATATTCATAAATCTTCACAATCTTCCCTGACACTGCTGTGAGTTTAATAGAAAGTGCTTTGGCTGTTGGCACTGAGAGGCTGTGGCAAAGAGAGAGTGCATGACCATTTTAAGGTAAAAAACACAATCAAGGATTTTAAAGGGGAAGTTGATGAGTATCTCAGCCTTTCTGTTTAATAGACTCATAACTAGTCCTTGAGAGTCTATCTCTGTCATTGCGCCGCATATATATATATATATATATATATATATATATATATATATATATATATATATTAGAATTACCCAGTTAACTTATCTTCACAGTATTAGAGAGTGCAACTGTATCAACAAGAAAAACAGTGTTAGAAACTATCTAAAGCTCTTCGCCCTTCATTGACTGTGAGATAATGCAATGCAAAAGTGACTACCTAAAGAACACAAACTACAAGCTATATATAAGTGTGCTTTGAAGTGTTGAAACTTTATTTGAAACTAATTGTGGAAGCTTACCGATGTTGTCGCGTGTGACTCTCGCGCATAAAGTGGACGGAACGGATGTGCGCATTTATGAAAATAGCCATTAACTCTAATAAAGACTATTCGAATAAGAGAAATGACAAACAAAAGTGGCGTCTAACTTCCGAATAAAGCACAATACAGTCCATTACTGAGTATGTTCTTCTTGTTTTAAAACATTCCCAGAGTAAAGGCGTGTTTCGGACACTTACCGCCGCTGGACCGAGCGGTCCGGTCCATTTCTATGAGCGTCTCCCCGCTCGACTTCCCCGATCCGCGAATCATTTTAATGTAGTGTCCAGAAATAATGTGCTATGAATGTGGAGTGAAGGGTCTTTCCGCCGGGGCTCCGTCCGAACCCACGCCCCGTGATCCGATCTCAGCTCTGCCGAGGAGTGACCGCTCTCTGCTCGCTCAGCGGATCAGATTTGCCCACTCGGGGTTGTCTTGGGTCTCAGTCGGCGAAATTACGATCCCTACTATGGCTATAGCTCCTCTATTAATATGCATGAGCGAAGCCTTCACTGTTGGAAGGCTGGCATGGACTAATTCATATTCAAGAGCCGGTCTTTGCATTAGAAGCCTGCAGAGCAACGTCACCGGGGACTCATTAATATTCATGAGTCAAACCTTCCACATAGTTGAGTTCGTAAATCCGCTCTCTCTCTCTCTCTCTCTCTCTCTCTCTCTCTCTCTCTCTCTCTCTCTCTCTCTCTCTCTCTCTCTCTCTCTCTCTCTCTCTCTCTCTCTCTCTCTCTCTCTCTCTCTCTCTCTCTCTCTCTCTCTCTCTCTCTCTCTCTCTCTCTCTCTCTCTCTCGGTTTAAAGGGGAGTGATATGAAATGACCGTAATTTTGTCGGCGCACTTCAGAGAGAGATGCCCATAATTCTTATCCCTCACCCTCACAGGAAAAACAGCCAGACCGGGAAATTTAGTCTGATTTAATAATTTATACATTTACGGTCGAAGTGGAATATTAGAATACAATAAAGTGTTACTTTGTGGCTTCGAAGCTGAACCTCGAGCTGGACTCGACTTGTGGACATAAGACCCAGAGCTGCCCACACGATTGGATTGAACAGAACAGCTCATTTTTATCAGTCATTATTAGTGTAGGTCTTTATGTTTCTTAGAGATTTCTGCTCTTTCTAAATTAGATGCAGTAGCCTGCATACTGAATATATAGGCTATACATGATTCAATTAAATTATATAAATATTTTATACATAAATATAGCCTATAAAAAAATCAAATCAATAATATTGTTGAATATAAAGTGCCCTAATATACATATATTGCCAAAAGTATTGGGACACTCCTCCACTTCACTGAATTCAGGTGTTCAATCACGTCATGGCCACAGGTGTATAAATCAAGCACTAGGCATGCAGACGCTTCTACACACATTTGTGAAAGAATGGGTCGCTCTCAGGAGCTCAGTGAACTCAAGCGTGGTACCGTGATCGGCTGCCACCTGTGCAATAAGTCCATTCGGGAGATTTCCTCACTACTAAATATTCCACGCTCAACTGTTAGTGGGATTTTAACAAAGTGGAAGCATTTGGGAACAACAAAGTGGGGTCAGCGCATGCTGAGGGTCACAGTGTGCAGAAGTCGCCAACTTTCTGCAGAGTCAACAGCTCCAGACCTCCAAACTTCATGTGGCGTTCAGATGAGCTCAAGAACAGTGTGTAGAGCTTCATGGAATGGGTTTCCATGGCCGAGCAGCTCATCCAAGCCTAACATCACCAAGTGCAATGCAAACGGTGGGATGCAGTGGGGTAAAGTGCGCCGCCACTGGACTCTAGAGCAGCGGAGACGTGTTCTCTGGAGTGACCAATCACGCTTCTCTGTCTGGCAATCCCATGGGCGAGTCTGGGTTTGGCGGTTGCCAGGAGAACGGGACTTGCCTGACTGCATTGTGCCAAGTGTAAAGTTTGGTGGAGGGGGGATTATGGGGTTGTTTTTCAGGGGTTGGGCTTGGCCCCCAAGACATTTTGGACAATTTCATGCTCCCAACTTTGTGGGAACAGTTTGCGGACGGCCCCTTCCTGTCCCAACATGACTGCACCAGTGCACAAAGCGTCGGTCCATAAAGACATGGATGAGCGAGTTTGGTGTGGAGGAACTTGAGTCAATTCTGTTGTTGGAAAAAAGGGGCTGTCTTAACAGTAACTTCCAAAAGCCCAGAAGAAAGCAAGGCAGAACACAGTGACACCAGTTACCGCTCTTTGCCTTTGTTTTGGAGCGCTCAAACTGAGTTAGGGCACTCTGCTATTGTTTAGCCGTTGTTTAGAAGTTACTGTGCCGGCCTGGAGATACAGTATTCTGCCTTTGTTTTACTGTCCATTAAAGTTTGGAGCGTTGATATTACAGTGTAGCCTGTGTCATACATCTGGCACTGAAGCACTCCTGACACACACGATACCTGAATAAAAGTAAAACAAATAGTTGAGTGGCTGTTTTTATTAATAGCGTTTAAAGGATTGGCCCATTGCTCTCGAAGGAAAATGATGGTTGAGATGGCTTTGGAACGCAGACAATAAGGTCAAGGTAAGACATCGTGTAACACAAAAGATGCATTAGACTAACAAATTAAATGAGTTACTGATATTTGCCTTGGTGTGACTTCTCACTTTTTGCAGACAATACAAAGGCAGAGTACAATGACTTCAAAATAGGGGTCTAAAGTCAAGTTTGAGCTCAAGATTTTTTAATGTAGATCATTTTCAATTACTAAAACATCTAATTGCCAGTGTCCTATAATTCATTTGGCTGGACAACTAAACATCTTTAAAGTCATTTTTCTCAGTTCCATATCTCACTCCAATGGGCAAAGATGAAAACAGAGCAGGATATTATTGTTTCAAATGTTCACATGTTCACCTTGACTGTTATCTGAATGTTAATGTTGTCTTGATAACATAGCAGTAAAATTCATGTTTATAGCTGATAAGATTGTCTTAAAGGAATAGTTCGCCCAAAAATGAAAATGTGATGTTTATCTGCTTACCCCCAGGGCGTCCAAGATGTAGGTGTCTTTGTTTCTTCAGTAGAACACAAATGAAGATGTTTAACTCCAACCGTTGCAGTCTGTCAGTCGTATATTGCATGTGAAGGGAAACCTATGAGAATAAAAAAAACATGCACAGACAAATCCATATTAAACCCTGCGGCTCGTGATGACGCATTGATGTCTTAAAGGGCACCTAGTATGCCCCTTTTTACAAGTCTTATTGGTCTTGGGTGTCCCCAGAATGTGTCTGTGAAGTTTCAGCTTGTTTTAAACACAAAGTTTATTACGTGTTTAAAATGTCTTTTTGAGGCCTGTCTATAAAAAGCGCTTTTTTGGTGTGTACCTCTTTAAATGTAAATGAGCTGCATATCCCCGTACAGTCTTTAGAAGAGGGCGTAGCATATACATCTCTCCTGTGCAAGGCAGATTGCATACAGGTCTCACAGGGCGGGTCTATGTTAAAATGGCAGTGTCAGTTAAACCTTGCGGGCGGGCCTTTGCAATGTGATGTCACACTGCAGAGAATCTGCAGAGAATCTGAGAACAGCTTGTTCTGAAACACTGATTTTTTGGGGATTTAAAATGTTTAAAATGGGTGGATTTTTATCGTTATAGGGTGGTTGTTTACACACACTGTCAACACACATTTATGTTCAAACATCATGTAAAAGTGGATTTTGCATAATAGGTGCCCTTTAAGACAAGAAATGATCGGTTTGTGCGAGAAACCCAACTGTATTTATATAATTTTTTACCTCTAACACGCAACTATGTCAAACTTCCGTTCACTTCCGTTAAGTGAGATCAGTTGCTGCGTCCCAGTTCGTTTTCATTGGGTGCTTCTCAATTCTTATTTGTGCATCTTCGTTTCCTTTCCTAGCTTCCTTTCCTCACGTCTTATCTCCACCCCTTCAGGATGTGAGGGAAGGACGCAAGGACGGAGGAATTGAATCAAGTGAAATGATGTATCCTCGCTCATGACTCCTCAGGAAGCCTCCTCACTCCTCCATCCTCGCCTCCTTGCGGTGCAATTTGAGAGTTGAGATGTCCTACAAGATGGCTGAGCTCGGTGGGTTTCCGGGTCATAGGATGGACGACGGAGGAGCGAGGAAACGAGGAGGGATATTGAGAAGCACCCTTTATGCCCTTCACTCGGGCCCTGTCCCAAATGGCAACCTAAACCCTCGCGATCTTTCACTGAGTCTGCACTTTCACAACGTAACGGCGCTTTGACTGCCGGGAAGAAGTCCGCTGTGTAACCCACATCAGTGCGGGCTCGGCAGAAGTGCGCATCGAGGGCACATATCGACCTCAAAGCGGGCGCTCGCGAGCACCCTTCTGAAACCTAAAATGACAAATTGGACACCCTGCGGTCTCGTGGACTTAACGGACACGCGCTCACAGCAGCCATTGTAAGTCTACTAGACCGAAAGTGCACATGAAGTGTGCCATTTGGGACAGGGCCTCGCTAACTTCCCTCCGTCTTGTTCACTCGGATGTGCGTCATTGCTTACATTGCATGAGTGCCCACTACTGGCCGAACCTTTGCAATGGACTGAACTGGAATGGCCTTTGCCCTTGATCACTGGGAATCCTATGAAGTTGATTTTTTTTTTCCCCTTATGAAATTGTTTAATGCAGCATTCTATATGTATATAGGTGTGTTTGGGTTGTTTTAAATGTTTTTTAAAATAATTAAAATATCATAGAGTTGTTTGTGGTGGGGTAAATTAAACGCGATATGCGGTGACGTCACAATCGTGTTTCATTGTGGTATATTAAGCTGCCTGAAGTGTACACATGAAGTAGACTCTGTCTGTCCATATAAACTTCCCTCAGGGAAATGGTGGAGGGGATTCCCCGAGGGGAAGTGTTTAGGGAAGTTCACAAGTGCGCAAGTGATCTCTCACACGTATCTCTACGCCAGATTGTGTACATTTATCTCACTTACCGGAAGTGATGGCGTGCTCAGGGCTGTTGGACATACACTCACCTAAAGGATTACTAGGAACACCTTTTCAATTTCTCATTAATGCAATTATCTAATCAACCAATCACATGGCAGTTGCTTCAATGCATTTAGGGGTGTGGTCCTGGTCAAGACAATCTCCTGAACTCCAAACTGAATGTCAGAATGGGAAAGAAAGGTGATTTAAGCAATTTTGAGCGTGGCATGGTTGTTGGTGCCAGACGGGCCGGTCTGAGTATTTCACAATCTGCTCAGTTACTGGGATTTTCACGCGCAACCATTTCTAGGGTTTACAAAGAATGGTGTGAAAAGGGAAAAACATCCAGTATGCGGCAGTCCTGTGGGCGAAAATGCCTTGTTGATGCTAGAGGTCAGAGGAGAATGGGCCGACTGATTCAAGCTGATAGAAAAACAACTTTGAAATAACCACTTGTTACAACCGAGGTATGCAGCAAAGCATTTGTGAAGCCACAACACACACAACCTTGAGGCGGATGGACTACAACAGCAGAAGACCCCACCGGGTACCACTTATCTCCACTACAAATAGGAAAAAGAGGCTACAATTTGCACGAGCTCACCAAAATTGGACAGTTGAAGACTGGAAAAATGTTGCCTGGTCTGATGAGTCTGGATTTCTGTTGAGACATTCAGATGGTAGTCAGAATTTGGCGTAAACAGAATGAGAACATGGATCCATCATGCCTTGTTACCACTGTGCAGGCTGGTGGTGGTGGTGTAATGGTGTGGGGGATGTTTTCTTGGCACACTTTAGGCCCCTTAGTGCCAATTGGGCATCATTTAAATGCCACGGCCTACCTGAGCATTGTTTCTGTCCATCCCTTTATGACCACCATGTACCCATCCTCTGATGGCTACTTCCAGCAGGATAATGCACCATGTCACAAAGCTTGAATCATTTCAAATTGGTTTCTTGAACATGACAATGAGTTCACTGTACTAAAATGGTCCCCACAGTCACCAGATCTCAACCTAATAGAGCATCTTTGGGATGTGGTGGAACGGGAGCTTCGTGCCCTGGATGTGCATCCCACAAATCTCCATCAACTGCAAGATGCTATCCTATCAATATGGGCCAACATTTCTAAAGAATGCTTTCAGCACCTTGTTGAATCAATGCCACGTAGAATTAAGGCAGTTCTGAAGGCGAAAGGGGGTCAAACACAGTATTAGTATGGTGTTCCTAATAATCCTTTAGGTGAGTTTAGATCGCATTAGACATAAAAAAAACACACACATTATATATATATATATATATATATATATATATATATATATATATATATATATATATATATATATATATATATATATATATATATATATATATATATATATATATATATATATATATATATATATATATATAAATACGGTTGGGTTTCTTGCACAAACCGATCGTTTCGTGTCTTAAGACATCAATGTGTCGTCACGAGCCGCAGGGTTTAATTTGTCTGTGCATGTTTTTTTTCTACTCTGTGAGTGAGGCCAGCAGGGGGCGCTCACCCTGTGTGGGTCCAAACACCCCAGTATAGGAATGGGGACACTATACTGTAACAAGCACTTTCCTTCGGATGAGACGTTAAACCTAACTCTAATGTGATCATTAAAAATCCCAGGATGTCCTTCGATAAAGAGTAGGGGTGTAACCCCGGCATCCTGGCCAAATTTGCACATTGGCCTCTGTCCATCATGGCCGCCTAATCATCCCCATACACTGATTGGATTCATCACTCGGTCTCCTCTCCACCAATCAGCTGGTGTGTGGTGGGCGTTCTGACACAATATGGCTGCCGTCGCGTCATCAGTTGGTGCTGCACATTGGTGGTGATTGAGGAGATTCCCCCCTTCTATTTGTAAAGCAATTTGAGTACCCAGAAAAGTGCTATATAAATGTAACAAATTATTATCATTATTTTGTTTCCATTCACATGCATTATTCGACTATCACACTGCAGTGGTTGGAGTTAAACATCTTCATTTGTGTTCTACTGAAGAAACAAAGTCAACTATATCTTGGATGGCCTGGAGGTAAGCAGATAAACATCACATTTTCATTTGTGGGTGAACTATTCCTTTAAGCTATTTCAACTTTGAGTGGCATTTGGTAAACACAGACGTGAATAGGCTACTCTGTAAGGAATTTTCCCTGTTGGGTTTCAGTAACAGCTCAAATGAATCGTGAAGGTCATGTGATCATAAACAGCAAAAGGGCTTGCCGTTACCATTGCATGTTCCCTCTGATATAGAAGATTCTTCATGAAGGAATGAAGTTGTTTGAGATGACCCAACAATAGTGTTCACTTCCTGCCCTTTCAAGGACGCAAAAATGGGATGTGCCCATATTCTCTGACATTTCAGAACGATGCTAAACAACACAAATACAAAGTGCCATTAAGAAAAACTCAGTGATGTAACACATTATATACATACTTTACTCTAAAAACAGCTCAGCATTGAAGGCTTAGGTGGATTGATCAGGGTTTTTCAATGGCCAAGAAGTTTCCCCAACCAGAAGAGAACAGAGAGAGAGAGAGAGAGAGAGAGAGAGAGAGAGAGAGAGAGAGAGAGAGAGAGAGAGAGAGAGAGAGAGAGAGAGAGAGAGAGAGAGAGAGAGAGAGAAAACGCTGTTTCTGAAGCAGTTTCTAAGGATTCTCCACATCTTGATGGCTTGTTCCAGCCCCACCAGGAGTGTAACTAAAGGAGCCTGTGGAGCCCAATATAGACTCTTCTGGCCGGGCCACCCTTCAAGTGGTTACCACAGCCCTTCACTCTAGCAATTACACAGTTCTGTCTGGGTGTGGCAGCGGGACAGAAACAGAGCTGCCTATTTCCCAAACCTTAAATTCTACAATCTGGGTTTCATAATTCCACAGACATATGTGAAGGTGGCAGACGCACGGGGCGGGATCCACCTCTTTGAGGGCTATGGTCCTCCTTATGGGTGGGAGTGGGACCAAAGTAAGAGTGTTTGATCTGGTTTATGGGATTATAGAGGAGATTCAGATCCAGATCCATCATTTGAGCTCACGTAGAAAAGTCCAACCAATGGCTTGTGAGTTTTAAGACATTTTTGTGAAGTTGATTGCAACAAAATATAAAAACGGTTTCTTTGTATGCAAGAAAGATCTTTCATCCATTACATTTCGATCTGGTAAATATATACTGTGTCCGATATACATATTCAGCAGATCCATCTTTGTAAAGGATGCAGGAATCAAGCCACGTCCAACTAAACGTGTTTCCTTCTGCTCTGACTGTGCATGTACGGCGCTGTTTAAAAATGTTTTCTTTTCATTATTTAATGTCTGGAATTCATGGCAAAGCATCTTTTTTTGTTATTTTGACAAATTGTAATTTTCTTTAAAAAAATGCTCTATAAATGAAAACAAAAAAACACAAACTCAAACGTACATACATAGCGCCCTCCACTAAAGTTGCCACTCTTGGTAAATATGAGCAAAGGCGGCTGTGAGAATAAACCTGCATTGTTTATCCTTTTGATCTTTCATTGGGGGTCAAATAATTGTTTTTAAATACAAACATACTGTATACACACACTCTCACACACTCTCTCACACACACACACACACACACACACACACACACACACACACACACACACACACACACACACACACACACACACACACACACACACACACACACACACACACACACACACACACACACACACACACACACACACACACACACACACACACTGCCCCTAAACCTACCCATCTCACACACACACACACACACACACACACACACACACACACACACACACACACACACACACACACACACACACACACACACACACACACACACACACACACACACACACACACACACACACACACACACACACACACACACTGCCCCTAAACCTACCCATCTCTCACACACACACACACACACACACACACACACACACACACACACACACACACACTGCGCCTACCGCTAAACCTACCCATCTCACACACACACACACACACACACACACACACACACACACACACTGCCCCTAAACCTACCCATCTCTCTCACACACACACACACACACACACACACACACACACACACACACACACACACACACACACACACACACACTGCGCCTACCCCTAAACCTACCCATCTCACACACACACACACACACACACACACACACACACACACACACACACACACACACACACACACACACACACACACACACACACACACACACACACACACACACACACACACACACACACACACACATACACACACACACACACTGCCCCTACCCCTAAACCTACCCATCTCTCACACACACACACACACACACACACACACACACACACACACACACACACACACACACACACACACACACACACACACACACACACACACACACACACACACACACACACACACACACACACACACACACACACTGTCCCTACCCCTAAACCTACCCATCACTAACACACACACACACACACACAGTGCAGTTCAGACTCCTGTAGTGGCTGCACAAACTTTTCGTACACAGTAGGCCTACTAGAGCTCGTGCCTCCACCTAGTGGCAGAAGTGCAGCTTCAAAAGTGTGGATTACTCATGACGGGTTTGATAATAATAATAATAATAATAATAATGGGTTTGCTTTATAATAAACAGATAATCAGTCAATAGCCACAAGATCCTCACAAGCCGGAACACACTACACCTTTACAGTCCACATCTGATAACAATAGAGATTCCCACATTATTGCCAATATATCAATAAAAAAAACTGAAAATACACTTTTAGATATTTTTGATTTAGTTATATATTGTAAATGACACATCCTGCAAAATATAATAGTAAAAAATATTATTAATAGCTAATAATAATTAGAAAAAAACAACAACAACATCAGCAATAACAATGTTTAATGGTGCAACGTTGAGCAAATATATCATCTCTTGAAATACTGATATGTTCTAAATATCCAGACTAGCGAATTTTCCAAATAAAAAGCGACATGTTTAGATAATTCATAATTCATGAAAAATAAGAATTACTTTAGTAGGGTAGACTGAGTACAGTACAGGGGTACATTTGAGACACCTCAAATAACTTGAGTGCTCAACAAGTCTGATCGGTGATCTTTGCTTCGCACATGTGTATTAGCGTCCTCTTCGATCGGGGGAAATTTGAAGTGTGTGTTTCTCCTGTCCGAAGATATCGGTGAAAGTGTTTTTTCTAAGGTACGTTTTTCATTTCACCACCTCCATTCCACATTGAATAGCTTCTCATCCTTACATGACTTTTAAAGTTAACTTACATTTTCGTAAACCTTATCTGTGCTCTGAAAACGATACTCGGTTACTTAACGTAACCTCGGTTCTCTCTAGAAGAGGGAACGAGTATTGCGTAAGTTCCTTACGCTACGGGAAAGTATTCTTTCTTCGAGATTTCTGAAAAACCCAAAATTATCCTTAATTTTGTAACATTGTCAACGCAGTGCGGCAGCCTGGCAGACCATAGCAGGCTATTCCAGCGTGCTATTGGCTGCTCTGCTGGCAACTGCAGCAGCCTATCGGTGAGCCCGCGTGACGTGGCGACCAATGAGGGCGCTTCGCGCCCACCTGGCTTCATTTGCCTACAGGTGGGGCGTGGCCACGTGTATATAAGCAGGGCTCACGGGCTGCATATTCAGTTTTCGTAGTTCTGAAGCGTAAAAGCCCGCGGGGCGCACGGCAAGGAACGCAATACTCGTTCCCTCTTCTAGAGAGACCCGGCACCGAAACGGCACCGCCGGTCTCCTTCAAATTCACATGAGCCTAGTACCGAACTTACTACCAGTATGTGAGCTATGTCTGCGCAGAATCACTGGGCAGGACCAACAGCCCTATTGAACTGGTAACACTTTCGCCTGTAAGGCAGGAACTTCCAGATTGTAAAATCTCACGAACGTAGACGGGGAGGCCCAGCCTGCCGCCATACAGATATCGTGGATGGAAATCCCTCTGGCCCAAGCCCACGAAGAGGCCATGCCTCTGGTGGAGTGTGCTCTGACACCTAGCGGGCACTGCAGGTGTTTGGAAGCGTATGCAGTTGCAATCGCGTCCACTATCCACCTGGAAAGGGTCTGTTTCGAGGAGGCGAGACCTTTAGTGCGCCCACCAAACGAAACAAGAAACGGCACCGCCGGTCTCCTTCAAATTCACATGAGCCTAGTACCGAACTTACTACCAGTATGTGAGCTATGTCTGCGCAGAATCACTGGGCAGGACCAACAGCCCTATTGAACTGGTAACACTTTCGCCTGTAAGGCAGGAACTTCCAGATTGTAAAATCTCACGAACGTAGACGGGGAGGCCCAGCCTGCCGCCATACAGATATCGTGGATGGAAATCCCTCTGGCCCAAGCCCACGAAGAGGCCATGCCTCTGGTGGAGTGTGCTCTGACACCTAGCGGGCACTGCAGGTGTTTGGAAGCGTATGCAGTTGCAATCGCGTCCACTATCCACCTGGAAAGGGTCTGTTTCGAGGAGGCGAGACCTTTAGTGCGCCCACCAAACGAAACAAATAGCTGCTCAGAACGCCTGAAGGCGGCGGAGCGTGTGACATAAACCCTCAATGCCCTGACAGGGCAGAGGATATTGCCACCGTCCCCCTCGTCGGATGCTGGCAGAGCCGAGAGGGAGATAATCTGCGCCCTGAAGGGAGTGCCAATCGCTTTGGGGACATAACCATGCCTCGGTCTGAGAATGACCTTAGAGTCATTAGGACCGAACTCCATACACGTCGGGCTCACTGAGAGCGCGTGTAGATCCCCCACGCATTTCACTGAAGCCAGAGCTATCAGGAACGCGGTTTTTAGCGAAAGGAACCTTGGTTCCACAGTCTCGAGCGGTTCAAAAAGGATGGGCCTTCAGGGCCTCTAGGACCAAGGCCAGATCCCATATAGGAACCGATGGGGGCCGCGGGGGATTCATCCGTCTGGCTCCTCTGAGGAAACGGATGATGAGCTCGTTCCTTCCTAGCGTGCTACCTAGCGTCGTCTGAGCGAACGCTGCTATAGCCGCCACATACACTTTGAGCGTGGAAGGGGACCTGCCCAGTTCCAAAAGCTCTTGGAGGAAGGAGAGCACCCGCTGGACCCCACATTGCTGTGGGTCCAATCCCTTGGAAACACACCACTCAGTGAACACCGACCACTTAGAACTATATAACCGCCTCGTCGAGGGGGCTCTAGAGTGTGAAATCGTGTTCATAACCCCTTCGGGCAGGTCAACGGGTATCCGTTGGTCACCCATACATGCAGAGACCAACGCTCTGGATGGGGATGCCAAACTGACCCTCCTGCTTGAGAGAGGAGGTCTGCTCTCAGCGGAACTGGCCAGGGGGGTGAGTGCGACAGCTTCACCAGCTCTGGGTACCAAATCTGGTTCTCCCAGCGCGGCGCTATAAGGAGCACCAGGCGGCGCGTCTCCCTGATTTTCGCTATGACCTGGGGCAATAGGGAAATCGGCGGGAAAGCATACAGCGGGAGGCTGGGCCAAGGTTGGGACAGCGCATCCTCGCTTTTGGACAGAAACCTCGGGCAGCGGGCGTTCTCTTTTGTTGCAAAGAGGTCGAGCTCCGCTCTGCCGAATAGGCGCCATACCAGCTGGACTGTCTGAGGGTGCAGGGACCATTCTCCTGGGAGAATGAGGCCCCTGGACAGCTTGTCCGGGCCCACATTGAGGTGGCCCGGTACGTGCGCAGCTCTCAGCGAGCGCAGCGAGCTGTGTGCCCACACGAGCAGGCGTTCTGTCAGATTGCCCAGACACCTGGACCTGACACCGCCCTGCCGGTTCACATAGGGCACCACTGTGGTATTGTCCGACCGGACCAACACGTGGTGTCCTCGTATAAGCGGGAGAAACTGCTTGAGCGCGTTCTCTACCGCTATCATCTCCAAACAGTTTATGTGTAGGAGCTTTTCCCCGCTCGACCAGAGGCCCGAGGCCGATCTGCCCTCGAAAACGGCGCCCCAACCCGTGGTGGAGGCGTCCGTCGAGATGACCTTGCGGTGTGAGATGGCTCCCATCGTCACTCCCCGCTGGTACCAGTCGGCTACTAACCAGGGCTCTAGGGCTGAAACGCATCCCTGAGTCACTCTGATCCTGAAGCCTCCGGACGCCCAGGCTCTGTGAGGCACTCGGGCGTTTAACCAGCATTGCGGCGGGCGCATGCGCATTAAGCCCAGCTGGAGCACAGCTGCAGCTGAGGCCATACGTCCCAGCATCCTCTGAAAGAGCTTGAGAGGTGCGATTTTGCCCGGCCGGAAGTACGCATCCATGCGCCGAACTTGGCGCGCGCGTTGGGGTGACAGGCGGGCTGACATTGCCACAGTGTCCAGATTCAAACCCAGAAATGAGGTTGATTGCGTGGGCACTAATGAGCTCTTGGTCCAATTGACCGTGAGCCCCAGGCTGTCCAGATGGCTGAGCAGCATTGCCCTGTGGGCGAGGAGCTCGGCCTCTGACTGCGCCAGGATGAGCCAATCGTCCAGATAGTTCAACACTCGCATCCCTCGACTTCTCAGGGGAGCGAGGGCCGCGTCCATGCACTTCGTAAATGTACGGGGTGCTAGTGACAGGCCGAACGGAAGGACGGTGTATTGATAAGCCTGGCCGTCGAAGGCGAATCGTAAGAATGGCCTGTGACGCGGCGTTATCTTGATTTGAAAATATGCGTCTTTCAAATCTAGGGAGATTAGCCAGTCTCTCGGGCGAATATGCGCGAGGATCTGCTTGGTCGTGAGCATCTTGAACGATCTTCTCATAAGAGCTTTGTTCAGACGCCTCAGATCCAGAATCGGTCTGAGCGACCCAACCCTTTTTGGCACGAGAAAATACCGGCTGTAAAAGCCTGACTCGCTCATAGAATGGGGAACCGGTTCTATAGCCCCTTCGCACAGCAGTGTGGCTATCTCCGCTCGAAGTAGATGTGCTACTTCCTCGCTCACTCTCGTCTCCGTACGCGCACAGAAGCGCGGAGGGCGGCGAGCGAACTGCAGAGTGTAGCCGTGCTTCACTGTTTTCAGCACCCATTCTGATACACCTGGAATGGCTTCCCACGCTCTCGCGTGTGCCACACGGGATAGAACGGCCTCCGGGCTCGAAACGCCGCGCTTTGCGGGTTTGACGGCCTGTATAGGAGGGGCGGGCGCAGTGCGCGCGCTCTCTGTGCTGTGGGCCAGCCGATCGCTCGCGATGGCTGGCCGCCCTACACACTGTATCTCTGCCGCTTCGAGCAGGGAGTGGCCTGTGTGTGGCCTTACACTCGTCGTTCCGGCCACCTTGGGCGGAGAACAAATGGTGTGTGGCGCGGCGCATGGCGCCGGGGGCAGAATGTTCGCGAAAATGTGTGAGCGCGTTTGAGCGGGCACAACTCTTACGCGTGGAACATGACCGGTTAAGAGTGGCTGTGTGACAGCGCGTGTGGTGATTAGGCGTGGGCGCAAATAAGCGGACACGTGACCTAACTCTAGCACTCGAGCGGCCGGTGGCCGCTTTATGTGAGTGAGAGACACGGGATTTGTGGTGCTTGGGTGCAGGGGTGAACACAAAAGTGGGCACGTTTACTGCATTTGAAAACACATACGGCGTGAGCCGTGCAACCAGAAAAAAGGCAACTTCGTGATTTCTCTGTTCGTCATAAAAACGGCGGTTGTAGACAGGCGAGAGGGCAGTTTTGCTGGCTCGTTTGCTGCGTGAGAGCCATCTGCAGCAGCCACAGGAGTGGGGGCTGACAGGAAGAAGAGTTTTGACGGTGGTCCGACCACGGCGGGACTTAACCGTCGCTTCCCCCCTCTGCTAGGAGGACTTTGGAGGGGCTACAGTTGGAAACAGGCGAGAGGGCGAGTTCGACGGCTCGTAGGCTGCGTGGAAAACATCTGCAGTAGCCACAGGAGTGGGGACTGACAGGAAAAACAGAGTTTTAACGGTGGTCCGGCCGCAGCGGGACTTAACCGTCTTTTCTCTCCTTATGTATAGACGTCCAAAAAATACTCGAGCACCACGTGGTGCGAGTTAGCTTTCTGTATGTAAGAAAAGCTGGCCGCGAGCCCGGGGAAGCGGACAGTAAAACATTTTTATCCGCCGCGAGAGCTGGGCTCGAACTCGGGTCTCCGGCGTTTCAGCCGCTGATTTTGCCACTGTGCTACCGGGAGGGACACAATAGTGTTCAGTTAGCGCGAGCATACAGCAATACGTCCTCGTGCTTGTTGGCAGTCGTGCGTGCATAAAAGACAGGCTCGTTACTGCAATAGTAATATTTCCAGCCGCCTGAACTGGAGAGGGGGCTGAGAAATGCTAGAGAATGGCGGTTTGTCCGGCCACAGCGGGACGAAAACACCCTCTGTTAATTTCCCGGTGCGCGCGCTGAACGTGCTCGTGACCGAGCGCACTCACATTCCTTGTGAACGGCGCAATCTGCGCGGTCCAAGAGGGGGGAGTGCGGGTTCGTTGGAGAGCATATGTCAGCGTCATGTCTTATGACGGCGTATGTTTGCTGGCGTGCGTGTCTTAACAGGCTCGTGTACAGCAATATGAACAATTCCAGTCGCCTGAACTCATGAGGGGACTGAAAAATGTGCGCGAGGGTGGAACAGCTCTCTTGTAACGTAAAGAGAGCTGCAGGACCGTGCATTTCTGCCATCCCTTGTATATAAGCGGCGCATCAGCGCGGCATGAACAGAGGGGGGAGGAGGCTCGCTCCGAGACCGTTCATTTCTATCATCCCTTGCAAGCGGCGCGGTGGCGCGGCTTGAACAGAGGGGGAGGAGGCTCGCTCCGAGACCGTTCATTCCTACCATCCCTTGAAAGCGGCGCGGTGGCGCGGCTTGAATAGAGGGGGAGAAGGCTCGCTCCGAGACCGTTCATTCCTACCATCCCTTGTAAGCGGCGCGGCTTGAACAGAGGGGGAGGAGGCTCGCTCCGAGACCGTTCATTTCAACCATCTCTTGTAAGCGGCGCGGTGGCGCGGCTTGAACAGAGGGGGGGAACAGCGGAGTGATGTCGTCATAAAACTGCTCGAGTCGAGCCCGCAGGGTCGACATAGAGAGTTCCTCACACTCGGGGCATTCGCCCGCGAGGAGTGCGGCGGCGGCGGCGTGGTCACGGCCCAGACAGAGAGCGCAGACACATGGCGGTCTCTGGTGCTGAGCTGCATGTGGCACGAGCCGCAGGTGGAACGAGGCGTTTTGATAAAAACGCTCGTGCTCTTTTATGAAACGTGTGACGCAACGGCGAGAACACGTGCAATGAAAGGATATAATGCTGCCGGATAGCAGAGCAGGCACGGATGGCTGAAGGTGGCGCGATGCTGCCGGCTTCTCCAGGCGCTGTCCTCTGCTTGCTCGTCTGCACGATCACGGCGGCGGGTTCCAGATCCAGCGATGCGAAGGGCTTCGCTGAAGAAAAGAAAATCGAATATGCAGCCCGTGAGCCCTGCTTATATACACGTGGCCACGCCCCACCTGTAGGCAAATGAAGCCAGGTGGGCGCGAAGCGCCCTCATTGGTCGCCACGTCACGCGGGCTCACCGATAGGCTGCTGCAGTTGCCAGCAGAGCAGCCAATAGCACGCTGGAATAGCCTGCTATGGTCTGCCAGGCTGCCGCACTGCGTTGACAATGTTACAAAATTAAGGATAATTTTGGGTTTTTCAGAAATCTCGAAGAAAGAATACTTTCCCGTAGCGTAAGGAACTTACGCAATACGAGAGAACCTCTCGTAAGAGAACTGCTTATTGAATAACTGTGTGTCATGCAAGACCATCGTCAAATCTAGAGAAATGTGCAGGAGGTCAGGGGGTCACAGGTGAGACACAGTGTATCCATTGTACCCGCACTAGAATCCTATTGCGGCCCATGCAGTTTAGCTGCACGATGTTTACTCTTATTATGTTGAATATGTTATCTTTGTGCATTTGATTGTTTGCAATTGTTCAATGTGCTTTACTGTCACTCAACCCAACTGTTGGCCTAGCCTACTATTACAATGATAAACTGAAATTAAATATTGTATCTCTGTTTACCATTACTGTTCAATGTTTTACTAATTAACTATTTTTAACTTAACAAATACTGAATGGAAATAAAAACTGTTGAATTCTCATTTTAAAGGTATTTTACAAATTCAATGAATTGGTTATGCAGCTTTACAGCATTACGGATGGGTGTCTCAACAGTTGGAACGAAAAAGCTTCTTGTGTTTATAAGCTAATTGTGGTAAATATGACCTATTTATGGATGGTAATAATTATTCATATTTTAGTAGACAAGTAAAGGAAATGTCATGTGAAAAATCACTTCTTTCCAGTCCTCAGTTTTGGTGTGGGAACTGAAAAAGCAAAAAGTGTACCAACTGTACTCGGTCTACCCTAGATCGCTTTGGGATGCCCTTCGTCGCTATTGGTAAATGCGTTGATCATAATTCATTTTTTTTTAAATGTGAATTGTGTAGATTTTTATATCGGCTATAACATAGGACTACATTTCAAATCTCTTTTTTTTCTTTGGTGAATAGCAGAAGTCGCTGTAGTAGCCTATACAAGATAAAAGGGCACTGATGTTAGACGTATGTTTGGGTTATTGTGTCTTATGGCTCAGTTGTTTGGGTTATTGTGTCTTATGGCTCAGTTGTTTGGGTTATTGTGTCTTATGACGCAGTTTGAGTGTATATGACGCAGTTTGAGTGTATATGACGCAGTTTGAGTATATATGGCGCAGTTGTCTTATTGCTCTCCTCCTGTGATGAGTGTTGTTATCAGACGCGAGCGCACGCTTCGTGACATCATCGAGAGCGGTCCGGTCGCATTCCACAGCGGCAGGTTCAAGTCGAGCCAGCAATACATGTCAAGTTCCTTGTAGCAGCGCGGAAGTCTGTCTGAGTTTCAGGTGATTCTGCTGTGTTTGTAATGGCGAGTGATTAAAGTTTCCTTTGATATTAAACCGCACAGCTGTCACACACATGGACTGGAGCGGAGCTCTCATGATGCGGCGGAAAATCCCCCGGAGACAGGTGAGAGGAGCGGTAACCGCATTTCAGCAGCTACGGCTGCTTATTTCTGCTTAAGTTAACTTACAGTGCTTCACTAAAAACAGAAAATACTGCAATTGTTAACTGAGAGCCAACAGAATTTATAAACCACATGGCATGTGTGTGTGTGTGTGATTCAACGATGTGCTAAACCAGAATAAGTGTAGGGAAGGATGTCCTAACACTGAAACACCTGAACATGGGGCGAATTCAGGTGATTGGGACACTTTTTCCAAGTCATCTCAATGGCAAGCAGTGCCCCAATCACCCTGAATTCACCCTATTTCCACATGAAAAAATACTATAGTATATTATAGTAAATACTAGGGGTGGCACGGTTCACAAAACCCACGATTCGGTTTGTATCACGGTTTTAGGGTCACGGTTTTCGGTTCTTGTTGTTGTTTTTTATCGTTAACACTCCAGAAATGTACTTCAGCGTATAATATAGCTTAATTACCCACAATTAGGAGACAGTATTAAAAAATTGTTATATCATGTAGAAGTTGTTTCTTAACTGGCTGTCTACAGAGTCCGACACATTGGCGTAACATTTTTCATGTTAATCATGTCAATTTTGATCAGAACAATGCACTGTGGCTTTAATTCAGCTGACCTGATTAACACATTTCACCATGAAGTGTTCCGTGTGTTTCACAATCACCATATAACATCCAGCGCTGGGAAGAGAAAACTTCAAAGGCATGTTTAAATGATTAAAACTAGAAGCATCTTAACTTTTAAATGTTACATTTATCATGTGAACTACTTATATACAGCATGTTATATGCATGTGTGTATGAGACAGAGGGGAACACGGTCGCATTTGCAGCAGATATATGCTGCCCATCATAAATCAAAGCATGAGACAGACAGGGGTCGGAGGAGAGCACCGGAAAATGTGACAGAATGGACAATATTTGTCTGTATTTGTAATACACGAGCCGCGGTTCAGCTGCGAACACAAACACTGCCAGTGTGTGAATGCATATGCACTGCATCTGCCCTACTATACGTTGCTGGCGCATCCTCCAACTCCGGGCAGCCTTCCTTATCTCTCCCACTTGCATTTCTACACGTGACGTGACCTGCAGCACTCCACTTTTACTTTATTTTACTGTATGTTCACACACACCTCTTATTTCACGCGAAAAGGACACCCACTGTCTGAGGTAACATACGGGCACGAGGATACATTGCGCATGCGTCGAAACCGTGTGACGCACACACTCCGAACCGAGACAAGCGATCCGAACTCGTCGGTTTTTTTTCATGTACCGTGCCACCCCTAGTAAATACTATAGTGTTTTTGAACCGTACTGTAGTAAATATACTACAGTAAATTAACAAAGTGTAGTAAATACTATAATATACTACAATTTACTGTAGTATCTTTACTATAGTATGGTTCAAAAACTGTAATTTTACTATAATATAGTATTTTTTCATGTGGGCAGACATTGACAGTCTTGATATCACTGATTCATAGATAATGTCTTCAGGATGTATTTTTTGCGCTGTCTAAAGATGACAGAAATGTAACGCACATATCATAATGAGCAAGGCAGAAGTCAGATGTCCAGTACCCTGAGGTCTGTGGTGTTTCTTCAGCTTCCCTGATTGAGGTCTTCGAGTGTGCTGTGAAAGTAAGGGAAGTACCTCAGACATATGAAACCAAACCAAGACTTCCACTAAGCCATGAAAAGGTTGAATGCAATGCTTCGATTGTCTGTGCGAAACTGTCACTTCAAGTTAAGTTGTCTAGCTGCCATGCATCAATACACACAGTATCCGCGATACGACCTGTGTTTGGGCTCATGCTAAGCAACACAAAACCTTCAGTTGTCTTCCCTGACCAATCAAAGCATGTGCTGTTCACTCAAAACAATGAACTTTCCCTGTTGTTAGTTGTTAGCTTGTTCACATCACTTAACCCTTTCACTGTCACCCCCCTTTTTGAGAATACACATGAAAATGCACTATCCAAACTTAAAGGCCTGTAATTCAAGAATGCTTTGGAATATAGACCAAAGTTTAGTCTCGTTTTAAAGACGACACTCTGCAGATTATTGTTGAAGTGAAAGCAGTATGAAAAAATTATGAAAGCGTTATGGAAGTTTAAATTTACTGTAAATGAAAAATACTGTACTAAATATTTTTTATTTCATATAAAATATATATTTTACAAAAAATAATTTACTCTAAAATGACTATAAAATCAAAGCCATATGTCTAACCAATTTGTGTTCCAAATTTGAAGTTGATATCACAAAAATTGAAGTTCCCATGAGATTGTGTTTAGGTGCTGTACCAAAAATAGCCAACGGGTGTCATTCAAATTGTTTTTTTGATGCATTTTCCTGTAAATTTCTGTCCAAATATCACTTCCATCACAAAACAGTCACCAAATATGGACACTTGAGACTCAGACCTTTCCGACAATATGTGTTTTGTCAAGACTGGAAATGATTTTGAATGTAAAGTAGTTATATTAAAATAATTGTTGTAATATAAAACATGACACCGCCCACTAGGGGAGGAGCCCACTAAGAATAATATAGAGTAACTTTCCATGGTAACACAATGTCCGATTTCAAAACGGTTTTCACAGGATGAATTTTGAGTTTGTAAGCTTTCAAATGATACCTAATTTATGATAATTACTTAAATATATGATACGAAAAAAAGGCGATTAAAAAAAAAAGAGCACCAGGCGTCCCACCTGTGGGACGGTGACAGTTAGTTAAAACACTCATGTAACTAAATTAACTTAAATTCACTGAGTTGTTTCTACTAACAATGAGGATTGTCAGATTTACTTAATAAGTGTTTGTTCGGTCAACTTAACATTGCTGAGTGAAACGAACAAACTGGGCAGTGGATCTGTAGTTCCCAGCATGCTTTGCAAAGCATTAGGAGAGTAAATCTAGGGATTCAATTGTTATTTTATGTTTTTCAGTAAAGGGAAAGATGTTGTTAGTTTATGGTAGTGTTTAATGTGCAGTTATGTTGGACATTTAGAGGCGTTTGTGTAATTGTGTGGTTACCATTATGCAGAAGAGTGGTGCCGTTTAGGGCACTCCACACACATTTATTGGATGGACTTCCGGCCCTCAATTAAGTTATTTTTGCCTTTTGTTTCTAAAAATATGCTCGTCGTTATTCAATAGTTTTTCATTTGCACTTGTAGAGCAAGTAGTTAATTTAATAAGGTCAATAAATGTCTTCACCTGACATAATAAACGTTTGTAAATGTAACATAACATTATTAAGTAAACTGCACACATAAATAATATGTTACAGTGACAAATTCAAATGGTTTGTATTTACATTTTGTCAGCTTTACTTGACTTTCTTTTGTTCATATAACTAAATTGTTATTGTGGAACCACCAGACGCTGCTTTTTGAGTAAATTCAACAAGTCATTTTTTGGAGTGTTGTTGCAGGACGCCTTCTTCTGTTGGTGTGGGACGTTTGCGCAGTGTTTTATGGGGGAAGGAACATTATCTACTGTAGAATCAGATTCTACAACGACAGCTATTAAAAAATGCAGAAACAATGTTCAAACCCTGATGACTTGATAAACGAGTCATCATGATGCTATTTCTGGTATTCACAGGCATATATAGGGTTACACGACTCAAAATAAACTTTCAGTAGTATGTCAGTAGTATGAAAGTTGAGCTTGGTGGCAGAACAGAACTTTCCAAAATGCTTTTGTTTGTGTTTTAGTTTACAGTAGACTATAATGTGAATGCAGCTGGACCGGTGTCATTAGTATATGATTCCTCAATAGAGTAAGAACACAAGGACAGAACTGATTGAACAGTACATGGAGAGGGTTGATACTCATCTAAAGTGCATTTCTTTCTTTGCCAGAAATAGCCTACATCCAGAGTTAGTGATCTCTTATCTAACAGATCGCATTCTTGAGATTATCTTTTTTACAATATACAGTATATATAGTCAAAAATGATTAAATCGCACATTTTTCTGTAATTAATCACAGTTAAAAACATCAGAGTTTTTAATATTATTGTAATAATTTCACAGTTACTCTGCAAACTAAAGTAGAACTTAAAACTTAAAGACAGTTTGTTGTAATGGCATCTTTTATGAATGAAGGCCTGTATCACTGATACTGATGTCTTTATGTCTTAATGATAGACATTTGACATTGCAGTATAGCTAATTGAAAACTATATCAAATTCATCATTTATTAGGCTTGAAAAAAATAACGTTTCATTTAAGTGAACTTAAAGGAACACAACACTTTTTTTGAGAATAGGCTCATTTTCCAACTCCCCTAGAGTTAAACAGTTGAGTTTTACTCATTATAATAAGTTAAATATAATATGTTTATTATTTGGAAATGGTAAATGGCATTTATTTAGCGCTTTCAACAGACCCATGGCCATCCAAAGCGTTTTACGCTTTGTTGGGGTTAGGTGTCTTGCTCATGTACACCTTTTCCACCAAGGCAGTGCTAGAGCTAGATCGGAGCCAGAGCTAGTCCCAGTTCATAGTTGGTTCAACTGAGGAGCCTTCTAAGAACCGTTTGCTTTTC
Organism: Romanogobio albipinnatus; assembly: GCA_023566225.1. Classification (NCBI taxonomy): domain Eukaryota; kingdom Metazoa; phylum Chordata; class Actinopteri; order Cypriniformes; family Gobionidae; genus Romanogobio; species Romanogobio albipinnatus. The sequence goes on along the minus strand of CM042262.1, from coordinate 4,976,959 downwards.
CACATGCTGAGAGCCACAACAGAGCCAGGTCTTACGTCACTGTATACGTCTCATCTTTCTCAGCAACGCTAGCGGGAAACACAAACACACCAGGCTTGTTTGAGATGCATCGGCGCTGCGCAGACCGATGCACATATAATATTTTAAAAAACGCATGAGTGAATCAAAAGCATAAGGAGTCGTGTACTAGTGGTGTCAACAATAATCGATTCAGCGATGCATCGCAATGCGGGGCATGCACGATTCAGCATCGATGCGGCAAAGTGCCATAATCGATTATGTCACCGTTTATTTTCTGGCCTTGAGTTGAACAATAAAGTTGTGAAGTTTCAATTACTTCATAACAACAACAATCAAGATGGCTGAGGCGGAGGGAGATGACCGCGATAGACGGGTAATTAAAAACGCACCCAAAGCTTGGAAAGCGGACATCTGCACATTTCGGATTCTGACGCCGGCTTCACACCGCACGCGTTAGCAGGGCAGGAGCGGTGGGTGTGGAGAGCGGGAGCCCGGGCCCCCATTGTGGATTCACACTGGCAGCGTTTGTCTCGCGCGCAGATATTGCAAATACAGACAAATATTGAACATTATGTCACATTTTCCTGTCTCGTGCTTTGATTTATGATGGGCAGCATATGCTGTGATTGTGAAACACACGGGGCACTTCACTACATGATTTCATGGTGAAATTTGTTATTTTCCATGTTAATCTGGTCAGTTTTGATCAAGAACAATCCACTGTGGCTTTAAATCAGCGTGAGCAGCGCGGCAAAAATAGACTCGGTGCCGAAACGATCGCGGCACTGCTGCTTCTGCTCCTGCTCCTGCGATGCGATGAGCTGCCGCGCCGCCTCTGCGTGCGATGTGAATGCTCTAATCTGTTAACATGGGCGCCGGAAAAAATATGCGCTGCTTACGCCCTGCTAACGCGCCTGCCACACTAAAATCAAGCACGAGAATTGACGAGTCCCAAGTGTCAACGTTACTGTGTGTGTTGCACTGAATATTTTTATTGCTGGGTGCCTGGGTGGTGGTTGTTGTTACAATAGTGTGACTGTAATTACGGATTAATATTTGCACAGGAGTTCATGAAGTGCCCTGTCTTAAGTGTTTTTTTTACACACAGTAAAAAGCTCTGTGTTCACTGCTGGAAAAAGTTGGCTTAGTTGGTTATTATTGCTCTATATAATTTCAAATGGTTCTAAAGCAGAGCGAAGAGAAACATTTCTCATTCAAAGCACTGAAAGCAGTGATTTATGTTTTCTTTTTCAGGTTTGAAAATGCCATATCCAATACCCTATACCATTCAATTTTATTTTATTTAATGACATTTATGTCAAAGATACAGGAGAGTGATAATACACACATAGCAGCCAATAAAATCTGTTGTTCAATATCTGACTCCTTGTATTGCCTCATGACTGATTAAAAATTTGCCTTGTTGTGTGCAGTAGAATTTTGATGCATCGCAATACATCGTAGAATCGAATTGAATCGAATCGTTACCTGGTGAATCGTAATCGAATCGAATTGTGAGGGCAGTGCCAATGCACACCCCTATCGTGTACTCTCGCTGGACTCGTGATCATACGGCGATTGGTCTCTGCACAACACCGCTGCGAACAAGCCTTCCATCAACAATGCAAACGTTGCGTTACTATTGATTCACATGGCTTTACGATCCTACATCGGCATCAAAACACAATGAAAACACAGCGAATCCAACGCATTCATGCAGTTTGCCGTAATTTGTATAGACGGAGATTACAAACGAGCAGCAGCTGTTAGCTCCATTAGCTGCTGTTTCAACAATGGCGGATCTCAAGTCTGTGTTGGTCTTGTTGACCCCGCCCCCAGCGCCTGACGTAATCGGTTCTTACTTCTAGCCCAGCAATGTTTTGGTGCTACTTAAGAACCACTTTTCCTGGTTCGGAGCTGGGGCTTTGGGTGTGGAAACACAAAGAACCGATTTGAAACTAGGCTCTGGCTCCGATCTAGCTCTAGCACTGCTTTGGTGGAAAAGGGGTACAGCCTGTAAATTATACATAAACATTTAAAGGCTGTATGCTGTTTAAAAGTAAACATTGTTTATAAAAAAGAACAAGTGAAAAATAAGCAACCATCTAGGCATAATTATCATTATTAGTAGAGATTAATTATTATTACATCGAGATGTAGCTAAATCTACTGGGCAACAGTAGCCTAATATATTTTGGCAATGTCTTCACGTTAACCCAAACTTTTATTTTGACGGGATGCCGTGAACACCTTTGAGTGTCTGTCCATTTCATGATATGACAGTTTTCTTAAATGAAACGGTAAATTCTCATGAAGTGACGGTTTATGCGTTCGTGTCCTCATATAGTGACACTCGGCAGAGACTACAAAGACAGCGAGCGTCACACGCGCGCCTATGTGTGTGTGTGTGTGTGTGTGTGTGTGTGTGTGCGGACTCAGGAGTCTGTACTACCACTACTGCTGGTATCGTCACATTTTTTAAAATTTCAGTACCGACTTGGTACAGAAGTACCAGTACTTATGACGTCCCTATTAGGCAAATACTTCCAGTATTAGGCAATTATTTGAGGTGGTAGAACAGATTAGTCACATTACCTCTCTTAGCTGGAGCTGTTGCCCCACACACTCTACAGAGTATAGTTTGCTGCTGCTCGTCGGACGGCTTAAATCCGAACCAAGTCCAAATAATGAATGTTGCACCGGTCATTTTCACCAGCTCCTCCGTTTCGCTTTCAGCTATGTTTACTCAAGATGACGAATACGATGATGCGTGCGCAATAGAATTAATAAATATAATAGAATTAATAGAATAAATATTGCAATAGAATTAAAATCTCTATCGTAGGCAAATTTTGTATCATTTATTTTGCGTATCGTTTATATTGCCCATTACTAGGTGCAATGATATTACGCAGCACCTGAAAATAGTCCCCAGAACTCTCCGTGTAAGCCGGTTGTCACATTGGTTATGTTGACGGAAGTTCGCCTATTTTCAGGCGCTGTGTAATATCATTGCGCCGCTGCACTCATGGGACGGCTCAAAGCTCCTTGATTATTACGCAGGAATGAGAGTATAGTTCCTAGCCAGTCTTAGTACACGATGCAACTACAGAAGAGTCAAGTTTTAAATAGGAAAAATATAAAAACTCTTTGGTCATTTTTGAGTGAGATGCTAACGGTCTAATCAGATTCTATGATCTATGCTAAGCTATGCTAAAAGTGCTAATGCCATAAAAAAAGTGGCATGTTCCATGTTCCTCTTCAAACAATCTTCACATAAACATAGATAAATATAGATTAATCCTTATTAAAACTACAATTCTCTCCTGCAGAACATGATGTGCTGTCACACCTCTCCTCACAGCTCCTTAAGTTAATTTAAGACGTTATTTAACTCCTTTAAGTTGCTCTTATGAGGATACTCCACAAATCAGGCATTTTGGCATAATTCTGTGTTATTGTTTGTTCAAGCGTAAAAGAACTCGATACTGGCGTGCGTCTTTTTGCGCGTTGTGAGTGTGTCATAGTCAGGACACACACACGGGTTCTCTTTTGTTTTGTTGCGCTTGAATGGTTTAAAAGCATTTGCATGAATACGAACGTGATCATATAATGTAACGCTAGACCAATGATGGCAGAGAACCGGATGCTATAAACACAGAAAGCGGTCTGGCGGAAGCTAGATATTTTACTTTATAATGTGTTAAATATGGATATTTTTCTTACACAAACCCATAGATTCGCTTCAGAAGGCCTTTATTAATCCCTGGAGATATATACAGTGGGGCAAAAAAGTATTTAGTCAGCCACCAATTGTGCAAGGTCTCCCACTTAAAAAGATGTGAGAGGCCTGCAATTTCCATCATAGGTACCACTTCAACTATGAGACACAGAATGAGAAAAACAATCCAGAAAATCACATTGTCTGATTTTTAAATAATTTATTTGAAAATTATGGTGGAAAATAAGTATTTGGTCAATAACAAAAGTTAATCTCAATACTTTGTTATATACCCTTTGTTGGCAATGACAGAGGTCATACGTTTTCTGTAAGTCTCCACAAGGTTTTTACACACTGTTGCTGGTAGTTTGGCCCATTCCTCCATGCAGATCTCCTCTAGAGCAGTGATGTTTTGGGGCTGTCGCTGGGCAACACAGATTTTCAACTCCCTACAAAGATTTTTTATGGGGTTGAAATCTGGAGACTGGCTAGGCCATTCCTGGACCTTGAAATGCTTCTTACGAAGCCACTCCTTCATTGCCCGGGCGGTGTGTTTGGGATCATTGTCATGCTGAAAGACCCAGCCACGTTTCATCTTCAATGCCCTTGCTGATGGAAGGAGGTTTTTACTCAAAATCTCACGATACATGGCCCCATTCATTCTTTCCTTTACACGGATCAGTTGGCAGCGTAGTGTGTTACTGACGGTAGCCTTTGTTACTTTGGTCCCAGCTCTCTGCAGGTCAGTCACTAGGTCCCCCCGTGTGGTTCTGGGATTTTTGCTCACCGTTCTTGTGATCATTCCCCCAGATCGAGGGAGATTATCAGTCCTCTTGTATGTCTTCCATTTTCTAATAATTGCTCCCACAGTTGATTTCTTCACACCAAGCTGCTTACCTATTGCAGATTCAGTCTTCCCAGCCTGGTGCAGGTCTACGATTTTGTTTCTGTTGTCCTTTGACAGCTCTTTGGTCTTGGCCATAGTGGAGTTTGGAGTCTGACTGTTTGAGGTTGTGGACAGGTGTCTTTTATACTGATAACGAGTTCAAACAGGTGCCATTAATACAGTGGAGGACAGAGGAGCCTCTTAAAGAAGAAGTTACAGGTCTGTGAGAGCCAGAAATCTTGCTTTTTTTGTAGGTGACCAAATACTTATTTTCCACCATAATTTGCAAATCAATTCTTTAAAAATCAGACAATGCGCTTTTCTGGAATTTTTTTCATTCTGTCTCTCATAGTTGAAGAGTACCTATGATGAAAATTATAGGCCTCTCTCTTATCTTTAGTGGGAGGACCAGGGCCGGCCCAAGCCCTTATGGGGCCCTAAGCAGGATTTTATTTGGGGGCCCCTCTGTGCCACCAATACGATTGACTATTGTCAATTCTTGATCATTTGCAAACCCAGTATAAATTGTATTAGTTGTGGTTGTGTTGGTTACATCATGTCTGCATGTCATGTTTTTATCCGTATAAGGTTTTGAATTGTAACAGTAGCAAACCCACAAGAGTGATCAGGCGTTAATATTCAAAGTCTTACAGTAAGTCTTACAATATAGTTCACACTGGGATATGTACTTTTTTTAAGTAGTCTCTTATGCTGAATATGCTCACTTTTCCCCAGGATTCTTTGATGAATAGAAGGTTCAAAAGAACAACATTTGTCTGAAATAGAAAGCTTTCAAAAAAAATCCTAAAAACATTGTTCAACACTGATAATCATAGATGTTTGTTGAGCATCAAATCATCATATCAGAATGATTATTGAAGGATCATATGACACTGAAGACAAGAGTAATGATGATAAATTCAGCTTTGATCACGCAGGAATAAATTACACTTTACTATTCACATAGAAAACAGCTGTTTTTACATCATATTATTTTACAATATTTCTGTTTTTACTGTATTTTTAATCAAATAAATGCAGCCTTGGTGAGAAGAAGAGACTTATTTTAAAAACAAGAAATGCTGATTTCTTTCAAACATTAAACAGAGCTTTTATTTTGGCGGAAACAAAATGTTATTTTTTTGTATTCCATTCGACTGTGTAGAAAGAACCTTTTTATTTTCTAAATAAAAACTTCCCAAATGTAGGCTACACAACTTATCATTTCAAGGGAGAAACTAAAAGCTCTGCTGTCTACTCTGTCCAGAACATGCAGCACGTCAGACAATATATTCGCACTAAACCATATAGCGTATTCTCAAATCCATCCATTCATAAAAAGGTTACCGGGCAACTGACGAATATGTTTTAGCGCTGATTTTCCCGCTCTTTGGACTTGATTAATCCTGACTAACAAGCGAATAGTGTCCAGCCGATGGCGCCGAATCAATCCGTGCATATATTAGAAAACTTTTTGCAATTTATTGCAATAATTGTTTAAGGCCATTTCGCGATTTCAATCATCATAAAATAACTTTGCCGGAGAGTCATTTATTGTGCTCTTGGGGGCCCTCTGGTGGCCAAGGGGGCCCTAAGCAGCCGCTTAGTTCGCTTATGCCTTGGGCCGGCTCTGGGGAGGACTAAATACTTTTTTGCCACACATACATACATAATATATATATATATATATATATATATATATATATATATATATATATATATATATATATATATATATATATATATATATATATATATATATATATATATATATATATATATATATAAAAAAAACACTCACATTTACTGTGTTGAGAACATACTGATAGTACATTTCCTCCTTTTCCCCTTCTTGTAAATGAGTTTATTGTTCTGAATTGTTTGATTGTGTTGTTGTAGGGGAGCATTGACCTTTTAGAAACCATCGGCGTCGTAAATGAGAATGGCAGTGAAATCCCGTCTATGCCTCCAGTGGTAAGGCACATCACAGCTCATGACTGGCTTCAGTGTGAGAACACTAGTGAAAGTGCTTCTGTTTTCAAATTATATTATGTGTAACAATCAAGTGAAACAATGAACTGCACATAAAACATAAAGCGGGTTTCAAAGTGAGACTGCTAGTGGAAAAAAAACAAACAATAGAATTAATTTGAGTGGAATGATGAACTGAATTACAGATTTTCAGCGTGTTCTCACTTTTGACCCCACTGTACATGTTTTAATGGTTATAACCAGTGGTTAAACTGGGATTTGGCATAAAATTCATATTTTGTGTAGGTGCAACAGGGAAAATTACTCACCGTGGGACAACATTGAGTATCGTGTAGCAATACTTTGTGGGATAAGAGGTTTACTGTGGCACCAAGTATCACAATACTTACTTGATATTTTAATGGGTTTATTTTGGTCCATCTACACTGATATGATGACGATACTATGTTAAAATTGCTGAGCGCCACAATAGGGAACACAACTTTGTTTTTCACAATTCAAACATAAAAATGGGAAGTCCAAAATTTACTCAAAAAATGGCTGAAGACACAACTATAACTGAACTTGACTTGATTTGTCCTATTAACTCCACAGGCCCGGGTTAAGCACACGTTGGGCCCTGGGGCTATAACAAACCCAAGGGCCCCAGTAGCCGATCTTGGTGCCACAACGTTTTCTACCACAGAAATAATTGACAATTTTTTTGTAAAAAAATACTAAAGCACAGATACAATGAGGCTATATACTGTTTGAATATTCAATTTTAATATTAAGTAGGACTATATATATATATATATATATATATATATATATATATATATATATATATATATATATATATATATATATATATATATATATATATATATATATATATATATATATATATATATTCCAGGCTGCAACACATTAACTCCAGATATGAGGTCAAAGCAAACAGGTTTCCAGAAACAGCAACAACTTTTGAGCATATACAACTGCCTTAAGGAGTTAGGGATAGGGTTAGGGTTGGGGTCTAGTTTTACAACCAGAGGTCCCAAATTTGAGCTATTTTGGGGTGGTTCAGGGGACATAGTCCCCCATGAAAATTTGGATTTCTCTGATCTATATATGTGCATTTTAAGATCTTTGTAGGCTAAACAAATGAGTAATAAATCGTTTTTAAAACCATGTTAGTGGACAGTAGATCATCTGTCATACCTGCTCTCTCCTCATTTCATCACTCGTTCTGTCAGTCTCCTTCTCTTGACCTGTCTCTTCCCTTCCTAAAGCTGAGCTCTGTCCTGATAGTCTTTTCATTTTTGTCTGTGTCAGTGAAGAAAGTTAACATAGGGTCAACTGATATATAGCCTATGTTTTATTAAGCATTTCTGTAGACAAAGTTAATTCACTGAAGGCTATGAACTGTTCAAAATACAAGGTGTGGCGTGTGAACGGGTTGAAATGTGTGTGCCCAATGCATTAGACTTGAGAGCCCTGTGAACCCTCATTATCTTATGCCTAATCTGATGATATTATTTTACAACCTTTATTATATACACCTCTGAGAAATACCGAGGTCTGGACCACGGCGACCTCATAGCTGACTACGGCCGTGATTACAGTCGTGTGGGAGTCTATAGTTTACCTCAACAGAGCTCTTCAGTCGGGTTAGTCTCGCCACAGAGCCTTTACTGTACACATGATGTTGCGCTTGTGTTCAAAGGATAAAGCGGCTGCCTGGCACTTATCACTTGTCAGCAATGTGCGTGAGACGGTCCAGCTCTCACACTGCGACTGCTGTAGATGGACCAAAATAAACCCATTAAAATATCAAGTAAGTATTGTGATACTTGGTGCCACAGTGGCACTCTTATCCCACAAAGTATTGCTACACGATACTCAATATGTTGTCCCACGGTGTGTCATTTTCCCTGTTGCACCTACACAAAATATGAGGGTTCTCCCACCTGCCAAATCCCACTTTAACCACTGGTTATACACACAAAGGAAAGTCACTAGAATGATACGAACGTTTGCATAGAATGCATTTATGTAAGTAAGTGGAAAGATTTTCATAGTAATGTAATCATTCATTAGCACTGCTTTCTTTCTTTTCAATCTCAGCAACCTCCTCTGACCTTCGATTTTGTTCTTGTGGCAAGAATCATGGATGATGACAAGAATAACTGCATCAGAAAACAGAAAGCTTTCATCGAGACTTTGAAAGCTAAGAAACTGAACGTACAAGTATGTTTCTGCATTTTTTGAGTTCTGGGTAAAGGCGTTTATATCAAATGTCATGACGTATAAAGGGGAAATTCCTCGTCTTATGATGTGAAAGTGTAACTAGATATTGTTTCCCCAAAAAAATTATTAGAGTTGCGTAATTGCTGACACAACAGTTGAGTGTAAAACGGCAGTTCTGTTTTGCATTTCATTGCTCAAGTATTGTGTCTTTTTTCTGAGTGTGTATATAATATGTAAAAGTTAATTATGCAATATGATGTTAAATTAATGTTACTATTAAAGGTCCCATGGCATGGATTTTTTATTTTTATTTTATAATGTATTCTGAGGTATTCTGATTTTTACATCATAAAATGTCATAATTTAGAAAAAAAAGGCATTTTTTTATACTGATGTTTGCCCTCTGGCTGTTTCAAGGGGCGTGTCTGCTGTGAGACTTCAGTAAAAACGCCCAATGTTGTGATTGGCTGACATCTTTGCATTTGAAATGAGCGCAGGGGGCGTGGTTTAACGAAGTCTACAAGGCTGCCAGAGAGACGGATATCACTTCTCATCAGTTCTCTCAGCACGTCTCAGTTCAGTGAACTGTTGTAGTTACTAGTATATACTGTCACTCATGTCAGAAAGTTAGTAACTTTAGTAAATTATGGATCAGCGCTGACTTGTTTAGAGATTTGGTGAACTGGTTAGACCGGTTTACTAAAAAGAACAGGTTCAAAAGAACGATTCGTTCGCGAACTGGACATCACTAGTGGACCAGAGACGGCGAGATTGCTAACTATAGTGATATTGTACTGAGTTGTGAGAGCGCTGTCAGCGCTGAGAGTTTATGGTGTTTGTATCTGAGAGTTCTGAATAAACACGAGTCCCAGTCACACCGAGCCGTCTTCCTCATTATTCTACCAACTTTGTAACACATGTAATGTACCATTACAGGAGATGAACGAGTAAGTGTTGATTATAGCATTATTTTTAGATATTTTCCTATCATATGAAAGACGCGCATTGAGTACACAGCGCAAACAAAGACACAACAACAGTAATCGAATGTAATCCAGTTTATTGTGGGGATAGCTGGCTAGCCTAGCCCGGAGACCCTCACGCTTACCCCCCTTCTGCTTAATCTCGTGCCGCGTTTGGTGCCTCCGCTGTGGGCCAGATGCAGTACTGGGGGTCGGTGATGTTGAAGGCCGACCGGTCAGTGCAGCCCGAGCTTCGGCGTGTGTGAGGTTTATCTCTAAAGATGTGGCTCTGCCGATGTTGAGCAGAAAAAGATTTTCTGTTTTCATTTGTACATCCAAACACTGAGAAACTGCCAGCATTCACTCGTTCACAAGCCATGATCTCTCAAAGACAAACAAATATGGCGCTCGCATGGGCGTGCCAAATTATCTCGGGGCGGAGGAAAGGGAAGTCATAACAGAGGTCATAACAGGAAAATTCAAGATCAGCTCGTCTGGGCTGTCATTTTCTCAAAGGCAGAGAGAGACAGCCAGAACTCGGTTTACACCGATCAAAATTTCTAGCCACTCGGGGACAATATTCAGGCTAGGGCAACTCATATTAATGTTGAAAAACCTCATAAAATGAAAATTTCATGCCATGGGACCTTTAAAATTAGTTTTAGTCCAAGCTATATAATGGAACTGCATTATTACATTGTTTGGAGAATGGTACTGATAATGAAACCCTAGAGCTCTTCTTATTTGGTGTATTATGTTTCTTTTTGCAGAAATTTAGAGATGAAGATAAGGTGTTTTATTGCATTCGAGCACCAGAAAAGGTTTTCGAGACGTACCGGTATCTCTTAAAAGTGTCTGACGCCTGTAACTGGAGCTGTGAGCAGCAGGGCACTATACCTCAGTCAACCAGGTAACACTCGCACAAACACATTTGTTTGAAGGACACAGCAGGCAAAATTATAGGGTTTTGTCATTGGCATTACTTTGTAGCTCAATGTCCATTATCGACTAACTAACAGATTCCTTTTGCCTAATTTGTTCAGTGATAGTGAATTTTACCTATGAATAGAGATTTTCGCTCCAAGTCCAGTTTAACGGCTTGCAAACAAAATGCTACTTCACTTAATCTGAGTAATCCCTATTCTCTATCTATGGTGGCATAGTCATGACTGATGTATTGTGAAAAAACTGTGTTGTACACAAATAAAGAAGCCAAGGGCTTTGATCTGTTTCAGGATCCGTATTGTTGATTTCATTCTGCATCACACATGCATTGATTCTGAGGGTGAGTAACAGTTTCCCTAGATGGCTCATTTATATTACTTTGATTCCAATTCTATTTTATACCCCTTCGCCTACGCCTTCCCCTTCCCCCGTGAATCAAGGGGTAGAGGTGAACATATTCCCTTAAGAAATGGGACACCACTACTACACCGTTACACGTCATCATATGTCGTCGCTAATTTCCTGATAATTTACTCATGTCATGTCATTGTTCATGACTGTTCATGTCATTCTTTCTTCAGTCGAAAACAAATTACGTTTTTTGAGGAAAACATTCCAGGATTTTTCTCCATATAATGGACTTCAATGGCAACCGATGGGTTGAAGGTCCAAATCAATGCAGATTCAGAGGAAGGGCTTCAGAGGCTCTGCACGATCCCAGCCGAGGAATAGGGTCTTATCTAGCAAACCTGTAACAGAAGATCCACTGGAGGCAAGCTTGCAGAACCCAACTTGACTTGACCTGAACGGACTTGACCTGAGCGGAGAACTCACCAACCGTGGTTACAAGTAACATTCAATACTCGACAAGAACACATGACAAACATGAGGGCTTAAATACACAAGGACTAATGAATAAGACAAGGGACACCTGTGAACAATCAAGACAATGAACCAATGACAGAATGACACAAGATCACATGAGGGCATGGGAATTAGTCTGACGTCGTCATACTCAATTCTAGTCAGAATTTGAGTCTGATACTGCTCCGTTGCGCTGTGATTATGGGGCGTGTTTCAACCGAACCAGGAAAGACCTCAATTGGATAAACCTACAACCAATCAGAGCAACGAAGCGACGCATAACGTTAGTAGTCAAATGTCAACAGAACTCAACTGCACTGTGTTGCCAAGTCCGCGGGTTGAAGCGACCCCAATTATGTGATATACAGACCCACGAATGCGAATTTTAACAGGCAGCCGTGCCAAAATAACACATATTTTACCCCCCAAAGGACATTTTTTTCCGGAGAACCCTCCCGGAAAGCTATTGGGCTTGTTTTTGGCTAGTTTTGAGTAGCAATTGGGCGGATTTTGTTGTAAAAACTTGGCAACCCTATCTGCACGCACGCTGGAACAAGTAAGATGAGTGTAAACGATATTTGCCGGTGTTGTAAAAAAGAATTTAAGGATACACGGAGTACTTACCAACACGATCATCATTTCTGAGGGAAATAGTAAAGGTGAACGCATATACGAACAAGTTCTCCGTTTAGGATTAGAACAAATTCAACCCAAGCGCTCTTTGGTGACGTGGACGATTACATCACTGTTGATCATCTGTCCATCATTGTCTAAAGCCCGCCCTGGCAATTTCATTGGTCCGAACAGTTTCTGTTCAGGCATAATTACTCCTCTACTGATCAAGTCCAGACCGAACTGCCTGAGCTCAAATGTTGTGGGCGGGGCTAAGTTCGGCTGGCATCCAGGCTACATGGGAATCGCATGACAACCGGGAAACATGCAGTGGTGTAAAGTAACAAATTACAAATACTCTCGTTACTGTTATTTAGTAGTTTTTCTCAAGGAATTTTTTATTAAGTAGTTTAAAAACAGTGTACTTTTACATTTATGCATTTGGCAGACACTTTTATCAAAAGCGACTTACAGTGCCAATCCCCCTGGAGCAACTTGGAGTAAAGTGCCTTGCTCAAGGACACACCAGTGGTGACCGCTGGGATCGAACCAGCAACCTTCTGCATCTCAGTTCCATGGTTTAACCCACTGGACCACCATCTCACATACTTTTACTTTTACTTGAGTTCATTTTAAGTGCTGTATTGGTACTTTTACTGCGCTATTTTCCCTAAACCTGCCGTCGCTACATTATGTTTATTTTTTTCCTGTCAACGTGATTGGCTAAGACGAATAATCAGTCCTGTCTCCATGCGTCATGCGTGTGACTCACGAGGCATGTGCGCTTTATGAAAGGGGGTTGTTGCTGGTTACTGTATGATGACTGAAATCGTGAAATTTCCAACAATTGACTGCAGGATATTACATTTTCTAATACACGCACAAATGGTCCGTGTTCTGTTAGCACCGCACGAGCTCGCGGTGCCATCTGCTGGAAACACTTCATTTAGCTTGATTGTTTGCCAGGCTTCAGTTCATTAGGCATTAACTGATCGTCACTGCTAGATTTTTGTCCCTTACATCGATTTCGCTCAGCATGTAAATGCATTAACCTGCTGAACTGGACAAACGAAGAATTAATATTAGAAAGTATATATTGTGTGGCTTCTCCAAAACTTCATCATCTTTGGCTCCGTGAGCCACCCTACATCCTCAACTCAGCGTAACTCAGCATCAACTGAGCGAGGAGAGAGTCCAAAGTTAGGTGTTTCTTAAAGGGGCGGTACACTTCATTACAAATCATATATAAACTACAAAAATATACATACCAGCATAATTAAATCAAAAGACAATCCAATGAAAATCAAACAATATATTCAAAATAAGAGAATCAGAGTTTTTAATAATAAAGAAAAGATTTTGAGTGAAAATAATCATTTGCATATTTTAATGTAATGTGTAATCACGTGGCGATTTAAAATTGTTGTCCATGTATAGAGCAAATAACTTTCATAAAACATCCGATTTATATTTAAATCAGGTTAATTTTTTAATTGCAAGAAAAAATAATCAGTGGTGAAAATTGTGAGTTACTCGAGTCTGATTTCTGAAGTGTATCTTTTTACAGAGAAAACATCCATTGAAATTATAACAGTACATGCATCTTGAAAAGAAAGAACTCTGCTTTTTTTAACGTAAAATGTTTAATGTACAACGCTTTGCAACCTTTTTTAAATAACCGCAAGAAAACCTCTACAGAATGGTTGTCATAAATGTTACCAGATTATTGGTTGCTTTCTCAAATATTACATGGCTGTACTTTTAGTGCTAGCAGTCAAAAATAAAACTTGGAGAAATACTGAAATACTGTTGGTGATCTCTTGTTTTTTTGTTCTTACTGAGAGTCCATAAAAGAGGAAGCTACATTTTTAATTTGCAGGGTATAAGGTGGAATAACATTCACAGCATAATACTCACTACTCACTACTCTTGAGTACTTTCACAAGGGCTACTTTTTACTCCTACTTTGAGTAGTATTTAGGACAGGTACTTTTACTCTACTTGCACTAAATTGTTTGACAAACAACAGTACTTTTACTTGAGTATGCTTTTTCAGTCCTCTTTCCACGACTGGAAACATGACAGCGAACATGACAAAATAAGAAACAAACAAACTGTGACACACTGTGACAGAAACCATCGGCCATTTTCAAGAAAATATTTAAATGGATATGCTTTTTAACCACGGATGCGCGACTTCAGTGTTGTGATACTTCACTGTGTATGACGTCATCACGATGGAAAGGTCACTCGTGACGTATGTGGAAGCACTGACAAAGTGTCGAAAAACTCGTCTGACATCGTTTTACCTATATTTTTGTAAAGGTCGTTTTATTTAGTCTTTGCATGTTCATATTAAGACTGGGTCGGTACTTCCACGTACCTCATGGCCGCCACCTTTCTGACGTAATGACATCACACGCCATGAAGAATTCAAGCAAAAAGTCGAGCATTCGTGGTATATAAATTGTTATTTTTTTTCTTGAAAATGGCCGATGGTTTGTCTAGATCAGACCCTATTCCTCGGCTGGGATCGTGCAGAGCCTCTGAATCCCTTCCTTTGAAGCGGCATTGATTTGGACCTTCAACATTTTGGTTGCCATTGAAGTCCATTATATGGAGAAAAATCCTGGAATGTTTTCCTCAAAAAAACGTAATTTGTTTTCGACTGAAGAAAGAAAGACACAAACATCTTGGATGAGACGGGGGTGGTAAATTATCAGGAAATTTTCATTTTGAAGTGAACTAATCCTTACATTTTTCTGGATTCCGTTTTTTTTGTACTCCATTTTAATGGTTAAATAAAATCTAAGTAATCAAAAAGCATGTCTAATTAATTGAAATCATGAAACTTAACATCAAATTTAATGCTGATGAAGTGACTCTGGAGATGAAGTTCATGCGTTCATGTCCTCATATAGTGATACGGCAGAGGCTAAAAACACCACGAGTGTCACGCGTGCTTCAGTGTGTGTGTGTGTGTGTGTGTGTGTGTGTGTGGTGAATGAAAGCGTCCATTCACACAGGGACACGCAGAACATGCAGAATTCATAATTAAAATAGTCGGTAACACTTTATTTTAGGGTTCAATTCTCGCTATTAACTAGTTGCTTATTACAATGCATATTACTAGGATATTGGCTGTTTATTAGTACTTATAAAGCACATATTAATGCCTTATTCTGCATGACCTTATTCTACATCCCTTAATCCTACCCAATACTGAAACTTAAATGCTACTAAAAAAATCTTACTAACTATTAATAAGCAGCCAATTAGGAGTTTATTTAGGCAAAAGTCATAGTTAATAGTGAATATGTGTTCCCCATAATAAAGTGTTACCAAATAGTCTTTTTGCGGTTTAATATTCACAGACACTAGTCTATATAGCGATTGTGTTTTAAGTGCACTGACCTGCTTTTTATTAATTCATTTGGAGTTGGACAAATTCTTATCTTACATTTTTATCACTGGATTCCGCGATTCCATGCATGTTTTTCGCATCGTGAAACTCATAGTGCCTTACATGTAGCCGGTGTATGCATGACAATTTCTCATACCCCTTCGTTTTAAGTGTGGTCCCAATAAATCTTCATCATCTAGCTATCTGACCCTTCCCACTACCCCTCCAATCAAAAGAAATTCGAGACACTCCTATTCACCCCTGTGAACACGCAAAACTGAGGGGTAGGGGAAAGTGTAGGGGTAAGGGGTAGAAATGGAGTTGTGCCTTTACATCACATCACTGCATTATCTCAACCTTCATATGATTCATCTAGATCTGTCAATTCCATAATACATTCTCTCGCTCTACCTATAGGTGTTTCAGAATATCTGCCCGATCTCATGAAAAAAAAAGTTTTTGAGACTCACTTCTGCTTACATGAGGTATGATTTTAGTATTTTATTTCCTCTTGTTCACAGCATTTCCTACACCTGCGGTACAGAGTCCACACTGCAGAATCATTACATGCAAATGTGTTGATAAGGAAGTACATCCCATGCAGGGTGATCATTAGACATCAGCATTTGATCATGTCCATGTAACGCTACATCTATTGCTCATTGAAATGCTCCCGCAGCGCTTTAGTGTGTGTGTGTGTTTTATTCCGGGGTGTTGTAGTTCTTTCTTTCACTAGCCCAGATATAATTCGCTGTACTACAATTGAGACCAACATGCATATTGCAGCCAATCTGCTTTCGTGTTATTGGCACGAGACTCTTTAGGATTGTACCTCAGACACACAAAATTGATTTTATTCTTCAGCTTCAGTTCTCCAGTTCTTCAGCTCCGCGATTGTGAAAGCGAAGGCGAATCTTTCTCACCTGCCGTCTCGCATCATGACCAAATAAGAGAATGATATGCCTGATAGCACAAAGAGTTAAAGGGGTGGTAAACCACGATTTCACTTTTCTAACTTTAGCTAGTGTGTAATGTTGCTGTTTGAGCATGAACAACATCTGCAAAGTTACAACGTTCAAAGTTTAAAGCAAAGGGAGATATTTGCTTTTAAAGAAATACATTTCTAAGGACTTCAGCAAATGGCCACTAGGGACTACTACACATTCCTCCAGGGTCTCTGACATCACCAGCCCCAATATTTACATAAACCCCTCCTCCGAGAATATTAAATAAGGGGGGGCGAGGCCATTTTGTATCGCAGCAGGGAAGCGTTGTTGTGGTATAGTTAGTAGGCTGGAGTGTTGCCAATGCCGACGAAACGCTGTTATTTTCATCCGGAGTGCAGGTCCACTTTGTTCAGCCTTCCTAGGGACGGGGGTGCGTTGCAGTGCGTTTAACATACAACATGTTATATGCATGCGTGTATGAGACAGAGGGGAACACGGTCGCAGATATATGCTGCCCATCATAAATCAAAGCACGAGACAGACAGGGGTCGGAGGAGAAGACCGGAAAATGTGACATAATGGACAATATTTGTCTGTATTTGCAATACACGCTGCACATTTCACGGAGGAAAGCTTTCATAATCTTAGCAAGTTCAATGAAGGATTCGCACAACGGCTTGTCCTGAAAGATGGATTTAAAAACAGAAGCTGTTTACGGGCCACAACCTGTAAGTGTGATTTATTTTTCGTCGATGTGTTTTCCTGTAATAGTTTGTATTGTTAATTGTACGTTGTAGCAAGGAAGTACACAGATGACAACGCTCATTTGGCTCTGCAAACCAGTTTGTTAAATGCTCATTCATACTTAACGTTATCCGACAAACACCTCACGTTACAAACTCTTTTTTAAATCTCAACAGCGAACTTGGCATTAGTGTACATTATTCTTTGATTAGAGCTTTTATGTATTGTTTATCTACAGGCATGCTAAGCATGGTTCTGTGTTTGAGTTGGCTTCTAGTAAAGCCAATGTTTAGTGTTCGTTTTGGGATAATCGTTCTTGCGACAGATATTTGGCTATAATCGTTCTAAAAATACAAAAGTAACGGTGCCATTCAGTAGCGATCACTATAGATCCACAGTCTTTACTCTTGAGGACTGAACAGGTTCTGCTCGATCATCTTGAGACGCCATTGTTTCTAATACTACCCATAGCACAGTCTACTGGTAAAGGTAAGGGGCGTGACGTTTCCGACAAACGTGCACTAGGCGGTTAGCGAATCACAACACACTGGGCCAGCTAACCAATTTGAGCCCATTGCGTATTTTTGAGGGACTGGCTTCATACAACCCGGAAACCATCAGACCGTTTTTACAAGGAGGGACAGAGCAGTGTAGAATAAAGGTCAAATATATGAAAAATAATGCAATTTTTAAAAAATGAAGCATGAACACATGTTACAGTGCACCCCACAAACACAATCAAGCCTTCGAAAGAATGTTTTACCACCCCTTTAATAAAAACGACTTTAATAACCAAACGCAATTCACAACTGACACACTCTGACCGATGCGGATTCTGTGCACGTGTTTTCCGCCTGTCAGCGCTCACGCGAGTTTACGAATGTGTTCTATTTCTAGGCTTATTGCCCTTGAATGATCAAACACACACATTATTATGCCTATGTCCATATTGGCGATTATGTTGTGTGTAAAAAGGTTGGGACGTGTGTCAGTATTGGATCTGCGCATTACTGTAGGTCTGAAAGTGAAAGCAACCTAATATAGCCTATACTCGCTCCTGTCTGTGTGTTAAATGTTAAACAAACAACAACAACAGGGGAAAAACTAACAGTAGCCGACCTAAACCTAAAGCACTGTTTGTATCTGTATCTTTATGTTGTATTTATTTGTCCTATTGTCATTTGTTTATAAGTTCTTTTATTACTGACCGTTTACTTGATTTACTTGAACTTTTTACTTATATTAAGTAATTGCTTATTGCTGTGGTTTACTTAGGCCTATTTCCCACTCTAATGGATCATGTTATAAAGCTAGATAGCACACCACTGGACTAGCCTTTTTTTGTAACATCTCAAAAGAGATTTATGCATTTTGTTTGTTTTATTGTCATGTGTGACTATTGTGCATCTAACATAATAATGGGCTATATACCGTATCACAAAGCTCATCATCCGTCCGCCATCCATCCGCACCTACGTTTTTTGACCAATTTTCAAAGCCGCACCCGCCCGCCATCCTCTGACTGTTAGTCTATGGGCGATGCAAGGCGCTGCTGACGCGAGCCTCGAGGCTAAAGCTCTTGCCTGTTCTAGAAAGGGTACTGATCCAATGCGGCAAAGAAATTAAAAGGCTAAAGTCCCTACTATATTGGCTATGAATATTGTATCCCCAGAATAGGCTATCAGCAGTGACCTCCATCTACGATCGGCAAACAGGGACACAAATAAATAAATAGCCTAAATAAAACGCGCATCGGCAAACCTGACCTTACCTGAATAGGCTGTACAATTTTATCATTGTAATAAAAAACTAATCATTTCAACATGCTGCTATTTAGCCCACTACTAATTAATGCCCATTGCACTTTATTTATTTTTTGCAAAATTTGTTAATTTTGCTGCATGGGGGGAAGAGAGTGCGTCTTTTTCAGGCAGACAGTGCAGTTCATTTTATTCCAGCAGGACTAACAATCATACAAGAAACAAACTGTGGAGCCTCGATATTAAAGAAACGCAGACTATTCATTCACTGAAATTTGCTGAAAGTCCACCACAACTGTGCAACGCATGTTCACAGTTGTGAACTGTTTTTAATTGTCCATAACAACCCCAAAACTTGCCTGCTTGCCTTGCACATCTAATTGGGCAAAATTTTTCTTATCCTCTTTTTTTTGCTGTGGGTGTTATTGAGCTTGTAGAAGTTTAGCTCTTGCGTTCTTCTGAACATTAAAGCTGGGACAGAGATGGGTCTTGTGCATGTTGCCCACTTGGGTCCCACCTAGGCAATTAACATGGGGCCATTATGGAACCCGCGGACAATCCTCTATGGGGCCCATTTTTCAGCCCATTTCAAACCCACATGGGCCCCACATATAAATGTTTGCTGGGTCGCGCTGCCATTGCCCGATGTCATGCCAGATATCTCACGGGCGTCGGCGACTCATCGGCAAGTCTCTCTGATCGTGTCTTTGATCCTTCACACCGTGTGACTCACGTGCACAAGCACCAATTTGCCTATGATTTCGGGCATTTGTCTGCGATTTCGCAAAACCTGTCAGCGATTCAAAATCGGGGCTAAAATCGGGCAGTGTGAACTCTGCATTAGTTCACCCAAAAAGGAAAATAATGTAATTTATTCCTCACCTTCATGCCGTTCCACACCCGTAAGACCTCCGTTCATTCAACACTGATTCATAACGCTCCGAAATAATAACGGCTGTTGTTGTGGTTTTGTAGTAAAAAAAATAAAATAAAAATAAACTTTGTCCTTTGTCCACTTTCATTCCTAGAAAAAGGAGCAGAAGGATCTGAAGCAGAGCTGGGCTCGATGGTCCGCTTGTTTTCGGGGCCAACCAATAACTAACGTCAGGTTCTCTTTCTATTAGTTTTCTGGTTTTACTCATCTCTCTATTCATTACAGACTTATTTCCATTCCGCTACTTGATGATTAATTTATTGTGTGTGTTGTCAGAAACTACCTTGGCGAGAAGGTGGCTCTTTATTTCCTGTGGCTGGGCTGGTACACATTTCTCTTGATTCCTGCTTCTGTGATTGGTCTCATAGTATTCCTGTACGGCCTGGCCTTCTACAACACAAGTCCTCTCATGTGAGTAACCTCATATTCATTTCATTTTAAAGACATCTTTGTTATTCGATAAACAATTCTGGTACTCTGTAAAGTCGCCACTTGGTGTCTAATGTACAATAAGTGTCTTGAAGCTAAATCAGCTGGTGTGTGTGTTTGTGTGTGTGTACGCAGACAGGAGGTGTGCCAGTCGAACATTATCATGTGCCCTCTGTGCGATATTAGTTGCAAAGTGTGGGAGCTTTCCGACACCTGCATGTATGCAAAGGTACTGTACTTATTATTCAGACAATTGTGCACTGACAAGTCGCTTACAAAAATATCTGCACATATGCACTATATCATGACTCAATCACCTAAGGCCCTTTAAATGACTCATATCAAGACTTCAACACAACTTACTATAAGCACCATGTTGTGATGCATTAAATACAGATTCCGGGTCCAAGCCTCTACTCCATTTTAAGTGAGAACCTCAGCAGTCGTTTCTGAGCACTGTTCATAAATAAGCACATCTTTAAGCTAAGTTTTTACAAACTGTTTACTCTGCAGTGTTTTGGCTCAGGTATTTTAACCCTCATCCTTCCCTCGGGTCATTTTGACCCAAAACTCATATAAAAATTTGACCCTTGGAGTTTTATCATACTTGAATTATGAATACACACAAAAAAAGACTGGATTCGAGGAGTTTTGTGGTTGAAAAAGTAACAAATCCTTCCCTCGTGGGTCAATTTGAACCCCTTAGGAATGAATGGAATGTGAGGAATGCTTCAGTACACATAGAAAAACCTAATAATGCTCCATATAGAGCTATATCATGTTATACTACGGGGCCGTTGAATGCTTGAATCTGATTGGCTAATGAACGTTCTGAGGTGTGCAATTATTTTCTGGGAAACGCACAGCTAACGTAGTTCCAGGCAGCTCTTGACCGCATTACAGTTCCATATCACTTCGCCCAATGATTTCAGTTATTTCAAATGTCTTTACAGCCTACAATAGCAAATAACCAAAAGCCACAACAACACTGACCAATCAAATAAATATAGTAAACAATAAGATAAAAAGGACAAATTATTTCCATGTTTTATTTCCACCAAATTATGTTTAATTATGTAAGAAACGCGCATTACTCGTTTTCCCGCTCTCTCTGCTCTCCCACTCAAACGCGCACACATAGGCTACAGTGCGGAAACACTCGCACAGAAACGTGAAGTCAGCGCTGCTCTGACGATTTTATCAGTAAAATAATTTAGCAACTTAAAAGCAACATGACTTTTCTCACTAGCGAGGTAACGTTAATAAAGTCGCTGTTCTTACAGTTCCGTATTAGTTGACGCTGTTGAAAGAGACGCAGGCTCTCTCTCTCTCTTTCTCTCTCTCTCTAATAACTCACTGCATTAGTCTGCTATCAGTGGCTCAAGCCTCCACAACTAGCTTTAAAATGACGTTTCGGAACTAGCAAAAGAGCCGTTGGATGAGACGCGGAAGAAATAGTCCTACTCACAATCGCGATTTAAGTACAAAAACCGGACGAATCCCTTTAAATATATCATCGGATCGATGTCTTGAGGTGTGGTAACTGTAGTATAAGCAGAATAATTAACTCCGGGCCGTTGAATTATTAGAAAAATAACTCCGCTGATTCCGTCAATTCGCGCCGCGTTAACCAATCAGGAGCCTGCTCGCTGCTGTCACGTGGTAAAGTGACGTGATGAGAAACCTGCATAATTTAAAAATATTACTGTTATTGTGTCACAAACTGTAGTTTTAAGACTTTTTCAGGTGGGAATGTAGTTGTTTAAAGCTCAAATCTGTGGTTTATTTGTAAAGAGAGTGCCTATTGGAACATTTTATCTGCCGTTCTCGGAGTTGTGAGATCCAGGCGATCACCGGGCGTTCAGCGCTCATTAACCCCGGCGAGAGCAGCCTTTCTGACGTTTGCCGCTGGCTCTGATGTCCTGGAGTGGTTAAAGGATTAGTTCACTTTTAAATAAACTTTTGCTGATAATTTACTCACCCCCATGTCATCCGAGATGTCAATGTCTTTCTTTCTGCAGTCAAAAAGAAATGAAGGTTTTGGATGAAAACATTCCAGGGGTTTCCTCCATTTAATGGACTTCAATGGGCTCCAAACGGTTCAAGGTCCAAATGACAGTTTCAGTGCAGCTTCAAAGGGCTTTAAACGATACCAGACGATGAATAAGGGTCTTATCTAGCCAAACCATCAGTTTCTGTGAGAAACCGAGCAGTATTTATGCTATTATTTTACCTCTTATCAGTCGAACGTGATCATCTCTGAGCTCCGCCATAACTTCCACTAAGTGAGGTCAAATATGAGCGTGGTCATAGATGTATACATAGATGCCTCATTAGCGCCTGCACGGATCAGTAGAATGAGGAATCTACGATCAATATATCTATGACCACGCTCATATTTGACAAAGAATTGACCCCAAAGATAATAGGAGAGTTAACTTTACCGTTGTCGCCTACTAGCACTGATTTTGTTTGACTGAATTGTTAGCTTTATTTATTGTATAGCTTATACCTTTTACTTATACTTTTATAATGGCTATTATTTATCACACAAACTGACAATTAACAAAAATAGACTGGGTTGTGTTTATGTTATATTTAATTTTATTAGTGATAATCATATATATGCACACGTATTGTCTGAACCACATGTTAATGTTATAAATATACATGCAGTGAAGATAATCCAAATGCATTGCCTGAACCACATTTGTGTGGCTATTAATGTTTAATATTTTTTTAATGAAAATGAAAAGGGGCAGAGTGGTGTTTTATGACATATTTTGTTTTATTGTAGCCTAAAATATACATACAGGAGTGAGAGCGAGCTGTTTGGCTGTGGATGCGCGAATAGATTCAAAATGTTCAGGCGTCCAACTAGACGTGATGGACGCGAATGTGACGCTCTATTCGCGTTTGGTGTGAACGCAGCATTATGGATGAAATTATGAATTTAAGTTGAAAGAATGTGTTGAATGTGCTTAGATGATTATTTATTGATAAAATATAGTAATTCATAGGTAAATAAAATATATACAAATAAAAATAAATACAAAATCTCCAAAATTGCATTAAAAAAATATGATCAGCATGAAATGAAATAAGCTTTCGCGAGGGAAGGATTTGTTACAAAGTGCGAGGGAGTTTATGTTTCAGAAAAACTGAATCACTGTTCGGCCAACTGAGATTTTAGTATGGAGATAAATGAATATGATTTTTTTTCTGAAGTAGTACAGCACACTGTGAGTGCATATTAGCACTATTTGTTGTATTTATATTTATATCTATTGACTTAGCATCACAGACTGTTCCTCTATACTCTGTATTCAAGGACACAACTCTCAGGATGAAACCAGACAACTCTTTATTTCTCTCCTTTTCCTCACCAACCCTCTTAATCTCCAGCCCCCCCACCTGGCCATAACCTGCATTACAGTTACTACGCAGAAGAGTGTGCATTATGCCTAGAAAGTGCACAGTAAAATGTTCTTTTGAAACGTAAAAAATGACTTCTGGGTTTATGAAACTACTGTCTCCGGTTATCCTAATTAACTCAAATAAGTTTCTTCTGGAACAAACTACAGGACTTTTACAATCTGAACAGATAAGGCATCACTAGGCATCATACATTTGCCGACTTTGTAACTGGTTAAAGTGAAAAATGGGTATCATATACTAAACAACATAAGATCATGCACTACCAGATGTTCAAATTGTTCTGAACACAACAAATTCACTCAGAAACACGCGCCTCATGGCAGTAGTTGGCACAAAAGAAAAAAAAGAGGCAGTCAGTTGCTTTATCTATCCTGATGAGTCTAAAATTGAGGCTAATTTGTTACGCATGTCATTAATTTAGTTTTGTGTTATTGTATTTGTATTATATTTTAGTACAACACTGGTAGAATGAGGAGAGGCTTCGGTTTCCATAGCCATGCGCCACTATGATATGTTAAAATCAGCTCAAAATATCAAATATGTTTTGATATCCCATGACTGGATGGAATCATAGTCTGAAGTCTGTGCCCATCATAAACTACGCAATTTTCTGTGAAGTTTGTCAACTCCGACTGCCCAAAATCTGCAGACATATTTTTTTAGGTGCATATTTTTGGCAAATATTATCAAATCATCTAGACAGCAAATCGGGGCAAAAATTGTCTAGTGTATTCCAGCTTTTATCAACATTTTCTTAGTAATATATATATATATATATATATATATATATATATATATATATATATATATATATATATATATATATATATTTGTATATTTTTATGTTTAGTGAACTGGTAAACCTTGACAACAAGTTCCAATCCCCCATCAAAAATAAATAAATAAATAAATATACTAAGAACATTTTGCTAATGTTATGTTTAAGTTACAAAAACGTTATTTCTGAAAGTTCTCTTAATATCCAGTATTTTAAATGTTTATGTAGGGAAAACATTAAGGGAACGTTTGTTCAACTGTCAGAGAAGCGTGCAAGAGCATTGGCCAAAGTTCTGAGAATGTTCTCCGTTTGCCCTTTTTAAAAAAAATAAAGGTTAAAGTGTTTTAATAGATGCTGACACTGTGTCTTTGGGTCGCATGTGCAGGTGAGCCTTCTGTTTGATAATGAGGGAACCGTGGCATTCGCCATGTTCATGGCTGTGTGGGGTAAGTTCAACAACAGCGCTAACCTTTTTTCAGTTGGACTGAATCAATGTTATGTCAGATGTTATTGTCTTCTTCACAGCCACTGTGTTTCTGGAGTTCTGGAAGCGTCACAGATCGTCTTATGTGTGTGCATGGAAGGTCTTTGACTGGTGTGAGGAAGAGGTATTACTGTCTCTGTAACTACAGTACAACATTACACTGTTGAGTTAGCAAATGGGAATTGTATTTTTCCAAGCAGCTGGCTACACTAATAAAACATATTAACTACATTAAAGCTATTTAAGGGGGCAATAGCAACTATTAGATTAGAACAGTATCTGGCACAAACGTTATAAGGGTCACAGACCTAATGACTGGTGTAAAGTAAAATTTGAACATACAATTACTCCTTTAATGTGTGTACTTGTTGAAAAAAACCCTCTACAATAAGCTAAAATGCCTCGGTCTTTTCAATGACAGACTCAAGTCTCAAGTAGAGGTGTTTGCATAGAGCCACACTGTTCTGAAAGGTGCTGTGTCCCTCTCTCATTTACATTTATGCATTTCACATTTATGCATTTGGCAGATGCTTTTATCCAAAGCGACTTACATTGCATTCAAGGTACACATTTTACATTTTGTCAGTTCTTGCTTTCCCTGGGAATCGAACCCATGACCTTGGCGTTGCTAGCGCCATTCGCTACTTTTTTTGAGCTTACTTTCCGTGCCGGTAAACTCACAAAATAAATTGCAACCAAATGTGTCCCAGTTTTTGATGCACATCCATTGCTGCAATGCCACTACTTTCAGCGTTACACCAAAATGGTTACATCATGGTGAAGAAATACATATCAAAGAAATACACAGATCAGGCATAACATTATGACAGGTGAAGTGAATAACACTGATGATCTATTCATCACCTGTTAGTGGGTGGGATATAATAGACAGCAAGTGAACATTTTGTCCTCAGAGTTGATGCATTAGAAGCCGGAAAAATGGGCAAGCGTAAGGATTTGAGCGAGTTTGACAAGGGCCAAATTGTGATGGCTAGACGACTGAGTCAGAGCATCTCCAAAAGTGCAGCTCTTGTGGGGTGTTCCCGGTCTGGGAAGGAACAGTGGAGAACCGGAGACAGGGTCATGGGCGGCCAAGGCTCATTGATGCACGTGTGGAGCGAAGGCTGGCCCGTGTGGTCCGATCAAACAGACGAACTACTGGAGCTCAAATTGCTCAAGAAGTTAATGCTGTATCTGATAGAAAGGTGTCAGAATACACAGAGCATCTCAGTTTGTTGTGTATGGGGCGGCATAGCCGCAGACCATTCACCGAAAGCACCAACAGTGGGCAGGTGAGCATCAATCTAATTGAGCATCTGTGGGATGTGCTGAACAAACAAGTCCGATCCATGGAGGCCCCACCTCGCAACTTACAGGACTTAAAAGATCTGCTGCTAACATCTTGGTGCCAGATACCACAGCACACCTTCAGGGGTCTAGTGGAGTCCATGCCTCGACGGGTCAGGGCTGTTTTGGCAGCAAAAGGGGGACCAACACAATATTAGGAAGGTGGTCATAATGCTATGCCTGATCAGTTTAAAGCTTATAACATGTAATTTTTTATGCACTTGTTCCATGCAGGAGGAGTTGATTTTGGAGATTGTGAATAATGCAAACTGTGAACCCAAGATGCACAGGCACTCTTATATACGGTCCACTATAGTACTGGTTTTAGTCACACTCATGGTAAGAAACCCATATTGACTTTACTCTCACAAAGACAGATATAATATACAGTATGTATGGCTAACTCGCTTTGTTGGTGTCTGTGGTGATGTGTTATCAGTTGCTGACCATCATTGGTTTGACGCATGTCCTGGTTGTGTTTCGAGTGATTGCTACTGTACTGTTGGCCGAGAACAGTTCTTGGCCGGTCATTACTGAGAATTCCCAAACAGTGGCCCTGATGCTCGGAGCTGTGCTTCACTACATCACCATCACCGTCATGACTCGGGTAAGCTCCCAAACTATTTTCAGAGTGGGAGAAAGACATATTTCAAATGTCTTATTTTTAAATACCCAATGAGTGTAGTTTTCTTTCCTGTGTTTATGTACTTCCTATTTAAATATTTCCTATAATTCTTGAGGTATATGGCAATATGTTTCTGTTACATTCGTAACTTGGTTTCCTGAGAAGGGAACGAGACGCTGTGTCAGGAGCTGACCAAGCGGCAACCTCCCGCAGTTTCTCTTGAAGCCAATACTTAAACTGCAATTCATCGACTGGCCACTAGAGACAGACTCCAGAAGGAGCAGAATCTCATTGAGCTCATGTTAAAATGCAAAACTTTACAGCAGAAGAACACATGTTTACAGTCTGGGACAAATTGTGTTTTTGGTCTATACTGCTAATTTTGCCCTTCATGACGACTGTGAGGGGGTGAATTTTTTTATAACTCATTCGTTTACATTATATAAAGCCTTAAAGTTCTGCATAATTAAGGGCGTGGCCACTTCGAGTGACAGGTGGATAGCCGTTTGTCTGCTGTCTGTTAGTCATCACGTCACCTCAGCCCATTTTCTTTTATCTGGGAGTGACAGCCAGCTCGTCCCTACTTTACGCTTCAAAACTGCACTTCAGAGTCATATTTTTTTACAGTCTATGGAGCTGACGCTATGTGCCAGTGTCTGAAGCATGTGTGCAATCTTGGCAATTCTATTAGCAGTCAAAGAGGTTATGTGATGTAGCGTGAATAAAAGGGCATCTGCATTATCATGTCCCCAGATTCAGTTTGTTTGAAGAAAGATGAGCAGGGATGCCTGAAGTATGACAAAGAGATGCAGCGTCTCTTTCCCTTCTCAGGGAGCCGGATTAAACTTATTAAACGAGACGTTCCCTTTCGAAGGAAGAGTGGTCAACTTGATTGAAGCAAACAGGTCGACTTCCACTTGGCTGAAGCTCTGCTAAACTGCTACTCTATCCTAGTAGCTCTGCTACTCCACTACCTGTGTATGTGATGTCTCCATTCCCGAGGCCTCAGCCTAAACAGGATGTCTGCTCCCATGTTGCAATATACCAGAATATGGACTGCCCTTTAGCGAGAGTAGTCTACTTGGCTGTATTCAAAGACCACACCCCAGCCTGTAAGAGAGGCTTCCATCGAAATAGTTTTCTGATGGAACACTCCCCGAGTGAGACACCTTGAGTTGGGAAGAAGGGTACACCACAGAAGAAGGGTACATAGACACTTGCACATAATCTTATGACTTGTACTTTACGACTTGCAGAGGGTGAAAACCCCTGCATTTGAGCCACCATTGTAGTGGTCTCATATAGAGCATGCCTAACCAAATAACTCGGGCTGCTGTTGCCATAAGACCCAGAAGGCTGAATTGAATACCCTGGTCCAGCCTCATGCTGCCAACACAAACAAGGATCAACCCCACAAATTTTTATGCAGTTTTATTTTATGTGATTACTTTACAGACTGTCCTCAAACTCCCCCCCCCCCCCCCCCCAAAAAAAAATACGCCTTGTGTCAAAAGTGGGAGCGTCTTCCGGTTCGAAGTAAACAAGTGGGACATTATGCATTCTCATCGTAGTTTATGCGCACGTATTAGTATCGGATATCACATTTATCCGACTCAAACCAGCGCATACGTTTTTTTATGTGCATTTATAGAATTCATGCACATCTTGGCATTTCCATTTAGCATTTTTTGATGCGATATCCTAAAATGCGCATAAAAATAGGTGGATGGAATCATAGTTTATTGACATTCAACAGTTGACAGTCATTCAAGCTATCCAAATGTGCTAATGACGTGGAAACACAACCTCAACAAACTTTCAAAAGGGTGAAACAACAGTACCTTTACCCTCCGCGGTAGTTGGTTGTGAGGATGACGTGAAGACGTGGCCTCGTATCACGTTCGGTTGCATTTTTAAGGGTAGGGTTAGGTGTAAGGGAAGTGTCAACTGTGTAATTACAAATGTAACTACAGAAATTAATTACAGACGTAATTACATGCAGGCATTTTTTTAAATGTAAGTACAATGTAAAAACATGTATGTACACAACAAGTACATTGTATCAAATTATTAATTAAAATGTTAGTACATAGTAGTTAAGGCCATCTAATATATAGTGGGTCCCAATCTAAAAGTGGACATTGAGCCGAGCCTGAGCCTACTCGTGTCCCATCACAAGGCATGGTTTGTTCATGTATTAGGGCCAGGACGCTGTTGTAGTCATGCAGCAGCACTTTTGTGGAAGGTCAGTAAAGTAAGGACAATTGAGGGCACGGAAATTGTATTGTTTATTGTATTGTGACATTATTAATTAACTAATAAATGTACTAAACTGAAATGTTTAGTCTGTGTCATTCATGTTGCTTCACAGTAACCTTCACTTAACCCTTATGGCAACATCTGATAAAAAAAAAAAGTAAAAATGTAAATTTTGAAACCTTGCCAATGATCCGAAAAACACTTAGCCTCTTCACTAACTAGCACATAAAATACCATTGGTATACTACTTCCGCCGCCTCACCGGAAGTTGTACCAATGTTCTTTTTTACAGTAGCACCTTGTCGATAGGGGCGCAACTTTAGTAAACGCTCCTATGGGTCGTATTTCAGGGAAGTGACAAACCACCTATATAGGCGTATTGGTTGGAGGACACGTTGTTATTTTAACATTGCAGATTAATTTTTTTACAGCCATCAGGGGTGACAATTAATTCTGACCACAACTATATCATATATAATATATCAACTCTGCACATCACACAAATAGCACTCTGTATGGAAGACTTCCAATAGAGTTTGATATTAGCATGTTATAAAGCTAACAACACAATTCTCTACTATGCATGTGGTTTCATTAAGTTGCCTGTTTTGAAACAGCCTTTGCATCGCGTGTGCTGTGATGCAATACAATTTGGAACAGAGCTTATATCTCTTTTGGCATATTGTAACAATAGTTGTAACCATGTAATTATTATTTTTTTCTTCAGGTAAATTGTCATGTAGCCATGAAGCTGAGTGAAATAGGTCAGTGGAACACGGTTTGTGGATTTAATTGTCAGACATTTTTATTTTGTTTGTTATATAAAACACTTACTACAATACAGTTTTTTTCTCTTTGCTTGCAGAGAACAAGCACTCGCATGCTGCCATTGAAAGGAGTTTTACAGTGAAGATGTTCATATTCCAGTTCTTTACAATGTTCTCCTCTCTCATGTACACAGCATTCTTTCTGGGAAGGTAGCCTTAACCATTAATAGTTAATATTATATTATAGTGATTTCTATAAATGACTCTGTTTGCACAGTAATCCCATTGTTATATTTCTTACATTTCTTAAAATTAATATCAGCCTTTACCAGATAAAACACAAGAAAACACAAGGACAAACCTATGATTTTGTCAGTATTAGTTTTGTGTAGCCATGCCAAATGCTTTGACAGTTATACTGTACAGTGCAGTTGAGATCGACTGACAAGAGAGACCCACATCAAGATGTTGGTCTGGGAACTCACCATTGGCAGGGCTCAATCCGAGGGGCGGGACAAACTGTTGTCTTTCAAATTCCCTCTGCACGCAATAGGATAGCGCTACAATAAACCAGAGCAACGAAGAAGGTGAAGCGGAGCTAGTTGATAGATTAAACTTTCGCCGTATCCAGTCAGCAAAACCCCCGAACACATCTTCCTTTCTTAAGAGTGACTTCAGTGGCGTTCTTTGTTCTTTTCTCAAAGAAAAGCTGAACTCCAAGTCTTCCAGAGTCGATTCGAAAGACCGCTGTTCGCCAGGTTCTTTGTTTACAAGTAGCACGCGGAACCGCGGCAACTCTGTCGTCATTATGTTAAGCCCGCCCCCTGACTCTATACTCGATGTGATTTGCCTGACTAGAATTAGTTTTTTCAAGCTCGCAAGCCAAGGGAGAGTTGCTAGACACCCTGGCTTTAAATTCGATTTGCTGCCGCTAGGGTGCGTCTAGATTTCTAGGCTACAGTTAAGCGATATTTCATCTACAATTTTACTGTAATAAAAATGTACTGTCAGCTAAATTAATACACTTAAAATGAACTTGTGTTTCAGAATTAATGGTCACCCTGGTGGATATACAAGGATATCTGGCAGATGGAGACTGGAGGAGGTGTGGCCATTATCATTTTACAGTGTGCTATAAATAAACACTTCTCTACCATATTTAAGTTTCACATATTATTATACTTTGTTTTCACTCATTTTTATGCAATATTACATTGTTTTCCATTCAGTGTCACCCAAGTGGCTGTCTCACAGATTTGTTCATTCAGATGTCTATTATCATGGTACTTAAACAGATCTTCAACAATATCTTTGAATATTCTGGTCCGTAAGTGGAACTTTTTTTATTGTCTTTATGGTCTGTGCTTTTTCTCATTTAACACTGGTGTTGGAAATCAAGATCTTATTCAGATTTCATCTTCAAGTATACTACAAATAATAGTTAAGGAACCAGAATGATGAATCCCTCTGTTACACTGCTTCATGGACTTTGTGTAGCATACAGTAAGTGTATAACAGATAACAAACACCTATTTATACCCTCTTTCTACAGCTGGTTTAAGAGGTGGTTGAACAAGAAAAAGACCCAGAAGCTGCGGAGAAGGTGTGCCAAATGCTATAGGAAGGAGTGTATGAGCGCCAAGGAAGGATCCGAACTCTGTGAAAACTGCAAACTCGAAGACCTCCAAAGAAACTACAGCCTGATTGAAACGGATTGCTTTAGCCTCTTTAATGAGTTCTTGGAAATGGGTACAGATCTTGAAAATATGCTTGAAGATGTAATCGTTATTGTGTGTGTGTGTGTGTGTGTGTGTGTGTGTGTTTGTTGCCAGAACCGGTAACTAGTGGTGTTTGCTTAGACATTAATCACTATTACTATTGTTCATTATTATAATTAGGGATATACACTATATTGCCAAAAGTATTGACACCCCTCCAAATCATTGAATTGAGGTGTTACAATCACTTCCACAGGTGTATAAATCAAGCACCTCCAACTCCATATTAAACCCTACGGATTAAGAATGGGATGTCATTAAAGTTCATGTCTATGTAAAGGCAGGCATCCCTTTTGGCAATATAGTGTAACTAAACCATAAGTCCTTAACCATAAGTATTACATTTTGACCTGTAACTCGTCCTACACTTTTTGTCATGATTGAGATCTTCTAGAGATCTTTTAAGAGGATGCATTGCAAAGCTTAAATGTGACCCTGAACCACAAAACCGTCGTAAGTCTCACGGGGATATTTGTGGCAATAGCCAACAATACATATTATGGGTCAAAATTATTGATTTTTTTTTTTTAATGCCCAAAATCATTAGAATGTTAAGTAAAGATCATGTTCCATGAAGATATTTTGTAAATTGTATACCGTAAATATATATAAAAAAAATATTATTTAGTAAGCTAAGTTAGCTAAGGACTTCATTTGGACAACTTTAGGGCAATTTTTCAGATGATGCATCTCTTTTTTGTTATTACCCTTATGCCTGGTTTTGTGGTCCAGGGTCACATATTTTGAAATTTAATTCAAAAATTTGCATTGTTCTTTTTTTTTTTACCTCCCCAGTGATGCAGTTCAGTTTTACTACTATCTTCGTAGCGGCATTTCCTTTGGCTCCATTGTTGGCTCTTCTAAACAACATCATTGAGATCCGATTGGATGCTATTAAGATGGTCAGCCTTGAACGCAGACTAGTACCAACGAAGGCCAACAATATTGGTGAGGGGGAAAAGACTCATGGGATTATAAACAGAATGTTCATATCATGAGAAATTGTTTGATATCAAAGAGCTTATTCAGTTTGAGTTGTTAGCTTGAATTAGCATGATGCTAGAATGTTTATTTTAACACGTTAGCTTGATTTATCATGTTTACATGAATTAACATGTCAACATGATTTAATGTGTTGCTAGCATGTTTTATCATGATTTAATATGTTGCTAACATGTTTTAGCACTTTGGTAGCATGCATTAGGATGTGTTTTGCTAGCATGTTTTAACACATTGCTAGCATGATTTAGCATGTTGCTAACATGTTTTAGCACACTGCTAGCATGAATTAGCATGTTGCTAGCATGTTTACCATACTAGTATGTCCTAAGCTAGTTGCTAGGCTTTGCCAGTGATCGATACATAGTGGATGAAGTGTGCATTCTCTATTAGAGTGTATTAAAGGTCCCGTTCTTCATGTTTTTTTGAAGCTTTGATTGTGTTTACAGTGTGCAATATAACATGTGTTCATGTTTCGCGTGTTAAAAAACACAGTATTTTTCACACAATTTGCTTATCTGTATACCGCTGTTTTCACTGTCCTAAAAACGGCTGATGAGTTCCTTGTTCTATGAAGTCCCTCCTTCAGAAATACGTAACGAGTTCTGATTGTGCCAGCGGTTCCTGTGTTGTGATTTGACCGCAGCTTAGCGCACGTGGCACGGTTCCTGTGTTGTGATTCGACAGCAGCTTAGCGCATGTAACTTGCACGGAAAGGTCACGCCTCTTAATGGGAGATGTATGCGCTTAATGATCTCTACAGCGTCCCTGGGAAAGCCAAACAAAGGTGATTTGACTCCGGGATGAAAATAACAGCGTCTCGACGACATGGCGACAAACACACTCAAACGCAACACTTCCTTTTCTCCACGCGACACGTCCTCTTCTCCACGTGGGACAGCAACAAGACCACGCCCCCTTTTTCGCGTATTCTTGTGGGCGGAGGTTAGTCTGTTCTACTGACGTCATTTATGAAGGAAGTACCAGGATGTAGTCCAAGCCGGCCGTTCGCTGTAGGCTTTGAAAGGGAACTTCTGTTAAATAAAATATCTTGCTTGGCATTGAACTTTGAGCTTTATAATTTTACAGGTATTATTTATGCTCTACAGCAACATTACACACTAACTAAAGTTTGAACAATGGGATCACGAAGAACGGGACCTTTAAAGTGCCACTGTAATGCTATTTTAAAGGTCCCGTTCTTCGTGATCCCACTGCTCAAACTTTAGTTAGTGTGTAATGTTGCTGTAGAGCATAAATAATACCTGTAAAATTATAAAGCTCAAAGTTCAATGCCAAGCAAGATATTTTATTTAACAGAAGTTCCCTTTCAAAGCCTACAGCGAACGGCCGGCTTGGACTACATCCTGGTACTTCCTTCATAAATGACGTCGGTAGAACAGTAGAACAGACTAACCTCCGCCCACAAGACTATGCGAAAAAAGGGGGCGTGGTCTTGTTGCTGTCCCACGTGGAGAAGAGGACGGTCGCGTGGAGAAAAGGAAGTGTTGCGTTTCAGTGTGTTTGTCGCCATGTCGTCGAGACGCTGTTATTTTCATCCCAAAGTCAAATCACCTTTGTTTGGCTTTCCCAGGGACGCTGTAGAGATCATTAAGCGCATATATATCTCCCGTTAAGAGGCGTGACCTTTCCACGTGTGCTAAGCTGAACGGGACCTTTAAAATTTCCTAGTTTTGTTTTGGAGGTCACTTACAACAGGTTTACATGCATCAAAGATCAATAAACAGTTTAATTTTCTCATGATAAATTGCACATCACAATGGAAGAATAGATCAGTATCTCAAAATCCTTCCTTTCCGTGAGCTACTCTGCTCTGAT
This sequence comes from Romanogobio albipinnatus, assembly GCA_023566225.1. Lineage (NCBI taxonomy): Eukaryota > Metazoa > Chordata > Actinopteri > Cypriniformes > Gobionidae > Romanogobio > Romanogobio albipinnatus. The sequence goes on along the minus strand of CM042262.1, from coordinate 4,942,196 downwards.
TGGTCAGATGGTCCATCAGCGAGGTGAGAGAACGGAGTGGGGAACATGAGGAGCGACAGAGACGAGAGAGTGGAGAGAGGACAAAAAAAAAAAATTCTGGTCCGGTTCCCAGACACACTGCCGCTCGGTCCTCAGCCAGCCGAGAGGCTCTTCCTCGCGGTGCCATGCGGTGGTACTGGACGGCCGGTGGACGGCTCGACGCTCCTCCGCCCCCCGGCGGCCGGCGGTGGCTCCTCCTGTCGAGGGCAGCCGGCAGCGAGTCCCGCGTGCTCCCTGCCCCTCCCCTACACGGCAGAGGGATACAGGCTCCGGCCCACGGCGAACGCCGGTGACTCCTCCGCGCTCCCTCTAGGACGGCAGCCACCCCACCTCGACCCAGGGGCACGGCAGCGAGCTCTCCGTCCCACCGACCTTCATCCGCTCCAGCACCACCGCTTCAGGCAGCCGCTCGCGGACTTCACTCCTCCGCGCTGCCCGAACTCCGCGGCACCGCGATCCCCCTCAGCTGCGAGGGCTCTTCGACAGCGCGTCCCTCCTTCCTCCCGGGCTTCGGCACCACTGTAGTAAAGTTGTTTGTACGGGAAGAAGGAGGCGGGAACCGGCGAACAATCAAAGTATTTAATAAAACATAAACACAAACTAAAATGGCGGCGACAGCCCCTCACGGTCGACTGCCGCCTACACACACACAAACACAAAATGAAAATAATAAGCTGCAGCCCCTCACGGTCGACTGCAGCAACACATAACAAAACATAAATAAAATACAACATAAAATCCAGGCCTGGTCCTCTCTCGTCCCTCACTGTCGTCGCTCCTCCTTTATACTCCCTCACTCCTCCGCGAGGGCCGAGATCGCTGGCTCACAGCTGGCGCTCATCCTCTCTGATGAGCGCCGCCTCGTCCCGCCCTCACGGTCCCTCGGCCTCGCTGCTCGCCACAGTCTGCTCTACTCTCATTGGTCAGATGGCCCAGTCTGTTGCGATTGGTCTACTCTGCTCTGATTGGTCAGATGGCCCAGTCTTTTGTGATTGGTCTGCTCTACTCTCATTGGTCAGATGGCCCAGTCTGTTGTGATTGGTCTACCGCGTACAGCGTGTATTTGAACCCATAACTGAACTCCAGCTCCGTCAGGAGGCTTCCTAAAGCTCAGCGATGGTACACACTGTAAAGACAGTAACGATGACGTCCGTTTTACCCCAATCCCAACGCGAGTCCAAATCAATGATGAAACATTGGAAGAACTAGTTATTCACCCTAAACCTTGAGCAGGACGTTTCTCAGTGATGCTACTCAGTTTGAGGTACATTATGTGAGGTTTCAACTGTAATTCCTCACCATCACGCGGGCGGACTGTGTACAACATAGACGGACATTATGCAAATGTCCTTTCTAGTAAAGTAGAACTGTCACACGAAAAGATTTGAAACAAAAACGACTCGTTAAGGCGATTCAGAGTCGATTCTTTCTTTTAAGAGATAACTTTATTTATCAGGCACTTTCGACTTTACAACTTTGCAGAACGTTTACATTCACAAACATCTATATATTACACACTGCATGAAAGGGAATATTCGAAAAACCGTAACGGGGCATTTTAAAGTTTTGGACTTCCCTCAATAGGAATTTTATGATTTTGAATCTTAATTTTTAGGAAGTCGGATCAGTTTGAAAAGATATAGCTCACTAAGTCAGAACTGTCTGAGCCGAGTTTGGAGGTTGTAGAAAAGAAAGTCTCTATCTTTTATCACTTTTAAGATATAGCCTTTTGAAATAAAGATGTCAAAATCGAACGTTTTAGGAAAAAAACTCTGGCGCCTAAAGGGTTAAAGCTCTAGCTCAGAAGTAGAAGAAGACAATAAATAAAGCTCAATAAAGATAGGATGGAAAATGGTCATGAAAAAAAAAATATGTGGACCTCAACAAATGTATGAAATGACAACTGTTTTTTCATTTAAGGTGTTTGGACAGAAGTGCTGGAGGCTATTAGTGTGCTTGCGGTCATTGCTAATGGTCTGGTCATTGGTATCTCCTCCGATTTCATTCCTCGTCTGGTTTACAAGTACTACTATGGGCCCTGTGCCAACGGCAGCACTACAGGCATTGAGTGAGCTGGACTTGATATTTCACACCTGAGTAATCAACATAGGCCTAAAGTATTTGCAGCACCACAAGTGTGTCTTTCAATCTTCTTTCTTTAATTGCAGTTGTATGGCTGGATACATAAACAACACACTTTCCACTGCTAATATAAGTGATCAGAGAGTTAGTCAAGATTTCAAACAGCATCAGATGATCACTTACAGTGGCATAAATGTTACACACTGCAGGTAATATCCATCCATCCATCCATCCATCCATCCATCCATCCATCCATCCATCCATCCATCCATCCATCCATCCATCCGTCCATCTGTCTGTTTATTTACTCTACTGTTTCTTTCCAGCTATAGAGACTACAGAAGTAATGAAGACTATAGATTAACAAATCAGTTTTGGGTCATTCTGGCAGCTCGATTAGTCTTCATCATTCTGTTCGAGGTAATCTGATAAATACATAAGAACAGGATTCCAGATACACAGGTATTACACTATAATAATAATAACGAATGTTGATTTTGATCTATCTCTCTGTGACCAGCATGTAGTGGTGATCTTTAAGTGTGTAGCAAGCTGGTTTGTCCCGACTTCCCCCCTGGATGTGAGAAATGAAAGACTGTATGATAAACTCAGAAGGCTGAAAGAAGAACTGAGGTCAGTAACAAGAGCTAATAAAACAGTGTTTTAATAAAATTCTATACATTAGATTTTTTAGCAGGTTTCTATATACACACTATATTGGCAAAAGTATTGGGACACCCCTCCAAATCATTGAATTCAGGTGTTCAGTCACTTCATGGCCACAGGTGTATAAATCAAGCACTAGGCATGCAGACGCTTCTACACACATTTGTGAAAGAATGGGTCGCTCTCAGGAGCTCAGTGAACTCAAGCGTGATACCGTGATCGGTTGCCACCTGTGCAATAAGTCCATTCGGGAGATTTCCTCACTACTTTCCACACCATTCCACGCTCAACTGTTAGTGGGATTATAACAAAGTGGAAGTAATTGGGAACAACAGCAACTCACAGAGCGGGGGTCAGTGCATGCTGAGGATCACAGTGCGCAGAAGTCTGCAACTTTCTGCAGAGTCAACAGCTCCAGACCTCCAAACTTCATGTGGCCTTCAGATGAGCTCAAGAACAGTGTGTAGAGCTTCAGGGAATGGGTTTCCATGGCCGAGCAGCTCATCCAAGCCTTACATCACCGAGTGCAATGCAAAGCGTGGGATGCAGTGGGGTAAAGCGTGCCACCTCTGGACTCTAGAGCAGTGGAGACGTGTTCTCTGTAGTGATCAATCACGCTTCTCTGTCTGGCAATCCCATGGATGAGTCTGGGTTTGGCGGTTGCCAGGACAACAGGACTTGTCTGACTGCATTGTGCCAAGTGTAAAGTTTGGTGGAGGGGGGATTATGGTGTGGGGCTGTTTTTCAGGGGTTAGGCTTGTCTCCTTAGTTCCAGTGAAAGGAACTCTTAATGCTTCAGCATACCAAGACATTTTGGACAATTTCATGCTCCAAACGTTGTGGGAACAGTTTGGGGACGGCCCCTTCCTGTCCCAACATGACTGCACCAGTGCACAAAGCATCGCTCCATAAAGACATGGATGAGCGAGTTTGGTGTGGAGGGACTGGACTGGCCTGCACAGAGTCCTGACCTCAACCCGATAGAACACCTTTGGGATGAATTAGAGACTGAGAGCCAGGCCTTCTCGTCCAACATAAGTGCCTGACCTCACAAATGCTCTTCTAGAAGAATGGTCAAAAATCCCCATAAACACACTCCTAACCCTTGAGGAAAGCCTTCCCAGAAGAGTTGAAGCTGTTAGAGCTACAAAGGGTGGGACAACTCCATATTAAACCCTACAGATTAAGAACGGGATGACATTAAAGTTCATGTGCATGTAAAGGCAGGCGTCCCAAAACTTTTGGCAATATAGTGTGTGTATATATATATATATATATATATATATATATACACGTGCATAAATAATGTGAAGAAAATTTATATTTCATGAACTTTAACAAGTTATATTTGTGTGTTGGTTCATGTTGTTTTTCTTTCTCTAATTAATCTTTTCTCTAATTATCCTTTTTTAGAGTTCAAAGACAACAGGACACTTTAACCAAACTAAATGAGAACGGTAATGAAGACAAAACATCAAAGCAGAAAAGGTCAAACAAGCTAAATAGTATGTGAGACAAATAAGCTCAAACAAATGTGCCGTCCCCATAAAAGTCTTAGTTTTGCATAATGTCAAAAAAATATATGTATATTTGGCTGAATGAGTGTGTTTAATAAACAGGTTAAATTGTATGTCTTGGTAAGCATTGATACAGTTGCAAGAATTGTATATAATTTTTTATTTTTTTAGCATGTGAACCCATTAGTTGCATTTTATAAGATGTATATATAAAACAAATATGTAGCCTATTATACTCATGATAAATGACATGGATATAGAATTCAGTTATTTTGAGAAATAATGTATAAAAGTAGAGGCAATAAAAGTGCTGTGCTTTCTGTTTCTGTTGAAGTGAAATTCAATAAAATGAATGAAAAGAATGTCTTGACAGCTCAGAATTGATTCCACCATCATCTGCACTAAATGGATCAGGAACACAAAGAAATGAATACAACCTTATAGGCTAATTTGACAATGACAGTTTTACAGCAATGCCATCGTTGGATCTTTCTCTTGGTGGTTTTTCTTAATTTCTCGTTTGTACACCATGTTCATATTGTACGATTCATTTTCACATGCATTGGAGTCTTTGGTGCCATCCACATTTTCCTGAAAACAAATAACAGCCATCGTCACTGCATCCAGTTCCCTAAAAAAGGCTATATTAAAGGTCCCGTTCTTCGTGATCCCACTGTTCAAACTTTAGTTAGTGTGTAATGTTGCTGTTAGAGCATAAATAATACCTGTAAAATTATAAAGCTCAAAGTTCAATGCCAAGCGAGATATTTTATTTAACAGAAGTTCCCTTTCAAAGCCTACAGCGAACGGCCGGCTTGGACTACATCCTGGTACTTCCTTCATAAATGACGTCGGTAGAACAGTAGAAGAGACTAACCTCCGCCCACAAGACTATGCGAAAAAAGGGGGCGTGATCTTGTTGCAGTCCCACGTGGAGAAGAGGACGTGTCGCGTGGAGAAAAGGAAATGCTGCGTTTGAGTGTGTTTGTCGCCATGTCGTCGAGACGCTGTTATTTTCATCCCAAAGTCAAATCACCTTTGTTTGGCTTTCCCAGGGACGCTGTAGAGATCATTAAGCGCATATATATCTCCCGTTAAGAGGCGTGACCTTTCCACGTGTGCTAAGCTGAACGGGACCTTTAAAATTTCCTAGGTTTGTTTTGGAGGTCACTTACAACAGGTTTACATGCATCAAAGATCAATAAACAGTTTAATTTTCTCATGATAAATTGCACATCACAATGGAAGAATAGATCAGTATCTCAAAATCCTTCCTTTCCGTGAGCTACTCTGCTCTGATTGGTCAGATGGTCCATCAGCGAGGTGAGAGAACGGAGTGGGGAACATGAGGAGCGACAGAGACGAGAGAGTGGAGAGAGGACAAAAAAAAAAAATTCTGGTCCGGTTCCCAGACACACTGCCGCTCGGTCCTCAGCCAGCCGAGAGGCTCTTCCTCGCGGTGCCATGCGGTGGTACTGGACGGCCGGTGGACGGCTCGACGCTCCTCCGCCCCCCGGCGGCCGGCGGTGGCTCCTCCTGTCGAGGGCAGCCGGCAGCGAGTCCCGCGTGCTCCCTGCCCCTCCCCTACACGGCAGAGGGATACAGGCTCCGGCCCACGGCGAACGCCGGTGACTCCTCCGCGCTCCCTCTAGGACGGCAGCCACCCCACCTCGACCCAGGGGCACGGCAGCGAGCTCTCCGTCCCACCGACCTTCATCCGCTCCAGCACCACCGCTTCAGGCAGCCGCTCGCGGACTTCACTCCTCCGCGCTGCCCGAACTCCGCGGCACCGCGATCCCCCTCAGCTGCGAGGGCTCTTCGACAGCGCGTCCCTCCTTCCTCCCGGGCTTCGGCACCACTGTAGTAAAGTTGTTTGTACGGGAAGAAGGAGGCGGGAACCGGCGAACAATCAAAGTATTTAATAAAACATAAACACAAACTAAAATGGCGGCGACAGCCCCTCACGGTCGACTGCCGCCTACACACACACAAACACAAAATGAAAATAATAAGCTGCAGCCCCTCACGGTCGACTGCAGCAACACATAACAAAACATAAATAAAATACAACATAAAATCCAGGCCTGGTCCTCTCTCGTCCCTCACTGTCGTCGCTCCTCCTTTATACTCCCTCACTCCTCCGCGAGGGCCGAGATCGCTGGCTCACAGCTGGCGCTCATCCTCTCTGATGAGCGCCGCCTCGTCCCGCCCTCACGGTCCCTCGGCCTCGCTGCTCGCCACAGTCTGCTCTACTCTCATTGGTCAGATGGCCCAGTCTGTTGCGATTGGTCTACTCTGCTCTGATTGGTCAGATGGCCCAGTCTTTTGTGATTGGTCTGCTCTACTCTCATTGGTCAGATGGCCCAGTCTGTTGTGATTGGTCTACCGCGTACAGCGTGTATTTGAACCCATAACTGAACTCCAGCTCCGTCAGGAGGCTTCCTAAAGCTCAGCGATGGTACACACTGTAAAGACAGTAACGATGACGTCCGTTTTACCCCAATCCCAACGCGAGTCCAAATCAATGATGAAACATTGGAAGAACTAGTTATTCACCCTAAACCTTGAGCAGGACGTTTCTCAGTGATGCTACTCAGTTTGAGGTACATTATGTGAGGTTTCAACTGTAATTCCTCACCATCACGCGGGCGGACTGTGTACAACATAGACGGACATTATGCAAATGTCCTTTCTAGTAAAGTAGAACTGTCACACGAAAAGATTTGAAACAAAAACGACTCGTTAAGGCGATTCAGAGTCGATTCTTTCTTTTAAGAGATAACTTTATTTATCAGGCACTTTCGACTTTACAACTTTGCAGAACGTTTACATTCACAAACATCTATATATTACACACTGCATGAAAGGGAATATTCGAAAAACCGTAACGGGGCATTTTAAAGTTTTGGACTTCCCTCAATAGGAATTTTATGATTTTGAATCTTAATTTTTAGGAAGTCGGATCAGTTTGAAAAGATATAGCTCACTAAGTCAGAACTGTCTGAGCCGAGTTTGGAGGTTGTAGAAAAGAAAGTCTCTATCTTTTATCACTTTTAAGATATAGCCTTTTGAAATAAAGATGTCAAAATCGAACGTTTTAGGAAAAAAACTCTGGCGCCTAAAGGGTTAAAGCTCTAGCTCAGAAGTAGAAGAAGACAATAAATAAAGCTCAATAAAGATAGGATGGAAAATGGTCATGAAAAAAAAAATATGTGGACCTCAACAAATGTATGAAATGACAACTGTTTTTTCATTTAAGGTGTTTGGACAGAAGTGCTGGAGGCTATTAGTGTGCTTGCGGTCATTGCTAATGGTCTGGTCATTGGTATCTCCTCCGATTTCATTCCTCGTCTGGTTTACAAGTACTACTATGGGCCCTGTGCCAACGGCAGCACTACAGGCATTGAGTGAGCTGGACTTGATATTTCACACCTGAGTAATCAACATAGGCCTAAAGTATTTGCAGCACCACAAGTGTGTCTTTCAATCTTCTTTCTTTAATTGCAGTTGTATGGCTGGATACATAAACAACACACTTTCCACTGCTAATATAAGTGATCAGAGAGTTAGTCAAGATTTCAAACAGCATCAGATGATCACTTACAGTGGCATAAATGTTACACACTGCAGGTAATATCCATCCATCCATCCATCCATCCATCCATCCATCCATCCATCCATCCATCCATCCGTCCATCTGTCTGTTTATTTACTCTACTGTTTCTTTCCAGCTATAGAGACTACAGAAGTAATGAAGACTATAGATTAACAAATCAGTTTTGGGTCATTCTGGCAGCTCGATTAGTCTTCATCATTCTGTTCGAGGTAATCTGATAAATACATAAGAACAGGATTCCAGATACGCAGGTATTACACTATAATAATAATAACGAATGTTGATTTTGATCTATCTCTCTGTGACCAGCATGTAGTGGTGATCTTTAAGTGTGTAGCAAGCTGGTTTGTCCCGACTTCCCCCCTGGATGTGAGAAATGAAAGACTGTATGATAAACTCAGAAGGCTGAAAGAAGAACTGAGGTCAGTAACAAGAGCTAATAAAACAGTGTTTTAATAAAATTCTATACATTAGATTTTTTAGCAGGTTTCTATATACACACTATATTGGCAAAAGTATTGGGACACCCCTCCAAATCATTGAATTCAGGTGTTCAGTCACTTCATGGCCACAGGTGTATAAATCAAGCACTAGGCATGCAGACGCTTCTACACACATTTGTGAAAGAATGGGTCGCTCTCAGGAGCTCAGTGAACTCAAGCGTGATACCGTGATCGGTTGCCACCTGTGCAATAAGTCCATTCGGGAGATTTCCTCACTACTTTCCACACCATTCCACGCTCAACTGTTAGTGGGATTATAACAAAGTGGAAGTAATTGGGAACAACAGCAACTCACAGAGCGGGGGTCAGTGCATGCTGAGGATCACAGTGCGCAGAAGTCTGCAACTTTCTGCAGAGTCAACAGCTCCAGACCTCCAAACTTCATGTGGCCTTCAGATGAGCTCAAGAACAGTGTGTAGAGCTTCAGGGAATGGGTTTCCATGGCCGAGCAGCTCATCCAAGCCTTACATCACCGAGTGCAATGCAAAGCGTGGGATGCAGTGGGGTAAAGCGTGCCACCTCTGGACTCTAGAGCAGTGGAGACGTGTTCTCTGTAGTGATCAATCACGCTTCTCTGTCTGGCAATCCCATGGATGAGTCTGGGTTTGGCGGTTGCCAGGACAACAGGACTTGTCTGACTGCATTGTGCCAAGTGTAAAGTTTGGTGGAGGGGGGATTATGGTGTGGGGCTGTTTTTCAGGGGTTAGGCTTGTCTCCTTAGTTCCAGTGAAAGGAACTCTTAATGCTTCAGCATACCAAGACATTTTGGACAATTTCATGCTCCAAACGTTGTGGGAACAGTTTGGGGACGGCCCCTTCCTGTCCCAACATGACTGCACCAGTGCACAAAGCATCGCTCCATAAAGACATGGATGAGCGAGTTTGGTGTGGAGGGACTGGACTGGCCTGCACAGAGTCCTGACCTCAACCCGATAGAACACCTTTGGGATGAATTAGAGACTGAGAGCCAGGCCTTCTCGTCCAACATAAGTGCCTGACCTCACAAATGCTCTTCTAGAAGAATGGTCAAAAATCCCCATAAACACACTCCTAACCCTTGAGGAAAGCCTTCCCAGAAGAGTTGAAGCTGTTAGAGCTACAAAGGGTGGGACAACTCCATATTAAACCCTACAGATTAAGAACGGGATGACATTAAAGTTCATGTGCATGTAAAGGCAGGCGTCCCAAAACTTTTGGCAATATAGTGTGTGTATATATATATATATATATATATATATATATACACGTGCATAAATAATGTGAAGAAAATTTATATTTCATGAACTTTAACAAGTTATATTTGTGTGTTGGTTCATGTTGTTTTTCTTTCTCTAATTAATCTTTTCTCTAATTATCCTTTTTTAGAGTTCAAAGACAACAGGACACTTTAACCAAACTAAATGAGAACGGTAATGAAGACAAAACATCAAAGCAGAAAAGGTCAAACAAGCTAAATAGTATGTGAGACAAATAAGCTCAAACAAATGTGCCGTCCCCATAAAAGTCTTAGTTTTGCATAATGTCAAAAAAATATATGTATATTTGGCTGAATGAGTGTGTTTAATAAACAGGTTAAATTGTATGTCTTGGTAAGCATTGATACAGTTGCAAGAATTGTATATAATTTTTTATTTTTTTAGCATGTGAACCCATTAGTTGCATTTTATAAGATGTATATATAAAACAAATATGTAGCCTATTATACTCATGATAAATGACATGGATATAGAATTCAGTTATTTTGAGAAATAATGTATAAAAGTAGAGGCAATAAAAGTGCTGTGCTTTCTGTTTCTGTTGAAGTGAAATTCAATAAAATGAATGAAAAGAATGTCTTGACAGCTCAGAATTGATTCCACCATCATCTGCACTAAATGGATCAGGAACACAAAGAAATGAATACAACCTTATAGGCTAATTTGACAATGACAGTTTTACAGCAATGCCATCGTTGGATCTTTCTCTTGGTGGTTTTTCTTAATTTCTCGTTTGTACACCATGTTCATATTGTACGATTCATTTTCACATGCATTGGAGTCTTTGGTGCCATCCACATTTTCCTGAAAACAAATAACAGCCATCGTCACTGCATCCAGTTCCCTAAAAAAGGCTATATTAAAGGTCCCGTTCTTCGTGATCCCACTGTTCAAACTTTAGTTAGTGTGTAATGTTGCTGTTAGAGCATAAATAATACCTGTAAAATTATAAAGCTCAAAGTTCAATGCCAAGCGAGATATTTTATTTAACAGAAGTTCCCTTTCAAAGCCTACAGCGAACGGCCGGCTTGGACTACATCCTGGTACTTCCTTCATAAATGACGTCGGTAGAACAGTAGAAGAGACTAACCTCCGCCCACAAGACTATGCGAAAAAAGGGGGCGTGATCTTGTTGCAGTCCCACGTGGAGAAGAGGACGTGTCGCGTGGAGAAAAGGAAATGCTGCGTTTGAGTGTGTTTGTCGCCATGTCGTCGAGACGCTGTTATTTTCATCCCGGAGTCAAATCACCTTTGTTTGGCTTTCCCAGGGACGCTGTAGAGATCATTAAGCGCATACATCTCCCGTTAAGAGGCGTGACCTTTCCACGTGCGCTAAGCTGCGGTCAAATCACAACACAGGAACCGTGACACGTTCGCTAAGCTGCGATCAAATCACAACACGGGAACCACTGGCACAATCAGAACTCGTTACGTATTTCTGAAGGAGGGACTTCATAGAACAAGGAACTCATCAGCTGTTATCTCACTTTATAACTCGCAATTGCGACTTTTTATCGCAGAATTCTGACTTATAACTCGCAATTGCGACTTTATATCTCAGAATTCTGACTTATAACTCGCAATTGTGACTTTTTATCTCAGAATTCTGACTTTATAACTCACAATTGCGACTTTATATCTCAGAATTCTGACTTTATAACTCGCAATTGCGACTTTATATCTCAGAATTCTGACTTTATAACTCGCAATTGTGACTTTATATCTCAGAATTCTGACTTTATAACTCGCAATTGTGACTTTATATCTCAGAATTCTGACTTTTTGAATTTTTGAATTCCGCTGGGGCACATATTAGTCAAGGCACAGCATACAGTCAGAATCTTGTCCATGAACGTCATATCCTCGCCTTGACATGCGAGTGCCATGCTGACTGGTACAATTCCACTTAGTATGGTGTACTTTGTGCATACACACCCAATCACCCTCTCCACATGAACCCTGAGGTGAGCTATCTGGCGTGTTTCCTCCACATCTTTTGCATCCAGCTGGCTGTGTCCTCTTGTGAACGCAGGTATTTTCACTTCTGCACATGAGTCCAACACTGTCTCTGATGTCAAATTCCCGATCTGCCAACACGAAATCCCCAGGCAATAATTTATTAAGAAGGCCACTATTCTCAGTCACATGCTCGTCACTGACACAACCTCCCCACCCTTGGGAAATAAAAGAGATGGATCCCCATGGCGTACTTTAGATACTTTAGGGCGTGATGGTGTTCGAAGTGGGAAAATGTCTGCGCTCTAGCTTTGAGATTTGATGCAACGGCTCTTTTAAGAGCCAACCACTAATTCTGAGCAAATCTCGTGTATTTTACTGATTTTGAAAGGAAACAGCCAAGATGTGCCGTTCACTCCACTGGAGGATTGTGACTCTACAAACAACCCCACACACAATAAAGGCAGTGATAAAACTACAATATTACAAAATAAACTTAAAAAGTATCAGAAGGTCAATGTGCAGAATATACAGTGTGTGAAAGGTGTAGCACTTTTGGTAGAAACAGCGATTAATGTCCATATCCCATGTTAAAGTGTGCGTGTCAAACCCCAGTAACATCGAGAGTGAAGTAATTATTGGAAAAGCTTGTTTAAATGTCACCATTTTAGTTCAAATATGTATACACATATTAACTGTGCAACCAGACTAAACACAATGGTAAATTAATATTAAGATATAATTCCCTTACCAATTGTAATGCATTTATATGAGTTTTCTATCAAATATTTCAGTAGTTTCGTCTATTTTTCTGTCTTAATTATTCCCGCATGAAAAGGGGGTTGGGCTTTGGAGGGAAGTTCAGTGATTGGTTGAAATCTCTTCAGACTCTAAACCAATGAGCGACTGGCACTCTCGTATAAAGACAGTGTGTGGAGACACGAATCTTCATTTTCTGAGTTTCGACTGAGAAGTTTTTAATCAGTGATTTCTAAAATGAGCGGCAGAGGCAAAACCGGCGGCAAAGCCCGAGCAAAGGCTAAGACTCGCTCCTCCAGGGCGGGACTGCAGTTCCCCGTCGGCCGTGTTCACAGGCTTCTCCGCAAAGGCAACTACGCTCAGCGCGTCGGTGCCGGTGCTCCGGTTTATCTGGCCGCTGTGCTCGAGTATCTTACCGCTGAGATCCTGGAGCTGGCTGGAAACGCCGCTCGGGACAACAAGAAGACCCGCATCATCCCCCGTCACCTGCAGCTGGCGGTGCGCAACGACGAGGAGCTGAACAAACTCCTGGGCGGAGTGACCATCGCTCAGGGCGGCGTGCTGCCCAACATCCAGGCGGTGCTGCTACCCAAGAAGACCGAGAAGGCCGCCAAGTCCAAATAAACCGAATACCGACTGTTCTCGCAACCCAAAGGCTCTTTTAAGAGCCACCCACTTTATCTGATAAAGAGCACTTTTGTTATTTATGAACCCGGTAGAGTCATTTGATTGAAGGTGGAAATGACCTGTCAAATGTTTCAATGTTTAGCATCGACACAAAGTAAGAGTCACAAGGTGTGCGTGTTTGTACAGGCACATAATGATCCCTAATGTGTCTGATTGCCACCCAAAGTATTCCCTACTATTAATAATATAAATAATGTCTATTACGTTCCGATGATGTATTAAATATTATAATAGATTATCTGAAATAAAAATCAATATCATATTAGCTTCAGGAATAACAAATTGCTCAATGTTATTCTGGGTGTTTTGCCACACTTGGGGAATTAAAGCCAGTATTTCAGAACAAATAAATACAACAATGTGAGCATAAAGATCCGGGAGGTGTAATTTACTCTTTGTTTGATGTAGTCAACAGAAGCAGCTCGAGCGGGAAACCCTCCGCGTGTCTGAAAAGAGGAAACGCGCAGTCATTGGCTAGCGCTCATGCTCAGACATCACACACTAGCCAATCACAAGGCTCTGCTCCCTCGCGTCACTGTGAGCTCGTGGCGGTCGAATGCTATAAAAGCAGGCGAGTAACAAAGAGGTGCATTTCCAGCGTAAGCCGGACAGAGAGAAGTAAGTGCAGCAATGGCCAGAACCAAGCAGACCGCTCGTAAATCCACCGGTGGTAAAGCCCCGAGGAAGCAGCTCGCTACTAAAGCCGCCCGTAAGAGCGCTCCGGCCACCGGCGGCGTCAAGAAGCCTCATCGCTACAGGCCCGGGACCGTGGCTCTGCGAGAGATCCGCCGTTATCAGAAGTCCACCGAGCTGCTGATCCGCAAACTGCCTTTCCAGCGACTGGTGAGAGAAATCGCTCAGGACTTCAAGACGGATCTGCGCTTCCAGAGCTCCGCGGTCATGGCCCTGCAGGAGGCCAGCGAGGCTTATTTGGTCGGTCTGTTTGAGGACACCAACCTGTGCGCCATCCACGCTAAGAGGGTCACCATCATGCCCAAAGACATCCAGCTGGCCCGCCGCATCCGCGGAGAGCGCGCCTAAACCCGCATCTGTATCAGCCGCTTCAGGCACCAAAGGCTCTTTTAAGAGCCACTAAAACTGCACAGAATGAGACACTTTCCAGTTTAAACTCTGAATATGAGCAGAAAATTGCGTTACGTCAACATTATCTTGGTCTCCTCTCGAAATCATAACATTTATTTTCTTTAGAATGTATGGGGTAAACATTGCCTGTCTTTATGTTTTAGTATCTTCTGTATTTTTATATCTTAGTGAATATGAATTAATATCATAGTAAGTATATAATTGTGCACTCATATATATATCTATATATATAACACATTTTTTTTTTTTACTTAACCCTATGGCAAAAGTTATTTTCTAATTTCCTTGTTCAGGGGGTAAACAAATTGCTCTTTGGGAATTAAAATGATGTGCTGTTTTTAAGTCACATGACATTTGAATGTCCCTCAAACTCTTTCCCACCGTCACACAGAAGCTGAAGTGCTCCAGGAATTGCTCTAATAACCTCATTTCTAAGCATCTCTTCTCAAGGGGGATTTATTTTTGCATCATTGGAAAGTCAATTATATATTTTTATTCACAAAAAACGTTGTCCAACATTTTTACTGTAAATTGAGTAAATATTAGTGTGTCCATATGGCACGCTGTCCCACAGTGGAAGTGCAGGGATGTTTTTCCCCATTGGGATTGATTATAGATAATAGCATCAATAATATGATCACAGTTATTTATTTGAAGAGTTTATTGTAGTATTGCTGTGTTTATGTATAAATGTATTTTATTTAATACATTTACAGAAAGATCAATATGAGGAATGCAGAATTCACTCATGGGATGAGAGTGAGGACGAGTTTGAGTTTGTCATTTTGAAAGTGAAATGATGGGGATCAAATTATTTTTAGTTTGCATGAGTTCAAAGTATATTTGGGCTGTTCTGAAACTATTATGGGATGTTGAAGGCCAAAGAAGAGATTACTCTTATGGAGCAAGTTCAGCTAAAGGGAGACGTACAGTGTAGATCAGAGAGGCCTGAAATCATTCATATTCTATAAATATACCTGACATGTCACATACAAATATACTGTTCTAATATTAATTTAATATAGTCATTGTCATTCAGTTTACCCGAATATGATTATATATATATATTAAAGGACAAGCCCTTAGGGTTAAATCACATTGTCTTGTGTTGAACTATATCGAGGGGCGGGGCGTGTTGCGCAGGGGTGGTTTCTGTCAGGTCCTGTACGCAAATATAAACGGCCTCCTTGTGGCGCTCTTTCTTCACTTGTTATTGTCATTTTTTGACCAACTGAAATACTCTGACTTAATCATGTCTGGAAGAGGCAAAGGCGGTAAAGGGCTCGGTAAAGGAGGCGCTAAGCGTCACCGTAAAGTGTTGCGCGATAACATCCAGGGAATCACCAAACCCGCCATCCGTCGTCTGGCTCGCCGCGGCGGTGTCAAGCGCATCTCCGGCCTGATCTACGAGGAGACCCGCGGAGTGTTGAAGGTGTTTCTGGAGAACGTGATCCGCGATGCCGTGACCTACACCGAGCACGCCAAGAGAAAGACCGTCACCGCCATGGATGTTGTGTACGCGCTGAAGCGGCAGGGACGCACCCTGTACGGCTTCGGAGGATAAACGCCTGAACTCAAGAGAAACCACAAACCCAACGGCTCTTTTAAGAGCCACACACTCACTCACACAAAGAGTCATGTCGCAACAATGCTGGAGATACATTATATCACTTCAATTGAGCTGATTTGAATAGGCTGAATATTAAACAAATCTAAGTCCTGCAACGAAAACGTGTGCTTTTCTAATTTCTACAGAAGTGTCAGCTTTTTTTTTTTTAAATGTGTTAAAATCAGCTTTTGGCTTGTATTCAAAACAAGAGTTGTAATGTTTCTTTCAAGAGAATATAATCCTATTGCAATTTGTAGTGATTTACAGACTCAAGAACTAAGTTAAAATGGTTAAAATAAAAGTGAAATATTAGTGGTAAAGGGGCTTTTGTGTAGGAGGGAATTTCTGGTACAAAATGCTATTTTAAAAATGGATCTTCAGACTTTAATCAAATCTAAAAAGAGCGGGACATGAACAAAGGAAACGAAAATGTGTGCGGTCTCCTTCAAACATAAAGCTGTGGGCGGGGCTAATATTTTCCCGCTGCTTTGAGTTGTCCAATGAAATACGAGTTTATGGGTACGGTCTATGAAAACAGCCAATCAGAAGAATCTCGTAGCTCTTAGTAAATTAGCATACGGCGGTGAATAAAAGCCTCTGTATGGCTCTTGAGCGCACATTGACTCTTCGTCATCATCATGCCTGAACCAGCAAAGTCTGCTCCTAAGAAAGGCTCCAAGAAGGCCGTCACCAAGACCGCCGGTAAGGGAGGAAAGAAGCGCAGAAAGTCCAGGAAGGAGAGCTACGCTATCTATGTGTACAAAGTCCTGAAGCAGGTTCATCCTGACACCGGCATCTCCTCCAAGGCGATGGGCATCATGAACTCTTTCGTCAACGACATCTTCGAGCGCATCGGCGGTGAGGCGTCTCGTCTGGCGCACTACAACAAGCGCTCCACCATCACCTCTAGAGAGATCCAGACCGCCGTGCGTCTGCTGCTGCCCGGAGAGCTGGCCAAACACGCCGTGTCCGAGGGCACAAAGGCTGTGACCAAATACACCAGCTCAAAGTGAGGTGACCTCTGACCTTACCCACCCCAAAGGCTCTTTTAAGAGCCACTCATCTTCTCATTTAAGGAGCTTATAATGTTTGAGATAATTGTTGTTACATTGGTCAGTTTCAGTAAAATGTCTTTAAGAACAAACATTTTATCGTAAAACACTTTAACATAAAATGTTGAATGTAATAGTTTATTTTACATGCAATTGCAACATTATCCGTCTGCAATACCGGAGGCTGCACTTTCAGGACCGCATTTCTAGGACCCTATATTTTGTATGACAGCGCCACCTACCGAATCGGAGAACCGCAATCCCAGGAACGCATTTCCAGGACCCTAGTTTTGGAGATCCGAAACAAGTGCCACCAAGGCATATTTTAACCCCTTTTTTTTATTATTTATCACACCCAAATACTGCTTTCTTTGTTGCAAAATCTGGTTTCTAGGAATGTTGAGTAATTATTGGGTCCAAGTTGCATAATTTAATAACTCATGAAGTAAAATAAACAAGGAATGGTATAGCCTTTACAGTCAATCACATTTTCAAGTACTGAGGGAATACACAAGGTTGACTCTGGGGGTAGATTTAAGATTGTGTATATTTTATAAAATAATTTATTGCAACAGTTGAATTTGAACACACAAAAAAACAAATTTGTTCATGACGTGAACCACATAGGAAGAACTTCATGGACAACGTCTTCACTGACTCCTAAGAGAGAGAAAGATAGAGAAGTTAATAAAATACAGACTTGTTCAACTCTCTAATTTTAACTTCAAATTTTAATTTTTCAAATCTTAGTCACCACAGAGCACACACATTATATACAATACAAAATTAAATCAATCTTCATACCAAATAATGTTCATTTTACTGTTGTACAGGTTCTTGAAACATTCATGTCAATAAAGCGCAACTGAACCGAGAACATAAATAAATATATAAATAGAGAAAGATGCAAGAAATCTGAATAGAAATAACATGTTATTTCTACAATAATAGACTTTTTCTGTCCTTTAAAATATTTAAAACACACATTGCAGCAGCACTACATACCAACTGGATGCTCTCCCCTCTTTTCAACAAGTTCATTTTATATAAATAAATAGACATAAATTAGGGCTAAGTCTAGGACTTGACTAATTAATTCATCTTTTGTCATACTTCTGCCTGCCCTGAGCTGTGTCCTTGAAAGCACTTAGCATATAGAGTACAGTACACAATACATGACACAATCGAACATGTGGTATTTTAACAGTCAATTATTATGATGACCTCTGTCATGCCTGACTATAAAAACGTCATATGTCTCAATCAACATTATAAAACCATGTCAAAATGAAGAGACGTTCTCATAACATGTCATGAATTGTGTGGTAACGTTAAACAGGCTGACTGTGAGCACATGACAACATTACGATTATTTTAACTTACTTAAAATGAAGAAAAAAAACGACGAGTAACCAACAAGCTTTTACAACGAACGTAATACAGTGTCTTTAGACACAATTGTGCTGTCACTAAGTCAACACAAGCTTTCATGAAATTTTAGTTAAACGAATGTGCTAACAGTTCATTTACAGCACTATCTAATATACGTATGATAGCTACGATTTCAAGACTATTTAGCAAATCACGATCACTTCGGCTACGTTAACTTTCCAATGAAATGCATCACGATTGTTTTTAATGTTAAAATAAAAACTGATTCACATGTGATACTCACACTCTGATCGTCATCCATCTTTGCTGGTCCTCTAATTCGCTAGGTGGCGTTGTCAATAAAAACCTAGGGTCTTAGAAATGCGGTCCTAGGACTGCGTTCCTGATAATGCAGTCTCCGGTTGTGCAGGCAGATGCTACTCTGCAACTGAATGAGGTGCATCTGGAGCAGGACAATAGAAACAACAGTTTCTCATCCAATTTCTGTGGTAGTGAAACATCTTAAAGATTATGCTTGTCATTACCAACAATTGCTATTAATTCTACAAAACCTTACTGGTTCATAATTCTCCATATCACAGCATATCAAATTAATCCAAAACAATTATAAGTATATTTCGTTTTATTTGTACAGATGTTTTGTTCACTCGCAAAAAGTGATCCTAATTATTTGTTGACAAAGTCAAAAAAGTTTTTAAAGTTAAGCATATCTTATGTTACGGCATCTATCTTTGGGTAATTTGCATTATCAATTAAAGTTTGATCCTTAAAACCTTGTCATCAAAATCTTATTCCAACCAGCCAAATCATTTTGTAAACCCTCAAACTGTTCGTTTATGAATAAAATAACGATCATTGTTCAATCAGTGTCAAGAATAAAAGTATACACATTTAAGCTCATCAGTGTCCAAAGGTCGAGGAGTTTGAAGTATGAATATCGATTCAGTGTTCGTTTTGTGCGTTTCCCCACACTTCCAAACAATAATTAATATATGGAAGTATGAAGGAACAATACAATGAGCATTGATTTAATAGATATTTGGTTTTATACAGTATTATGGTACATCAGGATATTTTGGCCTTAATCTAATGTATATGTGGCTTCCAACATAATTTTTCATCAATTATTACTCCCAAAAATGTATATTCTTTTACTTTCTCTATTTCAATGTCATTTAGCATCAGTTTCTTCCAAAAATTAAGAATTTAGTTTTGGTTAAGTTCAATGTTAGTTTATTTTCATCAAACCAGTTCTGCATCTTTTTTAATTAATTTTCCACTGTATCCAAGAGTTGATCCAAATTTTCCCCAGAACAAATTAAATTAGTTTTATCAGCAAATAAATTTTTTTTTACACGGTTTACAGGGACTTGGTGTGCTAAAATTATAGCTGTGATATAATATTTGTAGTATTTTTGATACAATAATATTTGTATATATAATTGTAGGTAGGCTATCTGAGCACTGGCGATTCATTCACCACCATTGCCAGCAGTTTTAAGTTGGGCATCAGCACTGTAGATGGGAAAACGGATGCAAAAAAATGCAGAAAATCAAACCTGTTCTGATTTTCTTTTTTTGACGGATGAAAGTTTCGGAGGCAGTGTGCAAGCGTGATTGACATAAGGTGAGGTCGATTTTTTTTTTTGACGTGCGGAAATTTTGCATGCGAATTTCGGACTCAGTGTGCAAAGGCCTTTATAGAGATAATTTTGTTCTAGTATTTTTGAGAACTGAGTGAAAGGTGGATTCTAAAACTCACTGCTTCAATATAATTGTATATATTCTAATTAAATTCATAATCAAAGCCTCAATCAATATTCATCCTCCTATATAATTATTATGATTTTAAGGATTCTTTCCAGTTATGCTTTTGTTTAATCAATAGGACCCAATGATTGTTTCTTCCTTTATAATTTCTAAAGTTTGTATTTGGTCTCTGAGTGGTGACTGAGGGTCTGTCCTGGGCGTGTGTGATGTTTCGCAAAAACACTTGATAGCAGAACATGTTGTCGTGTGTTTGGATTTTGGACAGGAATGCAGTAGCAGAGATTGCTCATTTAGCCCGGCTTCCAGATATTAAATATGGATTTGTCTTTTCATTTTATTTTATTTCCCCTTACTGAAACCCTAAAGAATCAAGATGATTATGGTCTGTACTATTGTCTAAAAGCACATGTTATCAGCATGTTTTGTAAAACTTTCTCTGGTTGGGACCAGATCTCACCAACTCCAACCTTGGTAGAGCTGTGATTCTAGGGAGCGTTTGTGTGTGTGCGTTGCATGATCTGTGCAGGCCTAATATTGAAGATGGACATTTTCTGCACACAACACCAGACCTGAAGACGCCTTTCTGCAACCTCTGAGGTCAACAATGATCTAATTCTAGTGATGGGGTGACAACTAGGCTACCTATTTAAGTGATATGCTCTGCTATCTATTGTGTGGAAATTTACGGTGACTCTGCATTTTCTCTGCCAAACAGAATCATTCCACATGGCAATAATGATGTGGCTAGACCTTGAAAACAGTATAACTGTTCAGAAATTGTATTTACGATAGGTGGAGGCGGGGAGACTGTTAGAGGGAGCACGGCCTACAGACTCCTTGTGAGACTTGAAGCTTCTGCTGATGAAACTGCAAACTATTCTTCAGTAAATGTTTCTTTAATTAATTACACTCCTGACTCTTGGTCTTCATTTTTCACTACTGGTCCTGGGTCCTAAGCTGTTACCCCAACATGGGAGAGCACTGAAACTGGTCTGTAGTTTGAGAATATATGTTTTTCACCATCTTTATATATTGGAATCACCTTTGCCATTTTCATTTTGTCAGGAAAAACGATACTCGGTTACTTAACGTAACCTCGGTTCTCTCTAGAAGAGGGAACGAGTATTGCGTAAGTTCCTTACGCTACGGGGAAAGTATTCTTTCTTCGAGATTTCTGAAAAACCCAAAATTATCCTTAATTTTGTAACATTGTCAACGCAGTGCGGCAGCCTGGCAGACCATAGCAGGCTATTCCAGCGTGCTATTGGCTGCTCTGCTGGCAACTGCAGCAGCCTATCGGTGAGCCCGCGTGACGTGGCGACCAATGAGTGCGCTTCGCGCCCACCTGGCTTCATTTGCCTACAGGTGGGGCGTGGCCACGTGTATATAAGCAGGGCTCACGGGCTGCATATTCGGTTTTCGTAGTTCTGAAGCGTAAAAGCCCGCGGGGCGCACGGCAAGGAACGCAATACTCGTTCCCTCTTCTAGAGAGAACCGAGGTTACGTTAAGTAACCGAGTATCGTTCTCTTACGAGAGGTTCTCTCGTATTGCGTAAGTTCCTTACGCTACGGGAACATATTGTCAACGCCGTGCGCGCCTCGCGTACAGCATATGTATCCCAGGGAACCGGGGACCATAACACTGCTCGGGCAGGGTGGCCGGTAAGGAAAACGGGCCACCACATCTACAGACACTTCATTCGAACTGACGGGTGGTTACAACGGGTGGTTACAACACCCTGTCCCATGAATGAGGGAACGGCACCTGCCGGTCTCCTTCAAATTCACCACACCTTGTCTCATGAATGAGGGAACGGCAACGCCAGTCGCCTTCAAATTCACAATATTTTGTTATATGAGTGAGGTAACGGCACCGCCGGTCACCTTCAAACTCACAACAGCTCGTCTCGTAAATGAGGAAACGGCACCGCCGGTCTCCTTCAAATTCACATGAGCCTAGTACCGAACTTACTACCAGTATGTGAGCTATGTCTGCGCAGAATCACTGGGCAGGACCAACAGCCCTATTGAACTGGTAACACTTTCGCCTGTAAGGCAGGAACTTCCAGATTGTAAAATCTCACGAACGTAGACGGGGAGGCCCAGCCTGCCGCCATACAGATATCGTGGATGGAAATCCCTCTGGCCCAAGCCCACGAAGAGGCCATGCCTCTGGTGGAGTGTGCTCTGACACCTAGCGGGCACTGCAGGTGTTTGGAAGCGTATGCAGTTGCAATCGCGTCCACTATCCACCTGGAAAGGGTCTGTTTCGAGGAGGCGAGACGTTTAGTGCGCCCACCAAACGAAACAAATAGCTGCTCAGAACGCTTGAAGGCGGCGGAGCGTGTGACATAAACCCTCAATGCCCTGACAGGGCAGAGGATATTGCCACCGTCCCCCTCGTCGGATGCTGGCAGAGCCGAGAGGGAGATAATCTGCGCCCTGAAGGGAGTGCCAATCGCTTTGGGGACATAACCATGCCTCGGTCTGAGAATGACCTTAGAGTCATTAGGACCGAACTCCATACACGTCGGGCTCACTGAGAGCGCGTGTAGATCCCCCACGCGTTTCACTGAAGCCAGAGCTATCAGGAACGCGGTTTTTAGCGAAAGGAACCTTGGTTCCACAGTCTCGAGCGGTTCAAAAGGATGGGCCTTCAGGGCCTCTAGGACCAAGGCCAGATCCCATATAGGAACCGATGGGGGCCGCGGGGGATTCATCCGTCTGGCTCCTCTGAGGAAACGGATGATGAGCTCGTTCCTTCCTAGCGTGCTACCTAGCGTCGTCTGAGCGAACGCTGCTATAGCCGCCACATACACTTTGAGCGTGGAAGGGGACCTGCCCAGTTCCAAAAGCTCTTGGAGGAAGGAGAGCACCCGCTGGACCCCACATTGCTGTGGGTCCAATCCCTTGGAAACACACCACTCAGTGAACACCGACCACTTAGAACTATATAACCGCCTCGTCGAGGGGGCTCTAGAGTGTGAAATCGTGTTCATAACCCCTTCGGGCAGGTCAACGGGTATCCGTTGGTCACCCATACATGCAGAGACCAACGCTCTGGATGGGGATGCCAAACTGACCCTCCTGCTTGAGAGAGGAGGTCTGCTCTCAGCGGAACTGGCCAGGGGGGTGAGTGCGACAGCTTCACCAGCTCTGGGTACCAAATCTGGTTCTCCCAGCGCGGCGCTATAAGGAGCACCAGGCGGCGCGTCTCCCTGATTTTCGCTATGACCTGGGGCAATAGGGAAATCGGCGGGAAAGCATACAGCGGGAGGCTGGGCCAAGGTTGGGACAGCGCATCCTCGCTTTTGGACAGAAACCTCGGGCAGCGGGCGTTCTCTTTTGTTGCAAAGAGGTCGAGCTCCGCTCTGCCGAATAGGCGCCATACCAGCTGGACTGTCTGAGGGTGCAGGGACCATTCTCCTGGGAGAATGAGGCCCCTGGACAGCTTGTCCGGGCCCACATTGAGGTGGCCTGGTACGTGCGCAGCTCTCAGCGAGCGCAGCGAGCTGTGTGCCCACACGAGCAGGCGTTCTGTCAGATTGCCCAGACACCTGGACCTGACACCGCCCTGCCGGTTCACATAGGGCACCACTGTGGTATTGTCCGACCGGACCAACACGTGGTGTCCTCGTATAAGCGGGAGAAACTGCTTGAGCGCGTTCTCTACCGCTATCATCTCCAAACAGTTTATGTGTAGGAGCTTTTCCCCGCTCGACCAGAGGCCCGAGGCCGATCTGCCCTCGAAAACGGCGCCCCAACCCGTGGTGGAGGCGTCCGTCGAGATGACCTTGCGGTGTGAGATGGCTCCCATCGTCACTCCCCGCTGGTACCAGTCGGCTACTAACCAGGGCTCTAGGGCTGAAACGCAGCCCTGAGTCACTCTGATCCTGAAGCCTCCGGACGCACTCGGGCGTTTAACCAGCATTGCGGCGGGCGCATGCGCATTAAGCCCAGCTGGAGCACAGCTGCAGCTGAGGCCATACGTCCCAGCATCCTCTGAAAGGGCTTGAGAGGTGCGATTTTGCCCGGCCGGAAGTACGCATCCATGCGCCGAACTTGGCGCGCGTTGGGGTGACAGGCGGGCTGACATTGCCACAGTGTCCAGATTCAAACCCAGAAATGAGGTTGATTGCGTGGGCACTAATGAGCTCTTGGTCCAATTGACCGTGAGCCCCAGGCTGTCCAGATGGCTGAGCAGCATTGCCCTGTGGGCGAGGAGCTCGGCCTCTGACTGCGCCAGGATGAGCCAATCGTCCAGATAGTTCAACACTCGCATCCCTCGACTTCTCAGGGGAGCGAGGGCCGCGTCCATGCACTTCGTAAATGTACGGGGTGCTAGTGACAGGCCGAACGGAAGGACGGTGTATTGATAAGCCTGGCCGTCGAAGGCGAATCGTAAGAATGGCCTGTGACGCGGCGTTATCTTGATTTGAAAATATGCGTCTTTCAAATCTAGGGAGATTAGCCAGTCTCTCGGGCGAATATGCGCGAGGATCTGCTTGGTCGTGAGCATCTTGAACGATCTTCTCATAAGAGCTTTGTTCAGACGCCTCAGATCCAGAATCGGTCTGAGCGACCCAACCCTTTTTGGCACGAGAAAATACCGGCTGTAAAAGCCTGACTCGCTCATAGAATGGGGAACCGGTTCTATAGCCCCTTCGCACAGCAGTGTGGCTATCTCCGCTCGAAGTAGATGTGCTACTTCCTCGCTCACTCTCGTCTCCGTACGCGCACAGAAGCGCGGAGGGCGGCGAGCGAACTGCAGAGTGTAGCTCGCGATGGCTGGCCGCCCTACACACTGTATCTCTGCCGCTTCGAGCAGGGAGTGGCTTGTGTGTGGCCTTACACTCGTCGTTCCGGCCACCTTGGGCGGAGAACAAATGGTGTGTGGCGCGGCGCATGGCGCCGGGGGCAGAATGTTCGCGAAAATGTGTGAGCGCGTTTGAGCGGGCACAACTCTTACGCGTGGAACATGACCGGTTAAGAGTGGCTGTGTGACAGCGCGTGTGGTGATTAGGCGTGGGCGCAAATAAGCGGACACGTGACCTAACTCTAGCACTCGAGCGGCCGGTGGCCGCTTTATGTGAGTGAGAGACACGGGATTTGTGGTGCCTGGGTGCAGGGGTGAACACAAAAGTGGGCACGTTTACTGCATTTGAAAACATATACGGCGCGAGCCGTGCAACCAGAAAAAAGGCAACTTCGTGATTTCTCTGGTTCGTCATAAAAACGGCGGTTGTAGACAGGCGAGAGGGCAGTTTTGCCGGCTCGTTTGCTGCGTGAGAGCCATCTGCAGCAGCCACAGGAGTGGGGGCTGACAGGAAGAAGAGTTTTGACGGTGGTCCGGCCACGGCGGGACTTAACCGTCGCTTCCCCCCTCTGCTAGGAGGACTTTGGAGGGGCTACAGTTGGAAACAGGCGAGAGGGCGAGTTCGCCGGCTCGTAGGCTGCGTGGAAAACATCTGCAGTAGCCACAGGAGTGGGGACTGACAGGAAAAACAGAGTTTTAACGGTGGTCCGGCCGCAGCGGGACTTAACCGTCTTTTCTCTCCTTATGTATTGACGTCCAAAAATACTCGAGCACCACGTGGTGCGAGTTAGCTTTCTGTATGTAAGAAAAGCTGGCCGCGAGCCCGGGGAAGCGGACAGTAAAACATTTTTATCTGCCGCGAGAGCTGGGCTCGAACTCGGGTCTCCGGCGTTTCAGCCGCTGATTTTGCCACTGTGCTACCGGGAGGGACACAATAGCGTTCAGTTAGCGCGAGCATACAGCAGTACGTCCTCGTGCTTGTTGGCAGTCGTGCGTGCATAATGACCGAGCGCACTCACATTCATTGTGAACGGCGCAATCTGCGCGGTCCAAGAGGGGGGAGTGCGGGTTCGTTGGAGAGCATATGTTAGCGTCATGTCTTATGACGGCGTATGTTTGCTGGCGTGCGTGTCTTAACAGGCTCGTGTACAGCAATATGAACAATTCCAGTCGCCTGAACTCATGAGGGGACTGAAAAATGTGCGCGAGGGTGGAACAGCTCTCTTGTAACGTAAAGAGAGCTGCAGGACCGTGCATTTCTGCCATCCCTTGTATATAAGCGGCGCATCAGCGCGGCATGAACAGAGGGGGGAGGAGGCTCGCTCCGAGACCGTTCATTTCTACCATCCCTTGCAAGCGGCGCGGTGGCGCGGCTTGAACAGAGGGGGAGGAGGCTCGCTCCGAGACCGTTCTTTCCTACCATCCCTTGTATGAACAGAGGGGGGGGGACAGCGGAGTGATGTCGTCATAAAACTGCTCGAGTCAAGCCCGCAGGGTCGACATAGAGAGTTCCTCACACTCGGGGCATTCGCCCGCGAGGAGTGCGGCGGCGGCGTGGTCACGGCCCAGACAGAGAGCGCAGACACATGGCGGTCTCTGGTGCTGAGCTGCACGTGGCACGAGCCGCAGGTGGAACGAGGCGTTTTGATAAAAACGCTCGTGCTCTTTTATGAAACGTGTGACGCAACGGCGAGAACACGTGCAATGAAAGGATATAATGCTGCCGGATAGCAGAGCAGGCACGGATGGCTGAAGGTGGCGCGATGGAACTTACGCAATACGAGAGAACCTCTCGTAAGAGAACTCAACAAATAAAAATCCTTTGATCCTGGTTTCCTATACATGCAGCTAACTAGAATGCTTTTACATTTTTCCCTTTCAATTTGTACAGTGATGCATTCCATACCTGTATCTAGGACAAAGGACATTTGATTAACTATTTTACATTTATATCTTTTATTGTTTTATTGTCTTTGATTGTTTCCTGTTGATAAGAAACAGTTTGTATCCTTCAATCTCCACCAAATCATTTTGTTCTTCTCTGTTATTCTCTGTTAATGCAATTGCTGTAAATAATTTCCCACTTGTTTGAGGTACTTTTATCTTTGAAAGATTTGCGATAAGACTCCTGCTATTAAAATGTATTATTGAAATTGTGTCATCCGTTTTTACATATTCTTTAAACTGTTCAACTGTATAATATTCACACTGGCTTTGATTCTCATTATAAAAGTTATTATCTGGGTCAATATCATTTTCAATATCTTGTGGTTTATGTTCAGTATATTTGAAGGTTTCCAAGTTCAGTTGTTCATGTGTAGCAGATAAGTTTCTGTCCAGCCATTGCCTCTGATAAGATCAGCTAAACATTAAACAGTTCTTCAACATTAACACTAGAGAATAAAGACGGATATTGTCTGCACCTCTAACTGAGAGAAAGAACATGTTTTCAGGATGTTTTGGGAAAGTTTCTGATCAGAGCTACAGCTCGACCAACACCAACCTTGAAGTATCTGTGGGCCTGGTGGATCCATGTGTGTGTGTGTGTGTGCGTGTGTTAGTCTGTCTTTTACAGATTAGTATTAGTGTATAGCTGGTATTCTGCTTGGGACCCGTCGGTGCCTATTCACGACCTGAAGGTCACAACGGGCCTAATTCTGGGGTTCCAGCGACAACAGTTTGATCGATGCTTTCTGCCTATCAGTCGATGTGTGGACATGTACTATGACTAGCTTTTTCCGAATCGTTCAACCTGCAGTAATGACGTAGCAAGACCTTGAAAAGAGTATAATTGTGTTGAGAAATTACGCAGAAAGAGTGTGGCCTACGAACTCATTGTGAGACCTGAAGCTGCTTCTGCTGATGAAACGGCAAACTATTCTTCAGTAAAAAAAAAAAAAAAAAAAATCAATTAACCGCACTCCTGATCTTAGTTCTTCACATCTAGTTTTGGGCCCTAAACTGTTTTACCCAACAAAAGGCACAAAGGCACATGAGTTGTCTAAGATAATCTACACAATGCCCATGAAGTAGAATCATAAGTATTTGAAAAGGTTGATTTTTTTCTCCCTAACAGACCTTCCATTTATTTATTTTTTTAAATCATAATTTTTAAATAAATGGTTACATCAGCCAATCATAAACAAAATTGATTTTAGAAACTGAGTTTGACTTTCTGCACTTTATGACACCCAAAAGACA
Source organism: Romanogobio albipinnatus (assembly GCA_023566225.1). NCBI lineage: Eukaryota > Metazoa > Chordata > Actinopteri > Cypriniformes > Gobionidae > Romanogobio > Romanogobio albipinnatus. The sequence continues at coordinate 4,914,171 of CM042262.1, read as the reverse complement.
GAATACCAGGAATGACCCACCAATCCCAGTTTAACGCACTGGTGTAATTCTGAACACCTTCATGATCTGGTGAGTTTGTTCAGGGTTAGAGCTGAACTAGTATATATTCTGACCAAAACCACAACATCTGTGCAAATATATCAAACATATAGAGTGAATAATATGACTATTTTATCAGTTAGATAGTGGTTAAATCAAAATAACAAAATTACCTGTGCTCTAATATTTATATTTATTCATTTAGAAGAAAAAAAATATTGAAAAAGACTATATTGAGGAATATAGGAGGCAATGAAGTGAGAAATTCTAGAAATAAAAAGGTTTCAAACATTGTCCAGAAAAGTATAAGCCTGAACAAGAAGGTAAATAAGAAATTGTGAGAAAAGGTTGTTATTTAAGTCACTTGCTATGCCTTGTAAATGAACAACTCATTCAGATGAGCTCTAACAATTCTCATTCACATGCCGGAAACTGAGAAGAATGAGAGATGAGGAGAAACACATGTGATGATTTAGTTAAAACATTAACACTTGTGTGATGATGTGTATTTATTATTATGATTATTGTTATTATGAGCACAGATCATCTGCTGGCCAGACATGAGAGTCCCAGAGACTCGGATCCTCCGGATGATGTTCGTGTGCTTCAAGCGGCCCAAAACAGCAGCTGTATGAAAGCCTCCTCACGCCCTCACTGATGCTGATTTCATTAAAGTCTCTTTCAGACTGTTTACTGAACACACAGAGGACGCGTTTGGGCTTTTAGCAACTTTTACACTTAAACTATCCATCAAATTCACACGCGGCTTTTCCCCGTGGCTGATGCTCGCCTTGGGTTTGATCTGATGGAGGCAAAAGAAACAAATCCTCTTCGCGTGTTTTAGTTTCTAATGAAAGCTCAGAACCTCTGCTTGGTGTTCACTTTGTTTTGACTGTGACAAACTATTTTACCGCTTCAGTTTTGCCCCAAATGTGAGAGAAGAAAACACACGCGTGAGGGGCTCGTGGACGCACACAGACACCGAGCGGGCAGGTTGAGTCTATAAGGTTCTCATGTGTCATTGAAGAGCGCAGCGCCGCGCGAGCGCCAGTCATTGCTGAATCCAGACAGCGCTTGAAAGACTTTAGATCCGATCAGAGAGAGATGGCAGAAACCGCCCCAGCTGCTGCCGCCCCGGCCAAAGCGCCCAAGAAGAAGTCCGCTGCGAAAGCCAAGAAAGCGGGTCCAGGCGTCGGTGAGCTCATCGTCAAAGCTGTGTCCGCATCCAAGGAGAGGAGCGGCGTGTCCCTCGCCGCCCTGAAGAAAGCTCTCGCCGCCAGCGGGTACGACGTGGAGAAGAACAACTCCCGCGTCAAGATCGCCATCAAGAGCCTGGTGACTAAAGGTACCCTGGTGCAGGTCAAAGGGACCGGCGCCTCGGGTTCGTTCAAGCTCAACAAGCAGCAAGCCGAGACCAAGAAGAAGCCCGCGGCCAAGAAAGCGGCTCCTAAAGCGAAGAAGCCCGCGGCCAAGAAACCCGCCGCCGCCAAGAAGCCCAAGAGCGCCGCGGCAAAGAAGCCCAAAGCCGCCGCCAAGACATCGCCAAAGAAGGCCAAGAAACCCGCCGCCTCAGCCGCTAAGAAGGCGACGAAGAGCCCCAAGAAGGCAAAGAAGCCAGCAGCCGCTAAGAAAGCAGCCAAGAGCCCCAAAAAAGCCAAGGCAGCGAAACCCAAGACGGCGAAGCCTAAAGCCGCCAAGCCTAAAAAGGCAGCTCCCAAAAAGAAGTAAATCTTATTACAGACAAATACAGTTCATTCCTCAACGGCTCTTTTAAGAGCCAACCACTGATTCTGGAAAAGAGCAAAACTCCTGTATTTTACTGATTTGATAATTTTGAAAAGAAACAGCCAAGATGTGAATTTTAGCCAATTGGCAGAACAGCCAATTTTATTCATGCAATCTAAACTAACAATATATCAACAATTAGTGACCAGATAAAATAAGTTTTGATTCACTAAACCATTTTTATACACAAAACATCAGTACAGGCAGAATATATTCACTCGACACTGCTGGAGGATTGAGACTCAACCCCACACACAATAAAGGCAGTGATAAAACTGCCTTTGCTGGCGGTGCGCAACGACGAGGAGCTGAACAAACTCCTGGGCGGAGTGACCATCGCTCAGGGCGGCGTGCTGCCCAACATCCAGGCGGTGCTGCTGCCCAAGAAGACCGAGAAGGCCGCCAAGTCCAAATAAACCGAATACCGACTGTTTTCGCAACCCAAAGGCTCTTTTAAGAGCCACCCACTTTATCTGATAAAGAGCACTTTTGTTATTTATGAACCCGGTAGAGTCATTTGATTGAAGGTGGAAATGACCTGTCAAATGTATCAATGTTTAGCATCGACACATAAAGTAAGAGTCACAAGGTGTGCGTGTTTGTACAGACACATAATGATCCCTAATGTGTCTGATTGCCACCCAAACTATCCCCTACTATTAATAATATAAATAATGTCTATTACGTTCCGATGATGTATTAAATATTATAATAGATTATCTGAAATAATAATCAATATCATATTAGCTTCAGGAATAACAAATTGATCAATGTTATTCTGGGTGTTTTGCCACACTTGGGGAATTAAAGCCAGTATTTCAGAACAAATAAATGCAACAATGTGAGCATAAAGATCCGGGAGGTGTAATTTACTCTTTGTTTGATGTAGTCAACAGAAGCAGCTCGAGCGGGAAACCCTCCGCGTGTCTGAAAAGAGGAAACGCGCAGTCATTGGCTAGCGCTCATGCTCAGACATCACACACTAGCCAATCACAAGGCTCTGCTCCCTCGCGTCACTGTGAGCTCGTGGCGGTCGAATGCTATAAAAGCAGGCGAGTAACAAAGAGTCTCATTTCCAGCGTAAGCCGGACAGAGAGAAGTAAGTGCAGCAATGGCAAGAACCAAGCAGACCGCTCGTAAATCCACCGGTGGTAAAGCCCCGAGGAAGCAGCTCGCTACTAAAGCCGCCCGTAAGAGCGCTCCGGCCACCGGCGGCGTCAAGAAGCCTCATCGCTACAGGCCCGGGACCGTGGCTCTGCGGGAGATCCGCCGTTATCAGAAGTCCACCGAGCTGCTGATCCGCAAACTGCCTTTCCAGCGGCTGGTGAGAGAAATCGCTCAGGACTTCAAGACGGATCTGCGCTTCCAGAGCTCCGCGGTCATGGCCCTGCAGGAGGCCAGCGAGGCTTATTTGGTCGGCCTGTTCGAGGACACCAACCTGTGCGCCATCCACGCCAAGAGGGTCACCATCATGCCCAAAGACATCCAGCTGGCCCGCCGCATCCGCGGAGAGCGCGCCTAAACCCGCATCTGCATCAGCCGCTTCAGGCACCAAAGGCTCTTTTAAGAGCCACTAAAACTGGACAGAATGAGACACTTTCCAGTTTAAACTCTGAATATGAGCAGAAAGTTGCTTTACGTCAACATTATCTGGGTCTTTTCTCGAAATCATAACATTAATTTTCTTTAGAATGTATGGGGTAAACATTGCAGGGTCCTGTCTTTGTTTTATTATCTTAGGTAATTTTATATCTAAGTGAATATGAATTAATATCATAGTAAGTATATAATTGTGCACTCATATATATATATATAACACATTTTTTTTTTACTTAACCCTATGGCAAACGTTATTTTCTAATTTCCTTGTTCAGGCGGAAAACAAATTGCTCTTTGGGAATTAAAATGATGTGCTGTTTTTAAGTCACATGACATTTGAATGTCCCTCAAACTTTCCCACCGTCACACAGAAGCTGAAGTGCTCCAGGAATTGCTCTAATAACCTCATTTCTAAGCATCTCTTCTCAAGGGGGATTTATTTTTCAGCATCTTTGGAAAGTCAATTCTATATTTTTATTCACAAATCAACTTTGTCCAACAGTTTTACTGTAAATTGAGTAAATATCAATGAGTCCATATGACACGCTGTCCCACAGTGGAAGTGCAGGGATGTTTTTCCCCATTGGGATTGATTATAGATAATAGCATCAATAATATGATCACAGTTATTTATTAGAAGAGTTTATTGTAGTATTGCTGGGTTTATGTATAAATAACAAAACGATGTCTTTTATTTAATACATTTACAGAAAGATCAATATGAGGAATGCAGAATTCACTCATTGGATGAGAGTGAGGACGAGTTTGAGTTTGTCATTTTGAAAGTGAAATGATGGGGATCAAATTATTTTTAGTTTGCATGTATATTTGGGCTGTTCTGTTAATTTAATATATTCATTGTCATTCAGTTTACCCGAATATGATTATATATATATTTATATATATTAAAGGACAAGCCCTTAGGGTTAAATCACATTGTCTTGTGTTGAACTATATCAAGGGGCGGGGCGTGTTGCGCAGGGGTGGTTTCTGTCAGGTCCTGTAAGCAAATATAAATGGCCTCCTTGTAGGACATGTACTTATCTCGTTGTTGTCTTTTGACCGACTGAAACACTCTGACTTAATCATGTCTGGAAGAGGCAAAGGCGGTAAAGGGCTCGGTAAAGGAGGCGCTAAGCGTCACCGCAAAGTGTTGCGCGATAACATCCAGGGAATCACCAAACCCGCCATCCGTCGTCTGGCTCGCCGCGGCGGTGTCAAGCGCATCTCCGGTCTGATCTACGAGGAGACCCGCGGAGTGTTGAAGGTGTTTCTGGAGAACGTGATCCGCGATGCCGTGACCTACACCGAGCACGCCAAGAGAAAGACCGTCACCGCTATGGATGTTGTGTACGCGCTGAAGCGGCAGGGACGCACCCTGTACGGCTTCGGAGGATAAACGCCTGAACTCAAGAGAAACCACAAACCCAACGGCTCTTTTAAGAGCCACACACTCCCTCACACAAAGAGTCATGCCACAGCAATGCTGGTGAAGCATTATCATTTCAAATCGAATAGGCTGAATATTAAACAAAGCTAAGTCCTGCAACGAAAACGTGTGCTTTTCTAATTTCTACAGAAGTGTCAGCTTTTTTTGTGTTAAAATCAGCTTTTGGCTGATATTCAAAATAAGAGTTGTAATGTTTCTTTCAGAGAATATAAGATATTCAAGATATTAGTGGTAAAGGGGCTTTTGTGTAGGAGGGAATTTGTGGTACAAAATGCTATTTTAAAAATGGATCTTCAGACTTTAATCAAATCTAAAAAGAGCGGGACATGAACAAAGGAAACGAAAATGTGTGCGGTCTCCTTCAAACATAAAGCTGTGGGCGGGGCTAATATTTACCCGCTGCTTTGAGTTGTCCAATGAAATACGAGTTTATGGGTTCAGCCTATGAAAACAGCCAATCAGAGGAAGCAGTATCTCTTAGTAAATTAGCATATGTTGGTGAATAAAAGCCTCTGTCTCGCTCCTGAGCGCACATTGACTCTTCGTCATCATCATGCCTGAACCAGCAAAGTCCGCTCCTAAGAAGGGCTCCAAGAAGGCCGTCACCAAGACCGCCGGTAAGGGAGGAAAGAAGCGCAGAAAGTCCAGGAAGGAGAGCTACGCTATCTATGTGTACAAAGTGCTGAAGCAGGTTCATCCCGACACCGGCATCTCCTCCAAGGCGATGGGCATCATGAACTCTTTCGTCAACGACATCTTCGAGCGCATCGGCGGTGAGGCGTCTCGTCTGGCGCACTACAACAAGCGCTCCACCATCACCTCTAGAGAGATCCAGACCGCCGTGCGTCTGCTGCTGCCCGGAGAGCTGGCCAAACACGCCGTGTCCGAGGGCACAAAGGCTGTGACCAAATACACCAGCTCAAAGTGAGGTGACCTCTGACCTTAACCCCCCAAAGGCTCTTTTAAGAGCCACTCATCTTCTCAGTTAAAGAGCTTACAATGTTTGAGGTTAATAGTTGTTACATTGGTCAGTTTCAGTAAAATGTCTTTAAGAACAAACATTTTGTCGTAAAACACTTTAACATAAAATGTGGAATGTAATAGTGCAATTTTTGCCAGCTTTTTTTTTTTTTTTTTTTTTTACATGCAATTGAATGAGGTGCATCTGGAGCAGGACAATAGAAACAACAGTTTCTCATCCAATTTCTGTGGTAGTGAAACATCTTAAAGATTATGCTTGTCATTACCAACAATTGCTATTAATTCTACAAAACCTTACTGTTTCATAATTCTCCATATCACAGCATATCAAATTAATCCAAAACAATTATAAGTATATTTTGTTTTATTTGTACAGATGTTTTGTTCGCTCGCATAGTGATCCTAATTATTTGTTGACAGTCAAAAACGTTTTTAAAGTTAAGCATATCTTATGTTACGGCATCTAGTTCCACATTAGGCTTCAGTATTTGGGTAATTTACATTATAAAGACTAAATTAAAGTTTGATCCTTAAAACCGTGTCATCAAACCAGCCAAATAATTTTGTAAACCCTCAAACTGTTCGTTTATGAATACAAAAACGATCATTGTTCAATCAGTTTCAAGAATAAAAGTATACACATTTAAGCTCATCAGTGTCCAAAGGTCGAGGAGTTTGAAGTATGAATATCGATTCAGTGTTCGTTTTGTGCGTTTCTCCACACTTCCAAACAATAATTAATATATGGAAGTATGAAGGAACAATACAATGAGCATTGATTTAATAGATATTTGGTTTTATACAGTATTATGGTACATCGGGATATTTTGGCCTTAATCTAATGTATATGTGGCTTCCAACATAATTTTTCATCAATTATTATTCCCAAAAATGTATATTCTTTTACTTTCTCTATTTCAATGTCATTTAGCATCAGTCTCTTGTGTAAATTTTTGAACGATTACCTAAAATTAAGAATTTAGTTTTGGTTAAGTTTTTTTTTTTAATTAATTTTCCACTGTATCCAAGAGTTGATCCAAATTTTCCCCAGAACAAATTAAATTAGTGTTATCAGCAAATAAAATGTTTTTCAGTTTATTAGACACCTCCCATACATTATTTATATATAAATTAAACAAATTCATGGTCCCAGCACTGACCCCTGGGGAACCCCACAGGTAAATTACCTTTGACTTTGATTTAACTTTTGTAGTTCTACATATTGATATTGATTATGTAGATATTTAACCAAGAAAGTGCTGTCCCTAATTCCATATTAATGCAATTTCATGGTCAATAATTTATAGTATACCGTATCAAATGCCATTGTAATGTCCAAGAATATCCCCACTGCATGTTTTTATGCGCTATTGCTGTTGTTATTTCTTCTACAAGTTGAATAGGTGCATGTGACGTTGTCCTATTAGCCCTGAAACCATATTGCTGATCGCACAATATATTGTTTAGTAATAAAATTGTTGAGCCTTAAGGCCTTTGCACATTGTGTCCGAAAGTTTCGCATGTGTTTTTTCGTATTAGTGATCCGAAAAATTTGTCACGCACAGAGACCTTGCACACTGAGTCTGATGTGTATTAATGAATGCGTTACGGAAAAAAAACGCAAAACAATACAAAATGCCGTCTTCAAGTAGGGTCAGTGTATATTTTGGCCATTTGATTTTCCTTATAGAAACGGGTATTAAAAAACAAAAACGGCTCCTTTTTCGTTTTTTCATTTTTTTAAACAAAACGAAAAACAAGAATTCAGCTTGATTTTTCATTCAGAGGTGGAAAATTAATAAACGGCTTGAATATTCGATTTCTAGACGTGGGCGGGAATTATACGCCCCTTTCTGCTGATTGGTCAGCCGAAGATCAAACTGTTCTGAAGGGTCAAGGGTCAAGCCAAACATCACTTGTCTCTTCATCAGACACATATCCTTCAAGAATGATTTTATGTTCAATATTAAAATAAGAATCAATGATAATCAAGTTATAACTATTTTCTACATTGGATAAATCAGTTAATCTATAACCTCTCTATATTTGGAGATTTTAGTATTATTTGCTGTGTGCTTTTGAATCCACATTCTTTTAGGTGCCAGCTCTGATGTCTGTGTCAAGCTGACATGCAACCGTCCTTGTAGTGTGCAAACACCCTTCACTTCAAGAGGCTCTCTCAGCATGTGTTTAGTTATATATCATCCTTCCGTGACCCTAGGGTCACACATGTCCCGGGGGCTATGTGACTTTTTGTGGACTCAGACAACAGACAAATGTACCTCTCTTTTTTTTATGTGCTTTTATTAACTAAATAGAATAAATTCACTTCTGTACTAGATGGCATATCAGTTGTTGTGGAGAAGGACTTTGTTGATAGTTAGTTAAGATGTTCTCAAACCTTGGGAAAAGCTGTTATTCTCTGGAGCTTGGTGTGTATGTGCGTTGCATGATCTGTGCAGGTTCAGCATTGGAGATGGACTTTTCTGCAGATGATACGAGACGTGGAGACGCCATTCTGCGACCTCCGAGGTCATGACGATCTAAATCTTGGCCTGGGCGACAACTAGTCTACGCACTTTTAGTGATATGTGCTCCTATCTGTTTACGTGTGGAAAGTTGCTTACGTTGCATGTTGTTAGAACCAATCAGAATCATTCCACATGGCAGTAATGACGTGTCTAGACCTTGAAAACAGTATAACTGTTCAGAAATTGTATGTACGTTAGGCGGAGGTGGGGAGACTGTTAGAGGGAGCGCAGCCTACGAACTCCTTGAGAGACTTGAAGCTGGCTTCTGCTGATGAAACTGCAAACTATTCTTCAGTAAATTTTTCTTTAATTTAATCTAACTCCTGACTCTTGGTCTTCATTTCTCACTACTGGTCCTGGGTCCAAAACTGTTACCCCAACAGTTCCGTCATCAGTTCTTCCTCAGTTCCGCACAGCAAAATAAAAGTCCTGCGCTGCTACAGCTGTACGGATTCTTAACGCGTTTGCAGCTACATTTAATCTTTTATTCATAAAACAACCAGACTAACGAATGGCTCGACACAACCCATACCGGGGCAGAGCCTATACAGGGCTTTCTTCTGTGTAGATAGAAATTCACATAGTCCTACACTTCGTATCAGCTGGGCATGGCAGGCTGGGTCTATATGACGGCTGTCCACCCGGTTGCCCAGTGTTTAATAAATAATAATAATTAAGATATAAATTAATATAATTAGTTGTAAATTAAATATTTTAAACACTAATATAAAAAGGAAAAAAATAATGCATTGACTTGGGTATGTTGGGCCTATAACGTTCACAAGAACTGTCATTCTGACTGACAACCGGAGAACAACAGTTCACACAGTTCCAGTAGCCTAAATTGCAATGAGTTAAATAAACTAAAGCAGATAAACACGCCAACAGTCAAGCGCAGACCAGTAGGCCTATTGAAGTGTTCAAGAAAATCCGCAGCTGTTATAGCTACCTTTTGTTTTTGAGCTTATCTTGTTAATAGTGAGTGTTAATTGATGTCACGCAAAACGGTGTGTTATTTTCTCTGCCAATTAAATTTCCAAAGCACATCATGTGTGTTCTCTCCACGCTGTCCTGTGTGTCCCGCAGCTTTCACACAGATTGTGAGAGTTGGCCATCCAAACAAAACAGGCCAAAGAAGTGTATGGGAGATGCAAGGTAGCCTACATTAATTTATAAAATAAACACTTACAATAGCCAAGCCTATGTCTCTTTTACCTGCGTATAGCCATAAGTGGATTTAAAATTTACAAGGACCCTATAGCCTAATTATAACAGTGATTCAGCCCAAAATTTGTCTGTGTGCAAATGGCCTCCATCCTATGATTTTTGTATTAATAGCCTGCAACTTTTATAATCGACTGTCGCTATTTGCCAGAAAATAAGTCGCACCTGAGTGTCACACCTGGTCATGTTGAGAGAGACACGCGCGTTGCATCGTTGTTAAAACTGCACTTTATTATTAGCCTACATTCAGAATTAGTATAAAATAGGCTACTGGTAAATAAAAGAGCTACAACAACACCACAGGCTATGCGCATTCTACTTGCCAAACAGACCAATTGTAACCATTGACCATTGTACAAAAGACCAATTAAATAAAGCAGAATATTTTTGAGGTTGATTGCGTGGGCACTAATGAGCTCTTGGTCCAATTGACCGTGAGCCCCAGGCTGTCCAGATGGCTGAGCAGCATTGCCCTGTGGGCGAGGAGCTCGGCCTCTGACTGCGCCAGGATGAGCCAATCGTCCAGATAGTTCAACACTCGCATCCCTCGACTTCTCAGGGGAGCGAGGGCCGCGTCCATGCACTTCGTAAATGTACGGGGTGCTAGTGACAGGCCGAACGGAAGGACGGTGTATTGATAAGCCTGGCCGTCGAAGGCGAATCGTAAGAATGGCCTGTGACGCGGCGTTATCTTGATTTGAAAATATGCGTCTTTCAAATCTAGGGAGATTAGCCAGTCTCTCGGGCGAATATGCGCGAGGATCTGCTTGGTCGTGAGCATCTTGAACGATCTTCTCATAAGAGCTTTGTTCAGACGCCTCAGATCCAGAATCGGTCTGAGCGACCCAACCCTTTTTGGCACGAGAAAATACCGGCTGTAAAAGCCTGACTCGCTCATAGAATGGGGAACCGGTTCTATAGCCCCTTCGCACAGCAGTGTGGCTATCTCCGCTCGAAGTAGATGTGCTACTTCCTCGCTCACTCTCGTCTCCGTACGCGCACAGAAGCGCGGAGGGCGGCGAGCGAACTGCAGAGTGTAGCTCGCGATGGCTGGCCGCCCTACACACTGTATCTCTGCCGCTTCGAGCAGGGAGTGGCTTGTGTGTGGCCTTACACTCGTCGTTCCGGCCACCTTGGGCGGAGAACAAATGGTGTGTGGCGCGGCGCATGGCGCCGGGGGCAGAATGTTCGCGAAAATGTGTGAGCGCGTTTGAGCGGGCACAACTCTTACGCGTGGAACATGACCGGTTAAGAGTGGCTGTGTGACAGCGCGTGTGGTGATTAGGCGTGGGCGCAAATAAGCGGACACGTGACCTAACTCTAGCACTCGAGCGGCCGGTGGCCGCTTTATGTGAGTGAGAGACACGGGATTTGTGGTGCCTGGGTGCAGGGGTGAACACAAAAGTGGGCACGTTTACTGCATTTGAAAACATATACGGCGCGAGCCGTGCAACCAGAAAAAAGGCAACTTCGTGATTTCTCTGGTTCGTCATAAAAACGGCGGTTGTAGACAGGCGAGAGGGCAGTTTTGCCGGCTCGTTTGCTGCGTGAGAGCCATCTGCAGCAGCCACAGGAGTGGGGGCTGACAGGAAGAAGAGTTTTGACGGTGGTCCGGCCACGGCGGGACTTAACCGTCGCTTCCCCCCTCTGCTAGGAGGACTTTGGAGGGGCTACAGTTGGAAACAGGCGAGAGGGCGAGTTCGCCGGCTCGTAGGCTGCGTGGAAAACATCTGCAGTAGCCACAGGAGTGGGGACTGACAGGAAAAACAGAGTTTTAACGGTGGTCCGGCCGCAGCGGGACTTAACCGTCTTTTCTCTCCTTATGTATTGACGTCCAAAAATACTCGAGCACCACGTGGTGCGAGTTAGCTTTCTGTATGTAAGAAAAGCTGGCCGCGAGCCCGGGGAAGCGGACAGTAAAACATTTTTATCTGCCGCGAGAGCTGGGCTCGAACTCGGGTCTCCGGCGTTTCAGCCGCTGATTTTGCCACTGTGCTACCGGGAGGGACACAATAGCGTTCAGTTAGCGCGAGCATACAGCAGTACGTCCTCGTGCTTGTTGGCAGTCGTGCGTGCATAATGACCGAGCGCACTCACATTCATTGTGAACGGCGCAATCTGCGCGGTCCAAGAGGGGGGAGTGCGGGTTCGTTGGAGAGCATATGTTAGCGTCATGTCTTATGACGGCGTATGTTTGCTGGCGTGCGTGTCTTAACAGGCTCGTGTACAGCAATATGAACAATTCCAGTCGCCTGAACTCATGAGGGGACTGAAAAATGTGCGCGAGGGTGGAACAGCTCTCTTGTAACGTAAAGAGAGCTGCAGGACCGTGCATTTCTGCCATCCCTTGTATATAAGCGGCGCATCAGCGCGGCATGAACAGAGGGGGGAGGAGGCTCGCTCCGAGACCGTTCATTTCTACCATCCCTTGCAAGCGGCGCGGTGGCGCGGCTTGAACAGAGGGGGAGGAGGCTCGCTCCGAGACCGTTCTTTCCTACCATCCCTTGTATGAACAGAGGGGGGGGGACAGCGGAGTGATGTCGTCATAAAACTGCTCGAGTCAAGCCCGCAGGGTCGACATAGAGAGTTCCTCACACTCGGGGCATTCGCCCGCGAGGAGTGCGGCGGCGGCGTGGTCACGGCCCAGACAGAGAGCGCAGACACATGGCGGTCTCTGGTGCTGAGCTGCACGTGGCACGAGCCGCAGGTGGAACGAGGCGTTTTGATAAAAACGCTCGTGCTCTTTTATGAAACGTGTGACGCAACGGCGAGAACACGTGCAATGAAAGGATATAATGCTGCCGGATAGCAGAGCAGGCACGGATGGCTGAAGGTGGCGCGATGGAACTTACGCAATACGAGAGAACCTCTCGTAAGAGAACTCAACAAATAAAAATCCTTTGATCCTGGTTTCCTATACATGCAGCTAACTAGAATGCTTTTACATTTTTCCCTTTCAATTTGTACAGTGATGCATTCCATACCTGTATCTAGGACAAAGGACATTTGATTAACTATTTTACATTTATATCTTTTATTGTTTTATTGTCTTTGATTGTTTCCTGTTGATAAGAAACAGTTTGTATCCTTCAATCTCCACCAAATCATTTTGTTCTTCTCTGTTATTCTCTGTTAATGCAATTGCTGTAAATAATTTCCCACTTGTTTGAGGTACTTTTATCTTTGAAAGATTTGCGATAAGACTCCTGCTATTAAAATGTATTATTGAAATTGTGTCATCCGTTTTTACATATTCTTTAAACTGTTCAACTGTATAATATTCACACTGGCTTTGATTCTCATTATAAAAGTTATTATCTGGGTCAATATCATTTTCAATATCTTGTGGTTTATGTTCAGTATATTTGAAGGTTTCCAAGTTCAGTTGTTCATGTGTAGCAGATAAGTTTCTGTCCAGCCATTGCCTCTGATAAGATCAGCTAAACATTAAACAGTTCTTCAACATTAACACTAGAGAATAAAGACGGATATTGTCTGCACCTCTAACTGAGAGAAAGAACATGTTTTCAGGATGTTTTGGGAAAGTTTCTGATCAGAGCTACAGCTCGACCAACACCAACCTTGAAGTATCTGTGGGCCTGGTGGATCCATGTGTGTGTGTGTGTGTGCGTGTGTTAGTCTGTCTTTTACAGATTAGTATTAGTGTATAGCTGGTATTCTGCTTGGGACCCGTCGGTGCCTATTCACGACCTGAAGGTCACAACGGGCCTAATTCTGGGGTTCCAGCGACAACAGTTTGATCGATGCTTTCTGCCTATCAGTCGATGTGTGGACATGTACTATGACTAGCTTTTTCCGAATCGTTCAACCTGCAGTAATGACGTAGCAAGACCTTGAAAAGAGTATAATTGTGTTGAGAAATTACGCAGAAAGAGTGTGGCCTACGAACTCATTGTGAGACCTGAAGCTGCTTCTGCTGATGAAACGGCAAACTATTCTTCAGTAAAAAAAAAAAAAAAAAAATCAATTAACCGCACTCCTGATCTTAGTTCTTCACATCTAGTTTTGGGCCCTAAACTGTTTTACCCAACAAAAGGCACAAAGGCACATGAGTTGTCTAAGATAATCTACACAATGCCCATGAAGTAGAATCATAAGTATTTGAAAAGGTTGATTTTTTTCTCCCTAACAGACCTTCCATTTATTTATTTTTTTAAATCATAATTTTTAAATAAATGGTTACATCAGCCAATCATAAACAAAATTGATTTTAGAAACTGAGTTTGACTTTCTGCACTTTATGACACCCAAAAGACAGAATACCAGGAATGACCCACCAATCCCAGTTTAACGCACTGGTGTAATTCTGAACACCTTCATGATCTGGTGAGTTTGTTCAGGGTTAGAGCTGAACTAGTATATATTCTGACCAAAACCACAACATCTGTGCAAATATATCAAACATATAGAGTGAATAATATGACTATTTTATCAGTTAGATAGTGGTTAAATCAAAATAACAAAATTACCTGTGCTCTAATATTTATATTTATTCATTTAGAAGAAAAAAAATATTGAAAAAGACTATATTGAGGAATATAGGAGGCAATGAAGTGAGAAATTCTAGAAATAAAAAGGTTTCAAACATTGTCCAGAAAAGTATAAGCCTGAACAAGAAGGTAAATAAGAAATTGTGAGAAAAGGTTGTTATTTAAGTCACTTGCTATGCCTTGTAAATGAACAACTCATTCAGATGAGCTCTAACAATTCTCATTCACATGCCGGAAACTGAGAAGAATGAGAGATGAGGAGAAACACATGTGATGATTTAGTTAAAACATTAACACTTGTGTGATGATGTGTATTTATTATTATGATTATTGTTATTATGAGCACAGATCATCTGCTGGCCAGACATGAGAGTCCCAGAGACTCGGATCCTCCGGATGATGTTCGTGTGCTTCAAGCGGCCCAAAACAGCAGCTGTATGAAAGCCTCCTCACGCCCTCACTGATGCTGATTTCATTAAAGTCTCTTTCAGACTGTTTACTGAACACACAGAGGACGCGTTTGGGCTTTTAGCAACTTTTACACTTAAACTATCCATCAAATTCACACGCGGCTTTTCCCCGTGGCTGATGCTCGCCTTGGGTTTGATCTGATGGAGGCAAAAGAAACAAATCCTCTTCGCGTGTTTTAGTTTCTAATGAAAGCTCAGAACCTCTGCTTGGTGTTCACTTTGTTTTGACTGTGACAAACTATTTTACCGCTTCAGTTTTGCCCCAAATGTGAGAGAAGAAAACACACGCGTGAGGGGCTCGTGGACGCACACAGACACCGAGCGGGCAGGTTGAGTCTATAAGGTTCTCATGTGTCATTGAAGAGCGCAGCGCCGCGCGAGCGCCAGTCATTGCTGAATCCAGACAGCGCTTGAAAGACTTTAGATCCGATCAGAGAGAGATGGCAGAAACCGCCCCAGCTGCTGCCGCCCCGGCCAAAGCGCCCAAGAAGAAGTCCGCTGCGAAAGCCAAGAAAGCGGGTCCAGGCGTCGGTGAGCTCATCGTCAAAGCTGTGTCCGCATCCAAGGAGAGGAGCGGCGTGTCCCTCGCCGCCCTGAAGAAAGCTCTCGCCGCCAGCGGGTACGACGTGGAGAAGAACAACTCCCGCGTCAAGATCGCCATCAAGAGCCTGGTGACTAAAGGTACCCTGGTGCAGGTCAAAGGGACCGGCGCCTCGGGTTCGTTCAAGCTCAACAAGCAGCAAGCCGAGACCAAGAAGAAGCCCGCGGCCAAGAAAGCGGCTCCTAAAGCGAAGAAGCCCGCGGCCAAGAAACCCGCCGCCGCCAAGAAGCCCAAGAGCGCCGCGGCAAAGAAGCCCAAAGCCGCCGCCAAGACATCGCCAAAGAAGGCCAAGAAACCCGCCGCCTCAGCCGCTAAGAAGGCGACGAAGAGCCCCAAGAAGGCAAAGAAGCCAGCAGCCGCTAAGAAAGCAGCCAAGAGCCCCAAAAAAGCCAAGGCAGCGAAACCCAAGACGGCGAAGCCTAAAGCCGCCAAGCCTAAAAAGGCAGCTCCCAAAAAGAAGTAAATCTTATTACAGACAAATACAGTTCATTCCTCAACGGCTCTTTTAAGAGCCAACCACTGATTCTGGAAAAGAGCAAAACTCCTGTATTTTACTGATTTGATAATTTTGAAAAGAAACAGCCAAGATGTGAATTTTAGCCAATTGGCAGAACAGCCAATTTTATTCATGCAATCTAAACTAACAATATATCAACAATTAGTGACCAGATAAAATAAGTTTTGATTCACTAAACCATTTTTATACACAAAACATCAGTACAGGCAGAATATATTCACTCGACACTGCTGGAGGATTGAGACTCAACCCCACACACAATAAAGGCAGTGATAAAACTGCCTTTGCTGGCGGTGCGCAACGACGAGGAGCTGAACAAACTCCTGGGCGGAGTGACCATCGCTCAGGGCGGCGTGCTGCCCAACATCCAGGCGGTGCTGCTGCCCAAGAAGACCGAGAAGGCCGCCAAGTCCAAATAAACCGAATACCGACTGTTTTCGCAACCCAAAGGCTCTTTTAAGAGCCACCCACTTTATCTGATAAAGAGCACTTTTGTTATTTATGAACCCGGTAGAGTCATTTGATTGAAGGTGGAAATGACCTGTCAAATGTATCAATGTTTAGCATCGACACATAAAGTAAGAGTCACAAGGTGTGCGTGTTTGTACAGACACATAATGATCCCTAATGTGTCTGATTGCCACCCAAACTATCCCCTACTATTAATAATATAAATAATGTCTATTACGTTCCGATGATGTATTAAATATTATAATAGATTATCTGAAATAATAATCAATATCATATTAGCTTCAGGAATAACAAATTGATCAATGTTATTCTGGGTGTTTTGCCACACTTGGGGAATTAAAGCCAGTATTTCAGAACAAATAAATGCAACAATGTGAGCATAAAGATCCGGGAGGTGTAATTTACTCTTTGTTTGATGTAGTCAACAGAAGCAGCTCGAGCGGGAAACCCTCCGCGTGTCTGAAAAGAGGAAACGCGCAGTCATTGGCTAGCGCTCATGCTCAGACATCACACACTAGCCAATCACAAGGCTCTGCTCCCTCGCGTCACTGTGAGCTCGTGGCGGTCGAATGCTATAAAAGCAGGCGAGTAACAAAGAGTCTCATTTCCAGCGTAAGCCGGACAGAGAGAAGTAAGTGCAGCAATGGCAAGAACCAAGCAGACCGCTCGTAAATCCACCGGTGGTAAAGCCCCGAGGAAGCAGCTCGCTACTAAAGCCGCCCGTAAGAGCGCTCCGGCCACCGGCGGCGTCAAGAAGCCTCATCGCTACAGGCCCGGGACCGTGGCTCTGCGGGAGATCCGCCGTTATCAGAAGTCCACCGAGCTGCTGATCCGCAAACTGCCTTTCCAGCGGCTGGTGAGAGAAATCGCTCAGGACTTCAAGACGGATCTGCGCTTCCAGAGCTCCGCGGTCATGGCCCTGCAGGAGGCCAGCGAGGCTTATTTGGTCGGCCTGTTCGAGGACACCAACCTGTGCGCCATCCACGCCAAGAGGGTCACCATCATGCCCAAAGACATCCAGCTGGCCCGCCGCATCCGCGGAGAGCGCGCCTAAACCCGCATCTGCATCAGCCGCTTCAGGCACCAAAGGCTCTTTTAAGAGCCACTAAAACTGGACAGAATGAGACACTTTCCAGTTTAAACTCTGAATATGAGCAGAAAGTTGCTTTACGTCAACATTATCTGGGTCTTTTCTCGAAATCATAACATTAATTTTCTTTAGAATGTATGGGGTAAACATTGCAGGGTCCTGTCTTTGTTTTATTATCTTAGGTAATTTTATATCTAAGTGAATATGAATTAATATCATAGTAAGTATATAATTGTGCACTCATATATATATATATAACACATTTTTTTTTTACTTAACCCTATGGCAAACGTTATTTTCTAATTTCCTTGTTCAGGCGGAAAACAAATTGCTCTTTGGGAATTAAAATGATGTGCTGTTTTTAAGTCACATGACATTTGAATGTCCCTCAAACTTTCCCACCGTCACACAGAAGCTGAAGTGCTCCAGGAATTGCTCTAATAACCTCATTTCTAAGCATCTCTTCTCAAGGGGGATTTATTTTTCAGCATCTTTGGAAAGTCAATTCTATATTTTTATTCACAAATCAACTTTGTCCAACAGTTTTACTGTAAATTGAGTAAATATCAATGAGTCCATATGACACGCTGTCCCACAGTGGAAGTGCAGGGATGTTTTTCCCCATTGGGATTGATTATAGATAATAGCATCAATAATATGATCACAGTTATTTATTAGAAGAGTTTATTGTAGTATTGCTGGGTTTATGTATAAATAACAAAACGATGTCTTTTATTTAATACATTTACAGAAAGATCAATATGAGGAATGCAGAATTCACTCATTGGATGAGAGTGAGGACGAGTTTGAGTTTGTCATTTTGAAAGTGAAATGATGGGGATCAAATTATTTTTAGTTTGCATGTATATTTGGGCTGTTCTGTTAATTTAATATATTCATTGTCATTCAGTTTACCCGAATATGATTATATATATATTTATATATATTAAAGGACAAGCCCTTAGGGTTAAATCACATTGTCTTGTGTTGAACTATATCAAGGGGCGGGGCGTGTTGCGCAGGGGTGGTTTCTGTCAGGTCCTGTAAGCAAATATAAATGGCCTCCTTGTAGGACATGTACTTATCTCGTTGTTGTCTTTTGACCGACTGAAACACTCTGACTTAATCATGTCTGGAAGAGGCAAAGGCGGTAAAGGGCTCGGTAAAGGAGGCGCTAAGCGTCACCGCAAAGTGTTGCGCGATAACATCCAGGGAATCACCAAACCCGCCATCCGTCGTCTGGCTCGCCGCGGCGGTGTCAAGCGCATCTCCGGTCTGATCTACGAGGAGACCCGCGGAGTGTTGAAGGTGTTTCTGGAGAACGTGATCCGCGATGCCGTGACCTACACCGAGCACGCCAAGAGAAAGACCGTCACCGCTATGGATGTTGTGTACGCGCTGAAGCGGCAGGGACGCACCCTGTACGGCTTCGGAGGATAAACGCCTGAACTCAAGAGAAACCACAAACCCAACGGCTCTTTTAAGAGCCACACACTCCCTCACACAAAGAGTCATGCCACAGCAATGCTGGTGAAGCATTATCATTTCAAATCGAATAGGCTGAATATTAAACAAAGCTAAGTCCTGCAACGAAAACGTGTGCTTTTCTAATTTCTACAGAAGTGTCAGCTTTTTTTGTGTTAAAATCAGCTTTTGGCTGATATTCAAAATAAGAGTTGTAATGTTTCTTTCAGAGAATATAAGATATTCAAGATATTAGTGGTAAAGGGGCTTTTGTGTAGGAGGGAATTTGTGGTACAAAATGCTATTTTAAAAATGGATCTTCAGACTTTAATCAAATCTAAAAAGAGCGGGACATGAACAAAGGAAACGAAAATGTGTGCGGTCTCCTTCAAACATAAAGCTGTGGGCGGGGCTAATATTTACCCGCTGCTTTGAGTTGTCCAATGAAATACGAGTTTATGGGTTCAGCCTATGAAAACAGCCAATCAGAGGAAGCAGTATCTCTTAGTAAATTAGCATATGTTGGTGAATAAAAGCCTCTGTCTCGCTCCTGAGCGCACATTGACTCTTCGTCATCATCATGCCTGAACCAGCAAAGTCCGCTCCTAAGAAGGGCTCCAAGAAGGCCGTCACCAAGACCGCCGGTAAGGGAGGAAAGAAGCGCAGAAAGTCCAGGAAGGAGAGCTACGCTATCTATGTGTACAAAGTGCTGAAGCAGGTTCATCCCGACACCGGCATCTCCTCCAAGGCGATGGGCATCATGAACTCTTTCGTCAACGACATCTTCGAGCGCATCGGCGGTGAGGCGTCTCGTCTGGCGCACTACAACAAGCGCTCCACCATCACCTCTAGAGAGATCCAGACCGCCGTGCGTCTGCTGCTGCCCGGAGAGCTGGCCAAACACGCCGTGTCCGAGGGCACAAAGGCTGTGACCAAATACACCAGCTCAAAGTGAGGTGACCTCTGACCTTAACCCCCCAAAGGCTCTTTTAAGAGCCACTCATCTTCTCAGTTAAAGAGCTTACAATGTTTGAGGTTAATAGTTGTTACATTGGTCAGTTTCAGTAAAATGTCTTTAAGAACAAACATTTTGTCGTAAAACACTTAAACATAAAATGTGGAATGTAATAGTGCAATTTTTGCCAGCTTTTTTTTTTTTTTTTTTTTTTTACATGCAATTGAATGAGGTGCATCTGGAGCAGGACAATAGAAACAACAGTTTCTCATCCAATTTCTGTGGTAGTGAAACATCTTAAAGATTATGCTTGTCATTACCAACAATTGCTATTAATTCTACAAAACCTTACTGTTTCATAATTCTCCATATCACAGCATATCAAATTAATCCAAAACAATTATAAGTATATTTTGTTTTATTTGTACAGATGTTTTGTTCGCTCGCATAGTGATCCTAATTATTTGTTGACAGTCAAAAACGTTTTTAAAGTTAAGCATATCTTATGTTACGGCATCTAGTTCCACATTAGGCTTCAGTATTTGGGTAATTTACATTATAAAGACTAAATTAAAGTTTGATCCTTAAAACCGTGTCATCAAACCAGCCAAATAATTTTGTAAACCCTCAAACTGTTCGTTTATGAATACAAAAACGATCATTGTTCAATCAGTTTCAAGAATAAAAGTATACACATTTAAGCTCATCAGTGTCCAAAGGTCGAGGAGTTTGAAGTATGAATATCGATTCAGTGTTCGTTTTGTGCGTTTCTCCACACTTCCAAACAATAATTAATATATGGAAGTATGAAGGAACAATACAATGAGCATTGATTTAATAGATATTTGGTTTTATACAGTATTATGGTACATCGGGATATTTTGGCCTTAATCTAATGTATATGTGGCTTCCAACATAATTTTTCATCAATTATTATTCCCAAAAATGTATATTCTTTTACTTTCTCTATTTCAATGTCATTTAGCATCAGTCTCTTGTGTAAATTTTTGAACGATTACCTAAAATTAAGAATTTAGTTTTGGTTAAGTTTTTTTTTTTAATTAATTTTCCACTGTATCCAAGAGTTGATCCAAATTTTCCCCAGAACAAATTAAATTAGTGTTATCAGCAAATAAAATGTTTTTCAGTTTATTAGACACCTCCCATACATTATTTATATATAAATTAAACAAATTCATGGTCCCAGCACTGACCCCTGGGGAACCCCACAGGTAAATTACCTTTGACTTTGATTTAACTTTTGTAGTTCTACATATTGATATTGATTATGTAGATATTTAACCAAGAAAGTGCTGTCCCTAATTCCATATTAATGCAATTTCATGGTCAATAATTTATAGTATACCGTATCAAATGCCATTGTAATGTCCAAGAATATCCCCACTGCATGTTTTTATGCGCTATTGCTGTTGTTATTTCTTCTACAAGTTGAATAGGTGCATGTGACGTTGTCCTATTAGCCCTGAAACCATATTGCTGATCGCACAATATATTGTTTAGTAATAAAATTGTTGAGCCTTAAGGCCTTTGCACATTGTGTCCGAAAGTTTCGCATGTGTTTTTTCGTATTAGTGATCCGAAAAATTTGTCACGCACAGAGACCTTGCACACTGAGTCTGATGTGTATTAATGAATGCGTTACGGAAAAAAAACGCAAAACAATACAAAATGCCGTCTTCAAGTAGGGTCAGTGTATATTTTGGCCATTTGATTTTCCTTATAGAAACGGGTATTAAAAAACAAAAACGGCTCCTTTTTCGTTTTTTCATTTTTTTAAACAAAACGAAAAACAAGAATTCAGCTTGATTTTTCATTCAGAGGTGGAAAATTAATAAACGGCTTGAATATTCGATTTCTAGACGTGGGCGGGAATTATACGCCCCTTTCTGCTGATTGGTCAGCCGAAGATCAAACTGTTCTGAAGGGTCAAGGGTCAAGCCAAACATCACTTGTCTCTTCATCAGACACATATCCTTCAAGAATGATTTTATGTTCAATATTAAAATAAGAATCAATGATAATCAAGTTATAACTATTTTCTACATTGGATAAATCAGTTAATCTATAACCTCTCTATATTTGGAGATTTTAGTATTATTTGCTGTGTGCTTTTGAATCCACATTCTTTTAGGTGCCAGCTCTGATGTCTGTGTCAAGCTGACATGCAACCGTCCTTGTAGTGTGCAAACACCCTTCACTTCAAGAGGCTCTCTCAGCATGTGTTTAGTTATATATCATCCTTCCGTGACCCTAGGGTCACACATGTCCCGGGGGCTATGTGACTTTTTGTGGACTCAGACAACAGACAAATGTACCTCTCTTTTTTTTATGTGCTTTTATTAACTAAATAGAATAAATTCACTTCTGTACTAGATGGCATATCAGTTGTTGTGGAGAAGGACTTTGTTGATAGTTAGTTAAGATGTTCTCAAACCTTGGGAAAAGCTGTTATTCTCTGGAGCTTGGTGTGTATGTGCGTTGCATGATCTGTGCAGGTTCAGCATTGGAGATGGACTTTTCTGCAGATGATACGAGACGTGGAGACGCCATTCTGCGACCTCCGAGGTCATGACGATCTAAATCTTGGCCTGGGCGACAACTAGTCTACGCACTTTTAGTGATATGTGCTCCTATCTGTTTACGTGTGGAAAGTTGCTTACGTTGCATGTTGTTAGAACCAATCAGAATCATTCCACATGGCAGTAATGACGTGTCTAGACCTTGAAAACAGTATAACTGTTCAGAAATTGTATGTACGTTAGGCGGAGGTGGGGAGACTGTTAGAGGGAGCGCAGCCTACGAACTCCTTGAGAGACTTGAAGCTGGCTTCTGCTGATGAAACTGCAAACTATTCTTCAGTAAATTTTTCTTTAATTTAATCTAACTCCTGACTCTTGGTCTTCATTTCTCACTACTGGTCCTGGGTCCAAAACTGTTACCCCAACAGTTCCGTCATCAGTTCTTCCTCAGTTCCGCACAGCAAAATAAAAGTCCTGCGCTGCTACAGCTGTACGGATTCTTAACGCGTTTGCAGCTACATTTAATCTTTTATTCATAAAACAACCAGACTAACGAATGGCTCGACACAACCCATACCGGGGCAGAGCCTATACAGGGCTTTCTTCTGTGTAGATAGAAATTCACATAGTCCTACACTTCGTATCAGCTGGGCATGGCAGGCTGGGTCTATATGACGGCTGTCCACCCGGTTGCCCAGTGTTTAATAAATAATAATAATTAAGATATAAATTAATATAATTAGTTGTAAATTAAATATTTTAAACACTAATATAAAAAGGAAAAAAATAATGCATTGACTTGGGTATGTTGGGCCTATAACGTTCACAAGAACTGTCATTCTGACTGACAACCGGAGAACAACAGTTCACACAGTTCCAGTAGCCTAAATTGCAATGAGTTAAATAAACTAAAGCAGATAAACACGCCAACAGTCAAGCGCAGACCAGTAGGCCTATTGAAGTGTTCAAGAAAATCCGCAGCTGTTATAGCTACCTTTTGTTTTTGAGCTTATCTTGTTAATAGTGAGTGTTAATTGATGTCACGCAAAACGGTGTGTTATTTTCTCTGCCAATTAAATTTCCAAAGCACATCATGTGTGTTCTCTCCACGCTGTCCTGTGTGTCCCGCAGCTTTCACACAGATTGTGAGAGTTGGCCATCCAAACAAAACAGGCCAAAGAAGTGTATGGGAGATGCAAGGTAGCCTACATTAATTTATAAAATAAACACTTACAATAGCCAAGCCTATGTCTCTTTTACCTGCGTATAGCCATAAGTGGATTTAAAATTTACAAGGACCCTATAGCCTAATTATAACAGTGATTCAGCCCAAAATTTGTCTGTGTGCAAATGGCCTCCATCCTATGATTTTTGTATTAATAGCCTGCAACTTTTATAATCGACTGTCGCTATTTGCCAGAAAATAAGTCGCACCTGAGTGTCACACCTGGTCATGTTGAGAGAGACACGCGCGTTGCATCGTTGTTAAAACTGCACTTTATTATTAGCCTACATTCAGAATTAGTATAAAATAGGCTACTGGTAAATAAAAGAGCTACAACAACACCACAGGCTATGCGCATTCTACTTGCCAAACAGACCAATTGTAACCATTGACCATTGTACAAAAGACCAATTAAATAAAGCAGAATATTTTTGAGGTTGATTGCGTGGGCACTAATGAGCTCTTGGTCCAATTGACCGTGAGCCCCAGGCTGTCCAGATGGCTGAGCAGCATTGCCCTGTGGGCGAGGAGCTCGGCCTCTGACTGCGCCAGGATGAGCCAATCGTCCAGATAGTTCAACACTCGCATCCCTCGACTTCTCAGGGGAGCGAGGGCCGCGTCCATGCACTTCGTAAATGTACGGGGTGCTAGTGACAGGCCGAACGGAAGGACGGTGTATTGATAAGCCTGGCCGTCGAAGGCGAATCGTAAGAATGGCCTGTGACGCGGCGTTATCTTGATTTGAAAATATGCGTCTTTCAAATCTAGGGAGATTAGCCAGTCTCTCGGGCGAATATGCGCGAGGATCTGCTTGGTCGTGAGCATCTTGAACGATCTTCTCATAAGAGCTTTGTTCAGACGCCTCAGATCCAGAATCGGTCTGAGCGACCCAACCCTTTTTGGCACGAGAAAATACCGGCTGTAAAAGCCTGACTCGCTCATAGAATGGGGAACCGGTTCTATAGCCCCTTCGCACAGCAGTGTGGCTATCTCCGCTCGAAGTAGATGTGCTACTTCCTCGCTCACTCTCGTCTCCGTACGCGCACAGAAGCGCGGAGGGCGGCGAGCGAACTGCAGAGTGTAGCTCGCGATGGCTGGCCGCCCTACACACTGTATCTCTGCCGCTTCGAGCAGGGAGTGGCTTGTGTGTGGCCTTACACTCGTCGTTCCGGCCACCTTGGGCGGAGAACAAATGGTGTGTGGCGCGGCGCATGGCGCCGGGGGCAGAATGTTCGCGAAAATGTGTGAGCGCGTTTGAGCGGGCACAACTCTTACGCGTGGAACATGACCGGTTAAGAGTGGCTGTGTGACAGCGCGTGTGGTGATTAGGCGTGGGCGCAAATAAGCGGACACGTGACCTAACTCTAGCACTCGAGCGGCCGGTGGCCGCTTTATGTGAGTGAGAGACACGGGATTTGTGGTGCCTGGGTGCAGGGGTGAACACAAAAGTGGGCACGTTTACTGCATTTGAAAACATATACGGCGCGAGCCGTGCAACCAGAAAAAAGGCAACTTCGTGATTTCTCTGGTTCGTCATAAAAACGGCGGTTGTAGACAGGCGAGAGGGCAGTTTTGCCGGCTCGTTTGCTGCGTGAGAGCCATCTGCAGCAGCCACAGGAGTGGGGGCTGACAGGAAGAAGAGTTTTGACGGTGGTCCGGCCACGGCGGGACTTAACCGTCGCTTCCCCCCTCTGCTAGGAGGACTTTGGAGGGGCTACAGTTGGAAACAGGCGAGAGGGCGAGTTCGCCGGCTCGTAGGCTGCGTGGAAAACATCTGCAGTAGCCACAGGAGTGGGGACTGACAGGAAAAACAGAGTTTTAACGGTGGTCCGGCCGCAGCGGGACTTAACCGTCTTTTCTCTCCTTATGTATTGACGTCCAAAAATACTCGAGCACCACGTGGTGCGAGTTAGCTTTCTGTATGTAAGAAAAGCTGGCCGCGAGCCCGGGGAAGCGGACAGTAAAACATTTTTATCTGCCGCGAGAGCTGGGCTCGAACTCGGGTCTCCGGCGTTTCAGCCGCTGATTTTGCCACTGTGCTACCGGGAGGGACACAATAGCGTTCAGTTAGCGCGAGCATACAGCAGTACGTCCTCGTGCTTGTTGGCAGTCGTGCGTGCATAATGACCGAGCGCACTCACATTCATTGTGAACGGCGCAATCTGCGCGGTCCAAGAGGGGGGAGTGCGGGTTCGTTGGAGAGCATATGTTAGCGTCATGTCTTATGACGGCGTATGTTTGCTGGCGTGCGTGTCTTAACAGGCTCGTGTACAGCAATATGAACAATTCCAGTCGCCTGAACTCATGAGGGGACTGAAAAATGTGCGCGAGGGTGGAACAGCTCTCTTGTAACGTAAAGAGAGCTGCAGGACCGTGCATTTCTGCCATCCCTTGTATATAAGCGGCGCATCAGCGCGGCATGAACAGAGGGGGGAGGAGGCTCGCTCCGAGACCGTTCATTTCTACCATCCCTTGCAAGCGGCGCGGTGGCGCGGCTTGAACAGAGGGGGAGGAGGCTCGCTCCGAGACCGTTCTTTCCTACCATCCCTTGTATGAACAGAGGGGGGGGGACAGCGGAGTGATGTCGTCATAAAACTGCTCGAGTCAAGCCCGCAGGGTCGACATAGAGAGTTCCTCACACTCGGGGCATTCGCCCGCGAGGAGTGCGGCGGCGGCGTGGTCACGGCCCAGACAGAGAGCGCAGACACATGGCGGTCTCTGGTGCTGAGCTGCACGTGGCACGAGCCGCAGGTGGAACGAGGCGTTTTGATAAAAACGCTCGTGCTCTTTTATGAAACGTGTGACGCAACGGCGAGAACACGTGCAATGAAAGGATATAATGCTGCCGGATAGCAGAGCAGGCACGGATGGCTGAAGGTGGCGCGATGGAACTTACGCAATACGAGAGAACCTCTCGTAAGAGAACTCAACAAATAAAAATCCTTTGATCCTGGTTTCCTATACATGCAGCTAACTAGAATGCTTTTACATTTTTCCCTTTCAATTTGTACAGTGATGCATTCCATACCTGTATCTAGGACAAAGGACATTTGATTAACTATTTTACATTTATATCTTTTATTGTTTTATTGTCTTTGATTGTTTCCTGTTGATAAGAAACAGTTTGTATCCTTCAATCTCCACCAAATCATTTTGTTCTTCTCTGTTATTCTCTGTTAATGCAATTGCTGTAAATAATTTCCCACTTGTTTGAGGTACTTTTATCTTTGAAAGATTTGCGATAAGACTCCTGCTATTAAAATGTATTATTGAAATTGTGTCATCCGTTTTTACATATTCTTTAAACTGTTCAACTGTATAATATTCACACTGGCTTTGATTCTCATTATAAAAGTTATTATCTGGGTCAATATCATTTTCAATATCTTGTGGTTTATGTTCAGTATATTTGAAGGTTTCCAAGTTCAGTTGTTCATGTGTAGCAGATAAGTTTCTGTCCAGCCATTGCCTCTGATAAGATCAGCTAAACATTAAACAGTTCTTCAACATTAACACTAGAGAATAAAGACGGATATTGTCTGCACCTCTAACTGAGAGAAAGAACATGTTTTCAGGATGTTTTGGGAAAGTTTCTGATCAGAGCTACAGCTCGACCAACACCAACCTTGAAGTATCTGTGGGCCTGGTGGATCCATGTGTGTGTGTGTGTGTGCGTGTGTTAGTCTGTCTTTTACAGATTAGTATTAGTGTATAGCTGGTATTCTGCTTGGGACCCGTCGGTGCCTATTCACGACCTGAAGGTCACAACGGGCCTAATTCTGGGGTTCCAGCGACAACAGTTTGATCGATGCTTTCTGCCTATCAGTCGATGTGTGGACATGTACTATGACTAGCTTTTTCCGAATCGTTCAACCTGCAGTAATGACGTAGCAAGACCTTGAAAAGAGTATAATTGTGTTGAGAAATTACGCAGAAAGAGTGTGGCCTACGAACTCATTGTGAGACCTGAAGCTGCTTCTGCTGATGAAACGGCAAACTATTCTTCAGTAAAAAAAAAAAAAAAAAAATCAATTAACCGCACTCCTGATCTTAGTTCTTCACATCTAGTTTTGGGCCCTAAACTGTTTTACCCAACAAAAGGCACAAAGGCACATGAGTTGTCTAAGATAATCTACACAATGCCCATGAAGTAGAATCATAAGTATTTGAAAAGGTTGATTTTTTTCTCCCTAACAGACCTTCCATTTATTTTTTTTTTTAAATCATAATTTTTAAATAAATGGTTACATCAGCCAATCATAAACAAAATTGATTTTAGAAACTGAGTTTGACTTTCTGCACTTTATGACACCCAAAAGACAGAATACCAGGAATGACCCACCAATCCCAGTTTAACGCACTGGTGTAATTCTGAACACCTTCATGATCTGGTGAGTTTGTTCAGGGTTAGAGCTGAACTAGTATATATTCTGACCAAAACCACAACATCTGTGCAAATATATCAAACATATAGAGTGAATAATATGACTATTTTATCAGTTAGATAGTGGTTAAATCAAAATAACAAAATTACCTGTGCTCTAATATTTATATTTATTCATTTAGAAGAAAAAAAATATTGAAAAAGACTATATTGAGGAATATAGGAGGCAATGAAGTGAGAAATTCTAGAAATAAAAAGGTTTCAAACATTGTCCAGAAAAGTATAAGCCTGAACAAGAAGGTAAATAAGAAATTGTGAGAAAAGGTTGTTATTTAAGTCACTTGCTATGCCTTGTAAATGAACAACTCATTCAGATGAGCTCTAACAATTCTCATTCACATGCCGGAAACTGAGAAGAATGAGAGATGAGGAGAAACACATGTGATGATTTAGTTAAAACATTAACACTTGTGTGATGATGTGTATTTATTATTATGATTATTGTTATTATGAGCACAGATCATCTGCTGGCCAGACATGAGAGTCCCAGAGACTCGGATCCTCCGGATGATGTTCGTGTGCTTCAAGCGGCCCAAAACAGCAGCTGTATGAAAGCCTCCTCACGCCCTCACTGATGCTGATTTCATTAAAGTCTCTTTCAGACTGTTTACTGAACACACAGAGGACGCGTTTGGGCTTTTAGCAACTTTTACACTTAAACTATCCATCAAATTCACACGCGGCTTTTCCCCGTGGCTGATGCTCGCCTTGGGTTTGATCTGATGGAGGCAAAAGAAACAAATCCTCTTCGCGTGTTTTAGTTTCTAATGAAAGCTCAGAACCTCTGCTTGGTGTTCACTTTGTTTTGACTGTGACAAACTATTTTACCGCTTCAGTTTTGCCCCAAATGTGAGAGAAGAAAACACACGCGTGAGGGGCTCGTGGACGCACACAGACACCGAGCGGGCAGGTTGAGTCTATAAGGTTCTCATGTGTCATTGAAGAGCGCAGCGCCGCGCGAGCGCCAGTCATTGCTGAATCCAGACAGCGCTTGAAAGACTTTAGATCCGATCAGAGAGAGATGGCAGAAACCGCCCCAGCTGCTGCCGCCCCGGCCAAAGCGCCCAAGAAGAAGTCCGCTGCGAAAGCCAAGAAAGCGGGTCCAGGCGTCGGTGAGCTCATCGTCAAAGCTGTGTCCGCATCCAAGGAGAGGAGCGGCGTGTCCCTCGCCGCCCTGAAGAAAGCTCTCGCCGCCAGCGGGTACGACGTGGAGAAGAACAACTCCCGCGTCAAGATCGCCATCAAGAGCCTGGTGACTAAAGGTACCCTGGTGCAGGTCAAAGGGACCGGCGCCTCGGGTTCGTTCAAGCTCAACAAGCAGCAAGCCG
Organism: Romanogobio albipinnatus; assembly: GCA_023566225.1. Taxonomy (NCBI): domain Eukaryota; kingdom Metazoa; phylum Chordata; class Actinopteri; order Cypriniformes; family Gobionidae; genus Romanogobio; species Romanogobio albipinnatus. The sequence goes on along the minus strand of CM042262.1, from coordinate 4,884,946 downwards.
AGACCAAGAAGAAGCCCGCGGCCAAGAAAGCGGCTCCTAAAGCGAAGAAGCCCGCGGCCAAGAAACCCGCCGCCGCCAAGAAGCCCAAGAGCGCCGCGGCAAAGAAGCCCAAAGCCGCCGCCAAGACATCGCCAAAGAAGGCCAAGAAACCCGCCGCCTCAGCCGCTAAGAAGGCGACGAAGAGCCCCAAGAAGGCAAAGAAGCCAGCAGCCGCTAAGAAAGCAGCCAAGAGCCCCAAAAAAGCCAAGGCAGCGAAACCCAAGACGGCGAAGCCTAAAGCCGCCAAGCCTAAAAAGGCAGCTCCCAAAAAGAAGTAAATCTTATTACAGACAAATACAGTTCATTCCTCAACGGCTCTTTTAAGAGCCAACCACTGATTCTGGAAAAGAGCAAAACTCCTGTATTTTACTGATTTGATAATTTTGAAAAGAAACAGCCAAGATGTGAATTTTAGCCAATTGGCAGAACAGCCAATTTTATTCATGCAATCTAAACTAACAATATATCAACAATTAGTGACCAGATAAAATAAGTTTTGATTCACTAAACCATTTTTATACACAAAACATCAGTACAGGCAGAATATATTCACTCGACACTGCTGGAGGATTGAGACTCAACCCCACACACAATAAAGGCAGTGATAAAACTGCCTTTGCTGGCGGTGCGCAACGACGAGGAGCTGAACAAACTCCTGGGCGGAGTGACCATCGCTCAGGGCGGCGTGCTGCCCAACATCCAGGCGGTGCTGCTGCCCAAGAAGACCGAGAAGGCCGCCAAGTCCAAATAAACCGAATACCGACTGTTTTCGCAACCCAAAGGCTCTTTTAAGAGCCACCCACTTTATCTGATAAAGAGCACTTTTGTTATTTATGAACCCGGTAGAGTCATTTGATTGAAGGTGGAAATGACCTGTCAAATGTATCAATGTTTAGCATCGACACATAAAGTAAGAGTCACAAGGTGTGCGTGTTTGTACAGACACATAATGATCCCTAATGTGTCTGATTGCCACCCAAACTATCCCCTACTATTAATAATATAAATAATGTCTATTACGTTCCGATGATGTATTAAATATTATAATAGATTATCTGAAATAATAATCAATATCATATTAGCTTCAGGAATAACAAATTGATCAATGTTATTCTGGGTGTTTTGCCACACTTGGGGAATTAAAGCCAGTATTTCAGAACAAATAAATGCAACAATGTGAGCATAAAGATCCGGGAGGTGTAATTTACTCTTTGTTTGATGTAGTCAACAGAAGCAGCTCGAGCGGGAAACCCTCCGCGTGTCTGAAAAGAGGAAACGCGCAGTCATTGGCTAGCGCTCATGCTCAGACATCACACACTAGCCAATCACAAGGCTCTGCTCCCTCGCGTCACTGTGAGCTCGTGGCGGTCGAATGCTATAAAAGCAGGCGAGTAACAAAGAGTCTCATTTCCAGCGTAAGCCGGACAGAGAGAAGTAAGTGCAGCAATGGCAAGAACCAAGCAGACCGCTCGTAAATCCACCGGTGGTAAAGCCCCGAGGAAGCAGCTCGCTACTAAAGCCGCCCGTAAGAGCGCTCCGGCCACCGGCGGCGTCAAGAAGCCTCATCGCTACAGGCCCGGGACCGTGGCTCTGCGGGAGATCCGCCGTTATCAGAAGTCCACCGAGCTGCTGATCCGCAAACTGCCTTTCCAGCGGCTGGTGAGAGAAATCGCTCAGGACTTCAAGACGGATCTGCGCTTCCAGAGCTCCGCGGTCATGGCCCTGCAGGAGGCCAGCGAGGCTTATTTGGTCGGCCTGTTCGAGGACACCAACCTGTGCGCCATCCACGCCAAGAGGGTCACCATCATGCCCAAAGACATCCAGCTGGCCCGCCGCATCCGCGGAGAGCGCGCCTAAACCCGCATCTGCATCAGCCGCTTCAGGCACCAAAGGCTCTTTTAAGAGCCACTAAAACTGGACAGAATGAGACACTTTCCAGTTTAAACTCTGAATATGAGCAGAAAGTTGCTTTACGTCAACATTATCTGGGTCTTTTCTCGAAATCATAACATTAATTTTCTTTAGAATGTATGGGGTAAACATTGCAGGGTCCTGTCTTTGTTTTATTATCTTAGGTAATTTTATATCTAAGTGAATATGAATTAATATCATAGTAAGTATATAATTGTGCACTCATATATATATATATAACACATTTTTTTTTTACTTAACCCTATGGCAAACGTTATTTTCTAATTTCCTTGTTCAGGCGGAAAACAAATTGCTCTTTGGGAATTAAAATGATGTGCTGTTTTTAAGTCACATGACATTTGAATGTCCCTCAAACTTTCCCACCGTCACACAGAAGCTGAAGTGCTCCAGGAATTGCTCTAATAACCTCATTTCTAAGCATCTCTTCTCAAGGGGGATTTATTTTTCAGCATCTTTGGAAAGTCAATTCTATATTTTTATTCACAAATCAACTTTGTCCAACAGTTTTACTGTAAATTGAGTAAATATCAATGAGTCCATATGACACGCTGTCCCACAGTGGAAGTGCAGGGATGTTTTTCCCCATTGGGATTGATTATAGATAATAGCATCAATAATATGATCACAGTTATTTATTAGAAGAGTTTATTGTAGTATTGCTGGGTTTATGTATAAATAACAAAACGATGTCTTTTATTTAATACATTTACAGAAAGATCAATATGAGGAATGCAGAATTCACTCATTGGATGAGAGTGAGGACGAGTTTGAGTTTGTCATTTTGAAAGTGAAATGATGGGGATCAAATTATTTTTAGTTTGCATGTATATTTGGGCTGTTCTGTTAATTTAATATATTCATTGTCATTCAGTTTACCCGAATATGATTATATATATATTTATATATATTAAAGGACAAGCCCTTAGGGTTAAATCACATTGTCTTGTGTTGAACTATATCAAGGGGCGGGGCGTGTTGCGCAGGGGTGGTTTCTGTCAGGTCCTGTAAGCAAATATAAATGGCCTCCTTGTAGGACATGTACTTATCTCGTTGTTGTCTTTTGACCGACTGAAACACTCTGACTTAATCATGTCTGGAAGAGGCAAAGGCGGTAAAGGGCTCGGTAAAGGAGGCGCTAAGCGTCACCGCAAAGTGTTGCGCGATAACATCCAGGGAATCACCAAACCCGCCATCCGTCGTCTGGCTCGCCGCGGCGGTGTCAAGCGCATCTCCGGTCTGATCTACGAGGAGACCCGCGGAGTGTTGAAGGTGTTTCTGGAGAACGTGATCCGCGATGCCGTGACCTACACCGAGCACGCCAAGAGAAAGACCGTCACCGCTATGGATGTTGTGTACGCGCTGAAGCGGCAGGGACGCACCCTGTACGGCTTCGGAGGATAAACGCCTGAACTCAAGAGAAACCACAAACCCAACGGCTCTTTTAAGAGCCACACACTCCCTCACACAAAGAGTCATGCCACAGCAATGCTGGTGAAGCATTATCATTTCAAATCGAATAGGCTGAATATTAAACAAAGCTAAGTCCTGCAACGAAAACGTGTGCTTTTCTAATTTCTACAGAAGTGTCAGCTTTTTTTGTGTTAAAATCAGCTTTTGGCTGATATTCAAAATAAGAGTTGTAATGTTTCTTTCAGAGAATATAAGATATTCAAGATATTAGTGGTAAAGGGGCTTTTGTGTAGGAGGGAATTTGTGGTACAAAATGCTATTTTAAAAATGGATCTTCAGACTTTAATCAAATCTAAAAAGAGCGGGACATGAACAAAGGAAACGAAAATGTGTGCGGTCTCCTTCAAACATAAAGCTGTGGGCGGGGCTAATATTTACCCGCTGCTTTGAGTTGTCCAATGAAATACGAGTTTATGGGTTCAGCCTATGAAAACAGCCAATCAGAGGAAGCAGTATCTCTTAGTAAATTAGCATATGTTGGTGAATAAAAGCCTCTGTCTCGCTCCTGAGCGCACATTGACTCTTCGTCATCATCATGCCTGAACCAGCAAAGTCCGCTCCTAAGAAGGGCTCCAAGAAGGCCGTCACCAAGACCGCCGGTAAGGGAGGAAAGAAGCGCAGAAAGTCCAGGAAGGAGAGCTACGCTATCTATGTGTACAAAGTGCTGAAGCAGGTTCATCCCGACACCGGCATCTCCTCCAAGGCGATGGGCATCATGAACTCTTTCGTCAACGACATCTTCGAGCGCATCGGCGGTGAGGCGTCTCGTCTGGCGCACTACAACAAGCGCTCCACCATCACCTCTAGAGAGATCCAGACCGCCGTGCGTCTGCTGCTGCCCGGAGAGCTGGCCAAACACGCCGTGTCCGAGGGCACAAAGGCTGTGACCAAATACACCAGCTCAAAGTGAGGTGACCTCTGACCTTAACCCCCCAAAGGCTCTTTTAAGAGCCACTCATCTTCTCAGTTAAAGAGCTTACAATGTTTGAGGTTAATAGTTGTTACATTGGTCAGTTTCAGTAAAATGTCTTTAAGAACAAACATTTTGTCGTAAAACACTTTAACATAAAATGTGGAATGTAATAGTGCAATTTTTGCCAGCTTTTTTTTTTTTTTTTTTTTTTACATGCAATTGAATGAGGTGCATCTGGAGCAGGACAATAGAAACAACAGTTTCTCATCCAATTTCTGTGGTAGTGAAACATCTTAAAGATTATGCTTGTCATTACCAACAATTGCTATTAATTCTACAAAACCTTACTGTTTCATAATTCTCCATATCACAGCATATCAAATTAATCCAAAACAATTATAAGTATATTTTGTTTTATTTGTACAGATGTTTTGTTCGCTCGCATAGTGATCCTAATTATTTGTTGACAGTCAAAAACGTTTTTAAAGTTAAGCATATCTTATGTTACGGCATCTAGTTCAACATTAGGCTTCAGTATTTGGGTAATTTACATTATAAAGACTAAATTAAAGTTTGATCCTTAAAACCGTGTCATCAAACCAGCCAAATAATTTTGTAAACCCTCAAACTGTTCGTTTATGAATACAAAAACGATCATTGTTCAATCAGTTTCAAGAATAAAAGTATACACATTTAAGCTCATCAGTGTCCAAAGGTCGAGGAGTTTGAAGTATGAATATCGATTCAGTGTTCGTTTTGTGCGTTTCTCCACACTTCCAAACAATAATTAATATATGGAAGTATGAAGGAACAATACAATGAGCATTGATTTAATAGATATTTGGTTTTATACAGTATTATGGTACATCGGGATATTTTGGCCTTAATCTAATGTATATGTGGCTTCCAACATAATTTTTCATCAATTATTATTCCCAAAAATGTATATTCTTTTACTTTCTCTATTTCAATGTCATTTAGCATCAGTCTCTTGTGTAAATTTTTGAACGATTACCTAAAATTAAGAATTTAGTTTTGGTTAAGTTTTTTTTTTTAATTAATTTTCCACTGTATCCAAGAGTTGATCCAAATTTTCCCCAGAACAAATTAAATTAGTGTTATCAGCAAATAAAATGTTTTTCAGTTTATTAGACACCTCCCATACATTATTTATATATAAATTAAACAAATTCATGGTCCCAGCACTGACCCCTGGGGAACCCCACAGGTAAATTACCTTTGACTTTGATTTAACTTTTGTAGTTCTACATATTGATATTGATTATGTAGATATTTAACCAAGAAAGTGCTGTCCCTAATTCCATATTAATGCAATTTCATGGTCAATAATTTATAGTATACCGTATCAAATGCCATTGTAATGTCCAAGAATATCCCCACTGCATGTTTTTATGCGCTATTGCTGTTGTTATTTCTTCTACAAGTTGAATAGGTGCATGTGACGTTGTCCTATTAGCCCTGAAACCATATTGCTGATCGCACAATATATTGTTTAGTAATAAAATTGTTGAGCCTTAAGGCCTTTGCACATTGTGTCCGAAAGTTTCGCATGTGTTTTTTCGTATTAGTGATCCGAAAAATTTGTCACGCACAGAGACCTTGCACACTGAGTCTGATGTGTATTAATGAATGCGTTACGGAAAAAAACGCAAAACAATACAAAATGCCGTCTTCAAGTAGGGTCAGTGTATATTTTGGCCATTTGATTTTCCTTATAGAAACGGGTATTAAAAAACAAAAACGGCTCCTTTTTCGTTTTTTCATTTTTTTAAACAAAACGAAAAACAAGAATTCAGCTTGATTTTTCATTCAGAGGTGGAAAATTAATAAACGGCTTGAATATTCGATTTCTAGACGTGGGCGGGAATTATACGCCCCTTTCTGCTGATTGGTCAGCCGAAGATCAAACTGTTCTGAAGGGTCAAGGGTCAAGCCAAACATCACTTGTCTCTTCATCAGACACATATCCTTCAAGAATGATTTTATGTTCAATATTAAAATAAGAATCAATGATAATCAAGTTATAACTATTTTCTACATTGGATAAATCAGTTAATCTATAACCTCTCTATATTTGGAGATTTTAGTATTATTTGCTGTGTGCTTTTGAATCCACATTCTTTTAGGTGCCAGCTCTGATGTCTGTGTCAAGCTGACATGCAACCGTCCTTGTAGTGTGCAAACACCCTTCACTTCAAGAGGCTCTCTCAGCATGTGTTTAGTTATATATCATCCTTCCGTGACCCTAGGGTCACACATGTCCCGGGGGCTATGTGACTTTTTGTGGACTCAGACAACAGACAAATGTACCTCTCTTTTTTTTATGTGCTTTTATTAACTAAATAGAATAAATTCACTTCTGTACTAGATGGCATATCAGTTGTTGTGGAGAAGGACTTTGTTGATAGTTAGTTAAGATGTTCTCAAACCTTGGGAAAAGCTGTTATTCTCTGGAGCTTGGTGTGTATGTGCGTTGCATGATCTGTGCAGGTTCAGCATTGGAGATGGACTTTTCTGCAGATGATACGAGACGTGGAGACGCCATTCTGCGACCTCCGAGGTCATGACGATCTAAATCTTGGCCTGGGCGACAACTAGTCTACGCACTTTTAGTGATATGTGCTCCTATCTGTTTACGTGTGGAAAGTTGCTTACGTTGCATGTTGTTAGAACCAATCAGAATCATTCCACATGGCAGTAATGACGTGTCTAGACCTTGAAAACAGTATAACTGTTCAGAAATTGTATGTACGTTAGGCGGAGGTGGGGAGACTGTTAGAGGGAGCGCAGCCTACGAACTCCTTGAGAGACTTGAAGCTGGCTTCTGCTGATGAAACTGCAAACTATTCTTCAGTAAATTTTTCTTTAATTTAATCTAACTCCTGACTCTTGGTCTTCATTTCTCACTACTGGTCCTGGGTCCAAAACTGTTACCCCAACAGTTCCGTCATCAGTTCTTCCTCAGTTCCGCACAGCAAAATAAAAGTCCTGCGCTGCTACAGCTGTACGGATTCTTAACGCGTTTGCAGCTACATTTAATCTTTTATTCATAAAACAACCAGACTAACGAATGGCTCGACACAACCCATACCGGGGCAGAGCCTATACAGGGCTTTCTTCTGTGTAGATAGAAATTCACATAGTCCTACACTTCGTATCAGCTGGGCATGGCAGGCTGGGTCTATATGACGGCTGTCCACCCGGTTGCCCAGTGTTTAATAAATAATAATAATTAAGATATAAATTAATATAATTAGTTGTAAATTAAATATTTTAAACACTAATATAAAAAGGAAAAAAATAATGCATTGACTTGGGTATGTTGGGCCTATAACGTTCACAAGAACTGTCATTCTGACTGACAACCGGAGAACAACAGTTCACACAGTTCCAGTAGCCTAAATTGCAATGAGTTAAATAAACTAAAGCAGATAAACACGCCAACAGTCAAGCGCAGACCAGTAGGCCTATTGAAGTGTTCAAGAAAATCCGCAGCTGTTATAGCTACCTTTTGTTTTTGAGCTTATCTTGTTAATAGTGAGTGTTAATTGATGTCACGCAAAACGGTGTGTTATTTTCTCTGCCAATTAAATTTCCAAAGCACATCATGTGTGTTCTCTCCACGCTGTCCTGTGTGTCCCGCAGCTTTCACACAGATTGTGAGAGTTGGCCATCCAAACAAAACAGGCCAAAGAAGTGTATGGGAGATGCAAGGTAGCCTACATTAATTTATAAAATAAACACTTACAATAGCCAAGCCTATGTCTCTTTTACCTGCGTATAGCCATAAGTGGATTTAAAATTTACAAGGACCCTATAGCCTAATTATAACAGTGATTCAGCCCAAAATTTGTCTGTGTGCAAATGGCCTCCATCCTATGATTTTTGTATTAATAGCCTGCAACTTTTATAATCGACTGTCGCTATTTGCCAGAAAATAAGTCGCACCTGAGTGTCACACCTGGTCATGTTGAGAGAGACACGCGCGTTGCATCGTTGTTAAAACTGCACTTTATTATTAGCCTACATTCAGAATTAGTATAAAATAGGCTACCGGTAAATAAAAGAGCTACAACAACACCACAGGCTATGCGCATTCTACTTGCCAAACAGACCAATTGTAACCATTGACCATTGTACAAAAGACCAATTAAATAAAGCAGAATATTTTTAAATGTTTGGCTGTCTGTGTTTTATTTTGATAATAATGTGAGGCGCCGGCACCAAATTAGATGTTTTCCTCAACAGGGGAAATAACTTAGCTTAATATTGTCATCATCATAGGCTACAGATGAGTAGGTCATCATAATCATCATCATCGAAACAGTAAAATGTATCATTTTATTTGGGCACATTTAAAATGACTACAAAGTCATGCCTTTGAAAAATAAATAAAACAGGATGCTCTGCGTGCGCCTCGGTCTCCTTGAACATCTGGCGCACACCACAAACATGAAACAAAATAGCCTACAGCAAACGAGTCTACTTTTAAAAGTTAACACTTCGATTATTTGATGTTAAATGCATTATTTAGTCACTTTGGAATAAATCACAGCATGTTTCATGATAATAAAAAACGTGACGGAAAATACGGTATGATATAGCAAATTTGCAGACCCCCTGGCACTTTGCTGGTCTAAAGCCGCTGGTCTACATAGAATAAACTCCTGTATAGGCTCTGCCCGGGACGTGTTGTGTCGAGCCATTCGTTAGACTGGTGGTTTAATGAGAAAGAGATGAAACGCAAGTTGCAATAAATGCGTCGAGAATACATATTTGCTCGCATTTGCCCATCAATTTTTTTCAAGCGGATGCAAATTTGTAAAATAATATGCAACTTGTGTCGTAGGCTAAATTCCAAGTGTTCTGAACGTAGGCTATAGCTTCTATAGGGTTTGCTGGTGAGAAACAAACCGAAATGGCAAGTGAAAATCTTGTGTTGCAGTCCTGTGTGCGTGTGCAGCAGCTTGCTCCGCCCACAAGCGCATTCTTTGATATATCAATTATAATAAATGCTAATATTTTTTTTTTTTAACATCTCTGTTGTTCTCTGGTTGTCAGTTAGTCAGAATGACAGTTCTTGCCTGAACTTTATAGGCCATAGGCTACCTCAACGCATTATTCTTTCCTTTTTGTATTAGTGTTTAAAATATTTAATTTACATCAAATTAATTTATATCTTAATCTATTTATTTGTATTAGTGTTTAAAAGATTTAATTTACAACTAATGAATTTATATCTTAATCTATTTATTTTTATTAGTTTTTAAAATATTTAATTTACAACTAATTAATTCATATCTTAATTTATTTATTTTTACTGGGCAAACAGGGTAGGCTATGACAGCCGTTATATAGGCCTATCCTGCCATATCCAGCTAATGCGAAGTGTATGTGAATTTCTATCTACACAGAAGACAGCCCTGTATAGGCTCTGCCCCGGTATGGGTTGTGTCGAGCCATTCGTTAGTCTGTTGTTTTATGAATAAAAGATTAAATGTAGCTGCAATAAACGCGGTAATCCGTACAGCTGTAGCAGCGCAGGACTTTTATTTTGCTGTGCGGAACTGAGGAAGAACTGATGACGGAACAGTTTGATCTTCGGCCGACCAATCAGCAGAAAGGGGCGTATAATTCCCGCCCACGTCTAGAAATCGAATATTCAAGCTGTTTATTAATTTTTCTACTTCTGAACAAAAAACGAAAAATCAAGCTGAATTTTTCTTTTTCGTTTTGTTTAAAAAACGAAAAAAGAGCTGTTTTTTGTTTTTTAACACCCGTTTCTATAAGGAAAATCAAATGGCCAAAATATACACTGACCTTCCACTCCTGCGATCGCGTAGAGAGGACGCAGTTCCACCTCCTTAAGGAGCTGCGGGATTATCCAGACCGATTCAAAGTTTACTTTAGAATGTCAGTGGCTCAGTTTGATGCTTTGCTAGTGATACTGGAGCCACATATTAAAAACAAGACCACCAATTTCCGACACTAGAGAATTAACACTAGGTAATAAAGACGAATGTTGTCTGCACCTCTAACTGAGAGAAAGAACATGTTATCAGGATGTTTTGGGAAAGTTTCTGATCAGAGCTACAGCTCGACCAACACCAACCTTGAAGTATCTGTGGGCCTGTTGGATCCGTGTGTGTGTGTGTGTGTGTTAGTCTGTCTTTTACAAATCAGTATTGGTGTATAGCTGGTATTCTGCTTGAATACCACTGGCAAAAGTTATTTTCTAATAATTTCCTTGTTCAGGGGGAAAACAAATTGCTCTATGGGAATTAAAATTATGCGCTGTTTTTAACCACTTCAACTCTGCACCATATTTTGAATTTTTTAGAGGATTTGGCATATCTGAATTTAAAAGAGTGCCCTTCCCACATACATTGGAGTAAATAGATAAAAATGGTCTCATTTTACAGAAAACACTCTGAATTTTAACACAGTGGTGGAATATTGCATATATTATATTGTATAAATTCACAATTTTATGATAAACACATATAAAAAGTCATTTTTTGATAATGTTTTTAATTAATATTTAATATATATATATATATATATATATATATATATATATATATATATATATATATATATATATATATATATATATATATATATATATATATATATATATTAAAAAATTTGACCTTTTTTTTTTCTATGTCCCTTTAGAAATTTTCTTTTGATTCCACTAGGTGGCAGTAAACACGGGAAAAAAGATTTTTCTTGATATCACCTTCTAAAAAAAAAGTTATTGAGATTTATCTGAAAGGAGTCACTGGTGTCTCCAAGTCTACTTTTACGGTGTACATTTTTTATTTCTGAAACAATAGAGCATACCTGAATTTAAAAGAGCGACCTACCCACATACATTGGAGTAAATGGATAAAAATGGTCTCATTTTACAGGAAACACTCAAAATTTTAACACAGTGGTGGAATATTGCATATATATTTATTGTATTTATTCAAAATTTTATGATAAACAAGGATAACAAGTCAGATAATGATTAATTAAAAAAAAAAAAAAGGTTTTTATTTGAGAGTCTGTAATTTAGGACCCGTTTGGTGTATTTCCCTGCGGAAGGTTTCTTTTGAATCATCTAGGTAGAATTATCTTTCTATCAAACTCTTAACAAAAGTTATTTAGATTGAACTGAAAGGAGTCACTAGCGTCTCCAAGTCTACTTTGACTATTGTACGCTGCTTGTCTAACAGAGTCAAAACTTCCATCACTGCAAGTTTCAGTATCGCTCTCTCGATCAAGCTCTGCCAAAACAGCCTCCACACCGACAAAAAACTTTCTTGAAGCCATTGTTCAAAAACAAACACTCCAATCAGTCCTAAAAAGCACGCAATAACTCGAAAAACCAATAACCAAACTGTCACTAACCACGCCAAACTCTTCTGCAATGATTGCTGCCAGCCGCTGGAAAATCATGAAGACGACCCGCCTCCTAAACTTTGGGAAGGGAGATCTCGGGCTCTGATTGGTCTACAATCATGATCGACATGTCTATCGATCACTAGAAAGCTCAGCTTTTTTGACGTATGATGCAATACGTTATGACGTCATCAGACATTGCGCCTGATAGAGACGATCCACTAAAAGTATTTATCTGCATCGCATGTTTTGATCTGGACATTGTGACATATTACAGTAGAGGTGTGCGATACTGCTAGATTTGGTATCGATCCGATACCAAGTAAATACAGGGCCAGTATCACCGATACCGATACCGATACCGATACTTTTAAATAATTAAGGTGGATGCGTCTTCAACCTAAATCTTAATGAATTTTCATGACTTTTAATTTGTTTTTGTGATTTGCATTTTGGGTTATTAATCAGTACTACAAAAGCTTTTGTTCAGAAACAATTTTTGGTTACTTCTGCTTTATTTAAATAAACAAAGTTACAAAATTATTATTCAAGTAGCATGTTAACAAAAAAAAAATTTCTCCTCTTTAGTGCACTTCAAAATAAATATAAAAAATGTAAAATAAATTCTCCTTGTAAGATATGAGAATAAAATAACGTTTCTCCTCTTTAGTGCACTTTTCAGGATTTGAAAAAAAAAATTAATAAATAAAAAACAATTACTGTAAATACAAAATATAAAATGTACAAAAATGTGATTTTTCTCCTCCTCTCTCCGTTTCTGCAGCTCTGCATTTTCTGGTCCGTGATTTTTCATATGTTTGTACAAATTAGTTGTATTGCCACTATTTTAAAGACTTTCTACAAATGGTACAAGTCGCTGTTGTCTCATTTTCGGCCTGAAAATACAGCCATACAACGCTCCTCTTTCTCTCTGATGCCATTCTCCGTCTCTGACTGACTAGCGCCTGACTGCTGGTGCTGGAGCGGCGCGCTAGTGGTGAGTCACGTGACGGTACAACACAAATCAAATCAAATCAAATCACTTTATTTGTCACTCTACATATGCACAAGTGCAACAGTAGGTGAAATTCTTAGGTGCAGTTCCGAGCAACATAGCAGTCATGACATGACATGTACAACATTTAAAGCAGCATCAGATTACACATCTGATGCGCACACAATTACTCACAGCACGGTAAACTCTACAATAAACAATACATAATTTACACAATGTGAGTGTAGTTCTCACAGCTTTAAACAATATACACATACTTACAATATACATATACTTTAAACAATATACACTAAACATACACTAAACAATATACATTACGCTATAATAGTAATAATAATATACAATGTATAGTATAAAATATTATTCACAGATTGAAAAATTGAAATCCAAAGTGCAATAGATGCTGTATGATAAATAAATGTGTATATAATGTGTGTGTATCTACAGTGGGTTGTGCTGAGTGATATTCTGTCCAGAGTGTGTTATGATCCTGATGGATCAGGAGTTAAGTAGTCTGATTGCTTGTGGGAAGAAGCTGTTCTGGAGTCGGCTGGTGCGTGTTCTAATGCTGCGGTACCGTCTGCCTGATGGCAGCAGTGAGAGCAGCCCATGGTTCGGGTGGCTAGAGTCTCTGAAGATCCTCTGAGCTCTCTTCACACACCGCCTGGCGTAAATGTCCTGGAGGGAGGGAAGCTCACCTCCGATGATGCAGCTGGCCGTGCGCACTACCCTTTGCAGGGCCTTGCGGCTGCGGGCGGTACTGTTGCCGTACCAGGTGGTGATGCAGCCAGTCAGCAGACTCTCGATGGTGCAGGTGTAGAAACGTGTGAGGATGTGGCGGTTCATTCCAAACCTCCTCAGCCGTCGCAGGAAGAAAAGGCGCTGATGAGCCTTCTTCACAACGGCCTCGGAGTGGACGGACCATGAGAGTTCCTCTGTGATGTGGACACCGAGGAACTTGAAGCTGCTGACTCTCTCCACCGGTGCTCCATCGATGGTGATGGGGCGGTGTTCTCTCTCATTCCTCCTGAAGTCGACCACCAGCTCCTTGGTCTTGCTGACGTTGAGGGAGAGGTTGTGCTCCTGACACAGGAGAGAGGGGAGAGCAGTGTCGAGCAGTGTCGAGCACGAGCAGCACTCTTGGGAGGAGGATTACAGAGAGCTTGCAATGCTCTGCTCTTTGACAGCAGCAGCATTTTGACAAACTCAGTCAGGTCGCAAAACGAGAGAAACTGAAACTTAAGTATCGATATTTTCACGTTGGTATCGATCAATACCGATACCAACGTTGGTATCGATATTATCGATATTAGTATCGATCTGCCCACCTCTATATTACAGTGTCATTTGGCCATGCATGCTCACAGACATGTGAAAATGCTCTCATTTTGAAGAAAACAACCTAAGGAACGAGCTGATATAGCTCCACACTGCACAGTGATATTCTTTTATTTAATACATTTACAGAAAGATCAATATGAGGAATGCAGAATTCACTCATGGGATGAGAGTGAGGATGATTTTGAGTTTGTCATTTTGAAAGTGAAATGATGGGGATCATATTATTTTTAGTTTGCCTGAGTTCAAAGTATATTGGGCTGTTCTGAAACTTTTATGGGATGTTGAAGGCCAAAGAAGAGATTACTCTTATGGAGCAAGTTCAGCTAAAGGGAGACATACAGTGTAAATCAGAGAGGCCTGAAATCATTCATATTCTATAAATATACCTGACATGTCACATACAAATATACTGTTCTAATATTAATTTAATATATTCATTGTCATTCAGTTTACCCAAATATGATTATATATAGATGGATGGATGGATGGATAGATAGATAGATAGATAGATAGATAGATAGATAGATAGATAGATAGATAGATAGATAGATAGATAGATAGATAGATAGATAGATAGATAGATACATTGTCTTGCGTTGAACTATATCGAGCGGCGGGGCGAGCAGGGGTGGTTTCTGTCAGGTCCTGTACGCAAATATAAAAGGCCTCCTTGTGGCGCGCTTTCTTCTCTTGTTGTTTTCATATTTGGACCGACTGAAACACTCTGAATTAATCATGTCTGGAAGAGGCAAAGGCGGTAAAGGGCTCGGTAAAGGAGGCGCTAAGCGGCACCGTAAAGTGTTGCGCGATAACATCCAGGGAATCACCAAACCCGCCATCCGTCGTCTGGCTCGCCGCGGCGGTGTCAAGCGCATCTCCGGTCTGATCTACGAGGAGACCCGCGGAGTGTTGAAGGTGTTTCTGGAGAACGTGATCCGCGATGCCGTGACCTACACCGAGCACGCCAAGAGAAAGACCGTCACCGCCATGGATGTTGTGTACGCGCTGAAGCGGCAGGGACGCACTCTGTACGGCTTCGGAGGATAAACGCCTGAAATCAAGAGAAACCACAAACCCAACGGCTCTTTTAAGAGCCACACACTCCCTCACACAAAGAGTCATGCCACAGCAATGCTGGTGATGCATTGTATCATTTATAGTAAGCTGATATGAATAATAAACATGTAAATTCACAAAAATGTAAGGTTCTTTTAATTGTTTAAATGCTGTGTTGCGTTAAAGTCAGCTTTTGGCTTGTATTGAAAATAAGAGTTGTAATGTTTCTTTCAAGAGAATATAACGGTCTATTGCAATTTCAAGTGATTGACTCAAGAACTAAGATAAAATGGTGAAAATAAAAGTGAAATATTAGTGGTAAAGGGGCTTTTGTGTAGGAGGGAATTTGTGGTACAAAATGCTATTTTAAAAATGGATCTTCAGACTTTAATCAAATCTAAAAAGAGCGGGACATGAACAAAGGAAACGAAAATGTGTGCGGTCTCCTTCAAACATAAAGCTGTGGGCGGGGCTAATATTTACCCGCTGCTTTGAGTTGTCCAATGAAATACGAGTTTATGGGTACGGTCTATGAAAACAGCCAATCAGAAGATTCTCGTAGCTCTTAGTAAATTAGCATATGTCGGTGAATAAATGCATCTGTATGGCTCTTGAGCGCACATTGACTCTTCGTCATCATCATGCCTGAACCAGCAAAGTCCGCTCCTAAGAAGGGCTCCAAGAAGGCCGTCACCAAGACCGCCGGTAAGGGAGGAAAGAAGCGCAGAAAGTCCAGGAAGGAGAGCTACGCTATCTATGTGTACAAAGTGCTGAAGCAGGTTCATCCCGACACCGGCATCTCCTCCAAGGCGATGGGCATCATGAACTCTTTCGTCAACGACATCTTCGAGCGCATCGGCGGTGAGGCGTCTCGTCTGGCGCACTACAACAAGCGCTCCACCATCACCTCTAGAGAGATCCAGACCGCCGTGCGTCTGCTGCTGCCCGGAGAGCTGGCCAAACACGCCGTGTCCGAGGGCACAAAGGCTGTGACCAAATACACCAGCTCAAAGTGAGGTGACCTCTGACCTTAACCCCCCAAAGGCTCTTTTAAGAGCCACTCATCTTCTCAGTTAAAGGGGCTATATGCGTTTTTCTGAAATTTAAACTCGCGACTGACACCTGTGGCCAAAAAACAGAACTGATCTTCATTTCTGCTCGCTCTCGCAGCGCGCACTCGTACGTGTACACTTCACAAGTCATCTGCTGCAAGGAGGTCAACATTATGTTTACAGAGGTAAGAACAGTCAAATACATATAATGTTTGAGATAAGTGTTCTCTTATCAAAACGTCAAACGTGTAGCTGACAAACTACACAAAAAATGTATCCATTAAATAAATAAATAAACCCATTTCGCCATTGGCATACACGCTGATGAAGGGCGCACAGACCGAAACTTTCGTAGAATATTAAAAACACAAATCTGAGCACTGTCCTTGACGACTGAGCACTGTCCTTGACCACTTATTATACACAAGTAGCTTACTATCACCAAGTATGAAAGACACATATACATAATACTATTTAGCAATATTTATTGACTACATGTCTTATGTGAAATAAAATGCATCACACTTTACATCTTCATTTACCTCTTATTTTTTGTTAAGATATAGAAACAACAAACAATATAATGTAGCTTTACATGGCTATATAATAAATAATCCATCAGTTTTATATAGCGCTTTTCTAGACACCCAAAAAGACTTTACATTACTGATGCACTATTCATATTTATTTTTGTTTATATATATATATATATATATATATATATATATATATATATATATATATGCGAAGTCAAATGCGAAGCCGATGTTCACTCTAGTCCTTGCAATGCGCCGGTCTCTCTCAATCTTCGACCTTTTTTGGCCACTTGTCAGGAGTTTAACTTTTTTAGTCTTCTGTGGAGTTACTGTTGGTGTCCGAGTTGTCCTGGGTCTCTTCTGTGTATTCGTTAAATCCATTGCACTGCTTGCGAGTGGCAGGCAGAGTGATCTGAAACGTTTAACATGAACGCGCTTGACGTCACATCCGCAGACAGCGCGGGAAAAGACGACCCGTCAGAAAATATGAAAAATAGGATACAGGCTTATAGGTGCACCCACTGTGAGCGGACAAGGTGTCAGTATGCTCATCAGGAGATGTTTGAGTCATAAATGGTAAAATAAAAAGGCTATAGTTACGTTTATTTTGGGGAAAAAGTTGCATATAGCCCCTTTAAAGAGCTTACAATGTTTGAGGTTAATAGTTGTTACATTGGTCAGTTTCAGTAAAATGTCTTTAAGAACAAACATTTTGTCGTAAAACACTTAAACATAAAATGTGGAATGTAATAATGCAATTTTTGCCAGCTTTTTTTTTTTTTTTTTTTTTTTACATGCAATTGAATGAGGTGCATCTGGAGCAGGACAATAGAAACAACAGTTTCTCATCCAATTTCTGTGGTAGTGAAACATCTTAACGATTATGCTTGTCATTACCAACAATTGCTATTAATTCTACAAAACCTTACTGTTTCATAATTCTCCATATCACAGCATATCAAATTAATCCAAAACTAAGTATATTTCGTTTTATTTGTACAGATGTTTTGTTCACTCGCATAGTGATCCTAATTATTTGTTGACAGTCAAAAACGTTTTTAAAGTTAAGCATATCTTATGTTACGGCATGTAGTTCAACATTAGGCTTCAGTATTTGGGTAATTTACATTATAAAGACTAAATTAAAGTTTGATCCTTAAAACCTTGTCATCAAACCAGCCAAATAATTTTGTAAACCCTCAAACTGTTCGTTTATGAATAAAATAACGATCATTGTTCAATCAGTTTCAAGAATAAAAGTATACACATTTAAGCTCATCAGTGTCCAAAGGTCGAGGAGTTTGAAGTATGAGTATCGATTCAGTGTTCGTTTTGTGCATTTCCCCACACTTCCAAACAATAATTAATATATGCAAGTAAGAAGGAACAATACAACGTGTACAATGAGCATTGATTTAATAGATATTTGGTTTTATACAGTATTATGGTACATCAGGATATTTTGGCCTTAATCTAATGTATATGTGGCTTCCAACATAATTTTTCACCAATTATTATTCCCAAAAATGTATATTCTTTTACTTTCTCTATTTCAATGTCATTTAGCATCAGTCTCTTGTGTAAATTTGATGAACGATTACCTAAAATTAAGAATTTAGTTTTGGTTAAGTTCAATGTTAGTTTATTTTCATCAAACCAGTTCTGCATCTTTTTTAATTAATTTTCCACTGTATCCAAGAGTTGATCCAAATTTTCCCCAGAACAAATTAAATTAGTTTTATCAGCAAATAAAATGGTTTTCAGATTGTTAGATTAGGTTTTCACTTCCCAATACATTATTTATATATAAATTAAACAACAATGACCCAGCACTGACCCCTGGGGAACCCCACAGGTAATTAATTACCTTTGACTTTGATTTAATGTTTTGTAGTTCTACATATTGATATTGATTATGTAGATATTTAACCAAGAAAGTTCTGTCCCCCTAAGTTCATATTAATGCAATTTCATGGTCAATAATTTATAGTATACCGTATCAAATGCCATTGTAATGTCCAAGAATATCCCCACTGCATGTTTTTATGCGCTTTTGCTGTTGTTATTTCTTCTACAAGTTAAATAGGTGCATGTGACGTTGTCCTATTAGCCCTGAAACCATATTGCTGATCGCACAGTATATTGTTTAGTAATAAAATTGTTGAGCCATAAGGCCTTAACTGTTACCCCCCTTTTTGAGAATACACATGAAAATGCACCACCCAAGCTTAAAAGGCTGTAATTCAAGAATGCTTTGAAATATAGACCTAAGTTTGGTCTTGTTTTAAAGCAGACACTCAAATTCAATTCAAAATATGAAAGTATGAAAAAGTTATGGAAGTTTAAATTTACTGTAAATAAAAAATACTGTACTAAATATTTTTTATTTTATATAAAATATATATTTAACAAAAATGTTTTTATCAAAAATTACTATAAAATCAAAGCCGTCTAACCAAGTTGTTCCAAATTTGACGTTGATATCACAAAAATTGAAGCTCCCATGAGATTTTGTTTAAGGCACAATACCAAAAATAGCCACCGGGTGTCATTTAAATTCCATTGATTGTTTGTTTGATGCATTTTCCTGTAATTGTCTGTCCAAATGTCACTTCCATCACAAAACGGTCACCAAATATGGAACTTTGAGACTCAGACCTTTCCGACGATATGTGTTTTGTCGAGATTAGAAAAGATTTTGATTATAAAGCAGATCTATAAGGCGATCAAAAAAAGAGTGCCAGATGTCCCACCAGCGGGACGGTGACAGTTAAGAGGTTAAGGCCTTTGCACATTGAGTCCGAAAGTTTTGCATGCGTTTTTTCGTATTCGTGATCCGAAAAATTTGTCACGCACAGAGACCTTGCACACTGAGTCTGATGTGTATTAATGAATGCGTTACGAAAAAAACCCTGCAAAACAATACAAAATGCCGTCTTCAAGGAGCCTAGTGAGGGTGATTTTTTTTTTTGTCCTCTCTCTTCTTAAAAAGAGAAAAAGAAAGAGGAAATAATGGGTCCATCCACTCCTGCGATCGCGTAGAGAGGAAGGAGTTCCACCTCCTTAAGGAGCTGCGGGATTATCCAGACCGATTCAAAGTTTACTTTAGAATGTCAGTGGCTCAGTTTGATGCTTTGCTAGCGATACTGGAGCCACATATTAAAAACAAGTCCACCAATTTCCATGAATCAACTGATCCTGAACAGAGACTGGCAGTATGTCTAAGGTATGGATCCGCACGTGCGCACACACACACACACACACACACACACACACACACACACACACACACACACACACACACACACACACACACACACACACACACACACACACACACACACACACACACACACACACACACACGACACGGTTTACAGGGACGTGTTGTGCTAAAATTATAGCTGTAATCTAATAATATTTGTAGTATTATTGATACAATAATCTTTGTATATATAATTGTAGGTAGGCTATCTGAGCACTGGCGATTCATTCACCACCATTGCCAGCAGTTTTAAGTTGGGCATCAGCACTGTAGATGGGAAAACGGATGCAAAAAAACGCAGAAAATTTAACCTGTTCTGATTTTCTTTTTTTGACGGATGAAAGTTTCGGAGGCAGTGTGCAAGCGTGATTGACATAAGGTGAGGTCGATTTTTTTTTTTTGGACGTGCGAAAATTTCGCATGCGAATTTCGGACTCAGTGTGCAAAGGCCTTTATAGAGATAATTTTGTTCTAGTATTTTTGAGAACTGAGTGAAAGGTGGATTCTAAAACTCACTGCTTCAATATAATTGTATATATTCTAATTAAATTCATAATCAAAGCCTCAATCAATATTCATCCTCCTATATAATTATTATGATTTTAAGGATTCTTTCCAGTTATGCTTTTGTTTAATCAATAGGACCCAATGATTGTTTCTTCCTTTATAATTAAAGTTTGTATTTGGTCTCTGAGTGGTGACTGAGGGTCTGTCCTGGGCGTGTGTGATGTTTCGCAAAAACACTTGATAGCAGAACATGTTGTCGTGTGTTTGGATTTTGGACAGGAATGCAGTAGCAGAGATTGCTCATTTAGCCCGGCTTCCAGATATTAAATATGGATTTGTCTTTCATTTTATTTTATTTCCCCTTACTGAAACCCTAAAGAATCAAGATGATTATGGTCTGTACTATTGTCTAAAAGCACATGTTATCAGCATGTTTTGTACAACTTTCTCTGGTTGGGACCAGATCTCACCAACTCCAACCTTGGTAGAGCTGTGATTCTAGGGAGCGTTTGTGTGTGTGCGTTGCATGATCTGTGTAGGCCTAATATTGAAGATGGACATTTTCTGCACACAACACCAGACCTGAAGACGCCTTTCTGCAACCTCTGAGGTCAACAATGATCTAATTCTAGTGATGGGGTGACAACTAGGCTACCTATTTTAGTGATATGCTCTGCTGTGTGGAAATTTACGGTGACTCTGCATTTTCTCTGCCAAACAGAATCATTCCACATGGCAATAATGATGTGGCTAGACCTTGAAAACAGTATAACTGTTCAGAAATTGTATTTACGATAGGTGGAGGCAGGGAGACTGTTAAGGCCCGGGTATACTTCACTTACCGCGCCCGGACGCGTCACGCGCGCAGCCCTGTCCGCGCGTCTTTCAAAGTATACTACACAACGGATGCGCGCGGATGATCGCGTTCGACGCACGCGCAGTACATTTTTTCCCTATGCTCTACCAGACATTGGGGGGCAGCACTGAGTCCTGTTATCAACGGGACATTCGCTGGGCATGATCGGAGAAGAACTGTAGTGCATCCACCATTGCAAGAAGTTTTGAAGAAATACTGAAGAATCATAAACGATGGAGAAGGATATGCTTCTAAGTTTACTCGTTGAGTTCGCCGTCCATTGTCGTGTTTTTCTCTCTTTTTTAAAGCGTGTTGTTTTTAAACCGGTCTTTGCACACTCTTCTCCGACGGCTGAACAGTGCTCAATACTGTGCGTATTGCCACCTAGTGGACTCTTCTGTACTGCTGGCGCATGCGCTGTTGCACGCGGACCATCCGCGCGGTCTCGAAATTTGGGCTGCGCGCGGACGGGGTGTGCGGCCGGCCGCACGCCCTCCGAATGACGAAAATTACGTCATGCGGGCGGTGCACGAACGCGGACGGCCGAAGTATACCCGGGCCTTTAGAGGGAGCACGGCCTACAGACTCCTTGTGAGACTTGAAGCTTCTGCTGATGAAACTGCAAACTATTCTTCAGTAAATGTTTCTTTAATTAATTACACTCCTGACTCTTGGTCTTCATTTTTCACTACTGGTCCTGGGTCCTAAGCTGTTACCCCAACATGGGAGAGCACTGAAACTGGTCTGTAGTTTGAGAATATATGTTTTTCACCATCTTTATATATTGGAATCACCTTTGCCATTTTCATTTTGCCAGGAAAAACTCCAGTTTTCAGAGATTGATTACATACGCTAACGGTTCTCTTACGAGAGGTTCTCTCGTATTGCGTAAGTTCCTTACGCTACGGGAAAGTATTCTTTCTTCGAGATTTCTGAAAAACCCAAAATTATCCTTGATTTTGTAACATTGTCAACGCAGTGCGGCAGCCTGGCAGACCATAGCAGGCTATTCCAGCGTGCTATTGGCTGCTCTGCTGGCAACTGCAGCAGCCTATCGGTGAGCCCGCGTGACGTGGCGACCAATGAGGGCGCTTCGCGCCCACCTGGCTTCATTTGCCTACAGGTGGGGCGTGGCCACGTGTATATAAGCAGGGCTCACGGGCTGCATATTCGATTTTCTTTTCTTCAGCGAAGCCCTTCGCATCGCTGGATCTGGAACCCGCCGCCGTGATCGTGCAGACGAGCAAGCAGAGGACAGCGCCTGGAGAAGCCGGCAGCATCGCGCCACCTTCAGCCATCCGTGCCTGCTCTGCTATCCGGCAGCATTATATCCTTTCATTGCACGTGTTCTCGCCGTTGCGTCACACGTTTCATAAAAGAGCACGAGCGTTTTTATCAAAACGCCTCGTTCCACCTGCGGCTCGTGCCACGTGCAGCTCAGCACCAGAGACCGCCATGTGTCTGCGCTCTCTGTCTGGGCCGTGACCACGCCGCCGCCGCACTCCTCGCGGGCGAATGCCCCGAGTGTGAGGAACTCTCTATGTCGACCCTGCAGGCTCGACTCGAGCAGTTTTATGACGACATCACTCCGCTGTTCCCCCCCTCTGTTCAAGCCGCGCCACCGCGCCGCTTACAAGAGATGGTTGAAATGAACGGTCTCGGAGCGAGCCTCCTCCCCCTCTATTCAAGCCGCGCCACCGCGCCGCTTACAAGGGATGGTAGGAATGAACGGTCTCGGAGCGAGCCTCCTCCCCCTCTGTTCAAGCCGCGCCGCTTACAAGGGATGGTAGGAATGAACGGTCTCGGAGCGAGCCTCCTCCACCTCTGTTCAAGCCGCCCCACCGCGCCGCTTGCAAGGGATGGTAGAAATGAACGGTCTCGGAGCGAGCCTCCTCCCCCCTCTGTTCATGCCGCGCTGATGCGCCGCTTATATACAAGGGATGGCAGAAATGCACGGTCCTGCAGCTCTCTTTACGTTACAAGAGAGCTGTTCCACCCTCGCGCACATTTTTCAGTCCCCTCATGAGTTCAGGCGACTGGAATTGTTCATATTGCTGTACACGAGCCTGTTAAGACACGCACGCCAGCAAACATACGCCGTCATGAGACATGACGCTGACATATGCTCTCCAACGAACCCGCACTCCCCCCTGTTGGACCGCGCAGATTGCGCCGTTGACAAGGAATGTGAGTGCGCACGGTCACGAGCACGTTCAGCGCGCGCGCACGTACCGGGAAATTGACAGAGGGTGTTTTCGTCCCGCTGTGGCCGGACGAACCGCCATTCTCTAGCATTTCTCAGCCCCCTCTCCAGTTCAGGCGGCTGGAAATATTACTATTGCAGTAACTAGCCTGTCTTTTATGCACGCACGACTGCCAACAAGCACGAGGACGTACTGCTGTATGCTCACGCTAACTGAACGCTATTGTGTCCCTCCCGGTAGCACAGTGGCAAAATCAGCGGCTGAAACGCCGGAGACCCGAGTTCGAGCCCAGCTCTCGCGGCAGATAAAAATGTTTTACTGTCCGCTTCCCCGGGCTCGCGGCCAGCTTTTCTTACATACAGGAAGCTAACTCGCACCACGTGGTGCTCGAGTATTTTTGGACGTCTATACATAAGGAGAGAAAAGACGGTTAAGTCCCGCTGCGGCCGGACCACCGTTAAAACTCTGTTTTTCCTGTCAGTCCCCACTCCTGTGGCTACTGCAGATGTTTTCCACGCAGCCTACGAGCCGGCGAACTCGCCCTCTCGCCTGTTTCCAACTGTAGCCCCTCCAAAGTCCTCCTAGCAGAGGGGGGAAGCGACGGCTAAGTCCCGCCGTGGTCGGACCACCGTCAAAACTCTTCTTCCTGTCAGCCCCCACTCCCGTGGCTGCTGCAGATGGCTCTCACGCAGCAAACGAGCCGGCAAAACTGCCCTCTCGCCTGTCTACAACCGCCGTTTTTATGACGAACCAGAGAAATCACGAAGTTGCCTTTTTTCTGGTTGCACGGCTCACGCCGTATGTGTTTTCAAATGCAGTAAACGTGCCCACTTTTGTGTTCACCCCTGCACCCAAGCACCACAAATCCCGTGTCTCTCACTCACATAAAGCGGCCACCGGCCGCTCGAGTGCTAGAGTTAGGTCACGTGTCCGCTTATTTGCGCCCACGCCTAATCACCACACGCGCTGTCACACAGCCACTCTTAACCGGTCATGTTCCACGCGTAAGAGTTGTGCCCGCTCAAACGCGCTCACACATTTTCGCGAACATTCTGCCCCCGGCGCCATGCGCCGCGCCACACACCATTTGTTCTCCGCCCAAGGTGGCCGGAACGACGAGTGTAGGGCCACACACAAGCCACTCCCTGCTCGAAGCGGCAGAGATACAGTGTGTAGGGCGGCCAGCCATCGCGAGCGATCGGCTGGCCCACAGCACAGAGAGCGCGCGCACTGCGCCCGCCCCTCCTATACAGGCCGTCGAACCCGCGAAGCGCGGCGTTTCGAGCCCGGAGGCCGTTCTATCCCGTGTGGCACACGCGAGAGCGTGGGAAGCCATTCCAGGTGTATCAGAATGGGTGCTGAAAACAGTGAAGCACGGCTACACTCTGCAGTTCGCTCGCCGCGCTTCTGTGCGCGTACGGAGACGGGAGTGAGCGAGGAAGTAGCACATCTACTTCGAGCGGAGATAGCCACACTGCTGTGCGAAGGGGCTATAGAACCGGTTCCCCATTCTATGAGCGAGTCAGGCTTTTACAGCCGGTATTTTCTTGTGCCAAAAAGGGTTGGGTCGCTCAGACCGATTCTGGATCTGAGGCGTCTGAACAAAGCTCTTATGAGAAGATCGTTCAAGATGCTCACGACCAAGCAGATCCTCGCGCATATTCGCCCGAGAGACTGGCTAATCTCCCTAGATTTGAAAGACGCATATTTTCAAATCAAGATAACGCCGCGTCATAGGCCATTCTTACGATTCGCCTTCGACGGCCAGGCTTATCAATACACCGTCCTTCCGTTCGGCCTGTCACTAGCACCCCGTACATTTACGAAGTGCATGGACGCGGCCCTCGCTCCCCTGAGAAGTCGAGGGATGCGAGTGTTGAACTATCTGGACGATTGGCTCATCCTGGCGCAGTCAGAGGCCGAGCTCCTCGCCCACAGGGCAATGCTGCTCAGCCATCTGGACAGCCTGGGGCTCACGGTCAATTGGACCAAGAGCTCATTAGTGCCCACGCAATCAACCTCATTTCTGGGTTTGAATCTGGACACTGTGGCAATGTCAGCCCGCCTGTCACCCCAACGCGCGCGCCAAGTTCGGCGCATGGATGCGTACTTCCGGCCGGGCAAAATCGCACCTCTCAAGCTCTTTCAGAGGATGCTGGGACGTATGGCCTCAGCTGCAGCTGTGCTCCAGCTGGGCTTAATGCGCATGCGCCCGCCGCAATGCTGGTTAAACGCCCGAGTGCCTCACAGAGCCTGGGCGTCCGGAGGCTTCAGGATCAGAGTGACTCAGGGCTGCGTTTCAGCCCTAGAGCCCTGGTTAGTAGCCGACTGGTACCAGCGGGGAGTGACGATGGGAGCCATCTCACACCGCAAGGTCATCTCGACGGACGCCTCCACCACGGGTTGGGGCGCCGTTTTCGAGGGCAGATCGGCCTCGGGCCTCTGGTCGAGCGGGGAAAAGCTCCTACACATAAACTGTTTGGAGATGATAGCGGTAGAGAACGCGCTCAAGCAGTTTCTCCCGCTTATGCGAGGACACCACGTGTTGGTCCGGTCGGACAATACCACAGTGGTGCCCTATGTGAACCGGCAGGGCGGTGTCAGGTCCAGGTGTCTGGACAATCTGACAGAACGCCTGCTCGTGTGGGCACACAGCTCGCTGCGCTCGCTGAGAGCTGCGCACGTACCGGGCCACCTCAATGTGGGCCCGGACAAGCTGTCCAGGGGCCTCATTCTCCCAGGAGAATGGTCCCTGCACCCTCAGACAGTCCAGCTGGTATGGCGCCTATTCGGCAGAGCGGAGCTCGACCTCTTTGCAACAAAAGAGAACGCCCGCTGCCCGAGGTTTCTGTCCAAAAGCGAGGATGCGCTGTCCCAACCTTGGCCCAGCCTCCCGCTGTATGCTTTCCCGCCGATTTCCCTATTGCCCCAGGTCATAGCGAAAATCAGGGAGACGCGCCGCCTGGTGCTCCTTATAGCGCCGCGCTGGGAGAACCAGATTTGGTACCCAGAGCTGGTGAAGCTGTCGCACTCACCCCCCTGGCCAGTTCCGCTGAGAGCAGACCTCCTCTCTCAAGCAGGAGGGTCAGTTTGGCATCCCCATCCAGAGCGTTGGTCTCTGCATGTATGGGTGACCAACGGATACCCGTTGACCTGCCCGAAGGGGTTATGAACACGATTTCACACTCTAGAGCCCCCTCGACGAGGCGGTTATATAGTTCTAAGTGGTCGGTGTTCACTGAGTGGTGTGTTTCCAAGGGATTGGACCCACAGCAATGTGGGGTCCAGCGGGTGCTCTCCTTCCTCCAAGAGCTTTTGGAACTGGGCAGGTCCCCTTCCACGCTCAAAGTGTATGTGGCGGCTATAGCAGCGTTCGCTCAGACGACGCTAGGTAGCACGCTAGGAAGGAACGAGCTCATCATCCGTTTCCTCAGAGGAGCCAGACGGATGAATCCCCCGCGGCCCCCATTGGTTCCTATATGGGATCTGGCCTTGGTCCTAGAGGCCCTGAAGGCCCATCCTTTTGAACCGCTCGAGACTGTGGAACCAAGGTTCCTTTCGCTAAAAACCGCGTTCCTGATAGCTCTGGCTTCAGTGAAACGCGTGGGGGATCTACACGCGCTCTCAGTGAGCCCGACGTGTATGGAGTTCGGTCCTAATGACTCTAAGGTCATTCTCAGACCGAGGCATGGTTATGTCCCCAAAGCGATTGGCACTCCCTTCAGGGCGCAGATTATCTCCCTCTCGGCTCTGCCAGCATCCGACGAGGGGGACGGTGGCAATATCCTCTGCCCTGTCAGGGCATTGAGGGTTTATGTCACACGCTCCGCCGCCTTCAGGCGTTCTGAGCAGCTATTTGTTTCGTTTGGTGGGCGCACTAAAGGTCTCGCCTCCTCGAAACAGACCCTTTCCAGGTGGATAGTGGACGCGATTGCAACTGCATACGCTTCCAAACACCTGCAGTGCCCGCTAGGTGTCAGAGCACACTCCACCAGAGGCATGGCCTCTTCGTGGGCTTGGGCCAGAGGGATTTCCATCCACGATATCTGTATGGCGGCAGGCTGGGCCTCCCCGTCTACGTTCGTGAGATTTTACAATCTGGAAGTTCCTGCCTTACAGGCGAAAGTGTTACCAGTTCAATAGGGCTGTTGGTCCTGCCCAGTGATTCTGCGCAGACATAGCTCACATACTGGTAGTAAGTTCGGTACTAGGCTCATGTGAATTTGAAGGAGACCGGCGGTGCCGTTTCCTCATTTACGAGACGAGCTGTTGTGAGTTTGAAGGTGACCGGCGGTGCCGTTACCTCACTCATATAACAAAATATTGTGAATTTGAAGGCGACCGGCGTTGCCGTTCCCTCATTCATGAGACAAGGTGTGGTGAATTTGAAGGAGACCGGCAGGTGCCGTTCCCTCATTCATGGGACAGGGTGTTGTAACCACCCGTTGTAACCACCCGTCAGTTCGAATGAAGTGTCTTTAGATGTGGTGGCCCGTTTTCCTTACCGGCCACCCTGCCCGAGCAGTGTTATGGTCCCCGGTTCCCTGGGATACATATGCTGTACGCGAGGCGCGCACGGCGTTGACAATATGTTCCCGTAGCGTAAGGAACTTACGCAATACGAGAGAACCTCTCGTAAGAGAACGATACTCGGTTACTTAACGTAACCTCGGTTCTCTCTAGAAGAGGGAACGAGTATTGCGTTCCTTGCCGTGCGCCCCGCGGGCTTTTACGCTTCAGAACTACGAAAACCGAATATGCAGCCCGTGAGCCCTGCTTATATACACGTGGCCACGCCCCACCTGTAGGCAAATGAAGCCAGGTGGGCGCGAAGCGCCCTCATTGGTCGCCACGTCACGCGGGCTCACCGATAGGCTGCTGCAGTTGCCAGCAGAGCAGCCAATAGCACGCTGGAATAGCCTGCTATGGTCTGCCAGGCTGCCGCACTGCGTTGACAATGTTACAAAATTAAGGATAATTTTGGGTTTTTCAGAAATCTCGAAGAAAGAATACTTTCCCGTAGCGTAAGGAACTTACGCAATACTCGTTCCCTCTTCTAGAGAGAACCGAGGTTACGTTAAGTAACCGAGTATCGTTTTTTCGCATTGAGCGAAATGCCCTTGCCCTCACAACACAGCCTGACTCACTTTTCCTGACTGAAAACATTAACAAAAATATTCGAAATGCATTCTAACATAAAATGTCATGCTGATGTTTACTAAAAACAAAATAACATGGGCAAACATAATGCATTTCGATTGTGTTCCAATACTTTTGACAATACAGTGTGACGTTAGTTGTTTGCACTACATAAATTATTATTAATTGTTAACCTTACCTTCAATATCAGTGATGTAACCCTCAATCCAGTTTCTGTATCCTTTTAACAAAACAGCTCGTGGGATTCGGCATCCATCCTCTGCCCATTTTTCCACATCAAATAGAGTAAATCGCGGCAGCAGCTTCAGGTTTGTAGTCCAAGTCATTGTTGTTTATCACTACTTCCGGTTTTCTTCCCACCGGAGCCTCGCTTTCGATTTCAAAATGGCGGCTGCGTGAAATCAGCGTATATTCTGACCAAAACCACAACATCTGTGCAAATATATCAAACATATACTGCAAATGATATTACTATTTTATCAATTAGATGGTTGAATCAAAATAACAATAACATTGCAATAAGTGACCTGTGTTTATTTGGGAGGAATGAGAAATATAAGAGGCAATGAGATAAGAAATGCTAGCAATCCAAATTTCCAGCTAGAACAATTATTTAAGTCACTTGCTATGCCTTACTGTAAATAAACAACTCAATCAGATGAGCTCTAACACAATCCTCATTCACATGCCGAAAACTGAGATGAATGATAGATGAGGAAAACTAATAGGATGATTTAGTTAAAACATTAACACTTGAGTGATGATGTGTATTTATTATTATGATTATTGTTATTATGAGCACAGATCATCTGCTGGCCAGACATGAGAGTCACAGAGACTCGGATCCTCCGGATGATGTTCGCGTGCTTCAAGCGGCCCAAAACAGCAGCTGTATGAAAGCCTCCTCACGCCCTCACTGATGCTGATTTCATTAAAGTCTCTTTCAGACTGTTTGCTGAACACACAGAGGACGCGTTTGGGCTTTTAGCAACTTTTACACTTAAACTATCCATCAAATTCACACGCGGCTTTTCCCCGTGGCTGATGCTCGCCTTGGGTTTGATCTGATGGAGGCGAAAGAAACAAATCCTCTTCGCGTGTTTTAGTCTCTAATGAAAGCTCAGAACCTCTGCTTGGTGTTCAGTTTGTTTTGACTGTGACAAACTATTTTACCGCTTCAGTTTTGCCCCAAATGTGAGAGAAGAAAACACACGCGTGAGGAGCTCGTGAACGCGCACAGACACCAAGCGGGCAAGTTGAGTCTATAAGGTTCTCATGTGTTCTTGAAGAGCGTAGCGCCGCGCGAGCACCAGTTATTGCTGAATCCAGACAGCGCTTGAAAGACTTTAGATCCGATCAGAGAGAGATGGCAGAAACCACCCCAGCCCCGGCTGCTGCCGCCCCGGCCAAAGCGCCCAAGAAGAAGTCCGCCGCGAAAGCCAAGAAAGCGGGTCCAGGCGTCGGTGAGCTCATCGTCAAAGCTGTGTCCGCATCCAAGGAGAGGAGCGGCGTGTCCCTCGCCGCCCTGAAGAAAGCTCTCGCCGCCAGCGGCTACGACGTGGAGAAGAACAACTCCCGCGTCAAGATCGCCATCAAGAGCCTGGTAACTAAAGGCACCCTGGTGCAGGTCAAAGGGACCGGCGCCTCGGGCTCATTCAAGCTCAACAAGCAGGAAGCCGAGACCAAGAAGAAGCCCGCGGCCAAGAAAGCGGCTCCTAAAGCGAAGAAGCCCGCGGCCAAGAAACCTGCCGCCGCCAAGAAGCCCAAGAGCGCCGCGGCAAAGAAGCCCAAAGCCGCCGCCAAGAAATCGCCCAAGAAGGCCAAGAAACCCGCCGCCTCAGCCGCTAAGAAGGCGACGAAGAGCCCCAAGAAGGCAAAGAAGCCAGCAGCCGCTAAGAAAGCAGCCAAGAGCCCCAAAAAAGCCAAGGCAGCGAAACCCAAGACGGCGAAGCCTAAAGCCGCCAAGCCTAAAAAGGCAGCTCCCAAAAAGAAGTAAATCTTATTACAGACAAATACAGTTCATTCCTCAACGGCTCTTTTAAGAGCCAACCACTAATTCTGAGAAAAGAGCAAAACACTTCTATTTTAATGATTTGATAATTTAGAAAGGAAAAGCCAATAATTTGTATTCACTCGACACTGCTGGAGGATTGTGACTACAAACAACCCCACACACAATAAAGGCAGTGATAAAACTACAGTATCAGAAGGTCAATGTGCCCAGAATATACAGTGTGTGAAAGGCGTTGCACTTTTGGTAGAAACAGCGATTAATGTCCATAGCCCATGTTAAAGTGTGCGTGTCAAACCCCAGTAACACCGAGAGTGAAGTAATTATTCGAAAAGCTTGTTTAAATTTCACCATTTTCATTTAAATATGTTTACACATATTAACTGTGCAACCAGAAAAACACACTGGTATATTAATATTAAGGGATATAATTCCCTTATCACCTGTATATAAATGAATTTTATGTAAAATATTTCAGTAGTTCAATCTATTGTTCTGTCTCAATAGTCACAGATACGTGTGCATAATTATTCCCGCATGAAAAGGGGGTTGGGCTTTGGAGGGAAGTTCAGTGATTGGTTGAAATCTCTTCAGACTCTAAACCAATGAGCGACTGGCACTCTCGTATAAAGACAGAGTGTGGAACGACATAGACATTAGTTTTCTTCGTTTCGACTGAGAAGGTTTTAATCAGCAATTTAAAATCTAAAATGAGCGGCAGAGGCAAAACCGGCGGCAAAGCCCGAGCAAAGGCTAATGTGGCGTTCACACCGGACGCGATTCGCGCGAATAATTCGCGCTAATCGCGCGAAGGTGGACGCTTGAACATTTTGAGTTCACTCGCTTCATTCGCGCGTGTAATTCGCGCGAATCGCGCGTGAAAAACGCGTGTGACAACTACACACCAGACGCGAATTCGCGTCATGGGAGGGGCTTCTGCGCTATATGAGCCTATATGAGCCAGCTCGTCTTTTTTGTAAAAAATACTACTATTAATGTGTGACAAAACGTAGTTTAAAGACTTTTTCAGGCGATAACATAGTTGTTTTAAGATCAAATCGGTGGTTAATTTATATAAAGAGTGTCTATTTGAGCATTTTATCTGACGTTTTCGGAGTTGTGAGATCCAGGCGACCAGTGACATTCCGCGCTCGTTTACCCGGCTAGACCCGCCTTTCCTCGGCTAGTCCTTCTCACATTTGCCGCTGGCTCTGGCTCTTTTTTTCTGCTTTTTTTCCATCGTGAAATGGCTGACTTGGATTTTGTTGAGAGGATAGCTGTGCTTTATTTGCTGTGGCAACCGACTGAATAGCTGTATATATTTATTTTTTCTTTTAAATCATATCTTTTTAACCTCTCTTGTAAATATTTTGTATCTTTTTCTTTTATCTTGTAAATCACCCATCAGTTTGTTGTTCGTTTTCAAATGATAAATGGAGCCAGCCTCCAAAAAGCATACCTGTCTCGTTGCTGCTTTCTCATTACACTACACCACAAAACAATTCCAATAACAAATACCTATTTTTTACTATACTACTGAGAGTGTATTTGCAATAGGATATAATTAGAATTAATGTACAAATGTTTGCCATACGTATTCTAGTCTAAACATAGAAATAATATTTATGTAACAACTATAAATTATGATTTACTATGTTGTGCACAAAGTAACACCCCAAAACCTTTGTTCATTATATAAAGCATTTATTTAAATAAAATTAATCTGATAAAATAAACAATATATAAAAAATACAAAGAACATGTAAAACTATGTACAATTAACATTCAGAAATAAAAAGGATCTCGCTTGGAAGAGGGAAGAGTGCGGGACAAAGTGAAGGAGAGGAGAAAGAACGTCTGGTTCATTCCCTGCAGAGATTTCTGCCTCTTAAAAACTACTGGGTGGGTTCCAAATGTTCCAAATTAAGCAGAACGGTGCTGCTTTCATAAATCAATTTGTGTATCTGAAATTTGACGAAGTCTTTCGTCTGAGGCGGTAACCTCTGCAGGGAAGGGACCAGACTCAAGAGGAAGAGCTCATCCTCTGAGCGTGGAGGCGGCGCTGGAGCCACAGGACGGGTCCTGAGGGCTTCCACGAGCTGCCGCTCCACCTCTGATGGCTGCTCCCTGCGCCTTCTCTGGGCTCTTCCTCTTGGTGGCACTGTATCAAATGTTAACATTTTGTACATTGAGAAGGCAGACAATTATTTTACAGTACATATAATATACACATATTTATAAACTCACAATTTTTAAATGCCATATATTTTATCTGTCACGGATTCTCTTAAAATTATGCATCCCCAGAAAAGGATTAACCTATGAGTGCTTACAGTAGATATAATATGCATCTAAACATGGTCATTATTGCCTGTACACACCTGTGGGTCCAGCAGCAGATGCTGAAGGGCCAGCAGGGGAAGCAGCAGGTTCTGGCAGAGGGGACCCAGCCTCACTGCCATTAAAAGAGCCCGTCGGCTCTGTCATGACAAATATGAATTAAATATTTTGTACAACATTAGATTAGATTCAACTTTATTGTCATTACACAAGTACAAGGCAACAAAATGCATTACAATGTGTGTAATGACATTACACACATTGCACGTTACACGAGTTACAGAAAAAAATAATTTAGACTTTTCATCATAAAAATACAACAACATATATGCCCTGCTGTGTTGTCAACACACCTGTCTCTGAGTACCCTGCTGCTGCTGCTGCTGCTGTCTCGCCCTGGCTCTCATCAGGGTGGTCGTACCCTGCGGCCTGATTCTCCTCATCCCCCCTCTCCATATTTCCACTTGTCTCCCGTGGGGAGACGAAGGGGTCGAGGAAAGACAGGACCGCAGAGTACTTCCACTTTTTCCCTGACCCTGCTGCTGACCCACTCCTCTTATCCATGTCTTTTCTCCTCTCCTTCAAATATGTGTCCCTCAGACCCTTCCACCTCTTTCTGCACAATTCATCTGAATAAAGCAACTCAACTCAGCGGGAAAGTATTTGTAAAGTACGTCGAATTTGACTGTTTATCTAGCTTGTAGTCTCAATGTATAGCTCAAATTGAGTAAAGGAAGTTTTTTTTACAACTTACCAGACTGTCCGACCTCCTCACTCACTTTCTTCCAAGCAAGATCCTTTTTATTTCTGTTCCTGTAGTGATATGACAATGTATCATACAGCTCCGGGTGTCCACATACAGCCACGATTATCTTGTCCTCCATTGTTGTTGGGATTTCTGTCTCCGCTTGTAAATGCGTCACTACTAGAGCAAGCTCGTGATTGGTTAACGCGGCGCGAAATATCCGCCAAAGTTCAGATTTTTCAACTTGATTTGTTCAAAACGCTCAATTCGCGTCATTCGCGCCGCCTCAATCGCGCGAATCGCGTGAATCTCGCCGCCTCAATCGCGCGAATCGCGCCGCAGAATGCCATTTCGCGTCTCTGCATTGACTTAACATGTAAATCACTCGCGCGAATCGCGCGAATCGCGTCCGGTGTGAACGCAACATAAGACTCGCTCCTCCAGGGCGGGACTGCAGTTCCCCGTCGGCCGTGTTCACAGGCTTCTCCGCAAAGGCAACTACGCTCAGCGCGTCGGTGCCGGTGCTCCGGTTTATCTGGCCGCTGTGCTCGAGTATCTTACCGCTGAGATCCTGGAGCTGGCTGGAAACGCCGCTCGGGACAACAAGAAGACCCGCATCATCCCCCGTCACCTGCAGCTGGCGGTGCGCAACGACGAGGAGCTGAACAAACTTATGGGCGGAGTGACCATCGCTCAGGGCGGCGTGCTGCCCAACATCCAGGCGGTGCTGCTGCCCAAGAAGACCGAGAAGGCCGCCAAATCCAAATAAACAGTTATACTGTTTCGGCAACCCAAAGGCTCTTTTAAGAGCCACCAACATTGCATTGAATGAGACACTTTCCAGTAAACGCTAATTATGTGTATAAAGTTATAACCATAACATTATTTGGGTCTTAACTCTAAATCTTTAACCTTAATCTATATATATATATATATATATATATATATATATATATATATATATATATATATATATATATATTTTTTAAATAAAAAGTTAGCGTATAATTGCTGGCTATATATACACAATTTTTACTTAACCCTTTATGGTAGGCAGGTGCCACATGACAATAATTAATTTCTCATTTCCTTGTTATTCAGAGAAATAAACTATATTTGCACTATGGTAATTAAAAGGGCAGGCCTTAAGGTGGTGCCATGTCCGCGGTTTCCCCGTTGTGAGTAGCAATTGGGCAGGTTTTGTTGTGGAATTGAATGAGATGATGAGATCGCTCTAATGACCTCATTTCTAAACATCTCTTCTCAATGAGGATTTATGTTTACGTCTTTGGAAAGTCAATTATATATTTTTATTAAAAAGTAAATATCAATGAGTCCATATGGCACCGCTGTCCCACAGTGGAAGTGCAGTGATGCTTTTCCCCATTGGGATTGTTTATAGATAATGGCATCAATAATATGATCTGAGTTATTTATTTATTTGAAGACTTTATTGTAGTATTGCTGTGTGTATGTATAAATAACAAAACTCATGGGATGAGAGTGAGGATGAGTTTGTCATTTGAGGTTAAATGATGGGGATCTACTTATTTTTGGTTTGCATGAATTCAAAGTATATAAATCTATCAATTTCTAAAAGAAATATGCAAAATCATAATTTTATAGAAAAACTACTTTTTTAACCATTTTCCATGGTCGTACAGCGTCGCCATAGCAACATTTCCTTAAGTATTTTGTCTCAAGACTTTGTTTTATTTTTATGATTGTAGCTTTTTCATGTAATAAAAACACATTTTATTCTGAATGCCAAAGCTTAGACTTTAATGGCGGAGACAACAAAGCTGAGAACATCTCACAATTACACTCATAACTCATTTTTATACAGTTTTTAACCTCTGACCTTTTATCCAGGAGTTTGCCACTTCTTTTCATCTTCAGTCTGTCTGAAAATATACAGCTGTTTTCTTTCCAACTCTCTTTCATTCGCTCATCCACAGTTTTGATCAAATCTTCAGCTGCTCCCTAATAGTGGCATGGGCTGTTCTGAAACTATTATGGGATGTTGAAGGCCAAAGAAGAGATGACTCTTATGGAGCAAGTTCAGCTAAAGGGAGACGTACAGTGTAGATCAGAGAGGCCTGAAATCATTCATGTTCTATAAATATACCTGACATGTCACATACAAATATACTTTTATACACAATTAATGCATTGCATATATTAATTGTCATTCATTTTCTCTGTTTATGATATAATTATCTTAGTCTAATATCATCTTCGTTAAAAGATCTACTTCTTCTTTGTTGGTTATTAACGGCAGCTTGCACCCTTAACCTTGCATTACTGCCATCTTCCGGTTCTAGTTATTCCCCATATACTTTAGTCTTGATATTCTTGTCATTAGTCCCGTTTTAGTCAGAGGGCAAATCAAATATTACATTCCTTGTTCACTCCTACTGCAGTCCATTATACTGTTTATTCCATGTCCTGTTAATACTATTTTGTCCATGTCTTTTATCATATCCATTCTCTAATTCATATTTTGAACAATTAATAATAACATGTTCTACAGTATTTGGCACTTTAAATTAATCTAATAAAACTTGTTTTTAATGTTAAACGAAGGAGAGGTGTCGTGAGATCAGGGTTAAGGGTTAAATCACATCGTCTCGTGCTGAACTATATCGAGGGGCGGGGCGAGTGGGGGTGGTTTCTGTCAGGTCCTGTAAGCAAATATAAACGGCCTCCTTGTAGTACATGCTCTCATTTCGTTGCTGTCTTTTGGCTGACTGAAATACTCAGACTTAATCATGTCTGGAAGAGGCAAAGGCGGTAAAGGGCTCGGTAAAGGAGGCGCTAAGCGTCACCGTAAAGTGTTGCGCGATAACATTCAGGGAATCACCAAACCCGCCA
Source organism: Romanogobio albipinnatus (assembly GCA_023566225.1). Taxonomy (NCBI): domain Eukaryota; kingdom Metazoa; phylum Chordata; class Actinopteri; order Cypriniformes; family Gobionidae; genus Romanogobio; species Romanogobio albipinnatus. The sequence continues at coordinate 4,848,220 of CM042262.1, read as the reverse complement.
TCCGTCGTCTGGCTCGCCGCGGCGGTGTCAAGCGCATCTCCGGCCTGATCTACGAGGAGACCCGCGGAGTGTTGAAGGTGTTTCTGGAGAACGTGATCCGCGATGCCGTGACCTACACCGAGCACGCCAAGAGAAAGACCGTCACCGCCATGGATGTTGTGTACGCGCTGAAGCGGCAGGGACGCACCCTGTACGGCTTCGGAGGATAAACGCCTGAACTCAAGAGAAACCACAAACCCAACGGCTCTTTTAAGAGCCACACACTCCCTCGCATAAAGAGTCATCAATGCTGGATATACATTTCAACCTTTTAAGTATAAACCCGTGTAATGTTTATTTTACAATGAGAATCAATGCTGGCGTTTCTAGAATACGAGACGCATTTCAAGATATTTTATTGAAATGAGCATTTGACATTCAAATGTTCTTATGTCTCTCACAGAGAATTTAACTTTCTATTTAAAGTGATTTGCAGAATCACGAGAATCGCCATGTCGTCGAGACGCTGTTATTTTCATCCCGGAGTCAAATCACCTTTGTTTGGCTTTCCCAGGGACGCTGTAGAGATCATTGATCAAATCACTTTATTGTCACACAACCATATACACAAGTGCAACAGTAGGTGAAATTCTTAGGTGCAGTTCCGAGTAGTGATGGCCAAATGAGGCTTTCTGAACCACTGAGGCTTTCCAGCCCATTGGTTCACCAAAAGGTTCATTTACCCGAAGCCTCATGAAACAGTGTGCTCCCTAGTGACACCTGCTGTGCAAAACAATGTATTGCACACAAATCTATTCATCCTGAGCAACCAAATTGTCATAGTGTGGGCACCCCCTTTTTCTATTGCCTGTGTATTAAATAAAGTATTTTACTCTGCTTGTATTAACCTATGCACACACAACTCACACAACTTTGTGTTCAACTATTCAGTAGTTATTTGGGTTAGTGATGACAGTGAATGCCCCAAATGATTGTAAAGAAATTATTGTGAGTGCAGTGCTGATTGGGAGTGCAATAGTGTAGTGCTTATGGGATTAGGAGTGCAATAGTGCAGTGCTTATGGAACTGGGAGTGCAATAGTGCAGTGCTTATGGAACTGGGAGTGCAATAGTGCAGTGCTTATGGAACTGGGAGTGCAATAGTGCAGTGCTTATGGGACTGGAATTGTGGAACAGCAAACTGCAACAGAGATGGGAAAAGTGTTTACTGGTTTTTATTTAGAAACAACAATTTTTAACAGTATTTGGACTGAGACGGTTTCTCTTTTTGGAAACCACCTCTCCAGCCTTAGAAAACACCCTTTCACAGGGCACCGATGATGCTGGACAACATAAGAACGTCAGTGCCAGCTTGTATAAATTTGGATATATAATAATAATAATATATATATATATATATATATATATATATATATAAAAAATTACGTATTATAGGTATTACAACTAGATATAGGCTAATTTACTCTAATAATCTACTGAACTATGTATAATTTACTCTAATAATCTACTAAACTAAGTATAATGTAATATAATATATAATACAAGCTATGATATATAATGATAACTATGCTGCTACTCGCTACTACATACAACCAACACCTCAACACCAATGCAAACGCCTACTGCAAACCCCACAAGAGGCGCGAGATTTCGAACCACTTTTATCCGGAAGCGATACTCCGAATGAAGCAATGACGTATTCAACAGAAACCGAGGCCTCGTTTGTCATCGTCACGTGATTTTCACGGAAACGATACAAGCCTCGAATCGGGGCTTCATCTGGAACGCCCCTTTTTGCTCGACACAAGCTCCGGAGCCTCGCTTCAGATGTCCCATCACTAGCTAAGACTCGCTCCTCCAGGGCGGGACTGCAGTTCCCCGTCGGCCGTGTTCACAGGCTTCTGCGCAAAGGCAACTACGCTCAGCGGTTTATCTGGCCGCTGTACTCGAGTATCTTACCGCTGAGATCCTGGAGCTGGCTGGAAACGCCGCTCGGGACAACAAGAAGACCCGCATCATCCCCCGTCACCTGCAGCTGGCGGTGCGCAACGACGAGGAGCTGAACAAACTCCTGGGCGGAGTGACCATCGCTCAGGGCGGCGTGCTGCCCAACATCCAGGCGGTGCTGTTGCCCAAGAAGACCGAGAAGGCCGCCAAATCCAAATAAACAGTTTAAATACTGTTTCGGCAAACCAAAGGCTCTTTTAAGAGCCACCAATATTCCGTTGAATTAGACACTTTCCAGTAAACGCTGATTATGTGTAAAAAGTTGTAATCTTAACGTTATTTGGGTCCTAACTCTAAATCTTTAATCTATATATCTATATTGGCCTTAAGGTGGCCAACAGTGTTGCCATGTTTTTGGTTTGTATGAGTTCAAAGTATATAAATCTATCAATTTCTAAAAGAAATGTGCAAAATAATAATTTTATAGAAAAATCTACTTTTGTTTTCCATTGTAGGACAGCGTCGCCATAGCAACATTTCCTTAAGTATTTTGTCTCAAGACTTTGTTTTGATTTTTATAGTTGTAGCTTTTTCGTGTAATAAAAACACATTTTATTCTGAATGCCAAAGCTTAGACTTTAATGCTGGAGACAACAAAGCTGAGAACATCTCACAATTACACTCATAACTCATTTTTATACAGTTTTTAACCTCTGACCTTTTATCCAGGAGTTTGCCACTTTTCATCTTCAGTCTGTCTGAAAATATACAGCTGTTTTTTTCCAACTCTTTCATTCGCTCATCCACAGTTTTGATCAAATCTTCAGCTTCTCCCTAATAGTGGCATGGGCTGTTCTGAAACTATTATGGGATGTTGAAGGCCAAAGAAGAGATGACACTTATGGAGCAAGTTCAGCTAAAGGGAGACGTACAGTGTAGATCAGAGAGGCCTGAAATCATTCATGTTCTATAAATATACCTGACATGTCACATACAAATATACTTTTATACACAATTAATGCATTGCATATATTAATTGTCATTCATTTTCTCTGTTTATGATATAATTATCTTAGTCTAATATCATCTTCGTTAAAAGATCTACTACTTCTTTGTTGGTTATTGACGGCAGCTTGCACCCTTAACCTTGCATTACTGCCATCTTCCGGTTCTAGTTATTCCCCATATACTTTAGTCTTGATATTCTTGTCATTAGTCCCGTTTTAGTCAGAGGGCAAATCAAATATTACATTCCTTGTTCACTCCTACTGCAGTCCATTATACTGTTTATTCCATGTCCTGTTAATACTATTTTGTCCATGTCTTTTATCATATCCATTCTCTAATTCATATTTTGAACAATTAATAATAACATGTTCTACAGTATTTGGCACTTTAAATGAATCTAATAAAACTTGTTTTTTAATGTTAAACGAAGGAGAGGTGTCGTGAGATCAGGGTTAAGGGTTAAATCACATCGTCTCGTGCTGAACTATATCGAGGGGCGGGGCGAGTGGGGGTGGTTTCTGTCAGGTCCTGTAAGCAAATATAATCGGCCTCCTTGTAGAACATTTACTTTTTTCGTTGCTGTCTTTTGACCGACTGAAACACTCTGAATTAATCATGTCTGGAAGAGGCAAAGGCGGTAAAGGACTCGGTAAAGGAGGCGCTAAGCGTCACCGTAAAGTGTTGCGCGATAACATCCAGGGGATCACCAAACCCGCCATCCGTCGTCTGGCTCGCCGCGGCGGTGTCAAGCGCATCTCCGGTCTGATCTACGAGGAGACCCGCGGAGTGTTGAAGGTGTTTCTGGAGAACGTGATCCGCGATGCCGTGACCTACACCGAGCACGCCAAGAGAAAGACCGTCACCGCCATGGATGTTGTGTACGCGCTGAAGCGGCAGGGACGCACCCTGTACGGCTTCGGAGGATAAACGCCTGAACTCAAGAGAAACCACAAACCCAACGGCTCTTTTAAGAGCCACACACTCTCTCACATAAAGAGTCATGTCGCAGCAATGCTGGTGATGAGGAAAAAGAAATACAAAAACTTTTGATTGAAAATAACTGCCATGTATACATATTTATTTATTTTATATATATATATATATATATATATATATATATATATATATATATATATATATATATATATATAAAATCATCTGTGAGGTTGTATTTCATAAACAACTGCAGAAGTTAGGAGTGATTTGATTTGACCCGTTAAACTTGTTTTATATGCACCGTAATTGGTCCGGGTTTTTATGGGCTATATATATAAATTAACAATACTGTTCTGAATAAATAACAGAAATGTGAAAAGAAAATATTGGCGTTCCATCACATAATTTAAGGTTCTAAGGTGTTTTAATGCTGTATAATTGCATTAAATCAGCTCTAATAATGTGTATTTCAGAGAAGAAAACTGTCTATTGCAATTCAAAGTGATTTACAGAATCAAGAAAAAAGTTAAAATTGGGGGAAATTAAATGTTAGTGTGAAAGGGGCTTTTGTGTAGGAGGGAATTTCTGGTACGTTTTTTAAAAAAGGGATCTTATTACTTTATTTTAAAAATGAGTTTTCAGATTACACTTTCTTGCAGAATATTAGTCTTTTCAAACTTTTATTAAATACAAAGAGCGGGAAAGGAACAAAGGAAACGAGATCTTGTGGGTCTCATTCAAACATAAAGCGGTAGGCGGGGCTAATATTTGCCCGCCCGTGATTGGCCCTCGTTCCTCTTGTGATGCTTTGAATTGTCCAATGAAATACGAGTTTATGGGTTCAGCCTATGAAATAAGCCAATCAAAGAAGTCATATATCTGAGTAAATTAGCATACGGCGGTGAATAAAACCCTCTGTTTCGCTCCTCAGCGCACATTGACTCTTCGTCATCATCATGCCTGAACCAGCAAAGTCCGCGCCGAAGAAAGGCTCCAAGAAGGCCGTCACCAAGACCGCCGGTAAGGGAGGAAAGAAGCGCAGAAAGTCCAGGAAGGAGAGCTACGCTATCTATGTGTACAAAGTCCTGAAGCAGGTTCATCCCGACACCGGCATCTCCTCCAAGGCGATGGGCATCATGAACTCTTTCGTCAACGACATCTTCGAGCGCATCGGCGGTGAGGCGTCTCGTCTGGCGCACTACAACAAGCGCTCCACCATCACCTCTAGAGAGATCCAGACCGCCGTGCGTCTGCTGCTGCCCGGAGAGCTGGCCAAACACGCCGTGTCCGAGGGCACAAAGGCTGTGACCAAATACACCAGCTCAAAGTGAGGTGACCTCCGACCTTAACCCCCCAAAGGCTCTTTTAAGAGCCACCCATCTTCTCATTTAAAGAGCTGTTTTGTATCTTAATATTTATATCCTTTTTGTTGTTAATGTGAAGTGACATTATTTTAATTATGGATTAAAAAATAATAATAATTAAACCAAGCATTTTTCAGAATGCCAATTGTGATCAGATCATTCACTCTGTCCTGAATTAAAAGAAATAAAGTAAGCTTGTCATGTTCTTTTTGTGTAAATGGCCAACTATCACAGTTTTTCCCAACTTGTGTAAAGCTCATCCACACCGAACCAGAACCGTTCCTTTCATTTGACGTGCGCTCAAAAGTGAAGTTTTGCCTTCCAACAACAGGATAAATAACTAAAATATAGATTTGGATTTGCAGAAGTACTAACAAATTAGATGTCTAAATACTTGTATTCTACATAACTGTTCTTAACTCAATTTATAAACTTTTTGTTTTAATTTCATCAGCAGATAAAAGTTAAATGCAAAGACTATTTCCCTGGATGTACTCATCCATATGCGTGTTTGAGTAAAATATATTCTATAAACTACTGACATTTCTTCAAAACTTTCAAATTTATTTACAGACAATCTCTCTTCATTAAATTGACATGCTAAATAAGTTATATAGTATGTGCTCTCTGTTCATTTGAACTAAAATAGATGAGAGGGCCACCTCTCCCTTTATGAGTGAATTATGTTGAAACAATCTAATATTTATAAGTAATCAGCTAAAAAAAAAAGCGGGTATATGCTACAAATTAAGTTTATCTAACTTGTTTGTTGGTTGAAGATAATTTAATTAGAAGTTGTGACAACTCAAAAAGATTGATGCAAACTGTGTTTAATTAGTTTGTTTCCTGGACTGGTCAGAAAAATATAATCCTGTGCCAAATCCAGTCCATCTGTGCTCCAGGACTCTGTTTGCACACGTTAACTACTTGCTCACTCCTGTTATCAACGGCAAAGGCTTAATGGAAAGACATAAGCAAGTTACTTTGTTTTCCATTTTATTGACTGACGGCTTTTCTGTCCCTATGTTAAGAGAAATGAGAAGGTGCAAAGGCGTGTGTGTGTGTGTATGTGAACATGATGGTTACTGTCGTTCTGGACTAAATGTGAGCATTTACTCATCTCACTGGCAAAAAGCACATTTAGTATTCCTCAAAAATAATAAAAACAGTTAAAGGCAAACTCAGAATATTATGCAAACATGCAATAGTTAAATATGGAAAATAGTAGGGGTGTGACGAGACCGCTCACAAGATGAGATTTTTACACAGTATTTTAAGAAATCCTCAATGACGAAATACGTGACTAAAAAAAATGTTTGCAGGTGCATTTGAAATGTTTTTACTCATCATCTAGAAATGATTATCATTTCAGTTCTACTTTATGAGTATGAATTATCATATGCAGTAAAAGACAACAATACTCAAGCACTAAAGGTTTTGCCACAAACTCAACTGACTGGCTTCTCTCCTGTATGATCGTCTCTTCAGACCTTAGAACTGCACAGGATTTATGAGCTTCTACAACCTTCTAACTGAACTCCTTTCCACAAACTGATTGTAGATGTTAAGTGCAACCATAATAAAAGTACTATTTCAATATTCAAAGTGCAAATAGAGACCAACATTTTTCTCCAAGCATGATACAGAGCTAAGAGATGGTTACAACTACACAACCTAGCCTAAGATAGTTTTCATATTGGTAGATAGATATTCGCATGCCCCAGGGAGCCGATTTCAAACATTTGAATGCACACTCGGGTTTACTTTCACTTTCAATTTCCCAATCGTGTGTACTCTCTGGGGGCCGGTTTCATCAAAATGCATGTTGACTAAATTCAAGCATTAAAGCAGCACTAGGTAACTTTTGCTCTCGGGGTCCCCCTACAGTTGGGAAACAGTATTGTCCTCTACTACTGTCGTAAACTCTGTCATCCTACCCAGGGGATGCATCTCACGTGCATTTGTTGAGATGACAGCTATGATAGCCCTGAACACTGCAGTTGTTCACATGCAGGTGTTCTGCTCCTGTGAAATGTCTTCATCCCAGGTACAGTGGCATATGTTTCAGCATGTCATATGAATATCATTTCATGGGTTTATTATTTTTTTTTCAAACGCCAAATGATCGCGATGCTCACGTTTACAAGCCAGCGTCATTATAGTAGTCTATTGGTTACCGTTTTACAGAATCTATATGATACTTCAATTCAATGTTTGAGTGCTAGGTAATAACCATATATCGTCAATATAATATCAAGCTACCATAGATCAATCTTCACATTTGAAAAGTCGATTTGCATAGCTTGAGGCAAGACAAATAAACAAATATCACAGACATGTTAGGTATTGTAACGAGTAGGAAAATAGTGTGGCCTCTTTAAGTGCGTTCGCCCCGGTTGGAGCGCCTGCGTTCTGTGTGTGTGTGTGTGTGTGTGTGAACACTGCGCCTCGAGCTCCCATGTGTGCGGATTATTTTCTGTCTTCTGTTGCTAACATTAATTTATTTTTGTTTTGTTGAGTAATGCTGTGGACGGAAGTGGAGTTTGTGCCGGACTCTTGTGGGGGGTTCCCGCGGGGAATAAAGTGCGGGCTGTTTGATGTCAATCGCCTCCGTGTTTGCATCGACTCCAGTTGCGTTGAGTGAGCTATCCGTATTTTTCACCCGGACACACGCGTTACAGTATCCTAAAATATGATTTTGTACGTCTTATGTATTTACTTGCGAGAATGTAGCCCCTACCAAACTTGTACACGCCGTTTAGACATAGGCTTACATAGGTTAACCCTAACCCTTGCACGTCCGAATTTAAGGAAGTGACGTATATGCCGTAAAGCAGTCGAATTTTGTAGTTCTTTTTTTTCTCGGGTTACTACCCGAAACCCGAAGTTTAAAAGTACGATTAAAAACGATACAGACCCCGTCAGGCTATGGCAGACGTGTCATTCAACCTATTGTAAGTCGATGTATCATCACAAGAGTTTTGAAAATATATTATGAAGGTTGAAAAGTTACCTAGTGCTGCTTTAAAGAGAAAACAGTGTCTTCACTTTTATCTTTTTCCACATTCATTTTCCACATATAATTGAATGAGGAAAGGAAAACAAAAGAAAACAGCAACAACAGACTAGCATGTTGACTACTTGAACATAAATTTTGCTCTCCTTTCTTTCTGGCCAGCAAATTTCTCAATGACTCTCTGATCAAAGTCATCTCAGTAGTGTCATGACGTTTGCATTTTTCAGTCAGATATTTGAGGTCTCTTACCCCCATTGTTGTCCACAAAACTTCAGTACCAACACTTTGAAATAAAAGACAGGGAAAGCAATAAAGGGCATTGCTAACAACACATCCAGCCAGCCAGCCACCTCTGTTTCTCATAACAAGCGTGTGAAGCTCCGAGTGCAGCTGCGTCCTGTCACTGGTCTGCTGCTGGATTTGTAAATCGCGTTGGTCCTTTCCAGGATCCTTTATCCTTTAGTTTTCTTCCAGCGAACGCCTTGTGAAAGAATTTGGTTTAACTGCTGCCATCTCTACGAAAGTGATCATCCTAATAAGGTAATTCAGGTCACATGCTGCCCGTAGATTTTTGTACTCAGATAGACATCCATTTGTCCGGCGTCCCTCGCCCATGAAACCGCGTGAAACATATTGAAGAACATATAAAATAGTTAACCTATCAAGGCCAGTTTTTATTAAATGCTGAGGCTCTTACTAACAGCCGGCACATCGTATGAGTAAACCATTTTTTTTTTCAATTTTATATAATCTTTGTATACATGTATATTTCTGGAATTTTGATGGGGGCGGCGCCCCAGCGCCCTTTATTGACCAGCCGCCACTGGTGGCATATTCTATCCTAACTTCACCCCCACACTCCATCATGGCAATAAGACAAGAAATCTCGTCACATTCTCTCTCGTGGCACAAGATCTCGTCACACCCCTAGTAAATAGCACAAATATACTTTATGTATTTAATCTCACTTTATTATTGTCTTTGCTGCTGACACTTGATGATCCAATTCCACCATACTAATAAGCAAAAACGACTTTAGATAAACATCACATTTGTATTTATTTTTTTATTTTATTTGTATTGCCAAAGTAAGAGAGTTGCATCATATTCTGCATCCGGCCCATGTGAGAAATAGTAACACAAAAAGTAGCATTTCACTTTCCATAAAAAATAGCAAAGCAATTAGTAACTTTTTAGGCAGTAATGCAATATTGTAAAGCATTACTTTTAAAAGTAACTTTCCCCCCCCCACACTGCAGGGAGTGGCTTCAATGAGGAGGTTATTAATAATTGGCAAGTTGAAATTAGGCACAACATCAGAACAAAGAGGGGTGATGGATTCCGCAAGTTAGTCAGGTAGCAAAGGTAATGGGACATATGCAGAGTCTCAGAATTTACATAGAAATGTTATGCACTGAACGCAGATGATCTGTTAGTTCAAATGTGCATTAAGGTGATGGAAACAGTTTATTCACACACTGATGATGTGTTGTGTAGTCTACGGTCAACAGTTAGTGGTATTCTAACAAAGTGTAAGCAATTGGGAACAAAAGCATCTCAGCCACAAAGTGCCACGTAAAAATCACAGAGCGGGGTCAGCACATGCTGAGGCGCACGGTGCGTCTAAGTCGCCAACTTTCTGCAGAGTCAACAGCTACAGACCTCCAAACTTTCAGTAAGAAAGGTCCATAAAGGAATGGATGAGCGAGTTTGGTGTGGAAGAACTTGACTGGCCTGCACCTCAACCCGATAGAACCCCTTTGGGATGAATTAGAGCAGAGACTGCGAGCCAGGCCTTCTCGTCCAACATCAGTGCCTGACCTCACAAATGCACTTCTAGAAGAATGCATAAATGTATCCTGCCTTTGATATCCCACAATCCTATGCATTCCATTCGGTGACAGCTGAGCTAGAAAAAGAAAGATGACGTCTGAAAGTTGTGGTTGTTGGTCAGTTTGTGTGCAAATGTAAGTTTTTGACCAATGTTTTCCAATTCTGATATAATTTCTAGCGAGAAATTACTACTGTAGTAATTAAATATTTATTTAATCATTACCAAAGCTTGCTATATTTTGCTGTAGATCATTAAACTGTTACGCTGCCTCAGAAGTCTGTCCGAAATCAGTTTTGTGAGGTGCATTCATGCGCAAACACTGCCTGCAGAGTCATTGTCTATAAGGCAGCGAGTCAACAAGTCACTGCCTAAGTCTTCGGATACAGCCCTCATCTGCCCTCATTGTCCGGTCTTGTTCATATGAAGTGGACTACTTACATTGTCTCCAGCGTTTGTCTCATCTTCCTTACCTGTCTCCCTGTGGAAAATAATTACCCTTATACTCACCACAACCCAGGGCCAGATTTACCACCGGCCCAATTGAGCTGGTGCCCGGGGCCCTCCGACCTCTAGGGGGCCTCCAAGACGCCACTAACTGTGTGGCTTCATCCCTTTTTTTAATTTAAAATTAAAATTAAATTTATGAAGGACATCGAGGACATCGAAAAAACAAACGACATGGATAAAAAATGGTGGAGCCACAAAACGGAAAGTAAAAAGGGAGAAAGATTTAATTAGCATTATTCCAACCATCTCCACTTTTCAAAAGCCGGCTCGATGCAGATAAAGAGCCTGCACAGCGCCGGCGGTGACGGGTAGGTTAGTGTAGGCTACATTGCCAGTTTGACAGCCTCAAAATGTAGGCCTATCTATTACTTTTCCCCCTTATTAAAAACCCTGATTAGATGCCCGGATCGGCGCAGAAGCCTTCCGAATCTGCGTCCACCGACCCACCTCCTAAATAAATAATTTTTCTGATTTAGCTCGAGCGAGCTAGAGGCAAGCCCAGCACCTTTCATAAACTAAACTTTTCATAAGATTTCACCAGCCATCTGTCCCCGTACGATATGTTGCTTTTTAAATCATGTAATGTTGTTGTATTAATGTTGACTGTTCATTTGTATGACCAGATACGCGTTTTCGAGGCTTATCAATGCATAGCCTAATATGTGGGACTCATTCTCTAGTTGAGGGTACATTCACGTAATATTTCACATATTTTAAAAGCAGCATATTGACTATATCTTTCGTCTTTTCCCATCAGATCACTGCAGAAGTATCGCTTTGTTGTTTTTAATCTTTAAGCTGATTTTTAATCGTTAGGCTGATTAAATCACTATTTTATGTGATTAAAAAGCGCTTATTTATGCATTTTACATAAACTATTTGCTCAAGTAGCTACTAATAATCATATAATCTAACTTGCAGGCCTATTATTGCTATTATTATTATTATTATTATTATTATTATTATTATTATTATTATTATTATTATTAGTTAATTAGTATTATAAGTCAAACTAAAACTAAGAACATGAAAATATGTTAACTCAAGTAAAATAAAATATATTTTTATTTCAGCTAGTCATTTGTCATTTCCATTTAGTTTAACTTGATTTAAACAATCCTAAACAATGTTGATATTGAAGGATATGGAAACAAATATAGTGAATGTAGGCTATGCAATATATTATGTGCAAAAAGTTGGTTAATGCTTTTCACTAAATTAAATTCACTAAAGGCTAAACTTTAGTAAAAATTAAAATAAAACAAAAGCACAAACTAAATATTAGCCTGCATTTGAATACCCCATTATAATGGTCACTTTTATAAAAATATATATGTAGGTTTAAAATTCTCCAACAACAAATCATTTAGTGATATGTAGCCTATATTTTAGTCCATCGGGCATAGGCCCTTTTTAGGGGGGCTTCAGCCCCCCCTAAACTTCTGCCCAGCCCCCCTAAATGTGTGATTAACCTTTATAACATATGAAACTGGTGGGAGGCTACAGTTAGGCTTCGTCCTGTCTGTTAATCTGCGTTAATCAGCGTGTTCTTCAATCCGCAGCGGCGTCGAGCAGAGCGTGCGTCAGAAGCAGAGGTGTGTGTGTTGATCTGAGCTCTCATTGGTCTGTCACCGCTCGCCAATGTCAAAATATTTGAGAAAACCAATCAAATCAGAGTAGGCGGGCTTAATGTTCAAAGACGCTGCTGATGCTGCGTTCTATTATTTATCCGTGTCGGAGCTCCGACTAGGAAGACAGACGTTACCTAGCAACACGCACCAACACGCCCCCTTTCCTCGGATTTTGCCGCTCGGAAGTTCGGACAACCGTGAGGACACCGAGCAAGAATTCCGAATCGGAATACAAGATGGCTGCGGCCTGTGTGACTTTTAAGTATGAATTGTTTTCATTGTTTTTGGACCGATTTAGTTGTTTAACCCTTAACTGTCACCGTCCCGCTGGCGGGACGCCTATGTTTGCTTCAATATTTTACAATTAAATCCTTATCTAATCATGACAACCTCCTAAATATATATGTCACCCCTGTTTTTTTTTTTTAAAAATGATGTAGGAAAAGTAATAAATGAATTTATGACAAGAGTGCACCTCAAAAAATCTACACGAGAATCAACATGAGATTGCTTCAATTACTGGCATGATGTAAATAGTTTGTAGTGTTCAGAAGTTGTGAAAAATTGTATATAGTTGTAAATAGTTTATAAATAGTTGAAAAATTGGAAATTATTTATGTTTCCAGTATTTTTATTTCATTATTATTTTCTTTCATACTAGTCGTATTCGTGTTTCTGTTGCAATTTGTATAGAATAGTGAACATGTTTGTGAAATGTTTTGAAAAAAGTAAAAAAAAAAAAAAAGTTTTTTTTTAATCTCTCTCTGTGTTTGTGCTGAGGTGTCAGATGATATATTAACAAAAAATTTATATATTATATATAATATTATATATAAAACATAGGCCTATATATAAAAAAAAAGTGTGATAAAATGATAACTGTAAAGCATACTGCCCAAAAGATACATAGTGTAATATACATCGTTTGATTTTTAGTGTTTATTGATGGGAAGATGGAGCTGTACTGGGACCAGGAGAGGGCCCGGCCCTTTCATGGGCCCTTGTTCCAACAACAGGCCAACCCCACAGCAGGTTATTACTTGGACCAGACACTCATGACCTCGGTGAACATAGTGTGCATTGAAAGCACAGGTGAGATACTAATGCACATACACTGTTTTAAACCCTGAGGACTGTGCTAACTGTGCTAATCTTTCTTTCTTTTTCTTTTCTGATTCAGATGGGAGCCACCACCCCACTGCCTTCAAATGCCCCACTGCCTACCACTGCCACTGCCTCACTTGTCACCAATGAGATTTTCTTGAGGGATCAAACATTATTTCTCATTGACCTCATGCGGCTGCAAATGGAGGCAGAGGGTAAGGGCCCTCCCAGGTCCCTCCATGACCTGAACCAGCGCCTGAAGCTGGCCAGGAAGTCCAAGAAGCTGCTGTGGGAGGATATTGCTGGCAAGCTAAGCCACCATTTCAAGCAGACCTTTGTGCCAGACAAGGTGGCTCGGAAATGGAACACATTGGTGGAGGCATACAAAAAAGTAAAGGACAACAATTCGTCCACAGGGAGGGGGCCTAGTAGATTTCAGTTTTTTGCGGAGATGGATGACTTCTGCAGGTCTCTTAAGCACCGCCACTTGCACTTCATCCTGCCAAATGCCTGCTCAACGATGACCCTCCCCCGACTGATGTTGTAATTTTGCTGGTGGTCAGCATCGGTGAGGGCCCCGTTGTCACGCTTAGGTGTTACTATGAAGGGGAAGGCCTGACCAATATAGGCACTGTCCCCGAACAGACGATAGTCCCCCATCTTCTCCTGCCATTCGGTGTAAAAAGTGGAGCCCCACAGCATCCTGGCATCGTGCACCCTGCCTGGTGGTCCGGCAAAGATGTCAATGAAGCGGCCTTCATCATTGACAATTCCCTGGAGGAGGACAGAGTAGTAGGACTTCCTATTAATGTAATCCCCTCCTCTGATGGGTGGCCTCTGGACCCTGATGTGGCAACCATCTATCGCCCCAATGACTCCATCTAGGCCAGAGATGCGCTGGAAGACAGCAGAAGACATCCTCTTCTCACAGCCAGTGTTGCCAACTATTTTCAAAAGAAAGTAGCTAAAGCCTTGCCAAAAAGTCGCTAAATGTCGCTAGATGACGTCATGCGTAAATTAGCATATTTGTGACGTCATCACGTCATACTAGATTGCGTACTTTCTTGCGTTCTGCCTGCCTGCCTAATGTGCTTTCTCAACAAATTCTCACTAACATAGCCTATTGTACTGTATTTTAATATGATATTGCTGACTGGCCCAATAAAGCTGTTCTCATTTCTCATCTCAATGTAAGTGATAAGCACATGAGAAGAATGGAAATCAAAACGGTCAAACTCTTTAAATTTAAAATTAAAGAGAAGCAGATAACAGTTTGGTCCGTGGCAACACTGTGCTCATTTGTAGCTCGCTCATTCATTCACGTCTGTGTTGCCAACTCAACTCCTCAGTAAGGAAAATAGCTATTGGCTGTCCTCTAAGGCTAAATGACACCATCGCCTCACATGCATATTGACCATGTGCATTGTGCATTTTGATGGACGATGTAGGAGAGAGAGGAATAAAATAAAAGAACATTTTACATCCCGCGTGCTGAATGTAAGCCAGGGCGGGATCTTCCCGCACATGTGCGATTCATATGCAGTCTGGACGTGGAGGGGTGAACATCTCCTGCTCTGACTACTGCTGCGCGAGGACTGGTTCGCCTGTGAGTGCTTTGGGATGGGGGTGGGGGCTGTGGCAGCACCCGCTGCTCTTTGAGAAGAGTAAGAACGATATGTGCTTTCACTTTAGAAAGTCTCCAAAAGTCTCCAATAACTTCAGAAAAAGTCGTTAGATTTGTCGCTAGTCGCTTTTTTGAAAATGTGTCGCTAGAGGGGTCTGAATACTCGCTAAATATAGCGACAAAGGCACTAAGTTGGCAACACTGCTCACAGCCCCTTGGCCAAGACACAAAGTTTGTGCCAATCCCTGACATGATGGTCAGCACTTGAAGGATGGCTCTGTGCGTCGCTGACTGGGAAGCATTACATTTATCAGATATCTCTCTGAAGCTGTTCTGGTTGGCCATATACCAGAGAAACATGAGGACCTTTTTGGGAACAGGCAAGGGGGGAAGTCCATGGCTGTGTTCGGTGTGCAGGCCCCCCTCCTGAAGCAGTCGAAGGAGCTGCTCAAACCTGGCTCTTCTGATCCGGAAATGACGGGCAAATGTATTGTCATCCATATCCAGCATGATCTCCCACTCCATTCCAGACTTGAGGATGATCTGCTGCCTGGACAGCAGCACAGCTGATACCACAGCCCTGCGTGAATGAGAAAAAGAAATAGAGATTAAAAAAAACTTTTTTGGGGGGGTATTGCATCACAATAAGTGTATTGTGATTGTCAAAACATTTTATTAACTAAACTGAATTTTAGTATGTTTAGTGACAACACGTTACAATGTTTACATGGTACAATTTCTGGTAAGTTAAGTTTTTTTTTTTTTTTTCAATTAAATTATTGTGATTTGATTATTTTTCTATTAAAAGAAAAATTCGGAAAAACCGACAGACTAGACAGAGCAGGTTACTTATGATATAAAAAAATCTCAGCTATCAGATTCTGTCACTTTTATATCTAGCTAGAGATGATCGGAGAAAATGGAAGTGTGTGTGAAAAGTGTGTCAATCGCGTGAGTCTCACGGTGAATGCGTGAGAGTTGGCAGCTCAAAGTTTGCATCTTGCACAAGTTGTCAAAAACATGCAATCATTACATTTAGCTTTTAAGTGCATCTATTTATGACGACAAAAAGCGTTCTGTAGGAGAGCAATACTGCAAGGAGTAGCCATCACCATCAAAATGATCTACTATAACGTGGCTCAAACTTGACCAAACATACTGAAATATGAGCAAGCATACCTTCTGCGTCTTGTGCTCTCTTCCTAGAGTTCTTCCTCTGTGTTGTGTAGGTGAAGCACATACTTATTTTGGAGCGCCTGGTACTCGGCCAGTGCTACCATAGCAACAGCTTTCCGGGTGGTGTCCATGTTTTTCTCAGACTCAGACGCGCAAAACATACCAGAACGCTTGAAGTGTGGAAGTGACGTCATATCCGAGGGCCGAGTCGGATCGTTGACCATAATAGAACGCAGCATAAGGCTGAGCGTGAATTTTAGCAGCACGACTTCAAGTGTGAAGTAGCTAAACTAAACGTTTTATATTTGACTGAGCTGCTTCTTTAAATCAGAAATGTTAAACAAATGACAAAAATATTCAGCCAAATTAATAAACTTTTGTCTAATTTCGCCATTTTCAATTGAATAGGCCAATGTAATGTCATTTATAATATAATTAACAAATAAGAAATATTAACAAAGCCGTTTTCGTCCGATTAGGCATAAGATTAATAGTATTGAATGTGTGCATATTGTAAATTAATAATTCCATTTGTAGCATGCAGTAAATAAAAAATATCAGCTTTTTTTCAGCCTGTATTGGGCAGATTAATAATGAATGTGTGCATATTGTGAATTAATTTAATAAATGTAGTTACCTAGCTTTCCTAATAGCCTTCAGTAAATTAACATGTCTACAAAAAAATTCATAAAACATATAAATATCAGTTAAACATATGTTTACTGTGTTCCCTGATGAAAATGGAAAAAAATGTATCAGTCATATCTGCCCACTGACATGGTTTTCCAGCTGTTGTTATCTAATTTTTTGGCGTTCAGAATATCTTAAAATGCACATATGTAGATCATAGAAATCAAAATTTTCTCGGGAGAGCAAGCCCCCCTAACTACCTCACATTTGAGATCTCAGTAATTATAAACCTGTCTACATTGTATGATTAAGGGATGTACAATATGGTCATGCAGAATAAGTCATTCATATTTGCTTTATAAGTAATAATAAACAGCCAATATCCTAATATGCATACTAATAAGCTACTAGTTAATAGTGAGAATTGGACCCTAAACTAAGATGTTACCATTTTTTTTTTCATACCCTCACTGGGGGCTGAGCCCCCCTAAAATGAAAATCCTAGAATTGCCCCTTTTAGTCAGAATGATTGCGCTACAATTCTATTGTGCTTTGTTTGATTCTATTAAATTGTGCACGCTCATTCACGGAAGCTTGAATTTTAGCGGAGATTCACTTGCAGAAAGCTCGTCCTCTCCTGACAGTAGGGCTGCACAATTAATCGAATTTGTAATCGTGATTACAATTACGGAGGCCACAATTATGTAATCGTTCAATAAAATATAATCGCAATTAGAATAAAAAGTAACTTAGGCTATAGGCCTATTATTCTGTGTAGCTACTTAATGTTTTTTTGTTTTTTTCTACAGTTATATTACATTTTTCCCCATTGTTTTAATTTTTAGTTTTAGTATAACATTACCACATGCATATATCGTTAAGTCATTTAGCAGACGCTTTTATCCAAAGCGACTTACAAATGAGAGCAATAGAAGCAGCTAGAACAGTCAAGGGCAACAGTAGGTAAGTGCTGTAACAAGTCTCAGTTAAAGCTGTAGTCTACGATGTTGAAAATCAGTCGAGAAAGCCAGAATTTTTAAAAAACCCATCCCACCCCTCCACACGCACACCCTTCCCCTCTGTGCTACCTGATCCCTCCCACCGGGAAACGACCTGAACAACGTCACTCAGTCAAGCAGGAGTAAACATCGGAACAGAGATGTACCATGTGCGATTTGAGTTCACGCCCACGCAAGATTAGCAACACATGCAATGTTCTATCGGCTCGAACAGAAAACCGCTAACGTTAGGACTATTGAAACAGTCAAGCACTTCAAGAAATATAATTACTTTGACCCGTGATAGGCGATGCTAAACGGCTAACATTCCAATGCCGACCGGCAGCATGATCATGTTGTCAGACTGATAAAAAGCTATTTATGTAATACACCACACCATAAAAGTATAAATAAATGTTTACCGTCTCAACAAAAAGTCAGCGTCGGTTTTAAGTCCAAAGGTTTCTCTGAAGCTTCCTCCAACGGGCAATGGTAGACCCTATATTGATTCGGCTTTGAGTCCGGCGTTCTTCACATTTTTTTAAAATCTCTGCTCTTTCCTCAATTGACTTTCTCTTTATTCCAACCTTGACTGTTGGGGCGAGCAGGGGCCGCTTGCTGCTGTCTTTTTGTTGGTTTTTCTCCATTGCTGAGTTGATGCTGCCTACTTTTCCGCGAAATTTCTTGTCGCAGGAGGGGGCGGGGTGTGGTGCGGTGGGTGGAGACGCGAGTGGAGCAGGGATTGGATGAGAGCAGTTAACCAATGTAAGCTGTCCGGCCTGACAGCTTACATTGGTCAATTTCTCTGCGGGTGTACACCCAATAGAGTGAATGGATTTTTTTCATTCTTTTTTCTCTTCATATTGTTAGGATTGTACTGTAGAACCATAACCAGCATCTAAACAAGGTTATTAATAATGAACAATCTTTTAAATCGTAGACCATAGCTTTAATCTAACACAGAACACACAGGACAGAACTTTTTATTTTATTATTATTATTTTTTAAATAAATTAGACAGAAAATGAATAGAATGTTAAGTGCTA
Source organism: Romanogobio albipinnatus (assembly GCA_023566225.1). Classification (NCBI taxonomy): domain Eukaryota; kingdom Metazoa; phylum Chordata; class Actinopteri; order Cypriniformes; family Gobionidae; genus Romanogobio; species Romanogobio albipinnatus. The sequence goes on along the minus strand of CM042262.1, from coordinate 4,829,400 downwards.
TTCTTGATTGGTCAGGTGCTGCTGGAAGAGATGTGTCTTTAGCTGTTTTTTGAAAATGGCTACAGACTCGGCTGCTCGAATTGAGATAGGCAGGTCATTCCACCAGGTGGGGGCAGTCCAGGAAATGGTCAGTGAGAGCGATTTCATGCATCTTTGGTATGGCACAACAAGGCGTCGTTCACTGGCAGAACGTACGCTCCTTGAGGGTGTGTAAGTCTGAACAAGCGAGTTTAGGTATATTGGTGCAGAGCCAGTGGTTGCTTTGAAGGCGAGTACCAGTGTCTTGAATTTGATGCGAGCGGCTATTGGCAGCCAGTGGAGACCGATGAAGAGAGGCGTGACGTGCGCTCTCTTCGGCTCGTTAAAGACCACCCTCGTCGCTGCATTCTGGATCAGTTGCAAGGGTTTGATAGTGCATGCCGGAAGGCCCGCTAGAAGAGCATTACAGTAGTCCAGTCTGGAGAGAACAAAAGCTTGGACCAGGAGTTGTGTGGCCTGCTCTGATAGGAAGGGTCTAATCTTCCTAATGTTGTATAACGCAAATCTGCAGGACCGGGTTGTTGCAGTAATGTGGTCAGTGAATTTTAGCTGATCATCAATCACAACTCCAAGATTCCTGGCTGTCCTGGACGGAGTTATGGTTGATGATCCTAGCTGAATGGAGAGATTGTGATGAAGTGCAGAGTTGGCTGAGACCACAAGCAGTTCTGTCTTTGCAAGGTTAACTGTGTTACCAGTTATTTTGAAGCCCTTAATATAAGCTTGTGTCATGTTTAGGACAAATTGTTTTTTTTAAGCTGTATGAGTTTGGGCCACGAGTTCTGGGGGGCCTCCGATTTTGTGCCCAGGGGCCTCTGCTTTCTAAATCCGTGCCTGCCACAACCGGTGAGGTGTGTGCGCTCACACACTCTTCCATCCACAATCTCCTACACCTGCAAACAAAGGAAAGTCTAGTTACATAACTTCACTCTCTTCAAAGTATATTGAACTGAATACTCACTCTTTTTGCCTGTCTGCTCTGAGCTGTGAATAAACTGTCCGTTAACCCCATTTATCCACAGGGATTTCAAAAAGTCTTTGCTAAAGCGGTATAAGCCATGAAACAAGCCAACCAGCTACGAGGTGAATAATAACATTACAAACTTTGATTTGAACTTAACGGCTTTGCATGCTTGAAATGCATGCTTGAAATGCATGCTTGAAATATAACACTACTCATTTTAAAATGTTGATTATATTTGAATATATATGCATATTTTGCAATAAACTTAAAATATATTAAATATTTTGAGAGCTTGGGGAGACCAACTCAAAGGGAGTGGGCAGAGCTAACAAGATCTTTTGGTGAGTTTTGCTTGTTTCTACTTTCTGATTGCTGTATTTTTCTGTACAGCATTATCGGTAATGTAGTTTTTGCAAGGAAAACAGATCAATTTAGCTCAAAGGGAATTATTCGTTTATTTTATAGGAAATTTTGACAAAATCACTTATTTTACGGCCGAACAAATGAATCGTCCAGCGCTAAATTGAACGGGCCGTAACTGTCAGCTCTGAGGCGGACATTATCCAAACTATAGTGAAAACGATACTCGGTTACTTAACGTAACCTCGGTTCTCTCTAGAAGAGGGAACGAGTATTGCGTAAGTTACTTACGCTACGGGGAAGTATTCTTTCTTCGAGATTCTGAAAAACCACAAAATTATCCTTAATTTTTGTAATATTGTCAACGCAGTGCGGCAGCCAGGCAGACCATAGCAGGCTATTCCAGCGTGTCTATTGGCTGCACGGCCGGCAACTGCTGCAGCCTATCGGCGAGCCCGCGTGACGTTGCATCCAATGAGGGCGCTCCGAGCCCTTCTCGCCTAATTTGCCTACAGGCAGGGCGTGGCCACGTGTATATAAGCAGGGCTCGCAGGCTGGAAATTCGGTTTTCGTAGTCTGAAGCGTAAAAGCCTGTGGGGCGCACGGCAAGGAACGCAATACTCGTTCCCTCTTCTAGAGAGAACCGAGGTTACGTTAAGTAACCGAGTATCATTCTCTTACGAGATGTTCTCTCGTATTGCGTAAGTTACTTACGCTACGGGAACTCTTTGTCCACGCCGTGCGCGCCGAGCATATAGCATATGTTTCCCAGGGAGACCGGGGAAAATCAAAGCTGGGAACAGGTGGCCGGTAGAGAAAACGGGCCAACACATGTAAAAGACCACTTCATTGTACTGATAGGTGAACACAACACCCTATCTAGCGAATAAGGGGAGCGGCACTACCGGTCTCTTAAAAATTCACATAAGCACAATACCGAACGTATGACCAGTACGCAAGCGTTGTCTGCACAGAATCACTGGGCAGAGCAAACAGCCCACTCAAACTGATAACACTTTAGCCTGCAAGGCAGGAACTTCCATGTTGTAAAATCTCATGACTGTAGACGGGGAGGCCCAGCCTGCCGCCATACAGATATCGTGGATGGAAATCCCTCTGGCCCAGGCCCACGAAGAGGCCATGCCTCTAGTGGAATGGGCTCTAACTCCTAGCGGGCACTGCAGGTGTTTGGAGGCGTAAGCTGCTGCAACCGCGTCCACTATCCACCTGGACAGGCTCTGTTTCGAGGCGGCGAAACCCTTAGTGCGCCCACCGAACGAAACAAAGAGCTGCTCAGAACGCCTAAAGGCGGCGGAGCGTGTGACATAAACTCTCAATGCCCTGACAGGGCAGAGGACGTTGCCATCGTCCCACTCATCGGATGCTGGCAGAGCCGAGAGGGAGATGACCTGCGCCCTAAAGGGAGTTCCGATCGCTTTGGGGACATAACCATGCCTCGGCCTGAGGATGACCTTTGAGTCATTCGGACCGAATTCGAGACACGGCGGGCTCACAGAGAGCGCGCGCAGATCCCCCACGCGTTTTACTGAAGCCAGAGCTATCAGAAACACAGATTTGAGTGAAAGGAGCTTTGGTTCCACAGCCTCGAGCGGTTCAAAGGGATGCGCCTTCAGGGCCTCCAAGACCAAGGACAAATCCCAGATAGGAACCGAGGGGGGGTCGCGGGGATTCATCCGTCTAGCTCCTCTGAGGAAACGGATAATGAGCTTGTTCCTTCCTAGCGCGCCGCAGAGCGTTGTCTGAGCGAACGCTGCGATAGCCGCCACATACACTTTGAGCGTGGAAGGGGACCTGCCCAGCTCCAACAGCTCTTGGAGGAAGGAGAGCACCCGCTGGACCCCACATTTCAGTGGATCCAAACCTTTTGCAACACACCACTTAGTAAACACTGACCACTTGGAACTATATAGCCGCCTCGTCGAGGGGGCTCTAGAATGTGTGATCGTGTTCACAACCCCTTCGGGCAGGTCAACGGGTATCCGTTGGTCACCCATACATGCAGAGACCAGCGCTCCGGATGGGGATGCCAGACCGACCCTCCGGCTTGAGAGAGGAGATCTCTTCTCAGCGGGACTGGCCAGGGGAGTGAGTGCGAAAGCCTCACCAGCTCTGGGTACCATACTTGGTTCTCCCAGTGCGGCGCTATGAGGAGCACCGGGCGGCGCGTCTCCCTGATTTTCGCTATGACCTGAGGCAGAGAGTTGTGCCCGCTCAAACGCGCTCACACATTTTCGCGAACATTCTGCCCCCGGCGTCATGCGCCGCGCCACACACCATTTGTTCTCCGCCCAAGGTGGCCGGAACAACGAGTGTAGGGCCACACACAAGCCACTCCCCGCTCGAAGCGGCAGAGATACAGTGTGTAGGCCGGCCAGCCATCGCGAGCGATCGGCTGGCCCACAGCACAGAGAGCGCGCGCACTGCGCCCGCCCCTCCTATACAGGCCGTCGAACCCGCGAAGCGCGGCGTTTCGAGCCCGGAGGCCGTTCTATCCCGTGTGGCACACGCGGCCCTCGCTCCCCTGAGAAGTCGAGGGATGCGAGTGTTGAACTATCTGGACGATTGGCTCATCCTGGCGCAGTCAGAGGCCGAGCTCCTCGCCCACAGGGCAATGCTGCTCAGCCATCTGGACAGCCTGGGGCTCACGGTCAATTGGACCAAGAGCTCATTAGTGCCCACGCAATCAACCTCATTTCTGGGTTTGAATCTGGACACTGTGGCAATGTCAGCCCGCCTGTCACCCCAACGCGCGCGCCAAGTTCGGCGCATGGCTGCGTACTTCCGGCCGGGCAAAATCGCACCTCTCAAGCTCTTTCAGAGGATGCTGGGACGTATGGCCTCAGCTGCAGCTGTGCTCCAGCTGGGCTTAATGCGCATGCGCCCGCTGCAATGCTGGTTAAACGCCCGAGTGCCTCACAGAGCCTGGGCGTCCGGAGGCTTCAGGATCAGAGTGACTCAGGGCTGCGTTTCAGCCCTAGAGCCCTGGTTAGTAGCCGACTGGTACCAGCGGGGAGTGACGATGGGAGCCATCTCACACCGCAAGGTCATCTCGACGGACGCCTCCACCACGGGTTGGGGCGCCGTTTTCGAGGGCAGATCGGCCTCGGGCCTCTGGTCGAGCGGGGAAAAGCTCCTACACATAAACTGTTTGGAGATGATAGCGGTAGAGAACGCGCTCAAGCAGTTTCTCCCGCTTATACGAGGACACCACGTGTTGGTCCGGTCGGACAATACCACAGTGGTGCCCTATGTGAACCGGCAGGGCGGTGTCAGGTCCAGGTGTCTGGGCAATCTGACAGAACGCCTGCTCGTGTGGGCACACAGCTCGCTGCGCTCGCTGAGAGCTGCGCACGTACCGGGCCACCTCAATGTGGGCCCGGACAAGCTGTCCAGGGGCCTCATTCTCCCAGGAGAATGGTCCCTGCACCCTCAGACAGTCCAGCTGGTATGGCGCCTATTCGGCAGAGCGGAGCTCGACCTCTTTGCAACAAAAGAGAACGCCCGCTGCCCAAGGTTTCTGTCCAAAAGCGAGGATGCGCTGTCCCAACCTTGGCCCAGCCTCCCGCTGTATGCTTTCCCGCCGATTTCCCTATTGCCCCAGGTCATAGTGAAAATCAGGGAGACGCGCCGCCTGGTGCTCCTTATAGCGCCGCGCTGGGAGAACCAGATTTGGTACCCAGAGCTGGTGAAGCTGTCGCACTCACCCCCCTGGCCAGTTCCGCTGAGAGCAGACCTCCTCTCTCAAGCAGGAGGGTCAGTTTGGCATCCCCATCCAGAGCGATGGTCTCTGCATGTATGGGTGACCAACGGATACCCGTTGACCTGCCCGAAGGGGTTATGAACACGATTTCACACCCTAGAGCCCCCTCGACGAGGCGGTTATATAGTTCTAAGTGGTCGGTGTTCACTGAGTGGTGTGTTTCCAAGGGATTGGACCCACAGCAATGTGGGGTCCAGCGGGTGCTCTCCTTCCTCCAAGAGCTTTTGGAACTGGGCAGGTCCCCTTCCACGCTCGAAGTGTATGTGGCGGCTATAGCAGCGTTCGCTCAGACGACGCTAGGTAGCACACTAGGAAGGAACGAGCTCATCATCCGTTTCCTCAGAGGAGCCAGAAGGATGAATCCCCCGCGGCCCCCATCGGTTCCTATATGGGATCTGGCCTTGGTCCTAGAGGCCCTGAAGGCTCATCCCTTTGAACCGCTCGAGACTGTGGAACCAAGGTTCCTTTCGCTAAAAAACGCGTTCCTGGTAGCTCTGGCTTCAGTGAAACGCGTGGGGGATCTACACGCGCTCTCAGTGAGCCCGACGTGTATGGAGTTCGGTCCTAATGACTCTAAGGTCATTCTCAGACCGAGGCATGGTCATGTCCCCAAAGCGATTGGCACTCCCTTCAGGGCGCAGATTATCTCCCTCTCGGCTCTGCCAGCATCCGACGAGGGGGACGGTGGCAATATCCTCTGCCCTGTCAGGGCATTGAGGGTTTATGTCACACGCTCCGCCGCCTTCAGGCGTTCTGAGCAGCTATTTGTTTCGTTTGGTGGGCGCACTAAAGGTCTCGCCTCCTCGAAACAGACCCTTTCCAGGTGGATAGTGGACGCGATTGCAACTGCATACGCTTCCAAACACCTGCAGTGCCCGCTAGGTGTCAGAGCACACTCCACCAGAGGCATGGCCTCTTCGTGGGCTTGGGCCAGAGGGATTTCCATCCACGATATCTGTATGGCGGCAGGCTGGGCCTCCCCGTCTACGTTCGTGAGATTTTACAATCTGGAAGTTCCTGCCTTACAGACGAAAGTGTTACCAGTTCAATAGGGCTGTTGGTCCTGCCCAGTGATTAACGTAACCTCGGTTCTCTCTAGAAGAGGGAACGAGTATTGCGTTCCTTGCCGTGCGCCCCGCGGGCTTTTACGCTTCAGAACTACGAAAACCGAATATGCAGCCCGTGAGCCCTGCTTATATACACGTGGCCACGCCCCACCTGTAGGCAAATGAAGCCAGGTGGGCGCGAAGCGCCCTCATTGGTCGCCACGTCACGCGGGCTCACCGATAGGCTGCTGCAGTTGCCAGCAGAGCAGCCAATAGCACGCTGGAATAGCCTGCTATGGTCTGCCAGGCTGCCGCACTGCGTTGACAATGTTACAAAATTAAGGATAATTTTGGGTTTTTCAGAAATCTTGAAGAAAGAATACTTTCCCGTAGCGTAAGGAACTTACGCAATACTCGTTCCCTCTTCTAGAGAGAACCGAGGTTACGTTAAGTAACCGAGTATCGTTGAGGTGCTCGGTGGATCAAACCACTGTGAGGCAACTTAAGGCAAGTTTCTAAACTTAAAACGCATTTTTTGTCCCGTTTGCGTTTGTATTGTTTTACTACTTACACATTTATTTTAAGTATATATTGTTGTATTATTTACAATACTCAGGTTTTTAGGGGGGGACAGCCCTCAGATTGAGGGGGGTCCTGTCCCCCCCGCGATTTACGCCCCTGGGAATAACAGCATTGTGTTGTGCAGCAGGGGGTGAAATTAGACGCTTCCAGGATTTAAAGGATACATTCAGACTATGAAATCAGGATTTATTTAAATATTTCCAGTCAAGGGATTGCTACAAAAAAAAAAGGAAAATTAGAGTAAATGATATCCAACCCCTTACTAAAAAGACGATGGATGCCTATAGTCATACACTACCCAGATTAATGTCTTCTCTGTATGAGGTGTTGATGCGTTGCAGTCCCTCCTTCACATTATATATCAAATTTAAATGGGATAAAGAATTAAAGATTGAAATACCAGAAACGGATTGATACGACATATGGTTAATACACCAAACTACAATCAGTTCACAAATATGGAGGGAGTTTTGCTGGAAGTGTCTTATCCGCTTCTTTATAACATCTAAAATCAAAAGCAAACAAAGCTCCAGGCAGCAGGCTTACTGAGACAGTGTGGACAGCTAGAAGCGGATCACACACGTATCTTTTGGAGTTGTGGGAGTCTTCAGTCTTTTTTGGAATGATGTGCAGGTAGTTATGTCTGAAGTGTTTGTCTTTGTTTTTACTTATGGGAAATATTAAAAGAATAGTACCTAAAAGTGATCAATATTTATGTAAGATTCTTCTTGCGGCTTGCAAAAAGTCTATAACTAGGAATTGGCTTTAAGATACTACTTTGAACTGTAAACAATGGTTTGGAATTATTGAAGAAATCCTAGTTATGGAAGAACTAATGATGAAAAAAAGTGCTTTCAAAATGGACTGGGAAAAGTGGTTGATATATAAAGAACATAAAGACATTCTCAGGCAAGAAATTAGTAAGTGTTATGGAAATGGTTAACCTCACCTGTTTGGCTTTGTTATTTGGGGGTCAGTACATATATATATATATATATATCCACACGCACACATATACATATCAAATATTCTACACAGCGTATATATAGGCTATATAATTTCTGTTCTCCCTTCCTGTTAATATTGTTTTTAATTTCATTGTTAATCTTGTAAATTAAAATAATAAAAAATAAAAGTATAAAAAAAGTTGTGAATGGATCCTCACTCTGTTGACTCAGCATTACAGGTTCTTTGCCTCGACGTCATGCATTAAAATCTTGAATGCACAGCTAGCCATGTATTATAACCTTGTGTAAAAAAATATTTAACAAAACTTTTTATTTATTTATTGTTGATGGTTAGCTAACTGTGCTAGGGATGGCAAAAGACATAGTATAAGTATTAATGGATTTGGCCCACATATTCAAAGATCTTTCAAAAAGTTAATCCTTTTGAAAATCACTGAATAATTTGCACAGTCGCACAAAAGGAGCATGTAAATGTTGCCGCTGCTAAAGAGCCAGAGCTTTCACTATCCGATCTCTTTTCCCCCCTCCTTTCAAGAAATATCTGCGTACACACGAGAATTATGAAACTGACTCAAAACGATGTAGTATACATGCCAGGCCAGTGTGTGGCGCTGTAATTCTGCCACAGAAATACACAAAAATGGAGAAGAGTTGTGGCTAGAAGTGGCAATGGTAGGAAGTGAGGCAAAATCCCACGATAAAATAACAATAAATACATTTGCTACTTACCAGATTGTGTTTTATTAACGCCTACACCTACCCTTACAATAATGCAAGTACAGTAATTAAACGACGCAATATTGATGTGCGCATGCCCAGTGCTCGTATTTTTATCCCTTTCTAGTATTTCCCATGTGGGATGTGGTGTGATGACATCACCGTTTCACAAAATATACGGATTGGCTGAACACATGAAAATGCAAGGGTGTCGTTTTCAGATTTATCCACTCTGGGACCCGGTTTAAATAAATATCGGTTTCATGCTCCCAAAATGCTGAATCTGTGTGGATGAAACACTGATACGGTACAGAAGGCAGGCTTTGTTCTGGATAAGAGATCTCAAATTGGACCAATCAGGTGTGAGCAAAGTGACACACCTCTGATGCAATAAAGCTACTCCCCCTGTTTCTACTCCAAATTAAAGGTCACTACATAACAAATGTTTTTTAAATACTAAAGTGTCTGGCTTTTAACAATGCTTATTTATAATAATAATAATTTTGAATGGTTTATTTATCATTTATTTAATTATTATACCCTTAATCTAGCCTGGATGCCAGACGAATTTAGCCCCGCCCACAAAAATGGCATTTGGGGGGTAAAATATGTGTTATTTTGGCTGGACTGCCTGCTAAATTTCGTATTCCTGGGTCTGTATATCACATAATTGGGGTCGCTTCAACCCGCGGACTTGGCAACACAGTGCAGTTGAGTTCTGTTGATATTTGACAACTAACGTTATGTGTCGCTCCGTTGCTCTGATTGGTTGTAGGTCTATCCAACCCAGCCAGCACAGTCATGTGGGGCCCATATGGGCGTCACCTGGGCTGTCTAACTGGGGCCCAGAATGTTTTGTCCTCAGTTTCCACGGAGGCCCCACATGGGCTAGCCCAGATGAACTGAACACTACTCAGTGTGCACACTACAGGCTGTTAAATGTAACTGAATCAGTGTTGGAGTTAATGAGATAATTAAGTGATTAATAGAGTAATGACTGAATATTACTGAAGACTCCTGATGATAACAAGCAGAATCACTGAAGGACAGAGAAACACAAAAGACTTCAGACACAACTTCACAAAAGCATTATCAGCTTCCCTTTTTACCTATTAGATTGACTTTCTGTCATCTTAGTTTTTATTGATAATTCCCACTGAGCAAAGGCGTACGTTGAAAAGACGTCCACTGAGGAGCCAGAATGAAAGTTTTTATGACGTCTGTTTTTGACGTGTTCTGCACGTCCGATATAGACGTTCATGGAACCTCAAGGTTACAAACTAGTAATGTGCTCATTGTGGACATATTTCCCATTTGTAATTGCAAAGCAACTCACAGACAGTGTGTGTTTGTCCAGAAATCATGAAAATAAAAGAAACTTAGCTCACACCTTTAGACACTTTAGACAACTTAGCATCTGTAATTCACACATCTTTGGATCGTGAGAGAATCGTGGGATTCAATCTAGGATCTTCTTGCTGTGAGGAGACGGTGTTTCCCACTGAGACACTGGAGCTGCCCTTAATCACAGACATAAGACACACTTTGACTATTTCTGTCAGACGTCTACAGAAGCTCTTACTGAGAATTAACAGAGCTTTAGATGTTGTTATTTATGGTTAATTTGAAGTCACCATTGTGGTGGGAAGCGTTTGCTTTAGTTGGGCTCTTGGTCCCTGTACTTGAGTTAGCTTTTCTTTGTCTGCTGTAACTGTGTGTGTGAAACACAATACTTTTGGCTGAGAAAGCAAAGATAAAGTGACTTCAGGTGTTGTCAGCTCCTTGTTGATGACTAAATCATCAGAAGTCTAGAATCTGATGTTGTGCTTTTGAGTTTTATGTTCTTGTTCGGCAAATAATAATTTGTTTATATACTATAACCTTGTGAATCTGCTGTATTGACACCAATAGCAATAAACAAATCACTCATCCTGAAAGATGATAAAACAGCATGTGCACATTGTTTTGAGAAAATATTTCACATAGTCACACACAGACATCAAGATTTTGCATATGATTCACAACAACGGTGACAATCAAGCATGAGTTTTGTACTTTGAAGCTACCCATCATGCATTGCAGCATGAAGTTTTTTTTTGTTATGATTGTCACCGTTGTTGTGAATCATATGCAAAATCTTGATGTCTGTGTGTGACTATGTGAAATACTTTCTCAAAACAATGTGCACATGCTGTTTTATCATCTTTCAGGATAAGTGATTTGTTTATTGCTATTGGTGTCAATACAGCAGATTCACAAGGTTATAGTATATAAACAAATTATTATTTGCCGAACAAGAACATAAAACTCAAAAGCACAACATCAGATTCTAGACTTCTGATGATTTAGTCATCAACAAGGAGCTGACAACACCTGAAGTCACTTTATCTTTGCTTTCTCAGCCAAAAGTATTGTGTTTCACACACACAGTTACAGCAGACAAAGAAAAGCTAACTCAAGTACAGGGACCAAGAGCCCAACTAAAGCAAACGCTTCCCACCACAATGGTGACTTCAAATTAACCATAAATAACAACATCTAAAGCTCTGTTAATTCTCAGTAAGAGCTTCTGTAGACGTCTGACAGAAATAGTCAAAGTGTGTCTTATGTCTGTGATTAAGGGCAGCTCCAGTGTCTCAGTGGGAAACACCGTCTCCTCACAGCAAGAAGATCCTGGATTGAATCCCACGATTCTCTCACGATCCAAAGATGTGTGAATTACAGATGCTAAGTTGTCTAAAGTGTTTAAAGGTGTGAGCGAAGTTTCTTTTATTGTCATGATTTCTGGACAAACACACACTGTCTGTGAGTTGCTTTGCAATTACAAATGGGAAATATGTCAATGAGCACATTACTAGTTTGTAACCTTGAGGTTCCCTGAACGTCTATATCGGGCGTGCAGAACACGTCAAAAACAGACGTCATAAAAACTTTCATTCTGGCTCCTCAGTGGACGTCTTTTCAACGTACACCTTTGCTCAGTGGGAATTATCAATAAAAACTAAGATGACAGAAAGTCAATCTAATAGGTAAAAAGGGAAGCTGATAATGCTTTTGTGAAGTTGTGTCTGAAGTCTTTTGTGTTTCTCTGTCCTTCAGTGATTCTGCTTGTTATCATCAGGAGTCTTCAGTAATATTCAGTCATTACTCTATTAATCACTTAATTATCTCATTAACTCCAACACTGATTCAGTTACATTTAACAGCCTGTAGTGTGCACACTGAGTAGTGTTCAGTTCATCTGGGCTAGCCCATGTGGGGCCTCCGTGGAAACTGAGGACAAAACATTCTGGGCCCCAGTTAGACAGCCCAGGTGACGCCCATATGGGCCCCACATGACTGTGCTGGCTGGGGCAATTGAGGTCTTTCCTGGTTCGGTTTGAACACGCCCATAATCACAGCCCAACGGAGCAGTATCAGACTCAAATTCTGACTAGAATTGAGTATGACGACGTCAGGCTACCCTTAATCAATTACACATGTATAATTTGAGTTAATAAATCATTAATAGGTACTTAGTTAAAATTAATATAAATAGCTTATATAAAGGTCATACAAATAAGCTGTATACAAATTTACCGGTCCAATCAGCGAACAGAGGGAGTGGCTGAGAGCGATGACGTTGATGTTGTGCGCTAGTTTGAGTTGTAGTTCAGTAATGGCGGCGGTGAAAGATGCGAGTGTGTGGCACTGGCACCACTGACGAATGTCCAGAAGTTAAAGCCGGAGTGTGGCGAGGTGGACGAGCGAGCGAGATTAACAATGAGACACACCGGTCTCGAGTCCTCTCATGAGGGAGCACGGAGGCATATAAGGACGAGCGACACCAGTGAAGGACGAAAGTGGACCAGGCCTGGATTTTAAATTGTGTTTTGTTATGTATGTGCGCGGCAGTCGTTCGTGAGGGGCTGCCGCTTTTACTTTCATTTTGTGTTTATTATTTGATTAAAAGTTGTTAAGCGTTCGCCGGTTCCCGCCTCCTTCTTCCCTGAACAAACAAACTCCGTTACACGGAGCAAGAACAATCACTGCTGAGTTTTGTTGGTGGCCATGATGTTGTGGTCCGGGAAAAGTTTTTTTCAGCTCGCTCCGTTAGTGGTGAAGGAGTTGCTGAAGCCGTTTCCCACCAGCCACGGAAAAAAACCCAGGCTGAATTATCGACTGCTTTTGACAAACAGGTCGTGTGGTAATGTAATTGCTCTCCGAATCCACATCTCTGAGTTTTCAAGAATATATCACTTCAAAATTCACTGTTTATATCCTTTTTGACCCCTGCAGAGCACCGTACGGCTGCGCTTCGCTGTAATTTGGATGCATTTCTAGACTTGTATTTCTTTAAATGCTGGCAAATGTTTACAAGAGCAAAATATTTCATCACCGCTCAAAAAATAAAAGAAGAAAAGCACATAAACATTTGAATTGGGCTGTTATTTACGGCAGCATTTATTCTTATCATACCAAGCATATGACATTTTATTTACAGCATATACAATCATGTTATGATTGCACGAGATATGCACCACGAGAGCAGCGCGTTCCGATCACAAAACTCTCCTCTCCACCGTGAATAAATCACAATCCGAATGCACAAGGTTTTATCACTGACACTGAGTTGGAGCGCACAGGTAATGTGAGAATCAAAGGCGAATGGTGCGTGACATACGTGACGACCAAACGTTAGCGATTGGTCTGCTCAGAGTGACTCTTGGCAGATCCAATAGTTTTAAACTTCAACAGAGTTCCCGCCTTCAAGGAAGTAAACGCTTGTCAATGGACAGTAGTGGTGGGAAGTTCGGATCATTTTACTGACTCGGATCTTTGAGTCTCGTTCAGCAAAATGAACGAATCTTTTTTCGAGTCATTTCGAGTCATTTCGTTCATTTCAGAAAAATATAATTAAAATGACATGTTAAATAGCCCAACCCATCTAGTACTTATGAAAATGTTGATTACATTTGTAAAACTAAATAAAAATAAACTATAGGGTACTGCAACCAAAGCCAAATGATAAGAAACTGAAACGTTTAATTAATTGATTAGTTGTTGGGTCAGGCTATTGCAGTCTAACTCTGTTAGTTCACCTCACCTCCTGATCCGAGACATTCTTTCTTTTGCAACTTCATATTTATCACGTTTGTTCTCCGCCTCTCGTGTCTTCGAACTCCTCAAGACGTTAGTTGTCGACTCGTCTGTGTCTGACTCTGATGGGGCTGGACCGGGCCATGTGACACAGGTCCGGGAACAGAATGATTAGTTCATCTTTCGAGTCTCGAGTTCGGGTTTGAGTCTTTCGTTCTTCCTGTCAGTCCCATAGAGTCTATGCTGTCAGTAGCGGAAACAGAAAAGATTAGTTATTTCGAGTCTCGAGTTCGGGTTTGAGTCTTTCGTTCTTCCTGTCATATTCTCAGTTAATATCAGACATAAACAAATATGGGAAATATATTGACTATTCAAGTCTAACATCACAAATTCAAGTCAATTAGACTATTACTCATTTTGAATCATATAGCGCAAACACACACACACACACACATATACATATATATATAGTGTGTGTGTGTGTGTGTGTGTGTGTGTGTGTGTGTGTGTGTGTGTGTGTGTGTGTGTGTGTGTGTGTGTGTGTGTGTGTGTGTGTGTGTGTGTGTGTGTGTGTGTGTGTGTGTGTGTGTGTGTGTGTGTGTGTGTGTGTGTGTGTGTGTGTGTGTGTGTGTGTGTGTGTAATATGTTTTTGTATAGGTGTTATAGGCCTATAAGCTATAGGTTTAGGTAACATTTTTAAACTGATTTTTATTCATTAATAACACAAGGACAAAAAATAATATAACTCAATAGAGAAAAATAAAATACAGTTGATTCAAAACGAGTAATAGTCTAATTGACTTGATTTTGTGATGTTAGACTTGAATAGTCAATATATTTCCCATTTCATGAGTTTGTGTGCCCATATAATCTTGGTAAAAGTGGTAAACGGATTTGGCGTGCTGTCTGCTATAGAGGGGCTCGGAGAGGATATTCTACCCGAGCTCCGATTGCCCCCCTATAACAGGAAAAATTGTTCAAAAGGGAGGAGCCGGGGAGGAGGAGGGATGCTGCAAGAACTAACAATGGGAAGAGGTAAGCTGCTGGTTTTATACCTTGGAATTAATTGGAAGATTAGATAGGCGTACTTCCTCACGAAATTACGTTTAGTAACTTCACTTCATGAGTTTGTGTGCCCATATAATCTTGGTAAAAGTGGTAAACGGATTTGGCGTGCTGTCTGCTATAGAGGGGCTCGGAGATGATATTCTACCCGAGCTCCGATTGCCCCCCAAAAACATTAAATGCATAAATAGACAGCAAGCCAGAATTATGGGAATTGGAACAGCTCATGATTACTTAAGGAATCTGCATAAATATTTCAATAGTCTATAAGACCCCCCCAAAATTGGAGAACAGAAGGAATGGGAGACTGCACTGCAGCAGCAGGATTTAAGTAGGCAGGTCACTGCTGTGGCGGTTTTAAAACAGGTACTACGGTGGCAGCATGGATTGAGTGGGGCACTGCAGTATCAGTATCAAATTGGTGGAGAACTGCAGCGCAATACCAGGCGGAGCACTGCAGTAGTAGTATCAAATTGGCGGGCACGGCCGCAGCAGAATCAGACGTAGCGGTGCGGCAGCAGCATCAAATTGTCGGAGCACTGCAGCGGCAGTATCAAATTGGCAGAGTCTCAAATTGGCCGGCACTGCAGCGGCAGTCTCAAGCGAAGCACTGCAGCAGCAGTCTCAAATTGGTGGGGCACTGCAGCGGCAGTCTCAAATTGGTGGGGCACTGCAGCGGCAGTCTCAAATTGGTGGGGCACTGCAGCGGCAGTATCAAGTGAAGCCAAACACTGCAGCGGCAGTCTCAAATTGGCGGGCACTGCAGCAGCAGCAGTATCAAGTAAAGCCAAACACTGCAGCGGCAGTCTCAAATTGGCGGGCACTGCAGCAGCAGTATCAAGTAAAGCCAAACGCTGCAGCGGCAGTCTCGAATTGGCGGGCACTGCAGCAGCAGTATCAAGTAAAGCCAAACACTGCAGCGGCAGTCTCAAATTGGCGGGCACTGCAGCAGCAGCAGTATCAAGTAAAGCCAAACACTGCAGCGGCAGTCTCAAATTGGCAGGCACTGCAGCAGCAGCATCAAGTAAAGCCAAACACTGCAGCGGCAGTCTCAAATTGGCGGGCACTGCAGCAGCAGTATCAAGTAAAGCCAAACGCTGCAGCGGCAGTCTCGAATTGGCGGGCACTGCAGCAGCAGTATCAAGTAAAGCCAAACACTGCAGCGGCAGTCTCAAATTGGCGGGCACTGCAGCAGCAGTATCAAGTAAAGCCAAACACTGCAGCGGCAGTCTCAAATTGGCAGGCATTGCAGCAGCAGTATCAAGTAAAGCCAAACACTGCAGCGGCAGTCTCGAAATGGCGGGCACTGCAGCAGCAGTATCAAGTAAAGCCAAACACTGCAGCGGCAGTCTCGAATTGGCGGGCACTGCAGCAGCAGTATCAAGTAAAGCCAAACACTGCAGCGGCAGTCTCAAATTGGCAGGCATTGCAGCAGCAGTATCAAGTAAAGCCAAACACTGCAGCGGCAGTCTCAAATTGGCGGGCATTGCAGCAGCAGTATCAAGTAAAGCCAAACACTGCAGCGGCAGTCTCGAATTGGCGGGCACTGCAGCAGCAGTATCAAGTAAAGCCAAACACTGCAGCGGCAGTCTCGAATTGGCGGGCACTGCAGCAGCAGTATCAAGTAAAGCCAAACACTGCAGCGGCAGTCTCAAATTGGCGGGCACTGCAGCGGCAGCATCAAGCGGAGCAGGGCAGCATCAAGCGGAGCACGGCAGCCTCAAGCAAAACACTGCAGCGGCAGCATCAAGCGGAGCAGGGCAGCATCAAGCAGAGCACGGCAGCCTCAAGCGGAGCACTGCAGCATCAAGCGAAAACCCTGCAGCAGCGGTATCAAGTAAAGCAAAACCCTGCAGCATCAAATTAGCGGAGCACTGCAGCAGCGGTATCAAGTAAAGCAAAACCCTGCAGCATCAAATTAGCGGAGCACTGCAGCAGCGGTATCAATTGGTGGAGTACTGCAGCGGCAGTATCAAATTGGCGGAGCACTGCAGCACCAAGCAGAGCACTGCAGCCTCAAGCAAAGCACAACACTGCAGCAGCGGTATCAAATTGGTTGAGTACTGCAGCGGCAGTATCAAGTAAAGCCAAACACTACAGCAGCAGTATCAAATTTGCGAGGCACTGCAGCAGCAGAATCAAATTGGTGGAGCACTGCAGCGGCAGTATCAAATTGGTGGAGCACTGCGGCAGCAGTATCAAATGGTGGAGCACTGCAGCGGCAGTATCAAATGGTGGAGCACTGCAGCACCAAGCGGAGCACTGCAGCCTCAAGCAAAGCACAACACTGCAGCAGCGGTATCAAATTGGTGGAGTACTGCAGCGGCAGTATCAAATTGGCGGAGCACTGCAGCATCAAGCGGAGCACTGCAGCCTCAAGCGGAGCACAAGACTGCAGCAGCGATATCAAATTGGTGGAGCACTGCAGCGGCAGTATCAAGTAAAGCCAAACACTACAGCAGCAGTATCAAATTGGTGGAGCACTGCAGCATCAAATTGGTGGAGCACTGCAGCAGCAGTATCAAAAGGTGGAGCACTACGGCAGCAGTATCAAATTGGTGGAGCACTGCAGCGGCAATATCAAATTTGCGAGGCACTGCAGCAGCAGTATCAATTGGTGGAGCACTGCAGCGGCAATATCAAATTTGCGAGGCACTGCAGCAGCAGTATCAAATGGTGGAGCACTGCAGCGGCAATATCCAATTTGTGAAGCACTGCGGCAGCAGTATCAAATTGGTGGAGCACTGCAGCGGCAATATCAAATTTGTGAGGCACTGCGGCAGCAGTATCAAAATAAAGCCAAACGTTTTTATGAAACCAGTACGAAAATGAACGAATCGTTCATGAACGACACATCACTAAGTGGCCAGACTCTCTGAACAAATGAAATGTACGAGAGTCTGGTAAGACGAGGCTACAGGATCTCTTTCTTTTGTTCCTTTCCCGCCTTTTTGCTTTAATAAGTTTGAAATGACTAATATTCTGCAAGAATTAAGATTATATTACTTTAGAATAAAGTAATAAGATCCCTTTTAAAAATAGATTTTTGTAACATTTAATTTTCCCCAATTTTAACTTTTTTCTTGATTCTGTAAATCACTTTGAATTGCAATCGTTTTCTCTGAAATACACGTTAGAACTCAAAAAGCTGATTTTAATGCAATTATACAATATTAAAACATCTTAGAACAATACAATGATTTGATGGAACGCCAGTATTTTCTTTGCAGAAATTTCACATTTGTTATTTATTCATAACTGTATTGTTTGTATGAAAGGATGTAACCCATAAGAACCCGGACCAATTTATCTTTATAGGAAAATTACGGGCGTATTTATAAAAAAAAAAAAGGTTTAATGGACAACTTGTAACCAACCCCTCCTTGTGAAAGATCTTTAATGCTTTGTTACATTGGGCATTTATTTAGGTTTTATAAAAATAAAAAAAACACATTGCATTTTATAGATTACCAGCATTTCTGTGGCATGACTCTTTATGTGAGAGAGTGTGTGGCTCTTAAAAGAGCCGTTGGGTTTGTGGTTTCTCTCGAGTTCAGGCGTTTATCCTCCGAAGCCGTACAGGGTGCGTCCCTGACGCTTCAGCGCGTACACAACATCCATGGCGGTGACGGTCTTTCTCTTGGCGTGCTCGGTGTAGGTCACGGCATCGCGGATCACGTTCTCCAGAAACACCTTCAACACTCCGCGGGTCTCCTCGTAGATCAGGCCGGAGATGCGCTTGACACCGCCGCGGCGAGCCAGACGACGGATGGCGGGTTTGGTGATTCCCTGGATGTTATCGCGCAACACTTTACGGTGACGCTTAGCGCCTCCTTTACCGAGCCCTTTACCGCCTTTGCCTCTTCCAGACATGATTAATTCTGAGTATTTCAGTCAGCCAAAAGACAACAACCAGTGAGAGCATGTTCTACAAGGAGGCCGATTATATTTGCTTACAGGACCTGACAGAAACCACCCCTGCGCAACAGCCCCGCCCCTCGATATAGTTCAGCACGAGACGATGTGATTTAACCCTAACCCTGATCTCAGGAGGCCTGTCCTTTGTTTAATATTAAAAAACATGTTTTATAAGATTCATTTGAAGAAGATTGTATTAGACGAAGATAATTATAACATTTATAGAGAGAGATACTGAATGACAATTAATTTTTTCAATGCATTAATTGTATATGACAGTATATTTGTATGTGACATGTCAGGTATATTTATAGAACATGAATGATTTCAGGCCTCTCTGATCTACACTGTATGTCTCCCTTTAGCTGAACTTGCTCCATAAGAGTCATCTCTTCTTTGGCCTTCAACATCCCATAATAGTTTCAGAACAGCCCATGCCACTATTAGGGAGCAGCTGAAGATTTGATCAAAACTGTGGATGAGCGAATGAAAGAGAGTTGGAAAGAAAACAGCTGTATATTTTCAGACAGACTGAAGATGAAAAGTGGCAAACTCCTGGATAAAAGGTCAGAGGTTAAAAACTGTATAAAAATGAGTTATGAGTGTAATTGTGAGATGTTCTCAGCTTTGTTGTCTCCGCCATTAAAGTCTGAGCTTTGGCATTCAGAATAAAATGTGTTTTTATTACATGAAAAAGCTACAATCATAAAAATAAAACAAAGTCTTGAGACAAAATACTTAAGGAAATGTTGCTATGGCGACGCTGTACGACCATGGAAAATGGTTAAAAAAGTAGTTTTTCTATTAAATTATGATTTTGCACATTTCTTTTAGAAATTGATAGATTTATATACTTTGAATTCATGCAAACCAAAAATAAGTAGATCCCCATCATTTAACCTCAAATGACAAACTCATTTCATCCTCACTCTCATCCCATGAGTGAATCTGCATTCCTCATATTGATCTTTCCGTAAATGTATTAATTAAAAGACATAATTCTGTTATTTATACACAAATACAACTATACTACAATAAACTCTTCAAATAAATAAATAAATAACTGTGATCATATTATTGATGCTTTTATCTATAAACAATCCCAATGGGGAAAAGCATCCCTGCACTTCCACTGTGGGACAGCGGTGCCATATGGACTCATTGATATTTACTCAATTTACAATAAAACTGTTAGCAGTGTTCATTTCGTTGACAAATAATTTTGGTCATACTTTTCGTCAATTACCTTTTTTCACTGATGAAAACGAGACGAAAATGTTAGTGAGGGACGATTAGGGAAGAGATCCAGTCAGAACTGATGTCCTGTGTCACAGATGCGCACATTTGAGTTGAGCTGATCTAACCACTGGAAAACACGGCTCACGCACCCCCAATCCAGCGCTCCAGAACGGCTCACAATCAATCAATAACACACATTTATGCCAGGCAATTGTTTATGAACTAATGCTGAAGAATAATGACAATGTTTACATTACGATGTTTATATAGTAATATGTTTTAGACGGTTGTAACAATGCATATTTTATCTCCTCATCTGAACTTGAATGAGCTCCTGCAACTGCAATAGTAAGGCGCAGACATTTCAAAATAAGAGTCAATGTGTATTTGGAGCTTGTTTATAATTAAAAGTCACACATTATATATTTGTTTTTGGTTTCAAAATAAACTGTATTTAATTTCATTCCCATTTAATTCATAGTCAGGAGGAAAGACCAGTATTTGACACATATTCAATAAAGTGTCAGGGTTATAATAGTTGACTAAATTAAAAAAAAAAATCTTCATTACTTTAAATTAAATATGTGTTAAATGAAATTTAAAAAAATAAATGAACAAACTAATTTGAAGCTTTAGCTTAACCTGATATGGCCTACTAACTAAAACAAATAGAAAGTTACAAAAACTATATAGATGTTTTTTTAAAAAACAAACAAAAAAAGTGAATTGAGCTCTCTTTCGTTTATTTTTAATGTCAAAAACAAAATGTCAGTTCAAGTGACAGTCGGTTATGTGATGCTTAAATGCTTAATGTATTACAATTTAACTAAACTCATTAGATTTTAGGAAACTAAAAATAGACTAAAACTAAAAACAATTCAGGTGACTAAAATATGACTATAAAACTAAATGGCATTTTGGTCAAAAGACTATGACTAAAACTAAATCAATTTGCTGTCAAAATTAACACTGACTGTTAGACAAAAAAAAAAAATTCCTCCCTGAGAAGAGATGTTTAGAAATGAGGTTATTAGAGCAATTTCTGGAGCACTTCAGCTTCAGCGTGAGGGTGGGAAAGTTTTGGAGGGACATTCAAATGTCATGTGACTTAAAACAGCACATCATTGGCCACCTTAAGGCCTGCCCTTTTAATTATCAGTGCAATATATTGTTTATTTCTCTGAACAAGGAAATTGAGAATTTTTCATATGGCAACTGCATACCATCAAGGGTTAAGTAACTAAACTTTCTACAAGAATAAACAACGAACAGACATTTTAACATTGTTACCCCATATATTCTATAGTAAACGGTTTATGATTTAGACAGTTAAGACCCTGATAATGTAACGCAATTTTCTGCCCATATTCAGAGTTTAAATTGGAAAGTCTCATTCTGTGCAGTTTTAGTGGCTCTTAAAAGAGCCTTTGGGGTCTGAAGCGGCTGATGCAGATGCGGGTTTAGGCGCGCTCTCCGCGGATGCGGCGGGCCAGCTGGATGTCTTTGGGCATAATGGTGACCCTCTTGGCGTGGATGGCGCACAGGTTGGTGTCCTCAAACAGGCCGACCAAATAAGCCTCGCTGGCCTCCTGCAGGGCCATGACCGCGGAGCTCTGGAAGCGCAGATCCGTCTTGAAGTCCTGAGCGATTTCTCTCACCAGTCGCTGGAAAGGCAGTTTGCGGATCAGCAGCTCGGTGGACTTCTGATAACGGCGGATCTCCCGCAGAGCCACGGTCCCGGGCCTGTAGCGATGAGGCTTCTTGACGCCGCCGGTGGCCGGAGCGCTCTTACGGGCGGCTTTAGTAGCGAGCTGCTTCCTCGGGGCTTTACCACCGGTGGATTTACGAGCAGTCTGCTTGGTTCTTGCCATTGCTGCAGTTACTTCTCTCAGTCCTGCTTGCGCTGGAAATGCCGCTTTTTCTTCACACGCCTGCTTTTATAGCATTCGACCGCCACGAGCTCACAGTGACGCGAAGTGAGCAGAGGATTGTGATTGGCTAATATGTGACGGCTGAGCATGAGCGCTAGCCAATGACTGCGCGTTTCCTCTTTTCAGACACGCGGAGGGTTTCCCGCTCGAACTGCTTCTGTTGACTTACATCAAACAAAGAGTAAATTACACCTCCCGGATCTCTCACATTATTGTATTTCTTTGTTCTGAAATACTGGCCTTAATTCCAAGTGGACCCACACTAGGGTTGCCATCCGCCCCGCAAAACAGTTTTTCTGTAGAGCAGCCGCTGCTGAAGGCGATAGACCCAGAATAACATTGATCAATTTGTGATCCGAAACTAATATTGATTTGTATTTATTTTTTTATTTATTTTATAGTTATAATTCATTATTATTTTATTTCATTATAATTATCTATTATAATATGCAACACATTATGAGAACTTATTAAACACTTTAAAATTAGGGGATGTGTTACTATTGTATTTGTCGACGCAAAACGATGATCCATTTTCCTGGTTTGACAGATCATTTCCAACCTCAATCAAATGATTATGGTATTTTTAAATAACAGAAGTGCTCTTAATCAGATAAAGTGGGTGGCTCTTAAAAGAGCCTTTGGGTTGCGAAAACAGTATTGAATTCGTTTATTTGGATTTGGCGGCCTTCTCGGTCTTCTTGGGCAGCAGCACCGCCTGGATGTTGGGCAGCACGCCGCCCTGAGCGATGGTCACTCCGCCCAGGAGTTTGTTCAGCTCCTCGTCGTTGCGCACCGCCAGCTGCAGGTGACGGGGGATGATGCGGGTCTTCTTGTTGTCCCGAGCGGCGTTTCCAGCCAGCTCCAGGATCTCAGCGGTAAGATACTCGAGCACAGCGGCCAGATAAACCGGAGCACCGGCACCGACGCGCTGAGCATAGTTGCCTTTGCGGAGAAGCCTGTGAACACGGCCGACGGGGAACTGCAGTCCCGCCCTGGAGGAGCGAGTCTTAGCCTTTGCTCGGGCTTTGCCGCCGGTTTTGCCTCTGCCGCTCATTTTTAAACTAGATGAGTTCAATCGTCTCAGGCGAAACTACAAGAATGAATGTGCGACTCTCCACACACTGTCTTTATACGAGAGTGCCAGTCGCCCATTGGTTTAGAGTCTGAAGAGATTTCAACCAATCACTGAACTTCCCTCCAAAGCCCAACCCCCTTTTCAAGCGGGAATAATTATGCACAAGATTTTGACGAATACGATAGATAGAAAAGATAAATAGATGAAATACTAAAATATTTATAGAAATCCATATTTTTCAGAAATGTATTGAATATAAAAAGATGCAAGCAAATGTAAGGAGAATTATTTAAAATACAAAGAAGGATTCTTGAAGGAAGTTTTGAAACTGTGGGAATGGAAACATAAATTGATCAAAAATGGGGAATGATAAAAAGAGAATATGGTTATCCAATTTTAAGCGATGGAGAAACAATAGCTGTAAGAGATGAGGAGAAAGCAGAAATGCTGGCAACATTTTTTTTTGTTAAAATCCATAAATCAAACAAAATTAGTGAAGAAGGGAAACGAGGACGGGAAAGTATGTTAGAGCAGTATAAAGAGTTAATACAGAATAAGGTATACACTAATGACCAATTAAAAAAGGCATTTACCAAGACCGAGTTGAACTGACCTCTCAGAAAAACTAAGAAATCAGCACCAGGCATGATCAGATTTACTATATAATGATAAATCATCTTAGTGAATCATCCAAGGATGTTTTATTAAAATTGGATAATAAAATCTGTGAGGAAGGAAAATTGCCACAAAGTTGGAAGGATGCGGTGATAGTTTCAATACGCAAACCAGGGAAAGATTGCACAAATCCAGGGAATTATAGATCATTTGCTTTCACATCTAACATCTGTTAAATAATGGAAAAAAATGGTTAATGAAAGGTTAATGTATTATGTGGAAGATGAAAAATGTTATCAAATTATGCAAGTTAGGTATCAAAGGATCAAGTATCATGTATAGATGGATCAATGCTTTTTTATTAGGGGGAGCAATGAAGGTTAGAATAGGATTGAAAATGGAAATCCACAAGGATGTATAGTAAGCCCTTTATTATTTGAGGATTTGGATAATGGCCTGGTGTCTTCACTTTTTGCGGATGATGGGGCTATTTGGAAAAGGAACTTTGATTTTATTGTTAAAGGTGCCCTAGAATGATTTGAAACAACATTTTAAATTGTTCTCTGGTATCTACATAGAGGGTATATGGCTTATTTAAGGTCAATAATTGTCCAGCTACGGTTTTACAGGTCCATTTACAACTCTAGAAATCATCCCCAGGATGAAATGGTCTGTGTTTGCCTTATTTGGAAGGGTCATGAATATTAATACGGAGTTCTGCTCTGATTGGCTGTTTCACTGCGCGGCTCAATGATAGCAGACACAACTTTACTGACCGTCTTGACGATGGAGAGATTAGGCATTCAACCTTATATATATATATATATATATATATATATATATATATATATATATATATATATATATATATATATATATATATATATCAATCAGTATATAATCATACTTCAGTTGTCAAAAATATAAATAAATATCAAATTACTATCGTTTCAACTTAAATGGTGGAGGTGTTGACGTTAGCTAGAAGGATCGAGTGAGCTATGTGTAAGCAACTAAACTAACATAGTATGTTGCGTATCTATGGTTGCATTTACTAATTTATGACAACACTGGCATGAAATAATATTAACCATTGTCGTTAGACATACTATTTAGTTATGTAAACCACTGGATTATCCTATTCTTACCGTATAGCATCTTGCGTTGGATATAGACAACAACGGGGATATTATCGTTAATGTTGTCTCTCTAAGAAACTTTCAATTTAATCATAAATGGTTTAGACAGTCAAGAAGTGGATAAAATCACTTACTGCTTGCAGGAATATGGTTGGAATTGCCCCTTTCTTCAGTGTCAGACGCTGAGCGAAGCCTGCTTGATATTGTCCCAGGTTTGAAAACTGTCCGTGGTCAAATGGGCTGAGCAAACTATCAACTTTGAATTAAATTGTTGCAAAATCCGATTATAAATAAACATCAACCATGCCTGTTGACATGTTTTATCTGTGGGAAGAGTATGAAACCCCTGCACAGCCTGGACATAACATGTTTCCATGATCTGTCATGTTCGCTATCCTCGCGTCAGGTTTACTGCTGCAGAACTCCAGTTGATACGGCGGCTGCGCAGTTCCGCCAGATAGTGAACATGTGCTTGCTTATGAAAATGTTGGGGGGCGTACATATTAATGATCCCGTGTATTGCATCACTGCTGGCGTTACGTTGAGATTTGCCTATTTTTCCGTGGTGTTTTTCACAAACGAGATTTACATGTGAAGGAGGAGGCAATGGTGTTTGAGACTCACTGTATGTGATTTACATGTACTGAACTCCTGTTATTCAACTATGGCAAGGTTCATTCGATTTTTCATTCTAGGGCACCTTTAAACAATTACAGGAGGCTATTACAATATTTGAAGAATGTTCATACAGATGGGGTTTTAAATTTTGCGTTGACAAGACAAGTCTAACCCTAATGTTTTTTACAAGATAAAAATTGGAGGCGAGTTCAAATTTAAATTATATAATCAAGAACTTAAAGTAAAAAATTCAAGAAATTAACATTTTTAAGTTTTTAGGGTTGAGGTTTGATGGAAGAGTTATATGGGCGTTGCATATCCAGAAAATAGTGGATAAATTTAAGAAAGTAATAAATATAATGAGGTGTTTAGTTGGCAGTGAATGGGGGGCAGATAGGATGGCATTAAAGGCCATCTATAATGGGCTGATTAGATCTGGATTAGATTATGGTTGTGTGGTGTATGGGTGTTTTTTCTGTACAGTTATGTTTAAACATATATTTGAACAAAAATGGTGAAAACGTTTGAAATGAAACGTTTTTCAAATAATTTACTTCACTCTCGATGTTACTGGGGTTTGACACGCACACTTTAACATGGGATATGGACATTAATCGCTGTGCTACACCTTTCACACACTGTATATTCTGGGCACATTGATCTTCATGATACTGTAGTTTTATGGTCCTTTTGTAATATTGTAGTTTTATCACTGCCTTTATTGTGTGTGGGGTTGAGTCACAATCCTCCAGCAGTGTCGAGTGAATATATTCTGCCTGTACTGAGTATAAAAAATCCCATTTGGACTGTAATCATCAATGTCTGAACCCATTTCTGTCCATTTTTAATCAATTGTTTTATATATATAAAAAAAATGGTTCAGTGATTCAAGACTTCACTTATTTTATCTTATTTAAAAGAGAATGTTTATTAAGACTTTTCCATTCAAAATTATTAAATCAGTAAAATACAGGAGTTTTGCTCTTTTCCAGAATCAGTGGGTGGCTCTTAAAAGAGCCGTTGAAGAATTTCTGTAATATTCTGTAATAAGACTTACTTCTTTTTGGGAGCAGCCTTTTTAGGCTTGGCGGCTTTAGGCTTCGCCGTCTTGGGTTTCACTGCCTTGGCTTTTTTGGGGCTATTGGCTGCTTTCTTAGCGGCTGCTGGCTTCTTTGCCTTCTTGGGGCTCTTCGTTGCCAAAAATGCTGTACAGAAAAATACAGCAATCAGAAAGTAGAAACAAGCAAAACTCACCAAAAGATCTTGTTAGCTCTGCCCACTCCCTTTGAGTTGGTCTCCCCAAGCTCTCAAAATATTTAATATATTTTAAGTTTATTGCAAAATATGCATATATATTCAAATATAATCAACATTTTTAAATGAGTAGTTTTATATTTCAAGCATGCATTTCATTTTTAATTAAATTATGTCATTTGCAATGCTTAATGGGATTGTAGTTCTTTCCCTCACTAAAGCCGTTAAGTTCAAATCAAAGTTTGTAATGTTATTATTCACCTCGTAGCTGGTTGGCTTGTTTCATGGCTTATACCGCTTTAGCAAAGACTTTTTGAAATCCCTGTGGATAAATGGGGTTAACGGACAGTTTATTCACAGCTCAGAGCAGACAGGCAAAAAGAGTGAGTATTCAGTTCAATATACTTTGAAGAGAGTGAAGATATGTAACTAGACTTTCCTTTGTTTGCAGGTGTAGGAGATTGTGGATGGAAGAGTGTGTGAGCGCACACACCTCACCGGTTGTGGCAGGCACGGATTTAGAAAGCAGAGGCCCCTGGGCACAAAATCGGAGGCCCCCCAGAACTCGTGGCCCAAACTCATACAGCTTAAAAAAACAATTTGTCCTAAACATGACACAAGCTTATATTAAGGGCTTCAAAATAACTGGTAACACAGTTAACCTTGCAAAGACAGAACTGCTTGTGGTCTCAGCCAACCCTGCACTTCATCACAATCTCTCCATTCAGCTAGGATCATCAACCATAACTCCGTCCAGGACAGCCAGGAATCTTGGAGTTGTGATTGATGATCAGCTAAAATTCACTGACAACATTACTGCAACAACCCGGTCCTGCAGATTTGCGTTATACAACATTAGGAAGATTAGACCCTTCCTATCAGAGCAGGCCACACAACTCCTGGTCCAAGCTTTTGTTCTCTCCAGACTGGACTACTGTAATGCTCTTCTAGCGGGCCTTCCGGCATGCACTATCAAACCCTTGCAACTGATCCAGAATGCAGCGACGAGGGTGGTCTTTAACGAGCCGAAGAGAGCACACGTCACGCCTCTCTTCATCAGTCTCCACTGGCTGCCAATAGCCGCTCGCATCAAATTCAAGACACTGGTACTCGCCTTCAAAGCAACCACTGGCTCTGCACCAATATACCTAAACTCGCTTGTTCAGACTTACACAACCTCAAGGAGCGTACGTTCTGCCAGTGAACGACGCCTTGTTGTGCCATACCAAAGAGGCATGAAATCGCTCTCATTGACCTTTTCCTGGACTGCCCCCACCTGGTGGAATGAGCTGCCTATCTCAATTCGAGCAGCCGAGTCTGTAGCCATTTTCAAAAAACAGCTAAAGACACATCTCTTCCAGCAGCACCTGACCAATCAAGAATAGCACTTAACATTCTATTCATTTTCTGTCTAATTTATTTAAAAAAAAATAATAATAAAATAAAAAGTTCTGTCCTGTGTGTTCTGTGTTAGATTAAAGCTATGGTCTACGATTTCAAACATTGTTCATTATTAATAACCTCGTTTAGATGCTGGTTATGGTTCTACAGTACAATCCTAACAATATGAAGAGAAAAAAGAATTTAAAAAATCCATTCACTCTATTGGGTGTACACCCGCAGAGAAATTGACCAATGTAAGCTGTCAGGCCGCACGCTGCGCAGATTAACAGACAGGACGAAGCCTAACTGTAGCCTCCCACCAGTTTCATATGTTATAAAGGTTAATCACACATTTAGGGGGGCTGGGCAGAAGTTTAGGGGGGGGGGGCTGAAGCCCCCCTAAAAAGGGCCTATGCCCGATGGACTAAAATATAGGCTACATATCACTAAATTATTTGTTGTTGGAGAATTTTAAACCTACATATATATTTTTATAAAAGTGACCATTATAATGGGGTATTCAAATGCAGGCTAATATTTAGTTTGTGCTTTTGTTTTATTTTAATTTTTAGTAAAGTTTAGCCTTTAGTGAATTTAATTTAGTGAAAAGCATTAACCAACTTTTTGCACATAATATATTGCATAGCCTACATTCACTATATTTGTTTCCATATCCTTCAATATCAACATTGTTTAGGATTGTTTAAATCAAGTTAAACTAAATGGAAATGACAAATGACTAGCTGAAATAAAAATATATTTTATTTGACTTGAGTTAACATATTTTCATGTTCTTAGTTTTAGTTTGACTTATAATACTAATTAACTAATAATAATAATAATAATAGCAATAATAATAATAATAGCAATAATAGGCCTGCAAGTTAGATTATATTATTATTAGTAGCTACTTGAGCAAATAGTTTATGTAAAATGCATAAATAAGCGCTTTTTAATCACATAAAATAGTGATTTAATCAGCCTAACGATTAAAAATCAGCTTAAAGATTAAAAACAACAAAGCGATACTTCTGCAGTGATCTGATGGGAAAAGACGAAAGATATAGTCAATATGCTGCTTTTAAAATATGTGGAATATTACGTGAACTAGAGAAGTCCCACATATTAGGCTATGCATTGATAATGATAAGCCTCGAAAACGCGTATCTGGTCATACAAATGAACAGTCAACATTAATACAACAACGTTACATGATTTAAAAAGCAACATATCGTACGGGGACAGATGGCTGGTGAAATCTTATGAAAAGTTTAGTTTATGAAAGGTGCTGGGCTTGCCTCTAGCTCGCTCGAGCTAAATCAGAAAAATTATTTATTTAGGAGGTGGGTCGGTGGACGCAGATTCGGAAGGCTTCTGCGCCGACCCGGGCATCTAATCAGGGTTTTTAATAAGGGGGAAAAGTAATAGATAGGCCTACATTTTGAGGCTGTAAAACTGACAATGTAGCCTACACTAACCTACCCGTCACCGCCGGCGCTGTGCAGGCTCTTTATCTGCATCGAGCCGGCTTTTGAAAAGTGGAGATGGTTGGAATAATGCTAATTAAATCTTTCTCCCTTTTTACTTTCCGTTTTGTGGCTCCACCATTTTTTATCCATGTCGTTTGTTTTTTCGATGTCCTTGATGTCCATCATAAATTTAATTTTAATTTTAAATTAAAAAAAGGGATGAAGCCACACAGTTAGTGGCGTCTTGGAGGCCCCCTAGAGGTCGGAGGGCCCCGGGCACCAGCTCAATCGGGCCGGTGGTAAATCTGGCCCTGGGTTGTGGTGAGTATAAGGGTAATTATTTTCCACAGGGAGACAGGTAAGGAAGATGAGACAATCGCTGGAGACAATGTAAGTAGTCCACTTCATATGAACAAGACCGGACAATGAGGGCAGATGAGGGCTGTATCCGAAGACTTAGGCAGTGACTTGTTGACTCGCTGCCTTATAGACAATGACTCTGCAGGCAGTGTTTGCGCATGAAGGCACCTCACAAAACTGATTTCGGACAGACTTCTGAGGCAGCGTAACAGTTTAATGATCTACAGCAAAATATAGCAAGCTTTGGTAATGATTAAATAAATATTTAATTACTACAGTAGTAATTTCTCGCTAGAAATTATATCAGAATTGGAAAACATTGGTCAAAAACTTACATTTGCACACAAACTGACCAACAACCACAACTTTCAGACGTCATCTTTCTTTTTCTAGCTCAGCTGTCACCGAATGGAATGCATAGGATTGTGGGATATCAAAGGCAGGATACATTTATGCATTCTTCTAGAAGTGCATTTGTGAGGTCAGGCACTGATGTTGGACGAGAAGGCCTGGCTCGCAGTCTCTGCTCTAATTCATCCCAAAGGTGTTCTATCGGGTTGAGGTGCAGGCCAGTCAAGTTCTTTCACACCAAACTCGCTCATCCATTCCTTTATGGACCTTTCTTACTGAAAGTTTGGAGGTCTGTAGCTGTTGACTCTGCAGAAAGTTGGCGACTTAGACGCACCGTGCGCCTCAGCATGTGCTGACCCCGCTCTGTGATTTTTACGTGGCACTTTGTGGCTGAGATGCTTTTGTTCCCAATTGCTTCCACTTTGTTAGAATACCACTAACTGTTGACCGTAGACTACACAACACATCATCAGTGTGTGAATAAACTGTTTCCATCACCTTAATGCACATTTGAACTAACAGATCATCTGCGTTCAGTGCATAACATTTCTATGTAAATTCTGAGACTCTGCATATGTCCCATTACCTTTGCTACCTGACTAACTTGCGGGATCCATCACCCCTCTTTGTTCTGATGTTGTGCCTAATTTCAACTTGCCAATTATTAATAACCTTCTCATTGAAGCCACTCCCTGCAGTGTGGGGGGGAAAGTTACTTTTAAAAGTAATGCTTTACAATATTGCATTACTGCCTAAAAAGTTACTAATTGCTTTGCTATTTTTTATGGAAAGTGAAATGCTACTTTTTGTGTTACTATTTCTCACATGGGCCGGATGCAGAATATGATGCAACTCTCTTACTTTGGCAATACAAATAAAATAAAAAAAAATACAAATGTGATGTTTATCTAAAGTCGTTTTTGCTTATTAGTATGGTGGAATTGGATCATCAAGTGTCAGCAGCAAAGACAATAATAAAGTGAGATTAAATACATAAAGTATATTTGTGCTATTTACTAGGGGTGTGACGAGATCTTGTGCCACGAGAGAGAATGTGACAAGATTTCTTGTCTTATTGCCATGATGGAGTGTGGGGGTGAAGTTAGGATAGAATATGCCACCAGTGGTGGCTGGTCAATAAAGGGCGCTGGGGCGCCGCCCCCATCAAAATTCCAGAAATATACAGTACTGTGCAAAAGTCTTAGGCACGTTAGTATTTTCACCCCCCAAAATGGTTTTAAGCCAGTTATTTATAACTTTTGTAATAGTGTGTCAGTAGGTTATATCAGTTTACATTTTCAAACATTAATTTTGCCATTAATTGTAATAATCCATTCCAGTGAGATTTTTGTATGCAGAAGGAGTCTGACAACAGAGCTATGATCCACACAGAGATCTGATCTCACCATCATCGAGTCCGTCTGGGATCACATGAAGAAACAGAAAAAACTGAGACTAAATCCAGAAGAACTGTGGCAGCGTCTCCAAGACGCTTGAAGAAACCTTCCTGCAAAGCTCCCTAAAAAACTATGAGCAAGTGTCCCAAAACAAAAGCTGTTTTCAACGCAAAGGGTGGTCACACAAACTGATTTGATTTAGTTAATAGAAGTTAATTGATCAAAAAAATTAACAGTCTACTTATGACATTATTTTTGAATGTCATAAGTAGACTTGACTTTACAGCATTTTTACCCAAGTGTCTAAGTACTGTAGCTTTACAGGAAGGTTTCTTCAAGCGTCTTGGAGACGCTGCCACAGTTCTTCTGGATTTAGTCTCAGTTTTTTCTGTTTCTTCATGTAATCCCAGACTCGATGATGGTGAGATCAGATCTCTGTGTGGATCATAGCTCTGTTGTCAGACTCATTCTGCATACAAAAATCTCAATGGAATGGATTATTACAAATAATGGCTAAATGAATGTTTGAAAATGTAAACTGATATTACCTACTGACACACTATTACAAAATGTATAAATAACTGGCTTAACCATTTTTGGGGGTGTAAATACTAACGTGCCTAAGACTTTTGCACAGTACTGTACACGTATACAAAGATTATATAAAAATGAAAAAAAAAAAAAAATGGTTTACTCATACGATGTGCCGGCTGTTAGTAAGAGCCTCAGCATTTAATAAAAACTGGCTTTGATAGGTTAACTATTTTATATGTTCTTCAATATGTTTCACGCGGTTTCATGGGCGAGGGACGCCGGACAAATGGATGTCTATCTGAGTACAAAAATCTACGGGCAGCATGTGACCTGAATTACCTCATTAGGATGATCACTTTCGTAGAGATGGCAGCAGTTAAACCAAATTCTTTCACAAGGCGTTCGCTGGAAGAAAACGATACTCGGTTACTTAACATAACCTCGGTTCTCTCTAGAAGAGGGAACGAGTATTGCGTAAGTTCCTTACGCTACGGGAAAGTATTCTTTCTTCGAGATTTCTGAAAAACCCAAAATTATCCTTAATTTTGTAACATTGTCAACGCAGTGCGGCAGCCTGGCAGACCATAGCAGGCTATTCCAGCGTGCTATTGGCTGCTCTGCTGGCAACTGCAGCAGCCTATCGGTGAGCCCGCGTGACGTGGCGACCAATGAGGGCGCTTCGCGCCCACCTGGCTTCATTTGCCT
Source organism: Romanogobio albipinnatus (assembly GCA_023566225.1). Classification (NCBI taxonomy): domain Eukaryota; kingdom Metazoa; phylum Chordata; class Actinopteri; order Cypriniformes; family Gobionidae; genus Romanogobio; species Romanogobio albipinnatus. Next base: position 4,796,808 of record CM042262.1, on the reverse strand, counting down.
ACAGGTGGGGCGTGGCCACGTGTATATAAGCAGGGCTCACGGGCTGCATATTCGGTTTTCGTAGTTCTGAAGCGTAAAAGCCCGCGGGGCGCACGGCAAGGAACGCAATACTCGTTCCCTCTTCTAGAGAGAACCGAGGTTACGTTAAGTAACCAAGTATCGTTCTCTTACGAGAGGTTCTCTCGTATTGCGTAAGTTCCTTACGCTACGGGAACATATTGTCAACGCCGTGCGCGCCTCGCGTACAGCATATGTATCCCAGGGAACCGGGGACCATAACACTGCTCGGGCAGGGTGGCCGGTAAGGAGAACGGGCCACCACATATACAGACACTTCATTCGAACTGACGGGTGGTTACGACGGGTGGTTACAACACCCTGTCCCATGAATGAGGGAACGGCACCTGCCGGTCTCCTTCAAATTCACCACACCTTGTCTCATGAATGAGGGAACGGCAACGCCGGTCGCCTTCAAATTCACAATATCTTGTTATATGAGTGAGGTAACGGCACCGCCGGTCACCTTCAAACTCACAACAGCTCGTCTCGTAAATGAGGGAACGGCACCGCCGGTCTCCTTCAAATTCACATGAGCCTAGTACCGAACTTACTACCAGTATGTGAGCTATGTCTGCGCAGAATAACTGGGCAGAACCAACAGCCCTATTGAACTGATAACACTTTCGCCTGTAAGGCAGGAACTTCCAGATTGTAAAATCTCACGAACGTAGACGGGGAGGCCCAGCCTGCCGCCATACAGATATCGTGGATGGAAATCCCTCTGGCCCAAGCCCACGAAGAGGCCATGCCTCTGGTGGAGTGTGCTCTGACACCTAGCGGGCACTGCAGGTGTTTGGAAGCGTATGCAGTTGCAATCGCTTCCACTATCCACCTGGACAGGGTCTGTTTTGAGGAGGCGAGACCTTTAGTGCGCCCACCAAACGAAACAAATAGCTGCTCAGAACGCCTGAAGGCGGCGGAGCGTGTGACATAAACCCTCAATGCCCTGACAGGGCAGATGATATTGCCACCGTCCCCCTCGTCGGATGCTGGCAGAGCCGAGAGGGAGATAATCTGCGCCCTGAAGGGAGTGCCGATCGCTTTGGGGACATAACCATGCCTCGGTCTGAGAATGACCTTAGAGTCATTAGGACCGAACTCCATACACGTCGGGCTCACTGAGAGCACGTGTAGATCCCCCACGCGTTTCACTGAAGCCAGAGCTATCAGGAACGCGGTTTTTAGCGAAAGGAACCTTGGTTCCACAGTCTCGAGCGGTTCAAAGGGATGAGCCTTCAGGGCCTCTAGGACCAAGGCCAGATCCCATATAGGAACCGATGGGGGCCGCGGGGGATTCATCCTTCTGGCTCCTCTGAGGAAACGGATGATGAGCTCGTTCCTTCCTAGTGTGCTACCTAGCGTCGTCTGAGCGAACGCTGCTATAGCCGCCACATACACTTCGAGCGTGGAAGGGGACCTGCCCAGTTCCAAAAGTTCTTGGAGGAAGGAGAGCACCCGCTGGACCCCACATTGCTGTGGGTCCAATCCCTTGGAAACACACCACTCAGTGAACACCGACCACTTAGAACTATATAACCGCCTCGTCGAGGGGGCTCTAGGGTGTGAAATCGTGTTCATAACCCCTTCGGGCAGGTCAACGGGTATCCGTTGGTCACCCATACATGCAGAGACCATCGCTCTGGATGGGGATGCCAAACTGACCCTCCTGCTTGAGAGAAGAGGTCTGCTCTCAGCGGAACTGGCCAGGGGGGTGAGTGCGACAGCTTCACCAGCTCTGGGTACCAAATCTGGTTCTCCCAGCGCGGCGCTATAAGGAGCACCGGGCGGCGCATCTCCCTGATTTTCGCTATGACCTGGGGCAATAGGGAAATCGGCGGGAAAGCATACAGCGGGAGGCTGGGCCAAGGTTGGGACAGCGCATCCTCGCTTTTGGACAGAAACGTCGGACAGCGGGCGTTCTCTTTTGTTGTAAAGAGGTCGAGCTCCGCTCTGCCGAATAGGCGCCATACCAGCTGGACTGTCTGGGGGTGCAGGGACCATTCCCCCGGGAGAATGAGGCCCCTGGACAGCTTGTCCGGGCCCACGTTGAGGTGGCCCGGTACGTGCGCAGCTCTCAGCGAGCGCAGCGAGCTGTGTGCCCACACGAGCAGGTGTTCTGTCAGATTGCCCATACACCTGGACCTGACGAGCGACAGGCTGCCGGTTCACGTAGGACACCACTGTGGTATTGTCCGACCGGACCAACACGTGGTGTCCTCATATAAGCGGGAGAAACTGCTTGAGCGCCTTCTCCACCGCTATCATCTCCAAACAGTTTATGTGTAGGAGCTTTTCCCCGCTCAACCAGAGGCCCGAGGCCGATCAGCCCTCGAAAACGGCGCCCCAACCCGTGGTGGAGGCGTCCGTCGAGAATACCTTGCGGTGTGAGATGGCTCCCATCGTCACTCCCCGCTGGTACCAGTCGGCTACTAACCAGGGCTCTAGGGCTGAAACGCAGCCCTGAGTCACTCTGATCCTGAAGCCTCCGGACGCCCAGGCTCTGTGAGGCACTCGGGCGTTTAACCAGCATTGCAGCGGGCGCATGCGCATTAAGCCCAGCTGGAGCACAGCTGCAGCTGAGGCCATACGTCCCAGCATCCTCTGAAAGAGCTTGAGAGGTGCGATTTTGCCCGGCCGGAAGTACGCAGCCATGCGCCGAACTTGGCGCGCGTGTTGGGGTGACAGGCGGGCTGACATTGCCACAGTGTCCAGATTCAAACCCAGAAATGAGGTTGATTGCGTGGGCACTAATGAGCTCTTGGTCCAATTGACCGTGAGCCCCAGGCTGTCCAGATGGCTGAGCAGCATTGCCCTGTGGGCGAGGAGCTCGGCCTCTGACTGCGCCAGGATGAGCCAATCGTCCAGATAATTCAGTACTCGCATCCCTCGACTTCTCAGAGGAGCGAGGGCCGCGTCCATGCACTTCGTAAATGTACTGGGTGCTAGTGACAGGCTGAACGGAAGGACGGTGTATTGATAAGCCTGGCCGTCGAAGGCGAATCGTAAGAATGGCCTGTGACGCGGCGTTATCTTGATTTGAAAATATGCATCTTTCAAATCTAGGGAGATTAGCCAGTCTCTCGGGCGAATATGCGCGAGGATCTGCTTGGTCGTGAGCATCTTGAACGATCTTCTCATAAGAGCTTTGTTCAGACGCCTCAGATCCAGAATCGGTCTGAGCGACCCGTCCCTTTTTGGCACGAGAAAATACCGGCTGTAAAAGCCTGACTCGCTCGTAGAATGGGGAACCGGTTCTATAGCCCCTTTGCACAGCAGCGTGGCTATCTCTGCTCGAAGTAGATGTGCTACTTCCTCGCTCACTCTCGTCTCCGTACGCGCACAGAAGCGCGGAGGGCGGCGAGCGAACTGCAGAGTGTAGCCGTGCTTCACTGTTTTCAGCACCCATTCTGATACACCTGGAATGGCTTCCCACGCTCTCGTGTGTGCCACACGGGACAGAACGGCCTCCGGGCTCGAAACGCCGCGCTTTGCGGGTTTGACGGCCTGTATAGGAGGGGCGGGAGCGGTGCGCGCGCTCTCTGTGCTGTGGGCCAGCCGATCGCTCGCGATGGCTGGCCGCCCTACACACTGTATCTCTGCCGCTTCGAGCGGGGAGTGGCCTGTGTGTGGCCCTACACTCGTCGTTCCGGCCACCTTGGGCGGAGAACAAATGGTGTGTGGCGCGGCGCATGGCGCCGGGGGTAGAATGTTCGCGAAAATGTGTGAGCGCGTTTGAGCGGGCACAACTATTACGCGTGGAACATGACCGGTTAAGAGTGGCTGTGTGACAGCGCGTGTGGTGATTAGGCGTGGGCGCAAATAAGCGGACACGTGACCTAACTCTAGCACTCGAGCGGCCGGTGGCCGCTTTATGTGAGTGAGAGACACGGGATTTGTGGTGCTTGGGTGCAGGGGTGAACACAAAAGTGGGCACGTTTACTGCATTTGAAAACACATACGGCGTGAGCCGTGCAACCAGATATAAAGCAACTTCTTGATTTCTCTGGTTTGTCGTAAAAACGGCGGTTGTAGACAGGCGAGAGGGCAGTTTTGCCGGCTCGTTGGCTGCGTGAGAGCCATCTGCAGCAGCCACAGGAGTGGGGGCTGACAGGAAGAAGAGTTTTGACGGTGGTCCGGCCACGGCGGAACTTAACCGTCGCTTCCCCCCTCTGCTAGGAGGACTTTGGAGGGGCTTCAGTTGGAAACAGGCGAGAGGGCGAGTTCACCGGCTCGTAGGCTGCGTGGAAAACATCTGCAGTAGCCACAGGAGTGGGGACTGACAGGAAAACAGAGTTTTAACGGTGGTCCGGCCGCAGCGGGACTTAACCGTCTTTTCTCTCCTTATGTATAGACGCCCAAAAATACTCGAGCACCACGCGGTGCGAGTTAGCTTTCTGTATGTAAGAAAAGCTGGCCACGAGCCCGGGGAAGCGGACAGTAAAACATTTTTATCTGCCGCGAGAGCTGGGCTCGAACTCGGGTCTCCGGCGTTTCAGCCGTTGATTTTGCCACTGTGCTACCGGGAGGGACACAATCGCGTTCAGTTAGCGCGAGCATACGGCAGTACGTCCTCGTGCTTGTTGGCAGTCGTGCGTGCATAAAAGACAGGCTCGTTACTGCAATAGTAATATTTCCAGCCGCCTGAACTGGAGAGGGGGCTGAGAAATGCTAGAGAATGGCGGTTCGTCCGGCCACAGCGGGACGAAAACACCCTCTGTTAATTTCCCGGTGAGTGCGGCGCGCGCGCACGCTGAACGTGCTCGTGCGCACTCTCATTCCTTGTGAACGGCGCAATCTGCGCGGTCCAACAGGGGGGAGTGCGGGTTCGTTGGAGAGCATATGTCAGCGTCATGTCTCATGACGGCGTTTGTTTGCTGGCGTGCGTGTCTTAACAGGCTCGTGTACAGCAATATGAATAATTCCAGTCGCCTGAACTCATGAGGGGACTGAGAAATGTGCGCGAGGGTGGAACAGCTCTCTTGTAACGTAAAGAGAGCTGCAGGACCGTCCGTTTCTGCCATCCCTTGTATGTAAGCGGCGCATTAGCGCGACATGAACAGAGGGGGGAGGAGGCTCGCTCCGAGACCGTTCATTCCTACCATCCCTCGTAAGCGGCGCGGTGGCGCGGCTTGAACAGAGGGGGAGGAGGCTCGCTCCGAGACCGTTCATTTCTACCATCCCTTGCAAGCGGCGCGGTGGCGCGGCTTGAACAGAGGGGGAGGAGGCTCGCTCCGAGACCGTTCATTTCTACCATCCCTTGCAAGCGGCGCGGTGGCGCGGCTTGAACAGAGGGGGATGAGGCTCGCTCCGAGACCGTTCATTCCTACCATCCCTTGTAAGCGGCGCGGCTTGAACAGAGGGGGAGGAGGCTCGCTCCGAGACCGTTCATTTCAACCATCCCTTGTAAGCGGCGCGGTGGCGCGCCTTGAACAGAGGGGGGGAACAGCGGAGTGATGTTGTCATAAAACTGCTCGAGTCGAGCCCGCAGGGTCGATATAGAGAGTTCCTCGCACTCGGGGCATTAGCCCGCGAGGAGTGCGGCGGCGGCGTGGTCACGGCCCAGACAGAGAGCGCAGACACATGGCGGTCTCTGGTGCTGAGCTGCACGTGGCACGAGCCGCAGGTGGAACGAGGCGTTTTGATAAAAACGCTCGTGCTCTTTTATGAAACGTGTGACGCAACGGCGAGAACACGTGCAATGAAAGGATATAATGCTGCCGGATAGCAGAGCAGGCACGGATGGCTGAAGGTGGCGCGATGCTGCCGGCTTCCTCAGGCGCTGTCCTCTGCTTGCTCATCTGCACGATCACGGCGGCGGGTTCCAGATCCAGCGATGCGAAGGGCTTCGCTGAAGAAAAGAAAATCGAATATGCAGCCCATGAGCCCTGCTTATATACACGTGGCCACGCCCCACCTGTAGGCAAATGAAGCCAGGTGGGCGCGAAGCGCCCTAATTGGTCGCCACGTCACGCGGGCTCACCGATAGGCTGCTGCAGTTGCCAGCAGAGCAGCCAATAGCACGCTGGAATAGCCTGCTATGGTCTGCCAGGCTGCCGCACTGCGTTGACAATGTTACAAAATTAAGGATAATTTTGGGTTTTTCAGAAATCTCGAAGAAAGAATACTTTCCCGTAGCGTAAGGAACTTACGCAATACGAGAGAACCTCTCGTAAGAGAACTCCAGTTTTCAGAGATTGATTACATACGCTAACGGTTACTTACTTTTGACCATAACCATGTCAATACCATTCCAGTCTGTGGACTTTTTACTCTTAAATATTTTGACAATCTCAATCATTTATTTTTCATCAGTTCCCTTCACAAACATAGATTCACTAATATTTACATTCTTACTTAGCAGACAATTTATACTGCCAGTCTTTGCAAGCTCCCCAGCCAAACCTGGACCAACTCCAACGAAAAAAATCATTAAATTAATTTGCAGCTAAGGTCATATCCTTAACCTCTGTATTGATTTTAGTCAAAAAAATAGTTAAAGTCTCCTGTTTTACCTGTTTTATTCTTGATAATTTCATTTAGCACCCTCCAGGTATTTCTTATATTACTTCTATTATCCTCCAGTAATTTACTATAATAATTATTTTTATTGTTTCTCATGATTATAGTCAGTTTATTTTTATATGCCTTATATTTGTTTTCTGATTCTTTTGTCCTCTTCTTTAAAAACTCTTTATAAAGTACATTCTATACATGCCTTTAATATTCAGTTAGTTATCCACGGTTTTTCCTCAGATTTCTGTTTTACTTCTTTCTTTATCAGAAGACAGTGTTTTTCATAAAGTGATGTTAGCCAAAAAATAATCATACTTCATTCACATTTTCTACATACACATTACCCCAATCTTGTTTCAGTAAATCCTCTTTGAACGTATTAATGTTTTCGTGGGTTCTACTAATCATTGTATATGTTTTGCTGTCCTTCTTGGTCTTAGTGTAGCTGTGTATGTTTGCAAAAACTGGCAGATGATCACTGACGTCATTTATTATTAGTCCACTTTCAACTTTGTATTCAATAACATTGGTAAATATATTATCAATTAGTGTTGCACTATTTGGTGTAGTTCTGGTTGGTTGAATGATTGAGGGATACAAACCGATACTGTACATCATATTAATTAACTCTGTAGTTTTGTTGTGTTCTTGTGGATTGAGCAGATCAATATTGAAATCTCAACAAATAAAAATCCTTTGATCCTGGTTTCCTATACATGCAGCTAACTAGAATGCTTTTACATTTTTCCCTTTCAATTTGTACAGTGACGCATTCCATACCTGTATCTAGGACAAAGGACATTTGATTAACTATTTTACATTTATATCTTTTATTGTTTTATTGTCTTTGATTGTTTCCTGTTGATAAGAAACAGTTTGTATCCTTCAATCTCCACCAAATCATTTTGTTCTTCTCTGTTATTCTCTGTTAATGCAATTGCTGTAAATAATTTCCCACTTGTTTGAGGTACTTTTATCTTTGAAAGATTTGCGATAAGACTCCTGCTATTAAAATGTATTATTGAAATTGTGTCATCCGTTTGTACATATTCTTTAAACTGTTCAACTGTATAATATTCACACTGGCTTTGATTCTCATTATAAAAGTTATTATCTGGGTCAATATCATTTTCAATATCTTGTGGTTTATGTTCAGTATATTTGAAGGTTTCCAAGTTCAGTTGTTCATGTGTAGCAGATAAGTTTCTGTCCAAGTGTATCATAGCCATTGCCTCTGATAAGATCAGCTAAACATTAAACAGTTCTTCAACATTAACACTAGAGAATAAAGACGGATATTGTCTGCACCTCTAACTGAGAGAAAGAACATGTTATCAGGATGTTTTGGGAAAGTTTCTGATCAGAGCTACAGCTCGACCAACACCAACCTTGAAGTATCTGTGGGCCTGGTGGATCCATGTGTGTGTGTGTGTGTGTGTGTGTGTGTGCGTGTGTTAGTCTGTCTTTTACAGATTAGTATTAGTGTATAGCTGGTATTCTGCTTGGGACCCGTCGGTGCCTATTCACGACCTGAAGGTCACAACGGGCCTAATTCTGGGGTTCCAGCGACAACAGTTTGATCGATGCTTTCTGCCTATCAGTCGATGTGTGGAAATGTACTATGACTAGCTTTTTCCGAATCGTTCAACCTGCAGTAATGACGTAGCAAGACCTTGAAAAGAGTATAATTGTGTTGAGAAATTACGCAGAAAGAGTGTGGCCTACGAACTCATTGTGAGACCTGAAGCTGCTTCTGCTGATGAAACGGCAAACTATTCTTCAGTAAAAAAAAAAAAATCAATCAATTAACCGCACTCCTGATCTTAGTTCTTCACATCTAGTTTTGGGCCCTAAACTGTTTTACCCAACAAAAGGCACAAAGGCACATGAGTTGTCTAAGATAATCTACACAATGCCCATGAAGTAGAATCATAAGTATTTGCAAAAGGTTGATTTTTTTCTCCCTAACAGATCTTCCATTTAATTTTTTTTTTTTTAAATCATCATTTTTAAATAAATGGTTACATCAGCCAATCATAAACAAAATTGATTTTAGAAACTGAGTTTGACTTTCTGCGCTTTATGACACCCAAAAGACAGAATACCAGGAATGATCCACCAATCCCAGTTTAACGCACTGGTGTAATTCTGAACACCTTCATGATCTGGTGAGTTTGTTCAGGGTTAGAGCTGAACTAGTATATATTCTGACCAAAACCACAACATCTGTGCAAATATATCAAACATATAGAGTGAATAATATGACTATTTTATCAGTTAGATAGTGGTTAAATCAAAATAACAAAATTACCTGTGCTCTAATATTTATATTTATTCATTTAGAAGAAAAAAATATTGAAAAAGACTATATTGAGGAATATAGGAGGCAATGAAGTGAGAAATTCTAGAAATAAAAAGGTTTCAAACATTGTCCAGAAAAGTATAAGCCTGAACAAGAAGGGAAATAATAAATAGTGAAAAAAGGTTGTTATTTAGGTCACTTGCTATGCCTTGCTGTAAATGAACAACTCATTCAGATGAGCTCGAACAATTCTCATTCACATGCTGGAAACTAAGAAGAATGAGAGATGAGGAGAAACACATGTGATGATTTAGTTAAAACATTAACACTTGTGTGATGATGTGTATTTATTATTATGATTATTGTTATTATGAGCACAGATCATCTGCTGGCCAGACATGAGAGTCCCAGAGACTCGGATCCTCCGGATGATGTTCGTGTGCTTCAAGCGGCCCAAAACAGCAGCTGTATGAAAGCCTCCTCACGCCCTCACTGATGCTGATTTCATTAAAGTCTCTTTCAGACTGTTTACTGAACACACAGAGGACGCGTTTGGGCTTTTAGCAACTTTTACATTTAAACTATCCATCAAATTCACACGCGGCTTTTCCCCGTGGCTGATGCTCGCCTTGGGTTTGATCTGATGGAGGCAAAAGAAACAAATCCTCTTCGCGTGTTTTAGTCTCTAATGAAAGCTCAGAACCTCTGCTTGGTGTTCACTTTGTTTTGACTGTGACAAACTATTTTACCGCTTCAGTTTTGCCCTAAATGTGAGAGAAGAAAACACACGCGCGAGGAGCTCATGGACGCACACAGACACCGAGCGGGCAGGTTGAGTCTATAAGGTTCTCATGTGTCATTGAAGAGCGCAGCGCCGCGCGAGCGCCAGTCATTGCTGAATCCAGACAGCGCTTGAAAGACTTTAGATCCGATCAGAGAGAGATGGCAGAAACCGCCCCAGCCCCGGCTGCTGCCGCCCCGGCCAAAGCGCCCAAGAAGAAGTCCGCCGCGAAAGCCAAGAAAGCAGGTCCAGGTGTCGGTGAGCTCATCGTCAAAGCTGTGTCCGCATCCAAGGAGAGGAGCGGCGTGTCCCTCGCCGCCCTGAAGAAAGCTCTCGCCGCCAGCGGCTACGACGTGGAGAAGAACAACTCCCGCGTCAAGATCGCCATCAAGAGCCTGGTAACTAAAGGCACCCTGGTGCAGGTCAAAGGGACCGGCGCCTCGGGCTCATTCAAGCTCAACAAGCAGCAAGCCGAGACCAAGAAGAAGCCCGCGGCCAAGAAAGCGGCTCCTAAAGCGAAGAAGCCCGCGGCCAAGAAACCCGCCGCCGCCAAGAAGCCCAAGAGCGCCGCGGCAAAGAAGCCCAAAGCCGCCGCCAAGAAATCGCCCAAGAAGGCCAAGAAACCCGCCGCCTCAGCCGCTAAGAAGGCGACGAAGAGCCCCAAGAAGGCAAAGAAGCCAGCAGCCGCTAAGAAAGCAGCCAAGAGCCCCAAAAAAGCCAAGGCAGCGAAACCCAAGACGGCGAAGCCTAAAGCCGCCAAGCCTAAAAAGGCAGCTCCCAAAAAGAAGTAAATCTTATTACAGACAAATACAGTTCATTCCTCAACGGCTCTTTTAAGAGCCAACCACTGATTCTGGAAAAGAGCAAAACTCCTGTATTTTACTGATTTGATAATTTTGAAAAGAAACAGCCAAGATGTGACTTGCGGCCAATTTTACTCATGCAGTCTAAACTAACAATATATCAACAATTAGTGACCAGATAAAATAAGTTTTGAATCACTAAACCATTTTTATACACAAATCATCAGTACAGGCAGAATATATTCACTCGACACTGCTGGAGGATTGAGACTGAACCCCACACACAATAAAGGCAGTGATAAAACTACAATATTACAAAAGGACCATAAAACTACAGTATCATGAAGATCAATGTGCCCAGAATATACAGTGTGTGAAAGGTGTAGCACTTTTGGTTGAGTGCAGTAATTATATGAAAAGCTTGTTTAAATGTCACCATTTTAGTTCAAATATATGTTTACACATATTAACTGCACACAGAAAACACATTGTTAAATGAATATTAAGATATAATTCCCTTACCATCTGTAATGCATTTATATGAGTTTTCTAACAAATATTTCAGTAGTTTCATCTATTTTTCGATCTTATTAATCACAAATACGTGGGCAAATTATTCCCGCTAGAAAAGAGGGTTGGGCTCTGGAGGGAAGTTCAGTGATTGGTTGAAATCTCTTCAGACTCTAAACCAATGAGCGACTGGCACTCTCGTATAAAGACAGTGTGTGGAGACAAGGATATTCATTCTCTTAGTTTCTACTGAGAAGGTTTTAATCAGTGATTTCTAAAATGAGCGGCAGAGGCAAAACCGGCGGCAAAGCCCGAGCAAAGGCTAAGACTCGCTCCTCCAGGGCGGGACTGCAGTTTCCCGTCGGCCGTGTTCACAGGCTTCTCCGCAAAGGCAACTACGCTCAGCGCGTCGGTGCCGGTGCTCCGGTTTATCTGGCCGCTGTGCTCGAGTATCTTACCGCTGAGATCCTGGAGTTGGCTGGAAACGCCGCTCGGGACAACAAGAAGACCCGCATCATCCCCCGTCACCTGCAGCTGGCGGTACGCAACGACGAGGAGCTGAACAAACTCCTGGGCGGAGTGACCATCGCTCAGGGCGGCGTGCTGCCCAACATCCAGGCGGTGCTGCTGCCCAAGAAGACCGAGAAGGCCGCCAAGTCCAAGTAAACCGAATACCGACTGTTTTCGCAACCCAAAGGCTCTTTTAAGAGCCACCCACTTTATCTGATAAAGAGCACTTTTGTTATTATTTATGAACCCTGTAGAGTCATTTGATTGAAGGTGGAAATGACCTGTCAAATGTATCAATGTTTAGCATCGACACATAAAGTAAGAGTCACAAGGTGTGCGTGTTTGTACAGGCACATAATGATCCCTAATGTGTCTGTTTGCCACCCAAACTATCCCCTACTATTAATAATATAAATAATGTCTATTACGTAAATATTATAATGGATTATCTGAAATAAAAATCAATATCATATTAGCTTCAGGAATAACAAATTGATCAATGTTATTCTGGGTGTTTTGCCACACTTGGGGAATTAAAGCCAGTATTTCAGAACAAATAAATACAACAATGTGAGCATAAAGATCCGGGAGGTGTAACTTACTCTTTGTTTGATGTAGTCAACAGAAGCAGCTCGAGCGGGAAACCCTCCGCGTGTCTGAAAAGAGGAAACGCGCAGTCATTGGCTAGCGCTCATGCTCAGACATCACACACTAGCCAATCATAAGCCTCTGCTCACGTCGCGTCACTGTGAGCTCTTGGCGGTCGAATGCTATAAGAGCAGGCGAGTAACAAAGAGGCGCATTTCCAGCGCAAGCCGGACAGAGAGAAGTAAGTGCAGCAATGGCCAGAACCAAGCAGACCGCTCGTAAATCCACCGGTGGTAAAGCCCCGAGGAAGCAGCTCGCTACTAAAGCCGCCCGTAAGAGCGCTCCGGCCACCGGCGGCGTCAAGAAGCCTCATCGCTACAGGCCCGGGACCGTGGCTCTGCGAGAGATCCGCCGTTATCAGAAGTCCACCGAGCTGCTGATCCGCAAACTGCCTTTCCAGCGGCTGGTGAGAGAAATCGCTCAGGACTTCAAGACGGATCTGCGCTTCCAGAGCTCCGCGGTCATGGCCCTGCAGGAGGCCAGCGAGGCTTATTTGGTCGGCCTGTTCGAGGACACCAACCTGTGCGCCATCCACGCCAAGAGGGTCACCATCATGCCCAAAGACATCCAGCTGGCCCGCCGCATCCGCGGAGAGCGCGCCTAAACCCGCATCTGCATCAGACGCCTCAGGCACCAAAGGCTCTTTTAAGAGCCACTAAAACTGCACAGAATGAGACTTTCCAGTTTAAACTCTGAATATGGGCAGAAAGATTATCTTTGTTTTAGTATCTTCGATGTTTTTATATCTTAGTGAATATGAATTAATATCATAGTAAGTATATTATTGTGCACTTTATTTATATATATATATATATAATGACAAAAGTTATTTTCTAATTTCCTTGTTCAGGGGGAAAACAAATTGCTCTTTGGGAATTAAAATGATGTGCTGTTTTTAAGTCACATGACATTTGAATGTCCCTCAAACTCTTTCCCACCGTCACACAGAAGCTGAAGTGCTCCAGGAATTGCTCTAATAACCTCATTTCTAAGCATCTCTTCTCAATGGGGATTTATTTTTGCATCATTGGAAAGTCAATTATATATTTTTATTCACAAAAAAACTTTGTCTTATCAGTTTTACTGTAAATTGAGTAAATATCAGTGTGTCCATATGGCACTGCTGTCCCACAGTGGAAGTGCAGGGATGTTTTTCCCTATTGGGATTGATTTTAGATAATAGCATCAATAATATGATCACAGTTATTTATTAGAAGAGTTTATTGTAGTATTGCTGTGTTTATGTATAAATAACAAAATTATGTCTTTTATTTAACACATTTACAGAAAGATCAATATGAGGAATGCAGAATTCATTCATGGGATGAGAGTGAGGATGAGTTTGAGTTTGTCATTTTGAAAGTGAAATGATGGGGATCATATTATTTTTAGTTTGCATGAGTTCAAAGTATATTGGGCTGTTCTGAAACTATTATGGGATGTTGAAGGCCAAAGAAGAGATTACTCTTATGGAGCAAGTTCAGATAGATAGATAGATAGATAGATAGATAGATAGATAGATAGATAGATAGATAGATAGATAGATAGATAGATAGATAGATAGATAGATAGATAGATAGATAGATAGATTAAACAAAGGACAAGCCCTTAGGGTTAAATCACATTGTCTTGTGTTGAATTATATCGAGGGGCGGGGCGTGTTGCGCAGGGGTGGTTTCTGTCAGGTCCTGTAAGCAAATATAAACGGCCTCTCTCCAAGCTCATTCTTCACTTGTTATTGTCATTTTTTGACCAACTGAAATACTCTGATTTAACCATGTCTGGGAGAGGCAAAGGCGGTAAAGGGCTCGGTAAAGGAGGCGCTAAGCGTCACCGCAAAGTGTTGCGCGATAACATCCAGGGAATCACCAAACCCGCCATCCGTCGTCTGGCTCGCCGCGGCGGTGTCAAGCGCATCTCCGGTCTGATCTACGAGGAGACCCGCGGAGTGTTGAAGGTGTTTCTGGAGAACGTGATCCGCGATGCCGTGACCTACACCGAGCACGCCAAGAGAAAGACCGTCACCGCCATGGATGTTGTGTACGCGCTGAAGCGGCAGGGACGCACCCTGTACGGCTTCGGAGGATAAACGCCTGAACTCAAGAGAAACCACAAACCCAACGGCTCTTTTAAGAGCCACACACTCCCTCGCTCAAAGAGTCATGTCGTAGCAATGCTGGTGATATGGAAAAGGAAATACACAACTCTTTTAACCCTTTAGGCGCCAGAGGTTTTTTCCTAAAATGTTCGATTTTGACATCTTAATTTGAAAAGGCTATATCTTAAAAGTGATAAAAGATAGAGACTTTCTGTAAATTAGAGAAATATTAAGGATGACCCAAAGTTTATGTAGGGATTACATTGTCCCATCTAATTTGCATATTATGACGTCATATGGTGGTGGTCACCTTGGATTATAGAATTTTGATGAAAAGTCACATGTTTAAATGATACATGCAGCACTTCTTTCCCCCAAAAATGTCCCTCACCTTCTGTATGCTATTTTGCACAATACTGAATGCTCAGGTAAATAGTAAATAGTAAACAAACTGTGTAAATAATTACTAATAAATGGTAGAAACAAATCGAATGCATACAGCGGTTGGCCTTTTGCTGTATAGGCTTTCCATTTACTGCATACAGTAGGCACTCTGATTCCATGTATGGGGCTCATTTATATTATTCATATGACACACAAACACAAGTAGACAAGACCTGTTTAGTTCAAAAGCTCACTCGCCACGGCAAGGCAGAGATCATGAGTGAGATACGAGACAAGACGAGAGACAGACGCACGCGCGCGCGCACGCCCGCCGAGTTTGCACAGTTTGGACTACTGTCATTGTCATTGTGACTTCCCACCCTGCCTCCACATTGCCCACTAACTGTATTTGCAATACACGCGGTTCAGCTGCGTGAGACCAATGCTGCCAGTGCAACACGGCCGCGCGCGGCTCGCGCTCTCCATGCGCACCACTGCCCGGCCAACGCAAAAGCGCGTGCGGTGTGAAGCCGGCGTAACATGCCTGATAACTTCGCGATGAACACTCCGACCCCGCGAAACACCACGGTGTTCCCACCACTGACATTGGGCAAATGACCATCACATTGGGCAAAGGATTCACCGTTTGTGCTTGGTGTAGGGCTATACTTTCATTTTCTGAATCACCGTCATCAGATATTCCCCTTCAGAATTAGGGTCCGCGAATAGAAGACCCAACACTTCATTGCGGGTAAGCTTTATTGATGTCATTAGAAAATAATAATCTAATGCAAATACTCGCTGACATTGACAATATTGCTCTGATAAGATGGCTCACGCGCACACTAGCTCCGCGTTTGTTCGCACTGATTCAATGCGCTCTTGCTCGAAGATTTTGTATAGAAGCATGACGTTTTTTTGAGTCGGGGATGAAGTATGACATCTCTGACATCTAGTGGAGGGGAGGTTGAATGAAATTTGACACCCTATTTGACAAAATCGGCCGTTTTATTCAGTGCCGCATCTTGTCGAGTAAACTCGACCGTGGCGCCTAGAGGGTTAATGCCCAATCTAACTTTTTTTATATATCACACTCCCTCACAGATATTTCATAAATAACTGCAGAAGTTAAAGATGGTCCATTAAACCTGTTTTTATATGCACCGCAATTGTCCTTATAAGGAGAAATTGGTCCGGGTTCTTATGGGCTATATATATATTTTTAAATAAACAATACTGTTCTGAATAAATAACCGAAATGTGAAAAGACAATATAACGTTTCATCACATAATTTAAGGTTCTAGTGTGTTTTAATGCTGTATAATTGCATTAAATCAGCTCTAATAATGTGTATTTCAGAGAAGAAAACTGTCTATTGCAATTCAAAGTGATTTACAGAATCAAGAAAAAAGTTAAAATTGGGGGAAATTAAATGTTAGTGGGAAAGGGGCTTTTGTGTAGGAGGGAATTTCTGGTACAACATCTATTTTAAAAGGGATCTTATTACTTTATTTTAAAAATTAGTTTTCAGATTACACTTTCTTGCAGAATATTAGTCTTTTCAAACTTTTATTAAAGACAAAGACAAAGAGCGGGAAAGGAACAAAGGAAACGAGATCTTGTGGGGTCTCATTCAAACATAAAGCGGTAGGCGGGGCTAATATTTGCCCGCCCGTGGTTGGCCTTCGTTCCTCTCCTGATGTTTTGAGGGTCCAATGAAATACGAGTTTTTCGGCCTATGAAAGCAGCCAATCAGAAGAGTCTGTATCTCTGAGTAAATTAGCATACGGCGGTGAATAAAAGCCTCTGTCTCGCTCCTGAGCGCACATTGACTATTCGTCATCATCATGCCTGAACCAGCGAAGTCCGCGCCGAAGAAAGGCTCCAAGAAGGCCGTCACCAAGACCGCCGGTAAGGGAGGAAAGAAGCGCAGAAAGTCCAGGAAGGAGAGCTACGCTATCTATGTGTACAAAGTGCTGAAGCAGGTTCATCCTGACACCGGCATCTCCTCCAAGGCGATGGGCATCATGAACTCTTTCGTCAACGACATCTTCGAGCGCATCGGCGGTGAGGCGTCTCGTCTGGCGCACTACAACAAGCGCTCCACCATCACCTCTAGAGAGATCCAGACCGCCGTGCGTCTGCTGCTGCCCGGAGAGCTGGCCAAACACGCCGTGTCCGAGGGCACAAAGGCTGTGACCAAATACACCAGCTCAAAGTGAGGTGACCTCTGACCTTAACCACCCAAAGGCTCTTTTAAGAGCCACCCATCTTCTCATTTAAAGAGCTGTTGTGTATTTTAATATATATCCTTAACCGTATATTTTTTGGGGCGCTAATGTGAAGTGACGTTTTAATTTTTTTTGTGTGTTTTTAAATTAAACAAAGCATTTTTCAGAATGCCGATTGTGATCCGATCATTCACTCTGTCCTGATTTAAAATAAGAAATAAAGTAAGCTTGTCATGTTCTTTTTGTGTAAATGGCCAATTATCAGTTTTTCCCAACTTGTGTAAAGCTCATCCACACCGAACCAGAACTGTTCCTTTCATTTGACGTGCGCTTAAAAGTGAAGTTTTACCTTCCAACAGTCGTTCATGCCTATACTAATACAATAATTGTATTCTCTAAAATGAGTCTTTTTATTTTATTTTTATTTTTTTTTGTCTAATGAGAGAAGTCTAAATATCTAATATACCTAAAAAATCTGAGAAACAAAATCCTAAAATTTGGATTTGCAGAAGTACTGACAAATTACAGAGATGTCTAAATACTTTTTTTAATAAGTTTTCTACAAAACGGTTCTTAACAACTTCAGACTCAAATTATAAACTTCATAATGTTTTGTTTTAATTTCATCAGCAGATAAAAGTTAAATGCAAAGACTTTATTTCCCTGGATTTACTCATCCATATGCGTGTTTGAGTAAAATGTATTCTATAAACTACTGACATTTCTTCAAAACTTTCAAATAAACTTATTTCCAGAAAATCTCTCTCCATTAAATTGACATGCTAAATAAGTTATATAGTATGTGCTCTCTGTTCATTTGAACTAAAATAGATGAAAGGGCCACCACTCCCTTTATGAGTGAATTATGTTGAAACAATCCAATATTTATAAGTAATCAGCTAAAAAAAAGCGGGTATATGCTACAAATTAAGTTTATCTAACTTGTTGGTTGAAGATAATTGAATTAGAAGTTGTGGCAACTCAAAGTTTGATGCAAACTGTGTTTAATTAGTTTGTTTCCTGGACTGGTCAGAAAAATAACAAAATCCTGTGCCAAATCCAGTCCATCTGTGCATGGACTCTGTTTGCACACGTTAACTACTTGCTCACTCCTGTTATCAACGGCAATGGGTTACTCCAGTGATTTAGCATTAAGCTTTGTATTTAAACTGGGTCATTTATGTAGTAGAAATGTGAAATTATTTTTTGAATTTGGTGCCTTCTAGACTGAGAAAAGACATACAATTTATTTTTGTCTCGTGGATGAAAGACAACAACTCCCAGAATGCACTTGCTTAGCTCCCCTACGAGGCCACTCCGTACACCGTCATTTTGATCTTCATAGTAATACAATAATTTTGTTCAGTTAGAGAATAAACACTACAATTAAAAACTGAACGTCACTTTATAATCAAAGTCTTTTCTAATCTTGACAAAACACATATCATCGGAATGGTCTGGTGACTGGTATTTGGTGATTGTTTTGTTATGGAAGTGATATTTGGACAGAAATTTACAGGAAAATGCATAAAAACTACCAATGAAATGTGGATGACAACCGGTGGCCATTTTTGGTATAGCGCCTAAACAAAATCTCATGGGAACTTCAATTTTTGTGATATCAACTTCAAATAGGGATGTCACAAGTACCGGTACTTCGGTACCAAGTCGGTACTGAAATTATAAAAATGTGACGATACCAGTATTTCTGTAGTACCGGTAGTAGGCTACAGAGTCCTGGGTATATTCGGTACCCGTGGCTGCATTCAGTGGCTTCCGTGTTTATCTTAGTGCAGGGCTCCAGACTGTAGCCGAATATATACTAGTGTCTGAGAATATTAAACTGCAAAATACTATTTAAATATGACATGTTCTGCGTCTCTGTGAATGACGGGCGGTCGGACACACACACACGTGCCTGACACTCGCTTGCTGTCTTTGTAGTCTCTGCTGTGGTCACTATATGAGGACACAAACGCATAAACCGTCCCTTCATGAGAATTTACCGTTTCATTTGAGAAAACTGTCATATCATGAACACAGACACTGAAAGGTCACGGCAACCTAGATTAGATAGAGTCAAGATGGCGCCGAGGATGGCCGCAACGTCGCAAGCTCTGCTGAAACATTGTAGTTTTTTGTTTGTTCTGTTTATAGTTTTTGTGTTTTTTTGTCTTGGATGTTGTCTGCCTTACTACGTACGACAGACAGACACTTTTGGACATTGGTTCGGCAATCGCACTCCGAAAACCGGACTTTAAATTCTTCAGTGACGAACCGCTGTTTACAAACACAGCAGCGGATCCTTTTGTTTGGGCGGCCCGACCACGGAAACGCGGCCGGAGAAGGGGGAAGAGAGCCGGCGTACTCATCAGAGTAAGACGCCGCGCAAACCGTTCCCCACTTCCCAGTATTTTACTGGCTAATGTTCAGTCTCTGGACAATAAACTCTGCGAGCTGAGAGCGCGGATCTCTTTCCAACGAGAGAGGAGGGACTGCTGCATTATCTGCCTTACAGAAACTTGGATGTCTGCTGAGATTCCAGATTCGGCCATCGAAACCGCGGGGTTCTCCGTGCATCGGATGGACAGAGGAAAATATCTCTCAGGGAAAAGCAAAGGCGGGGTATATGTTTTATGATCAACAGATCCTGGTGTGATCAGAGGAACGTGCATTCTATCAAGTCTTTCTGTTCTCCTGATCTGGAACTTCTCATGCTTCTGTGCCGACCATTCTGGCTACCGAGGGAATTCACCGCGGTCATCATCACAGCTGTGTATATTCCCCCACAAGCCGACACAGACCGGGCACTAAAGGAACTGTATAGGACAGTGAGTGAGCAGGAAACCGTGCATCCTGAGGCTGCGTTTATTGTGACCGGGGACTTTAACAAAGCCAACTTCAAGCACATCTCACCCAAATACCACCAACATGTTAGCTTCAACACGCGAGGGAACCGCGTTCTGGATCACTGCTACTCCCCCTTCAAGGATGGTTACAAATCACTCCCGCGCCCACCATTTGGCAAATCGGATCACGCTTCCATCCTACTTTTGCCCGCATACAGGCAGAGGTTGAAACAGGAAGCACCCGCCCTCAGAACCATCCAGTGCTGGTCGGACCAATCGGACTCTATGCTACAGGACTGTTTTGATCACGTGGACTGGGAGATATTCTGGTCGGCCTCTGATGACGACATCGAGGTCTACGCTGATAGCGTAACGTGTTTCATCAGGAAGTGCGTAGAAGACGTTGTTCCGACCAAAACAATTCGGCTGTACCCAAACCAGAAGCCGTGGCTAAATGGGGATGTTCGCGCGGCACTCAATGCGCGGACCTTCACTTTTAACTCCGGTAATGCGGAGGAGCATAAACAAGCAAGTTATGCCCTCCGGAAAACCATCAGAGCAGCAAAACGCCAGTACAGGGACAAGATTGAAGGACAGTTCAACACCACCGACTCCAGAAGCATGTGGCGGGGAATTAACACCATCACGGACTACAAAGGGAACACAAACTCCACCGTGAACACCGCTGCCTCTCTCCCGGACGAGCTCAACACCTTCTATGCTCGCTTTGAGGGAACTAACACCGCCCTCGCGGAGAGAGAGCTCGCGGCTGAAGATACAGAGGTTAGTGCACTCTCCGTATCTTTAGCGGATGTAACCCGATCCTTCCGGCGGGTGAACGTCCGTAAAGCCGGGGGTCCAGACGGCATTCCGGGCCGCGTCATCAGAACGTGCGCGCACCAACTGGCTGGAGTTTTTACGGACATCTTTAACCTGTCCCTCTCCCTGTCTGTGGTCCCCACATGCTTCAAAACGTCCACCATTGTTCCTGTACCGAAGCAATCAAAAACCACCTGCTTAAACGACTGGCGTCCTGTTGCCCTGACCCCCATCATCAGCAAATGCTTTGAGAGACTAGTCAGAAACCACATCTGCTCTGTTCTCCCCCCCTCACTGGACCCACTGCAGTTTGCATACCGCACAAACCGCTCCACTGATGATGCCATTTCATCAACAATTCACACTGCTCTCTCCCACCTGGAAAAGAGGAACACATATGTGAGAATGCTGTTTGTAGACTACAGCTCAGCATTCAACACCATTGTGCCCTCCATACTTGAAATGAAACTCCGGGCTCTAGGCTTAAACAGCTTGTTATGCAGCTGGATCCTGGACTTCCTGTCAAACAGACGCCAGGTGGTCAGAATGGGCAGTAACATCTCCTCACCACTGACTCTCAACACTGGAGCCCCTCAGGGCTGTGTTCTCAGCCCACTCCTGTACTCCCTGTACACACATGACTGTGTGGCAACCCACAGCTCCAACACCATCATCAAGTTTGCTGACGATACGACGGTGGTAGGTCTAATCACTGACAATGATGAAACGGCCTACAGAGAGGAGGTGCACACTCTGACACTGTGGTGTCAGGAGCACAACCTCTCCCTCAACGTCAGTAAGACCAAGGAGCTGGTGATCGACTTCAGGAGGAATGAGAGAGAACACCGCCCCATCACCATCGATGGAGCACCGGTGGAGAGAGTCAGCAGCTTCAAGTTCCTTGGTGTCCACATCACAGAGGAACTCTCATGGTCCGTCCACTCCGAGGCCGTTGTGAAGAAGGCTCATCAGCGCCTTTTCTTTCTGCGACGGCTGAGGAGGTTTGGAATGAACCGCCACATCCTCACACGCTTCTACACTAGCACTATAGAGAGCCTGCTGACTGGCTGCATCACCACCTGGTACGGCAACAGTACCGCCCGCAGCCGCAAAGCCCTGCAAAGGGTAGTGCGCACGGCCAGCTGCATCATCGGAGGTGAGCTTCCCTCCCTCCAGGACATTTACGCCAGGCGGTGTGTGAAGAGAGCTCAGAGGATCATCAGAGACTCTAGCCACCCGAACCATGGGCTGCTCTCACTGCTGCCATCAGGCAGACGGTACCGCAGCATTAGAACACGCACCAGCCGACTCCAGAACAGCTTCTTCCCACAAGCAATCAGACTACTTAACTCCTGATCCATCAGGATCATAACACACACTGGACAGAATATCACTCAGCACAACCCACTGTAGATACACACACATTATATACACATTTATTTATCATTTATTATTTATCATATAGCACCTATTGTACATTGGATCTCTACTGTGAATAATAATGTATACTGTACATTGTATATTATTATTACTATAGCTTAATGTATACTGTTTAATGTATGTTTAGTGTATATTGTTTAAAGTATATGTATATTGTAAGTATGTGTATATTGGTTAAAGCTGTGAGAACTACACTCACATTGTGTAAATTATTTATTGTTTATTGTAGTGTATACTGTGCTGTGAGTAATTGTGGGCACATCAGATGTGTAATCTGATGCTGCTTTAAATGTTGTACATGTCATGTCGTGACTGCTATGTTGCTCGGAACTGCACCAAGAATTTCACCTACTGTTGCACTTGTGTACATGGCTGTGTGACAATAAAGTGATTTGATTTGATTTGATTTGAACCTGTCAAAATCAAAGTTTGGTTTAAAAAAATGAAGTTGACAGAATATAGCCAGCAGGGGTTCAGAATTTGGAACACTACTAGATTAGACATATGGCTTTGATTTTATAGTAATTTTAGAGTAAAACATTTTTGTAAAATATATATTTTATATAAAATAAAAAATATTTAGTACAGTATTTTCATTTCGGCTACAGTAAATTTAAACTTCCATAACTTTTTCATACTTTCATATTTTGAATTGCTTTCACTTCAGCAATAATCTGCTGAGTGTCTTCTTTAAAGGCCCCGTTCTTCGTGATCCCATTGTTCAAACTTTAGTGTGTAATGTTGCTGTTAGAGCATAAATAATACCTGTAAAATTATAAAGCTCAAAGTTCAATGCCAAGCGAGATATTTTATTTAACAGAAGTTTCCTTTCAAAGCCTACAGCGAACGGCCGGCTTGGACTACATCCTGGTACTTCCTTCATTAATTACGTCAGTAGAACAGAAGAACAGACTAACCTCCGCCCACAAGAATACGCGAAAAAAGGGGGCGTGGTCTTGTTGCTGTCCCACGTGGAGAAGAGGAAGTGTCACGTGGAGAAAAGGAATTGTTGCGTTTGACTGTGTTTGTCGCCATGTCGTCGAGACGCTGTTATTTTCATCCCGGAGTCAAATCACCTTTGTTTGGCTTTCCCAGGGACGCTGTAGAGATCATTAAGCGCATACATCTCCCCGTTAAGAGGCGTGACCTTTCTGTGCAAGTTACGTGCGCTAAGCTGCTGTCGAATCACAACACAGGAACCGTGCCACGTTCACTAAGCTGCGGTCAAAACACAACACGGGAACCGCTGGCAAAATCAGAACTCGCTACGTATTTCTGAAGGAGGGACTTCATAGAACAAGGAACTCATCAGCCGTTTTTAGGACAGTGAAAACAGCGGCATACAGATAAGTAAATTGTGTGAAAAATACTGTGTTTTTTTACACGCGAAACATGAACACATGTTATATTGCACACTGTAAACACAATCAAAGCAAATGATCACAATCACAATCACGAAGAACGGGACCTTTAAAACAAGACCAGACTTAAATTTCCATTTATTTGTGTGTGTGTGTGTGTGTGTGTGTGTGTGTGTGTGTGTGTGTGTGTGTGTGTGTGTGTGTGTGTGTGAGAGAGAGAGAGAGAGAGAGAGAGAGAGAGAGAGAGAGAGAGAGAGAGAGAGAGAGAGAGAGAGAGCATCGTATAACATCGATGATGCAATACACTTTAATTTATTTAGTGCTAATAAAATTATTAAGCCTATTTGGAGAGAGAGATGTTTAATATGACAAAATGTCAGTCATCGTGTGATAACGAAAAAATAACTAGGCCTAGACTACTTTTGTTCTGAGCAGGTGTTGTCAGTGAACAGGCTGTAAAACTGTTGGCTAAATTGCAGACACTCATGAAAACTGACGCTGATTATCTGGGAAACATTCTCTAACAGCAGTCAAGTTGTCATTGTTTGTGTCAAACAAGTTGTGAATTCGTTGTAACATTAAAACAGGAGATCATGACTTACTCTGTGCTAAAAATGATGCTCGGAACTCCAGTGGTTTCTCTGTGGGAGAGCGAGGATATGCTTTTTTTTCATTGGTTGTTGCGTTCAATCTTACCCAGATAAAATAATGCTGTTTTCTGATTGGCTATTGTGTAGCCTCTTTCTTTTTTTTGATTGGCGATTAAGTGGCAGGCTCGATTAAGAACTCCAAGGGAGACGCGCTTGATTCATACCCGGTTCCATAGAGTGAGCGGCGCAGCCTGATAGATTTTGGGCGCTGCGGCATATTAAATATATGATAAATAGTTTTTCTGCGTGAGAAATACAATGTGTGGCGGGAGTGTGTGACAAAAGACCAAAATGAGTGACTGTCACGCTCAATTTTTTCATTTATTTATTTATTTAAACAGGGACAGTGTAAAATATACATTAAATCTTAAAGGAGAGATGCATTTTACCAGGTTGTAGCACTTGTGCTAATTTACACCTGCAGTCTCTGGACAGGCTGATGTAAACAAATCAAGTTAATCAAACATTTATCCCAGAACAACATTAAAATAATCAAACCCTACATTCATTCTACAACATACATATACAAATACACTCTCAACTACACATCAATTACTATACATTATGTGAACATGTTTGGTGTGAAAGAAGCCATTTTTTGACCCAATGTGAAAAAGTGTTAAAATTCAATCAATGGAATGGCTGTTGAGCGTGTCTCCAGTTTCAAGTTCCTGGGGATCCACATCTCGGCGGACATGTCGTGGACGACCAACACCTCCAGCCTGGTCAAGAAGGCTCACCAGCGCCTCTTCTTCCTGAGGACACTGAGGAAGAATCAGCTCTCCTCGGCTATCCTGGTGAACTTCTACCGCTGCGCAATAGAAAGCATCCTGACCAACTGTGTCGCAGTATGGTATGGGAGCTGCTCTGTTGCGGAGCGCAAGGCACTGCAGCGGGTGGTGAAAACTGCCCAGCGCATCACAGGGGCTCCACTACCTGCCATCGAGCACATCCAGAGGAAATGCTGTCTGCATCGAGCTCGCAGCATCCTTAAGGACTCCTCTCGCCCAGCCCACAGACTGTTTTCTCTCCTGCCCTCTGGCAGGCGTCTCAGGATCCTCCGGACCAGGACCAGCAGACTAAAGAACAGTTTTTTTCCCCAGAGCTGTCTCTTTATTGAACTCTAACCCTCGCTGATCCACTTCCCTCATATACTGCCAACTCTCCTACCTCACATCTGCCTTCACTTGTTATTTGCACTACTGGAAAAACTGTTTACTTATGCATCTTGCACTACCATACCTTAACTGGTTTATGCTCATTTGCACTGCCGACTGTATTCACAGTACCACTGTTTACATTTGCATTTTGCACCGTACTTCTAACTGTAATATGCAATCACTTCCACTGCACTTTACACTTTTTTTCGGATAGCTTCTGTCCATATTTCATTGCACTACCTTAATCCACTGCTATATTCCTCATCTCAGCCTAACATATCATTGTATACAATTATATTGTGTAATAGCCATCTGTATATTATATTATACTCATAATACATATTCACCTGTAAATTCTGTTTATAGTAATAACCATCTCTCTCTCTCTCTCTCTCTCTCTCTCTCTCTCTCTCTCATTCATATATATATATATATATATATATATATATATATATATATATATATATATATATATATATATATATATATATATATATATATATATATATATATATATATATATATATATATATATATATATATATATATATATATATATATTCAGTACATATCCATGTCCTGCACTTACGCAACCACTGTATATCCTGCACTTGCTGCTATTGCACTTCTGGTTAGACCTAAACTGCATTTTGTTGCCTTGTACCTGTACTTGTGTAATGACAATAAAGTTGAATCTAATCTAATCTAATCTAATCTAATATTACTAGCCAGTCAGATTTCTTACTAGTTTATTAAAAACTTTACTTACATTTCTACACTGTGTGGAAAAAAAGGTGCAGTAAATGGGCCTACATGTTATAGTATATAACAATTGTTGTAGATCATACAATATAAGCTTGCTGGTCCACAGATGTAAATCATGAAAGAATAAAAATCAGAAAACATGAGAAAACATTGTCTCATACCAGATCATATTTTAAAGTGTTTTGACTTTCTCAACAAATAATTGAGCTCTCTGTTTGCTAAATATTTAAATAGCAATAAACTCAACATTTGTTGTTAGGCTGTTTGTTTGTGACCAATGAAAAAATAAAATTTGTCAATAACAAACAAACAGTTGCTATATTATATACCACTTCATGTGAGTGAACTGCACATCAGCAAATGAAATTAGATATACTTATAGCTAGAGGTTTGGGTTATGCCGTGATGGAGAATTATGAATCTGTAAGGTTTTGTGGAATTTATTAGCAATTTGGTATAATGACAAGCATAATCGTTAAGATTTCAGCATCACAGAAACTGGATGTAAGAAAGCGTTTTCTATTTCTTGCCCCAGACGCATCTCATTCAATTGCTACTAATACCCAAATGTAAATAAATAAATAAAAATCACTTTTATATGGAAAATTTGATGCATTAAGAAGTTTTATCATTTATAACAATTTGGTTTATGTTTCTTAAAGGGGTGGTAAACCACAATTTCACTTTTCTAACTTTAGCTAGTGTGTAATGTTGCTGTTTGAGCATAAACAACATCTTCAAAGTTACAACATTCAAAGTTTAAAGCAAAGGGAGATATTTGCTTTTAAAGAAATCGATTTCTAAGGACTACAGCAAACGGCCAGTAGGGACTACTACACATTCCTCCAGGGTGTGCTGACATCACCAGGCCCAATATTTACATAAACCCCTCCTCCGAGAATATGAAATAAGGGGGGGCCATTTTGTATCACCTCGGGGAATAGTTGTTGTGGTTAGTAGGCTGGAGTGCTGTTGACAATGCCGACGAAACGCTGTTATTTTCATCCGGATTGCAGGTCCACTTTCTTCAGCCTTCCTAGGGACGGGGCAGCGTTGCAGTGCGTTTAACATACAACGTCATATTCATGTGTGTAAGAGACATGAGGGGAACACGATCGCATTTGCATCGGATATATGCTGCCCATCATAAATCAAAGCACGAGACAGACAGGGGTCGGAGGAGAAGATCGGAAAATGTGACATAATGGACAATATTCATCTGTATTTGCAATACATGAGCCTTCAGCTGCACGAGACAGGCGGGCACGCGCGGCTACCGCGGCACATCTCGTGGAGGAAAGCTTCCACAATCTTCGCGAGTACGGGCTACAACCTGTAAGTGTGATTTATTTTTCGTCGATGTGTTTTCCTGTAATAGTTCGTGTTGTTAATTGTAGCCTACGTTGTAGCAAGGAAGTAAACATGACAGCGCTGTTTGGCTCTGCAAACCAGTTTGTTAAATGCTCATTCATACTTAACGTTATCCGACAAACACCTAACGTTACAAACTGTTTAAAATCTCAACAGCGAACTTGGCATTAGGTTAAATGATTCTTTGATTAGAGCTTTTATGTATTGTTTATCTACAGGCATGCTAAACATGGTTCTGTGTTTGATTTGGCTACTAGTAATGTTTAGTGTCCGTTCTTGCGACAGATATTTGGCAAATCGTTCTAAAAATACAAAAGTAACAGTGCCATTCAGTAGCGATCACTATAGATCCGCAGTCTTTACTCTTGAGGACTGAACAGGTTCTGCTCGATCATCTTCACTAAAATTGTCTGGGTCTGATTCGGGCTCTTGGTATGGTTTTATTGACGCTAGCGTACACAAAGCCTGAGGCTACCTGTAGAGGAAAGGGGCGTGACGCTTTCGAGTACACTAGGCGGTTAGCGAATCACAGCACACTGGGCCAGCTAACCAATCAGAGCCCATTGCGTATTTTTGAGGGACTGGCTTCACAGAATCCGGAAACCATCAGACCGTTTTTACAAGGAGGGACAGAGCAGTGTAGAATAAAGGTCAAATATATGAAAAATACTGCATTTTTTAAAAAACGAAGCATGAACACATGTTACAGTGCACCCCACAAACACAATCAAGCCTTCGAAAGAGTGTGCTTTACCACCCCTTTAACACCATCAAGAACTAATTCATAATCGCGCCCATAAATTCGTATTTCATTGGACAACTCAAAGCATCACGAGAGGAACGAGGGCCAATCACGGGCAGGTAAATATTAGCCCTGCCTACCGCTTTATGTTTGAAGGAGACCCCACACATTTCCTTTGTTCCTTTCCCGCTTTTTTGCTTTAATAAAAGTTTGAAAAGACTAATATTCTGCAAGATTGTGTAATCTGACAACTAATTTTAGAATAAAGTAATAAGATCCCTTTTAAAATAGATGTTGTATCAGAAATTCCCTCCTACACAAAAGCCCCTTTACCACTAACATTTAATTTCCCCCAAATTTTAGTTTTTTTCTTGATTCTGTAAATCACTTTGAATTGCAATAGACAGTTTTCTTCTCTGAAATACACATTATTAGAACTCCAATTTTGATTATCAGCCAAAAGCTGATTTCAATGCAATTATACAGCATTAAAACACCTCAGAACCTTAAATTATGTGATGAAACGCCATATTTTCTTTGCAGAACTTTCACATTTTTGTTATTTATTCAGAACTGTATTGTTTATATAAAAGGATGTAACTAGGGGTGGCACGGTACATGAAAAAAAACCGAACCGTTCGGTTCGCTTGTCTCGGTTCGGAGTGTGTGCGTCGCACGGTTTCGATTTATGCGCAATGTATCCTCGTGCCCGTATGTTACCTCAGACAGTGGGTGTCCTTTTCGCGCGAAATAAGAGGTGTGTGTGTGGACATACAGTAAAATAAAGTAAAAGTGGAGTGCTGCAGGTCACGTGTAGAAATGCAAGTGGGAGAGATAAGGAAGGCTGCCCGGAGTTAGAGGATGCGCCAGCGACGTATAGCAGGCAGGGCAGATGCAGTCGGTATGGAGAGCGGGAGCCGCGCGCAATCACACACTGGCAGTGTTTGTCTCGCGCAGCTGAACCGCGGCTCATGTATTGCAAATACAGAAAAAAATATTGTCCATTCTGTCACATTTTCCGGTGCTCTCCTCCGACCCCTGTCTGTCTCGTGCTTTGATTTATGATGGGCAGCATATATCTGCTGCAAATGCGACCATGTTCCCCTCTGTCTCATACACACAAGCATGCTGTATATAAGTAGTTCACATGATAAATGTAACATTTAAAAGTTAAGGTGCTTCTAGTTTTAATAATTTAAACATGCCTTTGAAGTTTGGACAAAAACTTCTGGCAGTGTTGTGGTTTCGTGTTTTTTTTTTCTTTTCACAGCGCTGGATGTCGTATGGTGATTGTGAAACACACGGGACACTTCATGGAGAAATGTGTTAATCGGGTCAGCTGAATTAAAGCCACAGTGCATTGTTCTGATCAAAATTGACATGATTAACATGAAAAATGGGTTTTTTAATACTGTATCCTAATTGTGGGTAATTAAGCTATATATTATATGCTGAAGTAAATTTCTGGAGGGTTAACGATAAAAAAACAACAACAAGAACCGTACAGAACCGAAAACCGTGACCCTAAAACCGTGATACGAACCGAACCGTGGGTTTTGTGAACCGTGCCACCCCTAGATGTAACCCATAAGAACCCGGGCCAATTTCTCCATATAGAAAAATTATGGGGCATATAAAACAGGTTTAATTGACCACTTATAACTTCTGCAGTTGTTTATGAAATGTAACCCCTTCTTGTGAAAGACCTGTCATTTTATGTTACATTTTTTTTCAGTTTAAATTGTGTTTTTGCTAAACAATTTATTTTTGAGTCGATTCCCATTTCCTCATCACCAGCATTGATGTGGCATGACTCTTTGTGAGAGTGTGTGGCTCTTTTAAGCACCTCCTTTACCATGCCCTTTACCGCCTTTGCCTCTTCCAGACATATTTCTAGTCTAATCGTTCACTACTAGCTTTCGACAAATAGTAAAAGCGTTCAATACAGGCAATTTATAGTTGCTTACAGGACCTGACGGAAACCAGCGCCGCGTCACAAGGCGCAACACGCCCCTCCCTCAATACAGTTCGAGCACAAAACAATATGATTGACCCTTAACCCTGATCTAACGAGGCCTGTCCTTTGTTTAACCCTTCATGGGACGGAGTTTCCATATGGCAAGCATTTCTACATTGCATTTCATTTCTTCTAATGTCCTTGTTATTCATAGAAATAAACAATATATTGCGCTATGGGAATTAAAGGGGAAGGCCTTAATGTATTATACATGTTAACACTTTTTTTGAAAGTAATATGCAATATAGTAATGAAGTAAATTCCAAGCATGAATAAGTAAACTTAAAACAGTTACTCAAATTTAACTTTAAATTTACTACAACTTCAGGATATTAAATATGTATTTTTAAAATATACTTTCAGGGCATTGTTACAATGGCAATTTTGAGCATACAGTTTACAATATACTAACAGTATGTTTTAAAGTAATGTTCAAATAAGTACTTAATAAAAGTCACTTAACAGGTTAAGTGTCTTTTTTTATGTACTTTTTTGAACATTAATAGGGAGCAGGCTCCCCTATTTTTGAGAATTTTTTGAAAACGACATACCCAAATGAAAATGTCTGCAGCTCTTAAACCCTATGGTCTATATTCATAAATCTGGTCTTATTTTAAACTAGACACTTGAAATGTTGCTACCCAAGAGTCATAATAACTCAAAGTAATATGGGAACAGAGTAATATACATGTAAATATACATGTAAGTGACTCATGTTTTTTTTTTTTTTTTCACTTATGGAAAAAAATATGATAATTTAATGTTAAGAGCCTGAAAATAACTATAAAACTGAATGTCTAATCATGTCATGATTCAAATATGAGGATGATTCTCTCAGTAATGGAGCTTCTGTAAGCTTTTATGTCAGGAAAAGACTAGGCGTCCTTTCAAAAAGGCCATTTATTTCAGAACATTTGCAATTGTAAAGAGTAGTTATCTTACGAGAGGTTCTCTCGTATTGCGTAAGTTCCTTACGCTACGGGAAAGTATTCTTTCTTCGAGATTTCTGAAAAACCCAAAATTATCCTTAATTTTGTAACATTGTCAACGCAGTGCGGCAGCCTGGCAGACCATAGCAGGCTATTCCAGCGTGCCATTGGCTGCTCTGCTGGCAACTGCAGCAGCCTATCGGTGAGCCCGCGTGACGTGACGACCAATGAGCGATCATTGGGCGCTTCGCGCCCACCTGGCTTCATTTGCCTACAGGTGGGGCGTGGCCACGTGTATATAAGCAGGGCTCACGGGCTGCATATTCGATTTTCTTTTCTTCAGCGAAGCCCTTCGCATCGCTGGATCTGGAACCCGCCGCCGTTGAACGTGCAGACGAGCAAGCAGAGGACAGCGCCTGAAGAAGCCGGCAGCATCGCGCCACCTTCAGCCATCCGTGCCTGCTCTGCTATCCGGCAGCATTATATCCTTTCATTGCACGTGTTCTCGCCGTTGCGTCACACGTTTCATAAAAGAGCACGAGCGTTTTTATCAAAACGCCTCGTTCCACCTGCGGCTCGTGCCACGTGCAGCTCAGCACCAGAGACCGCCATGTGTCTGCGCTCTCTGTCTGGGCCGTGACCACGCCGCCGCCGCCTCCTCGCGGGCGAATGCCCCGAGTGTGAGGAACTCTCTATGTCGACCCTGCGGGCTCGACTCGAGCAGTTTTATGACGACATCACTCCGCTGTTCCCCCCCTCTGTTCAAGCCGCGCCACCGCGCCGCTTACAAGAGATGGTTGAAATGAACGGTCTCGGAGCGAGCCTCCTCCCCCTCTATTCAAGCCGCGCCGCTTACAAGGGATGGTAGGAATGAACGGTCTCAGAGCGAGCCTTCTCCCCCTCTATTCAAGCCGCGCCACCGCGCCGCTTTCAAGGGATGGTAGGAATGAACGGTCTCGGAGCGAGCCTCCTCCCCCTCTGTTCAAGCCGCGCCACCGCGCCGCTTGCAAGGGATGGTAGAAATGAACGGTCTCGGAGCGAGCCTCCTCCCCCCCTCTGTTCATGCCGCGCTGATGCGCCGCTTATATACAAGGGATGGCAGAAATGCACGGTCCTGCAGCTCTCTTTACGTTACAAGAGAGCTGTTCCACCCTCGCGCACATTTTTCAGTCCCCTCATGAGTTCAGGCGACTGGAATTGTTCATATTGCTGTACACGAGCCTGTTAAGACACGCACGCCAGCAAACATACGCCGTCATAAGACATGACGCTGACATATGCTCTCCAACGAACCCGCACTCCCCCCTCTTGGACCGCGCAGATTGCGCCGTTCACAAGGAATGTGAGTGCGCTCGGTCACGAGCACGTTCAGCGCGCGCGCACGTGCGCGCGCCGCACTCACCGGGAAATTAACAGAGGGTGTTTTCGTCCCGCTGTGGCCGGACGAACCGCCATTCTCTAGCATTTCTCAGCCCCCTCTCCAGTTCAGGCGGCTGGAAATATTACTATTGCAGTAACGAGCCTGTCTTTTATGCACGCACGACTGCCAACAAGCACGAGGACGTACTGCTGTATGCTCGCGCTAACTGAACGCTATTGTGTCCCTCCCGGTAGCACAGTGGCAAAATCAGCGGCTGAAACGCCGGAGACCCGAGTTCGAGCCCAGCTCTCGCGGCAGATAAAAATGTTTTACTGTCCGCTTCCCCGGGCTCGCGGCCAGCTTTTCTTACATACAGAAAGCTAACTCGCACCACGTGGTGCTCGAGTATTTTTGGACGTCTATACATAAGGAGAGAAAAGACGGTTAAGTCCCGCTGCGGCCGGACCACCGTTAAAACTCTGTTTTTCCTGTCAGTCCCCACTCCTGTGGCTACTGCAGATGTTTTCCACGCAGCCTACGAGCCGGCGAACTCGCCCTCTCGCCTGTTTCCAACTGTAGCCCCTCCAAAGTCCTCCTAGCAGAGGGGGGAAGCGACGGTTAAGTCCCGCCGTGGTCGGACCACCGTCAAAACTCTTCTTCCTGTCAGCCCCCACTCCTGTGGCTGCTGCAGATGGCTCTCACGCAGCAAACGAGCCGGCAAAACTGCCCTCTCGCCTGTCTACAACCGCCGTTTTTATGACGAACCAGGGAAATCACGAAGTTGCCTTTTTTCTGGTTGCACGGCTCACGCCGTATGTGTTTTCAAATGCAGTAAACGTGCCCACTTTTGTGTTCACCCCTGCACCCAAGCACCACAAATCCCGTGTCTCTCACTCACATAAAGCGGCCACCGGCCGCTCGAGTGCTAGAGTTAGGTCACGTGTCCGCTTATTTGCGCCCACGCCTAATCACCACACGCGCTGTCACACAGCCACTCTTAACCGGTCATGTTCCACGCGTAAGAGTTGTGCCCGCTCAAACGCGCTCACACATTTTCGCGAACATTCTGCCCCCGGCGCCATGCGCCGCGCCACACACCATTTGTTCTCCGCCCAAGGTGGCCGGAACGACGAGTGTAAGGCCACACACAGGCCACTCCCTGCTCGAAGCGGCAGAGATACAGTGTGTAGGGCGGCCAGCCATCGCGAGCGATCGGCTGGCCCACAGCACAGAGAGCGCGCGCACTGCGCCCGCCCCTCCTATACAGGCCGTCGAACCCGCAAAGCGCGGCGTTTCGAGCCCGGAGGCCGTTCTATCCCGTGTGGCACACGCGAGAGCGTGGGAAGCCATTCCAGGTGTATCAGAATGGGTGCTGAAAACAGTGAAGCACGGCTACACTCTGCAGTTCGCTCGCCACCCTCCGCGCTTCTGTGCGCGTATAGAGACGAGAGTGAGCGAAGAAGTAGCACATCTACTTCGAGCGGAGATAGCCACGCTGCTGTGCAAAGGGGCTATAGAACCGGTTCCCCATTCTATGAGCGAGTCAGGCTTTTACAGCCGATATTTTCTCGTGCCAAAAAGGGACGGGTCGCTCAGACCGATTCTGGATCTGAGGCGTCTGAACAAAGCTCTTTTGAGGAGATCGTTCAAGATGCTTACGACCAAGCAGATCCTCGCGCATATTCGCCCGAGAGACTGGCTAATTTCCCTAGATTTGAAAGACGCATATTTTCAAATCAAGATAACGCCGCGTCACAGGCCATTCTTACGATTCGCCTTCGACGGCCAGGCTTATCAATACACCGTCCTTCCGTTCGGCCTGTCACTAGCACCCCGTACATTTACGAAGTGCATGGACGCGGCCCTCGCTCCCCTGAGAAACCGGGGGATGCGAATATTGAACTACTTGGACGACTGGCTCATCCTGGCGCAGTCAGAGGCCGAGCTCCTCGCCCACAGGGCAATGCTGCTCAGCCATTTGGACAGCCTGGGGCTCACGGTCAACTGGACCAAGAGCTCATTAGTGCCCACGCAATCAACCTCATTTCTGGGTTTGAATCTGGACACTGTGGCTATGTCTGCCCGCCTGTCACCACAACGCACGCGCCAAGTTCGGCGCATGGCTGCGTACTTCCGGCCGGGCAAAATCGCACCTCTCAAGCTTTTTCAGAGGATGCTGGGACGTATGGCCTCAGCTGCAGCTGTGCTCCAGCTGGGCTTAATGCGCATGCGCCCGCTGCAACGCTGGTTAAACGCCCGAGTGCCTCACAGAGCCTGGGCTGCCGGAGGTTTCAGGATCAGAGTGACTCAGGGCTGTGTTGCAGCCCTAGAGCCCTGGTTAGTAGCCGACTGGTACCAGCGGGGAGTGACAATGGGAGCCATTTCACACCGCAAAGTCATCTCGACGGACGCCTCCACCTCGGATTGGGGCGCCGTTTTCGAGGGCAGACCGGCCTCGGGCCTCTGGTCGAGCGGAGAAAAACTCCTACACATAAACTGTTTGGAGATGATAGCGGTAGAGAACGCGCTCAAGCAGTTTCTCCCGTTTATACGGGGACACCATGTGTTGGTCCGGTCGGACAATACCACGGTGGTGTCCTACGTGAACCGGCAGGGCGGTGTCAGGTCCAGGTGTCTGGGCAATCTGACGGAACGCCTGCTCGTGTGGGCACACAGCTCGCTGCGCTCGCTGAGAGCGGCGCACGTTCCGGGCCACCTCAACGTGGGCCCGGACAAGCTGTCCAGGGGCCTCATTCTCCCAGGAGAATGGTCCCTGCACCCCCAGACAGTCCAGCTGGTATGGCGCCTATTCGGCAGAGCGGAGCTCGACCTCTTTGCAACAAAAGAGAACGCCCGCTGCTCGACGTTCTTGTCCAAAAGCGAGGATGCGCTGTCCCAACTTTGGCCCAGCCTCCCGCTGTATGCTTTCCCGCCGATTTCCCTATTGACCCAGGTTATAGCGAAAATCAGGGAAACGCGCCGCCCGGTGCTCCTTATAGCGCCGCGCTGGGAGAACCAGATTTGGTACCCAGAGCTGGTGAAGCTGTCGCACTCACCCCCCTGGCCAGTTCCGCTGAGAGCAGACCTCCTCTCTCAAGCAGGAGGGTCAGTTTGGCATCCCCATCCAGAGCGATGGTCTCTGCATGTATGGGTGACCAACGGATACCCGTTGACCTGCCCGAAGGGGTTATGAACACGATCTCACACTCTAGAGCCCCCTCGACGAGGCGGTTATATAGTTCTAAGTGGTCGGTGTTCACTGAGTGGTGTGCTTCCAAGGGATTGGAACCGCAGCAATGTGGGGTCCAGCGGGTGCTCTCCTTCCTCCAGGAGCTCTTGGAACTGGGCAGGTCCCCTTCCACGCTCAAAGTGTATGTAGCGGCTATAGCAGCGTTCGCCCAGACGACGCTAGGCAGCACGCTAGGAAGGAACGAGCTCATCATCCGTTTCCTCAGAGGAGCTAGACGGATGAATCCCCCGCGGCTCCCATCGGTTCCTATTTGGGATCTGGCCTTGGTCCTAGAGGCCATGAAGGCTCATCCCTTTGAACCGCTCGGGACTGTGGAACCAAGGTTCCTTTCGCTAAAACCGCGTTCCTGATAGCTCTGGCTTCAGTGAAACGCGTGGGGGATCTACACGCGCTCTCAGTGAGCCCGACGTGTATGGAGTTCGGTCCTAATGACTCTAAGGTCATTCTCAGACCGAGGCATGGTTATGTCCCCAAAGCGATCGGCACTCCTTTCAGGGCGCAGATTATCTCCCTCTCGGCTCTGCCAGCATCCGACGAGGGGGACGGTGGCAATATCCTCTGCCCTGTCAGGGCATTGAGGGTTTATGTCACACGCTCCGCCGCCTTCAGGCGTTCTGAGCAGCTATTTGTTTCGTTTGGAGGGCGCGCTAAAGGTCTCGCCTCCTCGAAACAGACCCTGTCCAGGTGGATAGTGGACGCGATTGCAACTGCATACGCTTCCAAACACCTGCAGTGCCCGCTAGGTGTCAGAGCACACTCCACCAGAGGCATGGCCTCTTCGTGGGCTTGGGCCAGAGGGATTTCCATCCACGATATTTGCGTGGCGGCAGGCTGGGCCTCCCCGTCTACGTTCGTGAGATTTTACAATCTGGAAGTTCCTGCCTTACAGGCGAAAGTGTTATCAGTTCAATAAGGCTGTTGGTTCTGCCCGGTGATTCTGCGCAGACATAGCTCACATACTGGTAGTAAGTTCGGTACAAGGCTTATGTAAATTTGAAGGAGACCGGCGGTACCGTTCCCTCATTTACGAAAAGAGCTATTGTGAGTTTGAAGGTGACCGGCGGTGCCGTTACCTCACTCATATGACAAGATATTGTGAATTTGAAGGCGACCGGCCTTGCCGTTCCCTCATTCATGAGACAAGGTGTGGTGAATTTGAAGGCGACCGGCAGGTGCCGTTCCCTCATTCATAAGGCAGGGTGTTGTAACCACCCGTTGTAACCACCCGTCAGTTCAAACGAAGTGTCCGTATATGTGGTGGCCCGTTTCCTTTACCGGCCACCCTGCCCGAGCAGTGTTATGGTCCCCGGTTCCCTGGGATACATATGCTGTATGCGAGGCGCGCACGGCGTTGACAATATGTTCCCGTAGCGTAAGGAACTTACGCAATACGAGAGAACCTCTCGTAAGTGAACGATACTCGGTTACTTAACGTAACCTCGGTTCTCTCTAGAAGAGGGAACGAGTATTGCGTTCCTTGCCGTGCGCCCCGCGGGCTTTTACGCTTCAGAACTACGAAAACCGAATATGCAGCCCGTGAGCCCTGCTTATATACACGTGGCCACGCCCCACCTGTAGGCAAATGAAGCCAGGTGGGCGCGAAGCGCCCTCATTGGTCGCCACGTCACGCGGGCTCACCGATAGGCTGCTGCAGTTGCCAGCAGAGCAGCCAATGGCACGCTGGAATAGCCTGCTATGGTCTGCCAGGCTGCCGCACTGCGTTGACAATGTTACAAAATTAAGGATAATTTTGGGTTTTTCAGAAATCTCGAAGAAAGAATACTTTCCCGTAGCGTAAGGAACTTACGCAATACTCGTTCCCTCTTCTAGAGAGAACCGAGGTTACGTTAAGTAACCGAGTATCGTTTTTCATTCTAGTTTTTCAAAGTTTTGTTAGTATATTTTCAACATTGAAAAGGGGATATATTTGAAATACAATAAGGCATACCTTTTTCACCCAATGTATTTTTGTATCAATGTTGTCATTTTGTTTATTATTTTATTTCTACTTCTTTGGGGGGTGTATATGCTATTATTGGTGGATGTTTTAGTTATGTAATATGTATTAGTATTCTCCTGCCCAGAGACTATTACATTTAGCGCTGTAGCTAATTCTGGAGCAGTCCATGGACAATCCATCAGGTCTAAAAGAAACATTAAATCATGTGAGATTTCAAATGAGAGACAAATGTGAATCTGATGCTGAATGTCTTGTTGAACGAGTGTTGATAGTCTGAGGCTCATCAATATTAACAGAGCTGCTGAAAAGTCTCTTTTTGTTGAGGCCTTCAGTGTTATTTTGGTCCAATGATTTAAACAAAAAACTGCTGAAGGAAAATGTGCAGAATTTTGTTATTTATCTGAATATAATTAATCTGACTCATAAACCTATTGTTATTTTTTTTTAACTTCTTATTCTTAAAGGTAAAATAATCTCTTGGAACCAATAGAGAAACGTAGGATTTAACCAGAATAATGTAAGTTATAATCACTTTTAATCGCTTTTAACAGTATAAGAGGAAAGATTCTCAAAGTCTTTAAAGCATGCAAAGTTGTTTATTGCATCACATTTAAATATTGTTAGAATAATTCTGAAATTTCTTCTGTTATTCCCAATATATAGCCAAGAATTATGCCAAGTATAAAGAGGCTTATGTTAACCACACAAGTATGTTATGTATTGTTTTATTATGTTAAAGTTGTATAGGAAGTTTTAATACAACTTTTATAAAGAAGTTGTTTATATAACCAAGAGACTTTTATAAGAAGTTTTTTTATTTTTACAACTTTTATGTATAAGCTGTTTATAAGGCCGAAAAACTTAAAGGAAGTTTTTCTTATACAACTTTCATGAATGACTTTGTAAACATGGAAAAACACAGAAACATGATTTTGTAGAAATGTCTTATTTTGGTTTATAGTAAAGAAGAATAAAAAATGTTTTATTGGTGTTATAGTAAAAACACAAGAGACATTGTTTGGTAAAAAAGTATTTTATTGGGTTTTCATAATGACTGCACTGAGACATGTTTTGATCAAATCAAATCAAATCAAACCACTTTATTGTCACTCTACCATATACACAAGTGCAACAGCAGGTGAAATTCTTGGTGCAGTTCCGAGCAACATAGCAGTCACGACATGACATGTACAACATTTAAGCAACAACAGATTACACATCTGATGCGCACACAATTACTCACAGCACAGTATACACTACAATAAACAATAAATAATTTACACAATGTGAGTGTAGTTCTCACAGCTTTAAACAATATACACATACTTACAATATACATATACTTTAAACAATATACACTAAACATACATTAAACAGTATACATTAAGCTATAATAATAATAATAATATACAATGTACAGTATACATTATTATTCACAGTAGAGATCCAATTATGTACAATAGGTGCTATATGATAAATGATAAATAATAAATGATACATAAATGTGTATATAATGTGTGTGTATCTACAGTGGGTTGTGCTGAGTGATATTCTGTCCAGTGTGTGTTATGATCCTGATGGATCAGGAGTTAAGTAGTCTGATTGCTTGTGGGAAGAAGCTGTTCTGAAGTCGGCTGGTGCGTGTTCTGATGCTGCGGTACCGTCTGCCTGATGGCAGCAGTGAGAGCAGCCCATGGTTCGGGTGGCTAGAGTCTCTGAAGATCCTCTGAGCTCTCTTCACACACCGCCTGGCGTAAATGTCCTGGAGGGAGGGAAGCTCACCTCCGATGATGCAGCTGGCCGTGCGCACTACCCTTTGTAGGGCTTTGCGGCTGCGGGCGGTACTGTTGCCGTACCAGGTGGTGATGCAGCCAGTCAGCAGGCTCTCGATGGTGCTGCTGTAGAAGCGTGTGAGGATGTGGCGGTTCATTCCAAACCTCCTCAGCCGTCGCAGGAAGAAAAGGCGCTGATGAGCCTTCTTCACAACGGCCTCGGAGTGGACGGACCATGAGAGTTCCTCTGTGATGTGGACACCGAGGAACTTGAAGCTGCTGACTCTCTCCACCGGTGCTCCATCGATGGTGATGGGGCGGTGTTCACTCTCATTCCTCCTGAAGTCGACCACCAGCTCCTTGGTCTTGCTGACGTTGAGGGAGAGGTTGTGCTCCTGACACCACCGTGTCAGAGTGGTGAGTGTGGATAAATATGTTTTATTTGCAGAGTGGATAAATATGTTTTATTGGAAAGATACAGAAAGACAGTAATTTATTAATGTAAAGGACATGCAAATGAAATGTAACCTGTATTAGCATGCAAGCATAAAACAAAGTATCAAACAAAGAAGCAAGTTTTACCTCGGGATGCTGTCTTGCAGACGAGACGAAGGAGGAGATTAAGGATCCAAGCAAGAAGAAGAAGGGTGAAAGAATACAGGGCATTTTACACTAGCATGTTGAAGGAATTTAGGGAGTTGACGATGGTTCAAAATCTGGGATTGGATAAACTGTACATATGTGAATGAATATGTAATGAAGAGGTGTGATGTTAATGGTATATAAGGTATTGATATCTGTATGAATATCAGAGGCTGTGAGCAACAGGCAGCTTCTCCATTGGTTGATGGTCCAAGCCTGACATCTGCTGGTGATACTTGTGAACCGACTTTTTGAAACTTCGAACTTTTCTTTTATGTAACCATTATTGATTGTATGTAAAACTTTTTTATAACTGGAAAAATAAATCTACTTATAATTGATTTAAAAAAGAAACATTTTTCACACGTCTCTGCTTTCTAAACGAGTTGAGCTGAACCAGACACGGAGGGGGTCTGTTCTTCTAGAGAGTAAGTATACATTTATATATTTATTATCTAGTTAAGGAT
Organism: Romanogobio albipinnatus; assembly: GCA_023566225.1. Classification (NCBI taxonomy): domain Eukaryota; kingdom Metazoa; phylum Chordata; class Actinopteri; order Cypriniformes; family Gobionidae; genus Romanogobio; species Romanogobio albipinnatus. The sequence goes on along the minus strand of CM042262.1, from coordinate 4,756,413 downwards.
TTGACCTGCTTTACCTAGCCTGAGATTATAAACTAAAACTGGGTAGAAGGTGTGTGGGCTCTAGATAGATTGTACACCAAATAACAATATACAGACAGTAAAAGTAGAAGAAAAAAAACTTTCCTTTTCTTCTTATACCCCGAGCAAGGCATTGTTAAACGTAAGTGGAATACCAACACAAAACCAACTCCAAAACCAAGACTATAAACCTGAAGCAAATGGCTGGTGATCAACAGAGGGAGAAGTACATTAACATATTCTCCTCAGTACATGTTTCAGAAGCAGCACACAGATTAAACATAAGGATACTTTAATATCTCTATTAAGTTTACCAAAATTCAGTTCAGTGTATAAGCTGTCAGAAGAGACCAAACATGCTAGAACACACTAGTAGTTAAAATAGTTAGTAGTGGGAAGAAGCATGTGTGTCCTGGAAAGCAAACGGCACAGATGTGTATTAGAGGTGTAAGAAGTGCAAAAAAGCAGAAAAGTGCAACGTTATATATAAAGTATGACAGTACAGTATAGTTGGTTTACAGAAGTTGTTTTAGAGTAATATAAATAAGTATAAATATGAATAAATAAATATAATAAATATGGCTATGAAATATTAGCGATGAATGAACAACATGTACAGATGTGTGCAATGTAATTCCTGTTTTCACCTCATTTATTATGATGTCTTCAGCGCTCATCTAAATGGACACTTAAAGTTCATTTCCTTGGTGTCAACAGACTGAGGGGGTTTGTTGACTACAAATATGTAAATTTATTCTATGTTTATGGTTTTAAATGTTTTTCTGGCCATTATTAATATTTGGAAGAATTGGCGTTTATTTATTTTTCTGTATTCCTAGATATCTGCATATATTTTAATGAACATCAGTGAAGCTCCTCCCACAGCAGTCACATCATCAGTGAAGCTCCTCCCACATCAGTCACATCATCAGTGAAGCTCCTCCCACAGCAGTCACATCATCAGTGAAGCTCCTCCCACAGCAGTCACATCATCAATGAAGCTCCTCCCACAGCAGTTTTCCAATAAATTCTGGAATATTCCTTTCAGTCTACAAGTGAAGATGAGCATCAGGAAGAGCTGAAATCTGCAAAGACTGAGTTTATTAAAGAGGAAAGTGAGAACGGGAGTTATCCAGAACCTGCAGAATGAAACACACTGAAGATCCTGAAGAACAAAGAGGTTGGTGTTTATTCTTCATTTATTCATGAGGCTGGAGAACAGTCATGTTAGGAAGATTAAAGATTTAGATGAATAGGAATGGTGTTTTTGTTTTATTTATCAATAACCAATGGATATAAAAATGTGTCAAGTAAAATAACTTTCCATGACTGCCAGGTTTGTAAGCAAAACCTGATAAAATTGTATTTCTCACACATTATAGCAGTTATTCATAGTTATATAGATTCTTCTTCTTGCAATTATAACAATTTCAGATTTAACTAAACCTAAAACCAGTCATATGATTTAAAAAAGGAAACACACCGCGTCACCAGTTAATTTAACACAGAATAAACATAACTCTCATTGAATGCTAAATTAGTGATAGTTTAGTAAATTCAATCAAAGTATAGCAGCAGTCATTTCATTTCAACCTTTTTACCATTTCAGATGTAGTTCAAAGCTCATGGGTGAAGTGTGAGTGTATGGAGTTGAATAAAGTCTTATCTGAAATTCCATTCACTGTCCCAAAAAGTCCAGTATGTCCTTCAGCACAAAGGTGAGACGAAAGCCATATACCTGTAGCATGCAAGGTCAAATTTCATGTAAGATCCATTTACAGTGACAGTCGGGTTGGAGATTGAAGAGGTTCTGTGGTAGGAAGACAATTATGAAATGGTTTCCACAATCTCCATATCACAAACCAATAACCTCCAGCCATCACAAAAAAAGTCCTTCTACAACAATCAAAAGAAGCCAGACTTAATAAAACAGTCCAAATAATACATTTTAAACACTTCCACATAAAATTCAAGACATGTGTGAAACATGCATCATTACTCACTTTCCATTGAGCATAAAACCACAAGGACTCCTAAACTGAGCACACGGCTAGGCCATGCTTTAGCCTCTGCATGCTGCACTAACTTCTTCTACGACCTGCCATGACTTACACAGAAAATATTGCACTCTAGCTCCACCAATGGCGAGGAAGAGAAAAGCCTATCATACTGCACATTATAACATTATTATACACAGTTACTTTGGTAACCGGGTTGAGGAATGTGGTCAACACTGTACAGTTTGTGTAAAAACTGAGACAATGGATTGAGATTATTTTTCTGTCCTCCCATCATGCTTCAGAAAGAGCCCAAATGATGTTTCTTCCTGATAGTTTTAAGAAATGCTCTGTTTTTAAAAGGAGGAAATATCAGAAGTAACAGGATTGAGAGAAACATGTAAACCGATAATGCTAATAAAAATTGTTTATTTAACTGGTAAAAGCCACGTTCACTCTCAACTTTGAGCATGTGAACTTTCTACGGACACTGCAATGGTCATGATATGCAATGCAATGGTCACATTCTGCAACATCTTTTTTTACAGACATAAATTCAACATATAAGAAATAATAATAATTACAAAGTCTAAAAATATACGATCTACTCCACTTGACTGCAAAAAAAATGGCCTCCTTTTAATTCGGCTGATGTATCGATCTTCTTTTGGACACGTGTCATTGTTGCACTGTTGTATATCTTTTTTTTTTATGTTGATAGTACATTAGATAATTGTGGTGATGATCGAATGTGTTTAAGAATTCTTGCTACAGAAACATGGGATGTGCCTATAATGCTTTAAAAGTAAGAAATAAAAGATCAATGTACCTCATTCATGGAAGGTTTCAGGGACCTATAAGTATGTAAGTAAAAACTGCATCTACTTTCTGCTATTACATCAGGGCTCATTTTTATGTCCTTTCACTTCATACTTCTCTCTCTGAATTGTTTTGATTTGCTAAAAATAAAAATAAACTTTTTTTCTTCATTTCAGACCTGATGGAAGAGAGTGAGGAACTGAGTGAAGTGCAGGAGGAACATGTCAAACCTGGAGAAAAACCTTTGAGTCACTCAAAGACTAAAAAGACATTTATAAAGAAAACAAGAGCCAAGAAATCTTTTACCTGCACTCAGTGTGGAAAGAGTTTCACAGCCAAACAATCTTTGGAGTGTCACATGAGAGTTCACACTGGAGAGAAGCCGTTCACATGTGATCAGTGTGGGAGGAGTTTCGCAAACAAACGTAATCTTCAGATTCACATGAGAGTCCACACTGGAGAGAAGCCGTTCACATGTGATCAGTGCGGGAGGGGTTTCGCACAATCATCAGTCCTTAAAGAACACATGAAGATTCACACTGGAGAAAAGCCGTTTACATGTGATGAGTGCGGGAGGAGTTTCACATTCAAAAATAGGCTTGAGCGTCACATGAGGATCCACACCGGAGAGAAGCCATTCCCGTGTGATCAATGTGGAAACAGTTTTGCATACAAACATCATCTTGAAGTTCACATGAGAGTTCATACTGAAGAGAAACCAAACACATGTGATCAATGTGGAAAGAGTTTCAGGCAATCAGCACACCTTAAAGTTCACATGAGCATCCACACGGGAGAGAAGCCGTACGCATGCGATCAATGCAGTAAAACATTTCTTGGGCCATCAAACCTGAGGAAACACCTGACAGTTCATACGAAGGAGAAGCCACATTCATGTTCTGTGTGTGGAAAGAGTTTTTCACTGCTACACCGATTACACGCCCATCAGAAAATACACACTGGTGTGAGAGAGTACATGTGCTTTGAGTGTGAGAAGACTTTTACTACAGCAAAACATTTAAAACAGCACCAGGTAATACACACTGGAGAAAAACCTTACAAGTGTTCACACTGTGGCAAGGGATTCAATCAGCCAGCAAATCTGAAAAGACATGAGAAGATCCACAGCAGAGAGAAGCCGCACACGTGTGATCAGTGCGGACAGAGTTTCCCTATTAAAAGTCACCTGAAGCTACACATGAAGATCCATGCAGTGGGAAAAACACATCACCGCAGTCTGAGATCACGGTAAGTAGTTCATCTTTATGTGCTTCTGTGTAACTTGGCCACAGCCAAATCTCTCCTCTCCACCTCATCCCTCCACTGTGGCTGCTGTTGAATTATCCAGGTTCTGGAAGAGGAGAGACCCCTGATGGAATTGTGAAGCACTTTGGGTGTACAGTAGTACATAGTAAAGCACTATATAAATGCCTCATCCATTCATTAGTTTCTTAACAGCCACAATGAGCGACAGACATTTTGTTGGCTGATTGGTATCTATTAACTTGTGTTAAACATCATGAAAAGTCACATGTTTAAATGATAAAATGCAGCACTTCTTTGCCCTCAAAATGTCTCTCACCTTCTGTATGCTATATTGCACAATACTGAATGCTCAGGTAAACAAACTGTGTAAATCATTACTAATAAATGGTAGAAACAAACCGAATGCATGTGTAACGGTTGGCCTTTTGCTATAGAGATTTTCCATTTACTACATACAGTAGGCACTCTGATTCCATGTATGGGGCACATGTATATTATTCATATGATACACAAACACAAGTAGACAAGACCTGTTTAGTTCAAAAGCTCACTCGCCACGGCAAGGCAAAGATCATGAGTGAGATGATGAGACAAGAAGAGAGACAGACGCGCGTGCGCCCGCCAAGTGTGCACAGTTCGTCATTGTCATTGCGACTCCCCACCCTGCCTCCACGTTGCCCCCTAACTGTCCTATGAATACTTCGACCTCATCTAACATACCCAGTGGCATTAGACAAAGTCTCCACCACAATACTGTCGCCGTGATCGCGGAGAGGCACACGGTCAGAAGACAAAGCTTCATGGCTAGCACAGTAAAAATCTCCTGTCTCGTTCCCCACAACACTAACCAGAGGTGGACAAAGTACACAACTCCATTACTATTGGTTAAATATTACTCCATTACAAGTAAAAGTTGTAAAGATAGATTTTTATTTAACAGAAGTACTTGCTTTTAAAAGTACTTAAGTATCAAAAGTAAAAGTAAACACGTTATTGTATTATGGTTGTATGAATGCACGCTGCTCCATCATGGTGGTTTAAGCCAGTCATGCTCCATATGACATGCTAGCATACCTTGAACTCATTTAAATACTTGCTTAAAAGTTACAAAGCTCTTATCAAAGTCAAAATCATACTAGAAAAGAAAGGTTTCTACATTGTGTCTATTTGACAGGATTATGTAAAAACATATTTCTGAAAGGACTTCAGTTAACCATATTAGCCCAACTACGCTTTTGCATGCTAACTAACATCATTGTCGAACGTTACCTATGCGTTAGCGCTCTATCCACAAGGCTATGGCAACTTGGCGGGTAAATCTATGAAAGTCAGTGGATGATTTGTTTTCTTCTTTTTTAAAGCGGCTACGACTTTCTACTTCGAGGGCTTTGATAGAAATGTAATGGAGTAAAAAGTATGATATTTGTCTTTCAAATGTAGTGAAGTAAAAGTCATAAGTTTCCAGAAAAAATACTACTCAAGCAAAGTACCGTACTCAAATGTACTTAGTTACTGTCCCCCTCTGAAACTAACACACCTGCTAACTTCGCGATGAACACACTCCGACCCCGGGAAACATTGTTTCCACCACTGACATTGGGCAAATGACCATCTACATTGGACAAAGGATTCACCGTTTGTGCTTGGTGTAGGGCTATACTTTCACTTTCAGAATCATCGTCATTTTCTGAAGGCAGATATTCCCCTTCAGAATCAGGGTCCGCGAATAGAAGACCCAACACTTCATTGTGGGTAAACTTTATTGATGGCATTAGAAAATAATAATAATCTAATGCAAATACTCGCTGACGTTGACAATATTGCTTGGATAAAATGGCTCACTCGCACACTAGCTCCGCGTTTGTTCGCACTGATTCAATTCACTCTTGCTCGAAGATTTTGTATAGAGGCATGACGTTTTTTTGAGTCGGGATGAAGTATGACATGTCAGCCATCTAGTGGAGGGGAGGTCAAATGAAATTATGACACCCTATTTGACAAAATCAGCCGTTTTATTCAGTGCCAAATCTTGTCGAGTAAACTTGACCGTGGCGCCTAGAGGGTTAATACATAGCAACGCTGTGCACTTCTAAGGCGTTCGACTGTATGCGTACACTAGTGCAGTACATCTCAACCTTCTTTGAATAATAGACTCCTGTCAACTATCCTCAAACCAGATTTGATAGGATTGAAATGACTATTGAACTCATCAGTGATCTTGACTTTGAGCTTCACTTTTCACTTCACATTTGTCTCTCATATGAAATCTCACATGATTTAATGTTTATTTTAGACTTGATGGGAGAACCAAAGAGAAACCTTATACTTGATCAATGTGGGAAGAGCTTCACAGATAATGTAAACTTTAAGAGAAACACAAGGATCCACACTGTAAATAAACCCTTCATATGGGATCAGTGTGGGAATAGTTTCCCAAGTAAACAAAACCTTACATGAGGATCCACACCGGAGAGAGACATTACACACCTGATCAATGTGTGAAGGAGTTTCACTCAGGCTTTCTCTCTGAAATCACATCTGCCTTTTCATTCTGAAGAAAGACCATTTAACTGTGATCAGTGCGCTAAACCGTTTCTGTGATGTTTGTAAGTTAACACATTATTTGAGTCAGGATATATGAGAAAAGCCTATTAAACTGCTCTGCTGAAAGACAATACATTCTCACTCATTAATACACATTTTGCACTGTGATCCATTTATGTTTCAAAAGTTAAACACAACTAAAACACAGTTGTCATCATTTACACACATTGTTCACACTTATTTCTAATGATGTGATCTGTGCACAACACAAGTCAGTTCAGAGTGCCAAAACTCAAAATGTTGCATTGAATGTTGATACCAACAATGATGGAAACAATATAAGAGTGAGAGGAGGGAAGAGTGTGTGAGGAAAGATCAAGGCGTGGAAAGTGTTGTCAAGGCTGGATCCGGCACATGAAGACGTGATGCTGAGGCAGACTCAATCTCTCATTGGCCTTGATTTTGCAGTTGCACAACTCTTTTGAGTGTACAGAAACAAGCTTTTCATTTAGAGTTTTTAGCCTTTTTGGCGTTTGCTGTTGGACTACTATATTTTTACAGAGCGAAAGTGCAGTGCATATACAATTTATTCACCTACTGTAAGTTGTGATTACTATACTATTTTACGTAATTGCAAAATGTGTTTACTTTGTTACAATATTTTCTTTCTGTAACTGCATGCTTTGGATGCTGTGTTCACATGTCTATGTATGTCATTAACAGAAATGAACTGTTGTGATATTTGTTTCACATCAATATTGTCCAGTTTGTCCTGGTGGACATGACACACAGTAATACTGTGAAGTCTCACTTTTGCCATTCAATTGTTATTGCATTGTTGTTTTCAGCCTCAGCTGACAAGGGTTTCACTGTTGTGCTTTCATGTTTTACCCTAAACCCACCCATCACACAAAACTTTCTGCATTTTTACATTTTCAAAAAACATCACAGCTTATAAATTACAGTGTGTTTTCCTCATGTCGACCAAAGAAATGTCCAGACGGTGGCTGCGTTCAATGCCGCATACTCATTGAGTAGGTAGGAATAAGTATGAATGCGATCCGCACTTTATGCGCCATGTTGACGTTATCATGTGACCTACGACATTATCTCAAGCGCAACAACTTGAAAGATATGAGTGACCGGTTTAATTCATCTATCTATAAATATCTTAATGTTGATTAAACTTGCTAATTTGGTGGTCTTGTTGAAGAAACAGCTGCTCATTTATCTTGTGATATTAACCCTACTAATCTGACCCAGTTTTATCCTTACGAAAACCCAAAATCTAAAGAAATTGTTGTTAATTTCTTTATTTTATATGGAAAAAAAATCATCCACAAGCAAAAGTGGCCTAAATCTCCTTTATATTTTCCTCTTTTTATTGTAAATTTAACTCCTGTTTCATGAAATAACATTTTTATTGCCTTATGATGAATTATTCAAAGATATCTAACCTTTTTTCTTTGTATATAATGTATGCAAATCCATGATATGTGTTTTGTTTTTTGTTTTATGATTGTTAAAGATGCAACCATGTAATTATAAAATAAAAGATATGAGTGACAGGTACAGTAACAGCTCAAAGCATCAGTAACTCTACAGCCCGATGTGCCCTGTGCGGTTTCCTTCAGTTTTTGTAATGTTTGCACAGAGACGTCTTTCAGCTGCTCGAGGATCTCACCTTTGGAGAAAACTATTGATTTTATACTCAAAAAATTTAAGTATCACTATTAAAAATTAAGATTAGCCTACCCCAGAATGAATTGCATTGCTAGCCCACTCAAACACTTACAATAATAATGACAAATGCTGACCAATACTTTTTTTTTTTTTTTTTTACTTTTTTTTACTGAAAATGATATAGTTTCAGTAAAACAAGCAAAATGCAATTTGTTTTCATATGACATAGCGCACTAGAACAAATGCAGCCGATGTGAATACACATCAATTTTCAGTCAAGCAATGAATAAATGCATGAGTTAATAAAATATTTTATTTACTGACAACAATAGGAAACATGAATAAATTAGTAAAAGAATGAATAAAAGTAAACAACACATGAAACAAAGCTTTATTCAAACGTATTGTTCTAACAAACTATCACGCATTTACAGGCGGTGAACCCCACATATGCTGCCATCTCAACACAGCTGTGCCAGTTCTGTGGCTTTATATTGATGAAGCAGTTGACCACCGTGCACACCTTCGCCTGTACTAGCCATCCATCATGTCCCCCCTGAACCCCACAACCTTGAAGCAAGAGTGGGAGAACATGTGCGGGACAATCTGGCTGCCGCTGTGCCTGCTCCACAAATCTGTGTGCCTGCTCTCCATCGCAACCCGTTCTCACTCCCAAGGCATCAAAGTCCGAAGCATGGTCAAGTGCTTTCCGCGTCACAATAAATACGCTAAAGGCACCCCTAGGCGTCACTATATCGACGCGCTGAGTGCTCCATTCATTTGAATGAGAAACCTTTGGCGTCAGACACAGACGCGTTGGGCATGGGAACGTTATCGTCATGATGATCATATATTGGGTTATGATTTTGCCATTATGACATGTTGAACTGTGATTCTCAATTTAATCAGCCAACATCATTTTATTTATGCTATCTAGAACCATTTTAACATGTAACCCAACCCCATTCCATCCCTAAACCTATCCATTTGTGTGGTATATAAAACACAAAAATAACAGTGTTGGGGTGACAGTGAAAAATGTTGGGGAAGTAGTGAAAAATGAAGACCAAGAGTCAGGAGTTCCAGTTTTAATTAAAGATGCAGTTTCATCAGCAGAAGCCAGCTTCAAGTCTCACAAGGAGTTCGTAGGCCGCGCTCCCTCTACCCGCATCCGCCCATCGTACATACAATTTCTGAACAGTTATACTGTTTTCAAGGTCTAGTCACGTCATTACTGCCATGTGGAATGATTCCGATTGGCTCAGAGAAAATGCACAGCCACAGTAAATTTCCACACAAGGATAGATAGCAGAGTATATCACTAAACTAGGTAGACTAGTGGTCGCCCCATCACTAGAATTAAATCATTGTTGACCCCGGAGGTTGCAGAAAGGCGTCTTCAGGTCTGGTGTCGTGTGCAGAAAATGTCCATCTTCAATATAAGGCCTGCACAGATCATGCAACGCACAAACACAAAAGCTCCCTAGAATCACAGCTCTCCCAAGGTTGAAGAGTCTGAAAGGATTAGTTCACTTTTAAATAAACTTTTGCTGATAATTTACTCACCCCCATGTCATCCAAGATGTCTATGTCTTTCTTTCTGCAGTCGAAAAGAAATTAAGGTTTTGGATGAAAACAGCAGGGTTTTTCTCCATATAATGGACTTCAATGGGCTCCAAATGGTTCAAGGTCCAAAGCTTCAAAGGGCTTTAAACAATACCAGACGATGAATAAGGGTCTTATCTAGTTTAGGTGCTCAATAGCCTACTACATTTAAATGTTGAGGTAGTTGCTGATGTGTTAATGTTCCTCAATTTATCAACAGTACTAATCGACAAATACAAAAGATAACTTACTCTCGCGCGAGAACTCCAGTCTGATGCACGTGTGATCTTGCATTGTTTACTTGTTATTTCTTGTGTGTGTTTGGTTGTGAAACGTATAGTTCGTGTACGGGACAGAGTTGTCGGCGATTCTTCCTCTTGTACAGTCATGCAGTGTGAAACCCCCTGTCGCTGATCCATTGTGCAGTGTGAACACAGCAGTGACTGGGTGCTGGCCCAGATAGTCCTGCAGTGTGAAAAGAACTGTGATCCGACGAGTTTGAAAATCGTGCAGTCTGAACTCGTTATAACATTCAGTGTGACACTGCATTCACTCTGTTAAACTTTCACTTATACAGGAAAAACAGCTTTAAGAGGAAAGATCACATACTTCTCATTTACATTTTAACGAAAACAGATCATTTAATTAGTGATTATTTTCACTTATAACACTCTTTTAAACAGGACTGCACACAATACATACCTTTCTCTGCTCAGACCTCCCGCAGAGTGAAGCGAGAGCGCGACGAACACAAAACTCATAAAAGACATAAAACATTTATTTTATTTTCTCACATACATATGTAGCATAAAAAATTGGATTTTGTGTGTATTTAAAATAAAACACAAGTTATAATTAATACCTGTTACATACACACAGAAACTATAATATCAATGATACAAACAGAGGTTTAATATTTCACTTTCATATGTGACTGCTGGTTTGGATCAGTAAGTTCTCTGATCGAGTAACTTCAGCTCAGCTTGTAATATTTCTTGTGTGGGGGTGTGGTGTGATTTGGCGAGCGGCCCAACAGGAAAACTTTAGGTGCTCCCGATCGATTGTCAATCATTTCCTCTGCCAATCTTGGCCCCTTCCTGTGGCTTCAGCCCCACCTAGCCCTTATGTTTATCCGGCCTTGGTAGCTACATTATGTCATTTTAGAATGTTAATGTTGACTCCACTGTGAAAAAGGCCCAGCAGAGACTGCACTTCCTTCGTCAGCTGAGGGAGTTCAACCTCCCACAGGAGCTGCTGATTCAGTTCTACTCGGCTGTCATTGAGTCTGTCTTATGCACTTCCATCACTGTCTGGTTTGGTTCAGCTACCAAATCTGACATCAAGAGACTACAACGCACAATCCGGACTGCAGAAAGGATTATTGGTGCCTCCCTGCCAACCCTCCAGGACCTGTACTCTTCCAGAGTGAGGAAGAGAGCAGGGAAAATCATCACAGACTCCACTCACCCTGGACACCACCAGTTTGAACTGTTACCATCAGGACGGCGACTCCGATCACTGGCCACTAGAACATCTAGGCACAGGAACAGTTTCTTCCCACAGGCCATTTCCCTCTTGAACAGTTAAATACAGCCCCATCCCAACAGATTGGCGTGCGTGCGCATACACACACACATCCACGCACTGTGCGCACATGCACAAACACACACATCCACACGCGCACTGTGCGCGCACACACGCTCAATCAGCTGTAATGTTATGAGGGTTGACTTGCCTAACTTGTCTCCTTGTTCCGGCTCGGCAGGCCAGCACTCTCCCTGGCTGAATCCGAAATCACCCCCTAAACCCTCATTCACTGCTCCCTACTTTAGTAATACAGTTCACTTGAAGGAGGGAATGAAAACGAGTGCGTGAAGTCGGTCAGGTTATGTGTTCATCGGCTGTACACTCGTTATTGCAGTGCAATGTGGGATAGAATGGAGGTACTCGAACATGTCCACTATGGTTTCAGACACCACAACAAATGGCTGTCCCTTCAAATAATGCCCTATTTAAGGGTATGGGGGGCAATTTTGGATTCAGCCCCTGTTGTGGAGACTGACGAGGGCAGCCCATAACACATCTCGATTGAGACAGAGCAGTCTGTCAGATGTGTGTGTTTGTGTGTTTAAATGTGTTTTATATGCAAAGCAATTGATTGGTTTTGTTTAACTCGAAACATATGAGTTGTGTTGTGGTGAAAATAGCTATGGGTAGCGCCAGTTGATTGCCGAAAGCAACCATTCTACGTCATTGACCTAGAACGCAAACAAAATGGCGCCGCCCATTGTCCAAATATATAATTGATTTTTATAGACATAATTTATGTTATATTAAGCCATACAAGTCTTAACACCACGGGATCCCTTTAATACATGCTGTAAAAATGTATGCATGATGCATATAGACCATGTAAGCTAATACATCCTTGTTGCATAGGGACTTAGTGTTATCTATGAAATGTACATGCATGTTTCTAGGTTATAGCTAAAGAAACACATTTGATCTGTAATGTATATCAATGTTCTTGATTTCACGTTCCCTTCAATGTAGTATTTAATTGGTCTTAAAAATGTCTTACATTTACCTTCATACAACCTGCAGAAACCCTGGATTTAATAACTTTATTTCAATTAATGTAGTTATTAGGAGGTCAAACTATAATAAGATTCATACCCTTGTGAAAAAAAAGTGTACTTATTGCACAAATAATATACTTTAAAGGTATACACTTAAGTGTGAATTAAATGCAATGCTTTCGGCGCACTGAATGCACATTAAGTGTAATTGATTTCAAATGTATCACATATTAAATTGAAATAAAATGTAATAAGTTGCCATTAAGAGTGATTTTTTTGGAACAACTTAAGTGGGACTTTAATTGCTTCAATTGCAATCAATTGCTTTGCATATAAAACACATTTAAACACACAACTTTATGCGTACTTTCATAATTGCTTCTAATATCTTCAAAATATATTTAAAGTGCACTTCTCAAACTATTGAGAAGCAATTAATGTGAACTAAAATATACTTAAATGTCAGCTAAAGTGTGAATTAAATGTAATATTTTCGCTGCTTAAGTGCATTTGATTTGTATTTAATTTCAAATGTATCACAGCTTAAGTTCATGTTAAAATGCAATAGTTGAACTTTTGAGTAATTTTTTGAACCACTTAAGTGAGATTTTAGTATATTTTTATATGTACTTTAAAATATGGTAAAAGTGTACTTTTGAATGTACTGACAAGCAATTAATGTGAACTAAAATATACTTTAATGTCAGCTAAAAATACACTTAAGTGTGAATTGAATCCAATGTTTTCGGCGCACTGAATGCACATTAAGTGTAATTGATTTCAAATGTATCACATATTAAGGTGAAATAAAAAAAATAAAAATAAAAACCTGAAGAACTCCAAAGGCACAAATTATTATTATTATTATTTTTATTGTTCATCACCAACTATTTTGAAGTTGTTGGAAAGTGCTGTTTATGTCAATGTTCCAGAAGCTCTCCATCGGCAGAAAACTTGTGCACCATCTCGCCACAGTAGATGAGAATGGACATGTTCCAAAGAGGCAGGAAAGCAAAAAATATATAGCTTGAGGAAAGAAAAAGAAAACAGAAAGAAAACAATTGTTTATAAAACAGATCTATCCATTATTTTAATTGGCTCAATAAAATGAAAGCGATAGATGTACAGTTGAGCTCCAAAGTTTATATTCACACTGCTGTATCTGTTAAAAAAAATTATAATAATAATTTTAGCAATAAGAGGGATCATAAATATTAGCATGTTGTCTTTTTATTTAGTACTGCCCTGATGAAGCAGTTTATTCTGCAAGGTGTGTGTAAACTTCTGACCACAACTGCATCACCTACGTGATGAATTACCTCAGTCGTCAGGGCAACATCATAGTAGAATGCTGGGAGAGGTTCCTTCACGTTTCCCACAAACACCAGATCCCACGGACCACATCATCTTCACTGACACTGGGCTTTAAATCAAATAGAGGACATTTTAATAATCGTTTTTATTCCTACATTACAGGGAATTAAACATAACTTAAATATATATAAATAACCCAAGACCCATGCAAAATGAGAAAGCTATTCTTCCATTTTTCCTCATCTTGCCTTGCAAGTTTCATCTAACCATCTCCGTGAAGGAGATGCGGCCCCATTCCTTTGGGTCGTTACCTGTAAAATATATAATGATTAGGGTGATCTGTAAATGCACAGGTGGGAATTTATTACTTACAAATGGACAAGATGCAAAGCATTTAAAAGCTATAGACTTGATAGCAGTGTTTTAGCTTGTAGTGTGTGATCAGAGTGTCATCATGGCTGGGCATAAATTCATAATGAACAATAACTTCACATCATCAATACGGCTCTGTGATTCCACACAGCTTGCACTGGATCTCCAATAACACATCTATACTGATCATACAAAATTAAACATAAAATAACTCCAGATAAGCACAAAATATTACAAAAACACAAATAGTAACTTAACATCATATTCTCCAAATGCAAAAAGAAAGAAAAAACTACTGGTCGCTATAATATGGATTAAATGTATATAATTGTCTAATGTTACTATAACTTTAAGTCATTTAGTTCATTTAAAAATAAAATATTGTATTTTCAGCAGCCAAATTCCTCGAACACGCCCACACACGCGATCACATTCCGATATAAGAAATGATCATAATGCAATCATAGATACATGAAGACAGGAAACATGATTAATGTCACATATTGCGTCTATCTGCGATTAAACTAAATACACTCTTAATCGCAATAAGAACTGCCATGTTACGGTGAAAATTAAAAATCAAGAAAGTTTAAATCAAGATATACTTACGTGACTCGTTATTTGCAGCACATAACGTCTCATCAGTAATCATCCAATGATCCAAAAGGTTCACGCCGTTGTTCTCTTCTTGTTTGATCAGCTTGAGTTCCCTTTCAGTCGGTCACTACGACGTACGTCGGTAATAACCGACGAATTGGGATCACTTCAGAGAGCCCCTATCAGCTTCGAGAACTTAAGAACAGGCCAATGAACAATTGGCGTGCGAGATTTGCATCTCGCGCCCCGCCCCGCGCCGCGGGTATAAACAGGAAGCGAGAGCACCGCACTGACGTCATTCACTTCGGAGCCTAACCGGCGTTTGAAGTCTACAGACTGCTTCCTGATTATTCAGCGAAGAACTCTACAAGAATACAGAGAAGAGGATTCGTGTGTGTTGGTGTGACAGCGCTTTCCAGCGGGACCGCGAACTCAAAGCTGCAAGTGAAACAACTGCTGTTATCACAGCAAACCTGTTGGTTTCGGTGGGCGTTTCCCAAATTGAGTGCAAACACAGGCTGCACTATCCCTGTGTGTTGCCGCGGTTTCCCTGGGTGCTTCAGCACTCTCTTAAAAGAGCGTTTCCTCACAAAAAGAGCAACACGGGTGTGACACTGCGTCTTTTTCAAGATGTCATTCCACCCGTGCGTTTCTGGATGCGGTCGTTCCCTCTCGCCCGCTGACGGCCACACTCACTGCATCACGTGCCTGGGCTTACAGCACGCTGAGGCAGCGTTTGTGAATAGCTCGTGTTCCCACTGCGGGAACATGACTATTGCGGTGCTTAGGTCGAGACTCACCTACCTTCGGGAAGGCGGAGTCCCCCTCCCCATACCTCGATCTAGAGCTATCCCTAACCAGGATAGACCTACTTCGACGGATGGCCGGGGTGATCTGAGGATAACGTTCAGGACAAACCCGCCTAGTGCTCCTACGCAGGTCCCTGAACCCTCTCAAGCACCGCTGCCGGTGGCGCCACCGGAAGAGATCGCTGGTCCCGCCCACGGGCGCCCAGTCATCTCTTTCGGAGCGCCCGCGGACGAGCAGATGTCGATCGCAGCATCGGAGGGGGAGTTCCAGTCCTCAGAGGATGAGGATTCAGCTGCACTGCCTCCCTCTGGGAGAGTGGCTGCGGCTGAGTCGGACCCTGAGTTGACGGCTATGCTTTCCCGGGCCGCCGAAAAGGTCGGGCTTGTGTGGAACCCTCCACCACGTCCCGAACCTTCTAGGTTGGATGATTGGTTCCTGGGGGGGGGTCGCGCTGGTTCTCAGCGTCCCGCCCCAGTGCCATTCTTCCCGGAGGTGCATGAGGAGCTTTCCAGGTCGTGGACGACACCCTTTAGTGCCAGAAACAGACCTGGAGGCTCCTCCCTCCTCACTACCCTTGACGGTGGACAGGCCAAGGGTTACGAGAGGATCCCGCCAGTCGAACGCGCCGTCGCGATGCAGCTGCGTCCGGCGACCGCCTCCGAGTGGCGTGGTGATCCTCGTCTCCCGTCCAAAGCCTGTAGGTTTTCGTCCAGTCTAACTGCGAAGGCCTACAAGTCCTGCGGACAGGCCGCGTCTGCCTTGCATGCCATGGCGTTGCTTCAGGTGCACCAAGCCCAAGCACTCCTGGACATGCACGAGGGTAGGTCTGACCCAGAGCTCCTCCGGGAGCTCCGGGCGGCGACGGACCTCGCCCTCCGGGCGACGAAAGTTACCGCCCGTTCCGTGGGTCAGGCGATGTCCACCTTAGTGGTCCAGGAACGGCATCTCTGGCTCAACCTGGCCGACATGAGGGAGACTGACAAGAACCGGTTCCTGGACTCCCCCATTTCGTCGGCCGGGTTGTTCGGCGACGCGGTCGAGAATTTCGCCCAGCAATTCTCGGCCGCCCAGAAGCAGACGGAGGCCATCAAACACATCCTGCACCGGCGGCCCGCTGCTGCCTCCACCCAGCCGCCGGCTGCAGCACCTCCGTCTGCCCGTCGCCGAGGACGTCCTCCTGCGGCCGCCTCCGCTCCCGCCCCAGCCCAGCAGCAGCCTTCCACCGGCCGTGGGCGTGGAGCCGGTCGCGGGAAGAACGTCCAGCCCGCTCAGGCCGCTGCCAAGCCAGGTGGCAAGCGCCGTCGGAAGAGACCCTGAGACGGGCCGCCCAGAGATGGAGGGAACTGCTCTTCAGGAGATGGCTGCAGCACCACTCCTTCCCCCGGTGGAGGGCCGGGGGAACCCCATTTTTCTTTCTGTTCCGCCACTGGCCCCAGTGCCAGTGGCACCCAAATTTTCAATAAAAGAGCAGTTTCCAACATCTCTGGGTGCCAAGAGAGCGCGTCTGGCGGTATGCGACGCTACCATGCCTCGTACCCCTCAGACACCTCTCTCCTCGCCAACAGGGGGCGTAGGTTGTGCGGACGCACACAAAGTGCCTCCCCACACTCGCCCGTCCCCTCAGCGGATGCAGGTCGTGTGTCAGACCCAGACCCCTGCACGGACCACTCCTATGTCGTCCTGGGGCCCCTGCGTTCCGCTGCGCTGCCCCGCTCCGGGTACGTCCGTGGTGCGGATGATCCCGCTTGCTCGGTCTCTGGGGGCCTGGCTAGCGCTCCCCAGCCCGTCTCGCTGGATCATCCGCACCATCAGACTCGGCTATGCGATTCAGTTCGCCCGGCGTCCCCCGAAGTTCAGGGGTGTCCACTTCACTTCTATACCGAAGGAGGGCGCCCCCGTGCTTCAGGCGGAGATCGCGGTCCTGTTGGCGAAGGACGCGATAGAGCCGGTCCCTCCAGCCGATATGAAGTCCGGGTTTTACAGCCCGTACTTCATTGTACCCAAGAAAGGTGGCGGGTTACGACCGATCCTGGATCTGCGTTACTTGAACCGCTCCCTTCACAGGATGCCGTTCCGAATGTTAACCCAGAAACGCATCTTCAGGTGCATCCGTCCCCAGGATTGGTTTGCAGCGATCGACCTGAAGGACGCGTACTTTCATGTCTCGATTCTCCCTCGACACAGACCGTTTCTACGCTTTGCTTTCGACGGACGGGCATACCAGTACAAAGTCCTACCCTTCGGGTTGTCCCTGTCGCCCCGTGTCTTCACGAAAGTCGCGGAGGCGGCCATTGCTCCCATGAGAGAGCGTGGTGTTCGTATCCTCAACTATCTCGACGACTGGCTGATTCTTGCCCAGTCGCGGGAGCAGTTGTGCGAACACAGGGACATGGTGCTCCGGCACCTCAGCCAGTTGGGTCTTCGGGTCAACTGGGAGAAGAGCAAACTCTGTCCCGTACAGAGGATCTCTTTTCTCGGGATGGAGATCGACTCGGTCGCCATGACTGCGCGCCTCACAGAGGAGCGCGTCCAGTCGGTGCTGAGCTGCTTGAGTACGCTCAAACGCAGTACAGCGGTTCCACTGAAACATTTTCAGAGGCTCCTGGGGCATATGGCAGCAGCAGCCGCAGTAACGCCGCTAGGGCTGCTCCATATGAGACCGCTTCAGCACTGGCTACACGACCGGGTCCCGAGATGGGCGTGGCACAGCGGGTCCCTCCGTGTTCAAGTGACGCCGAGATGCCGCCAAACCCTCACCCCGTGGTCGGACCCTTCTTTTCTACGGGCAGGAGTGCCTCTAGAACAAGTGTCCAGGCATCATGTTGTCTCCACGGATGCCTCACCCACGGGCTGGGGTGCCACGTACAACGGGCTTGCAGTGTCGGGTCTGTGGACGGGGCCCCAACTGCAATGGCATATCAATTGCCTAGAGTTGCTGGCAGTTCGTCTTGCTCTCAGCCGCCTCAAGGGGTCGCTCAAGGACAAGCACGTTCTGGTCCGGACGGACAGCACGACGGCCGTTGCGTACATCAACAAACAAGGTGGTCTACGCTCCCGCCGTTTGTCCCAACTCGCCCGCCATCTCCTCCTGTGGAGTCAGAAGCATCTGAGGTCCCTTCGTGCTATTCACATTCCGGGCCTGCTCAACCGTGCGGCCGACGAGCTGTCGCGGTTGCCAGTGCTTCCCGGAGAGTGGCGACTCCACCCCCAGGTGGTCCAGCTGATTTGGAGTCGCTTTGGGGCCGCACAGATCGATCTGTTTGCCGCCCACGACACGACCCACTGCCAGTTGTTTTATTCCCTGTCCGAGGGGACCCTCGGCACGGATGCACTGGCACACAGCTGGCCCCGGGCTCTGCGCAAATATGCGTTTCCCCCAGTGAGCCTTCTTGCACAGACACTGTGCAAGGTCAGGGAGGACGAGGAGCAACTCCTCTTGGTAGCTCCGTACTGGCCCAACAGGACGTGGTTCCCGGAACTAGTGCTCCTCGCGACAGCACCTCCTTGGCCCATTCCTCTGAGGCAGGACCTTCTGTCTCAGAGACGGGGCACCCTATGGCACCCGCGTCCAGACCTCTGGAAACTCCATGTCTGGTCCCTGGACGGGACGCGGAGGTTCTAGGTGACCTACCGCAAGCGGTAGTCGACACCATCGCTTCCGCCAGAGCCCCCTCTACGAGACGGCTATATGCGTTGAAGTGGAACCTGTTCGTCGACTGGTGCTCTTCTCGGAGAAGACCCCCGGAAATGTTCGATCGGATCTGTGCTATCTTTTCTTCAAGACGGGTTGGAGAGAAGGCTGTCTCCCTCCACCCTCAAGGTATATGTGGCCGCCATCGCCGCAAGCCATGACCTCATTAATGGTGAGTCCTTAGGCAAGCATGATCTGATCGTCAGGTTCCTAAGGGGAGCGAGGAGACTAAATCCTCCTCGCCCTTCTTCTATACCCTCTTGGGACTTGACTCTGGTGCTGACCGCACTTCAGAGGGCGCCCTTCGAGCCTTTACAGTCAGTAGAGCTTAAGATCTTGTCTCTAAAGACAATACTCCTGATTGCATTGGCCTCAGTTAAGAGGGTAGGGGACCTGCAGGCATTTTCGGTCGACGAATCGTGCCTGGAATTCGGGCCAGGTGATTCTCAGGTGATCCTGAGACCCTGGCCTGGATATGTGCCCAAGGTTCCCACTACTCCCTTCCGGGACCAAGTGGTGAGCCTGCAAGCGCTGCCTTCGGAGGAGGCAG
The DNA here is from genome assembly GCA_023566225.1 of Romanogobio albipinnatus. NCBI lineage: Eukaryota > Metazoa > Chordata > Actinopteri > Cypriniformes > Gobionidae > Romanogobio > Romanogobio albipinnatus. The sequence continues at coordinate 4,736,568 of CM042262.1, read as the reverse complement.
ACCCAGCCCTAGCTTTGCTCTGTCCCGTCCGTGCTCTCCGGACTTATGTTGACAGAACGCAAAGCTTCAGGACCTCAGAGCAGCTCTTCGTCTGTTACGGAGGACAGCAGAAGGGGTAGGCTGTCTCCAAGCAGAGGATGGCCCACTGGATAGTGGATGCCATCGTCTTGGCGTATGATTCCCAAGACGTGCCCTGCCCGCTCGGGGTTAGAGCGCACTCCACCAGGGGTGTAGCTTCTTCCTGGGCGCTGGCTCGTGGCGCCTCGCTGACAGACATTTGTAGAGCTGCGGGCTGGGCGACACCCAACACGTTCGCTAGATTTTATAGCCTGCGTGTAGAGCCGGTGGCTTCTCGTGTGCTCGCTTCCCATAGTCAGTTTCACTGAAGTACCCGTTCTAGTGTCGGCTTGCTGCGCCATTCCCTTCCCCTGGAACGGATACGTGCGCTTATTTCTCCAGTCGAGTTCCCCAGGTTTGGCGAACCCTGTTGAGTCCTCCGCACCCCTCGGCAGTCGGATGTTGCGGAGCGTCCGACGCCAGGTCTGGCACTCGTATGCATTGGTGGAACTTGTGTCAGGCTGGGTTCCGTATGTCGTGACCCCTACGGCGGTCCCATACGTGTATCTCCACGGTACAGCTCCCTACGGCGAGCTCGTGTCTTTCCCTTGGCAGAGTTCTCTGCCGTCTCAGTACGGTGTCGTCCCCCGCCTAGTTGCCGGGGCCTCCCCTGGGACTCCGTATGTTGTGCTGCCCACGGCCAGCCCATACGTGTTCTCCACATGGTAACTCCCCCTGGGCATGATGTGGCTCCCGCAGCGTCCTTCGGGCACGCTTTCCCAGCGTTATCCAATCAAGTCTGCTGAATGGGTCTTGCGGAACAGCAGTATGACTCTTCTAGCGTGAATCTTCCCGCCCGCTTCAGTACGGGGTCTGAGGGGCTCTCGCTGGGCGCTGGAAGTGGTAGTAACTGTGGCGTTTTCCATAGGGATCCCAATTCGTCGGTTATTACCGACGTACGTCGTAGTGACCGACTGAAAGGGAACGTCTCGGTTACGTATGGTAACCCTCGTTCCCTGAAGGAGGGAACGGAGACGTACGTCCCGTCGCCACAGTTCCTTCCATCACTGCTTGGCCGGTCTGGTTCGGCTCCTCAGTGAAAAACGTCAGTGCGGTGCTCTCGCTTCCTGTTTATACCCGCGGCGCGGGGCGGGGCGCGAGATGCAAATCTCGCACGCCAATTGTTCATTGGCCTGTTCTTAAGTTCTCGAAGCTGATAGGGGCTCTCTGAAGTGATCCCAATTCGTCGGTTATTACCGACGTACGTCTCCGTTCCCTCCTTCAGGGAACGAGGGTTACCATACGTAACCGAGACGTTTCCTCACGCATGGCGATTACAGAAACATGGCAGACAGCGGATTTTTCAAAATCATGACGTAGTAGTTTTGGCGCATGCGCATTACAATATTAAAGAGAAATTGTTAAATGTTGATTATAAATGTTTTCCATTTCTGTTCAAGTTAAAGTTGTTCTAACTCTGTGTAGTTGGACTGTAAGTTCAAAGAACTTGACTCATTCACCGAACTAAAAGTCAATCATGTTTACAGTGTAGTGAAGTCTGATTAAAATGAAATGTTTTTTAACTGAATTTGAATGCAAATTAATTTTGTTTAGATTTGTTCAACTTTTGCTAGCAATTAATGCAATTAAATGTGTGTTTAATCGGCGTACAACAACATAATGATATTGAAAGTATTCTGTACACAGATGTTAAGTACAATACAACATTGCTTTTACATTAAGCACAAATAGCTAGGCTACTCGGTCCGTGTAACGCTTCACAATTCAATTTTCAGACCATATAGTGCAAATGCAAAAAATAAAATATTGAAACAAACGTCCATTTTTTCCTTTTTCTCGGTTACTTCATCAGTGGATTTTTGCCATTTTCTCTCCTTTTTTCAAATTTCCTTTTGCTAAATTATGACTTAAGAAATTATCTTTTGAATGAATTGAAATCTAACCGATTTTATTTTCCTTCTATTTTTTCCCCAATTTACGTGGACTGTGCCATAGCTATAGCGGGGGAGGTCGCGGACTGTTTTACATCGTTTATGTAGGCTATAGCCTGCGTGCACGTTGAGAAGTAACTTATAGTTTAAAAGGCTAACACAGAGGACGCCATAGTTTTTGTTGTTAATAAATATATAATAGGCTAATAATACTGTGCTAAATGTAGAATTCAGGTCTGGCCATCGGGAGCAGCGGGCAAAACGGTGGCCTGGCTACTTATTTGCCCGCTGGTTTGTATTTATCTATACTTATTTGTTATTAGTGCACGTACACACACACATACACACACACACACACGTGCACGCATGCACACACACACACACACACATACCTACTTTATTATATTGATGCATGCCTCGATGTACCCGAATGATTTAAGAACTCGCCATTTGATAATTAACCGATACAAATTATGAATCCGCTACTCTTGACTTGCAGCATATCATTATATAGCCTACATATTTAGGCATATCAAAGCCTATCATTCTCGGCTAACGGCTTGTAATGAACCGAGTTAATGACTGCTAAATTTAAGGGCAAGAGAAGATGTGAGAAGCAGTAGGCTATATTCAATGAAAAGTTCAATGTTGCCGTGGAAACGAGAATGATGATCACTAAGTGAAAACATCGGCAAAGGAGTTTATTTAGGCCCAAATATTTTGAATGTTTGGCATGTAGGCTAGGCTAAGATGTGGATAAAAGCTAACTAAAATTTGCTGAACTTTATAACTTTAACAAAATTATAAAGAAAGAAAAAGTGAAAAGACAGTCACAGGCATAGGCTACCAATTCAGATAGATTTTAAACATTTTGCCTTATGTAAATATTACGGTGACGCATTGCTGCCACATACATATAATTTTTTTCACTCAATTATGTCATAATAACGAGATCTTATGAAAAAGAGACTACTGTCTCAATGTGACTACCCTGGTAAAACAAAGGATAAATAAATAAAAAAAATCTTATGTCGTTAAAACAACATCTTTTCTCGTAATAACGTGATCTTATGTCGTAAAAACAACATAATTTTCTCGTAATAACGAGATCTTATGTCGTTAAAACGACATGTTTTTTCTCCTAATAAGGTGTTGTATAGTGATGTGTGTATATATGTCTGTATCCACATTAGAGAATGTATTTAGCCCATGCCTTTGTCACACTTGTTTGAAAGCAGAAAAATATCTCATCTGCTGCCTGTATCAGTGGCAGTGCCCATAGCACGAAATTGTTGTAATTTATTGATTGAAGCCTGCAGTTCATAACAGCCATGGGTAGCAGGTGCCATGGATCACTAATGAAAAGCATGTAACTTTAACCTAGTAATGATGGACCCCGGTGCAGCCACAAATATCATAACTGTCTATAATAGGCCTACTGTAATTAAGACATATATTCAAAAAATTTATTATAAACAGAAAGACGCTATTTCAGCCTTAGGCTACTCAAAGGCCGCGGAAACATGGCCAGTGGGTTCGTTACGCATGTCAATCCATTCCCGGCGTTCTTGGTTTGCTTCTTATGTATTAAATATACAGGCAATTAGATGAACCTTGATTAAAATTAAAATACAATTTATTGAAAACGAAATTCACTTCAAAGAAATGATTTCTGCAAAACAACACTCAACAAAAATCATGTCTGACCCCACTCCATGTTTCCAGACATATTGCGCGTCTTATAGCCTATCTTACTCATGCCGACGAAAGCGCCCGCGAATTCTTTAATATTTTTCATTTTTGCAGTTTTTTTTACCACTTCGTTATTTTGGCTCAGAATTTTGTTTGTTGGAAATATGAACTGAATTTAGAAATTACATTTGAAATTAAAACTTTGCGTTAATAAACAAAATACATTTTTGAAGCTTTTGGAGTGGAGGCTAAATGCAAAACGTAGTCTATTTAGATTCATAGTTAGGCTATATGTTTAAATATTAGCCTATTGTATTATTGTTTTAATTTCATATGTTGATGATGAAAAGTGAGCAGCATGAGTAAGATATAGGCTATAATACGCGCAATATGTCTGGAGACATGGGGGTCTTTTTCTATAAATTGTATTTTAATTTTGATCAAGGTTTCATAAACTAATGGCCTGTATATTTAATACATAAGAAGCAAAATAAGAATGCCGGGAATGGATTACGTAAAGAACCCACTGGCCATGTTTCCACGGCCTTTGAGTAAGGCTGAAAGCGTCTTTCTTTTTAATACATTTCTAGAATATACAGTGAGGAAAATAAGTATTTGAACACCCTGCTATTTTGCAAGTTCTCCCACTTAGAAATCATGGAGGGGTCTGAAATTGTCATCGTAGGTGCATGTCCACTGTGAGAGACATAATCTAAAAAAAAAAATCCAGAAATCACAATGTATGATTTTTTTTACTATTTATTTGTATGATACAGCTGCAAATAAGTATTTGAACACCTGTCTATCAGCTAGAATTCTGACCTTCAAAGACCTGTTAGTCTGCCTTTAAAATCCACCTCCACTCCATTTATTATCCTAAATTAGATGCACCTGTTTGAGGTGGTTAGCTGCATAAAGACACCTGTCCACCCCATACAATCAGTAAGAATCCAACTACTAACATGGCCAAAACCAAAGAGCTGTCCAAAGACACTAGAGACAAAATTGTACACCTCCACAAGGCTGGAAAGGGCTACGGGGAAATTGCCAAGCAGCTTGGTGAAAAAAGGTCCACTGTTGGAGCAATCATTAGAAAATGGAAGAAGCTAAACATGACTGTCAATCTCCCTCGGACTGGGGCTCCATGCAAGATCTCACCTCGTGGGGTCTCAATGATCCTAAGAAAGGTGAGAAATCAGCCCAGAACTACACAGGAGGAGCTGGTCAATGACCTGAAAAGAGCTGGGACCACCGTTTCCAAGGTTACTGTTGGTAATACACTAATGAAATCATGCATGGCACGGAAGGTTCCCCTGCTTAAACCAGCACATGTCCAGGCCCGTCTTAAGTTTGCCAATGACTCTGGATGATCCAGAGGAGTCATGGGAGAAATTCATGTGGTCAGATGAGACCAAAATATAACTTTTTGGTCATAATTCCACTAAACGTGTTTGGAGGAAGAAGAATGATGAGTACCATCCCAAGAACACCATCCCTACTGTGAAGCATGGGGGTGGTGGCATCATGCTTTAGGGGTGTTTTTCTGCACATGGGACAGGGCGACTGCACTGTATTAAGGAGAGGATGACCGGGGCCATGTATTTTGGGGAACAACCTCCTTCCCTCAGTTAGAGCATTGAAGATGGGTCGAGGCTGGGTCTTCCAACATTACAATGACCCGAAGCACACAGCCAGGAGAACCAAGGAACTCAGAACTCAGAAAAAGAACCAGTGAAGAACCACTGAAGAACCGCTGAAGCACACAGATTGGTGCTATACAGCACTTGAAAAGGTTCCCCTATGATTACAAGCCAAGAACCACTTTTAGTGCAATTCAGAACCGTTTTTAGAGTGTAATTTGGTTAAGTTGCTTCTGTATAGACTTTGTACTGAGAGGCTTTCAAAACTCAGGCAAGTCTCAATCATTGATGGTGAACAGTATAGCATTATTATTTTCTAGCAGAACTATGTTCCCAAAATCCAGATAGGAACGGACCAACAGTCCATATAGCTGCCAAATAGCTGTGCAATCAGCACACGGGTCTCTGCAGAGTTTAGCTCCAACCCCAATTAAACACGAACCAGATAATTAAACTTTATCAAATCTTTTCTGAGCAATTTCTGAGTATATGTGGTTGTTAATGATGATGCTAAACAGAACATATCACTATTCTTTCATGCTTTATTTCTGCTACCCAAGTTAAGCAATATAGGTCTACTTATAGATGCCTGGATGGCCTCAGACCTGCAGAGTTTAGCTTCAATCCTAATTAAACACACCTGATTCAGCAATATATTGGAATATTATTTGAAAACCACAGTTTGGAACTAAACTTAGCAGGGCTGTGGCCTTCCTGAATTTTGCACCCCTGGATTAGGCTACATGGCTTTTCTATATTAGATCTGAAATATGCTCCTGTGGTTACTGCAATTGCATATTTTGTCTGATTTTGTTTATTTTGATAAAAGTTTCCTGAATATGCATTGTTACATTACATTTTACATTAACCAACCAGAAATGGAACTGAGATGTATATGGCTTAGGTATTGACTATGGAGACAGAATAGACTCATTAATAATTCACGCAAAAAACAAGATGCACACATGTGTAACCAATTTCACATGCATGAAACCAAATTCACATGCACAAAAAACAATTCACGTGTGCAAAATAAAATTATATATTCATAAAATACATTTCACAAATGCAAAACACGACTCGTAGATTTACAACTGTGCACAAAAACTTTTGAATGTTTAAAATTTACACATTCATCCTGTAATGCGAATGTGCAAATCGTCATTCACCTGTGTGAATTGCCTTGGATGTGTGTGTGTGTTTTTGAGACTTTCCTGGCAGCGCAATCCTCCCTGCACAGAGGAGTCGTACTCTTTAGCCAATCAGATTTAGGCTCATCAATCGGCCAATCATAACCACGTGAGGGCGGGCCCACCTGAATGTTACGTCATCAGCGTTCGACCGCAGTTAGAGCTCATGGCTAAGCAGCAGAGGTGTGTGAGGTTTGATCGGTTCATTTCTGTGTTTACTGAAACTAAGAACTTAGAGATCAGTTGAAGTGATAGTTTATTCAATATTAACAGATGTAAGCAACTGCTGTGGTAATCAGATGTCTCATATGAAGAAGAAATGATGCTTGTTTTGTTGTATTTTAGCTGCAGGTACAGAGACAGACATCTCTCTCAATTAACAATAATCTGGGTGGCCAATAGCTCCCATTTAGCACTGGCCTCATCAAGATATTTTTTCCCTATGTACAATTTTTTTTTATGAGCACTCATTATTTAGTGATGAAGATATGTTGCCATTTGTGCAACAGTATACAGTGTTAAATTGTTATTACACACGTATTGTTCTTGTGTATTTTTCAGGATTACACACCTTTGGCGTGACATCTGGATAGCAGTCACAAACATCTAAATTCATGTTTCCTTATTCTCTTTTTTAATTTGTATTAATGTCTTAATCTATTCAGTACACATGTACTTTCATGTTCTGTGCTGTATTGTCATCTCAAGGTTTTTAATGTCACAGGACAATGTTGTGAAGCATTCATTTTAATTTGCCTGGCAAAAAAGCATGTTTATGCTGATCAGACAAAGATGCAATTAACATCATACTACTAAGATTACTCAGTAAACTATATTAAATGATATTACCATCACTTCATCTCCTGCTTCTTGCTCTTCCTCTGTCTGCAGCTCTTGTACTACGTGCTGACTGCTGTAAATATCAAACCAAAATCTGACGTGTTCTGACAGAGAAAGGGCTAGTGGCGGCTAGATTGAACACATTTCATTTGTTAACTTTCACCTGATGTATTGCACTTAAATGTATCATTTGGAGATAAACATTTATCTACTTTAAAAGAAAAGAAGACACTGACTGGAACACTACCAACATCCCTGACCAGCCATGCAATGACATTGTGCTTCCAGTGCCCTGTGACTGAAGAACTAACCCTGCTTTAACCTGCTAATCAGCCAATCTCACAACTACAGAATATATTTATATACAATGTTATATATATTTATATACAATGTTATATATATTTATATACAATGTTATATATATATATATATATATATATATATATATATATATATATATATATATATATATATATATATATATATATATATGCATGTAGTACAGAGAAATATATTTTTACTCACTTTTACTCACCCTCAAGTTGTTCCAAACCTGTACTGAGTTTTGTTTGTTCTGCTGAACACAAAGGAAGTTATTTAGAAGAATGTAACAAAGCAAATCTCTGCAGCCATTGACTAACATAGTATTTTTCTCCCTACTATGTTAGTCAATGGCTGCAGAGATGTGCTTTGTTACAAACATTCTTACAAATATCTTCCTTTGTGTTCAGCAGAACAGAAATTCATATAGGTTTGGAACAACTTGAGGGTGAGTAAATGAATAAAAAAAAGTGTTTTGGGTAAACTCTCTTTAATCATGGCCAAGTCATTTCATATAGGTTTTATTCCCAAAGGATTCAGAAACTTTCAAATTAATAAACCGTATACATCAACTGTAGCAAATATCTTTGAATCTTTTAATTCTGACATAAAACAAGAACATTTAATAATGCATAGCAGGGCTTTATTCCTTGAGTGTGTACATTAATACAGTAACAATGCACGACTTTCAGCCTCTTGTTGAAACAACAGTCAAAATGAAGGGATGCAACATGACTGTTTTGAAAGAGTTACAGTAGGAATGGTAAGGTAACGGTACTGGTCTCTGCAACTTCATACATCATCTGTCTGGGAAATCTGAAACAATAAAACTGCATATATGTGCAGCTTAAAGTTAAAACAAGGCATAGATTAAATATAAATGGTCTCCAATGTACCGGTATGCACTTCATTACATAAATTATTATCATCAGTTGAATGTGTGGTGGACATGACATGCAGGTACAAACACTGTTGTGACTGCTCTTTCCTAATTAAATAATAGTTAAATAAAAGACCACGTGAAAAATATCTATTTATCTAATTCGTCTATTTATATACACTATCTCTCATCATTCAAACCATTGTTATGCTTTCTATGGAGTTTATGAATCTAAAATCCTACATTTGTATGGTGTGCATATGCATAATTCTTTATGAAGTAAACATAAGAATCCATCAATACTACTGATAGAAATCTATCAAAAAGGCCATACTTATATGAATGTGATGTAGATTAAAATGATGAGGATAATGTGGGTGATTAACTAAAGAGTTAATGCTGAGATGTACATAAAAACCTATCAACTACTAAATGTTTATTTTCACACAGAGATCAGTTGAAGTGATAGTTTCTAAACTGCTAAGTTCTTAGTTTCAGTAAACACAGAAATGAACCGATCAAACCTCACATACACACCTCTGCTGCTTAGCCATGATCTCTAACTGCGGTCGAACGCTGATGACGTAACATTCAGGTGGGCCCGCCCTCACGCGGTTATGATTGGCCGATTGATGAGCTTAAATCTGATTGGCTAAAGAGTACGGCTCCTCTGTGCAGGGAGGATTGCGCTGCCAGGAAAGTCTCAAAAACACACACACACATCCAAGGCAATTCACACACGTGAATGACGATTTGCACATTCGCATTACAGGATGAATGTGTACATTTTAAACATTCAAAAGTTTTTGTGCACAGTTGTAAATCTACGAGTTGTGTTTTGCATTTGTGAAATGTATTTTATGAATATATAATTTTATTTTGCACACGTGAATTGTTTTTTGTGCATGTGAATTTGGTTTCATGCATGTGAAATTGGTTACACATGTGTGCATCTTGTTTTTTGCGTGAATTATTAATGAGTCTATTCTGTCTCCATATTTGACAGCATTATTGTTTTATAGATGGGTATAGTGTCCCATCAGTAATTTATTTAGGCTACTATCGGGATGTCAGATTCTGTTTGGTCTATAACTTCTAACAACATTAAACACAGGAATACAGGAGATTAGATCATTCTAAAGAAAGTACACGTAGAGATACATCAGCGCGTTGCCATTGTCATTATTGCATGGTCAGATGTGCCAATGCATAGGCATACAGCGCTCTGGGTAAATAGATCCACGAACCCCCGCGCGCTCCCCCCATTCCCCCCACTGGTACAGTCCAACCGGGAGCGCAAAATAGAGAAATGAAAATCAAAATATGATTAATTTTTATGTTAGTTCTAAAATCAGATTCGGACGCATCAACCTAAACTAGTAAAATTGAAAAATTAAAACGAGAGGCAATTATCCCTTTGTAAATTGCTCAAAAGAAATTGAAAATGAAAGTTATAAGCCAACTTTTCATTTGGTTCATTTCGATGGTGCGAATTGAACAATGAACTGCAAAGCGTTACACGGACCCTACTCCTCTCATAAATTAAACTTCATGTCAAATATTATGTAAAAAACTGACACATGTAGTTGAGTTCATAGAGCAGGAGCTAGTGATAAAAATTTCAACAATAAGTTGCACTGGAGTTACTTAAGCAAGTGTATTGAAGAAATACATTAATGCACACAATATACATTATAGACTAAACACATTTAAAATACATTAACAAATGTAATTTTGGATTTTTTTCCCCCATGTGCTTTAGTGTGTCAATATGAAAATAAGTGTACTTTATAAAATATATAAAACAATAATTATTTTAAATATGTTTAAGTAAAATATAGGTAGACATCATTACAAGCTGCAGTGTTTCATTACAAGTACATTGTCATGAAAGTGTACTTTTTTAAGTAAAAAATAATTACATATTATTACAAAGTGTGTTTATAAATATTGTCATGAAAGTGTACTTTCCTTAAGTAAAAATTAATTGGATATTATTACAAAGTGCACTTATTAAAAGTGCACTTAAGTGTGTTTATAAATATTGCAATGAAAGTGTACTTTATTTAAATAAAAATTAATTAGATATTATTACAAAGTGCATTTTAAAAAAGTGCACTTAAGTGTGTTTATAAATATTGTCATTAAAGTGTATTCTCTTTAAGTACACTTAAGTGGCCTTTAATTTTAATTATATCATATTATCTGCAAGTGCACTTTTTAAAAAGTATACTTTTAAGATTTTAGGTACACAAAAAGTATAGGTCATACTATGGTGGTCCGTGTATATTTTGGCCATTTGATTTTCCTTATAGAAACGGGAATTAAAAAACAAAAAACGGCTCCTTTTTCGTTTTTTTTCGTTTTTTAAACAAAACGAAAACCAAGAATTCAGCTTGATTTTTCGTTTTTCATTAAAAAGGAGGAAAATTAATAAACGGCTTGAATATTCGATTTCTAGACGTGGGCGGGAATTATACGCCCCTTTCTGCTGATTGGTCGGCCGAAGATCAAACTGTTCCGTCATCAGTTCTTCCTCAATTCCGCACACGCACAGCAGAATAACGCCCGTTTCACACTGAAGCCGCCTTTCCACTGCACACGACAAACGACAGCCGTCGTACCGGAAGTCATTCATTTCCAATGGAGAGTCGTACAGGGGTTGCGTGGGGTGCCGACCATCTGCGAATGCGGAATTTTCGGATCCGATTTGAGCTGCGGATGCGTTCAAATATTTGAACTTGAACGACTACACCGTATGCGACACGCCGACCGGATGTGATGTATTCCAAAGTTGTCCAATCAAATCAGTGTGCGCAAGTTGAGAATTATTAATCTTTTTGCTTATCACATTTTATTTTGTTTTAAAACATTACAAAAAAATGCATAATAGATTAATATTACATTAGTAATTGAATTATATTATTTTTAATGTCTTTATTTTCACTAAAATTTTTGGCGGTCATTTGTCCTATATATAGGCTAACGTTACCTGTTTATTGTTTGGCATTCAATTCATTTCACCATGGTGAATGTACGGAGGATAAAGGCTCTTGCTCTTGCACTCCTTTACTGGAGACACAAAAAGAAATACCGCAAATCAGTGTGGGTAAAACACTACCTGGCTCGAAGGAAACATCTTGGCGAGTATCACCGTTTAGTGCAAGAGCTGCGCCTTAACGGGGAAGATTTCCGTGAGTATTTTCGGGTCTCACGAGAGGAGTTTAAGGATACGTGTACGATCAAAGTGAAATTTACGTGCGACTGCCACTAGGGGGCAGATTCCGACAGTCGTGTCCGAATGTCGTGTGCAGTGGAAAGGCGGCTTATAGCTCCGTCTGCAGTGCGTATGCGGTGCGTGTTGCGGTGCGTATGCGGTGCAGGAGCAGCACGCGCTGTTGTTCTTTCATATATGCTGCGTTTGCAGCGCGCAACTGATCCGCGGTTGTATACCACAAACACAGCATTTATTCATTATTATTTTTATTTCAAATCCAAAAGTTGTTACTGAACATGGCTTGTCAGAATTGCAATTCTCTTTGTTTACACTTTCATAGATGTCACGTTTTAACGTAGTACATTTAAACAACGTTTTATTCAATTCATTACTTTATATTTATATAGCCTATATAACTTTATATAGCCTATACTTTAGCTCACACAAGTGGCAAAACATTGAAATATAACTTATAGCCTATAAACATTTTAAATTAGAAACTTACAATAGAAACAGCCGACTCTCGTCTTTTCTTTCGTTTTTAAACCCTTTTAAAAGCAGGTCATAAAGACCTTTGTTTTTCCACCTCCAGGAACGTAACGTTACGTGCTCTCCATTATTTCAATTTTTTAACCTAAATGCCAGGTAAGGTGTTGTTTCCTTGCTTTACCCGAGAAAAAAAAGCCATGTGTTGACTTTGAAACAGAGTATATTTTAAATTACATACATCTGTGGTAAAATTACTAGATTTTCGTGTCAGTACATGTTTATTTTAAAGCGAACAATGTGCTGTCACTATAATTCCGCAGTGCAGCACAGCAAAAAATAGACTCGGTACGGAAACGATCGCCCGACTGCTGCAGACGCACCGCACCTGGAACGGACTGACCCCCAATTTCCACCGGCTGCGTTACGGCTGCGGAACGGCTCCGCTGCGTGACAGCTCCGTGTTCCGTCGTCCGTCAATACCCACCAGGTCCGGATTTGTTGCGGAACGGCTGCGGTCATGACTGACAGCTGACGTCACGAGGCCCCATGTAATCTCGCGAATTCTGGTGTGATCGCGCGATATTTAACCTGTATAGCTATATAACTCCTCATTACGAGTACATAACTAGCTATTTGCTTTCTATCTTTATTTCTTGGACAAAAATAGTGACTTACCATCCACACCAATCACTTCTGCTATAGTTTTCCACGCCGCATCCTTTTTAATGTTGTCCTTATAAAAAGGATGTGAGGGGTCATAGATGATGGGTTGATTCTGTACCAGACATCCCAAGTCTCCCGGAAGTTCCGGGAGTCTCCCGCATATTGATAGCGGCTCCCTGATGCCCGCAAATTAGTTAAATTCTCCCGCAATCTAGAGCGAGCGAGCAAAAGCGCGCATGCGAGACACAGACTGTGCACGCACTCAGGGCAGAGAGGGAGAGAGAGCGAGAGACCTTGCGTGTGTGTGCTAGTGTGCACCTAATGAAGCGCATGTAAGACGGAGAGCGTCCTGATTGGCTTGTTTCGGTAAGTCAACCAATCAATTGTCAGTGTGGGCGGGCTTTTATCTCTTCTCCCGAACCGAGTTAATCAGTTCAGTGTATCTAGAAACTGGAGCGCCATGGCAGAGGGAGAGTGCCCCAAAAAACGAAAGTATAAAGTATAAACATAATGACAATCTTGCACGCTGTACAGTTTGTAACTGACATGTTATGGTTGAGTTAAACAAGTTTCATTTCATGTGCATATTTTTCAGGTCGGCTAGTTGCCAAGGCATGAAAACAACAAACTCCTTAGACCTGTTTAAAGTTGCAATGAAATATAAATAAAAGCATTTTACATAAATAGTATAAGCAGCTTATGTAAATAGTAAAAGTGATCTACATAATTTTTTACAAATAATTGCATAGGCCTATAGAAATTATATATTAATGATATATTATATTATATACCATACAAGTAAAGTCATGTTCTGTGGTGAAATGTCATCTTCGGGATACCTTTCCTCCTTTCATGTTTTTTTTATTTTATTTTTTTGTGCGGGGGGGGGGTTTGGGGGTGGTCTTCGGGATACCTCCCTGAAATGACTTTTTCCAGGTTGGGATGTCTGCTGTACCTCAATAATCAGCATTTCTTCATCCATCATGTCAACGGGGTTAAAACAAGCCTGTCTCCGCCCATTATGACGTTTTCAAGGTGTAGTGTAGGGAAATATGAGCGCGGTGTATTTTATTTTGAAAATTAAACAGATCTTTTATTTTGTTTCTGGCTGTTCTGTTTTGTCACTCGACTTCCTGTCCTGCGTACTCTGCCCTGTAGTGCTGCGGAGCGCTCCGGCATCCGGCAAAAATAGAAGCTCTGCGTATTTGATGCGGAGGGCTGCGGATCGCCGGAGTCGGAACGCAGCTGTAACGCATTCAGTGGAAATACACTCATTGACTTTAATGGAAACCTATTGACTCCGCCGCCGTGACGGAGCCGTAACGCAGCCGTAACGCAGCCGGTGGAAATTGGGGGTGACGGACAGCATCCGCGCGCAGTGTGAAAGCTGTAATCCGTTATTAAAAAAATACGCACCGCATACGCACTGCAAACGGAATATGTGTGAAATGGGCGTAATAGTCCTGCGCTGCTACAGCTGTACGGATTACCGCGTTTATTGCAGCTACATTTAATCTTTTATTCATCAAACAACCAGACCAACGAATGGCTCGACACAACATGTACCGGGGCAGAGCCTATACAGGGCTGTCTTCTGTGTAGATATAAATTCACATAGGCTACACTTCGCATCAGCTGGGCATGGCAGGCTAGGTGACGGCTGTCCACCCCGGTTGCCCAGTGTTTAAAAAATAATAATAATTAAGATATAAATTAATATAATTAGTTTTAAATTAAATATTTTAAACACTAATACAAAAAGGAAAAAAATAATGCATTGACTTGGGTATGCTGGGCCTATAACGTTCACACAAGAACTGTCATTCTGAGTGACAACCGGAGAACGGTGTGTTATTTTCTCTGCCAATTAAATTTCCAAAGCACATCATGTGTGTTCTCTCCACGCTGTCCTGTGTGTCCCGCAGCTTTCACACAGATTGTGAGAGTTGGCCATCCAAACAAAACAGGCCAAAGAAGTGTATGGGAGATGCAAGGTAGCCTACATTAATTTATGAAATAAACACTTACAATAGCCTAGCCCAGTGGTTCCCAACCACGTTCCTGGAGGACCCCCAACAGTGCACATTTTGCATGTCTCCTCAATCAAACACACCTGATTCAGGTCATCAGCTCATTAGTACACTGTTAGCAATTGATGTAATTTTTACAATAAATTTTACAACAACGTATTGTATTCACGGTTTTCCTGTAAATGCAAATGCATGACGGGAAATTTTAGGTCAGTCCTGTAATATTATTGTAACTACACTGTAGAAGCGTTCTTTTACAGCAACCGCATAGCATTGTGGGATCGCTGCTGTTTGAATTTCGAAATTTACGCGGCCAGCCGGCCAACAGTACCAGAAGTATTCAACCATTTTTGGAAGAAGGAACATCTCAGGTATGTGTAGCGCGTGGCTCGGGTTCTAGATTTCACCACTTCAGACTATGGACCAGACTCAGAAGATTTTCGGATCGACTCGCTGAAGCAAAACTAGCAAAATCTACAGTAATAATAATTTCAAATGAATAAATCACTCAGACTACTGGACTGCAATTAATTAAATAAAAGGTAAGTATATTTTCTCTCTTTGTTGGTTGTTAGAAGAATTATAGAAATTAAATAAAACAATTAAATGACAGAAATATGCAGTATTTCAATTAAATGACATATACCAGAAAAAAAACACAATCAAAATTTCCCAATGTCACTTTTCTAAATCTCAACCTCCATATTTCAATTTCAGATTAAACAATAGTCTCAATTGCAAAAATAAGAAATAAGAATGTTCATCAAAATGAAAACAGTTCAGTCCATGAAGAAGAAAAAAAACTTGAATTCTTGTCTTCAGGAAAATCCAGGTGAATTGGAAAATATGCAATGTGTGTAGTTCTGTCCTACCCACTCAGAAACTTTGTTTCTCACAACACTTTTTACAGGTTTCCAGGGACGAAGTGATGGGATGGCTCGCCAGTCCAACCAGGGATGGGGAATCCACAGCAGGACAGAAAAATTCCGGAACGGAACGGAATCTCAGCAGCAATTCAGGAACTCTCAACAGAGAATTTAGATCAAAGGGGAAAAAAATACACCAAAACAAAAAAAACCCGGCCTTGAAAAACAAAGCCAAACACAATCATTAGTATCCTATTCAAATAAACCTTTTTAAACAATCAATATGACTCTCTTCAATCATTTAAATATACACAACATATGCATACTAATCACCATGTGCTTGATTAGCACAATCTATATACAGAGCTAGCAAGCTAGCACCGCATGGTACACACTTCCCAATGGAGAAAAACACACAATCTCAAAAAAATAATACTTCTGCATTATTTAACGTAACTATATACAATCACATAGTATATTATAAAACATTGTCAACATTTTTTCATATTACCACCCACTTTACCGATGCATTGTTCATATTACTATTACAAAAACCATATTCTCATTAATTAAACACATTTCTCATGAAGAAAATAGTACTCACCAAGGAGAAATATAAATCAAGAAGCAAAAGAAAAGCAATTCTCCACAGGAAAGATTAGAAATTCTCCTATTGCTTCAGTATGGGTTTTGCACGGTGCGTTCAGTTTTCACAAAGCACTTCTCACACGTGAGCTAATAACTCAAATCTACTGTGCTTATTAATAATTTATTGCTAAATTATCACTGTTTATTATTTCTTAACTCACTCAATTGATTTAATATCACTCGTGTCATTCACAATCTCTCTGATCTCCGGTCTCGTCTCTTGATACCGATCTTTTTCTGGAAACTTTTCTCAACCGAGGGCGGAGCTAACCTTTCACCCCACCAATCAGAAATTCATTCCAAAACTTTTTCTATTCTTTGAATTATTTATAATAAAATACAATTTATTTCTTATTCTTCAATTACTATTTGTTTCATAGCGATATGAATAAACCAATACTAATTATAAATACTAGTGACCCAAATAGTGCACTGGGTTACACTCTCCCTTCCTGAATATATGCAGGTCCCTCTGCATACCCACACTAAGATTATTTCTATCAGGGTCACTTCAAAGGGTCTTCCAAAGAGGTAGTTATCACAGTACTCAGACTTGATAACAAAGATTGGATAACTAAACTAAGGGGATTACCCAATTGAGGGTATTGAAGTCTTTTGGGAGGTTCGCAGTGTCTCTTCGAACGTCGAAGACTGTCTTCCGTTTCAGCTAATTCACTCGTGTGTTCTTGAGAATGGTCTGTAACAGTACTTCCTCTTTGAGGGGAAAAGAAACTTCTTCCTCTATGCAAATTTCTTAATGATCGATCTCCCTCAGCATCAGCTGTCTTACAATTCCTGAGCAATTCCATTTCTTTTTCAGGTCTTTCAACCACATTCCCATCGGAAACTTCAACTGCAGGCATATTCGATGAGCTCTCTTCTGCAGCCTCCTTAGCAATAGAAGGATCATCTGTGTGCGCATTGAAAAACTCCACATCAAGTAAGTTCCCCTTTTCCACAGGCTCTTTTGGGATAGAACATCCTTCCTTCTTTTCAGCCACAGCTTCAGCACTAGGTGAATGGACTGTTCTCCTGTCTCCATTGAAAGATACAAATTCTGGATTTGGAAGAATCCTGGTTTCCACTTCATAAGACCTTTCAGGAACATAATGGTCTACTGGGTCATAATCTGACTCTGAACACTCACTCACACTCTCAAACTCTTCAGATTCTTCAGCACGTCTGGCTCTGGTTCTGGGTTTGCGAATTGCCTTCCTCTCAACAGGCTCATCAGTTGTCGACAGGAATCCACAGGGCAACAGCAGATCCCTGTGCAGAGTCCTCAGGGGTCCATTCTTTCTTTCTGGAGTCACAGTGTAAACAGGCAAGTCTCCTGCCTTCTTGATCACAAGGTAAACATCAGATTCCCACTTATCCGCCAACTTATGTTTTCCTTTCAGGCGAACATTTTTCACCAATACTCGGTCACCAACTTCCAGGGTAGAGGCAGTAACACGCTTGTCATACCTCCTCTTGTTTCGTCCTGCTACTTTTTCAGCATTTGTCATTGCAACCTTGTAGCTTTCTTCAAGTCGCTTCCTGAGACCTTGTACGTACTGAGAATGGGATTCAGATGGACCATCGACTGGCAACCCAAACGCCAGGTCAACCGGTAGTCGTGGTTGTCTCCCAAACATTAGTTCGTAAGGGGAGAATCCAGTCACATCACTCTTAGTGCAATTATAGGCATGGACAAGTGGTTTGACATAATCTTTCCATTTGGACTTTTCTTTGTTGCTCAAAGTTCCCAACATTTGTAGCAGTGTTCGATTGAAACGTTCAACTGGATTACCTCTCGGGTGATATGGGGTAGTTCTAGTCTTGGCTATCCCAGCACATTTACACAATTCCTTAATTGTGCGAGACTCAAAATCAGTGCCTTGATCACTGTGAAGCTTTTCTGGGAACCCGTAATGCACCAGAAAATTGTCCCATAGACACTTGGCCACTGTCTGAGCTTTCTGGTTCCGCGTTGGCACAGCGACAGCATATTTAGTGAAATGGTCAGTGATCACCAGGATATCTTTTGTGTTACTCAGGTCAGGTTCTACTGACAGAAAATCCATGCAAACTAGCTCTAATGGTCTGCTAGTCTTTATGTTGACCAATGGAGCAGCTTTTTCTGGCAGAGTCTTTCGTCGAACACAACGCTCACAGGTTTTGACCTTCTTTTCTACTGCTGCGGCCATTTTAGGCCAGAAGAACCTTGATCGTACAAGATCGAGAGTCCGTTCGATTCCCATGTGACCCATTTCATCATGGAGCTCCCTTAAGACAGTAGAACGAAAATAAGCAGGTAATGCTAGCTGGTACAACGAAACTCCTTGCTTTTGAATTCTCCTGAAAAGTACTCCATTTATCAACTCCAACCGGCTCCACTCTTTGAACCATGGAACTAATTCAGGGGAACTGGTCTTGAAACAGGGCTTGTCATTTAATTCCAACTGTCTGATAACTACTCCAATTTCCGAATCCATTCTCTGTCTTCTTCTTAGTTCTTCTTCAGACATATGGGAAATCTCTGTACGTTGGCAAGTACCCTCTTGTTGGAAAGCTTGTGGTAAAGCGTCCACATCTATAGCAAGGGATTCTACTAAAGTCACTGGAAAATGAAAGGATTCAGGCTGACCATTCAATTGACCAAGATGATGACGTTCACAGATAGCTTCTACGGCTTCTGCAGAAACGACCTGCGATGTGTCTTCGGTTAGGTGTTGGTGAGTAAATTGTCTAATCCTTTCCATTTCTTTTTGTGTTTCCAGATCATCTGGAACTTCTTCCTGTGGTCTTCGGGATAGCCCGTCTGCATCCTGGTTCCTACTTCCAGCTCGGTACTGTATCTTAAATGCGAATGTTGACAGACTTGACAACCACCTATAACTGGTGGCATCTAACTTGGCAGAAGACAAGATGTAAGTCAATGGGTTGCTGTCGGTTATCACAGTAAAAGTAGTCCCATATAAATAATCATTGAATTTAGCGGTCACAGCCCATTTCAATGCCAAGAACTCCAATTTATGGGCAGGGTACCTTACTTCACTCCTGTTAAGTCCTCGACTTGCATATGCAATGACTCTCATCTGTCCATCTTGCTCTTGGTATAATGCTGCACCAAGCCCGGAGGTACTGGCGTCCGTGTGCAATACATACGGGAGTTTGGGGTCGGCAAATCCCAATACTGGAGCAGAAGTGAGTTTTGTAATGACATCATCAAAGGCCCTTTGACATTCTGGCGTCCATCTTTCACCAAACTGTTCCTTTGGACTGAAATACTGTTTTGCTTCATCTGTCTTTTTTTTGCGACCTTTCTGTAACGGAGGATACCCAGCAGTGAGATCATTAAGAGGCTTCACTATTTTCGAGTAATCTTGCACAAACCTTCGGTAATAACCCGAGAATCCAAGGAAAGCTCTGAGCTCCTTAAGCGTTTTCGGCCTTGGCCAGGTTTTGAGGGCTTCCACTTTTGCTGGATCAGTTTCAACTCCACTCCGTGAAACTATGTGGCCTAAGTACTTGACAGAGGTTTGGCAGAACTTGCACTTCTCAGGTGAAAGCTTTAACTTGAACTCACGCAACCTTTTGAGCACTTCTTTCAGACGAGCTTCATGTTCTTCCAAAGTTCTTGAAAAAACGATTAAATCATCAATGAACACCAGCACTTCTTTCCGATTGAGATCTCCCATACAACGTTCCATCAACCTCTGAAACGTACTAGGTGCATTTGTTATCCCTTGTGGCATCCTGTTAAATTCCCAGAATCCTAATGGGCATACAAAAGCAGTCTTCTGTTTATCAGACTCTTCCATTTCAATTTGATAATAGCCCGACTTTAGGTCAAGGACTGAAAACCATCTTGATCCGGTCAAGACTGAGAAAGCTTCTTCCAGGTTAGGAAGGGCGTATGCATCCTTGATTGTCTGAGAGTTTAATTTCCTGAAATCTATACATAATCGCACAGAGTTGTTCTTCTTTCGTACCACAACTATGGGAGATGAGAATGGGGATTCTGATTCTCTGATAACGCCGGCTTCAAGAAGTTCTTGCAGGTGTTTCCTGACCGCATCCACATCTTGAGGGTGAATTGGTCTGGCTCGGTGCTTGAATGGTGTCTCATCACTGAGCTTTATTCTGTGTTTCACGTGGTCGGTATGTCCGTAGTCCAGATCGTGTAATGCAAAGACATCAGGCATCGAATTCAACAGTGATGTTATTCTTGCTTTCCACTCTGGCGTTAATGGAGACTCTCCAAAGTGAATTGGAATCTTTGACAGAGGTGGCTCTGTCTTCTCACTTCCAGTATCCGCTTCCGCTTTAGAAGAATCTTTGTCCATGACTCGCTGGACTGCGTGGATTTCAGCTATCACAGCCTTCGAGGGAATTATTAGATCAGTTTGGGTGTCATTCTTCACTACTACTGGCAATTGAGCAAAGCGTTGCCTTGAAGGTAGGCTGTGCAGACAACTTGCCACCATAAGACCACCGGGTAAGGAAACTGTGGTGGGCGGCTCCACTACGACCCATTTTTCAAAAAGAGGACCTCTCACCTGGACTAGTCCATCCAGAACTACAGTGCACCCTGCCGGTACAACTTCTTGTTGATTCCCTTTCAACTTCACACACCCCACAGTTCCACTGGAAGCGTGCAATTTCCTCTTCTGCAGCACATTTATCACAGCTTGATAGCCATAAACAAGTGACTTGATAGCACCCGTACCCCCTTGAGTGCAATTGGCATACAACACATCAAGCGAATTGGTACCAATTAGAATCTGTGGTATGTTTGCCAGGTCTGGGACTATCAGAGCTAGCGTCGGGACCTCAGCTTCCACCCCCAGGAAACTTTCAGGAAACTTTAAGTTGAGCTCGACATAACCCAAATAGGGTACAGCTTGTCCGTTGGCTCCCTCTACTTCAAGAAGATGCTCCAAGGATTTCATGGGGTGCTTGCACAGGTATTTATCATAGTAGGACTTGGGAATGGTTGTCACCTGCGACCCGGTATCCAGAAGGCAGTTCACTTCCCTCCCTTCAATTTGAATCCTGGTGGTGCACCTGGTCCCTACTAATCCGGTAGGTAATTCCTGACATAGAGATTCATGTGCATGTTGCTGTAACAGATATTCATTCTTCTTAGGGCATTGTTCTCGTCTTCCCGTCTCTGTTCGCCCCGCAACTGAGACGGATTTCAGTTTAACTGCACAGGATGAGGGAGGTTCTGCAGATCCCATTTGATTTGTCGCTCTCTTAACTCGTGGCGTTTCTCTTCAACTTTGCGAGGGTTTGGGTTATTTTCGCAGTTAACGGCGAGGTGTCCATCCTCTCCACAATGGAAACAATAACCGGGACGGGGTCTGCCGTGCAGTTGCCATGTGTGTCTTGAATTTCTATCCATCTCAGGTTCCATCGGCTTGGGTCGGTACTTTTCAGGAACTGTGTTCAAAACCGGAGACTCTCGATATTCTCTCTGCACTTTTGGCACTAGATGAGCTTGAAGTTCAGCTATCTTCTGCCTCAATTCCGAGAATTCCTCAACAGTAGGACAGATCTTTCCTTTGCGAACTGGCTCTGGTTTCATCGCAGAGATCTGGGCTTGGAGTTTTACAACCTCCTTCTTCAGGGTCTCGACTTCAGACTTTTCAGCTTTGCTTTTGGACTTGGCTGACTTCAGCTTTTCACTTGACTGCCCTGGCACCTCGTCAGTGGAATCTTCAGATACATCACTGCAGCACACAACCTGTTGATGTGTCGCTGTTCGTAATTTAATTGGAACAGTAGAATGTCTGGTTAGTCCGAGATGCTTCCTCATCCTTTCTTCTTTTAAAGTCTGTTTGTCCTCTGCAGTACGTATAAGAACTACCAGCTCAGCGAAAGAAGGGGATGTGACGCTCTTTCCTTCCAGTTGTAACTCAGTGATTAGGCTGTTGTCCCAGCAACCTCTGCAAAATTGCTTGAGAAGGCAACGGTTCCGTTCAGCTTCAGCAATACCACCTCGTCTAATTGCAACACTCAGCATTACATGAAGACGGTGAAGGTAGGTGGAAGATTTTTCCCCTTGATTTTGCAAGGTGCCAATGAACTTCGCAAACAATTCATCTCCATCTTCCACTGAGCCATATACAGACTCCAACAGTTCCAAACACTCTAGTGGCAGGGCATAGGAGCCGATGTGCTTGACGACATCCGAGGCTGGAGGCAGTAGGCTGTCGAGAATCTTCCCAGTCTTGTGTAAATCAGAGAGAGACTTGTCATTCAGTAGGAAATCCACACTCGCACGCCAGGTGTCGAAGTCTGGTTCATGGCTTGGACGAGGGATTCTTCCTGAAAAGGATTTCAGTCGGAAAGTAGCATGCGAAGAGGACAAGGATTCACTGGTCTTTACCACATGCTCCATCACTACTCGTTGGATTCCTGGTGGACTCAAAGCACTAACAGGTAGGTTCAAGGACATAGTTTCTGCAACACTGGCGTCAGAACTCCGTATGTTATGAGAGGACTGTGCCAGGGTGCTCCCCTTGGCTGGGTTTTCAGGTTCTTGCGTTGGAACACTCAATAATGGTAAGATCTCTGGTGAGGGTAGTGCAGCTGTTTCTATTTGCCCCTGTTGCGCATTAACAGATAATCGACGTTCCGGATTCAAATTTGTGGGGGTACTCACTCGCACTCCACTGTCATCTGCAGGCTGTTCATTTTCTGGAAACATCAACACAGATATCTTCTGCAGCTCGCACTGGAGCACTTCCTGCACAGTTCTTCCACTGCCTTTGGCGATGGCCTTCAATCCTTCCAGGTACTCTTCAGTGATGTTTCCACCCGTTTCAGAGGTGTACACACTACTCAGGCTGCGTACCTGGAACACAGCATTAGCATCTAGTGTGCTTCTAATAATCAAGGGCAGTGAGGCTTCTAAATTGTGCATGGCAGACTCGAGTGAGAATTCCACAATAGCACTGTGGTGATACTCTGAGTTGGGATCGTCAATGATTATGTTGCGTTTGATGGACCCATATTTTAGCAGGCAGTCTTCTATCTCTAAATCTGAGTCAGAAAGGGTTAAACCACTTACAATGACTGCTCTCCGGACGTTAATGTCTTCACGTTTCACTACTTCCATTTCTGTCTGTTTAACTGTTATTCTACTGAGCAAGCGGGCTTAATTTTTTTTTCCGTTTTTCTTCTTACTTTTCTCTTAAACTATTGTCTATTTGTGATTATCAAGTTGTTTTATTACATATATACCTTGCTGTAATTTTGCTCCTGGCTGGCTCTGCCAACTTTCGTCTGTAGCGCGTGGCTCGGGTTCTAGATTTCACCACTTCAGACTATGGACCAGACTCAGAAGATTTTCGGATCGACTCGCTGAAGCAAAACTAGCAAAATCTACAGTAATAATAATTTCAAATGAATAAATCACTCAGACTACTGGACTGCAATTAATTAAATAAAAGGTAAGTATATTTTCTCTCTTTGTTGGTTGTTAGAAGAATTATAGAAATTAAATAAAACAATTAAATGACAGAAATATGCAGTATTTCAATTAAATGACATATACCAGAAAAAAAACACAATCAAAATTTCCCAATGTCACTTTTCTAAATCTCAACCTCCATATTTCAATTTCAGATTAAACAATAGTCTCAATTGCAAAAATAAGAAATAAGAATGTTCATCAAAATGAAAACAGTTCAGTCCATGAAGAAGAAAAAAAACTTGAATTCTTGTCTTCAGGAAAATCCAGGTGAATTGGAAAATATGCAATGTGTGTAGTTCTGTCCTACCCACTCAGAAACTTTGTTTCTCACAACACTTTTTACAGGTTTCCAGGGACGAAGTGATGGGATGGCTCGCCAGTCCAACCAGGGATGGGGAATCCACAGCAGGACAGAAAAATTCCGGAACGGAACGGAATCTCAGCAGCAATTCAGGAACTCTCAACAGAGAATTTAGATCAAAGGGGAAAAAAATACACCAAAACAAAAAAAACCCGGCCTTGAAAAACAAAGCCAAACACAATCATTAGTATCCTATTCAAATAAACCTTTTTAAACAATCAATATGACTCTCTTCAATCATTTAAATATACACAACATATGCATACTAATCACCATGTGCTTGATTAGCACAATCTATATACAGAGCTAGCAAGCTAGCACCGCATGGTACACACTTCCCAATGGAGAAAAACACACAATCTCAAAAAAATAATACTTCTGCATTATTTAACGTAACTATATACAATCACATAGTATATTATAAAACATTGTCAACATTTTTTCATATTACCACCCACTTTACCGATGCATTGTTCATATTACTATTACAAAAACCATATTCTCATTAATTAAACACATTTCTCATGAAGAAAATAGTACTCACCAAGGAGAAATATAAATCAAGAAGCAAAAGAAAAGCAATTCTCCACAGGAAAGATTAGAAATTCTCCTATTGCTTCAGTATGGGTTTTGCACGGTGCGTTCAGTTTTCACAAAGCACTTCTCACACGTGAGCTAATAACTCAAATCTACTGTGCTTATTAATAATTTATTGCTAAATTATCACTGTTTATTATTTCTTAACTCACTCAATTGATTTAATATCACTTGTGTCATTCACAATCTCTCTGATCTCCGGTCTCGTCTCTTGATACCGATCTTTTTCTGGAAACTTTTCTCAACCGAGGGCGGAGCTAACCTTTCACCCCACCAATCAGAAATTCATTCCAAAACTTTTTCTATTCTTTGAATTATTTATAATAAAATACAATTTATTTCTTATTCTTCAATTACTATTTGTTTCATAGCGATATGAATAAACCAATACTAATTATAAATACTAGTGACCCAAATAGTGCACTGGGTTACATATGTAACATGACATTTATTTTATAAGTCTATGGATATATTAATACCGGTGATCTGAGTGAGTGCTGTTTGTTTAGTTTGGTCAATTTCCGCGACATTAGCGTTAGGTCCCTTTACTAAAATTAGCTCGCCTCGACTCGCTCGACCTCCTGAACTAACTTCACCGTTAGTTAAAGGAACTGTATGTAAGAAATGTATTTCAATTAATCATAAAATGGCCCTAATATGTCAATAGACATTAAAAAATCATGTTAATTTCAAATACTTATATCACTGACAACAGTTGTCCGGCCAAGATATTGTCATTTTAAAATTGGAGTTGCAGCCCTCAACTGATGTTGATGTTGACATGGTGTCATGCCTGAAGCGCCGCCCTCCACCTATCTACCAATCACGAAGTCAGTAGTGTTTCTGCATTCGGGTTGCCAGCTCTGCTAGTTACCACAGCTGCAGCTACAAACTTTCTGGATAAACAATGTCTAACTTTACGAAACCTAAACGACCTCGATATGAATCAGAAAAACGTCGTGACAGTGTCCGAAATAAAACAAGGATTTGTATAGGAGATGCCTTTGAAAGATGGAGACGGCTGAAAACGGAGAAGAATTTGAAGACTGACGCCAACATTGCTAATTTTCTCCTGGACAGGTAAGGTTA
Organism: Romanogobio albipinnatus; assembly: GCA_023566225.1. NCBI lineage: Eukaryota > Metazoa > Chordata > Actinopteri > Cypriniformes > Gobionidae > Romanogobio > Romanogobio albipinnatus. Next base: position 4,710,568 of record CM042262.1, on the reverse strand, counting down.
AGGTTCATCTATGTTTGGCTAACTTGTACTTAATGTAAATGGACATTTCAAATATTCACGACAGTCGAACAAAGTTGTGCATGTTCATGCAAAGTAACGTTAGGTTAGCGCAGATGGAGGAGGTGGGTCATTGAATTGAAAAGGTAACGTTAAGGAATTGTTTGGTAAATAAAAACGGTGAGTCGTCATTGCTAACATTAGTAATGCATTATCAGAGCCCGTTTCTCTGTCATTATGCTGAGACGCTGATGAAAACAACATTAGCACGCCTATTATGGCAATGTGAAAACGTATTTGAGACAGTAGCCTAACGTTACCTCGGTAAAAATTATTCCTCATTCTTTCTTAAAACATGCTGCAAGTTGACCTGTATGACCATTGCAAATGTTATTTAGTTACTCTCAATCGTTTCTGATGGGACTGAAATCAACCATGTGATAGCCATTGTTGATATTGAACGCTGACATGGCGTAATTTGTCCCGCGTTATACTTGCTGTGGCAATGTTTGTTATTTGTTAGCCTACTTATGACAAAAACGCTTGTCTTACTGTGTACGACTCGTCACTTGCCATTGAAAGCTCCGTGTAGCAGCCTACGTTCCCGCTGGATCCTGCAGCCTATCTGGCAACCTCGAGTTGGGGTACTTGCAGTAATTTGAAAGTGATTGCAGTACCAGTTTTGGCCACAGTCCTACATACAGCTCCTTTAAGTTGGATAGAGTAGACGCGAACTTCACCGCGGCCCTGAACGGTCAACACCGAAGGAATCATATACTAACGTAGACAAAGCGGGAGTAAATTAGCTGCACATCGGCTCCTAGCTGGATTATTTCAGACACGGATTTGTTGTCAATTATATCAGAACCAGGGCCGTTGATCTGAACGTCATCTCATCGGCTCGCCTTGTTACCTCGACGGGTACAGTCACAGTTACCTTACAGCCACAAGGCACGAGATTTTCACAATGGAAAAGCAAACATGGGGAATACAGTTGAGGCAAGGTGAACTAGTAACTAATGGAAAACCACCACAATGACGATAGCTCAAAAAATGTTAGCATCATTAACACTGGCCCACTAGACTAACGTTAGACTGTAAAAATAAACATTAGTAGCCCGGTCAGCTTCCTTAGCTCAGGTTATTATTGCATTGATTACCAGTCAGGCTATTGTAACGTTATTATGACTTCTGTTTTGCTGTCTTGCAATTGACAACAGGTGTGGGTGAAGTCTTGGATGTCTATTAAGTAAATAATGGCAGCAAGACCATCTACATTATTAAGGCTCATGTGAGTATAACTTGCAAATACACACACACACACACACACTTACTTTGGCTCGTTCTCTCTTCCAACAGTTATTTTGTAAATTGTTTGTGCAATACCATTGTGTTGATAATATAGTCTTCACACAGACTATCTATTCCAAATTATTCTAATATTCCATAGACAGTCTGAACCGCTATAGGGAGTTGACTGGCTAACATCCTTTAACTGTTTTACATGGTGTAGCATATATACAGTATATTAAAAATATTAGCCATTTTTTTTCTTCTGTGTTGAGTGGACCATTTTCTTTGTCTCAAATTATATATGGCTGCCTGGCATACTGTATGAAATATTAAAATAATAGTAATTGGAATTTGCTGTGTAATTTACCTTTTGTAATGTTTAAATTTTTATTCCCTAGCCCAATGCCACAGCTGCTGATATCCAGAGAGAGACCTTGCCCAGTACACCTTGCTTAATTGTGCAAGGTATATTCTTCCCTTTTTTGTTTAATAGCACTGTGCTGGAATTCTGCATGCCAACATCGCCACTTGTGTGTGTTTATGTCGTGCAGTTTTCTAGTGCTCTTTTAGTTATCATATTGTAATGCATTTCAGGAGAGACACTATGCGGACAAGTGGATGATGTCCATGGAACGACATCAACTTGCAGTATCCTAAAGAGGCCTCAAGAACTCTTGAATTTGTCCAAAGGTATGTTTAAACTGTTTACACACTAATAAAGAAAATAGATCTATCATTCTCATATGGAAAGTCCCATTAATCACTTCCTTTTTGTCCAGTATTATTAGGCTCTATGATATACTATATGCATTGATGTCAATAGACAGGTTTCCATCCAACTCATTTGCTCATTAAGTGCATTCGTACAAATTTGGCACACTCAAAAAAAAAAAACATTCTAATTAGAGAGCATTTCCATCAGCTCTGTTATCTCAACGAAATATCGAGTCAATCCACATAAAAGTTTTTATTCACATTAGAATATTTTATGTGAATTTTTTTCCAGTCAGGATTTCTTTTTCAAATGTACATTAAAAAGTTGGATGGAGACCCAGCTATTGCCATAGTCTGACGGACAGCAGTTTAACATTACGACTTTCATTAATTAATTAATGTCAAATTTGGTGAAGTATGGTTAAGGTATTTAGCAAACGCTTTTGTCCAAAGCGACATACAATATACAGTAGATGCATACATACAATGACAGGATTTACATTTTTGGGTGAACTAACCCTTTAACAACTTAACATTTAGAATTACATTGGCTTTTACAATGTTTTTCTTCAATATATGTCATTGTATGTATGCATCTACTGTATATTGTGTCGCTTTGGACAAAAGCATCTGCTAAATACCTTAACCATACTTTACGACTTTCATTAATTAATTAATGTCAGATTTTGTGATGTTAAACTGCTGTCTGTCAGACTCTTCTGTTTAAATAAATGTCCAGCAGGGGAATACCAACTCTAGATAGAACAGACACTTAACCGCAATAGCTGGGTCTCCATCCAACTTTTTAATGTACATTTTAACCATTTGGAAAAGAAATCCTGACTGGAAACTGTTAAAATTCACATAAAATATTCTAATGTGAAGTTGTTGTAATATATAAATTGTTAATGTTAAATTCATCAAGGTAGTTTTCTTCTATGAGCAAGTAGGAATTGGGTAACTTTTTTTATTTTTTTACACTGTATTCATCAACAGATATGAAAACTTGAAACTTTTTTTTTTTTCTCTCTCTCTCTCCCAGGCGGGCAGCAAAGCAGAGAAGAGAAACAGGCTCAACACAACTGTCTGCACCCTCTTAAGAACTCCTGGACTTTTGAGTTGATGGGCTAGTAGTGGTGTGAGCCTTTATAGTAAACCCCCCACCTCCCCCCTGATGATGGGCTCTCTGGACATCTGGAAATTAGCTGGATTCTCCCGTGAGACTGTAATTTTTGTATGAAAAAAAAAGTGGATACTTTTATAAGTGTGTAATGTGTTGTTGAATAGTGTGTTAATAAAACAAAGAAAAGAGGCCATTGTATTGTTGTTAATTGCGGAAGACAGAAAATTACAGTATTTTATTGTAATATTTACAAATAACAGGAATATTTCATTGTAATTCTGTCCTGTAAAATTACAGGAAATTCCTGGCAACTGAGTTGCAGTAAATTTACAGGAAATTATAATAAATTACAGCATTTTACTGTAATAATCACAGTAGTATTGCTGTATAAATACAGTACTTTATTGTATTAAAAAAAACAGGAAAAATACTGTATCTTACTTGCTGTAAATTTACGGCAACTAGTTGCCAGGAATTTCCTGTAAAATTACAACAAATTTTTAACAGTGTAGCTATACTCCAAGACCTGATGTGGGTGTGTCAGACAAAGGACACATCCAAAATGTGCACTGTTGGGGGTCCTCCAGGAACGTGGTTGGGAACCACTGGTATGTCTCTTTTACCTGCATATAGCCATAAGTGGATTTTAAATTTACAAGGACCCCATAGCCTAATCATAACAGTGATTCAGCCCAAAATTAATGTGGGTGGGGCAATGAACACAATATGTTTTGTGTGTGTGTGTGTGTGTGTGTGTCTGTGTGCAAATGGCCTCCATCCTATGATTTTTGTATTAATAGCCTGCAACTTTTATAATCGACTGTCGCTTTTTGCCAGAAAATAAGTCGCACCTGAGTGTCACACCTGGTCATGTTGAGAGAGACGCGCACGTTGCATCGTTGTTAAAACTGCACTTTATTATTAGCCTACATTCAGAATTAGTATAAAATAGGCTACCGGTAAATAAAAGAGCTACAACAACATCACAGGCTATGCGCATTCTACTTGCCAAACAGACCAATTGTAACCATTGACCATTGTACAAAAGAAATAAAGCAGATTATTTTTTAAATGTTTGGCTGTCTGTGTTTTATTTTGATAATAATGTGAGGCGCCGGCACCAAATTAGATTTTTCTAATTTGGAAATAACTTAGCCTAAAACTGTCATCATCATAGGCTACAGATGAGTAGGACATCATAATCATCATCGAAACAGTAAAATGTATAATTTTATTTGGGCACATTTAAAACGACTACAAAGTCATGCCTTTGAAAAATAAATAAAACAGGATGCGCTGCGTGCGCCTCGGTCTCCTTGAACATCTGGCTCACACCACAAACATGAAACAAAATAGCCTAAAGCGAACGAGTCTACTTTTAAAAGTCAACATTTAGATTATTTGAGGTTAAATGCATTATTTAGTCACTTTGGAATAAATCACAGCATGTTTCATGATAATAAAAAATTTGAAAAATACGGTATGATAGGCTATAGCAAATTCGCTAACCCCCTGGCCTAAAGCCGCTGGTCTAAACAGAATAAACTCCTGCCCGGGACGTGTTGTCTCGAGCCATTTGTTAGTCTGGTGGTTTAATGAGAAAGAGATGAAATGCAAGTTGCAATAAACGCGTCAAGAATACGCATTTACTCGCATTTGCCCATCAATTTTTTTCAAGCGGATACAAATTTGTAAAATAATCCTATGCAACTCGTGTCGTAGGTTAAATTTCAAGCGTTCTGCAGGTAGGCTATAGCTTCTATAGGGTTTGCTGGTGAGAAACAAACCAAAATGGCAAATGAAAATTTTGTGTTGCAGTCCTGTGTGTGTGTGCAGCAGCTCGCTCCACGCACAAGCACATTCTTTGATATATCAATTATAATAAATGTTAATACATTTTTGTTTTTTTAACATATCTGTTGTTCTATGGTTGTCAGTTAGTCAGAATGACAGTTCTTGCCTGAACGTTATAGGCCATATAGTCTACATCAATGCATTATTCTTTCCTTTTTGTATTAGTGCTTAAAATATTTAATTTACAACTAATTAATTTATATCTTAATCTATTTATTTTTATTAGTGTTTAAAATATTTAATTTACAACTAATTTATTTATTTATTAATTTATTTATTTTTACTGGGCAACCAGGGTAGGTTATGACAGCCGTCACATAGGCCTAGCCTGCCATACTGATGCGAAGTGTAGCCTATGTGAATTTATATCTACACAGAAGACAGCCCTGTATAGGCTCTGCCCCGGTACATGTTGTGCCGAGCCATTCATTAATTTGGTTGTTTGATGAATAAAAGATTAAATGTAGCTGCAATAAACGCGGTAATCCGTACAGCTGTAGCAGCGCAGGACTATTATTCTGCTGTGCGTGTGCGGAATTGAAGAAGAACTGATGACGGAACAGTTTGATCTTCGGCCGACCAATCAGCAGAAAGGGGCGTATAATTCCCGCCCACGTCTAGAAATCGAATATTCAAGCCGTTTATTAATTTTCCTCCTTTTTAATGAAAAACGAAAAATCAAGCTGAATTCTTGTTTTTCGTTTTGTTTAAAAAACGAAAAAGGAGCCGTTTTTTGTTTTTTAATTCCCGTTTCTATAAGGAAAATCAAATGGCCAAAATATACACGGACCTATGGTGTTGTATGATAATTTTTGTCATTAGTATTTTTGTAATATTGATGATTCATACATGTAATATTGTAAGAAATAACAGTATTATCTTTCAGTAAATCAGTTTATAGACACTTCTCATAAATCCTGACTGGAATAATGTGTTTGTAACAGCAGACAGTCAGAATGAAAAGTGAGATGATATGCTGATGATGCTGAATGTCTTGTTGAATGAGTGTTAATAGTCTGAGGCTCATCAATATTAACAGAGCTGCCGAAAAGACTCTTTATTTCATCTCAATAGTTCCTGTTTTCACCTCATTTATTATGATGATGTCTCCAGATCTCGTGTAAATGGACAGTTAAAGCTCATTTCATTGGTGTCAACAGACTGAGGGGATTTGATGGTTACAAATATATACAGTTATTTCTTTCTATACAGTTTGAGTTTATGCTTTCAACTGTTTTCCTTACCATTATTTATATTTGGAAGAATTTACATTAAGTTATTAATTCTTTATATATTCTGCATATTGTATAATGTTTTATTGATTAGAACTGAATTGAGTGTAATCTATGAGAATATTCATAAATTATACTATTATATCTGGCTCAGGGCAGAATCCTAATAGATATTAAAGCATGAGACGGGACAACACGATCTCACAATCTGCAATGTCGTGGAATGTATACGCCAAAATGAGTTTTTCGTACGTATAATACGCCATCAAGTGCGTATCAAAGGAATAACGGCGTACCATATGCACGCCAAAATCAAATGTTCCTGCTTATGGCTCCCTGTTTCAGGCCGGGGTGGAAATGCTCAAATATGGTGAAGCCTTTGTCTCGTGGTATTGATTATATATATATATATATGTATATTTTAGAGACTGGACTTTGGAGTTTCTTTTGCAGAAGCGCTAGGCTTTATTAGATAAAGTTTATTGGATATTAAAATTTATTTTCTGGCATCAAAACCCCAAGACTTAAAGAGTGATTTTTAAAGAAGTGTCAGTCAGACTCCACAACACCATTTGCCTATATTTGAATGAAAGAGGAGAATAATGTTCGGTTTATGAGTAGAATGAGCATCAGTTACTTTAGGATAGTCAGACAAACATGCTTGGATGTGTCATTTAGTATAAAAACAAACTCAGTAACTGATATATTTTTTGATTTTGGCAGATCAGCTCCTCCCACATCAATCACATCATCAGTGAAGCTCCTCCCATTGAAGTCACATCATCATTGAAGCTCCTCCCACAACAGTCATATCATCAATAAATGCTGGAATATTCCCATCAGGCTACAAGTGAAGACGAGCATCAAAGCATCAGGAAGAGCTGAAATCTGCAAAGACTGAGTTTATTAAAGAGGAAAGTGAGAACGGGAGTTATCCAGAACCTGCAGAATGAAACACACTGAAGATCCTGAAGAACAAAGAGGTTGGTGTTTATTCTTCATTTATTCATGAGGCTGGAGAACAGTCATGTTAGGAAGATTCAAGCACTTCAACTCATTTAGAGAAACAGTTAAACACTCACATAGGTACTGCATTTTCAACAAACGGTCAATAAAGGGAGGTTTGAGAAACGTTCATATTGATTATCAACATCAGGTCAAATTAACAATGATCAAATGTAAATATAATGTCTAGAGATTCTAGATTCATGACTAACTGTTTGACTTTAGTTGTTGTGATGCAGTTGCATTTACTGCATTTCGGTTTATATAGGGGCTAGACAAAAACACCAGCATGGGGCAGCATTACTTCATAGCCATAACCTCTGGATATTGTTTAAGCCTTATCTAAGTTGTTAATATTGTTATGATCTCTAGGGAGCTAGACAACAATATTATTGAGGTACTAGCAAGCATTGGTTCACATTGCTTTATAGCACTAGCCTTAACCCTATAGATTAGATTAGATTCGTTTCAACTTTATTGTCATTACACAAGTACAAGTACTCACACAAGGTACTGGTACTGAATTTTCAACAAACGGTCATTAAAGGGAGGTTTGAGAAACGCATACCTCGGGTCTTTAGTGACCCAGAACGTCATTCACTACCGTCCTCCTCATTCATTTTTTAAAGTTAGACTTCAACCTTCACAGTATTCCTCAATCAATTCATTATAACCAATATAACAAGATATAAAAAATATTGCCTGTTTTTCCATACATTTTTTGTCAAAATTGTATAGGGTCGCTAACGACCCTAGGTTTGTAAGATTGTGCGTATATATATTTTTATGCACAATAATAATTGAATCTTTAATGACGGAATAAAAACAATTCACCTTTATTCCACAAGGTGGCAGTGTCTGAAACACAATCATGAAGTGACATTTCACTCTAGTTACTGCAGACTGAAAACAAAATATCTTTAATATGACTCCATCTATCATATTGTCGAATTTAGGATAGAATGCCAATTGGTTGTTTGATCATTTATATCTAATGGTTAATCATACATTTAATAATTTCGTTTTAACCTTTTGTTGCAATTATATCATTCCGTTCTGGAGATAGTTAATTATTACAGAGTAATTCAGAAAGGATCAAAATGTAACCATTTTATTAACAGTCAGGTAAATCAAGACACTCCACATTACGGGCCAACCTATTACAGTATGCGCCCCAAACTCATTGCTGTATCGCTTTAAGTAACTCAGACCAGACCGAACCTCTTTCAAATGGAAACTCATGAAAACAAAGGGAATTTAAATTGAATCGAATTCCCATTTGCCTGGATTGGAAGGAAACCAAATGGCTCCAACAGCCACACCCACCATCATAAGTAAAATACCTCTAAGCTCTAAAAACTCTTATTAACTTTTTGTATACTTGGTTATGAGATTTTTGTACCAGTCGCGCTGAGACATTTCAAACGATATAAAACACATATAATACTGTATAGTAAGAATTGACATTAAATCCAATAGATTTTGGGTATATTTCAGTGATCTCCCAGGAGAGGGGATCAGGTTTCAGGTACATGTAAATTAGAGCCATTCTCAGTTGATTCACTCAGTGGGACGTTGTCTCAGATGAGAGTGATAATTGTATGAGTGGATTCAGATGTTAATCTCTTTTATTTTTTCAGACAGTCTTTGTTCCTCACCCAGACAATCTGGCCTTGTTCTTAACATTCTTTCAAGAGTTTTATATTATTCGCGGCAGGTAGAGATTAATCCATGTTAAATATAGATCTGGGTCGCTAAAGACCCAAATATGTAAGAATTATTGGCGAAACAGTCATGCATTTAAGGTTTAACTTCTAATTATTGTTTGAGCAAGCTTTAGCTATGTTGTTATATAGGGAACTGTAATGGACTAAACATAACTACTGTTTAAATAATGGCGAGCTTGCGCAGGCTATTAAATAGTATTAGTCATAACTAATAACTAACTTAAAATAAAGAGTTTTGCTTCAACCCTAATCAAACACACCTGATCAAGCGAAAAGGCCTGAATGGTTACTAGAAAGCTACAGGCAGGTGAGTTTTATCAGGGTTGAAACTGAACTCTGCAGGACTGAGGCTATCCAGGACCAGAGTTCATCACCCCTGCTGTAGAGGAAGAGCTTTCAGAATGTGCATGAACATTTCTGAACATTCGGAGTCTGACAGTGACTTTGAAGAAGACGAGGATGAGATTGAGCATCAGTTAGTTCGAAAACGAAGTAGAGCTTTCACCTTTCACCCTGCCTTCACTCTGTCCTCTACTGATTATTACCATGTATCAGGCAATAGCAAAGCTGGTAACGTTATTGTCATCTAGTATTGATACTTACTAATAACAGAAACGAATAGGCTTTGACCATCAGGAAAAGTCACACTCGTTAATATCCGTCCACACTAAACGGTATGTGATATAACGTTAGAGGTTTCTCATCACAACTGATTTGGTAGATAGCAAATGTTTAAAAAACAAGACTCACGTCACGGTGCACAGTTCACGTTTTCTCCGAGCTGCATCTCTGACGGATCTGCAAAATCACAATTGCAATATTCATTAAAAAAAACGCAATATGATTATTCTGTCCATATGCACAGCCCTAATGCATATGAATAGAAGTTATTCTAGTGAAACACGTAACGAATACGAAACAGTTTTAGAGAAATAAATGTAATATAAATCTACATGTTGGTATCAACATTATGGCACTATTGCATATACACTATATTGCATTTTGGAACGTCTGCCTTTAAGTGCACATGAACTTTAATGACATCCCATTCTTAATACGCTGGGTTTAATATGGAGTTGGCCCACCCTTTGAAGCTCTAACAGCTTCAACTCTTCTGGGAAGGCTTTCCACAAGGTTTAGGAGTGTGTTTATGGGAATTTTTGACCATTCTTCTAGAAGCGCATTTGTGAGGTCAGGCACTGATGTTGGACGAGAAGGCCTGGCTCTCAGTCTCCGCTCTAATTCATCCCAAAGGTGTTCTATCGGGTTGAGGTCAGGACTCTGTGCAGGCCAGTCAAGTTCCTCCACACCAAACTCGCTCATCCATGTCTTTATGGAGCAACGCTTTGTGCACTGGTGCAGTCATGTTGGAACAGTAAGGGGCCGTCCCCAAACTGTTCCCACAAAGTTGGGAGCATGACATTGTCCAAAATGTCTTGGTATGCTGAAGCATTAAGAGTTCCTTTCACTGGAACTAAGGGGCCAAGCCCAACCCCTGAAACAACAAACCAACACCATAATCCCCCCTCCACCAAACTTTACACTCGGCACTAGGGCTGTAACAATTTGACCAAAAATAAAAATCTTGATTAATTGAACATTGTACCTCGATTATGATTAATGAACGATTATTTTACTCTTTTTTTTTGTTGCTTTTTTTGCTCCTCATAGTTCACTGATAAGGTTTGTACTGTAAATATTTTATACTATTAAAGGTGGAATTTTTTTTTTCTAATGAAAAAGGTGCATTTCTTTGGAAACGGTTCACTTTCAACAGTTATTGTCTATGGGGCAGATTTATGTTTGTTGTACATCAGATACAGATAAATTAGCACATAGGCCTACATTACATTTGAATGCATTAATGAGAGAGTGATTGTGTGTGTGAATTAGTCATACCGTCTCTATTAATAATGAAGCTGTGGTTTGTACTTACTTAAAAGGTATTAAAATCTATGCTATGATGGTTGAGTTTCTAAGCTACTTTAGTGATAAATCACATGACAGCATTAACAATGAGTTTTTGCGCTCCTCTGTGCGCAATCTTCTCATGATGTGTGAGCTACTTTCTGTGAGTGTTCGTGTGTCACAATATATCAGGCATTAATTCAACATAATACACATCTGATAGTCTAAACTTGCTTCAATGTTCAAACTGGCAGGCCTTAAAACACATACAAATGAAAGCTTTGTGAGGACGCAAGTGAACGTGATCTGGCTTCGGGGCTTGCGCGTGCCTTCTCTGTGTGTGTATCAGCGCATATAAAGAACGGAGATTAACTTACGTATATAAACTGTGTTAAACATGCAATTACCATAGTAATTCTGAGCATCTATAAACAAAGATAACTGCATCTTTCCGTGTGCCTGCAAACTGCACTTGATGTGACTGACGGGGCGGAGTCACGTGAAAAACGAAATAACCGTCATGGAAAAATTACGTCGGTTAGAAGTTCTAAATTTAGGTTTCGATTAGTTTTCGGTTAATCCTCCAGCCCTACGCGGCACAATGCAGTCAGGCAAGTCCCGTTCTCCGGGCAGCGGCCAAACCCAGACTCGTCCATCAGATTGCCAGACAGAGAAGCGTGATTGGTCACTCCAGAGAACACGTCTCCACTGCTCTAGAGTCCAGTGGCGACGTGCTTTACCCCACTGCATCCCACACTTTGCATTGCATTTGGTGATGTAAGGCTTGGATGAGCTGCTCGGCCATGGAAACCCATTCCATGAAGCTACACACTGTTCTTGAGCTCATCTGAAGGACACAGAAGTTTGGAGGTCTATAGCTATTGACTCTGCAGACACTTCTGTGCACTGTGACCCTCAGCATGCGCTGACCCCACTCTGTGATTTTACGTGGCATACCACTTTGTGGCTGAGTTGCTGTTGTTCCCAATTGCTTCCACTTTGTTATAATCCCACTAACAGTTGAGCGTGGAATATTTAGTAGTGAGGAAATGTCCCGAATGGACTTATTGCACAGGTGGCAACCGATCACGGTACCACGCTTGAGTTCACTGAGCTCCTGAGAGCGACCCATTCTTTCATATTTAAAGTTAATTTTATGTTGTATAATTGTCATTGATCAAATCTTTAATATTTCTCACTACATAAACATAGGGTTTGTGCCTGTAATTTAAAAATTCCAAGTTATACTTGGAAGATCAATTTACCCCATTCATGGAAAGTTTCAGGAGCATATAAATGATATAAAAATGCATCAAAATATTTTACAGTAGTTTTCTATTACACTAGGGCTCACTTTTTGTCCTTCACTTCATATTTATCATTGAATTATTTCCCCTGTTTTCAGACCTGATGGAAGAGAGCGAAGAGAGTGAGGAACTGAGTGAAGTGGAGGAGGAACGTCATGTCAAACCTGGAGAAAAACCTTTGAGTCACTCAAAGACTAAAAAGACATTTATAAAGAAAACAAGAGTCAAGAAATCTTTCACCTGCACTCAGTGTGGAACGAGTTTTACAACCAAACAACGTCTTGATGTCCATATGAGAATTCATACTGGAGAGAAGCCATTCGAATGTGATCAGTGTGGGAAGAGCTTCACACAAAAAGTACACCTTAATGGACACATGAAGATCCACACTGGAGAGAAGCCGTTCATGTGTGATCAGTGTGAAAAAAGATTCTTGAACAAACAAACGCTTGAGCTTCACATGAGAGTTCATACTGGAGAGATGCCATTCATGTGTGATCAATGTGAAAAGAGATTCTCAGTCAAACACAATCTAAAGCTTCACATGAGAGTTCATACTGGAGAGAAGCCATTCATGTGTGATCAATGTGAAAAGAGATTCTCGAGCAAACACAATCTAAAGCTTCACATGAGAGTTCATACTGGAGAGAAGCCACATGCATGCCATCTATGTGCGAAGAGTTACACCCAACCAGCACACCTTAAGGGACACATGAGGATCCACACTGGAGAGAAGCCATTTGTGTGTGATCAGTGTGAAAAGAGATTCCCATACAAAAATAGTCTTGAGCTTCACATGAGAGTTCATACTGGAGAGAAGCCATACACATGTGATCAATGTGGGAAGAGCTTCACATATAAAAATAATCTTAATGATCACATGAGAGTGCACACTGGAGAGAAGCCATTCCCGTGTGATCAGTGTGGGAAGAGTTTCTCAAACAAACAAAATCTTGAACTTCACATGAGAGTTCATACTGGAGAGAAGCCGTACACATGTGATCAATGTGAAAAGAGTTTCACACAATCATCAAGCCTTAAAGTTCACTTGAGAGTTCACACCGGAGAGAAGCCGTTCTCGTGTGATCAATGTGGCAAAACATTTCGTAGTGCATCACACCTGAAATCTCACCTGACAGTTCATACGAAGGAGAAGCCACATTCATGTTCTGTGTGTGAAAAGAGTTTTTCACAGCTGCAAAATTTAAAAGTACATCAGAAAATGCACACTGGTGTGAAAGAGTACATGTGCTTTGAGTGTGGGAAGACTTTTATTTCAGGGAGTGAGTTAAAAGTGCACCAGAGAATTCACACTGGAGAAAAACCTTACAAGTGTTCACACTGTGACAAGGGATTCAGTCAGTCATCATATCTGAAAACACATGAGAAGATTCACAGCAGTGAGAAGCCGCACACGTGTGATCAGTGCGGGAAGAGTTTCACTATTAAAAGTCACCTGAAGCTACACATGAAGATCCATGCAGTGGAGAAACCACATCACCACAGTCTGAAATCACGGTAAGTAGTTCATCTTTATGTGCTGAGCTGTTAGTCACAGTCAAATCACCCTCTAGCCCAAGACTGGTCAGGAGCTGGATGGGATGGAGTCTCCTGTTAAAACTGGGCTGCTGCTGTAAGAGGTGTTAGTGAGGTCAGCAGGGGGCGCTGCTCACCTTGTGCTCTGTGTGGTTCCTGATGCTCCAATATAGTGTTACAAGAACCGTCCTTCGGATGAGATGTTAAACAGAGGTCCTCGACTCTGGCCCAAGGTTTCTCAAATCTTGCTCCAACCATGTTCAAACCACACCTGTAGTTTTCTAGTAGGACCCAAAGACCTTATTAGCTTGTTCAGGTGTGTTTGATTAGGGTTTGAGCTAAACTCTGCAGGAAAGTGGATCTCAGTGGGCCAGAGTTGAGAACTACTCTGTGGTCATAAAAATCCCATGGCACTTCTCGTAAAGAGTACGGCTGTAATCCCGGTGTCCTGGCCAAATTTCCTCTATTAGCCCTTATCAATCATGGCCTTCTAATAATCCCCATCCATTAAGTTGGCTCTATCTCTCTCCTCTCCAACTGTAGCCAGTGTGAGGTGAGCACACTGGCACCATCGCATCTTTCAGCTGCTGCACGTTGGTGGTTGGTGAGAAGAGACCTCTGACATAATTTTAAAGCACTATATAAACAGCCAAATGAGTGACAGGACATTTTGTTGGTTGATCTCACATCATGTCTCTTGTAAATGTAACTTTTTTGTTGTTGGCAGAACTATCAGAAAGCATCTGGAAGAAAAAGACAGAGAGAACGACAGCGATCCAGAATCTGCAGAATGAAACATCATGAGACTGAAGAACAAAGAGGTTGGTGTTTATTCTTCATTCCTCATTCATTCATAGTGAGACTGAACAACATGCTGATGCTTACCACATTTACATTGTTTCAGGACCAAACTAGTGATTTATAACAAATCATCTTCATGACATTAAAATAGATCATAATCGTGCACAACAGTTGTCGAGCAGATTTGATGGGATTAATATGACTATTGAACTCTTCAGTGATCTTCACACTTGAGCTTCACTTTTCACTTCACATTTGTCTCTCATTTGAAATCTCACATGATTCAATGTTTCTTTTAGACTTGATGGACGTGATCAAGAAAGGAAAAAACAGAAGTCAAATAACGCTTCACATGTAAATCAAGGCTGAAGATTGACATGAGAGTTCACACTGGGAAGAAGCGGCTCAGGCTTTCTCTCTGAAATCACATCTGCCTTCTCATTCTGAAGAAAGACCATTTAACTGTGATCAGTGCGCTAAACAGTTCCATTGAGCATCAGTCCTGAAGAAACACCTGAAGATTCACACAAAGGAGAAGAGTCATTCATAATATTACAGCAGAAAAGACGGTGGTGTGTGTTTCAGTGCAGGAAGTCCTTTACTGCAGATGATGAACTCAAAGAGCACCAGAGGATTCACACTGGAAAAATCTTTGAAGGCATTCAGGAGCTGAAGAAGAGGCCATGATACTTTTAACAGAGACATTAATCTGATATTCATTTGGTTTGGAACTGGTTCTTCATTGTTTTTCATCAGAACATCTACATTCACCTAAAGGATTATTAGGAACACCATACTAATACTGTGTTTGATCCCCTTTCGCCTTCAAAACTTCCTTAATTCTATGTGGCATTGATTCAACAAGGTGCTAAAAGCATTCTTTAGAAATGTTGGCCCATATTGATAGGATAGCATCTTGCAGTTGATGGAGATTTGTGGGATGCACATCCAGGGCACGAAGCTCCCGTTACACCACATCCCAAAGATGCTCTATTGGGTTGAGATCTGGTGACTGTGGGGGCCATTTTAGTACAGTGAACTCATTGTCATGTTCAAGAAACCAATTTGAAATGATTCAAGCTTTGTGACATGGTGCATTATCCTGCTGGAAGTAGCCATCAGAGGATGGGTACATGGTGGTCATAAAGGGATGGACATGGTCAGAAACAATGCTCAGGTAGGCCGTGGCATTTAAACGATGCCCAATTGGCACTAAGGGGCCTAAAGTGTGCCAAGAAAACATCCCCCACACCATTACACCACCACCACCAGCCTGCACAGTGGTAACAAGGCATGATGGATCCATGTTCTCATTCTGTTTACGCCAAATTCTGACTCTACCATCTGAATGTCTCAACAGAAATCGAGACTCATCAGACCAGGCAATATTGTTCCAGTCTTCAGCTGTTAAATTTTAGTGAGCTTGTGCAAATTGTAGCCTCTTTTTCCTATTTGTAGTGGAGATGAGTGGTACCTGGTTGGGTCTTCTGCTGTTGTAGCCCATCCGCCTCAAGGTTGTGTGTGTTGTGGCTTCACAAATGCTTTGCTGCATACCTCGGTTGTAACGAGTGGTTATTTCAGTCAACGTTGCTCTTCTATCAGCTTGAATCAGTCGGCCCATTCTCCTCTGACCTCTAGCATCAACAAGGCATTTTCTCCCACAGGACTGCCACATACTGGATGTTTTTCCCTTTTCACACCATTCTTTGTAAACCCTAGAAATGGTTGTGCGTGAAAATCCCAGTAACTGAGTAGATTGTGAAATACTCAGATCGGCCCGTCTGGCGCCATCAACCATGCCACGCTCAAAATTGCTTAAAGGAGAACTCCGGTGAATTTTTAAATTAATCTTGATCGTTATACCTTTGTGACTACTGTCTATAGAAAAAAAACGAACCAGATTGGTGCTTGCAACACGGAGCTCTTACAGTTAATGCCCAGAGCTCCCACTCAGCTAACACGGCAGCTATGGGGGCATATACATAAAGAGTGTCTATGTGCCTCTTAACAGACACAAAATGCAATTAAAATGTCTGTCCAACATGAACAGGGCCCTTATATGACAACGAGATGCGTTTAGCAACTTAGCCATTGTTTAAACTCACGAGATAGTGTTTTAGACGGCAAGCAGTAGTCTCGCACTGAAGTCCTGTGGGAACTCAGTTGTAGTGGGTAAAATGTAAATAGTCAAGGGGGGAGGAGTGTTACGAACCATTTCTTCTTCACTTGTGAGCCGATCATCACTCTTCACACACACGACGCTCCTCCCCCCTGGACTATTTACATTTTACCACTCTTTATGTATATGCCCCCATAGCTGCCGTGTTAGCTGAGTGGGAGCTCTGGGCATTAACTGTAACAGCTCCGTGTTGCAACCACCAATCCGGTTCGATTTTTTTAATTTATTTTTATAGACAGTACTCACAAAGGTATAACGATCAAGATTAACTTAAAAATTCACCGGAGTTCTCCTTTAAATCACCTTTCTTTCCCATTCTGACATTCAGTTTGGAGTTCAGGAGATTGTCTTGACCAGGACCACACCCCTAAATGCATTGAAGCAACTGCCATGTGATTGGTTGATTAGATAATTGCATTAAATGGTAAATGGACTGCATTTATATATCGCTTTTAACAGACCAATGGCCATCCAAAGCGCTTTACACATTGCCTCACATTCAACCATTCACACACCGACGGTGGTGTTTGCCATGCAAGGCACCATCCAGCTCATCGGGAGCAGCTGGGGTTAGGTGTCTTGCTCATGGACACTTCGACACTTGGTCAGGTGGAACCAGGGATCAAACCACCAACCTTCCGGTTTGTAGACAACCTACATGAACCACTGAGCCACTGCCGCCCCAAGTGTTCCTAATAATCCTTTAGGTGAGTGTAGTTTCTCTTCCACTTCTACTCTCCCATGCAAATGCAAGATATTTTTTCATGTATCTTTGAAACTGGACACTTTGTTTCTCTTCTCTTGAGATGCTTTGGTTCTTATAAGTCAGTAAAGAGAGAGAGCTGTCTCTTTCGCTTTGCTTTTTACTTAATTTTTTTTTTGTATTTGTTTCAAGTAACGATTGATTAAACTCATTACTCACTTAATCAACAACTCATTGTTATTTTCCTTTTTTATTGTATGCACATTCTTGTATCTGGAATCATTTTAGTTCTGAAAGTCATGAAGAAGCCTATTATTGGGGCTTTCCACGTTTTAATTTTCACAATAGAGCTTTTAAATGCCTAATAAATTATATTTCACCCCACACACAACTGACAAACGCAAGAAACACCAGAATATATAACTACAAACATGTCAAGAAAGAACTTTAAAGGGAGAAAATAATATATAATACTATCAATTTAGACAAATGGAGGACTCTGATTTTAATAAGAACATTGCATGCTGCATCATGGGTATTTATCTAGACTCTTAGTGCACTACATTAACCTTTCAAGGGAGAACAGGGATGGTTGTTATATCAAACTTTGATATAAATGTTCTCACATATACCTGCTCAAAATGCAAGTTGCTTTGAAATCCTCAGGCTGGGTTGATGAATGCCAAGTACACAGTGTGTTGCTGTTACAGCCACACAGGGATTTTAACATTTTATAGCCAATAACAGCAACAACAACAAAAAAACCTGTCACCCAATGAATGCTATTAATTATATGTTGTTTAGTACATTCAACATGATTTCATCAGATTTGAGGGACATGTTTACAGTTTATGTCAAGGTTCAGGTTGGGCTTACAACCAGGGTTAGGTGCTTCTACATCAGTGTTTTTCACCTATAATTTCCCTCTGCTTTATTTGTGGGGAAGGGTTAGTTTTACAGGTAGGCATATTTTCAAACAGAAATGTTCCAGGATCAACAAAATATGTTGATCCTGTTTTTATTTGAGCTCCATGAGCTGACGCATAGGAACATTCTGTTGCTGTTCACGGTCAGGGACTATTATTTCCAGCAGAAGGAAGACATTTAGTGATTTTACTTCATGAAAGTTTCATTGATACATATTTTTTGCTTAAATATTTGTTTTGTGTGGTATCCATTTTATAAAAGCAATAAGGTACTTGTGGCTAGAGCTGTATTGGTGCCAATCTCGAGCACCCATGGCAAAACAAGATATTCACCATTCATTTTAACCAATAATAAAGAAAAACGATTGCAGCTGTCAGACACGACTTTCTTCTTGTTTTTATAGTACATTTGAGGCCGTTTCTATGCAATTATTTTAATAACAATATCGAGAACGCATTATTGTAGAGCGAGAATGCATCCGTGTAACAAATCTCTCCGCTCGCAGGGAGATTTCTTTCACAATATACCTCATATACCTCTATATATCTCATGGCTCTGCTCTCGCTCAGATGGTACGTGTGCATGCTCAAACCTTGTCCTGCGCACTCATGAATCTCTACTGGCTCTTTCTGTAGAATTGAAAAAGCTTTTAACCACCAGACTTCCACGATTGACTGATGGAATAATATGTTTACCTTTCGCATTTGTTTAATAGTTATTTTTGAGTTGTGCATATTATAAGTATTTTATTTAGTGAACCGCTACTGATCATCAGATATACAGATAACTGTCATTTAACATTAACATTTATGCATTTGGCAGACGCTTTTATCCAAAGCGACTTACATTGCATTCAAGGTTCACATTTTACATTTTGTCAATTCTTGCTTTCCCTGGGAATCGAACCTATGACCTTGGTGTTGCTAGCGCCATGCTCTACTGTTTGAGCTACAGGAATGATTACGGTTGTAAAGTGTCACGGTTAGGTTCTGTTTTGAGTTTGTTTGGTCTTGTTTAGAGTTTGTGTTGTGATCCGTTTCTCTGTTCTGGGGTCCGTTCTTCGTACCTCGCTTAATACATCTGAGATGATTTGACAGATCCCAGATCTTTTAATCATGATAACTGATGTCTGGCTAATTTGGTTCTTCAAACGAATTTGCGGATTGGATTTAAATATCTGGATTAAATGATCTAAGATCACTGCACGTTCTTGTTTTCCCTGAAGAGGGCAGATGCATCGATACTCGAAACCATGATCAGCAATGCAGCGATTGGCTGGCGTCAAGACAGCAACGTAATGACATCATATAATTAAAAAAGCCACCTGGCAAAAAACTTGGCAAATTACAAAAAAAAATAAAACACGAATATCTGGACCTTTATAAGGAAACAGCTAAACGACAGCTAAATTCTCTGCATCTCCTGCGCTGCATCAAGCCATCCCATAATATCCGTCATCACTTAAATTAATGCACGCCTCAGATTAACTGTACAACGTATGTGCAAACTTCCAATAAAATTATAAAGTAATTATTCCATCACAAATAAATCGCTCAATCAAGTGGCTGGGTCTATACAGGGAGTGCAGAATTATTAGGCAAATGAGTATTTTGACCACATCATCCTCGTTATGCATGTTGTCTTACTCCAAGCTGTATAGGCTGGAAAGCCTACTACCAATTAAGCATATTAGGTGATGTGCATCTCTGTAATGAGAAGGGGTGTGGTCTAATGACATCAACACCCTATATCAGGTGTGCATAATTATTAGGCAACTTCCTTTCCTTTGGCAAAATGGGTCAAAAGAAGGACTTGACAGGCTCAGAAAAGTCAAAAATAGTGAGATATATTGCAGAGGGATGCAGCAGTCTTAAAATAGCCAAGCTTCTGAAGCGTGATCATCGAACAATCAAGCGTTTCATTCAAAATAGTCAACAGGGTCGCAAGAAGCGTGTGGAAAAACCAAGGCGCAAAATAACTGCCCGTGAACTGAGAAAAGTCAAGCGTGCAGCTGCCAAGATGCCACTTGCCACCAGTTTGGCCATATTTCAGAGCTGCAACATCACTGGAGTGCCCAAAAGCACAAGGTGTGCAATACTCAGAGACATGGCCAAGGTAAGAAAGGCAGAAAGTCGACCACCACTGAACAAGACACACAAGCTGAAACGTCAAGACTGGGCCAAGAAATATCTCAAGACTGATTTTTCTAAGGTTTTATGGACTGATGAAATGAGAGTGAGTCTTGATGGGCCAGATGGATGGGCCCGTGGCTGGATTGGTAAAGGGCAGAGAGCTCCAGTCCGACTCAGACGCCAGCAAGGTGGAGGTGGAGTACTGGTTTGGGCTGGTATCATCAAAGATGAGCTTGTGGGGCCTTTTCGGGTTGAGGATGGAGTCAAGCTCAACTCCCAGTCCTACTGCCAGTTTCTGGAAGACACCTTCTTCAAGCAGTGGTACAGGAAGAAGTCTGCATCCTTCAAGAAAAACATGATTTTCATGCAGGACAATGCTCCATCACACGCGTCCAAGTACTCCACAGCGTGGCTGGCAAGAAAGGGTATAAAAGAAGAAAATCTAATGATATGGCCTCCTTGTTCACCTGATCTGAACCCCATTGAGAACCTGTGGTCCATCATCAAATGTGCGATTTACAAGGAGGGAAAACAGTACACCTCTCTGAACAGTGTCTGGGAGGCTGTGGTTGCTGCTGCACGCAATGTTGATGGTGAACTGATCAAAACACTGACAGAATCCATGGATGGCAGGCTTTTGAGTGTCCTTGCAAAGAAAGGTGGCTATATTGGTCACTAATTTGTTTTTGTTTGGTTTTTGAATGTCAGAAATGTATATTTGTGAATGTTGAGATGTTATATTGGTTTCACTGGTAAAAATAAATAATTGAAATGGGTATAAATTTGTTTTTTGTTAAGTTGCCTAATAATTATGCACAGTAATAGTCACCTGCACACACAGATATCCCCCTAAAATAGCTAAAACTAAAAACCACTTCCAAAAATATTCAGCTTTGATATTAATGAGTTTTTTGTGTTCATTGACAACATGGTTGTTGTTTAATTATTAATGTTGTAAAATTAATCCTCAAAAATACAACTTGCCTAATAATTCTGCACTCCCTGTAGTATTATACACAACATTATAATATTATATACATTCTCATATACATATACAATTTAAAATGTGTATATTATTATTATTTAAAATTATAATTCATTCATTATAATGCAATGGACTCAGCTGATAGGATCTTGTGCTCCATCTATCAAGAGGGTTGTAATATGGAAGCTTATGTGGATGAGTTCATACAGCACTGCCATCTGACTGCTTTGAATGATCATCAGTCGATGGATTTGTTTTGGAGTGGTTTAGACCCACACTTCACCTAATGGATACCAGCTGGAGATTCGACCATAACCATTGAACTGTATTTAGATTTCGCTCTGAGATGGTGTGGCTCACCATACACGGTCGGTGAGGTGGATTATGCCAATACCCTGCTCTGTCTCAGCCATCCCAGCCCACTCCACCCCTCTTGGCACCTTCTATATTGTAACAACCTCCTCAGTCTAGGGTTGGGAATGCCAGTGACAAATAATGCCAGTGACAAATAATGGGGAAAAAAAATGTTAATGACAATGTTTCCTTCTCCTGTCTCAGCTCACACATACAAACACCACAGAGCAAAAGCATATTCAAACAAAAGTAAGTATTTTGTTCACAAAAAAATAAGTAACAGGAATGTGAGATGGTGGTCCAGTGGGTTAAACCATGGAACTGACACGCAGAAGGTTGCTGGTTCAATCCCAGCGGTCACCACCAGTGTGTCCTTGAGCAAGGCACTTTACTCAATGCTGCTCCAGGGGGATTGTCCCTGTAATAAGGGCACTGTAAGTCGCTTTGGATAAAAGTCTTTGATCATTCACACTGCGTGATTGTCACTCGCACCGATTTGCCTATGATTTTGGGCATTTGTTGGCAATTTCGCAAAACTTGTCGGCGAGTCAAAATCGGGGCTAAAATTGGGCAGTGTGAACTAGGCATAAGTCAACTCAGAGTTCAAGTTTAAACTCAGAGTTGGTTGAACCTCCTTATTCGCCCCAGGAGGTGTCCAGGCCAAAATAATAAACAAAAGTGAATATAACTAAAGGGATTAAATAAAATGTACCTAACAAAAGAAAAATCCCAAATAAAATACAGAATCCTCCCCTCACTCCCTAGCTAACCAATAAACAAGAGAAAACTATTCATAAAGAAAATGGTAACCTTCTAACAACACAGCGGAGATCTACATAGCGTGCACAAGGAGCTCTCCCACTCTGCCGTCTTTCCCAGAATTTAAGCGCTCCTGGTCATCAATGTCTTCCCGCAGCGGAGCTCAATTACGTACTGCACAGAGGGTAAAGGAAGAGAGAAAGAGAGAGAACTGCACACAATACACATCACAACATCAAGAAATCAAATGCACAACAAGAACCCCCCCCCCTCCCCACCCCCCCCCAGACCTGCTACTGTTTGCTTTTCCACTGCAGTCTAAAGTACCGTGAAAATTAGGCAAATTAGTCCGGTGATGTAGGACTGCGCATGACTGCTCCTTCCAATCAGCGATGGACAGTAATCATTTTTGTGCGACACTGTCTGCAACAATAACAAGGATGGAAGAGATTCAAGCAGCGCTGCTTTTGCTGGTTATGTATTGGTTTACTAAAGAGGTAATTAACAAAACAGCGGAAAAGAGATGAGCACTGATACTAAAGCGTATTCTGAAAGCTTGTAAAGCTAGATTTAAAATAAACTAACGTATGTTATCAGGTATTACGGACATTGACCGTGAGATGGCTGAGACAAACGTGCGATATTGGACTGAAAGAGCAAGACTGATATTTACTGAACGCAGAACGAACCTCGCAAAAGAGTTGTAAAAATGCTGGTTGAAATGCGGGGGAAATATTTACCCGGAACTTTATTTAGACCCTGGTTCCTGCGGGCGAAACACACCGAGTACCACCCCAAAGTTCCTAGTTCCTGGGGAAAGTTCCTGCGGTAGAAACGCGGCTCAATAGAGAGATACAACCACGATCGGATGATAAGAGTAAATCATTTGTAACTCTGATAAGAGCAGTCTCAGTACCATGATACAGTCTAAATCCTGACCGGAAATTCTCACAGATACCATTTATTTCTAAAAATGAGCATAGTTTTGAGGACACTGCCTTTTCTAGTATTTTTGACAGAAAGGGTAGATTTGAAATTGAGTAATTGCCTAATTTTGCCTAATTGAGTAATCGCCTGAAATTGAGTAATTCTGTAGGATCAAGTTGCGTTTTTATAATAAGAGGTTTATTAATAGCCAGCTTAAAAGTTTTCGGTACATATCCTAATGACAAGGATGAATTAATGATATTAAGAAGAAGAACTATGACCTCTGGAAGCATCTCTTTTAGTAGCTTAGTCAGTACAGGGTCTAGCATACATGTTGTTGATTTAGATGATTTAACGAGTTTAGCCAATTCTACTTCTAATATAGCAGTAAATGAGTAGTTTTTTTCCTCAGTGACACTAAAATACACTGTCTAATGTGATACTGTAGTAGACAGTTGCATAGTTATAATTTTTTTACACATAAAGAAGTTCATAAAGTAATTACTGCTGTGCTGTTTACAAACATCAGAAGTTGAAGCTTTATTTTTGGTTAATTTAGCCACTATCAAATAAATTCCTAGGGTTGTGTTTGTTTTCTTCTAAGAGAGTCGAATGGCAATGGCATCAACATTTATTCCATGTGACAATATTAGGTGTAAAGTATGATTACGACAATGAGTGGGTCCTGACATGTGTTGTCTATCTCCAGTAGAGTTTATAATGTCTCTAAATGCTAATCCCAATGCGTCTTTTTCATTATCTACATGGATATTAAAATCACCAGCCAGTGGCTGACCTGCCAGTTCTAATATGTTCAATGGCAAATGCCAATCAAGCTCTACGGTGCCATGCAGTGAGCACAGGGCCCACTAGAGGACGTCGGGCCCTCAGACCACCCTCATGAAGTCTGTTTCTGATTGTTTGGTCAGACATACACACCAGTGGCCTCCTTGCACAAAGGAGCAGATACTGGTCCTGCTGACGTGTTAAGGACCTTCTATGGTCCTGTCCAGCTCTCCTAGAGTAACTGCCTTTCTCCTGGAATCTCCTCCATGCTCTTGAGACTATGCTGGTAGACACAGCAAACTTTCTGGCAATTGCATGTATTGATGAGCCATCCTGGAGGAGTTGGACTGCCTGTGCAACCTCTGTAGGATCCAGGTATCGCCGCATGCTACCAGT
This sequence comes from Romanogobio albipinnatus, assembly GCA_023566225.1. Taxonomy (NCBI): domain Eukaryota; kingdom Metazoa; phylum Chordata; class Actinopteri; order Cypriniformes; family Gobionidae; genus Romanogobio; species Romanogobio albipinnatus. The sequence goes on along the minus strand of CM042262.1, from coordinate 4,685,923 downwards.
ACTGACAATGACCCTAGTCAAATGCAAAACTAGTCGAAAAACAGTCCGAAAAGATGAGTAGGGGAAAAAATGTCAGTGGCCTCCACCTGTAAAACCATTTCTGTTTTGGGGGTTGTCTCATTGTTGCCCAACTAGTGCACCTGTTGTTAATTTCATTAACACCAAAGCAGCTTAAACTGATTAACAACCCCCTCTGCTACTTATGCCAAGTTCACACTCCCCGATTTTAGCCGCTATTTTGACTCGCCGACAGGTTTTGCAAAATCGCAGACAAATGTCTGAAATCATAGGCAAATTGGTGCTAATGCACGTGAGTGACAATCACGAAGTGTGAATGATCAAAGACGCGATCAGAGAGAATCGCAGATGAGTCGCTGATGCCCGTGAGATATTTGGCATGCTAAATATCTGGACCTGTCAGCGATTCAAAATCCTGCTGTGTGAAATGGGTTCTGACTGAAAATCACATCAGCGATGACCGACAGCCAATGAGAGAGCAAGATACAGGACAGCGGGAGGCTCGGGGAGGAGTTATAGACCAGAATATCCGTATTTTTAATAGATATATTTACAGTTATATCAAACAGAAACTAAGCACAAACGTTTGCTTGACCAGCCGCAACAACAGCACATTGCACTATTATTTATTTACCTCCAACTCTCTTTGCAGAACACAATCCTTGCTCCCTGTGTCTCCCCAACCATTTCCTCCACCATCATCTTTTTCAGTACATCAGTACACAGACAATTTGGATAGCAAGTTCTGCACTGCAGTCTATATTTTTTAATAACAATTCCAGTCCCACGCGAGAACTCCAGTCTGACGCACCTGTGATCTCACAATTTGATAGGCACAGTCACTTTTAGAATTTCAGAACTCACAGTCACTTTCAATCAGGTTGGATCAGATATGTGCGCAGCGATTAATTGTTCCCTACTTTTAAAGGAATTTTGTTTGCACTCATCACTCAATACTCATTACTCGAGAGCGGTTGTGGATTAACAAGCAATTTGCATTCTGCACTCTCTGGCAATGCAACTAGAAATGAACTTGAAAGATCCACTATATCTTCAAATGTATTTTCTGTGCGCGTTACAGCACATGCCAGAAAAGCAGTGTGGAACTGTGACAAGGCAGCTACTTGGTTACTAACATTAGGCTCAGACTTTAGTTCCAGCCAAATCATTACCCAGAATCATACTCAGGCCATCCACGGGTAATTGTGAATGCACACCGATACTAACAGGGCCGGTGATAAGGTCAGATTGTAGATGGACTGTATGCAGCGGCACAGGAGTACAGCTCATTTCAATGCCACGAATGAGCACATCGTTACCTGTATACAACTTCAACGAAAACGGCAGAGCACTTTCCAATATAAATGATTGCACAGATCCTGTATCTTGTTAGCCTGACAAGCCAGACCCACATCAAGATGTTTGGTCTGGGAACTCACCACTGGCAGGGCTTAATCCGAGGGGTGGGATAAACTGTTGTCTTTCAAATTCCCTCTGCACATAATAGGATAGAGCTACAACCAACCAGAGCAACAATGAAGGTGAAGCAGAGCTAGTTGATAGATTGAACTTTCGCCGTATCCGGTCAGCAAAACTCAGAACTAGGGATGCTCATATTGACCGTTTAACCGTTAACCGATAGTATGAATTTTGACCGATTAATACTATCAGTTAAACGGTTTAAAAGGTTTTTTTTTTTTTTGGTCACCATTTGTGGTCACCACATTTTTATAAGAAACAATATTGAGTCTATTAAACACAAAAGAACAACAAATATATCGGTGAGAACACTCGTTTTAACAGCGTACATACACCGGGACTGCATTTGACTGCATATCACAATTTTCCCAATGTTGATTCTTCTTGCAATCGTAATGCAATGGACTGTGGCCTGCATTGAAACCTTTCAATAAAATGTTTACACAGACGTATACAATAAACAAGCTTGCACAGCGACAGGAAATAAAAATTAACGCAAAAAAACCTGCCTACCTTACCATGTCAGCTTCACTCATGAACTGCTCAGCGGTAACATGACGTGCGCTCAAATCCCACTCCGACATGACATTTCTCTGTACTGTAGCCTACTATGTTTGTAGCCATTAAAACACGTAATTAGTTTAAGTTTAAATATTATAATGTTATTTTTTTTATTTCATTTACGTTGAAAAGTGAACAGGACACATAAGCTGCATAATGTCAGAAGACGGGGGTCTTCAATAAGTTCAATAACACTTTAATAGGCTTTCAACAAAACAAAACTTTTATTTAAAGTGAATTTCGTTTTGTATAAATTGTATCTTAATTTGAATCTATGTTTAATCAACCAAATTTCCCGGATTTAATAAATAATAAGCAAATAGTATAGCCTATAATAGACAATGACATGGAGGTAGCGGCACAGCGTGAACAACGGCTTAAATGAACTAGAAAATATTTTTTTTTTGTCAGGAGCAGCCCTAACAATTTATTTCAGACAGACCTATATTTTATCCAGCATGTCACAAATTGAGTTCTGGGTTGAGCGTGCGGTGCTGAGCGGAATGAGCTTCAGAAATGAACGGAATCATTTTAAAAACATAATTCAACAAATAAATTATACTTTTTAATGGGCCACTTAAAATGTTTATTACAAATAAATTATTCCATTTAAAAAAAAAAAAAGAATAAAATTAACAAAAATTTGCATTGCATTTGCAATCCTTTGCAGCACCCCCACTTCCCGCACCCCTGCACCACTTAGACATGCTACTTAAAAAAAAAAAAAAAAGTAAAACCAGTCAAGGTGTGGATTGAGGTGGGCCTGCTATTTTTATATGATGAAAAAAACTTAGTTTGACAGGGAAAAAACTATTCCGGTTCTACAAAGCTTCAAACGGATTCAGTGTTTTCGCTTTATCATCTTAATTTGTTAATTATTTAAGTGAAAAATATTTAGTGTAGGCCTATTTATTTTATGCTTTTTAAAAATATTTTAAAGTGGTGTGTGAACATTTGATAATGTGAAGCCAGGTTCTGATGTTGTTGTTGATCTGATCTGTATGCTGAAGTTTGCACAGTAAAATAAACCCATGGAAAAAAGTGTCTTTTTAACGGGTCACAGACACTCTTCAGTTGTATATTTATTTAATGCCAATTCAATATTATAATCTCATCAGTTAACAGTTAATAATCGGATAATGAGCGCCGGTTGTCGGTCGGGAAAATTAACCGTTTTGAGCATCCCTACTCCGAACACATCTTCCTTTCTTAAGAAGGACTTCAGTGCCGTTCTTTGTTCTTTTCTCAATGAAAAGCTTAACTCTAAGTCTCCCAGAGTCGCGGACAAAGCCGATTTGAAAGACCGCTGTTTGCCAGCTTTTTTGTTTACAAGTAGCACGCGGAACCGCCGCAACTCTGCCGTCATTATGTTAAGCCCGCTCACTGACTCTATACACAATGTGATTGGCCTGACCAGAGTTTGGTTTTTCTCGCATGCCAACTGAGAGTTGCTAGACACCCTGGCTGCAAATTAGATTTTCTGCCACTAGGGGGCGTCTAGATTACTAGGCTAGTATCTCGTAGCATTACAATAGACTTTGCATTAAAATAATCTGAAAGCGAAAATAAACACGTTTGATAAAATGACCCAAAATGCATTAGAGGGAGACTGCGGTGACTGTTCAGAGACGGAGGTAAACACTACGCCATTAGGCTTAGCACCAGCTTTCTGCTGCCAGACTTTACAGTTTGTGATAAGATGGCCAGGATTGTGAAGGAAATTTTACATTTAGATATGTTTTTGACTCTTAGATGTGTTTTTACTATTAGAAGTGTTCATTTTACTTAGATGTGTTTTTACTTATAGATGTGAATCTTTTACTCCTAGATGTGTATCACTTGTTAACAGTGAACATTTAACATTGAACATGTATTTGTACTCATGAAGCATTTAAATAAATATAATCATATAATCATTATTAAAGATATGTAACCAAGCTTTTAGAAGTGCATAAGTTAGGACAAGCTTGCAGGAACAAAATGTTCTGGGTGATAGAAAACTCAGTAGCAAAGAAACGTTTCGGTTACTAATGTAACCTCGGTTCCCTAAGAAGAGGGAACGAGTATTGCGTTTTGCTAAAACGCAAGGGGGGATTCCTTTTCCTCGAGATATTGAAGCAAATTTTTATCCAAAAATACCTTTTAAACGCAGTGCAGCTGCACAACTCTCAGCAGGAAGCAGCTGCGTGCTGATTGGCTGTGCCGCTGAAACTGCAGCAACCTATAGCGAGACCGTGGGGCAGGACGGACCAATCAGGTCCTTCCAAATTCCCGCCACAAGGGGCAACAGAATTTGCATAGCCAAGGGTATATAAGACCCACTCTCGCAAGGTTAGTCAGGTTAATCGACTGAAGCGACTCCTGAGCAAGTGAGCAAGCACGGCAAGCATGGCTCTTCTTAGGGAACCGAGGTTACATTAGTAACCGAAACGTTCCCTTACGAGAGTACTCTCGTATTGCGTTTTGCTAAAACGCAAGGGGGACCAATGCAAAACGCCGTGCTTGCTTAATGGCTCTAAGGCCGACGACACCAAACCCAGGCCAACCTAGGTGGGCCCGTAATATGATATCAATAATTCAGAGTGAGCCAGACCTGAGTCGGGCCCTAATGAGAATAAACACGATATACGTGCAATAATAAGAATAGACCAGACATAGTCGGGTCAGGAATAATGAGTGGCCAGATAATTCGAGCCATATAAGGAATATGCTTATGACTTATACAATATCCAACCCAGGCCGGACTTATCGAGCCTTAAGGGGTTAAATCTGTTTACACAGCAAAAAGCCCAGCTTGTAAAGCCGGAACTTCTAAATTATAGAATCTGATAAAAGTGGACGGGGAGGCCCAGCCTGCCGCCGCACAGATATCGTTCAGAGAAATGCCAGTAGACCAAGCCCACGAAGAGGCCATGCCTCTAGTAGAATGGGCTTTAATGCCTAAGGGGCAGCTGAGATCTTTAGACTCATAGGCCAGTGAGATAGCATCCACTATCCAACGTGACAAGGTCTGCTTTGTGGCCGCGAAAGCACACAAAGAGCTGTTCAGTTTGCCTGTAAGCAGCGGAACGCTCTATGTATATTCTCAGCGCTCTGACAGGACAGAGCAAATTAGCATCTATTTCATCTGACTGTGATGAAAGTGCCGGAAGTGAAATGACCTGTGCTCTGAACGGAGTTGAAAGCACTTTAGGTACGTATCCATGTCTTGGTTTGAGGACGACTTTGGAGTCGTTTGGCCCAAATTCCAGACACGAGGCGCTCACAGAGAGCGCGTGCAAATCACCCACTCGCTTAACTGATGCGATCGCTAGCAGAAAAGCGGTCTTTAGTGACAGGAGCTTTAAGCTCACTGAATGTAGAGGCTCAAATGCAGAGCTCTTCATGGCATCCAGGACCGTGGACAGGTCCCATATAGGGACAGAAGGGGGGCGAGGTGAGTGAAGCCTTCTAGCCCCCTTAAGGAAGCGAACAATGAGATCGTTCTTTCCTAGTGACAGTCCGTTAACTCGAATGTGATACGCTGCTATAGCAGCCACATAAACTTTGAGCGTGGAGGGGGAGCGACCCGCGTCCAGAAGCTCTTGTAAAAATGTAAGCACCTCTGACACTGCACAATCATGTGGGGTCAGACTTCGCGCTTTACACCAGTCTGAAAAGACTGACCATTTGCCTGAATAGAGCCGCCTAGTCGTGGGGGCTCTAGCTTCAGTAATAGTATTCATTACGCTTTCAGAGAGGTTCTCATGTACCCGTTGATGGGCCAAACATGAAGCGCCCATAGATCGGGACGGGGATGCCAGATCTGCCGTTCCGCCTGCATGAGGAGGTCTCTCCTCAGCGGGATCGGCCACGGAGCTGCATCTGACATCTGACTCAGCAGTGAGAACCAAAGTTGATTTCTCCAAAGCGGGGCTATTAAAAGCACAGCGCATTTGCTCTCCCTGATCCTCTCTATGACTTGAGGTAACATTGAAATTGGGGGAAACGCATAAAGAGGAAGGTTGGGCCATTCGTGGGCCAACGCATCCTTGTGCTTGGAGAAATATATTCGGCATTGAGCATTGTCTTGTGAGGCGAAAAGATCCACTTTTGCCTCTCCAAACTTGCCCCAAATTATCTGAATTATATTTGGGTGAAGAGACCACTCTGCAGGGGACACTTTGCCCCTGGACAGCATGTCCGGGCCCAAATTCAGAATGCCTGGCACGTGAGTCGCTCTCAGCGAGCTCAGATTGTGCTCTGCCCATATTAGGGCTTCTTCCGCCATTGAGTGCAGGTCGATAGATCTCAGACCGCCTTGGCGATTTATATAGGCTACCACCGATCTGCTGTCCGTTCGGATCAGGACATGGTGGTGTCTTATGTACGGAAGGAAAGCTTTTAGCGATATCGTGACCGCTCTCATCTCTAGACAGTTTATATGAAGGCACTTCTCCGAGTCTGACCAGAGACCGGAGATCGGCCTGCCCTCGTGAAGGGCTCCCCAACCTAGGTTGGATGCATCTGTCGAGATAACTTTCCACTTCGTAACAGTGCCCAAACTCACGCCCGTCTTGTACCAGACGGGATTTTTCCAAGGAGCCAGAGCCAGCACACAGCTGTGGTCTACCTTGATTTGCAATCGGCCCGAAAGCCATGCGTGAGCTGGAACGCGGCGATTCAGACAGCGCTGTAGGGGGCGCATGTGCAACAGACCCAGTCTGAGAACTGGCGCCGCCGAGGCCATGACACCCAACATCCTCTGAAAGTGTTTGAGAGGAATGTGTGTACCGGACCTGAGGGAAACCGCTCGGTTCTGAGCAGAGAGAGCGCGCTGTGACGTCAGCCGCGCGCTCAACTGCAGTGAGTCCAATACTGTTCCCAGAAACGAAACTTTCTGTGTGGGAGACAATAAACTCTTTGCCACGTTGATTCTGAGTCCCAAGCATTCTAAATGGTTGAGAAGCCAAGATCTGTGGTTTAATAACTGTATCTCTGACTGAGCTATTCTGAGCCAGTCGTCGAGATAATTGAGAATTCTCATTCCCCGAAGCCTCAGCGGGGTTAGCGCCGCTTCCATGCACTTCGTGCGGGGAGCCAGAGATAGACCAAAAAGGTAGCACCTTGTATTGGTAACTTTCCCCTCGAAGGCGAATCTCAAGAATGGCCTGTAATGAGGGGCTATTTGTATGTGGAAAAAGGCATCCTTTAGATCCACAGTGGAAACCCAATCACCCGGGCGAATGTGCGCAAGGATTTGTTTCATTCTCAACATTCTGAACGGGCGCTTCAAAGGGCTTTGTTCAGATGTCTGAAATCTAGAATGGCCTGAGGCCACCCCCCTTCTTTTGGCACAAGGAAGTAGCGACTGTAAAGCCTGACTCGCTCTGTGAGGGGTGCACGGTTTCCACCGCTCCCTTTATTTAACAGTTTGATATTTCAGTTCGAAGCCCGTGACTCATGTCGCTGTCTCTACCACAGTGCGAAAGCACGGTGGTCTGTGAGCAAACTGTAGCGAGTAACCTAAGCCAAGGGTTGAATTAATTTGTGGGGCGGGTCACTGAATAACAGGGACCTGTTAGCCCGGATGCATTGTGCTAGTGGCACTGTGAGAGGCGGCGTGCACTGAATGGTGACGCACGCCTTATTGGGTCGCCGTGGAAATGGCGCTTACCAAGGGGATTGTGTTTGTGTACAGAAGAGCACGTTGCTCACGGGCTCATAAATAGTGAAATAGTGTTCCCAGCCGCCTGAGTGCAGGGGGCCGGAGAACGCAGAATAGCGGCGAACTCTTTATTTGTGTCGCCGGGGAAATGGTGCATGTGTACAGGCGAGCGCGTTTGTTTGCGGGCTCGTTGATTGTAGGAATAATGTTTCCAGCCGCCTGAGTGCAGGGAGCTGGGGAACATAGGAAGTGCTTGAGTGTAGGGGTACAACTTTGATGTTGGCACACTGCCTACAGATGAACTCGTAACACTGTGTTTGGATAGTGTTACTGTAAAGTGGACGCATTCTTGCGGATTAGTCCACGTGCACGTTAGCGGCAGGGCTAATGGGTAGCACGTGCTCTGCAGGCGCGAGTCTACCTAGCCACTAGAAAAGCTCTGATTCATTGTAAATAATGTGTGGTGGCGCGCACTGTATAATGGGAGCCACTACATAGAGTACTCGCGGCGCACGCCAGCGAGCGAATTCACAGAGGTAAACGCATAACAGCGTCAATGTGCAACTGAGCATGTTTGGCCACAGGCTAGTTATTGCAATGTTACATCTCCAGTCACCTGAACTAAGGGAACTGGGAGAATATCAGGTTTATTGAGTGATTTTGTGGCACTGAATTAACAGTGCTTATGCAGGAGTGCACACTATGTAGTGGACACATTACCTACAGTGTTGAACCACTCCAGCCGCCTGAATAGGGGGACTGGGAGAAGTGATATTTGAGGGAAAAAAAGGCGCAAGCTAGGCGGCCATTTTATGACATCGTTATGCTCTAGACGGAGAGCGCATGTTATGACGCGCTCTAGTCAGCGAACGCGCGCTGTGCAGAGAGCGCGCGCTGCCATATAAGGCTGTTTACCTTTGGCAGAAGCGCGCACTGCAGCGAGAACGGCTGTGACGTAAGCGCGTTCTCGGTATATCCAGCAGCCTGAGTTCGCTTAGCTTATGTTGAGTTCACTCGTGTGCAGAAGTGCACATCTTCTGTCCGCGTGGCGGCAGTATCACATTCTCTGTCAGCGGCCATTTCAGGGCGGCTGAGTAAGAGAAGAAGCGAGTGAAAAGCCCCGTATGCCCGCGGCGCCATTAGCACGGCGGGAATAACATTCTCTGTCCACGGCCATTTAGAGCGGCGGAGGAGAGAGAGGAAAGCGCGTGTAGAGCTCCATATGTCCGCGGCGTCATTAGCACAGCGAAGATATAACATTCTCGGTCCACGGCGCGTTACAGCGCGACGGAATGAGAGAAAGGGAGAGCTCTGTATGTCCACAGCGGGGATATAACATTCTCTGTCCACGGCCATTTTAGAGCGGTGGAGATGAGAGAGGAAGGAGTGAAACTCTGTATGCCCGCGGCGTCATCCGGTCCGCCGAACGAAACAGCAGCAGCCGCCATGCGAGGGGAGCTGTGCTGCTCGTCGACGAACAAGACGGGCGATGGCGAGGCACGCGGGGACATGCCCGGCGTGTGCTCGTCAGAGCGCTCCGGTGGCCTCTGGTCGCGACGTTTCTTCTTCCGTGGCTCTGGAGGCTGGGAGCACGGGACGGGATCCGAGGTCGAAGCTGGCGAGCCGAGCCCGAAGGGTCTGCAGCGCCAGTTCGTCGCACTCAGGGCAGCCGCCCTGGTTGAGTGCAGTCTGCGTGTGGTCTCGTCCGAGACATGACACGCAGATGATGTGCCGATCCTCGTCCGCGATGAAGCCTCTGCACGAGGCGCAGGAACGAGACATTTGAAACAACGTCTCGGCTCTTTTTGAATGAAAACACAGAAAAGGTAATAAAGGATATGTGCCGGATGGCTTCGATCCGGAGCTCAACGATTGCAAGTCGCTGAAGTAGAATTAATCTGACTAACCTTGCGAGTGTGGGTCTTATATACCCTTGGCTATGCAAATTCTGTTGCCCCTTGTGGCGGGAATTTGGAAGGACCTGATTGGTCCATCCTGCCCCACGGTCTCGCTATAGGTTGCTGCAGTTGCAGCAGCACAGCCAATCAGCACGCAGCTGCTTCCTGCTGAGAGTTGTGCAGCTGCACTGCGTTTAAAAGGTATTTTTGGATAAAAATTTGCTTCAATATCTCGAGGAAAAGGAATTCCCCCTTGCGTTTTAGCAAAACGCAATACGAGAGTACTCTCGTAAGGGAACTGTGTACAAGAAAAGGTCAAAGTGACCTATTGTACTTCAAGTGTTAAAAGTATGTGCGCAGCTTTGATCAAAATAGCGATAGGCAGAATGTGTGAAAATGAAGTAAGCTTAAAAACAGGAACTTTTGCAGACATGGGTATTGTGCTGTCTAGTTAGAATTTATGTTAGACAAGGGGTCTTGAACAGAGATGTTTCCTTTTAAGGTAAACAAGACTGGATGCAGCCGACCCAGGATGTGTTAGGGGTATATAATGATGCCAAGGGGAACTAACCTTGCTCTTCTCATGACAGACATTCTCTGTATGTGAACTGCCAATTTCTTGCAAGAAATAAAAACATTTTGATACTTTGACTTTTCAAAGGTTTGCATTTGTCTCCTCCCTCCTCATTTTTCGAATAGAATTATTTCCACAACAGGATAAAGGCAATAAAAACAGGCTTTTTTATCAGGACATTTTTGTGCGTTTGCTAAACTATTGACCCTGAAAGAGTTGTCCCTTGACATTCTTTTATCTTTCCCTACATCCACAACAAAAGGGGTTTTAAAAGCGTGCATATATGGAAATAATGTTTTATGCGTGAGCACAAATCCGTCTGCAAGTATTGCCATATCGCAAAGTTTAGATACTTTCTGCTCGTTCAAATTTACTACAATGCTTTGCAAACAGTTCTTAAAATCTTTGAGCAAAATCAATTCTTGCAACTCCGTAAAAAGAGTCGTTTTGGTAAAAACATACCAAAAGAGCACTTCTCATGCGCAAACTCCACAAATTTTTGCTTGGCTGTCTTTGAACACGCCCTGAACTTCTGCGGTACGCCGGCATTATTATAATTCATTAGCTTGCAGAACAGCCAATTTCACAGTGTCATTATTCAGTGAATCATCAATTGGCAAGGCCGCGCAAAGCTCCTGTGCTTTGCCAACGAGATTGCGCTGCAACAGCAATTCCCACATATCTCTGGGCCACTTTAATTTAGCTGGGTCCATTAGGGTAAAGGGGAGGAGAAAGTTTATTCTGCAAATAAATACCATTAAATATAATCAGGAATCCAGTGAGCTTCAGACTTCAGTTGAAGACTTTAGCAGAAGATTTCATCTCTGAACTTACCAGGTAATACATAATTTAAAACATAATGCTGTTAGTGTGAATGTGCTGTTTAGAGCTCAAGCAGAATATTCAGATAATTCAGATGCATCTTTAGTGATTAAACATCATTAGATTGCAAAGGAACTGAAGGAAATGTCTTTTGGTTTCATGTTTTAAATAATTAATTAAATAACCATTCATAAGGAAATTTAAAACCTTGAGATAATTATTGGAATGGTTAAAGTATTGTATTATAAAGGATTTTTTATTATTATTATTATTTTATGAAATCTGTGGTAAGGTGAATAAAGCCAGAAGGTGAAACTTGTATTACTCCAGCAAAAAAACGATAGATATGCCTCCGATGATTACAAGATCATCTTGTGATCTTGTAATCATCAGAGCCTTGCTTGTGATCCTAAACATTAAGAATGAGAAATCATGCATTAACTTTATTTTTAACTAAGTTCCAGCTCGTGTCATTAAGACACTGTTTGTTTGTTTGTTCGCTTAATTTGACTGCGGGTTCGTTTTTTGACTCATTTTGACGCAGGACTTTCAGAGAGACTGAACAAAAAGATGATGCAGTGACAATTAGATCCGACAGCAATGTCGCAAAACACTAGGGTTGCGACAAAAAAATGATGCATGATTCACTCTCCAACGATTCTGGATAAATTCTGAGAATTTGAGAATCGATTCGGAGCTTTTAACCGATAATGTGTGATAGCGCTGCGTGTGCAGAAACACCTGCTTGCATCCAATCCTTCACACACACACACACACACACAAAACGCGCCCGTGCACGCTTTGATTTATGTTACGCTCACACACAGTGTGTGGACTCGCCCGCCGGTTTTTTCCTTACAAATGCTCTACGAATGCATCATTTGTGTCAGTGGACTTCTATATAAAAATATGAAACTCACTGACAGAATCTGCTTTCAACTTCAAATGCTCACGTGTGCTTAGAGAAAAGCGCCTGCGCCTCCGTGTAGTGGTTAAATGTATACTTGCATCTCAAAATGCTTATATGATGCGAAATTAATGTAAACACAGTCAGGCTGGGAAAACTAGCTGGCTAAACCAGGCTGGGAGACCAGCTTGACCAGCAAAGCCAGGCTTGGAGACCAGCTAAAACCAGCTGAACACCAGCTAAGCCAGGCTGTGAAACCTGCAAAAACCAGTTAAATCAGGCTTGGTGACCAGCTAATACCAGCTAAACCAGGCTGGGAGACCAGTTTGACCAGCTAATACGAGCTAAACCAGGCTGGGAGACCAGCTAAAACCAGCTACTTCCAGCTTAATCCAGCTAAAACCAGCCAACCATTTTAGGCTGGTTTTAGCTGGATTTTTCAGCAGGGTAAACAGACAGAACAACCCACATCTTATATTTCAAAAGAGATCTGTGCATCAGTGTGAATGTTGATGTTGACTGAGTGTGTTGATGGTATTTTGACACGTTGTGAAGATTCAACACACAATGTGTGTCACCTTGTGAGATGGGAGCATCGTGAAAGCGTTCTTTTGCGAAGTCTCACACGAGTCACACCCCTGCAAGGTAGCCCACGGGTGTTTCTGGACCAGGGTGGACATCATCTGGCTGAGGGCCTGCGCTGTGACTTTAAATATAAATCAGTCACTGTGCACAGCTCAACCTCGGCTCAGAACTACCCTCGTACACTAAGAGCGCAGGGCAGAGGTGGCCTGCAAGTGGCACTGCCACCCCACCGATGAGGGTAGTGAGAGAGAGGAAAACTTTACACAGATTATGCATGAGAGCATGACCACGTCGGTGCGTTGTTCGTCTTGCCTTTCTCATGAGAGAGAACCACACACGAAGATAGTCTCAGCATGCTTGATGCGATAGAGTGGGGGCACCAGAAAAGAAACTAGATCAGGGAATAGGCGAAGGGACTGATACCCGTTTGAGGTTTCAAGTCTCGACCGCACTGGGCTCTCTCTCTCTCTCTCTCTCTCTCTCTCTCTCTCTCTCTCTCTCTCTCTCTCTCTCTCTCCTGTGGCCATTGGCACGCACTATATCTCGAAGCTAATAGGGGCTCCCAGAAGTGATCATAATACGTCGAACGTGACCGACTGAAAGGGAACCATGGTTAATTTGTGGTTACCATTGAATAACTACAATACATTAGTTCTTCACTCAAAAAAATGATACGTGGGTTTTACTTCATTTTTTTTTATGTCAACAGGTTCCACGTAATTGGGTTATGTTGAATTTAATTAAAATAGTTTATTTCAGTAAACTTAAGTATTTTTACGTAAGGTTAATTCAATGCCATTTAGTTAAATCAGGTTAACATTCTTAATTTTGTCCAAAACTATTCAATTTAATTATTTTAAAATGAATATAAAAATCAAACCAAAACAAGCGATCCAGTTTCATTGATTATTTTTATTTAGTGCAATACTATTATTACATTTACAAAATCTTTTACAAGGTCTTATTGGCTAGCCAGAAGATGGTTTTGTTACATCCATGGCCCAAAGGAGTTGTTTTTTATTATTAATACCTGCTAATAACAATTCAAGCTGTCCTCACCCCAATCACACGCTCTACACTTCACCATAATGGTAACCTCCAAAAACACTAACATAACAAAACCTTTTAAATACCAACATAACAAAACATTAAGCTCCATTTTCTCATAAAAATGCATCAACTAGCACTTTATTGAAACATTTACTCTCCGAATTCAGCCCCTTTGCAAAGCATGATGGGAAATGAAAGTCTTGTTTGATTGGGTTACTTGATTGAAACATGTTATTTTAAAATGAAAACATCAAGTTATTTCAAAGAGTAACGGTTTTAAGTCAGTTTAACTAATTCAATTAATTAATTACATTTGAACCAGAAACCTGATATAATTGTGTTAAATCAAGATGAATTGCTTAAGTAAAGTGAACAGCATCATAAAATAATTTTTTGAGTGTAGATCTATATCGTCTGAGGGATTCGGCTGAATCACCAACAGGGGACCACCAAGATGCTGCTGATCATTGAAGTTCTTCTTTTCATTTCAGCTGCTCTACGACAGGTGAGCTTGTGTTCTAGTATGGATATTACAGACATGAATACTGATGACTGATCATTATGATTCCTGTCGCTGCAGGATCACAGAACTACTGCTGCTGGTAAAGGACCGATATTTCCACTGGATATGGCAGTGAATTCTGTTGATGATGAATATGACGGCTGTACAGAGAACATGACACACCTGGTGGAGACAAAATATCTGAAGAGGGAGCTCAATATCTCTAAATCTTATTTTAAAGAAGCTTGGCAGGAAGCTGAAATCAAACATAAGGAGCCAGAAAATAACTTGACAAGGAATCATTCAATCGCCATTTATGTTTACACAGACAGAAGAGTCTATGAAATTTTCAATAATGATACTCGTTATGGTAAACACAACTACACAATCGAAACATACGAATGGTATTCACTTTACTTTCTGTTAACAAAAGCAATACAGATTCTAAAGGAAACACAAGACAAATGTATTGTAAGTTATCGTAATACAAAAGTTAAATTTAAGGAGAATGTATTGAACACAATGGTTCGTTTTGGCTCATTTGCATCTACCTCCTACAATCCTGACAAAGCTAAGCATTTTGGTAATGTATCTTGTTTCAAGATCTACACTTGTTATGGTGCAAAGGTGGCATATTATTCTAAGCTTCCTCATGAGGAAGAGGTGCTGATTCCTCCATATGAGATGTTTAATGTCACTGATGTCCAGTCAAGAAGAGATCATAAAAATCTGTTGTGTGAAACCGTCTACACTTTAAATAGCACTGGAACACAAAGTAACCTGAACTGTTCTCTATTCACGAGACCAAGTCCATAAAGAAGTACTATGTGGTGAACAAAGTACTTTGAATGTACATCAGTTCCACACAAATGATGTGTATTTGTCAGAAAACATACAGTACTTTCAACATAATTAAAGTTATTATAACTGACTCAATTCAGTGGCCTCAGAGTGATATACATTTTATAGATGTCTTTTTATATCACATTACTGAACAGTTTCATAATGGTTTGCTATGTTGTGAATACTCTTTTACATCAATGCAGCATAAAACATATTGCCAATATACAATTTTTTGTAAATATTCCGTTTAACCACTTCAGCTCTGCAGCATATTTAGATTTTTTTAGAGAATTAGGCATTTCTGAATTTAAAAGAGCGCCCTACCCACACACATTGGAGTAAATTGATAACGGTCTCATTTTACCGAAAACACTCTAATTTCTAACACAGTGGTGGAATATTGCATATATTATATTGTATTTATTCACAATTTTATGATAAACTTATATAAAAAGTCATATTTTGATTTATTTTTTAATTAATTTGTTAAATGAAAATCTATCATTTGTAATCTGTTTGGTCTATGTCCCTTCAGAAAGTTTCTGTTGATTCCACTAGATGTCAGTAAACAGGGGAAACAATTATTTTCTTGATATCTCCTTCCAAAAAAAGGTTATTGAGATTAATCTGTCCAAACTATCTAATAACTCCTCCTCATCTGCATTGATCTAAATCAGCCGCTGGGAAATCGAAAAGAAGGCTCCGCATCCTCAACTTTGTAAAGGGAGATCTCTCCATTGGAAGGAAGGAATGGCGCCGAGGATGGCTGCTACGTTGCGAGCTCCGCTGGAACATTGTAGTTTTTTGTTTGTTCTGTTTATAGTTCTTATGTTTTTCGTCTTGGATGTTGTCTGCCTTACTAAGTACGACAGACAGACACTTTTGGACATTGGTTCGGCAATCGCACACCGAAAACCGGACTTTAAATTCTTCAGTGACGACACGCTGCTTACAAACACAGCAGCGGAACCCTTTGTCTGGACGGCCCGACCACGCAAACGCCGGAGAAGAGGGAAGAGAGCCGGCGTACTTATCAGAGTTAGACGCCGCGCAAACCGACCCCCGCTTCCCAGTATTTTACTGGCTAATGTTCAGTCTCTGGACAATAAACTCTGCGAGCTGAGAGCGCGGATCTCTTTCCAGCGAGACACGAGGGACTGCTGCATTATCTGCCTTACAGAAACCTGGATGTCCGCTGAGATTCCAGATTCGGCCATCGAAACCACGGGGTTCTCCGTGCATCGAATGGACAGAGAAAAAGATCTCTCAGGGAAAAGCAAAGGCGGGGGTGTATGTTTTATGATCAACCGATCCTGGTGTGATCAGAGGAACGTACATTCTATCAAGTCTTTCTGTTCTCCTGATCTGGAATTTCTCATGGTTCTGTGCCGACCATTCTGGCTACCGAGGGAATTCACCGCGGTCATCATCACAGCTGTGTATATTCCCCCACAAGCCGACACAGACCGGGCACTAAAGGAACTGTATAGGACAGTGAGTGAGCAGGAAACCGCGCATCCTGACGCTGCGTTTATTGTGACCGGAGACTTTAACAAAGCCAACTTCAAGCGCATCGCACCCAAATACCACCAACATGTTAGCTTCAACACGCGAGGGAACCGTGTTTTAGACCACTGTTACTCCCCCTTCAAGGATGGATACAAATCACTCCCACGCCCACCATTCGGCAAATCAGATCACGCGTCAATCCTCCTTTTGCCCGCTTATAGGCAAAGACTCAAACAGGAAGCACCCGCCCTCAGAACCATCCAGTGCTGGTCGGACCAATCAGATTCTATGCTACAGGACTGTTTTGATCACGCGGACTGGGAGATGTTCCGGTCGGCCTCTGATGACGACATCGAGGTCTACGCTGATAGCGTAACGTGTTTCATCAGGAAGTGCGTAGATGACGTTGTTCCGACCAAAACAATTCGGCTGTACCCTAACCAGAAGCCGTGGCTAAACGGGGATGTTCGCGCGGCACTCAATGCGCGAACCTTCACCTTTAACTCCGGTAATGCGGAGGAGCATAAACAAGCAAGTTATGCCCTCCGGAAAACCATCAGAGCAGCAAAACGGCAGTACAGGGACAAGATTGAAGGACAGTTCAACACCACCGACTCCAGAAGCATGTGGAGGGGAATTAACACCATCACGGACTATAAAGGGAACACAAACTCCACCGTGAACACCGCTGCCTCTCTCCCGGACGAGCTCAACACCTTCTATGCTCGCTTTGAGGGAACTAACACCGCCCTCGCGGAGAGAGAGCTCGCGGCTGAAGATACAGAGGTTGGTGCACTCTCCGTATCTTTAGCGGATGTAACCCGATCCTTCCGGCGGGTGAATGTCCGTAAAGCAGCGGGTCCAGACGGCATTCCCGGCCGTGTGATCAGAGCGTGCGCGCACCAACTGGCTGGAGTTTTCACAGACATTTTTAACCTGTCCCTCTCCCTATCTGTGGTCCCCACATGCTTCAAAACGTCCACCATTGTGCCTGTACCTAAGCAGTCAAAAACCACCTGCTTAAACGACTGGTGTCCTGTTGCTCTGACCCCCATCATCAGCAAATGCTTTGAAAGAATAGTCAGAAACCACATCTGCTCTGTTCTCCCCCCCTCACTGGACCCACTGCAGTTTGCATACCGCACAAACCGCTCCACTGACGATGCCATTTCATCTACAATACACACTGCTCTCTCCCACCTGGAAAAGAGGAACACGTATGTGAGAATGCTGTTGTGGACTACAGCTCAGCATTCAACACCATTGTGCCCTCCATACTTGACATTAAACTCCGGGCTCTAGGCTTAAACAGCCTGTTATGCAGCTGGATCCTGGACTTCCTGTCAAACAGACGCCAGGTGGTCAGAATGGGCAGTAACATCTCCTCATCACTGACTCTCAACACTGGAGCCCCTCAGGGTTGTGTTCTCAGCCCACTCCTGTACTCCCTGTACACACATGACTGTGTGGCTACCCACAGCTCCAACACCATCATCAAGTTTGCTGACGATACGACGGTGGTAGGTCTTATCACCGACAATGATGAAACGGCCTACAGAGAGGAGGTGCACACTCTGACACGGTGGTGTCAGGAGCACAACCTCTCCCTCAACGTCAGCAAGACCAAGGAGCTGGTGGTCGACTTCAGGAGGAATGAGAGAGAACACCGCCCCATCACCATCGATGGAGCACCGGTGGAGAGAGTCAGCAGCTTCAAGTTCCTCGGTGTCCACATCACAGAGGAACTCTCATGGTCCGTCCACTCCGAGGCCGTTGTGAAGAAGGCTCATCAGCGCCTTTTCTTCCTGCGACGGCTGAGGAGGTTTGGAATGAACCGCCACATCCTCACACGCTTCTACAGCAGCACCATCGAGAGCCTGCTGACTGGCTGCATCACCACCTGGTACGGCAACAGTACCGCCCGCAGCCGCAAAGCCCTGCAAAGGGTAGTGCGCACGGCCAGCTGCATCATCGGAGGTGAGCTTCCCTCCCTCCAGGACATTTACGCCAGGCGGTGTGTGAAGAGAGCTCAGAGGATCATCAGAGACTCTAGCCACCCGAACCATGGGCTGCTCTCACTGCTGCCATCAGGCAGACGGTACCGCAGCATTAGAACACGCACCAGCCGACTTCAGAACAGCTTCTTCCCACAAGCAATCAGACTACTTAACTCCTGATCCATCAGGATCATAACACACACTGGACAGAATATCACTCCGCACAACCCACTGTAGATACACACACATTATATACACATTTATGTATCATTTATCATTTATCATATAGCACCTATTGTACATAATTGGATCTCTACTGTGAATAATAATGTATACTGTACATTGTATATTATTATTATTATTATTATAGCTTAATGTATACTGTTTAATGTATGTTTAGTGTATATTGTTTAAAGTATATGTATATTGTAAGTATGTGTATATTGGCTAAAGCTGTGAGAACTACACTCACATTGTGTAAATTATTTATTGTTTATTGTAGAGTTTACTGTGCTGTGAGTAATTGTGGGCGCATCAGATGTGTAATCTGTTGTTGCTTAAATGTTGTACATGTCATGTCGTGACTGCTATGTTGCTCGGAACTGCACCAAGAATTTCACCTGCTGTTGCACTTGTGTATATAGCTGTGTGACAATAAAGTGAATTGAATTGAATTGAATCCAGTGTGAAGCTTCTCATGCGTTTCTGACCAATTGAATCTCTTGTTGCAGTGTTTGTTTCCAGTGTGAATCCTCTGGTGCTCTTTGAGTTCATCATCTGCAGTAAAGGACTTCCTGCACTGAAACACACACCACCGTCTTTTCTGCTGTAATATTATGAATGACTCTTCTCCTTTGTGTGAATCTTCAGGTGTTTCTTCAGGACTGATGCTCAATGGAACTGTTTAGCGCACTGATCACAGTTAAATGGTCTTTCTTCAGAATGAGAAGGCAGATGTGATTTCAGAGAGAAAGCCTGAGCCGCTTCTTCCCAGTGTGAACTCTCATGTCAATCTTCAGCCTTGATTTACATGTGAAGCGTTATTTGACTTCTGTTTTTTTCCTTTCTTGATCACGTCCATCAGGTCTAAAAGAAACATTGAATCATGTGAGATTTCAAATGAGAGACAAATGTGAAGTGAAAAGTGAAGCTCAAGTGTGAAGATCACTGAAGAGTTCAATAGTCATATTAATCCCATCAAATCTGCTCGACAACTGTTGTGCACGATTATGATCTATTTTAATGTCATGAAGATGATTTGTTATAAATCACTAGTTTGGCCATGAAACTCTACTTGCAGATTACAAGTCTGCACAATCTAATCACATTTGCATACATTATAAACTCTATTGGAGTTAGACAATCTGTCAGGACCCACTCGTTGTAAACATACTTTAGATTTAATATTGTAACGATATTGGAAACTATGTTGATAACTTTTAAATTCTGCAGCAGAGCGATGACATCTCAGTTCATTATCTTGTCTTGTGTATACGACATTTAGCCACGTCCCAAAAACGTTCAAACTGTCTGTTTTAAGCGTATTATCTTAAAGGTCCCGTTCTTCGTGATCCCATTGTTCAAACTTTAGTTGGTGTGTAATGTTGCTGTTAGAGCATAAATAATACCTGTAAAATTATAAAGCTCAAAGTTCAATGCCAAGCGAGATATTTTATTTAACAGAAGTTCCCTTTCAAAGCCTACAGCGAACGGCTGGCTTGGACTACATCCTGGTACAGCCTGCTTTAATGATGTCAGTAGAACAGTTTGTTGACTAACCTCCGCCCACAAGAATACACGAAAAAGGGGGCGTGGTCTTGTTGCTCTCCCACGTGGAGAAGAGGAAGTGTTGCATGGAGAAGAGGAAGTGTTGCGTTTGAGTGTGTTTGTCGCCATGTCGTCGAGACGCTGTTATTTTCATCCCG
Organism: Romanogobio albipinnatus; assembly: GCA_023566225.1. NCBI lineage: Eukaryota > Metazoa > Chordata > Actinopteri > Cypriniformes > Gobionidae > Romanogobio > Romanogobio albipinnatus. Next base: position 4,665,606 of record CM042262.1, on the reverse strand, counting down.
GAGTCAAATCATCTTTGTTTGGCTTTCCCAGGGACGCTGTAGAGATCATTAAGCGCATACATCTCCCGTTAAGAGGCGTGACCTTTCCGTGCAACGTGCGCTAAGCTGCTGTCGAATCACAACACTGGAACCATGCCACGTGCGCTAAGCTGCGGTCAAATCACAACACGGGAACCGCTGGCACAATCAGAACTCGTTACGTATTTCTGAAGGAGGGACTTCATAGAACAAGGAACTCATCAGCCGTTTTTAGGACAGTGAAAACAGCGGCATACAGATAAGTAAATTGTGTGAAAAATACTGTGTTTTTTTTTACATGCGAAACATGAACACGTTATATTGCACACTGTAAACACAATCAAAGCTTCAAAAAAACACGAAAAACGGGACCTTTAAAACCACAGCTTGACCCTGGAGAATTAGTCAATTACAGAATTATCTCGAATCTACCTTTTCTGTCAAACCAGAAAAGGCAGTATCCTCACAACTATGTTAATTTTTTAGAAAGAAATTATATCTGTGAGGATTTCCAGTCAGGATTTAGACTGTATCATATTACTGAGACTGCTCTCATTAGAGTTACAAATTATTAGCTCGTATTATCTGATCGTGGTTGTATCTCTATTAGTGTTACCAAAACCAAAACCCTCTGTACGTAGTAACCTAGAATACTGTCTAACACTTGATGGCTGCTCTGTCAAGTGCTCGTTGTCAGTGAGGAACCTGGGTGTGCTCTTTTGATACCAATCTTTCATTTGAAAGCCACGTTTCTAGCATCTGGAAAACTGCATTCTGCCTAGGTTTTTCCTCTCCATTTCTGTAACCTGATGGAGTTTGGGTTCCTTGCCACTGTCGCCTCTGGCTTGCTCACTTGGGGACACTTAATACTGAACAATGTTATTAATTAACTTTCTCCTGAGACAGTATGTCCAGATGTCCTTCAAACGCTCAGGCAAATTCAAGTAAAGTACAATAGACTAAATTGCTGTTTAGTCAGTCAAAGCTGTGAACCCCTTTGTTCAAACGAAGGAGCTTGCAGTCATAACTGATGGTTCTCCCAGGTGTTTTTCATAGTTTCATTCCTCTGTTCTGATCTGGTTCTTTAACCACTTTAACTTTCCATCCTACCCATGTATGTGTGACTATAAATATGGTGAGCATCAGCATGTTGTTCAGTCTCACGATGAATGAATGAGGAATGAAGAATAAACACCAACCTCTTTCTTCTTCAGTCTCATGATGTTTCATTCTGCAGGTTTTGGATCACTGGTGTTCTCTCTGTCTTCTCCTTCCAGATGCTTGCTTATAGTTCTGCCAACAACAAACAAGTTTAATTTCCAACAGACATTATATAAGATCAACCAACAAAATGTCCTGTCACTTGTCATGACTGATAAGAAACTAACTTACACAGAAGAGACTGTGTTTCTCAACACATAAAGATTAACTACTCACTGTGATTTCAGACTGTGATTGTTCTTCGTACGAGTGAATAAAGAAGATAACTGAGCGAAACTCTCCCCACATGGATTGCGGTGATGTGGTTTCCCCACTGCATGGATCTTCATGTGTTTCTTCAGGTGACTTTTAAAAGAGAAACTCTTCCCGCACTGATCACACGTGTGCGGCTTCTCTCTGCTGTGAATCTTCTCATGTGTTTTCAGATATGATGACTGACTGAATCTCTTGTCACAGTGTGAACACTTGTAAGATTTTTCTCCAGTGTGGATCCTCTCATGTGTTTTCAGAGTTGTTAACTGACTGAATCTCTTGTCACAGTGTGAACACGTGTATGGTTTTTCTCCAGTGTGGATTCTCTGGTGGAGTTTTAAACTGTTTGCAGTAGTAAAAGCCTTCTCACACTCAAAGCACATATGAACTCCTACACCAGTGTGTATTTTCTGATGTACTTGTAAACTATACAGCAGTGAAAAACTCTTTCCACACACACAACATGAATGCTGCTTCTTCTTCGTATGAACTGTCAGGTGTGCCTTCAGATTTGATGCCCTAAGAAATGTTTTGCCGCATTGATCACACGAGAACCTCCTCTCTCCCGTGTGGATCCTCATGTGAACTTTAAGGTGTGCTGATTGTGCGAAACTCTTCCCACATTGATCACATGTGTGTGGTTTCTCTCCAGTGTGGATCCTCATGTGTCGCAAAAGATTTGGTTTTTGTGTGAAGCTCTTCCCGCATTGATCACATGTGAACGGCTTCTCTCCAGTATGAACTCTCATGTGAAGCTCAAGATTACATTGGTTTGTAAAACTCTTCCCACACTGATCACATGAGAATGGCTTCTCTCCAGTGTGAACTCTCATGTGAACATCAAGATAACGTTTGGATGTGAAACTCTTTCCACATTGATTACATTTGAACGGCTTCTCTCCAGTGTGAACTCTCACGTGACGCTCAAGATTATGTTTGGTTGTGAAACTCTTTCCACACTGAGTGCAGGTGAAAGATTTCTTGGTTCTTGTTTTCTTCATAAATGTCTTTTTAGTCTTTGAGCAATTCAAAGGTTTTTCTCCAGGTTTGACATGATGTTTCTCCTCCACTTCACTCAGTTCCTCACTCTCCTCGCATTCTTCCATCAGGTCTGAAATGAAAGAAAAAAATATAATTTCATTTTATTATAGTAATAAAGTCATTTAGTTCAGTTAGAGAACAGACACTACAATTAAAAACTGAATGTGTCTGTTAAATGACCAGCAGCAGTAGTCAGATCTCATTCATCACGAAACTGAGGAGCTGACTGACAAGACGGCGGCCAAAGATTCGGTTTCAAAGCAAAATGTAAAAGCAGAGTTTGTTATTTGTACTGTTTTGTTGTTGTGTTTTTCATTAAAGTCCCTGTAAATGATAGTATGTGTTCGGAGTTTGTTACACCACAGTAACTGCCAAGTAAATTAAATAAGTTATCAAAATCTTGAAAAAGTAAGCAGTCTTCTCAGCTCTTTAACACTGGGGGCATGTCCGCTGTCTGTGCAACCACACCCACTAGTGAGAAAGATGCAGTCGGTCTCAAATTACTTCTCTAATGAGTCATACATACTGATGCACAAACAAAAGACATCACGGGAGATAGTCAGTTCGGTAACAGAGGTTTATCAGTGAAACCCAGTTGACTCAGATGAAAGTTTGTAAAACTAGCTGGTGTAAAATAATCACTGCAGAAGCGGGTGTTGGTGGTGATCGTCAGCTCTCCATAAAGACGGCTTTTAACAAAATTAATATACATCTTCTTCATTTCATTTCTTTTAGGAAAATGAAAGGGATAGTTCACCTAAAAATGACCCAATGATTTACTCACCCTCAAGCCATCCTAGGTGTATATGACATTCTTCTTCAGACGAATACAATCAGAGTCATATTAAAAATGTCCAGCCTAATCCAAGCTTTATAATGGAAGTGAATGGCTGTTTCTGTTTTGAAGTCCATAAAAGTGTATCCATCCATTATAAAAGTGCTCCACACGGCTCTGGGGGGTTAATAAAGGCCTTCTTGATATCCATATTTAAAACTTTACAAACTAAAATAACAAGCTTCCGGCAGACGACCGTACGCTTCTCTTTAAAAAATCTTGTTTTAGACTCTACTTCACGACCAGAGTTTTATTTGCTCTATCCTCTGCGCTTCCTCATTCGTCAATACGTCATGCATTAGGTCAGGGGCTACTCATTCGCTGTAAATCAATGCGTACAGCCGTCTGTATTTGTCTTCTGAAAGAAGAATGTCATATACATCTAGGATGACTTGAGGGTGAGTAAATCATGGGCTAATTTACATTTTTGGGTGAACTAACCGTTTAAATAAGGAGACCAAGCTGTTTTGAATATTATCGCAACCAGGTAATATGCAATTACGTGATGAAGGCATAGCTAGCTAGCAAAATGTAGTGTGAGCGGGCGAACCACTGATGCTAATACAGCGGCTGTAGTTATTATAGTGTTGGGGCACCCAAAAAATCCTGAACATAGAATTGGTGAAAAACTGTTTAACAATCTAACTCCACAATTCAGTCTTTGTAACGTGTTTTAGCAATACATTTGTCAAATCAAATCAAAATCAAATCAAATCACTTTATTTGTCACACAGCCATATGCACAAGTGCAACAGTAGGTGAAATTCTTAGGTGCAGTTCCGAGCAACATAGCAGTCATGACATGACATGTACAACATTTAAGCAACAACAGATTACACATCTGATGCGCACACAATTACTCACAGCACAGTATACACTACAATAAACAATAAATAATTTACACAATGTGAGTGTAGTTCTCACAGCTTTAACCAATATACACATACTTACAATATACATATACTTTAAACAATATACACTAAACATACATTAAACCGTATACATTACGCTATAATAATAATAATAATATACAATGTATAGTATAAAATATTATTCACAGATTGAAAAATTGAAATCCAAAGTGCAATAGATGCTGTATGATAAATAAATGTGTATATAATGTGTGTGTATCTACAGTGGGTTGTGCTGAGTGATATTCTGTCCAGAGTGTGTTATGATACTGATGGATCAAGAGTTGAGGAGTCTAATTGCTTGTGGGAAGAAGCTGTTCTGAAGTCGGCTGGTGCGTGTTCTGATGCTGCGGTACCGTCTGCCTGATGGGAGCAGTGAGAGCAGTCCATGGTTCGGGTGGCTAGAGTCTCTGATGATCCTCTGAGCTCTCTTCACACACCGCCTGGCGTAAATGTCCTGGAGGGAGGGAAGCTCACCTCCGATGATGCAGCTGGCCGTGCGCACTACCCTTTGCAGGTCCTTGCGGCTGCGGGCGGTACTGTTGCCGTACCAGGTGGTGATGCAGCCGGTCAGCAGACTCTCTATGGTGCAGGTGTAGAAGCGTGTGAGGATGTGGCGGTTCATTCCAAACCTCCTCAGCCGTCGCAGGAAGAAAAGGCGCTGATGAGCCTTCTTCACAACGGCCTCGGAGTGGACGGACCATGAGAGTTCCTCTGTGATGTGGACACCGAGGAACTTGAAGCTGCCGACTCTCTCCACCGGTGCTCCATCGATGGTGATGGGGCGGTGTTCTCTCTCATTCCTCCTGAAGTCGACCACCAGCTCCTTGGTCTTGCTGACGTTGAGGGAGAGGTTGTGCTCCTGACACCACCGTGTCAGAGTGTGCACCTCCTCTCTGTAGGCCGTTTCATCATTGTCGGTGATAAGACCTACCACCGTCGTATCGTCAGCAAACTTGATGATGGTGTTGGAGCTGTGGGTTGCCACACAGTCATGTGTGTACAGGGAGTACAGGAGTGGGCTGAGAACACAGCCCTGAGGGGCTCCAGTGTTGAGAGTCAGTGGTGAGGAGATGTTACTGCCCATTCTGACCACCTGGCGTCTGTTTGACAGGAAGTCCAGGATCCAGCTGCATAACAAGCTGTTTAAGCCTAGAGCCCGGAGTTTCATGTCAAGTATGGAGGGCACAATGGTGTTGAATGCTGAGCTGTAGTCCACAAACAGCATTCTCACATATGTGTTCCTCTTTTCCAGGTGGGAGAGAGCAGTGTGTATAGTGGATGAAATGGCATCATCAGTGGAGCGGTTTGTGCGGTATGCAAACTGCAGTGGGTCCAGTGAGGGGGGGAGAACAGAGCAGATGTGGTTTCTGACTAGTCTCTCAAAGCATTTACTGATGATGGGGGTCAGAGCAACAGGACGCCAGTCGTTTAAGCAGGTGGTTTTTGACTGCTTAGGTACAGGAACAATAGTGGACGTTTTAAAGCAAGTAACATTTATAATGTTACATTTGTAACATCCTGTCTGCAAATCCAGTATCTTGTTTACAAACAAATCTGTGGTGAAATGAAGGAACATGCATGTCTACCCCACATGAGCTGGATATTCATTAAAAATAAAGTTAATCAGTGGATTCAAAATATTGGAATCTGAAAAGCTTATGTGGTATGTTTTAGGGCTGCCACTAATGACTATTTTTATATCGATTAATCTATCGACTAATTTATCGATTGATCTATCGACTAATTTATCACAATAATTTTCAACAATTTTACTTAAAAATATTTCATTTAACCTCTTAAGATTTGGGACCATTTTTGGGATTTCCGTCTGGCTTTGGCCTACCCAAATTGAAAAGCTTCCCATACACACATACAGTGGTCTAAGTGTGATATGGTGGTCCAGTGGGTTAAACCATGGAACTGATACACAGAAGGTTGCTGGTTCAATCCCAGCGGTCATCACCAGTGTGTCCTTGTATGTGTCCCTGTAATAAGGGCACTGTAAGTCGCTTTGGATAAAAGCGTCTGTCAAATGCATAAATAAATAAGTTCAAAATGTTGGTGTCATTTTACAGGAAACCCTTTGAAGTTACATAAAACACTGCTAAAAGTGATAAACATGAAAGTATATGTTGTCTAAGCTGTAATACCCCCCCCCCCCCCCCCAAAAAAAAGAGACACTCTTTGACCACCACCACCACCATATACAGTGGTATAAAAAAATACCCTTGTAGTACACATTCCTAGTGTAATGTATAATACAAAATAAATGTATATAAAGGTTTACAGCTCAGAGCTGTACAGCAGCATTTAAGTCTGACATTGAATGAATAAATGTAAAAATAAAACACTACATAGACTTCCCTATAACATATACATTGATTCTTATTAAAGGTACTGTATTAGTTTTTCAGTCAAGAGCAATGAGTGATTTTCTCTTTGTCTTTTGTTTTTGTATTAGCATGAAAGGGATAGTTCAATCAAAAATGAAAATTCTGTCGAGAAATTAATACAGGTTTGGAACAATATTAGAGTGAGTAAATGATGACAATTTTAGAGGTGAACTGTCCCTTTAAGGACAGCGTGTTCACGACTGCACTGCTGTCAATTGTTAAAAATTGGTGTTTTTGTAGACAGCATTAGAAGAATTCCCCATATGCAAAAACTTATTAAATCACATTATACAGACTTTTTGAGAGCATTTGTCAACTATCAGATATAAAACTTGACGGAGTTGACAAAATTGAATGTTTTTCCACCTTAACCACGTGTTGTACCGTGGAACAATTTAGTTTTTTCCTCAGTTGTAGCTGCCTTAATAAACATATCAAAATGGCAAGATTTATCCCACAACTATTTACAGAAACTATTACACTGGGATGACGCAGTTGACATTAGGGGTGGGAGAAAAGGTTGATGCATCGCGATTTGTTATCTAACGATTCAGAATCGATTCTCAAAAATTCAGAATCAATTCTGTGTTCAATTCAAACTGACAATTCACCACTGTGCGCGCGCGTGGTCACTGGCCCAACAGAAAAACTTGTTGATAGACGAACGTTCGTATGCTGGTGAATTGACCGCTCGCAAAGACCCGACCCCTTTAGTTACTGTTGCAATGTCCGACAAGCCATGGGCCTCTCACGCCACATAGCCTACACGGTCTCACGTTGAGAAAATACATCGCGGAGCAAAGAGGACACTGACAACACGCCGGTAGACAGGAGAGAGCATGAAACAAAGTCTCAACTTAAAAATGTTGTCTTTTTTTAAGAAATGTAAACCACAAATAGCGTTTTGTGGCTCTTTAATGTGTCGTGATCACTGTATCGCCTCAGTTAAAGCTGCTCGTGAACTGATCATCTCTTCCTTCTATTTCATTGAGAAGCATCAAATTAACATGAATGAACACTAAAAGAAATGTTGTTTCAACCTCGGAAAGATGTCAGTAAACACTGTTTTTCCAAGTTCAAGTCCACTGACGTTAATCTACTAACTCTCCTGACTGCTTTGTCGGACAAACCGGCGGAGATGTGATTGGTTAGATCGCCTGTCAATCAAACTCGCGGCGAATTTGAAGATAAAATGCATTTTCCTTCTGCATTAGCCTATGTTTTAAAGATGTTTTTTTTTTTGCTCTAACAAAAGTACAGCACTTTGGCGTAACTCTGTAGCTTTTAAATGTGCTATATAAATATATATATATATATATATATATATATATATATATATATATATATATATATATATATATATATTTTTTTTTTTTTTTTTTTTTTTTTGTAATGTTCTAAAGAAACTGAAAAATAGTCACACTTAGCTGTAAATTGAGAACTGTTTATTCTTAATGATTGTTCTTTACAATTGTATGGCTTACCATGTTTCAATCAGAGCTTGTTAATCCTGAATATAACTTTATTAATAAAATAAAAGTATTGAAAGAAATCTTCATAATGATTTTTAAAATGGCAATACTGTCAAACAGATATTCTAACTATAAACAAAAAGTATAGTAACTCCAATTTTGGTTAAAATGTAAAGTTCATGTATTTGCACAGCAGGATAATTAGTTACCAAAAATGTATGTTAAGAATCGTTTTGGGAATTGGATCGTAACTCCCAGAATCGGATCGGATCATTAAGTGCCTTAAGATTCCCACCCCTAGTTGACATGTTAAGGCTGTGACCGCAGAGACTTCAATATTATTTGTTTAAAATATTTAAAAATCTATAACTTCCAGGACTGTGTGTCTAACTGTGAGATCTACAATGAGCAGGAAATAGCAAATGCTCCTCAGAGTTAAAGCTGCCCATGACACTGCCTGAATTATTATGAATTATAAAAACTCCTTACGGAGTTGACGCAAAGTGAGGACACAACTTTTATAGCTATTTTTTAATAGAAAATATAATTCAATGTTTACTTGTTGTATTGTTTGATATATTAAAGATTGCTGCCTTTTAATGTTTTTTTTTTTGTTGTTGTTGTTATTTTTGTTTATTTTTTGCATTTTAAAATACTTTGTTTGGCAGTTTTACATTGTGACCTCATGCTGAGGACAGTTAAATTACATGTGTTTCCAAGTATAGATTGTGCTTTTAAAGAAATTATTTAAAAGAATGCAATAAATGTCCTGAGTATACAAATTTCCCTTGGATGTAACTTTTTAAGTATTTTTATTGTGTTGACATTCTTACTTTATAACATAAATATGTACATAAAAATACTTGCACTTCTGGTTAGACCTAAACTGCATTTCGTTGCCTTGTACTTGTACTTGTGTAATGACAATAAAGTTGAATCTAATCTAATCTAAATAGGGCTTTTGTGTGTGGGACATGTTTTGTCCCTTGTCTCAAGAATGAGTGCTAGGCTATATTAACTTTTATATATAAATTTAAAACAGTGGCGTGCACAGACCTCCTCAGGGGCATAAGGACCATAAAGGGCACTAAAAATAACAAGAATCAAATGTATTTTTTTACATAATTTAAATGCATTTATTTATGACATAAATCACCTGTATGCGTCTGTCTGTTGTGTTTTTAAATATTTTAACAAACAAAAAAAAAAAGGGGGGGGGGGGGGCAATTTTGTTCCCCACTGGCTTTCAATATATGGTTAAAACCATTCTTAAAAATATTCCATATTTCCTTGGCATTCTATGAAAGACATTGATACAAATAGAATGCATAACACATCAAACAAAAACAGGGAAATTATGATAATATTACTAAATATATATATATATAATTATTTACTTTTACTTTGCTAAACAAAACAGTGAAGATCAAGCAGATAATTATGAGGAATTCATGTTCAGTTTTGTTGATGTTGTAAACCTGTATTATATGTTTGAAAGTATTTGCGATCATGAAATAGGTAACATTTTACTATACGATTTCATTAGTTAACTACATTTGTTAACATTAATAATAAACTGCCCTTCTACAGCATTTATTAATCTTAGTTAATATTAATTTCAGCATTTACTAATACATTATTAAAATCAAAAGTTATATATGTTATATTAGTTAATGCACTGTGTCAAGTAACATGAACAAACAATGAACAGCTGTATTTTTTTATTAACTAACATGGACAAATATTAATATTATTATACAATAACAAATGTATTGCTTATGGTTAGTTCATTTTGGTTAATAATACATTAACTTTACAAATGAGACATTCATGCAAGTGTTACCATGATATCAATATAAATTCCATACCACAGACTTTGACATGGACGTTTTCATTTAATTTCACTAGATTTATTTCCCCGAGCTGCTAACATGAGGACGTGCTAGTCTTGGATAAAAACAAATTGAATGACATTGTCAGACTCAGACTCGAGTTATGCTTTTATTATAATTAAGCATAACTATAGGATAAATATACACTTTATTAGCTTACCTGCTGATCGTGTAGTTTGAGAACTCGCGCGGCTCACGGCTGTGCTGTGCGCAGGCTGCGTGTGTAGAGCTGACAGCGTAACTCCGCCTACCGAGCCACCTCCGAGAAAACAAAACAAACAAAAAACTTTCTGTAATATTGTTAGTGGTAAAATGGTATATAAGCGTATTGTTATTTATTAAAATATTTATAATGATAGTAATAAATATAATTATAATATGAGGCTACCAGTTAGGGGCACATTACATTTTGAGACAAAAGGGGCAGGGGCTTGATAGCGCTATGTCCGATGAGAACAATACAGAAATGAGCCTGTCGCTTCATCAAACTGTATAAAGTGTGTGTGATGGTGTGTAAATATGAGAAATACCGTGAACTGCTCTCCTCTACTCTCCTCAGGAGACTCGACGCTGAAACGCAAAGGGAAGCGACGGCGCACGCGAGCGGTGACGTCATCGGCGTGAGTCCGACGCGCTGGTGTTGAAGAGTCTCCTGAGGAGAGCAGTTCACAGCATTTCTCATATCTACACACCATCACACACACTTTATACAGTTTGATGAAGCGACAGGCTGCGCTACTTGTGCGTCTTTTCTGGCGACTTCCTCCTGAAATAAACATTTATTGCAGCAGCAGCGAGCCTGAGAGGAACATATGAGTTAATTCAGACCTGAGCGAGTGTGTGTGCTTGTGTGTGTTTGTGTGATTGTGTCGATGTTTGCAGTGAGAACTGTTACTGTCAAGTCAAAAGTCAAAGTTTGAGATCTTGTGAGGGGAATTGATGGGAATCCATCAAGTGTTGAGCTGACATTTTCATTTTTACATTTATTTCTCTGTTGACACCTTGTTAGATTTTATTTTATTATTAAAATTGAGATATATTCAAAACACTTTATATTGTCCCTGTATGCATTGAACGTGGGGAATTTTAAATCTCTATGTGAAGATAAATATTAATGAAGTTTGACACAGGAAATGTTAAAGGTCCCATGGCATGACATTTTCATTTTATGAGGTTTTTTAAAATTAATATGACTTGCCCTAGCCTGTATGGTCCCCAAGTGGCTAGATATTTTGATAGGAGTAAACCGAGTTCTGGGTGTCCTGTCCTGCCTTTGAGAAAATGAGAGCTCAGACGAGCCGATCTGGAATCTTCCCTGTATGCCGTCATACGGGGAGCGGTTACCTCCCCTTCCTCTGCTTTGCCCGCCCAGAGAATTTGGAGAAAATGGATCCAGTTTATCAGTCGCAATGTCAGCACAGGCTTTACAAACAGACTTTACCAGATGGAACAGTGAGTACCAGTGTTCATTAATGCCTGATCTGTGATCAGTGATTTCTGATGTGTAGCTAATCATTCAAGTTCACACAGACTTTCTTTCTAAATCGTTTAATACTGTCGGTCTCGCCACTGGCCATCTTGATGCCCTAAGCGTAATGCATCTGTGAATCAAGCCAGTGACTAAAACGATCAACTTCACATCGTTTCTGTAAGTAGCATGAAACAATTCTGTATAAATAAATTGTATAATTTTTTTTATAAAATTGTATAAAAAATTGTGTCTGTCCTTAAATGAATTAAATTATAACTAAAAGTTTCTTAAAGATAATGATGTAAACTATATAGGGAGCCCTTACTTACATATAGCTATTAAAGATTAACAACAGAGCCCAAACTATTAGCCTAAATTCAGTTGCTATTTATTTTTAGATATAATAATCAACACTCATAAGATTCACATAAGGCAGTTTTTGCATTAACTTCTAAATCTAATTATTTTTATTCGTTGTTGAAATATAATCATTTAGTGGCTGTAATTTTCATGACAGGTTTATTTAAACATACATTAAATAAACACATCACTAACAGGCTTAGTAGTATATAAGGAATATATAACGGCTAATATAATGAATATAACGGCTAATATAATGAATATAACGGCTAATATAGTGCATGTATTCAGTGAAAGAGTTGATTTCTCTAGTGAGCTACAGCTGTGGACACTGAATGACTTCTGAGTAAACGTGATTCTGCATGACATTGTTTACAAGCGGTTTTATTGTCTTTCCGCGGTTGAAACACAGATGGAGCAATTACACGACATATGATACATTTCAGTAAGTTGTAATGTATCCTCAACATACCTTAAGATGTATTAATTTATGTTTATTCTTTAGGAAGAGATGATCGTATTGACTCGCGCGCCGCGTGCTGCCGCTTTTAGTTGAACTGATACGCGTCTATGATCGCATTGACTCGTGCTTTAAGTTGAACTGATACGCGTCTATCAGTCACATCACATTAAAGAGCGTTAAAACGGCATTTATCGTTTGAATGTCGTGATAAAATGGACTGAATACTTAATATGTTCGTGTGGGAACTCGGATTGAAGTGTGTTCCGCGCTTACAACAAGCCGACTGTTAACTGTTAAAGATTATATTCATAACCGTTCGGTACACGCGTGCACCGCACCGAAAGCCCTGTACCGAAACGGTTCAATACGAATACGTGTACCGTAACACCCCTACTGCCAATAATATGAATCACTCACCAGTAGCTGCATGACTTATATTGTATGTATAATGTATGTTTATATAACCTGTGGAGCAAGGTTAGCTATAGTTTAGCATTTTTAAATTAGTTTTTTTTTTATTATCGTTTTCAATTCTGCTACAAATTTCAGTTTAGTTTTAGTTAGTTTTATAAATTGTTTTGCTAGTTTTAGTTTAGTTTTTATTTTGTGAACACATTTATTTAGTTTTTATATATTTCATTTTAGTTTTAGTAATTATAGTTTAGCAGAGTTACCAGAACGAAGTGTAGAGACAAATCAAGATTTTTAATTTCAGCAAAGTTAAATGTTTGCACAGATTAGAGTTTACTCTTATGCAGACATCTTAATAAAAATAAAATAATGGAATACAGATTGTTTTATTTAATGCCATGTGCTATATTCATGGCAAAAATTAAATTACAAAAATACAATATCATATAAATACAATAAAGCCGAGCAAACATACACGATTTTTTAAATCAATTTATGATTTCAAAAAAGTCTAAAACCTTTTCATGCATAATCTTACTAAATAAGTCCTTAAGTGAAATAACTTGATAAAAGAGCATTCTTGTTTTAACCAAGGACAGTCCAACAAAATATGTTTAATGGAGAGGGGAATCTTACAAAACATGCATAAAGTTGTCTTCACCTTTAAGCAAAAAAGCTTGAGTCAAACTATGACTATGAAACTACTATTATTTTAATTTCTTCAGTAGTACAATGTAGGCTAGCACTGTGACACAGCTAAAGTCATCTGACTACAGCCAACACAAACTGTTGTGAAGATGGTGTGATTAAATAATGAAGTGTGTGTGTGTGTGTGTGTGTGTGTGTGTGTGTGTGTGTGTGTGTGTGTGTGTGTGTGTGTGTGTGTGTGTGTGTGTGTGTGTGTGTGTGTGTGTGTGTGTGTGTGTGTGTGTGTGTCCTGGTGTTCCCTACTTTGTGGGGAAATATCTCCACACGGATAATAATATTATAAGTGGTAAATGATTTGTAAAAACAATGAAAACACATTTGAGCCTGTCAATATAATGCAAACATGAAATCTCAAACACACAGTACCACTTGCTACTATACAGGTGCTGGTCATATAATTAGAATTTCATCACAAAGTTGATTTATTTCAATAATGCCATTCAAAAAGTGAAACTTGTATATTATATTCATTCATTACACACAGACTGATATATTTCAAATGTTTATTTCTTTTAATTTTGATGATTATAACTGACAACTAAGGAAAATCCCAAATTCAGTATCTCAGAAAATTTGAATATTGTGAAAAGACACCTGGTGCCACACTCTAATCAGCTATTGAACTCAAAACACCTGCAAAGGCCTTTAATGGTCTCTCAGTCTAGTTCTGTAGGCTACACAATCATGGGGAAGACTGATGACTTGACAGTTGTCCAAAAGACAACCATTGACACCTTGCACAAGGAGGGCAAGACACAAAAGGTCATTGCAAAAGAGGCTGGCTGTTCACAGAGCTCTGTGTCCAAGCACATTAATAGAGAGGCGAAGGGAAGGAAAAGATGTGTTAGAAAAAAGTGTACAAGCAATAGGGATAACCGCACCCTGGAGAGGATTGTGAAACAAAACCCATTCAAAAATGTGGGGGAAATTCACAAAGAGTGGACTGAAGCTGGAGTCAGTGCTTCAAGAACCACTACGCACAGACGTTTGCAAGACATGGGTTTCAGCTGTCGCATTCCTTGTGTCAAGCCACTCTTGAACAACAGACAGCGTCATAAGCGTCTCATCTGGGCTAAAGACAAAAAAGACTGGACTGCTGCTGAGTGGTCCAAAGTTATGTTCTCTGATGAAAGTAAATTTTGCATTTCCTTTGGAAATCAGGGTCCCAGAGTCTGGAGGAAGAGAGGAGAGGCACACAATCCACGTTGCTTGAGGTCCAGTGTAAAGTTTCCACAGTCAGTGATGGTTTGGGGTGCCATGTCATGTGCTGGTGTTGGTTCACTGTGTTTTCTGAGGTCCAAGGTCAACGCAGCCGTATACCAGGAAGTTTTAGAGCATTTCATGCTTCCTACTGCTGACCAACTTTATGGAGATGCAGATTTCATTTACCAACAGGACTTGGCACCTGCACACAGTGACAAAGCAACCAGTACCTGGTTTAAGGACCATGGTGAAGGGTCAAGGCAGACCTCACTTCATCAGACACATATCCTTCAAGAATGATTTTATGATCAATATTAAAATAAGAATCAATGATAATCAAGTTATAACTATTTTCTACATTTGATAAATCAGTTCACCTATAACCTCTCTATATTTAATGAGTGATTTTGGAGATTTTGGTATTATATTTGCTGTGTGCTTTTGGATCCACATTCTTTAGGTGCAGCTCTGATGTCTGTGTCAAGACGTGCTGACAGGCAACTGTCCTTGGTGTGTAAAACACCCCGGGAGTGAGAAGGCCCCTCAGCATGTGTTAACTATATGTCTTTCTAAAGTGACCTTAGGGTCACATATGTTACAGGTCTACGTGACTTTTTGGGGACGCAGAGAAATGTACCTCTTTTATATGCTTTTCTTACTAAATAGAATAAATTCACTTCTGTACTAGATCAGCATGTTTTGGAGAAGTGCCTTGTTGATTGTTAGTTAATATGTTATTATGTTATTCTCTGGAGCTTTTGTGTGTGTGCGTTGCATGATCTGTGCAGATCCAGTATTGGAGATGGACGTTTTCTGCACACGACACCAGACCTGAAGATGCCTTTCTATGACCTCCGAGGTCATTGTGATCTAAATCTAGTCATGGGGCGACAACTAGTCTACCCATTTTTAGTGATATATGCTCCTATCTGTCTACGTGTGGAAAGTTGCTTACATTGCATGTTGGTAGAACCAATCAGAAGACTCCCACCTGTGGGATGATGTAACTTGCGCCCTTGAAACGGATATAAAACAGTCTGAGAGTTTCTGTGAACGGTAGAGTCTTGGCCTCGACTTCCTCGTGAGACTCTGTGGCTGGCTCTACCCATGAAATACCTAAACTTAACAACTATCTTACTAACTAAAAATAAGCAGTAATTAGGAGTTTATTGAAGCAAAAGTCGTAGTTAATAGTAAGTTAATAGTGATAACCATAATCTAAAGTGTGATTTGTTTTGTTTGATTAGTGTCTTCCTATATAGGCTCTTAGGTGAAAAACAGTATGTGACAGTGTGTGTCGTGAAGTAATTACTTATTCAAAATAAGTACCTACCTACTCAAGACCGTATGTGAGCAGTGCCATGATGGGTATGAAAGCGAGGCTGAGATTTCAAAACTGAATAAAGCTCCAGATCACTTCTAACTTTCCACAGCTCATGTCAAGTTTTTTTTGACAACTGAACATTCTTGTAAATATATTTTTGCCATGTAAATATATTTTTGCCATGCCAACAGAACAATCCCAAAACACAAGACATAACAGTACAAGCCTCCGAAGAGATGCATGTCCTCGCTTTTATTCCTGTTAAAATCAAAGATGGCTGCTGTGAATCAGATCTACAGAGGGCCACATCACAGATTCACCTGATTATTATAGCCTTTGTTTCTGTTTCGTTTTCAGAGCAGAATTCAGTTACTCAAAGGTGAAAGGAACATGTGTGTTAGTGTATTAATAACCAGGTTTAGAAGATATAAATAATATAGAATGAAGTAAATAAATGTATTTGTATGTTTCAAAAGAGCTAAATCTGAAATTCCAATGGAGCAAAAAGTGGATAAAAACAAACAACATTCTCTTGACACTAGATGTACCTCTTTATTATTTATCTGTATCAATTACTGGACATAAATGGATTGTAAATGTAAAGTTGTATAGACCTACATATATTCTATATAATTCTCTCATCAATTATATTTAAAATTGTAAAGTTTTGCTGTATTATATTTATTTTGGAAATGCTAGATAAAGGACTAGTTGAGTGAACATTGGTAAATGAAGGTAAATGCTCTTGCTCTTTCCATAGACTGGTGGCCGAGTCTAAGCTGCGTTCCAGCTGATCGTGAAAGGCTTCTCAATGGTGTGAGATTGTGATGTGGCGTCCAACAGCAGCTCCTGAACCTGAGGAAGAGGAAGAGACAGAGCTTGGCATGCAGTTTTTCAGACAGAACCAAAGCTAAACGACACACTCATGGTCAGTTACTAATCCTCTTTAAACAAATAGTTCACACCAAAGTCCATAAATAACACTTCCTCCAGTGATAAAGTCCATCACCTGTTGTCCTCTCACATCAAAATCCACACACACATTTGTTTTGGACTTTTTTGTTCTCTCCTGATTCAGTTTAGACTACTTTTTAATTGTAAGAAGTGTTATTATGGATTATGGACTAGCTAGAAGCAATGGTTTAAAGTTAAAAAGTCTTGATGGATTTGTTTCTTAAAAAAAAAAAGCTTTTGTCTTCACAAGACGCTAATGGACTGGAGTGTATTATTGTGGATTATTGTGATGTGTTTTATCAGCTGTTTGGACTCATTCACTGCACATGGTCCACTGGTGAGCAAGTCCTGTAATGCCCCGCTTAAGTCCCGCTTTGAAAACACAAACTCATCTACATCTTGGATCGCATGAGGGTGAGTACATTTTTAGAAAAATGTTTTATTATTTGGGTGTGATTGCAGGCCAATTCCGTCAATGACCTCATAATGGAGAAATGATGATGAGAAATGACAGGTATTGGAGTGAATGGTTGGGAAACGCCAGGTCTGATCTGACAGACGCTGCTGAGGACAAAAACGCGCATAGACTGGGAACGCTCACAAAACATAATATCCGTTTATGCTGTGGGGGAAAACAAGCTGTTCACATAGACCTGGTTAGGCGCTTGATCTTTACTTTTTGTATTTGTATAATGATTACGATTGCTTTTTGCTTGGTGCAATGCCGAAAAAAAGTTGCTGTGTGGCGTTCTGCACCTCTAATAAGTAAAAAAAAATAAAAATCTGAATTTTTATACTGCCGTATAAACAGGTGGAGCTGTTCGTCAATTCAGAAAGCCTGTTCAATACGTCCATTACAATTAAACATTTGCACTACATGATGTTGGTATTATTGTAAAGATGAAAAAATAAGAGATTTCATTACTGCAATGTCAAAAGTTTGTTAAACAAAAACGGCAATAAAGTCATATTTGTCACAATGACTCGACTTATCAACTTATCGTTAAAGGGTCTTTACAATGACAGTGAGGTTATTGATGTATGAAACATTCAAAAGGGAAGCGCTGGGCTCATGTTTGTGCAGATATATACACTCTAAAAAAAAAAAGGTTCTATATGGCACCAAAAATGGTTCTTGGCTCGTAATCATAGGGGAACCTTTTTTAGTGCTATATAGCACCAATTTTGGTGCTTCAGTGGTTCTTCAGAGGTTCTTCACCGGTTCTTTGACTAAGGTGCTATATAGCACCGCTACCATATACAGAACATGTTAAGATATGGTGCTATATAGCACCAAAAGTGGTTCCTCTATGATTTCAACGAAGAACCATTTTTGGTGCCATATAGATCCTTTTTTTTTAGAGTGAGTCACATTACATGTACGACACTTGAATGACATTATCTCGTCTAAATGCATTCACAAATATTACATGACATAATAGCCTACTTCATAAATCACTTTCAGTCTTTTGATGAAGACGGTTGCTACACTCTAAAAAAAAAAGTTCTATATGGCACCAAAAATGGTTCTTGGCTCGTAATCATAGGGGAACCTTTTTTAGTGCTATATAGCACCAATTTTGGTGCTTCAGTGGTTCTTCAGAGGTTCTTCACCGGTTCTTTGACTAAGGTGCTATATAGCACCGCTACCATATACAGAACATGTTAAGATATGGTGCTATATAGCACCAAAAGTGGTTCCCCTATGATTTCAACGAAGAACCATTTTTGGTGCCATATAGATCCTTTTTTTTTAGAGTGAGTCACATTACATGTACGACACTTGAATGACATTATCTCGTCTAAATGCATTCACAAATATTACATGACATAATAGCCTACTTCATAAATCACTTTCAGTCTTTTGATGAAGACGGTTGCTACACTCTAAAAAAAAAAGTTCTATATGGCACCAAAAATGGTTCTTGGCTCGTAATCATAGGGGAACCTTTTTTAGTGCTATATAGCACCAATTTTGGTGCTTCAGTGGTTCTTCAGCGGTTCTTCACTGGTTCTTTGACTAAGGTGCTATATAGCACCGCTAACTAAGGTGCTATATAGCACCGCTACCATATACAGAACATGTTAAGATATGGTGCTATATAGCACCAAAAGTGGTTCCTCTATGATTACGACGAAGAACCATTTTTGGTGCCATATAGAACCTTTTTTTTTTTAGAGTGTATAAAAAAGCAATAACAACTAAAAAACGTTGCTATTGTCAGTCATTTGAATAGTATTGTGACACTGACATGTCAACGCCAAATGTGCTTTGTATAATGTAAATGCTGAACTAGGAATTCATTTTAGGAGGGCTGTACTACGAATAAATAAACAGATAAAGCTACATCATGCAAGACAACAGAAAACTGACGGATAAACTTGATCTAAACCTGTGTCATTGATGTCAAACAGCTCATCATATCACTTGATTTTAGGCTTTTGACTAATGTCTGTTGAACGTGCGGTAAATTACCGTTTGACATTATGGCATTTCTATTCTAGCCCAAACAAACTTATACATAAACAGACGCCCTTTGCATTACACACGGCATATTCAGAAAAATATATACATTTCATAGCATAAGACACGTTTTATGATCATTTTAAAACGTTAAATGTATATAACAGTCTAAATCCATTAAATTCAGGAACACTGAATAAACGTCTTCATCAAAAGATTTTGGAAGGCTATTATGTTGTGTAATATTTGGGGGAGCAGTATTGTGACGAGAAAATGACACCTCTGGCCATTGAGTTGGGTCGTTTGTCCAGTCACAGATACTGTACAGACAATCTGACCCAATACGGCTCAGTTTTTTTTTATATATCTTGCTTTGTCAAGCAGCAGAAGTGATTCTACATACTGGGCTATACTGGGTTAACGCCATGCATTTCCAGTGAGGGGAAAAGGATTTTTTTTTTGTCTCATTCACAAACACTCTCTCCGTTGCATTATCATTAACATACACAGCAAGTTACACAAAAACACTCATAAAACTAACAGTAGACAAACATATACAGACCGTATGCCTTTTCAGGGGTGCTAATAAACTGTAAACTTTGTATCTGCAAAACAACTGATAAGCTGTGAGCTCTCCCTTTCACTACCTGTAAACTATAATACCCATCAAAATAGAAGTCCCTCCTTAATAAGACAGATAATGCAGACCGTAAACATTTCTAAACTCACAGAAATATAAAAAATGTATACAAAAACAAATTAGAAGATAAATCACAAAGTCTGTGACAAAGAAGGACCACCTCTCGTCGAGGAGCATTCGAGTGGAACTTAAATATGCCATGGAGGGATATATAAAAGATTTTAAATAAAATATGGTGGGAGATTAATTTGGAAGCGAGGGTTTACAGATAACAATGCAAGCGGGAGAAGCCTCATGTCAGCAGCCATATCACCATGTAGCTCAAAACTGGTTTCCCACTGAAGCTAAGCAGGGCTGAGCCTGGTCAGTATCTGAATGGGAGACCAACTTGGGGAAACTAGGATGCTGCTGGTAGAAGTCTTAGTGAGGCCAGCAGGGGGCGCTCACCCTGTGGTCTGTGTGGGTCCTTACACCCCAGTGTAGTGATGGGGACACTATACTGTAACAAGCACCGTCCTTCGGATGAGATGTTAAACCGAGGTCCTGACTCTCTGTGGTCATTAAAAATCCAAGAGTAGTGGTGTAACCCCGGCATCCTGGCCAAATTTGCCCATTGGCCCCTGTGCATCATGGCCTCCTAATCATCCCCATACACTGATTGGCTTCATCACTTGGTCTCCTCTCCACCAATCAGTGGGGGTGTGTGGTGGGCGTTCTGACAAAATATGGTTGCCGTCACATCATCAGGTGGTGCTGCACATTGGGGGTGGTTGAGGAGATTCCCCCCTTCTATATGTAAAACGCTTTGAGTGCCTAGAAAAGCACTATATAAATGTAACAAATTATTATTATCATGTTACGGTCGTCACGATCGCAGATGACAATATCCATGATCAACACTGTTCATGTAACGCAGGGTGAGATTAAATTAATTTACATTTAACCAGTTTAATATGCAGAGGCACTGAAATGTAGACCTTCATTTATGTGTTTTTGACCTACACTGTTATATGACGTGAGAACAGTTAGTAGTTTTGGTTTGTATGTTAGCAGGGACTCACTAACTTTAATTGTAACTTAATGAGAGTTTGACAACCAGAAAATCCTTTCAGGATACCCCAGTGTTACATTACCCCAGACACATCGTTTTACCAATTTTGTACCATAAACACCATCAAACCGATGAGAGCTTCAGATTTTCCATTGTTTCTCTATAGCGCTGAAATGTCCGAATTCCGGTCCCAGCGCAACTGATACTCAACTGCCATTGGCTCATCTGCGCATCTCACCTCAGCGTTATATGTGAATATCAGGTTGGCGTCAGGCTGTCCAGTCACGCTCATGGTAACACGAGTGACGGGTGCTGTTACACCCCACACCTTCACCAGACCCAGGGTCAACCTGTCGGCCTCGGCCAGACCGTCTGTGGGAACCTTGCTGGTCAGAACACCCTATAAATACAGTATAAACACACAGAACAGCTGTTACACACATATAAACACACACATAAACTAGTGCTGGGCGGTATACCGGTTCATACCGAATACGGTATTTATTTTTGTTATGATATGAATTTTGATTATACCGCAATACCGGTCGCTTAAACAACGTTCGGAACGCGGTGCAGCGACACTGTTTGAGAGGGGTCCCGTTTCACTGTTGCACTGTAGTGAGGACACAACTGAGATCACATTACAGCCTATGGCTGAATCCAAAATCACCCCCTAAACTATTCACTATTCCCTACGTTAGTCCACTAATATCATTCACTTGAAAGAGTGAATGAAAACGAGTGAGTGAATTCAGACAGCCGTTGTGTGTACATCCGCTGTACACTCGGTATTGCAGTGCAATGTGAGATTGAGTGAGTGGACTATGGCTGCAGCTATCGATTCTTTTTGTAATCGATTCATCTAGCACTTAATTGATCGATTAATCGGATATTTTTTGGGTGTGTTTTTAAACAACCAAAACAAACAATGCATAACGAAAATGAAGGAAGGAGGAAAAGCAATTTAATTTATTAATATGCACAACAGGTTTCATGTTGTAATCTAGCCCTGACATCAAAGTAAATATATGTTTTATGTAGATTTCTACACCTGCAGCTACTAACAAATAATATATCATTTCTGGGGTGAGCCTATTTGCTATGGTAACATAGCAACCTGTGTGTGTGTGTGTGTGCGTGTGCGTGCCGTGCGTGAGGAAGAGTGAGCCCCATTCAGACCAGTTGCTTCATTGCAGTTTGGTACGGCAGAAATACGCACATTCATTTTCAATAGAACGCTGCATTTGGCTTGCATCACTTGCATTGCTGTGCATTTTAGGTGAAGCATCTGTTTGAAAAATCGTGTCACAACATCACGTCCCGGTGTATACAGTGAATGCATGTTGAAAATATTTTTGCTTGGCTACATAATGCATATGCATTGCCGCGATTGTGTGTGTGTGTGTGTGTGTGTGTGTGTGTGAAGGGGTTCTTTTTTAGGCTACTCTCTTGCAATTGAACGTGAATAAGTTTACTGCTTAAAAACATCAAAGCTGAACATCATATCTATCCAAACCGCATCACGACATCGCTACAAATACAGTATGGGATTAAAATCAGCGAATATCAATGTATAGGCTTAGGCTACGTTTCAGCGACGCTTGGAGAAACAGCATGGAGTGGATGTTTTCGGTTCAGATGCTGAATCATTGAAGTCGTACTGCTGTGGAACGCCAGGTCTACTTTGCAGTAGACACATTGCACCTTGTTCTCTTCTTTTTTAAGAATGTAATGATCTCAAACTCTAGACATTCTCTGCCGTTTATGGACATCTTTACAACTAAATTCAAAATGTATCACGCGCTATGGTGTGCTTCCTGAACATTGAACAGCGGTCCATGTGAATCAGATCCCTGCGCGTATAGTGCGTCATAGGAATTTAACAAGGCTTCGAGGCAGAATTTTTGCCTCGTGGAATTTTTGTAATCGAGTTAATCGAGTACCTCAAATAAATCGTTTCAGCCCTAGAGTGGACGCAATAACGTCCACTATGGTTTCGGACACCACTACAAATGGCTGTCCCCTCAAATAATGCCCTATTTAAGGGTATAGGGGGCAATTTTGGATTCAGCCCTTGATTACAGCAGAGAATTCAAACAACACTCGGCGCATGCAAGAGAGTGGTTTCTGCGCGGAGCGCTGTGATGAGATTAACAAGCTCACCACCTGGATCATATAGAACAGATATAGACCGGAGCGAGTTTTTTATGGACCTATTACTTGATTCTAGTGCTCTAAACACAAACAAGTATGCGCACATATTTCATCACGTCTTCTTCAAATGAAATGTATGCAAAGGACACTGATACAACAGCCGTACGTCTGATCACGCCCGCGATGACACGATAGATTATTCTGCTACACCAGAGACAATGATGTAAGTTAATAGACTGACAATTCAAAGAAGAATGGGCAAAAAAGTAACTGCTTTATTCTTTCTGTGTTAAACTTGCGTGTGTCATTTGTTCAGAGACTAGTGCTCTTAAATGTACTGAAAATATCCTTAGACCTTTTAAATGTTCTTCCGTGTTTCTCCCTCGTTTTGGCAGTTTGTTGTTATATATATATATATATATATATATATATATATATATATATATATATATATATATATATATATATATATATATATATATATATATATCATATTTTAATATTCATGTGTCTGTAATGAGTGTGTTTTATTGTTTGTTGTCTCCCCACAGCATAATTTTGTGGGGCTTTGCAAACCTGTATTAATTCTAGTGTGGAGTTTTTCTACAATATTCACTCGTCAGGACAGTAAAACAGGGCATTCTAGTCAATCTACTGCAGTATTTCCTCCCTCAATTAGTAGAAAATGTGGTTAACACCAGTCATGCATAGGGAGAAAAAATACTGTCATATGATATACCGCGAAACTGATACAATTTAGAAAAATACAGTGATATACATTTTTGGTCATAGCACTAACATAAACACACAACAGCCGTTACACACATATAAACACACAGCACAGCTGTTACACACACCTAAACACACATATAAACACAGCACAGCTGTTACACACACATAAGCACACACATAAACACACAGCACAGCGGTTACACACATGCATATTTATAGTCTGAGCAAACATGCTAAACGGAGAGACAATCTTGGATTCCCTGTTGGATTTAATGAGCACAATCCAAATAAATATGAAATAACTGCACACACAGCTTTCTTCAAAACATTTGAACGTACCAAAGACGCAGTGAAAGTTGTCAAGAGGAAACGCTTATTCTGAACCGTATCTGTAAGGAGAGAAAAAAAGATTAAAACGGGAAAGGACAAAAAAAAAAAACACTGAAATAAAATCTAATTACTCTGATTTTAGAATGATCTACATAAAAAATATACACAAACTAATATGTATTGTCTGTAATGATGATGAGACCTTACATTAAATTATGTTGTTACAGATTTTTTACAATCGCTATGACAATTTTTTCAATACTTTTAACAAATTTCCTAAACTCTTAACGCAGTTAGCACAACATCTGTCTGTGTAGGCTATACAATTAGCACATTTATTGTTGCTTTTACACAAAATGCTTACAGTTAACACACATTTAAAATGCTTGAACTTCTTATCAACCAATACCAAAACAGTGGATTTTCACTGCCAAATTTGCCAATGCTTTAACACTGTATGTCAGAACAGATAACACCATGTTCTAAACCCTAACCTTATAGACTAAAGTCAAAGTGAACAGCTGTTTATATTGAGAATTGAAACACAAATATATCCCCTGTATTTTATTCCATAGTTACTGAGAAACAGCTGAGTGAAGTTATGCAAATATATAAATCCCAGCTGATTCCCATCTAGGAATTGTTCAGGTGTTGATGTTCTTTCAATCTCATGACCATATGGTATACAGTAAAAGAGGACATCTTTGGGCTGATCTTGTGTGGAAAAGGAATATAGAGCAACACAAAGAAAGTAAGAAAAATGCCTTTTTGAGGGAGAGGAAGATGAGTACCAGGACAAGGAAGAGGAATGCCTGGACAAGGGCAAGGTAGAGTTTGAGGAGGGGGAATGCATGGTGACATTCAAAGAAGGGCCAGAAATAGGGTAACTGATGAAATAAGAGCTACTATCATAGACCATGTCATAAACCACAGGCTATCAGAGGGGCTGCTGAACGAGTACAGCCAAATCTCAGCCGGGACACAGTGGCATCCATTATTCAGATTTTTTTACAGAAACCAACAGGTATGATATTGTATAATGACTTCTCCTTCTGCAAAGTGTAAATACTTTTACCATGTATTTCAGTGACTGTATGCCTCTGGTCTCTAATATGTTACTGTATTTTGTCCCTCTAATGGTGCGTTCACACCGGACGCGATTCGCGCGAGTGATTTACATGTTAAGTCAATGCAGAGATGCGAAATGGCATTCTGCGGCGCGATTCGCGCGAATGAGGCGGCGAGATTCGCGCGAATGAGGCGGCGAGATTTGCCAGATTCGCGCGATTGAGGCGAATTGCGCGAATCGCTCAAGTTGAAAAATCTGAACTTTGGCGATATTTCACGCCGCATTAACCAATCACGCGCTTGCTCTAGTAGTGACGCATTTACAAGCGGAGGCAGAAATCCCACAACAATGGAGGACAAGATAATCGTGGCTGAATGTGGATACCCGGAGCTGTATGATACATCATCCTATCACTACAGGAACAGGAATAAAAAGGATCTTGCTTGGAAGAAAGTGAGTTACCCTCTCAACAAAATCTATGACAGCCATTTCACAACGAGACTGGAGCAGAAAAAAAGAGCCAGAGCCAGCGGCAAATGTGAGAAGGACTAGCCGAGGAAAGGCGGGTCTCGCCGGGTAAACGAGCACAGAATGTTACTGATCACCTGGATCTCACAACTCCGAAAACGCCAGATAAAATGCTCAAATAGGCACTCTTTTTATAAATTAACCACAGATTTGAGCTTTAAACAACTGTATTATCGCCTGAAAAAGTCTTTAAACTACGTTTTGTCACACATTAATAGTAGTATTTTTTACAAAAAAGACGTCAATTGACCACATATGCTCATATAGGGCAGAAGCCTCTCCCATGACGTGAATTCGCGTCTGTTGTGTAGTTGTCACACGCGAATTTCATGCGCGAATGAAGCGAGTAAACTCAAAATGTTCAAGCGTCCACCTTTGCGCGAATCGCGTCCGGTGTGAACACCAAGGATTCAAAATCTACCTCCCTCAGGGGGCAGAGGAAAGCTCCTAAATGAAGAACAGGAACTTGCTATTGTCAACATGGTGATTGCTGATAATGAAATAAAACTACCCTGAGATGGGTTATTCATTTTTTGTATTGAATTTCTGCAGCAAAAGAAACAAAATGCATGCATTTACTAAACCCAACAAAACATAAATGTGGAGAGCAGGGGCGTCGGACTGGGGGGGTAAAGGGTACCGAGTACCCAGGGCCCGAGGCAGAGGGGGGGGGGCCCTTAGAAGTCAGTTTTCTATACATACATATACATGCACTAACATTTGTATAGCATTTATGTACATATAAAAAAGTTCCTGTGCAAAACTAAACTTGTAGTTAGGCACTGGTTTGGTTTTAAAAAAAAAGTAATTTTCATGCTGTGCAGGGCCCCACCACCCCTCTCGAATCAATGTAAATGGTACGACCCGCAGGTCAGGTGCTTCTGCTGCGGACCTACGGTGAATCAGTTAACAGGTGTGTTGGACATCGGCTGCATGCAACTGATCGGCGAGAGTAGCCGCGTGCAGGCGGAGAGGAGCGGCAAACGGAGACGTGAAGTCGGACACTTTCTGCTTCCTGCAGTGACGCTCGCGCTGTGTTTGCATACTTTATCAGCTGAAGTGAAATAAATGCAATATTTGGCTCCGTTTGCCTTGTCTCCGTTTCTCCGTTGTCTCCTCTTCTGCTGCAGTTCTCCCCAGAGTCAGAAGTTTACATGAAAACACTGTATATTTCCCTCCATTGTCAAAATCTAACATCCACGAAAACACAGATCGTTACCGCATTATGTAAATTAGCTTGCGCACGCTCTTACATTAAGTACAGGATTGTTCTCAGTTTAATGCACATCTTAATGATTGAAAATTACTTATTTTATTTTACGGAACACACTTCAATCCTAGTTCCCACTCGAACATATTAAGTATTCAGTCCATTTTATCACGAAATTCAAACGATAAATGCCGTTTTGACGCTCTTTAATGTGACGACTGATCACTGTATAGGCGCGTCAATTCAAGCGGCCGCGGCGCGCGAGTGAACGCGATCATCTCTTCCAGAAGAATAAACATGAATTACTATCTTAAGGTACAAACAGCTTGTAAACAATGTCACGCAGTATCATTTACCTCTGAGTCTGTAGTCCTTCAGTGTCCACAGCTGTTAATTCACTAGAGAAATCAACAATCAACTCTTTCACTAAATATATGCACTATACCGTATATATATATATTAATTCTACTTAACCTGTTAGTGATGTCTTGATTATTTAATGCTATTTTAGAAAAATGAAGATAAATTTAGATAAATGTCATGAAAATGACAGTCACTAAGATTATATTTCAACAACGAATTGGAGAAAAAAACATAATTTTATAATTAGATTTAGGAGTTAATGCAAAAACTAGCCTTATGTGAAGTTGTTCGCACACAATGTGTTATTTGAGTGTTGCTTATTATCTAAACATGAATATCAGCTGAATATAGGCTCATAGTTTGGGCTCTGTAGTTAACCTTTAATATTATAGTATTAATGTGCAAGTAAGGGCTCCCTATATAGTTTACAGCATTTTTAAGAAACTTTTAGTTATAATTTAATTAATTTAAGGACAGACACAATTTTTCCAGTAAACCACTGTTTAATAAAAAATAAATAAAAAGCCATTTTTTAAAACTGTTGAACCGAATCCATACCGAACCGTGACTTCAAAACCGAGGTACGTACCGAACCGTCAGTTTTGTGTACCGTTACACCCCTAGTAAGTAGTAGTACTTTTGACAATAAAACAAAAATATATTAATCAGAGTGTGGCTTATTTTGTTTACATTTGAAGTGTTTTTATGATAAAAATGCAATACCCCATTGGTATATGGTATTTGGTACGGGGGCCCAGCAAGATGGTTTGTACCCAGGGCCCAAAAATTGGTGCTACGCCCCTGGTGGAGAGTCTTCAAACGACACACAATCTATGATCAATTAAATATACAGTCTATTGTATAAGGGCTGACCTGACACAAAAAATTATGCAGTTTCTGTAATTCCCTCTAGTGTTAGTGTTTTTATAACATTGTGCTATGATTGACTAAATGTTCCTGTTGGAAGAGCACATGTGTTAGTGTATTGTTGTAGTGTGTTATTTTATTTAGAAAATAAGTGTTAGAGTTTAGTTTACAATGTGTGATTTTGAACATGAAATTAACCGTTTTTCCAATTGTGTGTGGTAGGTGTGGTGGTGCGTTAAGAGTTTAGGAAATTTGTTAAGTGTTGAAAAAATTGTCATAGAGGTTGTAAAATACTGTAATTTTGTTAGTAATAAATCCAACAAAATACAAAACTCCAAAATCGAAATATTGTAACTATCGTAAACTAATACATTTTTACATGTATATATGGCTTTTCTGATGTGAAAACATTAAATTCCTCACTATTCCCATCCCTACACACACACACACAAATATAACTTACCAATCCCCTCTCCATCATCCCAGAACAAGGATCCATGTGCTGAACCTCCATCATCAAGAGCAACAAGGAGACCCATAGGATTCAGACGACTACAAGAAGAAGAAAAACACGAAACAAAATAATGACCCTTAGTGTTGTGACATCAAAGAATAAAAATATTATAACATACATTCACACAAAGTGCCCTATTCTGATATTTTAAAGGCTCCTAATGTTGTTTGGCGTCTCCTACAATAGATTCACATGCATCCAAGGTCACAAAACACTTGTAATAATCCTCTCATAATATCCACTGCAGCATCAGCTCTTTTCTCTCAGTGTCTGAAATACTTCATGTCTCTCTAAACCCCCGCCTCTCTGAGAGCTGCTCTGCTCTGATTGGTCAGATGGCCCAGTCTGCTGTGATTGGTCAGAAAGCAAATGCTCATTATCATCTCTGAATCTCAGCTCTTGACACACAGTGATAGGAACAGTAACGATGGCGTGGGTTTTACAGTATCAATCTCATCAGAAAACAGCGTCTTCTCCACATGAACAACACCAACCAAACTCTTCCAGTCTCAGATACAGCTACAGTGTTTGAGGGCGGGGCTAAGAGACGGCGTTCAGCCAATGAAGAACATAGGGTGTCATTACGCAAATGAGTTACAGACCTGCGTAGGTTCAGCAGGAAGTGAGTTCATTTAGGAGACACAAACTCCATTTATCTACACTTCGCAGAGCTTTTACAGTCACAAACAGCTTTATTACACACTGCATGAAAGGGAATGTCTTAATATCTTAAAAGCCTAATAGGGACCTGTTAATACTTAACACTAATTCAGGGATCAGAAACTTGGTCAACTTGATGAATTCTTAAAGACACAGAGAGAGAGTGGAATATGGACATATCAATGAAAATGAACTGTTTGTGGAGCAAGAACACTTTTGAAAGTGGACAGAAATCCAATGCAACTCTAGAGAAATGTCAGAAGTCTTAATAAAGATGGCAGGCAGCTTCTTGACCTGTAGTGTGTGTTGTTCTCTGCTTTCTGCCAGGGCAGGATGTGTCCTCCTCTCACGTGCAGGTTAATTTTCCATAATGGTGTATCCATATCCACAAACTGTCCTCGCACCCCAACAGCTTCACCCTGGTGGGTCAAACACAAACCAGGCAGAAGATGAGAGAAGCCAGTATACAGAGGACAAAATATTGCAGGTTGAGTTTGTCTGGATGCATTATGACTGCTTTTTTCATTGACATGCTACTAAAATCTTGCATGCTTGCTGATAAAATGCTTACCGTGTGGTAATCGTACCAGCGGGCATTTGGCACGTAGCCCCTAATCACAGTAACGCCCTTCACAAAATACAACCAATTAGAAATGAACAAACAACAACACAAATACCACATGTGGGTCAGTTCGGGGTTAAAACCTCAAAACAGACTACTGGAGTTCTGTTTGTGTGTGTGTGTGTGTGTGTGTGTGTGTCTGTGTGTGTGTGTGTGTGTGTGTGTGTGTGTGTGTGTGTGTGTGTGTGTGTGTGTGTGTGTGTGTGTGTGTGTGTGTGTGTGTGTGTGTGTGTGTGTACAATACCGGGTCCAGAGCAGGTGTGATCAGAAGAGCGGGACCCCAGAGGAACTGCCTGTCGATCTTCCATGTGTTTTCATCTGTGACAAACCTGCAATACAGAACATGATCTCGTCAACACTGGAGATGTGATTGAAACGAGAGGATGAACTGAAAATAGTGTCAGAAAGAAAAGACGGTGTGATGAAGATATTTGGAGGGAAAGAGAGGAACACAAGATGAATAAAGGTCCTAAAGGGAAGTTCTGTCATCATTTCCTCTCATTCACTTCTACTGCGTGGAAGAAGAGTGCATCATGAGCGTTCTGCTGAACATCTGGTGATGTCCATGTGCGGCTGAACTCTTGAGAAACACTCACTCGTGCAGCAGGGGTCTGACCACAGTGTTTCCGTGAGCGTGAGCTTCATACATCAGTGTGTACAGATACGGCAGGAGGGTGTAGCGAATATTCAGCACATCACGAGACACAGCTGCAAACTCCGCTCCCCAGGCCACGGGATCCTGCCTCTGTCAAAGAGCAGATCATCAGCATTCAGCACTTCTCACACTAGCTTCATCAGCACAGTGAAGGATCGCAAAATCTAAATTTTTAGATCCAAAAAATATTATAATGTGATGAAAACCATGAGAGCTTTTAAAAGGGAAAAGAGCTCAGACACAATACATTCATACATTGGTTCAGAAATCCTCAATCAGTCCATAAACAGGTGCTGTGTGTGTGTTCTTACTGGCATGTTTATAGTGTTGTGGTTTCTGGAGAACGGGTAGAAAGCTCCGAGCTGCATCCAACGCAGGCACATCTCGTATTCGGCAGGGTTAAAGAAGCCACAGATATCAGCGCCGGTCTGGAACACAAGAGGCATAGAGAGATACACAAATATAGATCTCTGTAAAAACATTCATTAATAAACTCTGGAGTCAGTGTAGCGGCGGCATGCTTGTGTAACACACCCAACAGAACTACATACATTATTTGATAGGAAATAAAGCACAAGTGAAGAATCAATAGGACGAGAGAGGCACTTACATAAGGGATGCCAAATATGCTGAACTCCATCATGCCTGAAAAACAGAAAGAGAGTGAGAGTTTGGTTTTGATGTATAGACATAATCAGTTCATACACTGAACTGTACAGTAGATACCAAGAAGAACCAAATCATAAGCAGCATCATCACACCTATGATGGACTTCAGAAGCTGGTTCCAGCTGGAGTAGTTGTCTCCCAGCCAATGTCCTGCCCAACGACCACTAGACGGGTATGTAGAACGGGTAATTACCACACCTCTCTTTCCAGTGGTACTAAGCAAAGCACTGTGAAATATACACACACACACACACACACACACACAGCAATCAAAACTCGTTCCAAAAGAACCAATAAATACAGCAGTGAACATGGAGGAACAAGAAACTCACTCATAAGTGGGTTTGGTGTGAGACCAGCCGTACAAGTTGTGGACATCGTAATGCTTGACGCGTGTGCCATCAGCGAGGATCTGCTCGCTGTTCATGCACATAGTCTTATGGTTCAGACCTCTGTGCATGGACTCCAGTGCTGGGACAAGATCACACACATACAGATTCATTTTGGGCATCTACAGGTTTAAATGCTAGAGCTTCCCCCTTAATAGTCCACTAAATGTTAGTCGACGAGAAGAGGCTTATTCGACCAAAAGTCACACAGTCTGTGACGGACAGTTGATTAACGGCGGGTCCTTGAGGTAATTACAGTACATCAGGCAGGAAATCCAAATCTTCGCCTATCATCCATAAACCTCAAATATGGCTTATCATTTGAAACATGTAAGTAGCAACTTTACATAACTCTGACGTTAACCTAGATAAATGTGTGCTAGTATTAGCTCGCTTTACTGCACGGCATGGAGGCACCGGCGCGATCACTTGCATTTTTTTCCTGATACAAGCAGAAACGACTCAAAATACAATAATGACTCATTTTTTGGTCATACAGATAAGAGCAATTCATACAGATAATACACCATCCCAAACTGTTTTATTTGTGTAAACTCACAATAACAAGAAAACACTGTACCTTTGTAAAATGAAGAAAACAAACAGGATGCGCTTTCTGCCGTCTCGGTCTCTGTGAACTTCTTTTTGCAGCGCATCACAAAAATGATACAAAACTCATACTCATACTTTATACTTGCCTCACAGACATGAAAAAAATATATCCATAGCAAGATTAAAATGTCTACTTTTACCAAATCAAAAACAAATACTCTCTGCTTATGTAATCCGTATGAAAGGTGCATTTCTTTATAAAGGCGCGTTCACTGTTGAGATGAAGAGTCAGCATCATCAACTTCATCTTTGCAGTCGACACTGACTCAGAAAACAGTTTATTCATAAACAATTAAAATAGCTTTTTTTCCCCACACATTCATAGTCATTCTTTTTGCCAGGGCTTTGTGTCAAGCTTTATGCGTGTGCTTGAGTGTAGAAAAGGCTATATATGGCTCATTATGGTTTAGTTCATATTTACGTAATTCAATTAGTAAAACATGCGATTAGTCGACTAATTGCTTAACTGAACAACTACCGGTCGACTGGAAGAATCTTTAGTCGGAGGCAGCGCTAGTAACTGTTGATCATGGTGTTGTAAAATCTCTGTAGCCATGGACACAAGGTAGGATGCACTCATAAGAACTTACGGGGCATGTATGGAGGATTTTCCAGAGTTTGATCCCCTAGACACTTCTCTCCAGTGGTGCCATGCACGAAACTGGCCGGCTCATTCATGTCCTTCAGAAAGCAGAACACAATGACAGCGTTATCATCCAATGAATCCAAACCAGAAAACAGTGATGATATGCAAATGAGTGTAGAAATGGGCCGTGGCTATGCTAAACTTGACTTTGTCAAGCAAG
This sequence comes from Romanogobio albipinnatus, assembly GCA_023566225.1. NCBI lineage: Eukaryota > Metazoa > Chordata > Actinopteri > Cypriniformes > Gobionidae > Romanogobio > Romanogobio albipinnatus. The sequence goes on along the minus strand of CM042262.1, from coordinate 4,632,340 downwards.
ATGTGTTCCTGAATCAACATCCTTGTTGGGATTTCAACAACATTCTTATGGCTCTATCACTTTCCTCAATTTTAGAGGCCTTTAATTGTTATGGATAGAGTTAGATGTTTGATGTTGATGTTAGATGTTTAGTTTGTTAATTGGCCAGAGGAGAGCTGGCACCCCGACTGAGCCTGGTTTCTCCCAAGGTTTATTTTTCTCCATTAGGTCACCTGATGGGGTTTTGGTTTCCTTGCCACTGTTGCCTCTGGCTTGGCTTGCTCAGTTGGGGACACTAAATTGTTCAAAATTTTTCAACTAAATATCCAAATAAATCTAATTATTAAACTAAATTAACCATATAAACTAAATTACTGATCTAAAGCCCACACTGTCACTGTATGATAATTGAAATGAACTGATGACATCACCGTTTTCTCCAGAATGGCTATACGGCTGAATAAAATTATGTTGCATTATTTTCCTGTTTAACACTGTAAAGCTGCTTTGAAACAATCTGCATTGTTAAAAGTGCTATATAAATAAGGTTGACTTGACTTGACTTAGATGAGTTGTTTTAAGAGCAACAATGGCGTGTAATGGCACAGATGTCCCCAAAGAACATCTCGTACAATTTTATTTCAAATGACAAAAAACAAAGCACTCACGATCCAAAGTCCATCAAACTTCATGACGTTGTTGTAATAGTCTTTAATCTGCTCTCTCCACCACTCTGCTGTACTGTTCTTGAAGAAATCAGGGAACGCCACAAAAGCTCGGAATAGCTGAAAGTTTAAATGAAAGAAACATTGAGTTTTAACCATTGCTTCATGCTGATTGGATATTTGCTCATTTGTTTCAAACAGTAATGTTCTGATTCACTTCTTATCTGTTCTGATTGGCTGAGTTTGAGTTTGATTAATACAGCATAGTACTAGTATGTGCTCATTTGCTGATTGTGCGTCTTCTACATGCTGATTGGTTGATAGTATCTATGATGTCACACTCAACTCTCTTGACTGATTCTCAATTATAGCCCATTTTACTGATGATTTCAGTATGAATAGACTTGAATATGGGGGAACAAGAGAAAAGATTTCCTGTTCTCTGAGAGGTAGAGAGAAAGAAAGCGATATATCGAGAAAGAAAATGAAACAGAACAAGAGAGAGAGGCAGATACCTTTACTTGAGTATCCCAGTCCAGAGAATTGTCCACAGTGACATTGGGATAATCAGGCCACACCTGTGACAGACAGAAACAACAGCTACATCAGAGCTTCAGGATCAATCCTGCTTTCAGTGCATGTCCATGTCATACTGTAGATGTCTGAAGACACCCGATGAACAGGTTCTCTAATCAAAATGCTCCAAACGAATCAAAAAATCTCTACAACTAATGTGGCGTTCCAGATGAAGTTTCACTGAACACTGAATTCTTCCACCACTGTTTGAAAATAAGCAACATAATTCTGCTTCATTCATCATCAGATGAAACTTCTCACTGAAGTATGTTATTTGCCTTCCACAGGTTATTCCCAAGTTGGGAAAATTCCGATTTAGGACCCTGCAGTAAGCATTAAGCATTAGCAATGGATTTGATGAATTCAGAACTGTTTTGTGGCATCATTTGGTTTGTTTCACTATAGAACATAAATCCTGTTTGAGAAAAGTATGGAACAAAACTGAGGTATGGACTCAGAATATATCACTGCATGTTCCTCTTCCTCTTTGCGTTTTTGTCATACCTTTCCCCACACAATGTCATCACTGAGCTCACGAGGCCATTTGATGAAAACATCTTTTTCAATCCCGCTATCAAACGCAGGGTAGGAGCCTTTAGTCTCATTGGCTGCTATAGCCGGGTCCTGAAGCACAAGAACAAATAAAGCATGTAGTTTTGCTACAGAATACATTTGACTGCATGTTTCTGGCCATACTGATGTCAGAATACATCCATCTATATTTATAAGCTGTTCTCATTACAACATCCATTACCCTTTTATGGAAACAACTTAGTTTGTCCAGTAATTGAGAATTGTTGGTACCAAAATGAAGATGAAGCGCATCCCCTCGGCCCTCATGCGGTCCACCAGAGTAGGCAGTCCCTTGAAGTTCACTTTGTCCAGCGTAAAGTCCATCTGCCTCTCCATGTAGTCAATGTCTGCATACTGAACATCCTTTAAGGGATCAGAGGTCAAATATTAGGATCATTGAACTTAATGACCAGTGTAAGTTCTGAAGGCAGAGTTACATCATGTGTTTATTGTTGCGTTCAGGGGCAGACTGACAGACACACAATAAAAGATGAGAGCGCTTACATAAGGAATTTTAGCAGCTTTCATGCCATTGTAAAGATCTGCGATCTCCGCATCATTGGCGTAGCCATAGCGACAAAGCTGGAATCCAAGCGACCAATAGGCTGGAAGAACCGGTCGGCCAATCATCTGTCAAACAAACGAGAGATAAATATATGACATGTTATACATTTTAGAACATAAATATTCAAGTGGCTAAAGAGAATTGAATGGCCCCTTCTGTATGCATGTGAGTTTCCCAATGTTATTTTGTGTGTGTGTTTAGATTGAGTACACACACACCTCAGTGTACTGCTGAACCACAGCTTCTGGAGTGGGTCCCATCACCATATAGAAGTCCAGGATCCCACCGATGGTGCGGTAGGTCAGAGCTGGAGTCGGCAGGATGGTCACATCTAAGAGCAAAACAGAGAAAACGATGACATCTTCCCTTGGCTCAGTGTCGCCTCAGCTCACAGAGAGTTTAAACCCTGGTTTCAGATGTATTTAGGTTGGTCTTAGAGCCTTCAGCACAGGATATGGCCGGTGGGTCCGAGTGAGACACACATGTTTAGTGTGTGTTTGAACTCACCCATGGCATTGCTGTTGAGCAGGAGGACGCCGTGAGCGTTTCTTGATTTCTCCAGACCCATGTAGAAGGGATGGACTCCATAACTGTTCAATTTAAACTACAGATGGAAAGAAAGAGATCAGAGTTTGACACACAATTAAGTGTTAATGAGATATTTTATTTGAAGTTAATATAGTTTTATATTCAGTGGTTAAATTGAGATTGTGTGTGTGTGTGTGTGTGTGTGTGTGTGTGTGTGTGTGTGTGTGTGTGTGTGTGTGTGTGTGTGTGTGTGTGTGTGTATTTTCTTTTTTTGAAAAATAAATAATTAAATGGCACTTTCTGGAGAGTTTTGTGCAAAGAAATGGAGAAATTGAGTTTTACATGAAATGTGGAAAAACTGCAAGGTTAAGAGCATAGCCTATACAACAGGTATTAGGACATTTAGCATTTACATTACTGTCATCACTTGATTACACATTGTAATACCTTGTTATGATATAGTGACCCATACAATGTGCCAAGCATAATGTGCCACATGAAGAGACAGCATACGACAGTAGCAACAGCTGAGAAGATTTGGGTCTGTGGTGACCAGGTCACCTAGATGCACATGCGCGAGCGGTGCGCAATCATGGTCGACTGACAACAAGATTAAGCAGCTAAACACAAATGCGGCCATGTTCCGATTGTTTTCATCTCAGAGGAGTCATGGGAGAAAGTCATGTGGTCAGATGAGACCAAAATAGAACTTTTTGGTCATAATTCCATTAAACGTGTTTGGAGGAAGAAGAATGATGAGTACCATCCCAAGAACACCATCCCTACTGTGAAGCATGGGGGTGGTAGCATCATGCTTTGGGGGTGTTTTTCTGCACATGGGACAGGGCGACTGCACTGTATTAAGGAGAGGATGACCGGGGCCATGTATTGCGAGATTTTGGGGAACAACCTCCTTCCATGAGTTAGAGCATTGAAGATGGGTCGAGGCTGGGTCTTCCAACATGACAATGACCCGAAGCACACAGCCAGGATAACCAAGGAGTGGCTCTGTAAGAAGCATATCAAGGTTCTGGCGTGGCCTAGCCAGTCTCCAGACCTAAACCCAATAGAGAATCTTTGGAGGGAGCTCAAACTCCAGCGACAGGCCAGAAACCTGACTGATCTAGAGAAGATCTGTGTGGAGGAGTGGGCCAAAATCCCTCCTGCAGTGCAAACCTGCTGAAAAACTACAGGAAACGTTTGACCTCTGTAATTGCAAACAAAGGCTACTGTACCAAATATTAACATTGATTTTCTCAGGTGTTCAAATACTTATTTGCAGCTGTATCATACAAATAAATAGTTAAAATCATATATTGTGGTTTCTGGATTTTTTTTTAGATTATGTCTCTCACAGTGGACATGCACCTACGATGACAATTTCAGACCCCTCAATGATTTCCAAGTGGGAGAACTTGCAAAAAAGCAGGGTGTTCAAATACTTTTTTCCTCACTGTATATATATATATATATATATATATATATATATATATATATATATATATATATATATATATATATATATATATATATATATATATTGCATTTTAGCTTAATTTAGCCTCATTAGCATTACTGCAGTCTTGTGTCACATGATGCTTCAGAAATCATTCTAATATGCTAATCAAGAAACATTTCTTATTAATATCAATGCTGAAAATAATTGTGCTCCTTGATATTTTTGTGGTAATTCTGATACTTTTTTTTTCAGGACTCGCCAAACACATGTCATGACCAAATAAAAAAGTATACCAGACATAACTGATAAAGTTAAAATGTAACAAAAACTTAATGGCCCTAAAATAGGCCTCATTTATACTTTCATCAACTATATATACAGTATATGTTTGTTTTTGATGTTTGAGGTGACAGTCACAGTGATTCTGCTCTGATTGGTCAGACTCAACACAAGTGCCAGCTGTAACGTGATGTGATGACTCTTATAAACCATCAGCACTGGCTCTGACACTCACCCCTGGAGGCTGGTCTTTGGCAAACAGGCCGTATGTGTGATAGTTGAGGTCATGATTGTAGCTGGGGTGCTCCGTTTCACCAAAACCATAGACATAGTTTGAGGGGAGGCGTGTGGAGATCTGAAGGAGCTGATCGGAGAATGTGAACCCTGGCACCGCAGAGTCCCATCTGGAGAAAAAGAGATTTAACCCAACATCGAGAACACTGAAACATAACTTTCTTTCATTAAGAAGGCAAACTGTGCTTTTATAGTCTTCTCAGAAAACCCTAAAAGTGCACCATAGTGAAAACTACAGTAACGCTACCACAGGTTTGCCAGAAGAAGCTCTCTGGACTGCATGTTATCAGAGTAACTGAGTTGTATTACTCACATGATTTCTTCTGAGCCCTTTCTGATGACTTGGATCCCGAATGGCTTGTGCTGGATCTGTACCCTGTACAGTCGGTTGTTTTCCTCTGTCTCTGGTGTGGCTGGCAGCTCGAGGGGAACGGGGACCTCATAGCGAGCGTTGGCTGGGTCAAAGATCTAGATCAACAAGGGTTACTTACTTAATTCCTAATTCTTAAAAAAGCTCAGCAAAAAAGCATGGTGCTAGTAATGCCAAGAGAACACATTCCCAAAGCATAACTTAAATGCAATGCAAGTCGCTTAAATGGTATATTTAGTCTTTGTCTTAATCCTAAATTTAGAGAAGTGTACCTTCCAGCGCAGGCTTTTTCCACTCAGGTATGTGATTTCCACACGGAGTTTGCTGATGTCTCGAGATTGAGAGCGCTGGCTTGGGAAATCGGTATTGCGCTCTATATCTACAACAATGCCGCTCGCTGTTTCAACCATGTTGCTGGTGACGTAGCCGTGGTTATGGGCATAATAACACCAGGGCTCGTTGGGAATATCTGAAGGCTATAAATGCATGTAATCATGTTAGCACAGTAACAGGAAACACACACTTCAGATTAAATGGTGTCTTTGAAAACATAGAGTTGATTATTGAATCTCTTCTCTCTCTGACCTCCCAGACGCAGCCGCGGGCTTCACATTTGGTCTGATCAGAACCCGCTTCAGGGTGACAGTCGAAGTGCCTAGAGTTTGGGTATTTGGCCTCCCAGTTGATGGTGTAGTCCTTCCCCAGTTCCAGCTCCAGATTTCTCAGATACATCACCTAGCAGATCAGATATATATCACGCAAAAGACAGCAGGTGTATTCACGCCAGTAGCCTATCCTCTAGATAAAGATGTGAATAAAACCTTGGCTTTTAATGGTAGTATTAGATTGAAGTTTATGTCAATTGATATGCCTGTTGCTTTCGACTTTGATTATTTATTGTTGTGGGGTCTAATGCTAAAGAGTTGATTCTCATGCTAAACATGGCCAACATTTAAAAAAATGAGTTGGACGTATGACAGAGTATTTCTGTGCGAAATACATTCCTTCAGGGTTCAAACAAGTTTCGGAAAGTTTTTTTTCGAGTATGGCCCTGTATGATGTCATAAATACACACACACACACACACAAACCAGAGCGAGAGCAAGAGCAAGAGTGCGGCCATCAACGAGCTTTGTTCGGGTTACGGGAGCCGTCAGCGGCGCTGGCATTGTGTTTTTAGACCATGAAATCAACAATGTCACTAAAGAAGTGTGTTTCTGGTGTGAGGGAAAGATCACCTTGTTCAGCATCACAAATAACCCGGCGTTAAGGGAATAGTGGATGCAGTTTGAGTTTCTGGAGTTCTGCAAGTGTAGCCACGTTTCCATTACAGATTTGCGCAAAACTTTTGCGATAGTTTCTAAAAGTCGGTAAAAAAAATATTGCGAAATGACGGCGTTTCCATTAACTGATGTTATGTGACTAAAACCATTTTTTCCCTCTCTTGATAAATCATTCCAAAAATCATGCTACGTATGTTGTTAGGTTTATGTATATCCCAGCCACCGCACGCCATTATTTTTAATGAGACGTGTGTGTTATCCAAGCACTGATGGCAAGGAAAGCACCTTATGCTTGAGCGGCACACATGAGGTGTTATGATAAATTGTGGCATTTTTTATTCATTGTTTTTTATGAGTTTAATAAAGAACTCGTCTTCTGTCCAAACATACCATCATCTGTAAAGAATGAGACTTTTACATACGGCAGGTTATTGTGACGCATTGCCACATATAGAGACAAGCGAAAAGTTTGAATTTGCATGGTGGTAACTCAAAGGGTTTTTTTTACCACTTCGTTATTTTGGCTTGGAATTTCGTTTGTTGTAAATATAAACTGAATTTAGAAATGCTTTTGAAATGAAAAACTTTGTGTTTAATAAACAAAATATATTTTTGAAATGAAGACAGCGTTTGGAGTGGAGTGCAAAATAATCTGTTCCCTGAGTCCACAGCCTTTGCTGTTATTGAGTGTAGTCAAATAAAAGTAGACAGTTTACTGTTTATAATTACATCTTGCACTTAGCCTATCTGTATGGCTAAAAATGAGTATTGTGAGTTGTTTGCGCTGGAATAAGGAAAAAAAGCCATCAGAAGGTGACGACGACTTCGTCGGACAGAGGGTTAAAGAAAATGTAGCCTATTTAGTTTCATATAGTTAGGCTATGTCTAAATATTATAATCTTTTAATTTCATATGTTGATTATGAAAAGTGAGCAGCAAGAGTAAGGCACATAATCAGATGATTATATGTCTGGAGACATGGATTGAGCATTTCATTAATTTGTGTTTTCTAGAAAGTCTTTCTTTAAAATTTATTTCGTTTTGTATAAATTGTATTTTAATTTTGATCAATGTTTAATCAACTATTTGGCTGTATATTTAAGAAGCAAACCAAGATCGTCGGGAATGGATTGACGTGCTGGCCTGTTTCCTCAGTCTGTGAGCAAGGCTGAAACTAGTGTCTTTCTGTTTTAAATCATTTCTTGAATATATGTCTTAATTACAGTAGGCCTATAGATAGTTATGATATTTGTGGTTGCACCGGGGTCCGTCATTATAAAGTTACGCCACTTTCCTTATTAGGAGAAACTATATGTTGTTTTAACGACATGAGATCTCGTTATTAGACATATTAAAAAATAATATGTAGGCCCTATGTGGGAGCAATGCATGACCGTACCAGGTGACCTGTAAATGCGAAAAAAATATTGCAGTTTTGCGAAAATTTCCTTTTCGAATTGCCTGAAAATGTGGAATATCCTATTTCAACCGAAATCAGTAAAATAGGTCAGTAACAGTTTCATATTGACTTTGGTGGTGAATAGGAAACTCTTTTGTGTCAAAACTATGGTTACCTTCTTGTTGGAATTGTAGTGAAGCTGGGACTCGGACAGAGCGTCAGTGGTGATGCCGTCTGACACGAGCACAGAGGCGGGAGCCGCGCTCACTCCCATCACTGTGATGTTCTCAAACTTCAAGCTGTTCGGATCCGTGTAGCCATTATGAGCAACATGCATTGTCAAGACATCCTGATCCAGCAGAAAAAAATATATATCTGATATTACTACAGATTACTGTAATAGATATTTAAATGTTGCTTTTTGGACATACAATGTAATGCCATCTAAAATCAAACAAACAGAAATGTGCCATTAGGATGACGTACATTAGCCACGGAAAACTGGTACCAAATATAGGAGCCGGATGAAACCGTATCTAAGAAAAAGAGAAACAAATTAACTTTACATCAGTCACACAAGTGTTATCTGTTTTTCTTTTGGGTAGATATAATAACTTAGATTCTATAATATGGCTCAATAATAAGGATGAACTGTAAAATGTGTGTTTACTGTATAAATTGATATCTGTCATGGGGTTAAATTACAGCTGTTCTTGTAAAAATATTTGAATGAAATATAAATACAAGGATCCATTTCTTAACATTCGCTAACTACATTAGTTAACATGAACTAACGATTCGAGATACTTTTAATGCATTCATTAATCTTAGTTAATGTTCATTTCAACATTGACAAGTACATTATTAACAAAAGTTGTATCAGTTAATATTATTTAATGAACCTGAACTAACAGGAACCAACAATGAAAAGTTGTAAAATTTGTAATTAATAGAAAGTCCCTCCAAAATACCTCGAGATTCTCCGTCATCCCAAAAGAGCTCGCCTGACGCAGTCTTGTTGTCATCTAGTGCGACGATCAGTCCCATGGGAAGACGCCGGCTGAGGAAACACAACTTTCATCACACAAATGTACAACTTTTTTAACAGAAACTCAAGGGCAGGCAGAAAACAGACGCAAGTGTACAAAAACACACACTTCAAAATATTTGTCCGTTCTCAGTATCATATTAAACTCACTTTGCAATATTAACCATGCTATAGTGATGCTGGGAATCATGTTACGACTGCTCTGAATGGTTGTCATTCATATTCTATCATAATTCAAAGAGGACTATAATACAATCTCAACAAAACAGCAGACACTTTGTTTTATTGGGCATTAGATGTGTTTAGATGCGACAGACTGGATTTAGTGGCAGTGCATGGGTTAATATGAGCTTTTTAATATATTTTTGGGGAAATCTACAGGTTTCCCATCATTACCGTACCTGTATGTAGTGGTGATGTCTGGTCTCTGTACAGGCAGAATGGCTCCACCTCTCAGGTGTAAACCAAGTTTATCAGCGGGCAAGTTCAAGGAAACTTTGGCTTTGCGATCTGTAATCCTTACCTCCTACAAAACATAACAAAAACTGCATTGTCAATCAATCAATCAATCAATCAATCAATCAATCAATCAATCAATCAATCAATCAATCAATCAATCAATCAATCAATCAATCAATCAATCAATCACAATCAATCTACAGTATGTATGCTGATGTTGTATGTATGTTTTGTGGTGCAAGAGGATGGTCTTACCTTCTCAAAGTCATACCAGATGGCATCTGGGATATAGGCCTCCACAGTTTCAACACCCTGAAAGAAACAAACAGGAAAATCAGCTAAACATAACGACAAACATTATTTTGATGGTTTAATAATGAGCATTATTCATTAAACTAATGGGCAGACCATCATTGGTGTTAAGAAGCAGGCAGAAAGAGAAGCAGCAAACAAACCAAACTAAAGTATGAGCTGAAATGTAAAGATTAAAGAGTGACTTTAACAGTGTGTGTGTGTGTGTGGTTGCGTGTGCGTGTGCGTGTGTTCACTCACAGGATCCAGCACAGGTGTGATGAGTAGATGTGCTCCCCACAGGAACTGCTTGTGCACTGCCCAGGTTTCACTGTCGGAATAGAACCTGCAGAGCGGGAAACACTTCTTACAAAGCAGATAGTGATGTTCCAGGATGATGATCGGTTAATACAGTGTTGTAAACATGCCAAAAACATTATGGTGCACTGTAAATAATGATTAGATTAGATCATTAAAGGGTTAGTTGAAAATTACCCAATGATTTACTCACCCTCAAGTCATCCTAGGTGTATATGACAGAAGAATACAAACGCATATTATATTATAGTAAACATTATTTTATTTTATTTTATTTAACTTTACTTAAAGGGATGGCTCTTCCAAGCTTTATAATGGCAGTGAATGGCTATTTGTGTTTTGAAGTCCATAAAAGTGCATCTATCTTCTGGCAGTAACCCCTGGAGCCGTGTGGATATCTTTTATGATGGATAGATGCTCTTTTATGATGGATAGATGCACTTTTATAATGGATAGATGCACTTTTATGATGGATAGATGCTCTTTTATGATGGATAGGTGCACTTTTATGATGGATAGATGCACTTTTATGATGTATGGATGCACTTTTATAGACTTCAAAACCTGCATTATAAAGCCAGGAAGAGCCAGGATATTTTTTAATATAACTGTATTCGTCTGAAAGGAATCATATACACCTAGGATGACTTGAGGGAGAGTAAATTCATTTTTGGGTGAACTATCCCTTTAAACTATTCAGGGGAGAAAAAAATAAGTTAAAGTAAAAAGTCTGCATTTATTTTATCAAAACAATACAGGTATTTAAAACAGCTGTTTTCTATGTGAATATATAGTAAAGTGTATTATTCCTGAATTTTCAGCATCATTACTCCAGTCTTCTGTGTCACATTTCTAAGGATTATTTGATGAATATAAAGTAAAAAAAAAAAAATAGCATTCATTTGAAATAGAAATCTTTAGTTCCCTTTCAGTCGGTCACGTTCGACGTACGTCGGAACTGACCGACGAATTGGGATCTCAATTCGTCGGTCAGTTCCGACTTACGTCTCCGTTCCCTCCTTCAGGGAACGAGGGTTACATACGTAACCGAGACGTTTTCAATGTCTTTCCTGTCAATTTTGATCAATTTAATGCATCCTTGCTGAAAAAAGTATGATTTTTGAGTCTTAAAGCTGCTGTCCGTAACTTTTTTTGTGTTCAAGATTTACAAAAAAGATATAATGAGAATGTACAACATGAATCCATTTTCCAAACCATGTTGTTGTCTTACCCTGAATCATTACGGTACACTTATAATAAGTGTTTATATTGGGACTATTTCAGACCGGTCAGGTAGGAACCGCTGCGGAGGAGCACAGTACCTGCGTGACGCGCCATAGACATAAACAGAGAGAAGTAGCTCGGACTGCAGCTTTAACGTTGAATGGTAGTGTATTTACCTAAAATAATCGAGTTAATTAAATTCAAAACCTATTGTGTTATTTTGTTTCTAAATTCTACACACACAGATAGCTCATATAGAAATACATGAAGTTCCTAAACACAAAGAAACACTGGAACTGTTCCAGATGCTTCCACACTCACTCATGCATCATGGGACGCGCTACAGTCTCTCCACTGACGTGGGCCCTGTAGAACAGAGTATAGAGGTACGGCAGGAGGCTGTAGCGGATCTTCAGGTAATGCCTGGAGCTGTTCATCAAGAGAGAGTCAGCACCGTATGATGCAGGGTCCTGGTCCTGTTAGAAAGGGACAGAAAACTAGTCAGGAAGAGCAAAGAGTGGATCCTGTGATATGTTCATCATGCTGGAGCCGTGGAATGAATACTCGCAGAATAAAAGCTCAAATCTAAATCATCTAATTTCATCAAGAATATAATTTTCCATTCATCCTCATTTGCCCTCTCAAACTTTCACTCCGGAGGTCAGATTGCTTCTCTCACGCCAATCTCACAATAAGGATTAGAGAAATAATAGAGTTTCAAGAGAGAGGACACGTTTGTAATTCAGTGCACTGCCGCTGGGCCAGATACACATAGCACAGATGTTTAAAGACACTTTGGGTGTTTAAAGAGCCACACATACTTTGAACCCTTGAGCGTTGTGGTTACGGCTGAAGGGGTAAAATGCGCCAACTTGCATCCAACGCCTGCAAAGCTCCTCCGACGAGTTGTCGAAGAACCCACAGATGTCTGCACCGATCTGCAGAAGAATATCATACGATTCAGGAAAAATTACTCTTCATTTGCTCACGTTTCTCCAAAAAAACTAGGCAATTAAATGGAGATTCCAGTGTTTTATATCTGAAAAAGACACCAGCAATCTGACAAATGCCTATATAGAGCTATAGAGTGTGCAATTACAATTCTCTACCAAGACTTGACGAGTTGCCTCATTTGTGTTTATTTTTACATTTTATAAGTAAAAAATCGGATACTTAAAGAGGTCAAAAGAGAGAATCTCCTGAGCTTTGAGACAAAGAAGATATTTTGAACACTATGGTTAAGCGAATAGTTTATGGACCCTATTGACTTCCATAGTAGGAAAAAAAATAAACTATGGAAGTCAATTGTCTGGTTTCCGACATTCTTCAAAATATCTTATTTTGTGTTCAACAGAAAAAAAATAAACTCATACAGGTTTGGAACAACTTGAGGGCGAGTACATGATGACAGAATTTACATTTTTGGGTGAACTATCCCTTTAAGTTGAGAGTTTTGCTGAAGTCTCATTGTTTTTAGATGTTTCTCCTGAGAAAAAGACTCATGTTTTCTTCATAAGAGATATTAACAATGTTCACATCGCGCTCAGATTTGCAAAGTCTGTATTTGTGTCAAGCATCTGAGACAATGATAAATGAATTGGTTGAGTCAGCCAGTCAATGTTAACTTCAATTCAAGTCCAAATGCATTCTTATTCAACTTCTCATTGCATTTCATGGCAACACAATTAAAACCAAATGCTTTTCATGTCTCTCAGTGGGGCTGAGAAAGACTAGTGTCTACCATCAATTACCCATGTTTGGAGCCAAACCACTTACGTAAGGGATTCCAAAGAGGTTGAACTCCAGCATGCCGGGTATCGCCCACTTAATGTCATTCCAGGTGGCGGCATTGTCACCCAACCAATGCCCAGCGTACTTTCCCACTCCAGGGAAAGAAGAGCGGGTGAAAACCATGGAACGGTTCGTCCCAAACACTGCTCTCGATGCCCTGGAAGCAGAAGCAGAATATCAGAGAGGTAAAGGTACCGCTGGCACCACAATAGAATGATATATACAATATAATATAATCAAGGAGGGTATATGAAAGACACAAAGTGAAGTAGGGTGGCCTAGGAAATCATAGAGATGACAAGTACAAAGACAGGAGTTAAGTTGAATGTGAGAGGGGGTATAGAGGAACGAGAGTAGACATACATTAAGACCACCTAGACCATTTATGAAATGATTCACAAACATAATTCAGAAATTGTCATGTGATTGTCATTGATTGTCGTGAGGTCACAAACATGAGCATATTAATATATGACTATCCACTATCCATAATATATGGTAAAAACAGCATTGTTGTGATGTTAATCCGTATTAATCATTCTGACAAGAGTCAAACGCCGCATCAGCCAATCATAATTTGTTTATGATTATTTGCATACAGAGTGTGGAAAAACCAGCACTTACTTCTCCGTGGCCAGGACCATAGAGTAGCCATAGAGACTGTGGACATCATAGTGGTTCCCCCAGTTGTGTTTAGCATCCATACACAAGGTCTTACTGTACATCAGGTTATCAATGATACCTTTAGAGTCCATTGGAAATCAAGAGAAGATGTTTACAGATGTTGAGGAAACGCTAATGTGAATAAATAGCTGTAGATGTATTTCAGACTCACGTGGGGTGAATGGAGGATTGTTGAGTTTGTTATCAGCGCAGCCTTTGATGCTTCCCTTTACGAAATTGGCCACCTCATTCATGTCCTTAGACAAAAAACAAAAACAGCGATTAGTTCAGCACTCCCTAATTCAGGCAGCTATTGTTCTCGAGATTAAAGCAAAAACCTATAGAAATGTTCATTTCATGATGATATCTTTGAAAATCAAACATGGAGATTAAAAACAAGGATTGTAGCTGCTTGCATTGCCAAATGCTAAACATTATTTTATTGCCTTGACTCATTAGATGTTACCTGTTACTCTTTAGATCAGGGGTGTCCAAAGTACGGCCCGGGGATGAATTTCAAACGGCCCACAGCTTGTCTATTAAAATATATTATATGTGGCCCGCCACGGATAATTTACAAATCGTGCAGTTTCACAATGTCAACGCAAGGTGGCAGTACTAGATTTTAGGCCAGGGAAACAGCGCCAAAAGCTGAACGAAACAGCGCTACTTGTGCTCTGCGCAGCCTATTGTCTATGTGCGCAACTCGCGAGCTGTGACTCTGAACAAATGTGTTTATTTGCTGAGTGTCTCGATCGCCTCGATCATGCGCCCACTAAACAGCCAGTGAGAAGGGTTCGAGTTCAGCGCAGAGGTCTCCGGTACGAGCTGCGAATCTCTCTATGATTTGATTTAATTTAAACCCAGTTAAACAGCGCTGACTTAAAGGGGTGGTAAACCACGATTTCACTTTTCTAACTTGAGCTAGTGTGTAATGTTGCTGTTTGAGCATAAACAACATCTTCAAAGTTACAACGTTCAAAGTTTAAAGCAAAGGGAGATATTTGCTTTTAAATAAATCAATTTCTAAGGACTACAGCAAACGGCCGCTAGGGACTACAGACATTCCTCTAGGGTCTCTGACATCACCAGCCCCAATATTTACATAAACCCCTCCTCCGAGAATATGAAATGAGGGGGGGCGAGGCCATTTTGTATCGCCGCGGGGAAGCGTTGTTGTGGTTAGTAGGCTGGAGTGCTGTTGCCAATGCCGACGAAACGCTGTTATTTTCATCCGGAGTGCAGGTCCACTTTCTTCAGCCTTTCTAGGGACGGGGGTGCGTTGCAGTGCGTTTAACATACAACGTCATATGCATGTGTGTAAGAGACATGAGGGGAACACGATCGCATTTGCATCGGATATATGCTGCCCATCATAAATCAAAGCACGAGACAGACAGGGGTAGGAGGAGAAGATCGGAAAATGTGACATAATGGACAATATTCATCTGTATTTGCAATACATGAGCGGTTCAGCTGCACGAGACTGGCGGGCACGCGCGGCTACCGCGGCACATCTCGCGGAGGAAAGCTTCCACAATCTTCGCGAGTACGGGCTACAACCGGAGCTCATTGCGTATTTTTGAGGGACTGGCTTCACAGAACCCGGAAACCATCAGACCGTTTTTACAAGGAGGGACAGAGCAGTGTAGAATAAAGAACACAATCAAGCCTTCGAAAGAATGTGCTTTACCACCCCTTTAATCAACAACACTAACGTGCAAATCAGGAGAAACACTAAGCCGATTTATTTAAAATACTTTTCAAACAACAATTCACCAACATTTATCATGGATTTACTGTGGTAACACTACCTTTAAGTGTGGTAATTTGTTAGAAATGTAGGTTACTATCTAACTTTATTTAATTTGTAATGTAGACATGTATTAAATTAGTAATAAAGGCCAAATTGCAGATTATTTTTGTCATAAACTTGCAGTTTTGTGCATTTGTATTTATATGTTTATAGACTAAATACCATAAAGCCATTCTAGATATAGAATCTTTTTTACTTTTTGTGTGCACTGCAAAAAATGTGTCATTTAGTATTTTTGTCTTGTTTCTAGTATAAATATATCTAAAAATTCTTAAATCAAGATGCATTTACTAGATACATTTAATGAGATTAGATAGTTTTTCTTATTTTCTGGAAAATAAAATGAAAATGAAGTGAGTTTTTGGTTAAAACAAGCAAATATATCTGCCAATGGGGTAAGAAAAATTATGTTTCTGTTTGGAATCTTGTTTCTTGTTTCAGTCCCAAACAAACAAGATTATTTTTCTAATCCATTGACAGATAATTATATATATATATATATATATATATATATATATATATATATATATATATATATATATATATATATATATATATATATATATATATATATATATATATATATATATATATATATATAATAGAAAAGGGGCCGGCCCCCGGGTATGTCCACAACATCGAATCTGGCCCCCTTTTAAAAAAGTTTGGACACCCCTGCTTTAGATGAACAAACTTATTTAAGTTAACTTTAATTTGAGATAATTAGTGGATTTAACTTAAAAACTTAAACTTATTTTTTGAAGTGGGGAGGCGTTAAAGTCAAAATTCGTAACCATTTTACTTTCATAATGAGATGCATTTCTGAATTGGAATATTCAGTGAGACAAATTGTAGAGTAGAACTTGACTTTATCAATCAGGAATTGATTGATTGATTGATTGGATGGCGTAAAATGTTTTTTCTTCGACACTGTCGCCATCTGCTGCTAACATCTTGATGCCAGATACCACAGCACACCTTCAGGGGTCTAGTGGGGTCCATGCCTCGACGGGTCATGGGGACCAACACAATATTAGGTCATAATGTTAAGCCTGATCAGTGTATATGTTATTGATTTGGAGACTCTGTAGGAAGTTGGAGATCGGAATCAGAACATCATGACCTTTCGTGACATTTCCACCAAATTGTAATATGATCAGGTTCAATATTTGGTGACGGGTAATGATCTCTGCAGGTTACTTACAATCCAGAGAGCATCATGCTTGACTTCTTTGTGGAAACGTGAAATTTCATCAACCCACCAATCAATGCAAGACTGGTTAGTGTAGTCAGGAAACAGGGTTTCCCCTGGCCAGACCTGTGACACGTGAGAGAGGGAAGGAGAATCTGCTCAACTGTCATGAAAATAATGTCTTGAATGAATGAGTGGCCAATAACAATTATTAATACCGAACATCATGGAAATCATTCAAATCCAGTTTTCAATCCCAAACCCTACTAAGGATTAGCCAATCAGGATTATGTTTGGAGGATCGTACCTCTCCCAGTAGAGGTGTTACCCCGTCCGCTTCAGTGACCCAAGCTTTAGCTGCATGACCCCTGTCAAGAGCTTCATAAGGTCCATTTATCTTTCGACTGGTGGACACGGCAGGATCCTACCAGGAAGAAAATGACTTGAGGTGTTCAACTGTCCAAATCTCAGAACTAACGTGCCAACCTATAAAACTCTGCAGCTCAGCATAAATGAAAACACAATAGCAATGGCTCACCAATATGATGATGTATTTCTGTCCTCTATCATGCATGTAGTCAGCAAACTGAGGCAGCGCCGCAAATTTCACTGTATCATAGGTGAAGATCTTTTTGTCCTCCATGTAGTCAATATCAGTGTACTGGACGTCCTGGAACATGAAATAATATAGGTTCAGCTGTGAGTCTCGGTAAAATCTACATCAAATCAGTTTCCTTCTCTCACTGAATTTCCTGTTTCACTTCAATGTCTAATTATGGAAGTTACACTCTTAAACATAAAGATTCTTTATGGACAGTGATGGTTCCGTGAAGACTCAATGGAATTTTTCCATCGCACAAACGTTTCTTTATAGAGGAAAAGGTACTTTAGATTATTAAAAAGTTCTTTACACTAAGAAATGAATGGTTCTCTTAAGAACTATTTACTGAAATATTCTTTGGGGAACCCGAAATTGTTTTTCTATGGCATAGCAGCGAAAACCCGCTTTTGGTTTGCATTGATACAATATTTTAAATTGTTCTCTGATATCTACATAGAAGGTATGTGGCTTAGGTAAGGGCAACAATTCTCCAGATACACTTTTACATGTCCATTTACAACCCTAGGATTTGTCCCTAGAATGAAATGGCCTGTTATTACCTTATTTGGAAGGGTCATGAATAATAATGTTGAGCTCAGCTCTGATTGGCTGTTTAACAGCAAGGCTCATTTCAGTAGCTCACATAAGTGCAGTTATGCAGCAAACACAATCGCAAATAGTCGAGAGATCCATGCTTGTTCAGTTCATCGCTGAGAAGGTTTGATGTCAGATTTTGTCACACAAACAGCACAAGCGAGAGAGAGAGAGAGAGAGAGAGAGAGAGAGAGAGAGCTTGCGTGCACATGGTTGCCAGATTGCAATGTTTAAGTACAACTCCAGATTGAATATGTGTTCTTTTAACAGAAAAGCTCTGATTGGGGGATTTAAATGATTTCAGTCTGGCAACCACAAGCATGAATGCTTGAACGCTCCACTTCTTCCCCACCCCAAGGTTGTGGCTTTGAAGGACTGGGTGGAATCAAGTTTTGCAGAAGAAAGCGCGGAGCCTCCTTCTGTTCCTGGCACTTACATACGGAAGGCCAGCCTGTCGATTTCTCTCCACGACTTTCTTGACCTCGTCCAGGCTGCCGTAGTCCCAGCGAGAGAGCTGGAAGCCCAGAGACCAGTACGGCGGGATGAAAGGCCTGCCGATCAGCTGGAGAGACATAAAGCAATGTTAAAGATGCTGAACGTCACAGCCTGACTCCCTCAGGCTCATCTGGAAGCTTCATCTGGGCCTGTTTCACTTCAACTCTCCTCATGAGCTAATGTCAATTAGCATTGATGAAGTTTTGGTAAGAAGTTCACGGCGTGGTCCAGATCAGGGTTTATTTTGCAATAATGACTGTCTGACTGCTTATTACTGTTAAATAGATACAAAAATGGAGCAGTGCTATTTTACTATCATTGGTATATTATTTATTAATAGTTATTAATATTTCAAATACATTTTTTAATTATGTTTTCAGATTTCTTTTTAATTTTAAAGTTTTAGTCATTTTGTTGTGTGGGTTTGTCAAGTTTTTATGTCTACTAGTTCTTATACATTTTTATTTAAATTTTAGTTTGTTATCTCAATACTCCAAACCCTTCCTCTCTGTTAGTGATGCACAGACTTTGGTCTACTCCTTCATTATGTCCCGTCTAGATTACTGCAACTCACTCTTCCTTGGTCTCTCCTCTAAATTCCTTCAAAGATTGCAATACATTCAAAACTCTGCAGCCAGGCTCCTCACCTATACCAAACGATCGGCACACATCACCCCCATTCTCCATCAACTCCATTGGCTACCAGTTCAGTCCCGGATTAAATACAAAGTACTACTACTCACTTTCAAAGCCCTCCACAACATTGCTCCCCCCTACATCTGCGACCTCTTGACCCATTACACTCCCTCCCGCTCACTCAGATCCTCTGACCAAAACCTCCTAGTCATCCCCCGACCAGACTCTCCACCCTGGGTGGCAGGTCCTTCAGCGCCTTGGCCCCCAAATTCTGGAACTCCCTCCCCCAACCTCTTCGTGACTGTTCATCTCTTCCCTTCTTCAAAGCACATCTCAAGACCTTTTTGTTTAATGATCACTTCTCCTCTACACCCAACACATAGCTCCATACACAACTTGTTTTGTTGTATTGTTATTGTTATTATTTTGTTTGTCTGTTTGTTGTTATGCTTCCTTCTACTATATTAAGCGACCTTGGGTTTGAGAAAGGCGCTATATAAAATAAACGTATTATTATTATTATTATTATTATTATTATTATTATTATTATTATTATAGAAAGAAAAAGAGAAATTATGATTAGTCAACTAGCCAAAATAATTGTATTTTTTAATGGTTTTAGTTTTAAGTTTCTATTTGAGAAAATGTATAAGAAATAAAAATCTTCATGTATGCAGTTTAGCCAGAGTTGCGTAATAAATGATAATATTTTATATGATTTTAATTCATAATAGTTGTATTATATTTGTAATTAATAACATCAACTTTAGTGGATATTATACAAAAACATTTGACCACAGAAGGCCACAAATGACCAGAATCAGAATAAAGCATTTCAGAAATTTTTGGGGATGTAAATTTAATAGAAAATAAACAAATTATAAATGTTTATAATATAATATTTTTAGCGGTCAATATAAAATATACATATTTTACTGCAGAATACTATGGCTGACCAATAAGTACCAAGTATTTTTGTATAATAAATTCTAGTATTTTGTTAAAAATATGTAAAATATGTACCAAAACATACAAATGTGAAATAATACAATCTGTAAAATGAATTAATATACAAGTTATCAATTTGATAATTTTATTATTATTATTTGTATGAGCTTTTTGCTTTTAATCCATTTAGAAAGCGGAGAAATGAACCTATTCGTTATTGCCACATGTATTGTCCATCATCCATTGTCTCTAATATGAAAAAGCATTTCCAAGTGTTCACAATTTCACCCAAAAGAGTCACTGGTGTTTCTATTTCCGCTCACCTGTGTGAACTCGTCCACCACTGCCTCTGGTGTCTCTCCAAGCAAGATGTAGAAGTCCAAAACCCCTCCAATAGTCCGGAAGGTTACGGCCGGAGCGGGCTGGATTGTCACCTCTGCACACAGAGAAGAACAGACAGACATAAACTACTGAAACTCCTCTCATTTGATAACCAAACACACAAGCACATCACAATGCACTATAGATGCTGTGCACAGACATCATAAATCATGTTATTAAAGACGTTATTAAAGCCATCACAATGACACAATAAAACTAGTCAAGAGAGGGTCTGTTTACCCATAGCATTGCTGTTCATGAGGAAAACACCCATGGATTGGCCGCTGGCGTCTTCCAGACATGTAAAATAGGGGAAGTGGCCATACAGGTTATGTGAGCCCTGTGGTAGGAAAAGACAATGAGGTTTGTAATGGAAAATGTATCATTTTTATATAAAGATTGCTTGGCCGCACTTGTCAATATAACAAAAGAGAATGAGAAATGGGGCTGTTGAGCTCCAAAGCAACAAGAAATTCACCATAAGAGTATTATAAAAGTTGTCCATTCAACTCATGCACTGTATTTTATGTCTTCTGACATCATGCAATAATGTTAAGTTGTTATTTACTGCAAACGTTGAAATCCACCCTAGATCTCCATGGAAAAATAGTGCTAAGTAGTGAGTTTTTCTAAATGATTCATTCATGAATCAGACTGATCCAGTTCTTGAGTTCGACTCACTGACTCAATGATCCGGTTGACTTTAATTTCAGTCAAATGACTTCGGAAGATTTGCAATCCTTTTTTAAGCTTGAAATCCTTAGTCCTTCAGAGTGGCCAGGAGATTCTTCAAAAACTTACCTAAAGCTTTGTATTTCACTGAAGAAACTGAGGTCACACTGGTGGTGAAAATGTTTGTGCAAAGGATCTGAACGTTATGACTCACGCCGTTGGGAAAAGCATCTCTTGTGAAGATCGGCCAGGTCCTCCAGTTGGTGTCATGGCGGAAGGTCTGATGGACGTGCTCTCCAAGCCCATAGATATTGTGAGAGGGGAGTTTAGCCGAAAGTTGAAGGTACTGATCAGCAAAAACCAGCGGCCCAATGGTTGTATCAAACCTGACCGAGCAAGAGAGGAAGAGATGTTGTAGAGAGGAAGTTTACTCACAGTTCAGTTTGTGGGTGAATGTCATGAAACCTGTCGAGAACATATCCACCGATCAAAGATTCACCCTTCAAAGCAGGTCAATTTTGTAAATGACCATTTTTAAATGGTAATATGGTTTTAAACATTTACATAGATGTCTTTGTTAAAACAATAATGTTGATCATTATATTAACATAATTTTGTGTGACAAGGCACCAAAAAACCTTTTAGAAAATTGGGCTGTGGATTTCTAGTTCCCAGCATGCTTTGCAAAGGACTGGATAAGGAGAATAAATGTTGAAATAAATAAATGTTTGCAGTGAAGAGAAAAATACATGTTTAAAGCTGTTTGACAAAGAGTTTCTGTTGGTTGTGCTGAAGAGTAAACTACATCTACACTATGAGCAATGTTTGTGCTAATGCCAATGCCAAGTAGTATCTTACTGCAAGCCTCTAATAAAATGATTCTGTGCTGCATTGTTAGCAAGGCACTAAACTCACAAAGAGTCAACATATGACCTGTGTGTGAAAAGGAAGAGAAAAGAGGAAAAGCTCCCCACTCACAGGAGTTTTTCGGGAGATGTTCTCCAAACTTTTAGGCCAAAGGGCTTCTGGACCAGCTCCAGTCTGTATTTTAGGGGTCCGTTGGGAGGGGTGGAAGGCGCTTGCACATGCTCGTGAGGAACCTCAAACCTGGCTTGCTTTGTATCAGTGATCTGGTCGACAAAGTGAATATAGCACGCCATTATAGAGGTGTTTATACTGACACATGCCTCTACTATTTGTGTCGGTTTTTAAAAACAGACCTTAAATCGGAGACGGGTTTCTGTCTGCATTTCAGCGTAGAAGGTCAACTCTTTAATGTCAGCTCCAAATAGAGATGGAGCATCCATTCTTGTCAGCTTGGCCTCAATATCTACAGCAAAACAAATATTTGCCATGAGGTCTTGGTGATTTGTTTGCTCTACTTGCTACATGGTCAAACACAAACTTTTCAAAGTTCAATGGAAAGTAGATGGTTTGTACAACATCTGAACTCACGTGTGCTGTCAGGCTTGCTTTCGCTGACCACACTATAGCCGTGGCTTTTGGAAAAGAAGCACCAGGGGACGTTAGCCTCACTCACAGGGCTCCAACAGCAAGCTCTTTCCAAACACTTTTGCTGTAAGGATGCACAGTAAGATTTAGCAAGGCATGCTGGGAGTTTGTATGGAATGTAGGCCATATCCACTGCAGTTTACCTCGGAAGCGTTGGGATCTGGGAAACAGTCCACTCTCTCGCCATGTGGAATGTTGGGACATTCTGGAGCAATGTCTTGACCTGTGGATCGAGAGACTTTAGTAGATCAAAGACTCACATTTCTTGCAGTCTTTGACGAGGCGGCTGCTGTTTTTTGTCATTAATTATCTATTCCTCAAGAGTTGCTGTCCCACAGGACAATATGTTTGCCCTCAGTCCACAACTTCTTTTTTTGAGGTAATAATTTGTGTCTACTCTCTCTGTGAAACATTAGACAGGTCGTTCCTACTATGGGCTAGTGGATAAAATAATGAACTCCCAATCTTGTAAAGATTAAAATCAAATTAGTTATGGTTGTCCACATCTGTTCTGATCCCGAAAAGCTGTTTGTAGAAGCAGTAATACGATCACTACCACGATGAAGATGTCGATGCGCACAAGGAACCAGGTGAGGATGACTTACCATATGGAGCTGGACATGCTGAAGATCTACAACATCATGAACAGGATGGTTCAAACTTCCTTTTTGGTGCCTTGAACCACCGTCTTGAACTTATTATTGAACAGCTCATTGTTCCAGCAGGAATCAGGCGATCTAAGCTATGGACACCATCACATCATCCTGAAAGGAATATAATGGGTCTTTCCAGGTAACTAAAAAGCTTCATGCCAACTAAATAAGTCAGTTCTTCTCTCCCAGAAAGCGGTAGTTGATGTACGGTGGTATACTTTCAGTGAAGCTGGCCATTTAAAACACCCCTTCCTGGCATGGCCGGGTGTCGCTTGCAGGGACGTGCACAGGAATTTTGAGGGGCAGTTTGTTCTGACCTAAAAAAAGGGCACTCCCTACCAACCCTACTTCCATCATTCATTCTTCTTGCTAAAACGAACTGTGAGAAATTAACTATCAGCAGACATGTAGCTTAGTTTGCCTAATGCCTACCAAAAAATAGTAGCCTAGGCTGCTTGTCTGCAAGCTGTCTGTCTGATTTTTTAGGTTAAATGTGGCAAACTCATCCTGGATTTATGAAGATTTTAATTCATTTCATAAAACTTCCGTTTGATCATCCGTTTGTTATACCTTTCCGACAACGGTAAGTCGTCTCACCCGACAACCGCGACAATCTCCTTCTAGTGCCGCTCATGCAGGCTCAGCTCAGGTCGCGTACAGCGCTGCAGCCACGGAAACAGAGTTTGCCCTTCCCCACTACTGACTTTCACTTTCGGACGGGTGCCCGAATATGGAAGTGAAGGAGGCTTTGCGATTTTTATTTATTTATTTATTTTTTATCTAGGCCTACGTGAAATTCAGCATCCATTGTACGATTTTTGTATTTATTTTTTTCCACCTCGGAAGGGCAACGTGAGTCGAGAAGGGCATATGGGCATTTGCCCGGGCAAACTTAGCAACCCCCCTGTGCACATCCCTGGCCATCAGTGTCAAATGTTCATACAAACACTTCTTTAATAGAATAAAAGGAACAATAACTATTACTACTACTAATAAAAATATACTACAGATTAACATGCATATTTGTTCATGTATTTTATTGTCAAAAATAATAATATAAATACATTCATAAGAATTAATAACTTTAGCTGCTATAATGACATAATTGTTGTTGTTGTTTTGTCGCAATATTGTCATGATAATTAAGAGACAAACTCAGATTTACTTTAGTGCACGTACTGTATCAGATCATTCTTCTGACGAGTCATTACAGTGTCTCAGGTGAGCTACAATTCATGTTAAAATAACAATTATGATGTGAAACGTGGAATAATGATCTTACCTGAAGCACTCAAAGCTACGAGAAGACAGAGAGACAGATAGACAGTCCAGACCGCCATTGTTTCTCAAAGAACACTGAACTCTGCATAGAGTTTACAACAGAATTACACATAAATAATTATTACAAAAGTGTACATGGTTCAATTGTGTATTTTTGTGACACGAACCAGTCCAGTAGATCAATGTCAATGTCTGGAGGTTGCGTTGTGGAGCCCTGGTTAATCTTTTTATATATTGGAGGGGAGTTTGTTTATCAGCAGGTATCCAGCACCTGCTCATGTTCTCACTTCCTGTACAAACAATGTTTTTATATAGTTTGTACTTGACCCATTTCTTCTGTAATAAAACGATTTTTGTGATGCGAATTAATGCTGTTATGTGTGTGTCCTTGGCATTTATACAGAATAGATGCATAGTACACGTTTTATGTATGTGTACATTTCTCACACTCTTAATAAATCTTCATCCCAAATCCTGCTGGAGAACATGATCATCAGGTTTTACACAAACTTCTGGAGTTCAAGCCTTTTGAGTGGCTTTGTAAGGAAAGTGGGAAAACCCATATGAATTCTGAGATTCATGTTAATTTTTGCATTTTATTTTTCAGTCAGTAATATATGGGTGATTCTTCAATTAGGGGAACTTTTATGTCCCCAGGTTATACATTCATGTTAAAAATACTATATTTTAAAATAAATAGTTTAGTTATTTCAAATAATGTTTATTGCACCACCAAAAAATTGTATACACTAAAATCAGTTTGATTTACATGTTTAAAAATGTTTTCATCACTAATATTTGGCTACTCAGGCCTTGTCCCCAACCCAGACTTTAAAACTTATCTGCTCTGAAAATGTGATAAAATGTTATCAGTTCATTAAAAAAATCACAATATATGTTTAAACAGTAACTTAAAAAGGCACTTGATGCATAATTCTGGTTCATATCTGTGCAATTTGTGAATATTTTTAACAATTTAGTATTGTCCACAACAATACTGTCATTACCGTGACAGTCTATGATTATAGCAAGGATTTTTTTGAGGGTGAGACTTGTTTATGCCGTAACCATGGAAATGAAGACTAGCAGGGGAGCACATGTCAGCCATGGAAGAACAGTGACATTTGATGTCTGAAAAAGTAAGTAATTTAATCATGAATTCCTTCTGATCATGGAGTAGACTTATTCAGCGTCATTACCATAAATGCTGTAGCAGCAATATTTTAATATATATATATATATATATATATATATATATATATATATATATATATATATATATATATTCACATGATTTATGTGTATTTAAAGTTCTTTTTGTACTAGCTGTTGAGTGATGTTAGCTAATCCATGACCTAGCATCTTTTTTCCTGATTTTTTTTAAAAATGTCATTACCGCAACACGTCATTACCAACACACAACTTGTTGTGATGGTAATGACAAGTGATGGTTGTAATGACATGTTCTGTGTCACTATCTATATCATATTATGTGTTTATAAACTAAGTTAAAGAAGCATAATAGTGTGATTTTACAATGAAACTTAAGTGAGATGCCTTACTTCCTAAAACTATTTTTTAACCAGAATGGCTCCCAAGAAATCAACTGAAAGGTCTAGAGATTATAGAAAAAAATTGAAGGAAGATCCTGTAAAATATCAGCAGTACATTGACAGAGAAAAGGAAAGATACAAAAGAAGAAAAGAAACAGGAAAGCTTAAAATAATCTCACAACTTTCAAAACGGGAGCAAAGACAGAAACGCAAACAATGGAGAGTTAACCAAAACAATAAAAAATTCTAAATAAAACCTAATTTAATAACAAGGACAATTCTTTATGAAATTAAATTAGCTTATTTTAATACCATGAGCAAGATCCTAAGCAAAAACATTGGGTCACCACAATACTCTCACATGACACACAATGGCATGGCTGGAGTTAATCTTCAGGACACTTTGCTCATTGAGTGACTACACTATGCCTGTCATTTAAACTAGGGCCCAGTATCTCTTTCTCTCCACATCCCATCCATCTCCCTTTATCATCTCTAATTCACATTTTGAATGTTCAAATACATGTTTGAAAGCAAACACATTTCATTATGCATTGTTAGTTTTAACCCAATGCAACCCAAACATATAATATTTCACCTAATGGTAATAGTCATAGTTATGAAATGTTTATGAAGGATATGTTTATGCTGTTTTATCCCATTGTGACAATTGATTCTCTAGAAAATATTGTATGGTTTCTTCATGATTGAAATAAACATGTTCAAGTTGATGGTTGTGTCATATTTATATATATATCTCCTCACATCTGTCCATTTCTTTCAACAACACTCACCAGAAGTCATTATTTAAGCCTTTAAATTTGCTTTATGTATCAGTGCACATTTCATTTATGTCATTACCAAAACATTATGTCATTACCAGAACAGTATGTCATTACCGCCACGTTGCTTAATTTACAGCAAACATATATTTAAAACTGTTTTATGTTCAATCTTCAGGTGCTACATGAAAAGCCTAATGAAATACTCATCCACCTATTAAAAGAAAAAACATCTAAAATGAATTTTCCAGAAATTAAACAAAAGTGTGCTTTGATGAACACAGAAAAACAAATTTTGATGGTAAGAACAAGAAAATATATGTAATTCGCTGAATGGAAACATTTAGTTTTTTATACGTATTGTTGAAGGTTAACAATGTTTGCAAGATAAATGAGTTTAAATTATCTCCTTGATACATTCTTTGCATTATGATACTTTTTGATGTTGTGATGGTAATGACGTTTTGCAGTGCCAGTTGGCAAATAGATATAAAATACTCAAATTATATTTAAGCTCAATCATGGCCATTATTATATCTTTACATCAAAGCATGTGAACATTGTCTTGACATAATTCTAACAAAATTCAACCAAATTTCATTCATCAAAATGTAAGATGGCAAAATAGCCCCCAATTGAAGAATCACCCATATGCAGGGGCATAGCCACGGGGTGCAGCTTGGCCTACCCTGCTGTGCAAGCATTTTGACAGCCTTATCATTTGACTTTTTTCCATTCAAATATAAAAATGGCACTGGCACAAAGCACATGTACACAATTTTACATTTGCAAATTGTTACTCTGCCAACAGTTTGATCTCACGGTGATCTAAAAGAGTAACCTCACAGCGCACTCACTCACTGTGCGCTCAAACTATGGCCACAATGTGAGATCACCCAGCTAGAAATTTTATTGGACGTGGACTCAAATTTTGGTTGAAAAATAAAAATGGTTTGATGTTTAAAGTACATTTGTTTGACTCCAAAGACAGCAATACCAGCTTCACTTATTACAAACCAGATTGACTTTATTTCTGTCATACGTCTACAGAAGTTCTTATTGAGATTAACAGAGGTTTAGATGTTGATGATTTACTAAAAAATATAATTTTGGGTTATTTTGGTATTATTCTGTGTTTTCTTTAGTTGGGCTAGTTTTTCTCTGGCTGCCGTAACTGGTTGTTATGGCAAGAACAGCAAGAAAACATGTGATTAGAGGATGTCAGCTACTTGATGATGACCATGAACATTTTGTACTACTGCTTCACTTAGACACACTCAAACATCAAGAATCAGCGTATATGAATCTCAACAATGGTGACATGCTTTGTGCCGCAATGCAGTCTGGGAGCCACTGATGAGTTTTGTACGATGCACCCAGAATGCACTGCGGCATGAAGCACATCACCGTTATTGACATTCACACGCCGATTCTTGAGGTTTGTGTTTGTCTCTGTAATGGGGTTTAAAACTGTATTATTTGAAACACTTATTGTGCAGTTTTTTTATATAGAATCCTCCAGATGTTCTGATGAAAGCACTGCTGGATATCATGCTGTAAAACCCCAGGATTCTTATGATCATGTAAAATTGATACCCGAGATTAGACCCTGGATGAAATCTGACTTTTTTTAATTCTTTATTTATAAGTAGCCAACATACATGATCACATTTTCTCTTGCTGTTCTTGCCATAACAGTTACAGCAACCAGAGAAAAACAAAGATTAAAAAGTCAAGGCCAAAGAGCCCGACTAAAGCAAACACCGATCACCATAATGGTGACCTAAAACAAACCATTACCTTTAAACAAACTTCAACATCTAAACCTCTTTTAAGAGGTTCAGTCCTGTGTCAGCTGGGAAACTTCCCACTAAAACTTTATAAGAATATTTGGAGATAATGTTCTATAAATCTTATCACTAAACATGTTTGGAATGTTTTTAGAGAGTGTTATCCTACTTTTTAGGAGAACATTCTGGAAACAAAAATAAAACTAGCTACTGAAAACATTACAAGAACATAATAATCTCAAAACATTCTTAGAACAATAATATTTCTACCTCATATTGTGCCCATCGTTTGAGAACACAGTGTGTGCTGTGCGGTTACACTTTCAGCTCACTGTGACCTCACATTGCTCACATTAGCCGCATTTCTTCTGTTGGTCCAGTGCGAACCAGGGCTTCAAAGGGCCGGGCTGGCCTAATAGCCCTGTAGCACCGAGTCCACTGAGTTGGGGAAAAAAAAGTATTTTCACAAATGTGACTATTGTGTAAACAGCATGTGAGAAAGACACGAGCGGTCACTGGAATCAACATTACCTTGAATATATCAGAGTCACCTTGAATGAATGGAGGATTGTTGCTGTCAACATAAGTAAATCATTCACATTCACATAATCTAAAGTGTCAAATTTTCATCACACCAAACGTGTTTCATATAATTTACAGATCTGCTTTATAAATTATGTTTGCAGAATACAAGATCCAGGGGGCGTGGTTGGATCCAGATCCAACTCCTCCCACTTTATATGCCGGGCTTCATCAGGTGAACCAGCATGTTTGTGAAGTTGCAGCCGTGGTCGATGGTTGACGGTGGTATGTCGGCTGAGGAAGAAGGGGGGAACTTATTTAAATTATTAGTAAAGATGCCCACCCAGACTTCTGCAGCGAGTTCTGCCAAATCTGTGCTGGCCTTATTTGAGCGTTGTGTGTATGATGTAATGCCCTGGTAGATTTGGAAGTGTGAAAGGATGAATGAGTAGTTTATTGTTTGTCTTGTTTTTGTTTTTCCCCTTATGTTTCGTGCTAAATTTCCCTACTGTATTCAGTGTCTGTTTTACCTTGTGTGTTAATTTTTTTTTGTGTTCTATTTCATTGTGCTGTTAATGCATTTTGCATGCATGTATGTGAGTGAGATGTTCTTATTATATTATATAAATTAAGTCAGATGCCCATGTGAAGTAATTTATGTATAAAGTTACAGAGGACAACCTGACTGCTGCAGGACTTTAGTCACAAACATTTTTATAATAATATGCATAATCAGTGGTGGAAAAAGCACACATTAT
The DNA here is from genome assembly GCA_023566225.1 of Romanogobio albipinnatus. Taxonomy (NCBI): domain Eukaryota; kingdom Metazoa; phylum Chordata; class Actinopteri; order Cypriniformes; family Gobionidae; genus Romanogobio; species Romanogobio albipinnatus. The sequence continues at coordinate 4,602,390 of CM042262.1, read as the reverse complement.
ATAGAAACTGTGTCTATTCCTCGTTTAGTGAGGTCAAACATTAAATCTACTGTAGGATCTAGGAAAAATCTAACTGTGATTAAACCAGAAAATCTCAATATTAGTGAACAAAAACTATTTCTAAAACTAGGTCTTCTAAACATTAGATCGCTCACATCTAAGGCGGTTATTGTAAATTAAATGGTCACAGATAATAGTTTCGATGTACTTTGCCTTACTGAAACCTGGCTTAAGCCAAATGATTATTTCGGTCTAAATGAGTCTACTCCGCCAGGATACTGTTATAAGCATGAGCCCCGTCTGATTGGTCGTGGCGGCGGTGTTGCAACAATCTATAGAGATATTCTTAATGTTACTCAGAAAACAGGTCACAGGTTTAATTTGTTTAATTCGTTTGAAGTACTAGTGCTAAATGTTACGCTCTTAGATGCAAGAAAGAAATCCCTAACCCTACCCTTAAACTTACCCACACCACCACACATGTCCCTAACCCTACCCTTAAACTTACCCATACCACCACACCTGTCCCTAACCCCACCCTTAAACTTACCCATACCACCACACCTGTCCCTAACTTTACCCTTAAACTTACCCACACCACCACACCTGTCCCTAACCCTACCCTTAAACTTACCCACACCACCACACCTGTCCCTAACCCTACCCTTAAACTTACCCATACCACCACACCTGTCCTTAACTTTACCCTTAAACTTACCCATACCACCACACCTGTCCTTAACCCTACCCTTAAACTTACCCATACCACCACACCTGTCCCTAACCCCACCCTTAAACTTACCCATACCACCACACCTGTCCCTAACCCCACCCTTAAACTTACCCATACCACCACACCTGTCCCTAACTTTACCCTTAAACTTACCCATACCACCACACCTGTCCCTAACTTTACCCTTAAACTTACCCATACCACCACACATGTCCCTAACCCTACCCTTAAACTTACCCATACCACCACACCTGTCCCTAACCCCACCCTTAAACTTACCCATACCACCACACCTGTCCCTAACTTTACCCTTAAACTTACCCATACCACCACACCTGTCCCTAACTTTACCCTTAAACTTACCCATACCACCACACCTGTCCTTAACCCTACTCTTAAACTTACCCATACCACCACACCTGTCTTTAACCCTACCCTTTAACTTACCCATACCACCACACCTGTCCTTAACCCTACCCTTTAAATTACCCACACCACCACACCTGTCCCTAATTCTACCCTTAAACTTACCAATACCACCACACCTGTCCCTAACTTTACCCATAAACATACCCATACCACCACACCTGTTCATAACCCTACCATTTAACTTACCCACACCACCACACCTGTCCCTAACCCTACCCTTAAACTTACCCATACCACCACACCTGTCCCTAACCCTACCCTTAAACTTACCCATACCACCACACCTGTCCCTAACTCTACCCTTAAACTTACACATACCACCACACCTGTCCCTAACTTTACCCTTAAACTTACCCATACCACCACACCTTTCCCTAACCCTACCCTTAAACTTACCCATACCACCACACCTGTCCCTAACTTTACCCTTAAACCTACCCATACCACCACACCTGTCCCTAACTTTACCCTTAAACCTACCCATACCACCATACCTGTCCCTAACCCTACCCTTAAACTTACCCACACCACCACACCTGTCCCCAACTTTACCCTTAAACCTACCCATACCACCACACCTGTCCCTAACTTTACCCTTAAACCTACCCATACCACCACACCTGTCCCTAACTTTACCCTTAAACCTACCCATACCACCACACCTGTCCCTAACCCTACCCTTAAACTTACCCACACCACCACACCTGTCCCCAACTTTACCCTTAAACCTACCCATACCACCACACCTGTCCCTAACTTTACCCTTAAACCTACCCATACCACCACACCTGTCCCTAACTTTACCCTTAAACCTACCCATACCACCACACCTGTCCCTAACTTTACCCTTAAACCTACCCATACCACCATACCTGTCCCTAACCCTACCCTTAAACTTACCCACACCACCACACCTGTCCCCAACTTTACCCTTAAAAAATCAAATCAAATCACTTTATTTGTCACTCTACATATACACAAGTGCAACAGCAGGTGAAATTCTTAGGTGCAGTTCCGAGCAACATAGCAGTCACGACATGACATGTACAACATTTAAAGCAGCATCAGATTACACATCTGATGCGCACACAATTACTCACAGCACAGTAAACTCTACAATAAACAATAAATAATTTACACAATGTGAGTTTAGTTCTCACAGCTTTAAACAATATACACATACTTATAATATACATATACTTTAAACAATATACACTAAACATACACTAAACAATATACATTACGCTATAATAGTAATAATAATATACAATGTATAGTATAAATATTATTCACAGATTGAAAAATTGAAATCCAAAGTGCAATAGATGCTGTATGATAAATAAATGTGTATATAATGTGTGTGTATCTACAGTGGGTTGTGCGGAGTGATATTCTGTCCAGTGTGTGTTATGATCCTGATGGATCAGGAGTTAAGTAGTCTGATTGCTTGTGGGAAGAAGCTGTTCTGGAGTCGGCTGGTGCGTGTTCTGATGCTGCGGTACCGTCTGCCTGATGGCAACAGTGAGAGCAGCCCATGGTTCGGGTGGCTAGAGTCTCTGAAGATCCTCTGAGCTCTCTTCACACACCGCCTGGCGTAAATGTCCTGGAGGGAGGGAAGCTCACCTCCGATGATGCAGCTGGCCGTGCGCACTACCCTTTGCAGGGCCTTGCGGCCACCACCACAACTGTCCCTAACTTTACCCTTAAACCTACCCATACCACCACAACTGTCCCTAACTCTACCCTTAAACCTACCCATACCACCACAACTGTCACTTCAAGTTACCATATCCTTGAATTTACCTGGTTTCTTCACAACACGACCACTTCTAGTCGTGAACAGTTTCTCAGGAACAGTCTGTTGCCTCTTATTGTCAGTGCCTGCATGAATAATACTTTCTTCACATAATCCTCCATATATTCAGTGGTTTAAGTCTTTGGCAAGGGAAGCCTGAATAGAAAATCAGCACCATTTGTCTTGTGCTCTATTTTATAATCATATGGCTGTAACGTCCATTCCTAAACGCCAAATGTATTGTGGAAGTAGTGTTGCTTTATCAGGATTAAACATGTGAATTAGAGAGGTGCATAAAGTAAAAAAATATGCAAGACAAGGTTCACTTGTTAGAGCTACTTTCATGTTGTGAATAACTGTTCAGTTGTCCACTCCCACTGAACATTCTTCCTGATTAGTCATCTGAGTGGTTCTCAGATGTTTGCAAAGTTAGGAATACATTTCATTAGATATCCACATGTAACCAGAAAACATCTCAACTGACTTACATTTGTAGCCTCGGTGCTCCACACACAACCTCCACTTTCCTGGGATCAGGTTCAATTCCTTCAGATGTTACTAAATGACCCAGATCCTCTACTTGTTTTAGTCCAAAGGAGTGCTTATCTTTGTTCAGTTTAAGTCCTCTTTCTTTGAATCTTTTAAACAGTGCTCTCAATCTTTGCTCCAGCTCACTGTCTGTGTCAGCACACTTCTACATCATCCATGTACCAAAGTACACTGGGTGTCATGTCTAATTTTGGTCGTTTCATGTCTTTTATTTTGTAATTTGGCTTAGTCTAGGTTGTTGGTTTTGTCATCTGATTCCCTTGTCCTCATGTGATCATGTCATATGCTTCCCTAGTCTTGTGTGTTATGAGTTCATTTAATCACATACATGGTGTCTTTTATGGTTCTGTCCTTGTCATTTAAACTAGCATCAAAAGAACCTGCACCTGTCTTATACAGTTGCTCACTGAGGAAATGTTTTGCACTTGTAACGGTTTGACCTAATTAACTGGGGTGCCAAGCAGGAGATTGAACCAACTAAATGTATTATTTGAGTCAGTCAACCCTACAAAGGATTCACACATTAAAAAAGTAGGAACCCTTAATATGTGGATGAAGTTATACAAACAGCATGGCTCAGTTCATAGAAACTATTATTCGTTTTTGAGCAAAATACCATTCAGTGAGGGCAAATCATTAATGATTCACAAAGGCACAGTTCAACAAAACAAAACAAAAGAAATACCAATTTATACGAAAAATAACCCATACATTGAAAATTGTAACGAATCATCACTCTGGCAGGGATCCATTTGCATGCTTTTATTAATAACAATCGTAGTTGTACAGGCAAGGTCAGACAGGAGCAAACAGGTATAACGGGCAGGCAGAATCGTAAACAGTAGACAGGCAGTAGGTCAGAACAGGCAGATATCACTCACAGATCAATATAACAGGCAAGGGTCAGAGGCAGGCAGCAAAGGGTCGATAACTGATGGTAAGCAGGATCAGTAACAGACAGTCAGATTAGGAGATAACGCTTAGAAATGTTCACCACGGCAAAACAAGACATCGCAATGTACTGAGAGGTAAGTGGGTACTTACGCTGCCTTCAAGTACTATCTGAAATATGAGTTCCCTGGGTAAAAATTGCACATGAACGCCCTCTGATGTCGTGTTCATCACTGGGAAGTTTGGAAATAATTTTGATACCCAAATTCCCGAGATGGGCGTGCCATAAACTTGAAACATGGTGGCGGGGAGAACTACTGCTGTGGCAGGTGTGATTTTATTCGTTTTTTTTCCCCAAAACAGCTAGATCGTCTTGTCTTGACATTAATGTAGTGCATATTTACATATACGAGTAATCATTTGAAGCGCATTGTATGTCTGATACACAGCAAAAATAGCCTGCATTTGACTGAAATGACAGAATCGGCAGAAAGCGGACTATCTGGAATATTTATATGGTTGTCGGTGCATGGGACACTACATATGATGTTGGTTTTAATACGATTTAGTGATGGGACATTCATTTGAACCGAGGCATCGGAGTTTGTGTCAAGAAAAAATGGGCGTGCCAGATGAAGCCCCGATTCGAGGCTTGTGTTGTTAACGGAGAAATCACGTGAACAATTACAAACGAGGCCTGGGTTTGTGTAAAATACGTCATCGGTTCGGTCTGAGTGTCGCTTCGGGTTCGAAGGTAAGCGGCTGGTTTTATACCTTGGTATTATTTGGAAGATTAAATGGGGGTACTCCTCCCGAAATTACGTTTAATAACTTCACGTGTCAGAGAGTTGTTTTTGTGGTTCATATGTGTTAGGGCTATATATTATTACATTATACCATTATACTATATTATTACTATTAAGTTAGATAGTTTTTCTCTAATAGAGTTTTTTCTCTATTATTAGGTGACCTTTGGCAACTGCTATATAGGTTGATAAAAGTATAAATAAATAATTAATCAACACTGTGTCTGACAGTTGTCTTTGTGCAAGTAAAGTCAGACAGAGAAAGATGCATATTTTATTTTATACCCAGGCAATGGACAGATATCTGCTCAGGTAATTGGCTCAGGTTTAATGGATTTGTCTGCTATTTCTTTGTAGAGTAGCTAGGTGTCACTAGTGAGTAATGATGAATGAAGCTTCGGGTAATGAACCTTTTGGTGAAGCAATGGGCCCAGTGGTTCAGGAAGCCTCATTTTGCCATCACTAATAAGATTTTCCCAATAAATAAGCAAGAATAAACCTGGTGTCCTCCATGATTCCTGTTCATTCCGACAACAAAGCACTCGAATGCAACAAGCTCGTAATCATGACTTCTAAAGTGGGAATTAGGAAATTTCCTATAGCATGTGAAAGCAGCATTATAGAACTCAGTGATGAGTGTCAGCTGCGTCTGAAAACCTAGGCAGCTGACTCATTGCCTCGCTGCCTTATCAGACAATGGCTTGTAAGGCAGTGTTTACGCATGAAGGCACCTCACAAAACTAATTTCAGACAGACTTCTTAGGCAGGGTAACAGTTTAATGATCTACAGCAAAATAGAGAGAGCTTTGGTGAGAACTAAACACATATTTAATTACTGCATTAGTAATTTCTCGCTAGAAATGACATCAGAAGTGGAAAATGTTGGTAAAAAAACGTACATTTACACACAAACTGACCAGAAAATGCAACTTCGGACGCCATCTTTTTTTCCAGCTCAACTGTCACAGAATGGAAAGCACAGGATTTTGGGATAGCAAAGGCAGCGAAGGATACAAATATGCTGCCTTCAAACATCGATCAGATGAAGGGATCTCAGGAGACAGGTTTCTTTTACATTCGGTACATTTGATTCGGACGTGCCTTGGTGCCTTCCTGCCTTAAAATGTGTCCTCCGAAGGCAGCATTTTCCAGGTTTCGGACACAGCCACAGTGATCAGTCCAAGGCACGGGCTTCTGGGAAATGTAGTGAGTCAGTGTAAGTGTGAGTCAGTATTCGGGAGAGGGCTCCCTCTGATGGTCAGAGGAGGGAATCACAGAGTTTGTCTCTGTGACACAAATACTAAATTCCCAATTCAGGGGCTCATTTAGCATGACAAAACCTTTCAGCAAAAATAAATCAGTTAATTCAAAAATTAGATTCAGGTAATTCAAACAATGAGCATGTAGTTCACATTGAAAGTTCATGACTGAGTTCATAATCCAGCATAGAAGTTTATACATCAGAGTCTATTAACGTTCAGAGTTTAAACCAATAAGCATTAAGCTGTGTCGTCAGCAAGTCGTTTCCCATCATGCTTTTGATCAGCGCAGTCGGTGGAGAGCAACTGCGCTCGACTGCAGAATCCGACACGTCCGCCTTGCCATCGCGAGAGTTTTTTGACACATGTCAGCATGACATCAGAGCAAGTCGGACCACATTCGGCACATTTCTAACCGGCATGCATCTCGCGGTAATCACCGGTGATCGGTTCTGCGCAGATTTTGCTAATCTCAAACGAGCCTATTGTTTTGTGCTCGAACTATGGCCCTGTCCCAAATGGCACACTTCATGTGCACCTTCGGTCTTGTGGACTTACAATAGCTGTGTCCCAATTCAAGGGCTGCATCCTTTGAAGGCCGAGTCCTTTAAAGTGCCCGGCCGACGCTGCCTTCAAAGGACGCACCGAGACTCGTTTACAGTGGAAGGTATAGCGGATTGCGTCACCGCGGCGCGACAAAGGCTGTCCCAATTCGTAGGTCCTTCGAAGGCTCCTTCAAAATACGGCCTGCAAATGCGTCCTTCTTTTCCCATGAAATGAAGTATACTTGGATGGATGCTTCGCAGCCTTTCCCTACCCTAGAATTCATTGCGCGCCGCAACGTCAGATTTTTGAAGAAAAATTGCCAGATTACACTTTTAAATGCAAGTATTGTGTTTCAATTTACTCCAGTAATCTAATATATCAATACAATGTTGACTAATGTTACCAACATACGATTTTATATAGTTTATACTCTTTATTATGTACATAAATGGGCCGAGGTAAACATCTTTAGGCTAGTGGTTTTGTTTTTAGGCAGTTGAATATAACTTTAAAGTCCAGTATACATGTTTATTTCAGTTCTCTTCAACGGCAGCTGTCAACATTTGCTAAATATTACAAATAATGTAACAAAATACATTTACTCTACTGTATTTGAGTATAATTGTGAAGTACCTCAGATTTTTATTCAACTTCATCTCAGAGGCAAATATTGTGGTTTTATGGAAAACTGACTTTTTACACATGATTATTAGATTTTGATATTAGTAATCGTTTAAAAAAGAATCTAATTGGTCTTGGAGGGCCGCTGTCCTGCAGAGTTCAGCTCATTTGATTTGAGAATGTGAGTTAATTTAATTTATTCTTCCCTCTTTCTGAAACATCTTAGCGACATGGCAGCCGTCGGATAAAGCCCCGTTTCCACCGAAATTACCCGGAACAATTTGTACCAGGAACTTTTTTACAGGAACTTTTTTACAGGAACTTTTTTCCCCCAGACCTGCTGCTGTCTGCATTTCCACTACGGTCTGAAGTACCGAGAAGATTAGGCAAATTAGTCCGGCGACTGCTCCTCCCAGTCAGCGACGGACAGTAATAATTTTTGTGCAACACTGTCTGCAACAACAACAAGTGGAGGAGATGCAAGCAGCGCTGCTTTTGCTGGTTATATATTGGTTTACTAAAGAGGTCATTAACAAAACGGCGGAAAAGAGACGACCACTGATACTAAAGCGTATTCTGAAAGCTCATAAAGCTAGATTTAAAATATGACAATGTTATCATCAGCTATTACAGAAATTGACTGTGCAATGACTGAGACGAACGCGCGCCTTCGGACAGAAAGAGACTGATATTTGTTGAACGCTGAACCATCCTCGCAAAAGACTTTTAAAAATGCCGGTTCACGAGTTCACACTTACATATAATTTGTAGAGAGTTTAATTGAATTGCGTATTTGGCGTGCTGTCCGGGGGGGAGGGCTTCGAGCTCGGACTTCGGCCCGAACCCAGAGTACCCCCCGTATGTAAGTGGTTTAGAACTAAAAGACAAAAGGGCAAGATGTGGAGAAGGGGTGGTGGAGGGATGCTGAAAAAACTGTCAACAAAATGGAGGTAGGACGGCTGCGTATATATACCTCTTTGTTGATTAGCTGAGTACTCTCCACCTGTGTCAATTATCTGACATGTTCCTCCCGAACCTCGTTTAGTGAAACAGCATTTCACGAGTTCACACTTACATATAATTTGTAGAGAGTTTAATTGAATTGCGTATTTGGCGTGCTGTCCGGGGGGGAGGGCTTCGAGCTCGGACTTCGGCCCGAACCCAGAGTACCCCCCAAAAAGCTAGTAAGCATAGGACAGCCGCCTGCTAATTACCCCCCAAGAAGTGCCGAGCTTGGCGGCTGGCATGAGAGAGGGGCCTGGTTGTTTGACCGGGAGGGCCCGTGAGCGGCTTGTGTCACGGATGGGCGGCCCTGTTGGTTCAGGAATCGCATGGTTCTTGGTGAGAGCCGGGTGTGGTCTTGTACGTGGGAGACCGACCTTTCTTTGCTGTGTAGAAAACTGCCCACTTCTCGCTGTGTGAATTTTTTTATCCTTCCTTGTTGTGTTGAAACTGATCCACTTTTCACTGTGTGGAAATTTCCGCTGCCTTACTGCGTGGGAACGTTCACTGATTCACTGCGAGGAACGTACTGCTTTGCTCTGTGGAAACTTCCACTGACTTCTTGCGTGGAACTTTCCACTTCCCTGCTTTGTGGAAACGTTCTGTTGGTTTACTGCGTGGAAATGTGCCACTTTTTACTGCGTGGGAACTTTTGGCTGATTTCCTGCGTGCGCTGAATTATTGCCTGGAAAGGCTTTCCACTTCTGGCTGCGTGGAAGGCTTTCCACTTTCTGGCTACGTGGAAGACTTTCCACTTTCTGGCTGCGTGGAAACTTTCCACTTTCTGGCAGCGTGGAAACTTTCCACTTTCTGGCTGCGTGGAAACTTTCCACTTTCTGGCAGCGTGGAAACTTTCCACTTTCTGGCAGCGTGGAAACTTTCCACTTTCTGGCTGCGTGGAAACTTTCCACTTTCTGGCTGCGTGGAAACTTTCCACTTTCTGGCAGCGTGGAAACTTTCCACTTTCTGGCAGCGTGGAAACTTTCCACTTTCTGGCTGTGTGGAAACTTTCCACTTTCTGGCAGCGTGGAAACTTTCCACTTTCTGGCAGCGTGGAAACTTTCCACTTTCTGGCTGCGCGGAAACTTTCCACTTTCTGGCTGCGCGGAAACTTTCCACTTTCTGGCTGTGTGGAAACTTTCCACTTTCTGGCAGCGTGGAAACTTTCCACTTTCTGGCTGCGCGGAAACTTTCCACTCTTTCGTGCTGCGTGGAAACTTTCCACTCTTTCGTTTTGCGTGGAAACTTTACACTCTTTCGTGCTGCGTGGAAACTTTACACTCTTTCGTGCTGCGTGGAAACTTTACACTCTTTCGTGCTGCGTGGAACTTCCACTCTTTCGCGCTGCGTGGAACTTCCACTCTTTCGCGCTGCGTGGAACTTCCACTCTTTCGCGCTGCGTGGAACTTACACTCTTTCGCGCTGCGTGGAACTTCCACTCTTTCGCGCTGCGTGGAACTTACACTCTTTCGCGCTGCGTGGAACTTACACTCTTTCGCGCTGCGTGGAACTTACACTGTTTCGCGCTGCGTGGAACTTCCACTGTTTCGCGCTGCGTGGGACTTCCACTGTTTCGCACTGCGTGGAACTTCCACTGTTTCGCGCTGCGTGGAACTTCCACTCTTTCGCGCTGCGTGCAACTTCTACTCTTTCACGTTGCGTGGAAACTTTCTACTCTTTCGCTCTGCGTGGAACTTCCACTCTTTCGTGCTGCGTGGAAACTTTCCACTCTTTCGTGCTGCGTGGAAACTTTCCACTCTTTCGTGCTGCGTGGAAACTTTCCACTCTTTCGTGCTGCGTGGAAACTTTACACTCTTTCGTGCTGCGTGGAAACTTTACACTCTTTCGTGCTGCGTGGAAACTTTACACTCTTTCGTGCTGCGTGGAAACTTTACACTCTTTCGTGCTGCGTGGAAACTTTACACTCTTTCGTGCTGCGTGGAAACTTTACACTCTTTCGTGCTGCGTGGAAACTTTACACTCTTTCGTACTTTCCACTCTTTTGCGCTGCGTGGAAACTTTACACTCTTTCGCGCTGCGTCGAACTTCCACTCTTTCACGCTGCGTGGAACTTCCACTCTTTCGCGCTGCGTGGAAACTTTACACTCTTTCGCACTGCGTTGAAACTTTACACTCTTTCGCGCTGCGTGGAAACTTTCCACTCTTTCGCGCTGCGTGGAAACTTCCACTCTTTCGCGCTGCGTGGAAACTTTCCACTCTTTCGTACTGCGTGGAAACTTTCCACTCTTTCGTACTGCGTTGAAACTTTACACTCTTTTGCGCTGCGTGGAAACTTTACACTCTTTCGCGCTGCGTGGAAACTTTACACTCTTTCGCGCTGCGTGGAAACTTTCCACTCTTTCGCGCTGCGTGGAACTTCCACTCTTTCGCGCTGCGTGGAACTTCCACTCTTTCGCGCTGCGTGGAACTTCCACTCTTTCGCGCTGCGTGGAACTTACACTCTTTCGCGCTGCGTGGAACTTCCACTCTTTCATACTGTGCACGGAAACGTTCCACTCTTTCAAGCTGTAAGGAACTTCCCCTTGAGCTGCGTCCATGGAAACTTTCCATTTCTTACTGGAACCTGAGAACATAAAGGAGAAAGATAAGAGTGTTTGGTCGGGAGATTCTTACTGTGTACTAGTCAATAAGGGTTTGGTGGGCTTTTTTTGATGTGGAACCGATTGGTCCTGATATATCTTTGGAAAGCGTCGGAGGACCATCTCCTGAGAGCTTGGATCTGCTGTTGGAAGAGGACTTTTTGAGCTGCTGAGGTTGCTGCCCCAATACGGAAGGAGTGGCTTGAAAAGTTCTTTGCTGGGACCCCTGATGGTTGGAGAACGGATTTGAGGTGTTTCTGGAACCCAAAGTGTGTCACAGTTTTGTTAGATTCATCTGAAACTGGGGTTCCAGGGGAGAACTTCTCCATTCAAAATTAAGCCAGAACTGACTGGTCAGTCATCTCGCCTTTAGTTAAAGCGCTTTTTACGATGCCGATTGGTTCAAAGCAGCTTCACAGTGTTAAACAGAAAATAATGCAGAATTTGATTCTGACTGATATTATTAGATTGGCGATGAGAGGTTGAAAATGTAGATGAAATCCAAGCATCTAAGGAAACCAGAAAAGCTAGGAGAACATGGCGTTGAGTGTTCGGGCGGTATTGAGGGGCTGGTAGTCTGTGCGGAGGGTGTCAATACCTTTGAGGATACCAGTGTTATAGGTTGTCTAGTGTCGGGACGGGTGGGCTGGGATCTTTGAATCCCTTTGATCAGAGAGAGGTTGGTGAATTGTTTATCTCGGGGGAGGAATTGCCGTACATCAATTGTGGAAAAACTGGATGCAGCTCAAGTAACCTTTGATGTATTAAGGTAGAAAATAAATGAGGTGATTGAAAGGAGAGAAAAATCAGGGAACGGTATGTTTATAAGAGAAGTAAAATGCTTTAAACATCTCCAGGCCGTCGTGTAGGATTGAGGTTTCTGGGAAAGAACATCACTGCTTTGGCAGTGGAGAAAATTAGCCAGAGAAACTGAGCTCTTGTGAGAGCAGAGGGGTCAGCACTGCTGTAGCAGTGGAGAAAATTAGCCGGAGAACATGAGGGAGCAGAGAAAATGGCACTGCTGATGCAGGGGATATAATTAGCCGGAGAAACTGAGCTCCTGTGGGAGCAGAGGGAACAGCACTGCTGTAGTAGGAGAAATTAGCCCGATTAAACGAAGCTCCTGTGGGAGCCAAGGGAACGGCACTGCTTTGGCAGTGGAGAAAATTAGCCAGAGAAACGAAGCTCCTGTGGGAGCGGAGGGAACAGCACTGCTGTAGTAGGAGAAATTAGCCAGAGAAACGAAGCTCCTGTGGGAGCCGAGGGAACAGCACTGCTGTAGTAGGAGAAATTAGCCAGAGAAACGAAGCTCCTGTGGGAGCCGAGGGAACAGCACTGCTGTAGTAGGAGAAATTAGCCAGAGAAACGAAGCTCCTGTGGGAGCCGAGGGAACAGCACTGCTGTAGTAGGAGAAATTAGCCAGAGAAACGAAGCTCCTGTGGGAGCCGAGGGAACAGCACTGCTGTAGTAGGAGAAATTAGCCAGAGAAACGAAGCTCCTGTGGGAGCCGAGGGAACAGCACTGCTGTAGTAGGAGAAAATTAGTCGGAGAAACGAAGCTCCTGTGGGAGCCGAGGGAACAGCACTGCTGTAGTAGGAGAAAATTAGACGGAGAAACGAAGCTCCTGTGGGAGCCGAGGGAACAGCACTGCTGTAGTAGGAGAAAATTAGCCGGAGAAACGAAGCTCATGTGGGAGCCGAGGGAACAGCACTGCTGTAGTAGGAGAAAATTAGCCAGAGAAACGAAGCTCCTGTGGGAGCCGAGGGAACAGCACTGCTGTAGTAGGAGAAAATTAGCCAGAGAAACTCAGCTCCTGTGGGAGCCGAGGGAACAGCACTGCTGTGGCAGTGGAGAAAATTAGCCAGAGAAAACTGAGCTCCTGTGGGAGAAAAAGGAGAAAAAGTTAGACGGACAAATGGAGAAACACATTGTGTAACCGAATGGACTCTTATTTTGAAATGTTTATGTCTTATTATTGCAGATGCTCATTCAAATTCATATGAAAGAGATAAAACGACAACAACAACCTTTATTTCTATAGCACGTTAAAAACAACATAAGTTGACCAAAGTGCTTTACTCTCTCAACAGTACTAATAAAACGTTGACAAAACACCCCGATATAAACACACATCTCAAACTCCCAGTCCTTATGGGCAGTTGTAAGCAAGAGAGAAGAGATGTGTTTTCGACACAGATTTAAAACATCCTAAGGATTCACAAGATCTGATATGCCGAGGGAGGCTATTCCGGAGGCGTGGCGCAGCCACAGAGAAAATTCAGTCTTATAACAGTATACACCGTTTTCTTTACTGTGATTTATATCGTAATATGTTGTCATTGTTGATACGAATTTGCTTTGCATAAATGTATGCTATTCATTGATTGTGAAATGCTCTGAACTGAAGCATTCTGAAGCATTGTTGAAGCCAGTAGAACGCACAACGGTGCCACATTCAGAAACGTGATCGCTCACATTAATTCAATGAAATCATAGCTTTTGAATTTTTTCTGTTTCATAAAACAAAATATATATATTTATATATATATATATATATATATATATAAGATGGTATAACAATCATTGATACGCTTGTTATACAATAGCCTGCCCTACTATAAGGTATTGATGTTACATTTAAGAAAGCGTGTGCTCCCAAATACATTGTTCAGTTCGCACACGTCTATTTATAGTCACAAAAGCGAGTATGGTCGCACTGTGTTGAGCCCTGTGAGCTTATGTGAGCGTCAAGTTGAGAAGTATTGAATCAAGGCGGTGATTATCAGCTGATTCCAACTAGTAGCTGATTGTTTGGCGTAATATGCACTGTTGCATTGACAGCATTTTAGTGATTTAGCCTCACAATACGTTCGCTCGCTTTACCAGCAGCGAGTAAATTGATCGTTCATCACCACGGCGACCGCATGCGCGTACATGATGAACGCATTTCTCCTGTGTGAAAAGTATCTGCCTGTACTGTAGTACACGGAGGCGGAAAGATCGCAAGAAAAGAAAAGTAAAAGAGCAGTAATACATTATCTTAAGACAGGAACTGTTGTAGTTCTCCCTGTTGCAAGTCTGTGCTGTGTGCACTCCTTTACACTGTCCGAGCACTGCTCTCGCGGTTGGCTCGTGAATGCTGATGGAAGCGGCCGAAAGGGATTTTTTAGATAGCTTATAAATTTGTAAGGAAAAGATTTTAGTATTGTAGAGTTGCTTCGAGCCGTGCAGACAGCGTGGGCGGGCGGGGCGACCTGCCGGAAATGCCCTCCATGCTGAAAAAACTGTCAACAAAATGGAGGTAGGACGGCTGCGTATATATACCTCTTTGTTGATTAGCTGAGTACTCTCCACCTGTGTCAATTATCTGACATGTTCCTCCCGAACCTCGTTTAGTGAAACAGCATTTGAAATAAAATGCTGCGTGAGCTCAACCAATCAGCATGTTCAGCGCCCAAGTCCCACCCCCGAAAGTTCCCGAACTTTGAAAAAGTACCACCTCGGGAGCAGGGCCGCTCGGAGGGGGAAATATTTACCCGGAACTTCATTTAGACCATGGTTCCTGCGGTCGAAACACACCGAGTACCACCCCAAAGTTTCTAGTTCCTGGGGAAAGTTCCTGCGGTGGAAACGTGGCTTAAGTCAGCACTGCAAACAAAAAAATGTGTAGAACGATTATATTTAATTTACACTTTTTAATTTACAAAACCAAAATTTTAGTTCTCAACAATCTCTCAAGAATCAGTCCTTTCTCTCCCTGCTCTCCTCTGTCTCTCACTGAAACTTCATGTCCTCCCTCAGTATCTCCATCAGCTCATCCTCTCGGTCTCGTTTCCTCTTGGCTGGAGTTGCTCCTTCTCATCTTGGTTATCCACTGCTGAACTTGGCCCAGGTGTGTCCTCAGGGATGGAGGAAATGAGGACAGTGGGGTTGTCCCAACTCCTCATTCATGAAGACAAACCATGGCCAAGTTTCCCACTCCCTCACCTGTCCCAGGACACTTTCAATCCTAAGGCAGAGAAAATAAACATATCTGTTAAAGTTACACTGTGTGATATTTTCCCCCATCTAGCGTTGAAATGGTATATGACCATCCAGTAAATATTAGTTTCTGTTCCTCCCAATTCCGATTTCGTTTTAACTCCTACGGTGGCCGATTTAGTCCAAGATTAAAATGGCTTCCAGTTCAATCCAGCAATCCCCCTCTTCACATTCGACACGGTGCCATCGAGTGTTAAAACGCGAAAGGCGAAGCTTGAATTTACGGGTATGTCCCTCTTTGGCTAATGTACTTTCAAGATGGAGGGGCAACATGGCGACCCCCATTCGAACCCCTTACCCGTATGTATTTTCAATAGCATATTATAAACTTACGAGAATACTTTATTACTTGAAAGAAGTAAATATACATTAATGAGCACATATATTTTTGAAAGAACTAAGTGTTTTAGCTAAGAATAAACTAAAAAAGTTACACAGTGTAGCTTTAACAACAAACACAACAGCACAATACATTTCAGCAAAGATGTGTTGCATACATTACATTTTTTTAAGTTCCATTTTTTTTACCTGCAAGGCAGGGGTGCAATCTTAAGAAAATTGAAAAATATGATGCATCAGTAGCCTGCATAACGTTACATACAAAATACTCCAGAAATCATATTTATAGATACTCAAATTCTATATTCTTTTTGTTGTGGGCTTTGTATAGGATAACACCCCCTATAACTACACGAGAACCTAGCCTATGGAAATACTACAAATGGGTCGTACTCCAATCCACACTGGCCGAGTTTTTCAGCCCGGTAAATAAATACTTATTTGCTGCCCTCATTTTAATAAAGCTGTCTGCTACTTTATCCATAAAACAAAATGAAATATTACATCAGATAACCTAACGAATAAAGCCGTGCAGTGGTAACACAGAAATAAAGACCACCGGCTTTTAAAATGTTTCGTTGGTTATTTGAGTAAATTAAAACACAATACTTACATTTATAAGTGTATTCCTCGACCGCGAAGGATCCACTTGTCCTGGTTGGTTCAATCCTTCGCGGCCGGGGAGAAGGACGGTGGGTTGGGTTGCCAGGTCTCTGCAACAAGAGTAGCCCAAAACTCCCAATGCGATTTTCTCCATCGAGTGGCGAATTCTCCACTGGAGTTGTACGTTTGGCAGTGTTGGAGCTGCGAAATTGTACTTATGGGGTAGAAACCAACCCGGGGAAATAATTTTTACCCTTGGCAACAACTTAAAAAGTAGCCGCAGACTTGGCAACAACGAACGGCAGGCTGCATTTGAAGGGGATTAGAATTCGAATTGGGACAGCCTTCGTCGCGCTGCGGTGACGCAATAGGCCTTCAAATGCGGCCTTTGAAGTGCGTGTGTCCTAGATCTAGTAATATGTCTGGAAGAGGCAAAGGCGGTAAAGGGCTCGGTAAAGGAGGCGCTAAGCATCATCGTAAAGTTTAGCGCGAATCACCAAACCCGCCATCCGTCGTCTGGCTCGCTGCGGCGGTGTCAAGTGCATCTCCGGTCTGATCTACGAGGAGACCCGCGGAGTGTTGAAGGCATGGGCGTCGGAACCATTGTATGAGCGGACCAGAACAATAAACAGCCTCTGACATCGTACTAGCGAGTTCACACACCTCTTTAAAGGTCCCGTTCTTCCTTATCCCAAACTTTAGTTAGTGTGTAATGTTGCTGTTAGAGCATAAATAATACCTGTAAAATTATAAAGCTCAAAGTTCAATGCCAAGCTAGATATTTTATTTAACAGAAGTTCCCTTTCAAAGCCTACAGCGAATGGCTGGCTTGGACTACATCCTGGTACTTCCTTAATTAATTATGTCAGTCAACAGACTAACCTCCGCCCACAAGAATACGCGAAAAAGGGGGCGTGGTCTTGTTGCTGTCCCACGTGGAGAAGAGGACGGTCGCGTGGAGAAAAGGAAGTGGTGCGTTTGAGTGTGTTTGTCGCCATGTCGTCGAGACGCTGTTATTTTCATCCCGGAGTCAAATCACCTTTGTTTGGCTTTCCCAGGGACGCTGTAGAGATCATTAAGCGCATATATCTCCCGTTAAGAGGCGTGACCTTTCCATGCAAGTTACGTGCGCTAAGCTGCTGTCGAATCACAACACAGGAACCGGGCCATGTGCACTAAGCTGCTGTCAAATCACAACACGGGAACCGTGCCATGTGCGCTAAGCTGCTGTCAAATCACAACACGGGAACCGCTGGCACAATCAGAACTCGTTACGTATTTCTGAAGGAGGGACTTCATAGAACATGGAAGTCATCAGCCGTTTTTAGGAGAGTGAAAACAGCGGAATACAGATAAGTAAATTGTGTGAAAAATACTGTGTTTTTTTACACGCGAAACATGAACACGTTATATTGCACACTGTAAACACAATCAAAGCTTCAAAAAAACACGAAGAACGGGACCTTTAAAGTTCATTTTGGTGATCTCCGACTGGCGAAGTCGAACATCATTAGTGCCAACGTGAATAATAATCTTAGAGAATTTACGATTAGCTTTAGCCAGCACTTTTAAATTTGCTTTGATGTCAGGTGCTCTGGCTCCCGGTAAACAAGTGACTATGGTGTCTGTATTTTCATGTTCCGTGTAATAGAATCACCAATGACTAGGGCACTTTCAACAGGATACTCAGTGGGTGCTTCATTGAGAGGGGAGAACCTGTTTGATGGAAGAGTGGTTCTTTGATCCGCGACTATGCTGTCTGATTGTCACCCAGTTTCCCTGCTGCTGAGTACGATCCTGATCGATGTAGTCGTCCGGTTTTAGCCAGGTTTCTGTCAAACAGCACATCTAGATTATTATCTGTAATGATATCATTAACAATAAGCACTTTTGGGGAAAGGGATCGAATATTCAGCAACCCAAGCTTTACCAATTGTTCATCTGTATTATATCTGTTGTTTATTTGTTGGACATCAATTACATTTTTACTGTTGAATGGTTTGGATGTTTTTTTGGATGTTTTTTTGTATTTACTAATTTGGGGAACAGACACAGTCTCTATATGACAATATCTAGGTGAAAGAGTCTCTATGTGCTGGGATTTTTCTGACTGGGATTTATTTCCATTTTCACACCATTCTTTCTAAACCCTAGAAATGGTTGTGCGTGAAAATCCCAGTAATTGAGCAGATTGTGAAATACTCAGACCGGCCCGTCTGGCACCAACAACCATGCCACACTCAAAATTGCTTAAATCACCTTTCTTTCCCATTCTTTCCCATTCTGACATTCAGTTTGGAGTTCAGGAGATTGTCTTGACCAGGACCACACCCCTAAATGCATTGAAGCAACTGCCATGTGAATGGTTGATTAGATAGTTGCATTAATGAGAAATTGAACAGGTGTTCCTAATAATCCTTTAGGGTGAGTGTTTATAAAGCTCTCAGATTTCATCAAAAATATACTAAATTATGTTCCGAAGATGAACGAAGGTCTTACATGGTTGGAACAACATGAGGGTGAGTAATTACTGACTTTATTTTCAATTTTGGGTGAACTAACCCTTTAATCGTATTTAAACTACTATTGTTTATTAATGCTTTGTGTTGTTGGTCAGATACAATGACAGAGAAAAGAAAAACGTACATTAGATAATTTTTCAGTACACCAAAACGTGTAAGCCAAATAAGCCTACGAAATGTTTTTTTTTGTTTTTGTTTTTTGTGGTACACATATCCTTACAAGTACGATTTTGGCTGTATTATTTGTGTCCCCTTAAAAAATTGCTCTTGAGAAATTTCATGTTTATTGTCCCCCCCAACTTTTAGATGAAATTTACGCCCCTGCGTCTAATAAGAGTTTATTAAATCAAAGTGAGGAGATGGGGTGGTGGAGGGATGCTAAAATAAAAACGGTAAACGAAAGGAGGTAAATCTGTTGTATATATACACAGCTCTTATTGTTAATTAAACTGATTAACTTAATGTGCTCCACTCGTGTTTAATTCTCTTGACGTCTTCCTCACGAAATTTGTTAATAAAACATCACTGTAAAACATAATTAATTGCATATTTTTTCTACAATGAATCACAATTAAAAACAGAGTTTTTAATATTATTATTATATTGTAATAATTTCACAGTGACTCTGCAAACTAAAGTAGAAACAACTTAAATACAGTTTGTTGTAATGGCATCTTTTATGAATGAAGGCCTTTATCACTGATACTGATGTCTTTATGAAACTGATTCTTTTTTGACATTAGAGTATAGCTAATTGAAAACTATATCAAATTCTACATTTATTAGGCTTTAAAAAAAAGAATGTTTAATTAAAGTGAATTTTAAGTAACACGCCACTTTTTTTGAAAATAGGCTCATTTTCCAACTCCCCTAGAGTTAAAGAGTTGAGCTTTACCGCAGGCTAGGGATGTGCAATATGGCCTAACATCAATAGTAGTGGTGCAACGGATCACAAAACTCACGGTTCGGATCGAACTACGGATCATGAGTCACGGATCGGATCATTTTTCGGATCAGAATAAAAGGGGGAGGAGACTATTTTTATTTGCTTTCCATTTATTACATAAAAACTTTTGGTGTTAACATAACCTATATGGTTTATAGGTTAACAAGAAACTTTTGGTGTTAACAAAAATAAAATAAATATATAACCATCTGAATAAATCAAATTTGACTAAAAACAACCTGAGACGTGAAAATGGGCCTGAGCTTCTTTTTTTTTTTTTTAAAGAGATTATGATGTCAACATTCTCTGGGGAGAGAGTAACCTCTCACACTTGTCAGCATTGCAATTCTCTTTGTAGGCCTATACACTATTTTATAGATATCATGTTTAAACGCACTACACTTAAACAACGTTTTATTGAATTCATTACTTTGTATTTATATAGCCTAATACCTACTTTAGATGTATATATTACGTTGCTCATGCAAATTGCAAAACAGACAATAGACTATGTTAAAATAACAAACATTTTAAATTAACTTACGCTTTTCTTTCGTTTTTAAATCTTTTTACAAGAAATCCTGCAGGTCATAAAGAACTTTGTTTTTGCACCTCCAAGAAAGGACAGGTGCTCTCCATTATTTCTCCTTGTTTACTTAAAAGCCGTTTTCCTTGCTTTACTCGAGGCAAAAAGCCATGTGTTGACTTTAAAACCAAGTAGACGTTACATTATGCATCTGTGGTGGAATTACTAGATTTTCGCATCGATACATGTTTGTTTTAAAGCGGATGCGCTGTCACTTTAATTCAGCGCCAGCACATCAAAAAATAGACTCTGTGCGGAAACGATCGCAGCACAGCTGTATGGCCACGCGCTCCTGGAGCGCACCTGACGGACCGAAGCCACGTGCAGTGAAAGCTGTAGCCTATCCGTTAACAAGGGTACGGAAAAAATATGCACCGCATACGCACGGCAAACGGAGTATCTGTGAAACGGGCGTCAGCAGGTGCCATGCTCGACATATGCGCCACTTTCATACGGCTTTCTCGTGCCACAGTGCCTACATACTGTTACAGTTTTGTCCACCACCCTTCTTCCGTCATCATTATATTTTACGGGGAAGCCAAAATGCTCCCATACATGCGATTTGAATCATGCGGGAGGCTTTTCAAGTTCTTCTACTTCTCCGCTAGCCCCTGTTGACTGATTAACATGCCCTATTCACGTGAACACATGTGTTTCTCTGAAACTCAGCATCGAGTTTAAAGGAACGATATCACTTAAAAAGCAATATTGGCAGAAAAACTGTCTTTTAGTCTGCGATCGCTAAACAATTCAGATTAATCCACAAGTTTAAAAAAAATGCACAATAAATCCGCGGGTCACTTGGGTGCCGAACCGTGGGTCGTGATCCGTACGGATCACGGATCAACTGCGATCCGTTACACCCCTAATCAATAGCATTCCAAAGATGCAGAAACAACTTTCAAACCCTGATGGCTTGATAACCGAGTCACCGTGATGCTATTTCTGGTATTCACAGGCATGTGTGGGCCATTCTACAGAATCGGTGCACAGTCAGAGGAGGAAACGTCTTGCAATTGTGTAACATGCATGCAAATTGTGTAATATCCAAGGTACACATTTCTAGTGATTGCAACAGCTAATTCTCATATTGTATTTTCAGAAAATGCTGGAATATTTTCCTTCTCCCCAAATGTGTCACTACCAAAACACAAAATAAATAATTTATTAGGAAGGCTTATAATGACCTATTAAGAATTTGTTTACATCTACCATGTAAATATATATTTTTTCTATTTTTTAAAAATAGTTTTTACAGGTTAAATCCATAATTATTACTATTTTAATAATATTTTAAGTGTTATTTATGAGATTTGTTGTATTTTATTTGTTGCACATTAAACACACTACTAAAACAGCATTTTACCATCTCAAGAACCTCTCTAGACTCCGACTGTGCCTCTCCGACTCTGTAGCTGAGACCCTTATCCACTCCTTCATTACCTCCCGACTCGATTACTGTAATGGTATCCTGTTTGGTCTGCCCAGCAAAGCTACTGACAGACTCCAGTACATACAGAACTCTGCGGCTAGGATGCTTACCTACACAAAACTCGGATCTCACATTAGTCCAATCCTAAAAATGCTTCATTGGCTGCCAGTTAAATCACGGATCAAATATAAATACCTCCTTCTGACGTACAAATCTCTACATGGACTTGCACCTCAGTATCTGACGGATCTACTCCATCCGTACAGTCAAGCTCGGTCCCTGCGGTCCTCAGACAAGGACCTGCTCGCTGTCCCTAAGTCCAGACTACGGACATTTGGTGATAGAGCCTTCTCAGTGGGGCTATGGCTGCGTCCATGCACTTCGTAAATGTGCGAGGCGCCAGGGATAATCCGAATGGCAGGACTGTGTATTGATAAGCCTGACCCTCAAAGGCGAATCTCAAGAATGGCCTGTGATGGGGTGCTATTTGAATGTGAAAGTAAGCATCTTTCAGGTCGACTATGAAAAACGTCTCAGGTTACAAATGTAACCATTGTTCCCTGAGAACAGGGAACGAGACACTGCGTCAGCTTTTGCTACGCTACGGGGAACGCCTCCAGCGTGACTGGTGCCTGAAACCACAATCAAATCACGTCAATCCCATTGACCGACGACAGCCTATGATGTCATCAAGGTGCGACCAGGAAGTATATAAGGGAGCCTTGCCAACATGACAGTATCTAATCGTCTGAAGGGACTGTTTTCGGCAGGCAGGCCCTGCGGCATGGCAAAGCGACGCAGTGTCTCGTTCCCTGTTCTCAGGGAACAATGGTTACATTTGTAACCTGAGACGGAGACGTTCCCTTTCGAAAGGGAACTCGCACTGCGTCAGCTTTTGCTACGCTACGGGGAACAATATACCCACTACGCCATGCCGACGGGAGTGCATGCCCATAGGCAGTGACAACTGTCAAGACAAGCAAATTCTACTGAAATGCCTGAACCACTCCCCTTCTGGTCACATTAGGCTGTCAGTGACAGCGCTCCCTACGGTCATAGCCCAAGCTATCGCCCAAGAAGGAACCTTCACACACATGAGGTCCTTCCCAGGCCCTGCTCGAAGGCCTGGAACCACCCATTCGACTTAGAAGGGGTTCCTTTAAGGGAACGTGGCAAGGGAACTACGAGGGAACCCTATGCCAGTCACTATTCGGGAGGTTCTCACCGAATGCCACCAGGGAGACCTGACCAGGTGACCCAGTCTGCTATGGGACACGTAATACGGTCAACCCTGTCTGTACAGTACAGAGCCTCTGGTACTCGCCTCCGAAGAGACATCCCGCTAGGGTGCTGCAAGAAAGGCAGTGTCACCGACTAGCCGGACCTCAGAGACGGGTTATCCCGGAGAGCAGCGCTCAGCGAAGTGCTTTCAACCCTTGCTAGCGGGGGGAGTCAAGCCGCTCGATCCTCGGATCTACCAAGCACTTACTTTAAAACGTGCTTAGGAGGCCAAAGGCCTTACAGGCTGAATGTATCGGGGGGGCCCCTCGGGACCTACCACCAACGGATCAGCGCCAGGCGGCCGTAAGCTCATAGCAGACCCTCGCTTGAGAGGAGCTCATAAGCCTGCCCGGTAGGTAACCATGCCGTAGGCCAACTATGAAGGTCCCGTCCTGTCGGGACCGCATAGCCGCAGTGACACCTCGTCATGCTAGGGTAAGAACACCGCCTTCAGGTCACGCAAACGGCCAGAGACCGGCGCCTGATAGCGGGTGGCCACTAGCTGTCAGCGTAAAGCCAGTTGTGTGTTCCCGCCTGGGGAACTCGTCCCCCAGGGAGGCCGAGAGGGGCCTCCACCTGGTAACCTGTATAGACCGCTTGCGCATCCAATAGCAGCGCTCGTCCTCAGGAAGGCCAAATGGGCCTGATACCTGATCGCAGTCGTGCTAGCCCTCGAGGTAGCTGGGAAGACCAGGGACTCGCTTCATCAGGGAGGCCAAGCGGGCCTACCAACTGCAAAGACATCGGGCACTCACAGCCTAGCTGAACGTGCTACTCGTAGCACTTCATGCTCACCACAGCGGCTGGGGACCGGGAGCTCGCTTTCAGGGAGGTACCCTGCCTCCATCTGACAGCAGAACGTGCCGCTCACGGCACTTTACACTCACCACAGCGGCCGGGGAGCCGGCCTCTGCTCAGTGACTGGACCCCTCCAGAAAACCACGAGACCAGAGCGTGCCCTTAGAGGAGGCCACGTGGGCCTACTACTCCAAAGCGAATCCCCTCAGGGAAGCCCGTGCAGCTTTGCCTGATAGCAGCCCCTGCTACGCTCCGTTACCGAAACTGGGGACCAGGGAACGATTCCAGGGAGGCGCAATGCCTCCCCCTAGTAGCAGAACATGCCGTCCGTAGCGCTTCGCTACCCGTGCACCCGCTTTCTCAGCGCCTGCGGATCGGGAGCTCGTCGTCAGGGAGGCCATCCGTGCCTACCACCTGATAGCAGAAGGTGCTACTCATAGCACTTCATGCTCACCGCCACAGTGGCTGGGCACCGGGAGTTTGCCTCCAGGGAGGTCACTCAGGGAGGCCGGATGAGGCCTACTACCTACTAGCACTCGTGCTAGTCATCCAGTGACTGGGACCCAGGAACTCCATCCGCAGAGGAGGTCGAGTGAGCCTGCTTTCCCCACAGCAGGCCCATAGGGAGGCCCGGTAGGGCCTACCACCTATTTAGCAGCTCGTACCAGCCGTCGAGGGACTTAATGCCTATGGCGCCCCCTCGGGGGAGACCAGGCAGCGCCTGCTGACCACAGCAGGCTCTCAGGGAGGCCGAACAAGGCCGAACAAGGCCTAGCTCCTGAGCGAAGGTAACCCAGACCGGGAGCCTACCCCTCAGGGAGGCCTGGCAGGACCTACCCCCCCGAATAGGGGGTCTGCAGATTCCAAGGATCCTGCCGAGACTTTAAGAAGGCTGGCTGCTGCTACCTGGACTGACGGCAGCTGTCTGCTGCTGACGAAGGCCTGGAAATCCAGTTAACACCTGGGGACTCATCCCCAGGACCAAATGACGGGTCACTGCTGACGTCGACACCAGTGGAGAAAGCCTCCGGGGCCCACTCATGGGCCATGGTGTCGGGACTTTCCTGCAAGGAGGCCGATAGCGCCTACTACCTGTCCTGAAGTCCTACTGCCCAGACCGTCCAAGCTGGCCACTCAAAGCCAGCTGGCTCCTATGCCCGCACCCGGGGCTGGCTCCATCCCAGAGGCAGCTAGGGACAACCTGCCCCGCCGTGTCCTAGGGCCCCCAGGACGGCGCAGTCTCTTGGGCAGTGCCTACAAACATGGACCTAATCACATTGCCAACAGCAGTGTACTCAGCGGAAGTGCTCAAAAAAAGACCCTCTAAAGCGAGGGGAGTACAACTTACGTCACCTGCATCGGGGCGGCTGTCTTACTTCCCATGCAGCGGCCAACCATAAGTGCGAGGGCGTCAGCCATTGGCAATGCTCGGGCCTCAGGGGAGCATCCAACCGGAACCGCATAAGCAGAGGTTACCCGATGTTCCGCTCGACCCGGGCCCTAAAGGAGGTGAAGCAGAGACATAAAGCAAGGGAACAATATCACAGAAATGTGAAATCCACCGGCCGTACCATCCTCCAGGAAGAGGCCGGGGGCCGCCAGCAGATGGCGGCCACCAAGCTCCGAAAGGCGGACACTGCAGATAAAGTCTAATCGCAAACCGGCGAAAAGACGCTTAACTCCACCCCACGACCACTGGCGAAGTCGCTGTCTCCTGCAACACCTCGTCTGCATTACTTGTAACCCCAGAACGCAGAGAAGGGGGCGGGCCTTGGCCGGACGACTCTGTAACAGAGGAGGCTGAAACAAGGATGCATAAACAAGCCATGTTCTTAAATAAAAAGACAGGCCAGGGGCGAACATCTTTATTAAAGGGAACGCCCCCATCCTTGACAAAGCCTAGGCCAAGTGGTGCGACATAAGTACGCACTAGATCTACTCAGGGCCCGGGAAAGAAATATTATCACCTCTAATATTACACGATGAGGCCCCAAAAACCCTATTCCCAAAGCCCCGCAGGGCTGGGCGCAGATCTCACTACAGCTCGTGCGTTAGTGCATACCCGATCTTCAGCTACTTCCCACTTTTACGCTAGGAAAAACACAGCTCGCCTCTTACACTACAAGCCCTCGGGCAAGAGCGCGATTCAGTTACCCACATAGTGGGGAAAAAACATAGCACGGAGAGGCAGCAGACTCTACTAGCAGAAAGTGAGGTATTCACACACAACCACATAATGTTGCAAAGAAGATCGTTCTTAGCTTACTCACGGGGAGCTGCAGGCCCTGCGAAGATCCAGCGGCGATCCAAATTTCCCCAGGAAACCTCTCAGGCGAGCGAAGGTACAAAAGTCCTGAAAAACATCGTTTTGAAAATGTTTCACCCTCATCGAGGGGGACTCACCAATCGCTCCTCGCGGCGCTACAAACCAGCCGTCAAGCTAGTGTCCGCCACCATCCTGAGGGGGGCGCTTTCACCAAACAAACCAGGCGAACCGGCAGAATCTTACATTTTCTGCTCATCATAGGCCACCGGCCTGATGTAAAGCGCCCGGGGGAAAACCAGAGGAAGGGAAAAAAGGCAGCGTTCATCTCCACGCTCCTCGGGGGGTGGAGTCCGCTGCCTGCGCTGGTTCCGGTTACCAGCCCCGGCTTCCTTCCTCTTGCTGTCGCGGGTGTCCCGCCTCCCCTGCGCCCCAGTCCTCCGCGGCGGGGCGCTCGAGAGGCGATGCTGGCTCGCTATTCCCGCCTCCAGCCCTCAGACTGGGACGGGCCGGGGACACCCGACTGCCTGGGCGCGGTCCCGGACCTCAGCGGAATGCATATCCTGAATGCCGCCGAGCGCGCCTTCGCCTCTCCGAACTTTCCCACCACCGTTTCCTCTACGGAGGTGCCGAAAAGTTCAGATGGCGAAACCGGGCATCAGGGAGAAAGGATTTTTTCTTTCTCCCCGATGTCCAAACGGTTTAACCACAGATGTCTCTCCGCCATCGGCGCTATCTGTACGGTGGCCCAGAGAGCGAAAACCGCGGTCCGGCGCGACTCGACTACCGCCTCAGGGGGTCCCTCCCCCTGATCGAGGTCCCTCAGCAGGTCCGCCTGGTAAGCCTGCAACACAGCTGTGGTGTGCAAAGCCGCCGCAGCGTGACCCACTGACATGTACGCCCTGCCATTCAGGCGTTCAGACCGGCAGGGTGGGAGCCACAGTGTCGCCGGCCGCCCAGAGGCGAGACAAACATAACATCTCGTCCACGGGCGGCCCCGACACACACCCAGCCAGGCAGTCCCTCGACATCAGCGAAATTTAGCTCGCCGATGTCGACAGATGCGGGGCTGAGTATGGTTTCTTCCATCCCCTCGAGATCTGCTGATGGAGATCTGGAAGGAATGGAAGACTCCCAGGAGTTGGGAGGTCATGGGCGGAGAGAAACCGATCGTCCGAACTGTTTGGGCGCTCAGCCTTTCTCCTCACGCGCCGCAAAGGCAGCTGCAGTCTACCCGCAGCGCGTTCCATGACCTCCAGCAACTCCCCGTACATAGGACAGGATGGTTTGAAAAGCTTCAGCATTTTTAACTGACTCACCCATCCTCTGCTCGAGTGGAAGAGCAGCAGACGAGGAGGAGGAACATAAATCCAGCTCCTTCCTCCGAGGTCCGCCTCTCGCGATCTGGATCGTCCTCAAGAACCATAACTGTCTCCAAGCGACGAGCCAGATCCATCTGGGAAGCGCTTTTGGTATTAAGACGCCGCTCAGCCTCAGCTCGAGTGTGACCGTTCCCAGATGCTGAAACCTCTCCCCTCGAGAAGAGGTCCCGGCGAGAGCGGAGCGTTTCCAGAGGACAACGCTCACAAATACTTTCACAAGAGGTTCGCAAATCTCTCGTGCATGCTCTTCTCCCAGACAGTAAACACAAAGTGTGTGTGTATCCAAAGCGCAAGATACATGTTCAAAACACACCTGCAGAAGTGGCGTTCTCAGCACACTTCCCTGTTATCCTTCTTGTAGACGTTTCACGTGAAGACAGGCAAAACAGTCCCTGAAGACGAAAAGATACTGTCATGTTGGCAAGGCTCCCTTATATACTTCCTGGTCGCACCTTGATGACATCATAGGCTGTCGTCGGTCAATGGGATTGACGTGATTTGATTGTGGTTTTAGGCACCAGTCACGCTGGAGGCGTTCCCCGTAGCGTAGCAAAAGCTGACGCAGTGCGAGTTCCCTTTCGAAAGGGAACCGATTTGTTTCACCGTCAAAATTCTTGAACGAGCGTGTCATGAGTGCTTTGTTCAGATGTCTGAGATCTAGGATGGGCCTGAGGCTGCCATCCTTTTTCGGGACAAGAAAGTAGCGACTGTAAAAGCCTGACTCGCTTTGTGTCGGGTGCACGGATTCCACCGCTTCCTTTTCTAACAGTTTCAATACCTCGGCGTGGAGCACGTGACTCACACTGCTATTCACTGAGGTTTCGACCACAGTGCGAAAGCGCTGGGGTCTGCGAGCGAACTGTAGCGAGTAACCTCGTTTTATTATGTTCAACACCCAATTTGATATACCGGGAATGGCCTGCCAGGCCTGGGCCTGTGAAGCCAGGGGTTGAATTAGAATCGGGGACGGGCCGCTTAGTGATAGGGACCCGGTAACCCGGTTGTTTTGTGCTTGTAACACTGTGGGGATAGTGTTTATGCTTGGCGGCGTGCACTGTGTAGTGGGCACGCGCATTACATTTGTGGCACAGGACAGCGCGTGAGCTGTGTGGGAGGTGTTTGAGTGTAGGAGTGCATACTGTGAAGTGGGCACATTGTCTAGAGAAAAAAAGCTTGTTTTGAGATTTATTTGGGTCGCAGTGAAAACGCTGTTTGTGTGCAGGCGAGCGCTTTTGATAACGGGCTCGTTGACTACAGAAACTGAGTCGCCAGTCACCTGTTTTTAGGGAACTGGGAGACCGAGAGTGTGTGGTGGGGGTCTGGCCGAGGCAGGACCTGGCCACCTTCTCTTCCCTCTTACGGCTAGGACGGCTTCGGTGGCTCGGGTCTCAACACAGATTTGGGTCGAGGTCCCCGAGGCTCGGGCTGCCTGCTGCGGCTTGCAGAGCGTGAGCATTGCTGATTCCTGGATGTTGAGCACGGGCGTGAGGTCGGCGGCGCCGCCTTCGCAGGTTGAGGAAGGGGGGCGGCGCTTTGTGACGGCCAGAGGAAGAGCTGGAGCGTTTAGGCAGAAAGTGTTTCATTGCTTGCAACGTCGCTTTCTGAACCTCCGTAAAGCGCTCGGCGAAGCCAACAACCGCCGGACCGAACAAACCAGAGGAGGAAATGGGAGCATCTAGAAAGGAGGCTTTGTCGGTATCCTTCATCTCCGTGAGGTTAAGCCATAAGTGGCGTTTCAGAACGGTCAGGTTGGCCATAGTCCTCCCGTTAGCCTGCATGTTGGATTTGGTAGCGCGTAGGGCTAGGTCAGTGGCGCTGCGCAGGTCCTTCAGAGTCTCCGAGTCAGGAACAGACTCGTCAAGAGAGTGGAGGAGTTTGGCCTGGTAAACTTGAAGGACAGCCATGGTGTGGAGCGCTGAAGCAGCTTGGCCAGCAGAGGCATATGCTCGACTGGTGAAAGCTGAAGTGGTGCAGCACGGTTTGGAGGGGTAGTGAGCCCTGGCCTGCCATCCTCTGGAGGAGGGCGGGCAGAGGTGCGCAGCGACGGCCTCTTCAAGGGGAGGAAAACCTTCATATCCCTTTTCCTTAGCGCCGTCGACAGAAGAGAGCGCTGGGGAAAATGAAGATTTTGCACGAGTTGAGTAAGGGGCTTTCCAAGCCTTCGTCAGCACGTCATGTACCTCCGGGAAGAAGGGGGCGGGCTTTTGAGGAGAGGAAAGGCGACTGCTCTGCAGGAACCATTCGTCCAGCCTACTCTGTTTTGTCTCCTGGGGGTGGGATCACTCGAGCCCGAGGTCTCCCACGGCCTTTGTGAGCACATGGACCAGCTCTGTATCAAAGCTGGCTTTAGAGCTTGTGGCGGTCTGCATCGAAGCGGAGGGCTCAGAGACAGAGTCTGACCACTCACTGCCAGATGCAGCCATAAAAACGCTGTCCTCCTCCTCCTCTTCCTCTTCCGCTGCTGGTCCACCGAAGGAGACAAAACAGGCCGCTGCAAGGGAGGGGCGCTGTTCCTCTTGGGTGAACTTCACCGGCAAGAGCGAGGCACGTGGAGAGTTACTCGGCGTACAGTCGCTTGATTGCTCAGGCGGCCTCTGGTCGCGGCGTTTTTTCTTGCGCGGTCCGAGAGGCGCGGGCGGGGCGGGGACCTTCATTTCCGAAGGTCAACGAATGTATCGCTGAAGGAGATTAAATCTGAATTCCTATGGCAGAACACGGTCTTTTATAGCCTCAAATATGCTAATTCTATTTTTCTAGCGACCCCTATTGGTTCGCTCTCTCAGCCGCCTCGCCATAGGTTCCTGCAGTTGCCGCAGCACAGCCAATCAGCACGCAGCTCGCGCTGTTCTATCTGCTGTGCAGCCGCAATGCGTTTTACATCTATACACTTTATAGAATAAAGTTTTTGCTTCATATTCTCGAGAAAAGGAGTTTTCCCATAGCGCAATATGAGAGACCTCTCGAAAGGGAAAGAGTCTTCGAACATGTGTGTATGCCTACTAGTGTTGTCAAAAATATCCATATTTCGATATGTATCGATATTGAAATATCTGAAACGATACGATACTCATTTTCTACAGTATCGATATATAAGCTGCGCTCTCCTCTCCGACCGAGCGAGTTAACACGCACCCGCCTCCTCTCATTCAGTCCGGTTAACCCTCTGAACACAGCGAATGCGTGTTCTGCTGGATATTTCTTCATGACAGCATGTTAGTATTGGTGTGACCGCATACCGTAATAAAGCCGCCTCTGACTTACAAGTGCAGAAATTAGCTCCTTTTTCCATCTTATTAATGGTCAAATACACTCAAAAATCTTGGTGAGTTTTAACGTAAACACAGTCGTAACCAACTCACAGGAACAGTGTTTGGGATCCATGCGTGCGTCAGGTCTTAAAGGGACAGAAGTTATTTATTATTCAAACTACAAAAAGACAAACGATCACTTACGAGCACACATACTCTGAATGCCTTCGGCACAATTCAAATGAGCCAGTTTAATCTAGATTAATCTAGATTAATTCCAAGATTACAGTGAGATTAATCTAGATTAAACAAATGTATCTATGCCCACCCCTAAAATTAATAGATTGACGAAAAAATTACATCTATATAAAACAATAAAATAAAAAAAAAGTCCCATAGTATTCAATGGCTGACTGTAGTAGGTGATTTCATATAATAATGTAAATGTAAACTCATTACTTGTCTGAATTTCCACATTATAATGGAATCGTAAGCTACTAGTCATAAAAAGAATTAGGGTCCTTGACTGATTAGAATGAAACACATCCATTCCAAACTGGATGAAGGGTCCTCAATATTTTGGCCTCTTACAAGACATAATATCATAAAATATTATATTTCCCCCTATCGAATTAAGGTCTACTGTACAGTAGAGATGTCAGTTAAAGGGTTAAGTTATGTTTTAGGTGGGATATTATGGAAGCAAAAAGCACTAAACAAGATAAAAAAACCTTGATTTATGAACCTGTTAACACAGACTACCCCATTTCCCCATTTATATGTACTTACTTATATGTACATTTTGCTTGAACTTTTGACTAAGTATACAAAAACTATAGATCTGTTGTAAGATTTGTTTTGTTTGGGTGATTCTAGAGAACTTATGTAGATATATATATAAATAAATAAATAAATAAATAAACAACTATATATATATATATATATATATATATATATATATATATATATATATATATATATATATATATATATATATATATATATATATATATATATATATATATATATATATATATATAACAAAAATTACTTATTAGTAACATGAAAATAAACTTTCTTTGGGAGGGTTTGCCTTTGCTATGCTTCCTGGAAGTAGGGGTCGGAAGTTGCCAGCCTCATGTGACAGGAAGGAAGTTAATACAAATTTTTTGAAATCTTGTCATTAAGATATAAATATTGAAAACATTTTTGCAATTCTTTCCCATTCTTGTTTTTAAATAAATCTTTTTGAATTGTATAAAAAAATATTAAGTTTAAAAAAATATTTATTTAATATTTTATTTTTAAATCATGAAACTTTATGTAAAAAAAATGTGTCCCGCATTTTCATGTCGCTACCGAAACAGTGAATGTTTTAGTCCACTGGCTGAGACTGATTTTACCCACAACCCTACATTTTTGATCAGGAAATATTCCTGTGTCCCTCTTTCTCATATGCTACTTGATGAGTAGATTGATCTCATCATTTTGAGGTAAATGTGTTCTAAAGTCTGAAAATCTGTGTGTAACTTTAAGGAATGTCACTACCAAACTTTTTGGGATGTTATGCCATCAAATTTAGTTTTTATATGTGCACAACTGCTCCCATTCAGTCGGTCACTCTCGACGCCACGTCGGAGTACCGACAAATAGGAATCTCGCTCGCGAGAGCCAATCTACTTCGAGTGTAACTAAACGAGCCAATGCACATTGGCATGCAATGATTGCTCCAGGTGCTAATGCCACGTCGTGCGGGTATAGAGGGTATGCATCGACGTCACTAACCTGCATTCCACCTCGCTGCCCCACGGTGGGTACGCCGATGGTCCCTTTGGTCCCACTTGTATGTCTCCTCAGTCCGTCTCGCTGGCTCATTCGAACCATCAGGCTCGACTATGCGATTCAGTTCGCCCGGCGCCCCACAAGCTTCAAGGGCATCCACTTCACTTCGGTGAAAGCCACAGATGCCCATGTCCTGCGTGTGGAGATCGCTGTCCTACTGGCGAAGGACGCGATAGAGCCGGTCCCGACAGCCGAGATGAAGACCGGCTTCTACAGCCCGTACTTCATCGTACCCAAGAAAAACGGTGGGGTTACGACCAATCTTGGACCTGCGAGTCCTGAATCGGAACCTCCATAAGCTACCATTCAAGATGCTCAACTAGAAACACATTTTCGAATGCATCCGTCCCCAAGATTGGTTTGCAGCGATCGACTTGAAAGACGCGTACTTTCATGTCTCGATTCTTCCTCGACACAGGCCTTTTCTGCGCTTCGCGTTCGAGGGTCTAGCATATCAGTACAAAGTCCTCCCCTTCGGGCTGTCCCTGTCCCCCTGTGTCTTCATGAAAGTCACGGAGGGGGCCCTTGTGCCCATGAGAGAACATGGCATTCGCATCCTCAACTATCTCGACGACTGGCTTATTCTAGCACAGTCCAGGGATCAGTTGTGCGAACAAAGGGACCTGGTGCTCAGACTCCTCAGCCAGTTGGATCTTCGGGTCAACTTGGAAAGGAGCAAACTCGTCCCCGTGCAGAGGATCTCTTTTCTCGGTTTGGAGTTGGATTCGGTCAAACGGATAGCTCACCTCACAGAGGAACGCGTCCAGTCGATGCTGAACTGCCTGAACACATTTCAAGGCAGGATGGCGGTTCCACTGAAACAGTTTCAGAGGCTCCTGGGGCATATGGCGGCCGCTGTGGCAGTAACACCGCTCGGCCTGCTTCATATGAGACCGCTTCAGCATTGGCTACATGGCCGAGTCCCGAGATTGGCATGGCAACACGGCACTCACCGGGTGAGCATCACACCGGCCTGCCTCCAGTCCTTCCATCTATGGTCAGACCCCTCGTTCCTTCAGGCCAGAGTGCCCCTGGAGCAGGGGTTTTCACAGATGCCTCTGCCATGGGCTGGGGAGCCATGTACAACGGGCATGCAGTGTCAGGGGTTTGGACGGTCCCGCACCTGCATTGGCATATCAATTGCCTCGAGTTGCTAGCAGTGCATCTTGCTCTGAGCTGCCTCAAAGGTCTGTTACGGGGCAAATATGTACTGGTCTGCACGGACAACACTGTGAATGTTGCGTTTATAAACCAACAAGGTGGTCTGCGCTCCCGTCGCATGTTGCAACTCGCCACCATCTTCTCCTCTGGAGTCACTTTTTGATGGATAGATGCACTTTTATGATGGATAGATGCACTTTTATAATGGATAGATGCTCTTTTATGATGGATGGATGCACTTTTATAATGGATATATGCAATTTTATGATGGATAGATGCACTTTTATGATGGACAGATGCACTTTTATGATGGACAGATGCACTTTTATGATGATAGATGCCCTTTTATGATGGACAGATGCACTTTTATGATGAATGGATGCACTTTTATGATGAATAGATGCACTTTTATGATGGATAGATGCACTTTTATGATGGATAGATGCACTTTTATGATGGACAGATACACTTTTATGATGATAGCTGCACTTTTTATGATGGATAGATGCACTTTTATGATGGATAGATGCACTTTTATGATGATAGATGCCCTTTTATGATGGACAGATGCACTTTTATGATGAATGGATGCACTTTTATGATGAATAGATGCACTTTTATGATGGATAGATGCACTTTTATGATGGACAGATGCACTTTTATGATGATAGCTGCACTTTTTATGATGGATAGATGCACTTTTATGATGATAGATGCCCTTTTATGATGGACATATGCACTTTTATGATGGATAGATGCACTTTTATGATGATAGATGCACTTTTATGATGGACAGATGCACTTTTATGATGGATGGATGCACTTTTATGATGGATGGATGCACTTTTTTGATGGACAGATGCACTTTTATGATGGATATAGGCACTTTTATAATGGATATATGCACTTTTATAATGATTAGATGCACTTTTATGATGGATAGATGCTCTTTTATGATGGATAGATGCACCATAAATGAGACAAAAATTCACTGCAATTATAAAGCTTGGAAGAGCCAGGACATTTTTTATATAACTCTGATTGTATTCGTCTGAAAGAAGAATGTCATATACAACTAGGATGACATGAGGGAGAGTAAATCATGGGCTAATTTACATTTTTAGGTATTAAACTATCCCTTTGAGACCATTGTGTACACTAAAATAATTGTATTGTCTATTGCAATGGACATTTTGTGAAAATAAAACATTGCATGAAACAATCTACATTGTAAGATTTTTTTTTAGGTTGAAAAATCTATGTTGTCACGCCAGCTTGTTCTCGACCGTCACATAAAGAGGATCACACATGCAAACGAATAGTTTGACTTGAAGATTATTTATTATATACAAATAGTGATCCATTACAGAAATACCACACCCTCAGAAGACAATAGAAGACAGGGTCGTAACAATGTGCATACCTCTTCACTGTAAACCCGAATAAGTTACCAGAACTCAAAAAAATTGAGGCAATCGATTGCCTCAAATTCTTTAAGTTGAATAACTTAAAAGTCACAATTTTCCAGAAGTTAAAAGGTTGGATTACCTGCTACTTGTACCTTTTGATAACAGTTAAATTAAAGTGCTCATTTAGCTCAACTCAAATATTTGCAGTTAATATGACTTACAGTTTTCTGTTAAGGCAACTCAATTATTTCCAGGTATTATAACAAAGTTTTGAGTTTTCACAGAACACAACCAAAACATTTTATGTTAACAAAACTCGATTTTTATTGCTTTATGTTGTCATTGTTGTAAATACACGTTAGTCAAATATGTTGAGTTTGTTTACTTAAAAACATGTGACTCAAGACTTAAAATTTTGAGGCAATTGAGATCCAGCACGGTTTTAATCAGAAAAGCTGAATAAGTTTTAAAATAGATTATATGTTAAGTACTTTGACCTCCTGCAAGATTTACTCACACACAGACATCAAGAATCAGCCTATGAATCTCAACCACGCTTCATGCCGCAGTGCATTATGGGAGCCATGGATGAGTTTTGCATAATGCACCCAGAATACATTGCGGCATGAATCATGTCACCATTGTTGAGATTCATACTCTGATTCTTGATGTCTGTGTGTGTCCGAATACTGTTGTAGATTAAAACCTTCTGTGCATTAAGTTTATTCATTAAAATATTATATTGTTTTATTACCACAACCATCCTGGATCTTGTGCCGTAGAATCACATAGCTTTTATTATGCGCTTGAAGAAACCCGTTCGTGTGGAGTAGGGATGTGGAAATGAA
Source organism: Romanogobio albipinnatus (assembly GCA_023566225.1). NCBI lineage: Eukaryota > Metazoa > Chordata > Actinopteri > Cypriniformes > Gobionidae > Romanogobio > Romanogobio albipinnatus. The sequence continues at coordinate 4,566,458 of CM042262.1, read as the reverse complement.
GCCTCATGAAGCAGTGAGGCTTTACCCTGACTGTTTTGGGAAAAGATTCAAAGCTTCGAGAGTGTCAAGAACAGCGCCATCTGGTGCTTATTTAAAATAAAGCAGGCAGAAGCCTGTGGAAGAAGCTCTGTCAGATGAAGCAACCACAACACACACCATCGTTTCAATGCTATATGTACAAATAAAAGCTTTATTTGTTTGTGTTTAATGTGTCCAGTAAACCATTAAAGTGTGACAGTAAAATATAATATGAGCTTATATGATTCAATAAGATGTAACGTAGGCCCTCTCTCTCTCTCTCTCTCTCTCTCTCACACACACACACACACACACACACACACACACACACACACACACACACACACACACACACACACACACACACACACACACACACACACACACACACACACACACACACACACACACACACACACACACACACACACACACACACACACACACACACACACACACACACAATAAGGCCATTGTGTGATAGGATCATCTGTAATTAAATGTGCTTATGACACTTGGCAGTGATAGTGCTTGTGTAACAGTAGGAATGACAGTAAGGTGACAAAGGTTTCAATTATTTTTATTAAGAAATAAAAGCTGTTTCACAGTGTTGGGGCTGAGTCTATTTCTCCTCTTAGACAGTACTTCCCCAGCCTTGGAGAACACTCTTTCACATGGTACAGAGGAGGCCGGGGTACAAAGAAACTGTAATGCCAATGTATATAGATGAGGGTAGACATGTTTCTGCATTCTCCAGTATTCAAGTGGGTCTTTAGCTCTCTGTATGTTTGCCTCTGTAAGATATTTATCCACTTCAGTTTGTTTGTGCTGGTCTACATCACTGTCCAACAGGAGCCAAAGGTTTCCACCTAAGAAGTGTGAGGAGAAAAATATTTAATTGGGAATGACTGTACATGTACATTGACTGAATATAACACACATCAACGGTCAACAATTATAAAATGCAATAATATAAAATAAAATAAAAATAAATAAATACTTGAGCTTGGTGTGGGCTGTTGGGTTGATGATGGTGCTTCTGTCGACTGAGTGCTTGCTGATGTGGATGCTGTTTCTTCCTCGGCCCTGATGACATTGCCACATTCTCCTTTTAGCCGTTTCACAGCCTCTGTCATTTTACCTTGGTTAAGGAAACCCAAGGTTTTAAACCTAGGGTCCAGCAGAGTTGCCAGAGTCATTATGCTGAGAGACTCCATATTCCAAATGTGTTCTCTTAGACGCCTGATGAGGTTTTCAGTTAACTCCTTTGTGATGTCCATTGTTAACCTATGAAATACAAAATTATTTACTCTGTGCAAAAATAAAAAATAAATAAAAAAGACATAAAAAATTGCTAAAGAGTATTGTAAATAAATACAAATAAATACCCAATTTGCTCAGTCTGTAATGCATGGTGAATCATTTTTAGCAAAGGAATCACTTTGGAGCCAGACACTTGTTTTTCCTCAGAAAGCTTTACAGTGGCCAGGTGGAATGGGGCGAGAACACACAGAATTTGATGTATGGCTTCGTAGTCCTGTGCATGAAGTGGTGTTATATCAGTTTTAAGTGAGGCAAGGGATGCTCCCACAGTTTGCCTTTCCTCATGCAGCCGTTGAAGCATGTCTAAAGTGCTGTTCCAACGTGTTTCCACTTCATTAACCAGTTTAAGAACTGGCCTGTTCATTTCTTGCTGCACCTGTGTCAACATTTCTTTGGCAGAGGTGCTGCTTCGAAAATAGGTGACCACTTTTTTTGCTTTGGTCCGAATGTCACACAGAGCTGGTACCTGATCAAAAGACTTTTTAACCATTGTGTTCAGTGCATGTGCAATGTTCATGCATTCATTCATTGGTTTCATGAGTGTGTTCTCGTTTACCTCGTTTACTCTAATGGTAGCCAATAGTTTTATTTTCCTCCTGTCTTATATGTCTAAAACAATAGGTAATAAGTAAATTAAGTCATTTGTGTGATATGTGTGCATGCGACCCATTTAGAGTCGGCCTCTTTCAGGGCTTGAGTTATTGCCTTTTAATATCAAACACGTCAAGCTCGTGATTTTCTTATTCGTCCATTCATTCGTCTCATCCTCATTATATAATGAAGAACTTCTCTTCTGTCATTTGCCAGATGTGATGTAGGGGAACTTTGTCATTAATGTTAGTTTGTATTTTTATTTGCAGGTTTTTAGCCTATGCAGTGCCACATTTTCTTCACCACATTAAGACATCCTGTTATGCAGAAGACTTCTTGAATGCAGCTATTCAGAGTTTTTTCCTTCTTGAAAATAAGGTATTTTCACCAAATATCCTGTGCTGGAATTTATTGTTAATAAAGTAATGTGATAAAATGTCAACCCTGTTGTCTGTGTTCTGTATTTTGCTTAATATATTTAGGCTATGTTTTTAGTCATTTTTGTCTTTTGGGCAGTGAGAAATAAACAATTGTGACTACAATTTAAAACATTTAATTGGACCAATCTCACAATTTCACTGTAAAACATTTCTCCAATTCAAAATGTTCTAGTGACCGATCACATCTACATTTTTTAGTTGGCCAAAGTGAATTTCTGTGAATTAAATTTGATCAATTCACAGAAATTCAATTAGGCCAACTGAAAAATTTAGATGTGTACTTTATTAACAATAAATTCCAACACAGGATATTTGGTGAAAATACCTTATTTTCAAGAAGGAAAAACGTCTCGGTTACGTATGTAACCCTCGTTCCCTGAGGAGGGAACGGAGACGTACGTTAGTGACTAACGAATGGGGGTTTCGCTTAGAAGCCTATCATCTTCGAGAATTCAACAGCGCCCAATGGCAGTGCCAATGCCATGGGCATGCGGAATTTGCATGCGTAACTCCGCCCCACCCTGTGGGTATATAAGGAAGTACGCTGGCAACATCGCATTATGTTACTGCTGCAGGAGCCAAGACTGAACTCCGCATACCAGCAACACAGCTGACGTGGCAAAGGAAACGTACGTCTCCGTTCCCTCCTCAGGGAACGAGGGTTACATACGTAACCGAGACGTTCCCTTTCGTTCAGTCACTACGACGTACGTTAGTGACTAACGAATGGGGGTTCCAATACAACAACGCCACTCAGCTGTCATCCAGTGCCCTGCGTAAGTGTGAGTACCCTATCGTAAGACTAGTACGGACGAAGGACTCCCACTTATCACAGGATTACCAAGGTACACTGGGAAGCATATCCCAGTGAGGGAATGCCAAGATGCCTACCCGTAGGGAGGACTTAAGAATACACATATGACCCGCTAAGGGCTGCATATGGAAGATCTCTAGGGTACCAGCCAGAGGGTGGATTTTTAACCCTAGGGGTGGCAGGGACTTGCCGAGGGAAAGACACCTGCTCGCTGAGGAGGCTTACGGTGGGAATACTCGTGTGGGGGTCGCCGGAGGGGAACCATGCACACGGAGCACCTGGCCGGACATGAGGGTCTGGGCTCGAAAGGGCAGACTGAACTGATGTCGGCGTAAGCAGTGCTGGAGGAGCTCAGGGCTCTCGGGGAGCTCACCTGAGGGAAAATATTGCACGTATACAGTCCGTGGAGTGGAATGGCGAGCAAGCGAAGACACCTGAGCCTGGCCCATTACCGGCCACCCGTAGGGGCGAGTACATAGTCGGACACTGGCTCCACTCGGAGATTGTAGAATCTGGCGAATGTGTTTGGTGTCGCCCAGCCTGCAGCTCTGCAGATGTCTGTTAGCGAGGCGCCATGCGCTAAGCCCAAGAGGAGGCCACACTCCAGGTGGAGTGTGCCCTGACCCCAAGGGGACATGGTCGACCTTGCTGCTGGTAAGCCAAAACAATGGTGTCCACTATCCAGTGAGACAACCTCTGCTTTGAGAGAGCACTTCCCTTCCGCTCTCCACCATAACAGACAAAGAGCTGGTCTGAGGTCCTGAACATCGCGTACTGTCTACATAAGCGCGGAGAGCGCGTACTGGACAGAGCAATGCCAAGGCTGGGTCTGCCTCCTCCAAGGCAGCGCTTGCAGGTTCACCACCTGGCTTCTTGGAACGGAGTGGTGGGAACCTTGGGCACATATCCGGGCCGGGGTCTCAGTATCACGTGAGAGTTAGCCGGCCCGAACTCAAGGCACGCTTCGTCAACCGAAAATGCTTGCAGGTCCCCGACCCTCTTAAGAGAGGCCAATGCGGTCAGCAGAGCCGTCTTTATAGACAAGAACTTAATCTCAACCGACCGCAAAGGCTCAAGGGAGGCCTCTACAGAGCACTTAAGACTACTGAGAGGTCCCAAGAGGGAACGAGAGGAGAGCGAGGATGATTCAGTCTCCTCGCCCCCCTCAGGAACCTGATGATCAGGTCGTGCTGACTTACCTTTTTGTCTCCCAGGAGATCGTGGTAGGCAGATATTGCGGCCACATACACTTTAAGGGTGGAAGGAGACAGCCTTCTTTCCACCCCCTCCTGGAGAAACGATAGCACGGACCCAATCGGGCATTTCCAGGGGTCTACCTGGCGGGAAGAGCACCATGTGACGAAGAGGTTCCACTTCAACGCATAGAGGTGTCATGTAGACTCTGCTCTAGCGGAAGTGATGGTAGCGACCACCGCAGGTGGAAGGCTACTCAAACCTGCCGCGTCCCGTCCAGAAGCCACACGTGGAGCTTCCAGAACACTGGACGCGGGTGCCAAGGGTGCCCCGTCTCTGAGTGAGAAGGTCTTGACTCAGAGGAATAGGCCAGGGAGGGGCTGTCGCAAGGAGTAGCAGTTCTGAGAACCAGGCCTGGCCGTGCCAACGGGGCGACCAACATGACCTGCTCCTTGTCCTCCCTGATCTTGCACAGTACCTGTGTGAGAAGGCTCACTGGGGGAACGCATACTTGCGTAGCCCCGACGGCCAGCTGTGCGCCAGTGCATCCGTGCTGACCATAGGTCAGGGAATAATACAGGGAGCAATGGGAAGAGTCCTGGGAGGCAACAGGTCTACCTGTGCGTCGCCGAACCGTTCCCATATCAGCTAGACCGTCTGGGGATGGAGTCTCCATTCTCCAGGAAGTGGCTGAAGCCGTGAGCTCGTCGGCTGCACGGTTCAGGACTCCCGGGATGTGGACAGCATGAAGTGACCTCAGATGCTTCTGACTCCATAAAACGAGATGGCGGGCGAGTTGAGACATACGGCAGGAGCGTAGACCGCCCTGGTGGTTGATGTACGCTACTACGGCCGTGTTGTCTGTCCTGACTAGCACATGTTGACCCTTCAGCAACGCTCGGAAGCGGTGCAGGGCGAACCGTACTGCCAGTAACTCGAGGCAATTGACATGCAGAAGGCGCTGGGGTCCTGTCCAGGAGCCCGCGGCTGCTTGTCCATTGCACATGGCACCCCAGCCCGTGGATGATGCATCTGTTGATACAACAAGATGCCTGGAAACTCGTTCTAAGGACACACCGGTCCGTAGAAACTTGAGGTTCGACCACGGGGTGAGAGTCTGTAAGCAGGCCCGAGTCACTTGTACCCGGAGCGTGCCAGACCGCCATGCCCATCTCGGGACTCGATCGCGTAGCCAGTGCTGAAGCGGTCTCATATGTAGCAATCCGAGCGGCGTCACCGCGGCTGCAGATGCCATATGCCCCAGGAGCCTCTGAAATAGCTTCAGTGGGACCGCATTCTCGCCCTCGATTTGACAAAGGCCAGTCAGCAGAGACTGTGTGCGCGCTCGCTGGTAAGCAGCACGCACCTGCGACCGAGTTGGAAACCACACTGAGAAAGGAGATCCTCTGCACGGGGCAGAGTCGCTCTTCTCCCAGTCGACCCGAAGGCCCAGACGGGCTAAGTGCTGGAGCACTTGGACTCTGTGTCCGCAGACCTGCTTCGAGAGTGACCCAGTATGAGCCAGTCATCGAAGTAGTTCAGGATGCGAACCCCGTGCTGCCGAGTGGCGCAAGGGCTGCCTCGAAGACTACGTAGAGTCACGAGGGGACAGAGCTGCCCGAATGGGGGGGACTGCGTACTGAATGTCCGCCCCTCGAAGCAAACCGTAGGAACGGTCCGCGTCGAGGAAGGAGACATGAAGTAAGCGTCCTTCAGGTCGATCGCTGCAACCAATCTACCGGACGAACGTGTCCAAAGAGGCGTTCGCTACCGACATCCTGAACGGAAGCCTGAGAAGGATCGGTTCAAGACGGGCAGATCCAGGATTGGCCATAACCCACCGGTTTCCTAGGGTACAATGAAGCAAGGGCTGAGAAGCCGGACTTCACTTCGGCTGGAGGGACAGGCTCGATCGCACCCTTCGCCAGTAGGGTGACAACCTCCGCACGCATGACAGGGGATAGGCCCCATCATAGCGGGCGGCCTCCCCAGAGCGGGGAGGAACCTGCGCGAACTGAATCGCGTAGCCGCGCTTGATGGTCTTCGTGACCCAGCGGAACAGTCCCGGAAGCTGAAGCCAGACTCCCAGGAACTGCACCAGCGGGGTCATTCGGACCACAGACGTACCCAGGGTGGGGCAGCGAGGCAGCGTTACCGGCCCGGACATGGGAGGCTGTTGGGCGTCCCGGTGCGGGGGCACGGTTAACTGCTGCGTCCTGACAGAGGAGACCAGGGAAGGACGCACGTTCCACTGGGGTCTGCTCTGAGAGGAGGCTGGCGAGAGAGAGGGACGAGAGTGGCGCGGCCCGGAGGCGGCACACACTGCCATCACCGGTCTCTGGGTCCTCAGAGACAGGAACATGAGTTCTTTCCAAGCGCTGCTAGCCCGGGGGCCAGCAGCGGAAGGATTTTCCCCCGGCCCTCCACCGGGGGAAGGAGAGGCCCTGCAACCATCCCCTGGAAAGAACTGGAACCCATCTCTGAGTTGTCCACCTCCAGCCTGGCGTTTCAGCCAGGCTGAGGAGCGGACTGGGCGACATCCTGCAACCACCTCCACGGCTCGGCCCGGAGAAGGCTGCTGCTGGGGCCGGACGGGAGGAGGGAGGGCGCCCTCGGCGGCGAGCGGACTGAGGCGACTGGGCCGGCGGCTGGTGCAGCAGCCAGCCGCCGGGGCAGTACGTGTTACAGCCCCAGTCTGCTCTGGGGCGGCCAAGAACTGTTGGGCGCAGTTCTCGGCCGCGCCGCCGAAGAGGCCAGCCTGGGATATGGGCGAGTTGAGGAGGCGGGCTCAGTCAACCCCCCCATATCACCAGGTAAGGCCAGGAAATTCTCCCGGACCACAGCTGTGGACATCGCCCGACCGAGGGAGCGTGTGGCCACCTTCACCACCCAGAGGGCGGGATCAGTGGCGGCACGCAGCTCAACAAAGAGCCCTGGGTCAGCTCCACCCTTGTGCATGTGCAAAGGGGCGGCGGCCTACCCCATAGCACTGCAGGACCACGCCACCGAAGTAGACGAGCCCACAGGCTTAGGGAGGGTGCTTAGGACAGCCACACCACGTCAAAGCCCTCTGTGGACACCGGAGTGCGCAACAGAGTTGTTTAACAGTGGGGAGGGGGCCCCAGTGTACCCTAGGCCGCGGCCCCATCAAGGGCAGAGAAGGCGGAGGAGGCCACCAAACGGTCACGGGAAGCACGGGGACTTCCAGGACCGCGTGATCTCCTCATGCACCTCGGGAGCGAAAGGCATTGGGGGCGGGGCCCAACAGCTGTCGGGTGCCGCCCACAAAAACCGATCGCGCAACCACGAGCACTCGCGACTGGGCGGAGTTCCACACCAGCGCGAGGCTCGCGGCTGCCCGAGATAACATGGCTATCAACTCTAGGTCAGATCAGGCAGTGCTGACACACCCGGAGGCGGAGCACAACCTTATCGTCATCCCCAAAGGATCTAGCCCACCTTGGGATGCGGCGATCGACATCTCGCCGCTATCTGGAGTGTGAACGAAACGAACGAGGCGTCAGAGACGGGCCGCTGTTTCAGTCCAGCACTCGCGGGAAGCGATGTGCGAGAGGGGGGCGTGGCCCGAGGAATGATCGTCGGGGTTCTTAAACCACGCACCGCCCTCAGGTCACCCTGGCCACCAGCCAAAGTACCACCTCTCTCAGAGACGGTAGATTGGGGTGTGGCAGAGGGGACTCTCTCTCTTTGCAGAGATCACTGAGTCTCGACCGCGACATCGCGATGGTCACGTTCCCGCAGTGGGAACATGACACATCCACAATCACTGCCCGAACGTGCTGAAGCCCAAACACGTCGAGCAGTGAATGTGCCCATAGACAGCAACGGAGATCGATCGCACCCGGAAGTGCACGGGCGAACCGTCTTGAAAAAGACGTGCCACGCGCAAGCTCTTTTTGTGAGAGGAAAGCTCTGCAGAGTGCCGAAGCGCCCAGTAATAACACACACAGCTGTTGCAGATCACTGCACAGATCAGCAGGCAGGCAATGCGAGATCGCTGGAATGCGCCGTCACACCAACACTCTGGAGAACCGCTCGTCTCGAAGACTGAAGAGAGGACTTCAGAATTCAGGCTTGTAGGAGTGAAGAGATGCTCTTGGCTCCAAAGCAGAAACATAATGCGATGTTGCCAGCGTACTTCCTTATATACCCACAGGGTGGGGCGGAGTTACGCATGCAAATTCCGCATGCCCATGGCATTGGCACTGCCATTGGGCGCTGTTGAATTCTCGAAGATGATAGGCTTCTAAGCGAAACCCCCATTCGTTAGTCACTAACGTACGTCGTAGTGACTGAACGAAAGGGAACTCTGAATTCAATTTGGCCAACTGAAAAATGTAGATGTGATCGGTCACTAGAATATTTTAAATTGGAGAGGCCTGACATTTTTTACAGTGTTGGTAAATTACATTTTTCCATTGGCTCAGCATATTATTTCTAATTGAGCCCATGGTAACAGACTGTTGCCACAATGGATAAAATTCAATTCACAGAAATTCAATTTGGCCAATTGAAAAATTTAGATGTGATCGTTCACTAGAAAATTTTGAATTGGAGAGGCCTACATTTTTTTGTGAGGACTTCATCATTCTTAGCATGTAATTACTTAATTCTATTAATATGTACTTAACTTATGTTTTTAAGTTATGCTTACTTATTCACAAAGTTCCATTTAATCAAAAAATATTAGTTGAAATTTCTCAAAAGGAAGACCATGTTACACCAACTTGAAATAATTAAGTTAGTAGAACTTTTTCTAAAACTTTGAGTATACACTACTTAATCTATTTAATTAATTTGAACGTTCGGGTTTACAGTGTTCTCACTTGCACCTCAAAACCCAAAGCATAGAATAGCTCTTTGTGTTCTTATCAGATATTTACTGTCAGATGTGCCAACGTACTGAGAGGCAGCAGTCCAAATAGGAAATATCTTACAAAGCAACTACAATAGCAGTAAGCATGCTTGAAGTTGAGCTGAACACGTTTACTCACGCTGCGGCCATCTTGGTGTTCTTATCAGATATTTACTGTCAGATGTGTGTCTGCTATATGTGCTGACTGCATATGTGCATCATAGTTAGTTATTTATATTAACATAAAATGTTGACAGTCTGATTCAGCCATGGCAAACTAAATATAGTGGTCACTACTAACATTACTGTCACTACCGAAAATGTGCAGTCACTACCGTAACATGGGATGTTTTGTCAAAAATAAAGTATATTGAAATATCAACTAAGATGTTATGATAGTGTTTGGTTCAATACATATTCAAACTAATGAATCCTTAACTTTGAAATCAGTATGTTAAACTTTACGCCTTTTACAAAGAAAAATTGGATTCAAAATACAACAAATCTCATAAATAACACTTAAAATATTATTAAAATAGTAATTATTATGGATTTAACCTGTAAAATCAATTTTTAAAAAATAGAAAAAATATATATTTACATGGTAGATGTAAACAAATTCTTAATAGGTCATTATAAGCCTTCCTAATAAATTATTTATTTTGTGTTTTGGTAGTGACACATTTGGGGAGAAGGAAAATATTCCAGCATTTTCTGAAAATACAATATGAGAATTAGCTGTTGCAATCACTAGAAATGTGTACCTTGGATATTACACAATTTGCATGCATGTTACACAATTGCAAGACGTTTCCTCCTCTGACTGTGCACTGATTCTGTAGAATGGCCCACACATGCCTGTGAATACCAGAAATAGCATCACGGTGACTCGGTTATCAAGCCATCAGGGTTTGAAAGTTGTTTCTGCATCTTTGGAATGCTATTGATGTTAGGCCATATTGCACATCCCTAGCCTGCGGTAAAGCTCAACTCTTTAACTCTAGGGGAGTTGGAAAATGAGCCTATTTTCAAAAAAAGTGGCGTGTTCCTTAAAGTTCACTTTAATTAAACATTCTTTTTTTTAAAGCCTAATAAATGTAGAATTTGATATAGTTTTCAATTAGCTATACTCTAATGTCAAAAAAGAATCAGTTTCATAAAGACATCAGTATCAGTGATAAAGGCCTTCATTCATAAAAGATGCCATTACAACAAACTGTATTTAAATTGTTTCTACTTTAGTTTGTAGATTACAGATTACCAGATGAAATAAGACAGGCAATTACTTATAAAGCTTTTACTAAACAGTTAAAAAAAATGGCTGATTGACACATATAGCTGTCAACACTAAGACTTGAACCTGTTGTGTCTCTTTGTCAAACAATTTTTTTTGTTATTGTTTTTAATGGCTGAATGTCGTGTTTTCTTTTTTTCGTTTCTTTCTTTTTTTTTCTCATGGTTGTTTTATGTGTTTTGTGTATTTGTCATTTGCCAGTAATGTTTATTAGATTTGTTTTGTGTTGTTACTAATTATGTATATTAGTGTCATATTTTTGCTCTTTGAACATCTTGGCCAGGGGACTACAGATGAAAAATAGCCTTTTGGCTATTTCTGGCTTTTTTACTCATGTTTGTTCATGTGTTTTTATGAAATTGCATTGTCCCCTTACAAATACCTTCTGGCCCTTGAAAGTGTTCGTTACATTGCTGTCTATGCAGGGGTCAGAGAGCTCTCGGTTTTCATCAGAAATATCTTCATTTGTGTTCTGAAGATGAACGGTCTGACAGGTTTGGAACGACATGAGGAATTTATGACAGGATTTACATTTTTGGAACTAACGCTTTAACAACTTAGCATTTAGAATTACATTGGCTTTTACATTGTTTTTCTTCAATATATGTAATTTTATGTATGCATATGCTGTATATTGTATGTCGCTTTGGACAAAAGCGTCTGCTAAATACCTTAACCATACTTTACGACTTTCATTAATTAATTAATGTCAGATTTTGTGATGTTAAACTGCTGTCCGTCAGACTCTTCTGTTTAAATAAATGTCCAGCAGGGGAATACCAACTCTAGATAGAACAGACACTTAACCGCAATAGCTAGTCTCCATCCAACATTTTAATGTACATTTTAACCATTTGGAAAAGAAATCCTGACTGGAAACTGTTAAAATTCACATAAAATATTCGAATGTGAAGTTGTTGTGGTATATAAATTGTTAATGTTAAATACATCAAGGTAATTTTCTTCTATGAGCAAGTAGGAATTGGATAACTTTTTTTATTTTTTTTAATTAATTGTTATACTGTATTCATCAACAGATATGAAAATTTGAAACTTTTTTTTCTCTCTCTCTCCGGGCAACAAAGCAGAGAAGAGACTCAGGCTCAACCCTCTTAAGAACTCTGGACTTTTTGAGTTGAGGGGCTAGTAATGGTGTAAAGAAACACTTAACAAGACATGAACATGCAACTAATGAGAACTCATCAGCTGCATGTTCACACAAAACATGACAACATGACGTAGCACGTAGCCAGTGAAAAAACACCAACCACGTGCTACACAACATAAGACAAAACATGAAAGCACACGGCCGATGTAAACATGAACCGTGTGCTACACAGAACACACAGACAGAAGAGCACACGCTCACATGACAAAACAAACACACGGAGCATAAATGTCCGAATCCCAACACAAAACTGAAACCCAAACTAGACCGAAGTGCTGGGATCCGAACACCACGCCCCGCACACAAAACACAAGGACAGAAGAGCACGCAGCTTGAGCATGCTCAAAGCTGCGTGCTCACAGAAGACAAGACAAACAATACAGGAGTGTCAGGGCTCTGTCACAAACCAAGAGTAAACTAGACCGAAGTGACAGAACCCTGACACTACCCCCCATCAAAAGGGACGCCACCTGGCGTCCCTAACGAGGGACACCAAAACAAGACAGGAACAAGATAACAAGACAGATACACAGACAAACACAAGACAGGAAAATCAAAACACAGAGACAAAGAGGGGAGGGAGGGAGGTGAGCCAAGTCAGAGCCAGCAGGACAGCGAAGAACATCACTAGCATAGACCAGGGAGGGACGGGGGGGTTGAGCCAGGGAGGCTCAGGCGAGTCTGGAGTCCCGGCAGAAGGCCAGGGCGGAGCAGGAGGGACGCACCAGGGTGACTCCAGCCAGTCAGGGCCCCAGGCAGAAGACCAGGGTGGTGCCGGAGGGACAGTCCAGGCGGGCTCCGGCAGATCTGGAGTCCTGGCAGAGGACCAGGGTGGGACCGGAGGGATGGACCAGGCGGCCACCAGTGGTTCAGGAGTCCTGGCTGAAGGCCAGGGTGGTGCCGGAGGGACGGACCAGGCAGGCTCCGGCGGGTCAGGAGTCCTGGCTGAAGGCCAGGGCGGTGCTGGAGGGATGGACCAGATGGGCTCCGGCGGTTTAGGAATCCTGGCAGAAGGCCAGGGTGGTGCCAGATGGACGGGCCAGGTGGGCTCTGGCAGGTCTGGATGGCTGACTGGGACCCTCCCAGGAATCAGGACAGGAGCCAGAGGCAGGACAGGACACAGGACGGGAGCCAGAGGCATGACCGGATGCAGGACAGGAGACAGAGTCAATACCAGACATTGATCAGGGGCCGGAGACCTCACCGGCCTCGGGTCAGGGGCTGTTGCTGGCAGGGCAAAGCGAATGGGTGGTGCGGGCAGCGCAAGACGCCTGGGTGGCTCGGGCAGGAAAAGACGCCTGGGTGGCTCGGGCAGGGCAAGACGCCTGGGTGGCTCGGGCAGGGCAAGACGCCTGGGTGGAGCCTCTGGGCCGGCAGCAAGCTCTGGGATGGCCTCTGGGCCATGTAGGATGGAGGAAGCCTTCTTCCTCCTTCTCCTCCTACGAGAACGAGGCGGTGGTCGGGTGCTTACCGCCTCTGGGGGTGCTGCAGCTTCTACGGGCGCCTCTGGGGGTGCTGCAGCTTCTACGGGCGCCTCTGGGGGTGCTGCAGCTTCTACGGGCGCCTCTGGGGGTGCTGCAGCTTCTACGGGCGCCTCTGGGGGTGCTGCAGCCTCTTCGGCCGCCTCTGGGGGAGCTGAAGTGCTGATGGCCGCCTCTGGGGGTGCTGCAGCTTCTACGGCCGCCTCTGGGGGTGCTGCAGCTTCTTCGGCCGCCTCTGGGGGAGCTGAAGCAGTCACCCCGAACCAGGGCAAACCTTCAGGGTGTGTTTCCCCGACTGGATAGGAGACTGATGAGGCGGGCCGGTTCTTCCTCCTCCCTCTCCCCGAAGGGGTCATCGGAGGACTGGGGACATGACCATTTGTGAGGAAAAGTGGGGAAGGACCAAGAGGTGGAAGGCCACCCTCTTCTCCACGGTGGTACACATACCCCACAAACTGCCAGAAAGACAATATCCCCAGCATTGCCATCTCCCAGGCTTTGACAGGCTCATTAAGGCTGCTGTTAAAAATGTCCTTGAGCACTGCATCACCGATGTTGAGCCCCTCCGCTGCAAACACGAAACGGTAAGCAAACTCCTTCACGCTGGCTCCCCTTTGCCGAAGAGAGTGGAGTTTGCTACATTGGTCTGCCATCTGCTGAGCGGAAGGGCAGGGAGATGGGAAAAGGAAGATACCCATTTCTCTGCTGAGTCCTCTTTTGGCTGAATCGTTCTGTCAGGGTTGGTGAAGGGAAAGGAGCGAGGACTCAAGGATGCAGAGGAAAGGGCTTTTTAATGATAATAATAAAACAAAACAAGACAAAACAAAACTACCCCGAGGGGGAAAAACAGACTTGACTTGACTTGACTTTTCTTGGCTTGACTTGACTTGACTTGAAGGGAGCAGGGAAACAGGAGGTACATACGACGACGATTCAGCACTGGACTGCAAACACAAGGATATTAAATAGCGAACAAACAAAGGAGGGTAACGAGGGAAGACAGGTGGGGCAAATGAACCAATAATCAGGAAACAAGGTGGGCAGGGTTAGACAATGGACACGAGCACATGGCACAAAGAAACACTTAACAAGACATGTGCTCACACCAAACATGACATGAACATGCAACTAATGAGAACTCATCAGCTGCATGTTCACACAAAACATGACAACATGACGTAGCACGTAGCCAGTGAAAAAACACCAACCACGTGCTACACAACATAAGACAAAACATGAAAGCACACGGCCGATGTAAACATGAACCGTGTGCTACACAGAACACACAGACAGAAGAGCACACGCTCACATGACAAAACAAACACACGGAGCATAAATGTCCGAATCCCAACACAAAACTGAAACCCAAACTAGACCGAAGTGCTGGGATCCGAACACCACGCCCCGCACACAAAACACAAGGACAGAAGAGCACGCAGCTTGAGCATGCTCAAAGCTGCGTGCTCACACAAGACAAGACAAACAATACAGGAGTGTCAGGGCTCTGTCACAAACCAAGAGTAAACTAGACCGAAGTGACAGAACCCTGACAAGTTCTCGGTTAGTGTACTGCTGATCCGAAAACCGCTGCAACCGATTCTTGACTCGAGAACGAGAACTGTGACAGACCGGTCTGCGTACGTTCTCGATTCAGTGTACTGGTGATCCGAAAACCGCTGCAACCGATTCTTAACTCGAGAACGAGAACTGTGACGCTCGTTCGTGTGCGCTGCGCATGCTCAGTATCATCAGCTGCTGCTCGCTGACATCAATCATCATCAGTTCTCTCTTATAATAGGTTAGTGTACTGTTGGAGTAACTGAATAACTCCAGGATGTTGGTTTATTTCGAGTCAGAGGGACAGTCAGACACGTCAAAAAGTGATTAACTTTATAAATGTGTGGATTAGTGCTTACTAGAGATGCGAACTGTTTAGAACGATTCAGTCCGATTTGGTGAACTGGTTCGACCGGTTCACTAAAAAGAACCGGTTCAAAAGAACGATTCGTTCGCGAACCGGACATCACTAACACACACACCTCCCATGTTCCCCCTCTCTGGACATCTGGAAGTGAGCTAGATTCTCCCGTGAGACTGTAATTTTGTTTGTATGAAAAAAAGTGGATACTTTTATAACTGTGTAATGTGTTGTTGCATAGTGTGTTAATAAAACAAAGGAAAGATCAACCTGGTCTCACAGAATTCCCTGAAATGAACACCTTAACTCAAAATCCGTGGCAGTTTCATGGACTCGCGAAAATTCTGTGATGGGTCCACGGAAGCAACTAACTCCACTCCTACCCTAAACCTACCCACTCTTGTCGTGGAAAATTTCAAAGTCACAAGTGTCCCCTCAGTTCAGTCAGAGAAGAAGAAAATCTCTCAGAAGCGAAGTTCCCAGTGTCAGAAGGTAAACTTTATTGCCAGAACAACAAAGTGAGATGCCAGCTGATCATCTGAAGTTCATATGGTTCATATGGTCCATTAAAGGTCCCGTTCTTCGTGTTTTTTTGAAGCTTTGATTGTGTTTACAGTGTGCAATATAACATGTGTTCATGTTTCACGTGTAAAAAAACACAATATTTTTCACACAATATACTTATCTGTATACCGCTGTTTTCACTGTCCTAAAAACGGGCTGATGTTCCTTGTTCTATGAAGTCCCTCCTTCAGAAATACGTAACGAGTTCTGATTGTGCCAGCGGTTCCCGTGTTGTGATTTGACCGCAGCTTAGCGCACGTTGCCCGGTTCCTGTGTTGTGATTCGACAGCAGCTTAGCGCACATTGCACGGAAAGGTCACGCCTCTTACCGTAACAGGGAGATGTATGCGCTCAATGATCTCTAAGTACAGCGTCCCTGGGAAAGCCAAACAAAGGTGATTTGACTCCGGGATGAAAATAACAGCGTCTCGACGACATGGCGACAAACACACTCAAACGCAACACTTCCTTTTCTCCACGCGACACTTCCTCTTCTCCACGTGGGAGAGCAACAAGACCACGCCCCCTTTTTCGCGTATTCTTGTGGGCGGAGGTTAGTCTGTTCTACTGTTCTACTGACGTAATTAAAGAAGGAAGTAGAGGGATGTAGTCCAAGCCGGCCGTTCGCTGTAGGCTTTGAAAGGGAACTTCTGTTAAATAAAATATCTCGCTTGGCATTGAACTTTGAGCTTTATAATTTTACAGGTATTATTTATGCTCTAACAGCAACATTACACACTAACTAAAGTTTGAACAATGGGATCACGAAGAACAGGACCTTTAAGGGTCTTTTCCATCTGAAGACCTTGTTTTTCTCATGCTTTTTGCTTTTCTCGTGCTTTTAATGTTAACATTCACATGCTCTTATTACACACGTGGTACTGTACCTTTTTAAACATTATACTGTGAAACCTTCTGTGGAATTCTCCCACACTCTCAACAATATAAACCACATAACAGGCACATAAAAGTACAGTCACAGGTATTTATTGCAAAAACTGACCAAAAACAGTATAGAAGTATTAACTCATGTTGCATTCCAAGTCTTCTGAAGTCACACGATGTCTTCATGTGAAGAACAGTAAACCTCTGGATAAAACAGAGAGACTATTATTAGCGTAGATGCCATTCTTCTGATGATGTAACGAGTACATCAGGTGTTATGGGAAGTGTTCCCGGTTCCGGCTGACCTAATTAATGCAGCCTAACAATCATTTAATTGAAAAAGTGTTTTATATGTATGCCACAGTAAAGAGATGTGTTTTTAGTCTAGATTTAAACTGACAGAGCGTTTGTGCTTCCCGTACAATGTTAGGAAGATTGTTCCAGAGTTTAGGAGCTAAATAGGAAAAGGATCGACCGCCTGCAGTTGATTTGGATATTCTCGGTATTATCAACTGGCCAGAGTTCAGAGAGCGCAGTAGACGTGATGGAGTATAATATGTTAAGAGCTCGCTCAAGTATTGGGGAGCTAAACCATTTAGTGCTTTATAAGTAATAAGCAATATTTTTAAATGTATGCAATGTTTAATAGGTAGCCAGTGCAATGTTGACAGAACTGGGCTAATATGGTCATACTTCCTGGTTCTAGTAAGTACTCGAGCTGCTGTGTTTTGGACCAGCTGGATTTTATTTATTAAGCGAGCAGGGCAACCACCCAGTAGAGCATTACAATAATCTAGCCTTGAAGTCATGAACGCATGAACTAACTGTTCAGCATTTTGCATTGAGAGCATGTGCCGTAATTTAGATATATTTTTAAGATGGTAGAATGCAGTTTTACAGATGCTAGAAACGTGGCTTTCAAACGAAAGATTGGTATCAAAGAGCACACCCAATTTTTTAAAAAACATCATCATTCAGCATTACATCATCATTTTAAGCCTGTATTTTTAAAGTTACTGGTGGTTCCCATACATTAAGGTCCATTAAAGGTCCCGTTCTTCGTGTTTTTTTGAAGATTTGATTGTGTTTACAGTGTGCAATATAACATGTGTTCATGTTTCGCGTGTAAAAAAAACACAGTATTTTTCACAATTTACTTATCTGTATACCGCTGTTTTCACTGTCCTAAAAACGGCTGACACTGCATGAAAAGTGAGATTTTCGACCCCGTAAACGCCTGTATACTCCCGGAAATCTCCCTAATTTTCGGCAGTTTTCGACAATTTACAGGCAGCGAACGTCGCGTTCGTCTGTGCCACAAATTGTCGTAAACAAACCATGACGTAGGTGGAGAGCCCCCCGCTGAGAGACCGCACGGAGGTGCGACGCCTCTAATTAGCATATGAATAGCAGCGAAACCAGAGAGTCAACGGCCAGACTTGAATTTACTCACTCACTATTGGCTGAAGCCACTACATTTAAAAAAGAAAAATCCCTCGTGATTGGTTGGCAGATCACTGCAAACCAATCATTATTGGTCCCCCTGGCTCATTATAAATGTAAACCCCAATAATATTAATAAATATATAATTTATGTTGTAATAATTTGTTTTATATTAATGTTATTGTGCTATTAAGTATTCATACCATCAAGGAATATATGGGAAAATTATACGGACCGTGCCGTTTATTCAAAGAAAGAGCATTTATAAAACACAGCTGTTTATTCAAAGAAAAAGCTTTATTGTTAAACACACAACTATGTACAGTGCAGCAGTAATGTAATGTAATGTAAAGTTCGGCGAGAGCGGTGGCCGCACAATCCATCCAGACACCCCGTCAACAATGCGTCTTCCTCGTCAAACATGAGTTCAATGGTCGCGGACTTCCAAATGTCCACCTCATCCAGCACACTCTCGCTTCCAGCAACTGTAATACAATCCATAAAGACAATAAGCAACCTGAAAAATACTCACATTGACAAAAAACGGATCTAATATAATAAATCTTACCCTTTTTCTTCCTGATCAACTCCGAGCTAAACTTCGCAGTTTCCGTCTGCTATGTAAGTTCAGATTGTTTGTATCTGAAGCTGCGGCGTGTCGATTCATAATACGTCTTACAGGCAGCTGGAAAACAATTACATGAGACTGGTATTAATAAAAACAGTCACGGTAAAATTAAACTAGGAATGAGAAACACATTAGAAGTTACTTACACACAATTTCGTCGTGATCAGCGGTTAAATCTGGACTCTTGGAAATCGCTCCAAGCAGATCCCAGCCAGCACAGTCATGTGGGGCCCATATGGGCGTCACCTGGGCTGTCTAACTGGGGCCCAGAATGTTTTGTCCTCAGTTTCCACGGAGGCCCCACATGGGCTAGCCCAGATGAACTGAACACTACTCAGTGTGCACACTACAGGCTGTTAAATGTAACTGAATCAGTGTTGGAGTTAATGAGATAATTAAGTGATTAATAGAGTAATGACTGAATATTACTGAAGACTCCTGATGATAACAAGCAGAATCACTGAAGGACAGAGAAACACAAAAGACTTCAGACACAACTTCACAAAAGCATTATCAGCTTCCCTTTTTACCTATTAGATTGACTTTCTGTCATCTTAGTTTTTATTGATAATTCCCACTGAGCAAAGGTGTACGTTGAAAAGACGTCCACTGAGGAGCCAGAATGAAAGTTTTTATGACGTCTGTTTTTGACGTGTTCTGCACGCCCGATATAGACGTTCAGGGAACCTCAAGGTTACAAACTAGTAATGTGCTCATTGACATATTTCCCATTTGTAATTGCAAAGCAACTCACAGACAGTGTGTGTTTGTCCAGAAATCATGACAATAAAAGAAACTTCGCTCACACCTTTAAACACTTTAGACAACTTAGCATCTGTAATTCACACATCTTTGGATCGTGAGAGAATCGTGGGATTCAATCCAGGATCTTCTTGCTGTGAGGAGACGGTGTTTCCCACTGAGACACTGGAGCTGCCCTTAATCACAGACATAAGACACACTTTGACTATTTCTGTCAGACGTCTACAGAAGCTCTTACTGAGAATTAACAGAGCTTTAGATGTTGTTATTTATGGTTAATTTGAAGTCACCATTGTGGTGGGAAGCGTTTGCTTTAGTTGGGCTCTTGGTCCCTGTACTTGAGTTAGCTTTTCTTTGTCTGCTGTAACTGTGTGTGTGAAACACAATACTTTTGGCTGAGAAAGCAAAGATAAAGTGACTTCAGGTGTTGTCAGCTCCTTGTTGATGACTAAATCATCAGAAGTCTAGAATCTGATGTTGTGCTTTTGAGTTTTATGTTCTTGTTCGGCAAATAATAATTTGTTTATATACTATAACCTTGTGAATCTGCTGTATTGACACCAATAGCAATAAACAAATCACTTATCCTGAAAGATGATAAAACAGCATGTGCACATTGTTTTGAGAAAGTATTTCACATAGTCACACACAGACATCAAGATTTTGCATATGATTCACAACAACGGTGACAATCATAACAAAAAAAAACTTCATGCTGCAATGCATGATGGGTAGCTTCAAAGTACAAAACTCATGCTTGATTGTCACCGTTGTTGTGAATCATATGCAAAATCTTGATGTCTGTGTGTGACTATGTGAAATATTTTCTCAAAACAATGTGCACATGCTGTTTTATCATCTTTCAGGATGAGTGATTTGTTTATTGCTATTGGTGTCAATACAGCAGATTCACAAGGTTATAGTATATAAACAAATTATTATTTGCCGAACAAGAACATAAAACTCAAAAGCACAACATCAGATTCTAGACTTCTGATGATTTAGTCATCAACAAGGAGCTGACAACACCTGAAGTCACTTTATCTTTGCTTTCTCAGCCAAAAGTATTGTGTTTCACACACACAGTTACAGCAGACAAAGAAAAGCTACCTCAAGTACAGGGACCAAGAGCCCAACTAAAGCAAACGCTTCCCACCACAATGGTGACTTCAAATTAACCATAAATAACAACATCTAAAGCTCTGTTAATTCTCAGTAAGAGCTTCTGTAGACGTCTGACAGAAATAGTCAAAGTGTGTCTTATGTCTGTGATTAAGGGCAGCTCCAGTGTCTCAGTGGGAAACACCGTCTCCTCACAGCAAGAAGATCCTAGATTGAATCCCACGATTCTCTCACGATCCAAAGATGTGTGAATTACAGATGCTAAGTTGTCTAAAGTGTCTAAAGGTGTGAGCTAAGTTTCTTTTATTTTCATGATTTCTGGACAAACACACACTGTCTGTGAGTTGCTTTGCAATTACAAATGGGAAATATGTCCACAATGAGCACATTACTAGTTTGTAACCTTGAGGTTCCATGAACGTCTATATCGGACGTGCAGAACACGTCAAAAACAGACGTCATAAAAACTTTCATTCTGGCTCCTCAGTGGACGTCTTTTCAACGTACGCCTTTGCTCAGTGGGAATTATCAATAAAAACTAAGATGACAGAAAGTCAATCTAATAGGTAAAAAGGGAAGCTGATAATGCTTTTGTGAAGTTGTGTCTGAAGTCTTTTGTGTTTCTCTGTCCTTCAGTGATTCTGCTTGTTATCATCAGGAGTCTTCAGTAATATTCAGTCATTACTCTATTAATCACTTAATTATCTCATTAACTCCAACACTGATTCAGTTACATTTAACAGCCTGTAGTGTGCACACTGAGTAGTGTTCAGTTCATCTGGGCTAGCCCATGTGGGGCCTCCGTGGAAACTGAGGACAAAACATTCTGGGCCCCAGTTAGACAGCCCAGGTGACGCCCATATGGGCCCCACATGACTGTGCTGGCTGGGATAAGAGCTCACGGCTTCGTTATGAGGCGAGGATAGTCTGTGTAAACAAAATGTGCAGTTTTAAGCTCGGATCTATTAACGCACCCATTTCCTTATACAGCTGAATAAAAGCATATTCTTTAAATCGTAAGGTTACATTACCCATGCTCTGGTTCATAGCTCCTGCAGTTTCCTCAGAGTTGTGAAGACGAAGACAGCCTCCTGAAAATTAGTCGAAAAAGTTGGTCGCGTCCATGCAGAGATTGAGTTGAAGACGGCGTCCTGTCATTGTTGATCACGAAAAAGGAAAGCAGCAAAAACATAGGAAATGTAAAAAAAAAAAAAAAAAAGGTTTAAAGCTCGTCTTCTACGCGTCATGGCCATGACCTCGACCTCACACGTCATTGGACTAGGGCTCTACTATGGAACGCGCCTGGGGCCAAATCTCTTTATACGAAACGCGTGACTTATGACTGTTTCAACACGCACTGTTTTCCGCGTCAACGCAGCAATTTTTTACGTGTTTCTTTTGTATGTGTAGACACGCACATTCTGGTCGTGTAACAGGCATACACGCACAGTCGACGCACAGTTTTAACATGTTAAGAAGACACATTTGAACGTGTTTCTTAACGCGCACATTCTGTACATGTCGACGTGTATTTTTTTTAAAGCAGACTTACCTTTAGTTTTGATATACATTTTATTTATATTATTAATATTTTATGTACCCATAACGTGTCTTTAGGAAGCCATAAGTTATAGAGACAAGAATAACTTTTGCCATTTAAATGCCACATTAATTTACTGAGGACCCATACAGCCAATGATCATGTGTGAAAACACTTATACATAAATTGATCACTTAGAAATCAAAACTAAGGTTTGAGAAAGAAAGAATATGCATACAACAAAATATATTGTTTCATAGCAGCTTCAGTAACAAATTCTGCTGTAAACCGGCTCTAACAAGCCAATATAGTGTCAATATTCAGCTCAAGTGACTTCAGTGTTGATTCAGTTCAGCTGATTTCAGTTCAACTGTAAATTCCTCAGTTGTGCATATTTGTGTGTAGTTAGATATATGCAAAAACAACATTTTTGGAAGAGTTAAAATAGTTTTGCACAAAGTGTTGCTTTTGCAAGCGATGTCTGATGTTTTGCATGTTGTGTGTTTTGTGTGTAGAGTTACAAGAAATGGAGCCATATTTCAGAAATTGTGTGTAAGCAATTAGATAAAACTGTAAATGAATCCAGTTTATTTTAGTTCAGGACTCATAGTCCAGGTGTTAGTAATCTGTGCTTAATCTTTGTTCCAGGCAACACTTTTTTAACTCGCGATTTACTAGATTAGGCCTACTCTTGGCATAATTTAAACCCTGTCCTGGAAACCACCTCTTGAAAATCTGCATTGATAATTCATAAAATGTGGTGTGAGCTCAATTTAAATGACAATTACAGAAAAACACAATCTGACTTAACTATAAACACACAAACTTGTACTTTTCACATTTATGATTAATAGCCATTTAAAAAATCATTCACAGTGCAGGGTGGAAAAATTAATTTTGGTATGTAAACTGTATGCTTTACTTGATTTATTTGTGTGCTTTGGTTCATTGTCTTGTTGCATCACATAACCTCTCTAAAGGTTGAAGACATGAACTGCTGTCCTGTATATTTTTTTTTTACATAACATTGGTTATTGCTAATGACATACAGAGTAATTAATCTACACTGTGAGCCCGGACAAGTTGAATCTACTTAAAAAATTGGAGCAAACTGGTTGCCCTAAAAATTTAGTAATGTGAACTAAAACGAGTACATTTAACTTAAATTTAAGTTAACATTTTAACTTAAACTTTAAACTTGTTTTAGTTAAAAAAATTCAGAACCTAGATAAAACTCCCCCTGCTGCTACTTTGATTTGCATTTGTGTAGCTCACAGCATGTTCATTTACATGATAAAGCCTCCCCTAGAATTAAGGGGAGGGGGGGTCATGGGGGGACAACTGCCAAGCAAGGCCCACGTCAATTTCCGTCAATTTACGGCAGTTTTCGGAGTTGCCTGCAAATTGCCGTGTACAGTCGTAAACCTGAAGTTTCACGGCAATCTACAGTGCCACATACTGACAAAAATCCCACTTTTCATGCAGTGTGATGAGTTCCTTGTTCTATGAAGTCCCTCCTTCAGAAATACGTAACGAGTTCTGATTGTGCCAGCGGTTCCCGTGTTGTGATTTGACCGCAGCTTAGCGCACGTTGCCCGGTTCCTGTGTTGTGATTCGACAGCAGCTTAGCGCACGTTGCACGGAAAGGTCACGCCTCTTACCGTAACGGGGAGATGTATGCGCTCAATGATCTCTAAGTACAGCGTCCCTGGGAAAGCCAAACAAAGGTGATTTGACTCCGGGATGAAAATAACAGCGTCTCGACGACATGGCGACAAACACACTCAAACGCAACACTTCCTCTTCTCCACGTGGGAGAGCAACAAGACCACGCCCCCTTTTTCGCGTATTCTTTTGGGCGGAGTTTAGTCAACAAACTGTTCTACTGACGTAATTAAAGAAGGAAGTAGAGGGATGTAGTCCAAGCCAGCCGTTCGCTGTAGGCTTTGAAAGGGAACTTCTGTTAAATAAAATATCTCACGTGGCATTGAATTTTGAGCTTTATAATTTTACAGGTATTATTCATGCTCTAACAGCAACATTACACACTACCGATACTCGGTTACTTAACGTAACCTCGGTTCTCTCTAGAAGAGGGAACGAGTATTGCGTAAGTTTCTTACGCTACGGGAAAGTATTCTTTCTTCGAGATTTCTGAAAAACCCAAAATTATCCTTAATTTTGTAACATTGTCAACGCAGTGCGGCAGCCTGGCAGACCATAGCAGGCTATTCCAGCGTGCTATTGGCTGCTCTGCTGGCAACTGCAGCAGCCTATCGGTGAGCCCGCGTGACGTGGCGACCAATGAGGGCGCTTCGCGCCCACCTGGCTACATTTGCCTACAGGTGGGGCGTGGCCACGTGTATATAAGCAGGGCTCACGGGCTGCATATTCGGTTTTCGTAGTTCTGAAGCGTAAAAGCCCGCGGGGCGCACGGCAAGGAACGCAATACTCGTTCCCTCTTCTAGAGAGAACCGAGGTTACGTTAAGTAACCGAGTATCGTTCTCTTACGAGAGGTTCTCTCGTATTGCGTAAGTTCCTTACGCTACGGGAACATATTGTCAACGCCGTGCGCGCCTCGCGTACAGCATATGTATCCCAGGGAACCGGGGACCATAACACTGCTCGGGCAGGGTGGCCGGTAAGGAAAACGGGCCACCACATCTGCAGACACTTCATTCGAACTGACAGGTGGTTACAACGGGTGGTTACAACACCCTGTCCCATGAATGAGGGGACGGCACCTGCCGGTCTCCTTCAAATTCACCACACCTTGTCTCATGAATGAGGGAACGGCAACGCCGGTCGCCTTCAAATTCACATGAGCCTAGTACCGAACTTACTACCAGTATCTGAGCTATGTCTGCGCAGAATCACTGGGCAGGACCAACAGCCCTATTGAACTGATAACACTTTCGCCTGTAAGGCAGGAACTTCCAGAATCTCACGAACGTAGACGGGGAGGCCCAGCCTGCCGCCATACAGATATCGTGGATGGAAATCCCTCTGGCCCAAGCCCACGAAGAGGCCATGCCTCTGGTGGAGTGTGCTCTGACACCTAGCGGGCACTGCAGGTGTTTGGAAGCGTATGCAGTTGCAATCGCGTCCACTATCCACCTGGACAGGGTCTGTTTCGAGGAGGCGAGACCTTTAGTGCGCCCACCAAACGAAACAAATAGCTGCTCAGAACGCCTGAAGGCGGCGGAGCGTGTGACATAAACCCTCAATGCCCTGACAGGGCAGAGGATATTGCCACCGTCCCCCTCGTCGGATGCTGGCAGAGCCGAGAGGGAGATAATCTGCACCCTGAAGGGAGTGCCGATCGCTTTGGGGACATAACCATGCCTCGGTCTGAGAATGACCTTAGAGTCATTAGGACCAAACTCCATACACGTCGGGCTCACTGAGAGCGCGTGTAGATCCCCCACGCGTTTCACTGAATCCAGAGCTA
This sequence comes from Romanogobio albipinnatus, assembly GCA_023566225.1. Classification (NCBI taxonomy): domain Eukaryota; kingdom Metazoa; phylum Chordata; class Actinopteri; order Cypriniformes; family Gobionidae; genus Romanogobio; species Romanogobio albipinnatus. The sequence continues at coordinate 4,540,944 of CM042262.1, read as the reverse complement.
TCAGGAACGCGGTTTTTAGCGAAAGGAACCTTGGTTCCACAGTCTCGAGCGGTTCAAAGGGATGAGCCTTCAGGGCCTCTAGGACCAAGGCCAGATCCCATATAGGAACCGATGGGGGCCGAGGGGGATTCATCCGTCTGGCTCCTCTGAGGAAACGGATGATGAGCTCGTTCCTTCCTAGCGTGCTAACTAGCGTCGTCTGAGCGAACGCTGCTATAGCCGCCACATACACTTTGAGCGTGGAAGGGGACCTGCCCAGTTCCAAAAGCTCTTGGAGGAAGGAGAGCACCCGCTGGACCCCACATTGCTGTGGGTCCAATCCCTTGGAAACACACCACTCAGTGAACACCGACCACTTAGAACTATATAACCGCCTCGTCGAGGGGGCTCTAGAGTGTGAAATCGTGTTCATAACCCCTTCGGGCAGGTCAACGGGTATCCGTTGGTCACCCATACATGCAGAGACCATCGCTCTGGATGGGGATGCCAAACTGACCCTCCTGCTTGAGAGAGGAGGTCTGCTCTCAGCGGAACTGGCCAGGGGGGTGAGTGCGACAGCTTCACCAGCTCTGGGTACCAAATCTGGTTCTCCCAGCGCGGCGCTATAAGGAGCACCGGGCAGCGCGTCTCCCTGATTTTCGCTATGACCTGGGGCAATAGGGAAATCGGCGGGAAAGCATACAGCGGGAGGCTGGGCCAAGGTTGGGACAGCGCATCCTCGCTTTTGGACAGAAACGTCGGGCAGCGGGCGTTCTCTTTTGTTGCAAAGAGGTCGAGCTCCGCTCTGCCGAATAGGCGCCATACCAGCTGGACTGTCTGGGGGTGCAGGGACCATTCTCCTGGGAGAATGAGGCCCCTGGACAGCTTGTCCGGGCCTACATTGAGGTGGCCCGGTACGTGCGCAGCTCTCAGCGAGCGCAGCGAGCTGTGTGCCCACACGAGCAGGCGTTCTGTCAGATTGCCCAGACGTCTGGACCTGACACCGCCCTGCCGGTTCACGTAAGACACCACTGTAGTATTGTCCGACCGGACTAACACGTGGTGTCCTCGTATAAGCGGGAGAAACTGCCTGAGCGCGTTCTCTACCGCTATCATCTCCAAACAGTTTATGTGTAGGAGTTTTTCCTGGCTCGACCAGAGGCCAGATGGTGATCTGCCCTCGAAAACGGCACCCCAACCCGTGGTGGAGGCGTCCGTCGAGATGACCTTGCGGTGTGAGATGGCTCCCATCGTCACTCCCCTCTGGTACCAGTCGGCTACTAACCAGGGCTCTAGGGCTGACACGCAGCCCTGAGTCACTCTGATCCTGAAGCCTCCGGACGCCCAGGCTCTGTGAGGCACTCGGGCGTTTAACCAGCATTGCAGCGGGCGCATGCGCATTAAGCCCAGCTGGAGCACAGCTGCAGCTGAGGCTATACGTCCCAGCATCCTCTGAAAAAGCTTGAGAGGTGTGATTTTGCCCGGCCGGAAGTACGCAGCCATGCGCCGAACTTGGCGCGCGCGTTGGGGTGACAGGCGGGCTGACATTGCCACAGTGTCCAGATTCAAACCCAGAAATGAGGTTGATTGCGTGGGCACTAATGAGCTCTTGGTCCAATTGACCGTGAGCCCCAGGCTGTCCAGATGGCTGAGCAGCATTGCCCTGTGGACGAGGAGCTCGGCCTCTGACTGCGCCAGGATGAGCCAATCGTCCAGATAGTTCAACACTCGCATCCCTCGATTTCTCAGAGGAGCGAGGGCCGCGTCCATGCACTTCGTAAATGTACGGGGTGCTAGTGACAGGCCGAACGGAAGGACGGTGTATTGATAAGCCTGGCCGTCGAAGGCGAATCGTAAGAATGGCCTGTGACGCGGCGTTATCTTGATTTGAAAATATGCATCTTTCAAATATAGGGAGATTAGCCAGTCTCTCGGGCGAATATGCGCGAGGATCTGCTTGGTCGTGAGCATCTTGAACGATCTTCTCATAAGAGCTTTGTTCAGACGCCTCAGATCCAGAATCGGTCTGAGCGACCGATCCCTTTTTGGCACGAGAAAATACCGGCTGTAAAAGCCTGACTCGCTCATAGAATGGGGAACCGGTTCTATAGCCCCTTTGCACAGCAGCGTGGCTATCTCTGCTCGAAGTAGATGTGCTACTTCCTCGCTCACTCTCGTCTCTGTACGCGCACAGAAGCGCGGAGGGCGGCGAGCGAACTGCAGAGTGTAGCCGTGCTTCACTGTTTTCAGCACCCATTCTGATACACCTGGAATGGCTTCCCAAGCTCTCGCGTGTGCCACACGGGATAGAACGGCCTCCGGGCTCGAAACGCCGCGCTTCGCGGGTCTGACGGCCTGTATAGGAGGGGCGGGCGCAGTGCGCGCGCTCTCTGTGCTGTGGGCCAGCCGATCGCTCGCGATGGCTGGCCGCCCTACACACTGCATCTCTGCCGCTTCGAGCGGGGAGTGGCTTGTGTGTGGCCCTACACTCATCGCTCCGGCCACCCTGGGCGGAGAACAAATGGTGTGTGGCGCGGCGCGTGGCGCCTGAGGCATAATGTTCGCGAAAATGTGTGAGCGCGTTTGAGCGGGCACAACTCTTACGTGTGGAACATGACCGGTTAAGAGTGGCTGTGTGACAGCGCGTGTGGTGGTTAGTCGTGGACGCAAACAAGCGGACACGTGACCTAACTCTAGCACTCGAGCGGCCGGTGGCCGCTTTATGTGAGTGGGGGACACGGGGTTTATAGTGCTTGTGTGCAGGGGTGAACACAGAAAAGTGGGCACATTTACTGCATTTGAAACACATACGGCGTGAGCCATGCAACCAGAAATAATGCAACCTTTGTGATTTCTCTGGTTCGCCGTAAAAACGGCGGTTATTGACAGGCGAGAAGGCATTTTTGCCGGCTCGTTGGCTGCGTGAAATCCATCTGCAGCAACCACAGTGGTGGGGGCTGACAGGAAAGAGAGTTTTGACGGTGGTCCGGCCGCGGCGGGACTTAACCGTCGCTTCTTGCCTCTGGCTAGGAGGACCGGGCTTCAGCGCGATCCTAGGCCGGGGGCCCCGAGGTGGAGGCGGCTTACCACGGCTGGAAGAGCGCGATCTGGGGCGGCCGCTCGGTCTTCGCTGAGACGAAGGGGGCCGCACTGGGCGCTGCGCGGAGCTCGGTGCTGGCTGGTCGCGAGGACGGCGAGCAACGGAGCTATTGCTAGCGCCGGGGCGTCGAGGCAGGAAGAGGTTCATGGCCTGCGTCGTTTTCTGCACTTCAGAGAAACGGTCGACGATCCCCTTGACCGCTGGTCCGAAAAGCCCAGACAGAGAGAGCGGGGCGTTTAGGAAGGCCGCGCGCTCTGTTTCTCGCATGTCCGCGAGCGTGAGCCAGAGGTGGCGCTCAGCTACCGTGAGGGAGGCCATAGAGCGTCCGAGGGCCTGTGCTGCGGTCTTGGTGGCGCGAAGGGAGAGATCCGTCGCGCTTCGCAAATCCGTGATCAACTCAGCGTCACAGCTTTTCTCGTCCAGGTCGAGGAGGAGATTAGCTTGGAGGATTTGCAGCACGGCCATAGAGTGCAGAGCAGATGCAGCTTGACCGGAGGCAGCGAAAGCGCGGCCGATCAGCGATGACGTCACTCTGCAGGCCTTAGACGGGAGGGCAGCCTTTGAGCGCCAACCGGAAGGCGGGCAAAGGTGCGCTGCGACCGCCTCTTCCACCAGAGGGATAGCGTTGTAGCCTTTCTCAGCCGCACCGTCAACTTGTGAGAGCGTCGAAGAAGCCTGAGACGAGACCCTCGCGGAGAATGGCGCGTTCCAGGACTTCGCAAGCTCCTCGTGAAGCTCTGGCAGAAAGGGTGCAGTCCTGGAGGTGGGCGCGCGGCGGCGACTGTTTAGGAAGCATCCGTCAAGTCGATTCGGCGCTGCCACCTTGGGCGGGGCCCATTCGAGGCCTAGCTGCTCGACAGCCCGGGTGAGAAGGCGCAAAAGTTCGGCGTCCTCACCCGCTCGAGAGCGTCCGGAGCCCCGGACTGAAGAGGTCGCGGAAGACCAGTCCTCACTGTCGGAAGCCATGATGGAGCAGCTGTCGGCGCATTCCGCGGCCGCATCCGCCTCATCCCCGGAGGCGGCAACAGAAATGGCGGCCTGGGGTGGGGGCGGGGAAGGCGAGAGTGAAGCGGGCGGGAAGGGTTCCGGCGAGCTTCTCTCGGCGAACTCCGGAGTCCGCTGCGAGCGGCGCTTCTTTCTGCGCGGCTTAGCAGGGACTGGAGGGATGTCGTCATCGAACAGAACGAGTCGAGCCCGCAGGGTCGACATCGTCAGTTCCTCGCACTCCGGGCATCCGCCGGCGAGAAGTGCGGCGGCGGCGTGATCACGGCCCAGGCAGAGAGCGCAGATTACATGGCGGTCCCCGGAACTGAGCTGCGCGTGACACGAGCCGCAGGTGGAACGAGACATTTTGTATCAAACGCTCGGCTCTTTTAGAGAAAGTGTGACGCAGCGGCGACAACACTTGAGCGTAAATGGATATGGGCTGCCGGATAGCAGAGCAGGCATGGATGGCTGAAGGTGGCGCGATGCTGCCGGCTTCCTCAGGCGCTGTCCTCTGCTTGCTCGTCTGCACGATCACGGCGGCGGGTTCCAGATCCAGCGATGCGAAGGGCTTCGCTGAAGAAAAGAAAATCGAATATGCAGCCCGTGAGCCCTGCTTATATACACGTGGCCACGCCCCACCTGTAGGCAAATGTAGCCAGGTGGGCGCGAAGCGCCCTCATTGGTCGCCACGTCACGCGGGCTCACCGATAGGCTGCTACAGTTGCCAGCAGAGCAGCCAATAGTCACGCTGGAATAGCCTGCTATGGTCTGCCAGGCTGCCGCACTGCGTTGACAATGTTACAAAATTAAGGATAATTTTGGGTTTTTCAGAAATCTCGAAGAAAGAATACTTTCCCGTAGCGTAAGGAACTTACGCAATACGAGAGAACCTCTCGTAAGAGAACTAAAGTTTGAAAAATGGGATCACGAAGAACAGGACCTTTAAGGGTCTTTTCCATCTGAAGACCTTGTTTTTCTCATGCTTTTTGCTTTTCTCGTGCTTTTAATGTTAACATTCACATGCTCTTATTACACACGTGGTACTGTACCTTTTTAAACATTATACTGTGAAACCTTCTGTGGAATTCTCCCACACTCTCAACAATATAAACCACATAACAGGCACATAAAAGTACAGTCAAAGGTATTTATTGCAAAAACTGACCAAAAACAGTATAGAAGTATTAACTCATGTTGCATTCCAAGTCTTCTGAAGTCACACAATGTCTTCATGTGAAGAACAGGGTTGATCTTAATGTTTTAATCGCTAAAATGATGATCCAGCCGCTCCATGAACACACTCATTCATATCTCATTCAAATAATACACGATTCTTTAGCGTGACACAATCTGTCACGAGACGCATGAGAGCCAATGGCATTTTACAATCAAAGCCGACGTAATGACGCGATTGGTCACGAGACGTACGACAGCCAATGCTGTCAAAGCTGACGTAACATTTCTTCCGGCGGTAAAATTTGAAATGTGTTTGTGATCTTTGGCGGATGGACTCCAAGCTGCTGATCGCTTTTGGGGATTTTCTTCACACTAATCAATTGTTTGGCCTCGGAAACACTTGGATATTTACACTTTTTGAATAAATTGTGCCTGTTATATCCTGTTTTTTATAATACAAAAATGGGTAGGTTTAGGGAAGGGATTGGGTTACGTGTTCAAAACGTGTCTGAATACCGTAAAAAAAAAAAAAATGAAAATAATTGTAAATAAAATTATGCTGGCTGATTAAATCGAGAATCACACTCCATGTCATAATGGCAAAATCATAGTTTCATGATGATAACCATGCCCAACACGTCTGTATACTGTCATTGACTTACATAGGCATCACTTCCGTGGACCCATTATGTAGTTTTCGGCAATTCTGTGAAACTGCCACGGATTTTGAGTTAAGGGTCCCGTTGTTCATTTCAGGGAATTCTGTGAGATCAGGTTGGAAAAGATGCCATTGTTTTGTTGTTAATTGCGGAAAATGGAAAATTACAGTATTTTATTGTGCAACAGTGCAAAACACAGTACCTTTACATAAAGCTGACAAAGTAAAAAAAGATATATATTACATCAGCTGATACAAATTAATCACTGAGAAAAGTAAACACCAATTTAAAGGGTTAGTTCACCCAAAATTTAAAATTCTGCTATTAATTATTTGCCCTCATGTCGTTCCAAACCTTCGTTCATCTTCAGACAAGATATTTCAGATGAAATCCAAGATGTCTCTGACCCCTCCATAGACAGCAATGTAATGAACACTTTCAAGGTTAGGTACACTAACACTAAAGGTAGGAAAGACATTGTTAAAATAGTCCACATGACTCCAGTGGTTCAACATTAATATTATGAAGCAATGAGAACACACTTTATGTGTAAACTTTATTCAAATATTTCGTTTTTGCGCCAGTCAGAGAAATCTTTAGACAACCCATGTAATTCAGGGTAAATTTAAATCAATAATGCAAACATTTAGCTTTATCATTACATATCTACCTATATTTAAAGCATTAAACAGTTCATATTAAATATCATTCTTACCTTTTTTAGTGTCGTTGGGTTGCCAGCAGATCAAATTCAGTCTTGTCACTCATCAAAATGGCGTCTGTCATGAACATTTGTGTTTTTGCAACAGCCAAATCCACTTGTTTAACCTTTTAAATCAATTTGACTTAAAAAGTATCTCTAAAAGGCACACATCTAAAAAGCCTAGTAAACATTACTCAAGATAATACACACACCATTTAATTGTAAAAAAACAACATACTACAACATTATATTAATTAACTTACTCAAAATATTAAGTAAAGTACCAAACATAGATTTATTTGTTGAATTTTTTTTTGTTTTTTTTGCTACAATGACAACCCCAGAGTAATTTTTCCTAGTGTGTGTGTATATTAAGGTTTTTGCATTTTTCATGAGTTTTTATTTTTATTTCGTTTTGACTTGTTGTTTTCAAATTCAGTTTAGTTTTAATTCGTTTTTAAAGGGGGTTTGCTAGTTTCGTTTTTATTTTTGGAAAAAGCTTAGTTTTAGTTTAGTTTTTATAGTGTTAATTTTAGTCTTTTTTTGTAATTTGGGTTATTTGTCAGGGGCAAGATTCAAAAAGGTCAGAAAAAGTATTGTGTCATAATAACTCAGCAAAAACATCATAGAATTTTAGAAAATATTCACTCAAAAATAAAACCAGTGCATAAAATGTACATATGGGCACAAATATGTAAACAGTCTCAACACTTGTAAGTGCAAAATGTGTAAGTGACGTGTGCCAGTAAAAAGCCTAAAGAGCCAACAGACTAAAGAAGACATACATGAACCGCAACTCATTTTTGAGCTAAAAAACAACCTAAACCTAAATTGAGCTAAACCTATACAAATACCACAGCTGTACAATTTTCACACCCTATACTAAATTTACCCTATACAATAGCCGACTCATCTGGACTGAAGCAGCAAACATTCAGTGTAAGAGTAAACAAATTACATAACATTATTTAATATTTGAATCATAGCATTTATAGTGTTTTGACAGCGACAACCCAAGTGATTACCTCAAACTTGCGACTAGTTAACTTTCTAAAGTAGCAATCGCTTCTCGGGTCGACATTAACACACTGACAAAATTATATTCTGAATTAAAAATATTTTTATACCACTTTTTAAAGGTCCCGTTCTTCGTGATCCCATTGTTCAAACTTTAGTTAGTGTGTAATGTTGCTGTTAGAGCATAAATAATACCTGTAAAATTATAAAGCTCAAAGTTCAATGCCAAGCGAGATATTTTATTTAACATAAGTTCCCTTTCAAAGCCTACAGCGAACGGCCGGCTTGGACTACATCCTGGTACTTCCTTCATTAATTATGTCAGTAGAACAGTAGAACAAACTAACCTCCGCCCACAAGAATACGCGAAAAAAGGGGCGTGGTCTTGTTGCTGTCCCACGCGGAGAAGAGGAAGTGTCGCGTGGAGAAAAGGAATTGTTGTGTTTGACTGTGTTTGTCGCCATGTCGTCGAGACGCTGTTATTTTCATCCCGGAGTCAAATCACCTTTGTTTGGCTTTCCCAGGGACGCTGTAGAGATCATTGAGCGCATACATCTCCCGTTAAGAGGCGTGACCTTTCCGTGCAAGTTACGTGCGTTAAGCTGCTGTCGAATCACAACACAGGAACCGTGCCACGTTTGCTAAGCTGCGGTCAAATCACAACACGGGAACCGCTGGCACAATCAGAACTCGTTACGTATTTCTGAAGGAGGGACTTCATAGAACAAGGAACTCATCAGCCGTTTTTAGGACAGTGAAAACAGCGGTGTACAGATAAGTAAATTGTGTGAAAAATACTGTGTTTTTTTACATGCAAAACATGAACACATGTTATATTGCACACTGTAAACACAATCAAAGCTTCAAAAAAACACGAAGAACGGGACCTTTAATGTGTGATTGTGTAAAGGTGTTCTCGAGATACCAACCTTTCGTGAACTTGCAACGGCACCACTGCGTTAATAAATCCATTCATTTCAAAGGCTTGCGCCGCACAAGGATGGTTTGTTGCTGCATCGACCAAAGCGCGGAGCGCACCATTGACGAGCTTGTGCACACGCCGCTGTCAAAGTTCAAAATATTTCATATATATTTCTGTGACGATTACCCGCGCGGCCAATAGAAACGGTGCATCGCAACAAGCACGGAAAGCATAATGGATGAACAGTTTTGAAAACTCCGCCAACTTTGCTCTGACCAGCGAAGCGCAAATCACATTGTATTTGAAGGAACCCAGCGGCCAGCGCAGCACATTCCGCATCCTGTGTGAAAGCCCCAAGAGTGAGAGACGCAGGGAAAAGAAATTCAGCTGAACGTTATTTGCTCTATGAAAGACATTGACAAAGACGAAAACTAAGGACATTTCATTTACAATTGTATTTTATTTTATTGCCAGTTCCCTTTCGAGGGAACTCGCACTGCATCGGAACGACGCTTTGGGGATGCTCCCTTAGCATCAGCGAATTTGAAACCAGAATGCCAACTAGGCCAATTCGATTGGCGTGCGTGATGACGTCATCGTGACGGCATACCCGGAAGTATAAAAGGGGGGCTGGAACGTAATGGCGGTAGTTATTGCTCTTCAGCAAGCGCTATCTGTCAAACTGTCTGTCTATTTACTGTTGTATTGTCAGTGAAAGTGTGTGTGACTGAAAAAGAAAAAAATGGAAAAGTGTGAGAGTGTGAGAGACTTTAAGCAGTGTGTGCATCCTTGCCCTCGCTACATGTCGGGCTCGGATACACACCTGCTTTGTGTGCATTGCCTGGGCGTTCAGCATGCTCAAGCGGCTCTCGAGGGAGCCGCTTGTGAGCATTGTGAAAAGCTGACGCTCAGGGTGCTCCGCTCTCGGCTGGCCGCGTTTGATGAAGCCGGCCAGCCTCGTGAGCCCCGTGGTTCTGGACCCGCAGTCGCTGAGGCGGCTCGGCGTCGCAGATCATGGGGCTCACAGCGGGACTTGTCAGAGGGTTTCGGGACTGCTGCGGCACTTTCCCGATCCTCCTCTGACAGTTCCGAGGAACTTCCTCCCCGTGTGGAAGCCCGCTCTGCGGCTTCTTCCCCCGGGGTGGGAGGTCCGGTGCTTGTTCTCTCTGGTTCCGAGGAGCCAGAGGAACTAGGCACCGAGGCGGGGGATGAAGCAGCAATTTCATCGTTTCATCCACCCGCCCAAGAGGAGCTGGTCGAGGTGTTGACCCGGGCCGTGGCTAAATTAAAAATAAATTGGCCACAAGAGGCTCCGGAAATCCAGCCACCCAGTAGGCTGGATGACCGGTTCCTCTCGCACCGGGTTCAAACACCTCGCCGGGGCCTGCCTTTTTTCCCGGATCTGCACACCGAGGTGTGCAGATCCTGGAAGAAGCCCTATTCTTCTCGTGTTTCTAATCCTCCGGTGTTGGATTATTCCAATATTCTGGGGGCACTCGAAGCGGGCTATGGGGCGATGCCTCGGGTGGAGGAGGCTCTAGCGAGCTATCTTTCACCCGACTCTGCATCGTCCCTTAAGGCTCCGGTTTTGCCCACCAAACCCTGTCGGGACACCTCATCTTTGGTGGGCAAGGCTTATATGGCGGCTGGTCGGGCTGGCGGTTCCCTGCACACTCTCTCGGTGTTGCAGGCCTACCAGGCCGACCTCCTCAAAGAGTTGGACGAGGGAGATGGTCCCTCTCCGGAGGACATTTTGGAACTGAGGAAGGCTGCAGATTTGTCTCTCCGCGTCACCAAGGAGATGGCCCGCGCTATCGGCCACTCCATGGCTTCCATGGTGACTGTGGAGAGGCATCTCTGGCTAAATCTGTCGGGGATAAAGGAGAAGGATAGAGCTTTTCTCCTGGACTCCCCGATCTCGCCTTCTGGGTTGTTTGGAGACGCGGTTAACGCCGTCGTTTCCAGACACCAGGAGGCGAAGAAACAGTCGGCAGCCTTCCACCAGTACCTCCCTCACCGCTCTAAGCCGGGGAAGGCTGGCCCTAGCGGGCAGCCTCAGCCGTCATCCAGCTCCTCGCACCGGAAGGTGCAAAAAGAGAGCGTCGCATCTAGAGCCCCTCCCCCGGGAGCCTGGCAACAGAGGCGACGCTCTCAGCAGCAGTCTTCAGCTCCTAAGGGCGATCTACGGAACGTCCTTCAGGCGCGGAAGGCTGCTGGGAAGAAGTCCTAGCTGCGGCAGGGCTTCAAAGAGCGGTCCCCCCCGTGGAGAAACAACCGAGGTTGTTTCCTCCACGGCGCTCTGGGGAAATCGATGTGGTAATACCGCCGTCTATGACGCTTCGGGCCACATCGATTTCCCGCGAACGCATGCTGCACCCGCCGCCTCTGGAAAGACCTGCGGTTGGGCAGCTCGCGCGTCCGCACACGGAGAACCGTTCCCAGCTACTTCCACGGGAACCGTGCAACACCCGACGCCAGCCTCGAGAGGCTGGTTCCCTTAGTAGATTATCTCGGCGCATGGAAATGCCTTCTGAATATTTCTACATGGGTCCTGCGTACTGTAGAAAAGGGTTACAAACTGCAGTTCGGTTCTCCTCCTCCACAATTCAGGGGGTTATACTGGACAGCAGTGGTACCCGAGCAGGTTCGGGTAATGGAGCTAGAAGTAAAAACTCTTTTAGCGAAGGAAGCCATAGAGCGTGTTCCTCCGCTGGAAAGGGAGTCCGGGTTCTACAGCCGGTACTTTATAGTTCCCAAAAAGGATGGAGGGTTGCGTCCGATTATAGATCTGAGGGTTTTGAATCTGTCTCTGAGGAGCTTCAGATTCAAAATGCTCACCATTCCCATGATCGTGAGTCAGATCCAGTCCGAGGACTGGTTCGTCACGATAGATCTGAAGGACGCATACTTTCATATCTCCATCCTCCCATGTCAGAGGAAGTATCTGAGGTTCGCTTTCGGGGGCGAAGCGTACCAATATCGAGTGCTTCCCTTTGGCCTAGCCCTCTCCCCACGCACATTCACGAAGTGCATGGATGCAGCCCTGGCTCCATTGAGACTTCAGGGCATCCGTGTACTGAATTATATCGACGACTGGCTCATACTGGCCCAGTCGTACGAAGTGGCGGTCCGGCATCGGGATGTCGTTCTGAACCATATAAAGTGCCTGGGGCTGAGACTCAACACAAAAAAGAGCGTGTTGACGCCGTCCCAGAGGACAACGTTCCAGCGTAATACCTTCTGGCCTGCTGAACATGAGACCCCTCCAGTGGTGGCTGAAAACCAAGGGGTTTTCCCCCAGAGGGAATCCTTTCCGTATGATCAGGGTAACGCGCAAATGCCTTCGTTCCCTAGTCATATGGAAGAAACCTTGGTTTCTGTCCCAGGGGCCAGTGTTGGGAGCGTCCTGTTGCCGGAAATCCATTTCAACAGACGCCTCCCTCACTGGTTGGGGCGCGGTCATGGACGGCCGCTTTACGAGGGGCTCATGGGAGGGCCGTCATTCCTCCTGGCACATAAATTGCCTGGAGATGATGGCGGTCTACAAAGCTCTCAGGAGCTTTTTCCCGGACCTCCGCGGCCAACATGTCCTGGTACGGACAGACAATACGTCTGTCGTAGCGTACATCAACCGCCAGGGGGGATTGAGGTCGCGCCCTCTTTACAGACTGGCGCGTCAAGTCCTCCTGTGGTCCCAGGGGAAACTATTGTCCATCAGGGCGATATATGTCCCAGGGGTCCAAAATCAGGGAGCAGACATCCTGTCGAGGCAGGGGCTGAGGCCTGGGGAGTGGCGACTCCACCCAGAGGTGGTGGAGGCCATATGCAAGAGGTTCGGCCCAGTGGAAGTGGATCTGTTTGCGTCTCGAGAGACATCCCACTGTCCTCTGTGGTTTTCCCTCACGCATCCAGCCCGTTGCCATGGTTCAGACGTGGCCGAGGCTGCGTCTGTACGCATTTCCCCCGATCGCTCTGCTCCCGGGAGTCCTGGAGAGGGTCCGGCAACAGGGGATCAGTCTACTTCTGGTAGCACCCCGTTGGCCGACTCGAGTTTGGTTCTCGGATATCACAGCTCTGCTATCAGGTCAGCCGTGGGAGATTCCTCTGAGGAGGGATCTCCTATCTCAGGGGCGGGTACGATATTTTACCCCCGCCCGGAGATTTGGAACCTATGGGTCTGGCCCCTGAGGGGACCAGGTACATAGAGGCTGGCCTATCGGCGGAGGTGATAGAGACCTTACTCAGTTCCAGGGCTCCGTCTACGAGGAGACTGTACAGCCTCAAGTGGAATGTATTTTCCACTTGGTGCAGGGAGCGTGAGGTGAACCCAGTTAACTGCCCAGTGGCTTCAGTGCTGGAGTTCCTCCAAGATCGCTTCTCTGCAGGGCTTACCCCGTCCACACTCAAGGTGTACGTGGCTGCCATTACGGCTTTCCACGCTCCTATGGGTGATGGGCCTCTGGGTAGGCACCATCTGGTTGTACAATTCCTCCGTGGGGCTTGGAGGATGAGGCCTGCGGCTCATTCCAGAGTTCCAACCTGGGACCTGGCAGTGGTTCTCGAAGGGTTGGCTGAGGCCCCCTTCGAGCCATTGGAGTCGGCTGAACCTAAGAACCTGACCCTTAAGGTGGCTTTTCTCCTCGCCATTACCTCTCTTAGGAGAGTGGGAGATCTCCAGGCCTTGGCGGTAACGCCAACCTGCCTGGAGTTTGCCCCGGGAGGAGTAAAAGCCATCCTACACCCTAGGCCGGGCTACGTGCCTAAGGTGCCATCAAGGGTGGTCAGGTCCTTGGTTCTGCAGGCATTTCATCCTCCGCCTCATGTGACGGCGGAAGAGGGGAGACTTCACCTACTCTGCCCGGTTAGGGCGCTCAGAGTTTATTTGGCGAAGTCTGCACAGTGGAGGAGATCACAACAACTGTTGGTGTGTTTTGGCTCACCTAGAAAGGGATTGCCTGCGTCTACCCAGACAATCAGTAACTGGATTGTCCAGGCGATTACCATGGCCTATCAGGTGCGAAGTCTGCCTTCACCTGTGGCTGTGAGTGCTCATTCCACCAGAGGCATGGCCTCGTCGGTGGCCCTTCTTTCTGGGGTCCCCTTGCAGGATATCTGCGAGGCGGCCGGGTGGGCTACTCCACACACTTTCATCAGGTTCTATAGCCTGGATCTCCCTACGACGCCTGGTGCGAGGGTGCTCCATTCCTAGCTGTGCCCGGTCTCCGGCTTCACACTAGGGCAGGTGCTACCCTTCGGTGTGGCCTAGTGGGTACTCGTTCCCCAAAGCGTCGTTCCGATGCAGTGCGAGTTCCCTCGAAAGGGAACTGCTCGGGTTATGTATATAACCCTTGTTCCCTGAGAAAGGGAACGAGCACTGCATCCCGACGCCACACCTCGGCGCGCCTGTTTAATTACTAATTACTAGTATTGCCTGTAGCAATTACTGCCGGCATTACGTTCCAGCCCCCCTTTTATACTTCCGGGTATGCCGTCACGATGACGTCATCACGCACGCCAATCGGATTGGCCTAGTTGGCATTCTGGTTTCAGATTCGCTGATGCTAAGGGAGCATCCCCAAAGCGTCGTTCCGATGCAGTGCTCGTTCCCTTTCTCAGGGAACAAGGGTTATATACATAACTCGAGCAGTTTTGGTCAGTTAACATTTTTTGTTATGCCTCGTTTTTATTATTATTTCAGTTAATGACAACTGAAGATGGGTTTTTCCCACCTAGTTTAGCGTTTTTTTTTTTTTCGTTAACGACTATATCCTTGCCAGGGCTGTACGTTAACTTTTTTTGCACATAGCACTGGTGCTACAGAGGTTGAAAGTTTTGTAGCACAGCCCACAAAATTGTAGCACATGTATAAAACATCTTTATGGAAGTTATGGAAGACTAAATTTACTGTAAATAAAAAATACTGTACTAAATATTTTTTCTTTTATATAAAATATATATTTTACAAAAATGTTTTAATCTAAAATTACTGTAAAATCAAAGCCATATGTCTAACCAAGTTCCAAATTTGAAGTTATATCACAAAAATTGAAGTTCCCATGAGATCTTGTTTAGGCGCTGTACCACAAATAGCCACCGGCTGTCATCCAAATTCCATTGATTGTTTTTTTGATGCAATTTCCTGTGACTCAGACTCAGACCTTTCCGACGATATGTGACAGTTAAGAGGTTAACAATCAAAATGCTGAATGTCTAGTCTGTGTCAAGGAAGTATTTTTGGTATAAATCAACAACATTTAACATTTCAACATTTTAACATAACATTTAAACCTCTGTTAATTCTCAAAAAACAAATAGCATGTTTTTCAGGAAATCCTTAATATAATTTATGAATTAATTTCAGTGAATCAATTATCACAAAAATTCTTCTTTGTGCATATAATAATATTAATGCATATTGCGATTGTCTATTTATCTTTGTATTTTAATAAACAATGTTGTATTTTTGTATTTTTATATATATATATTTCTGGTGAAAAAAAAAGAAAAAGAAATAAAGCTGAACCAAAACAGAATAACAGACACATATTGAATGTAGAAGAAAACTGCTTAAAGGGTTAGTTCACCCAAAATTGCAAATAAAGTCAGTAATTACTCACCCTCATGTTGTTCCAACCATGTAAGACCTTCGTTCATCTTCGGAACATAATTTAGTATATTTTTGATGAAACCTGAGAGCTGTCTCACTCCTCCATAGGCTTTCAGAGGGACTGAAACTTGATGGCCCAGAATAGTAAGTTAAGGAGTCCAAATGACTACAGTGGCTCTGTATTAAGTCTATCATGCGACGAAAATATTTTTTGAGCGGAAAAACAACAAAAATAACGACTTTATCCCACTATTATTGTTGTTCAATTCGAGCCTCTGACGCCACGACGCATGCGCGAAAACGGCGTTCTTCTTCTACTACTACTGATCTCCGTTTTCGCGCATGCGTCGTGGCGTCAGAGGCTCGGGTGAACTAACCCTTTAATGCAATAAAAGTCTTAAAATGTAAATGGCATGAGAAGCAAAAGGCAACAATGAAAATAATGAAAATATCCAGCTCTGCCACTGGTTGGCCTGAGAATGTGTCGCCCACTCAATGTGTATAAATATGACCAACCTGACTGACATCTGTTCAAGAGTGAATCCTCATCTACAGCAGAAGTATCTCAGACACTTGCCTTTTTTTTTTTACTATTGACCATGCACATACACTGGCTAATATATGTTCTTGTCACAATGGGTAAGTAAATATTGTTTAATAATAACACTTTACAGTAAGGTTCAGTTTCTTGACATTAGTTATTGCAAAATTTTCTTAGCGTCTGTTTCCATGCTGAATCATCGATTTGTTGCTCTGTTGAGAATGTCTTGAGTGTTAACTGGGAACTTACTCCGGGACTTGTTTTTGGAACCAGCATACCTCGAGCAAGCAAGGTTTTTGTTTATCAACCAAGAGTTCAAGGTATATGTGACGGTAAGTTAACCTTGCTTTCTGGAAAACCATGGGGGAAGAATCGATGACTCAGCACAAAAACAGATGCTAAGAAAAAGCGTTCTACTTCCTTCTTCTTTTGTTTAAAAGTTACATCACCTACTTAGTGCACATCGTCACCTATTTGGTGGTTGTACAATCATTTTTTCATTATCTTTGTTTAATAAGTAATCTAAAAGTAAAGGATTATATTGTTTGTTTGATGATAAATAATTGAATGCGGATCCATGTGTGAGATGACAATAAAATAACTAATAAATATATTTGAATTTAATTAACATTCAAACTTATTTAGAATTTTTTCAAAACAAAAAAAAAACCTTTATCATTGATCTATTATAACTTTTATGTTGGTTTGGTCGTTTAGCTGTTTCCTTATAAAGGTCCAGATATTTGTGTGGTTTTTTTTGTGTAATTTGCCAAGTTTTTTGCCAGGTGGCTTTTTTAATTATATGATGTCATTACGTTGCTGTCTTGACGCCAGCCAATCGCTGCATTGCTGATCATGGTTTCGAGTATCGATGCATCTGCCCTCTTCAGGGAAAACAAGAACGCGCAGTGATCTTAGATCATTTAATCCAGATATTTAAATCCAATCCGCAAATACGTTTGAAGAACCAAATTAGCCAGACATCAGTTATCACGATTAAAAGATCTGGGATCTGTCAAATCATCTAAGATGTATTAAGCGAGGTACGAATAACGGGCCCCTGTGGACAAATGACAGAAATAAAGTCAGTCTGTTTATAATAAGATTTAATGTCTTTTCAGTTGATGTCATCTTAAGCTGTGGCTGTAGTTGTGTTTTTCCGTCCTTCAGTGATTCTGCTCATTATCATCAGATGTATTCAATAATCAAACAATCATCACTCAATGAATCCCTTAAGTATCTTATTAACTCTAACTCTGCTTTAACTCTTGTTACTTTAACACCCGAGCGGTGTTAATTCAACACTGGGGAATTTACTGTGTGGGTTTGTCACATAACCTGCTTTTTGGACAGTCCTGCTTGAGGCACACCAACACTACACATTTTGGATGTCTCCCTTATATGACGCATGCATTTCTGGTCTTGGAGTCTCTATGAACTGATGGGTTAAAACATGTATGTTTGGGAGATTATAGTTTAGATTAGGGAGAAATGAAAAAAAAAGTGCTACCCAGCAGTACTTTTAACTCAAGTAAATATTATCCATTTTGCTTCTAGTATTGCTTTTTAACATTAATTTGAACAGAATATTAACTGATGATACTAAATATTTCAGTAATATGATTTTAAAAAAGTAAAAACGACGGTTCATCTTCGCCAATCCACCAATAGGAATTCAAGCAAGGATGACGCAACACATATACGCCATCAAGATGGCATTTTTACGATTATTTGTTTTTAATTCCCCCTTCGGGTTAAATTAAACCATGGTACAAAATAAAGAAAACACCTGGTTAGTTTATTTATTTTATACAATTATTTGTCAAAAGGCCAAACTATAATGTATTAGGAAATATAAATGTCATGCTAATGTACAAACTTGCATAAAAAGCTCAAATCATACATTGACTAGATATTAATATTTGTTGACTCTTGTTTTTGACTACAGCAGTCCTTCTCCTGGGTCTTGACTCAAAAAGCTTTGTAAATGTGTTGGGTAGGCCTATAATTATTGTGTAATCTTTAGTTTACACTTCAGTCATAAAACATGAATTATAGAACCTTTTTAATAAAAAAGGCTCTTTGCTCTCCAAGGGTTCTACATAGAACCGTTTTTTTTTTTTTTTTTGGTAAAAGGTTCAATTGGCCAAGTACAGAACCCCAGGGTTCAATATAGAACCTCAAGGAACCCTTTTTTTTAGATTGTACTTTTAAGTCTAGCTAAAACAGAACAGTTAAGATATTTACAGAAACTAAAAATAAATGATAATGTGGGATTATCGGACCCTTTAAATCAGACTGAGGCAACAACTTTTCATTCATTCAGTAACTTATCCAGGCGAGTACCATTATCTGGTGGAGACCGAGTGCTAGAGTTTAGATTCTCTGCCTGTATATATATAACATTTATGATTATGGCATAGCTTTCTGCCCACCCAATTAGGCTTATATAGTAATGATTACAAAAACACAAATGCTTGATCAAGGGCCCGGCCCGACCCGTCCCGAGGATAGTGCCAGGAATTATTGACCCGGCCTGCGCTCGTGCTCGGGCTCAGGCAGAGAATCTAAACTCTAGCACTCGGTCTCCACCAGATAATGGTACTCGCCTGGATAAGTTACTGAATGAATGAAAAGTTGTTGCCTATTAGGGGTGGCACGGTTCACAAAACCCACAGTTCGGTTCGTATCACGGTTTTAGGGTCACGGTTTTCGGTTCTGTACGGTTCTTTTTTTTTTTTTTTTTTTTTACTTCAGCATATGATATATAGCTTAATCATCCACAATTAGGATACAGTATTAATTTTTTTTATATCAAGTTGTTTCCTAACTGGCTGTCTACCGAGTCCGACACATTGGCGTAACATTTTTCATGTTAATCATATCAATTTTGATCAGAACAATGCACTGTGGCTTTAATTCAGCTGACCCGATTAACACATTTCACCATGAAGTGTTCCGTGTGTTTCACAATCACCACATGACATCCAGCGCTGGGAAAAGAAAACATAAAATACACGAAAACACAACACTGCCAGAAGTTTTTGCCCAAACTTCAAAAGCATATCTTAACTTTTAAATGTTACATTTATCATGTGAATTACTTATATACAACATATGAATGTGTGTATTAGACCCTCTGTCTCATACACACATTCATATGTTGTATATAAGAACACGGTCGCATTTGCAGCAGATGTTGCCCATCATAAATCAAAGCACGAGACAGACAGGGGTCGGAGGAGAAGACCGGAAAACGTGACAGAATGAACTATATTTGCCTGTATTTGCAATACACGAGCCGCGGTTCAGATGCGCGACTCATGAGACAAACACTGCCAGTATATGTCTGCTCAACGGGCACGCACGGCGCGGCACCCGCTCTCCGCACTGCATCTGCCCTGCCAGCAATACGATGCTAGCGCATCCTCCAACCCTTGTCTCTCCCACTTTCATTTCTACATGTGATATTTATATATATATATATATATATATTTTTTTTTTGCAAAGTAAGAACTAATACTACAATTAAGAAACAAATGTGTACAAATTTGCACAAGTCAGAATTAGTCTAAAAATGTGTGTTAAACTCACAGCACATATGCAGTGATGAAGCGCAGCATTCTGAACAGAACCGCTCTGAGACACCAGTCATGAGCTGCTCGCGTGAACACTGCGCATTGCTTAACTAGCCTATTTCTTTTTGTTTCAAATTGCTTTGTTTAAAACAGGACATTTCAACCTTCTCTACACATATTTCTCATGTCTGTGAGGCAAGTAGCCTGCTGAGCTTGGGTTTATTTATGAGATCCAGTTCATGTGCAATCAAAGTGATCGCTCCGGCGCCTTCATGTCACGATTTTTGTCTGCTATAGTTTAATTTGCTTCTTATTTATTAAATCCAGGCAATTGGATGACGAAACCTTGATTAAAATTAAGATGCAATTTATACAAATCAAAATTCACTTTAAAGAAAGAATCAGGGTATCTACAAAACAAAACTTAATATTAAACAAAATAAAATAACCACCAAAATAATTTCTAACCCACTTTTAAATAACCCACTTGTACTTTTCATAATCAGATGAAATTTAAAAATAACATTATAATATTTAAACTTAAATATGAAACAAAATACATTGTTTAATGGCTATAACAAGTATAGTAGGCTACAGTACAGATAAAGGTCATGTCTTGAGTGGAGTGCACTGGCATAGAACGGATCATTGAGCTGAGCGTCACGCTGCTCCGCTTCGCTCATTACAGGCTCGTTCTTGTCAGAACGTCCACGTTTTAAAAAATGGTCGGGTTTAAATCAGGCTCATATTTCCAGTTAATGTCAAAGTGCACAGGCTCAGGTAGGGTCTTGATTTTTTGAGCCCGATCTAAGCTCTGCCGAGTGCATCTACACGAGAGAAGCAGTAAAGGGAACATCCTGGGATTTTACAGCATGAGATCAAGCAGCAATTTAATCCGAAAATCTGGAGGGTTCAATAAAAATAAAAACTGTGAACAATAAGTTTAAAACCCCTTCACAGAGACAAATATGAACCACAAGAATCAGCGCATGAATGTTTCATGCTGCAATGCATTCTGGGTGCCTCATACAAAACTCATCAGTGGCTCCCAGAATGCATTGCGGCATGAAGTATGTCACCATTATTGAGATTCATATGCCGATTCTTGATGTTTGAGTGAGTAGCTCAAAAAGTTTGATGTTTTCATCAAATTGTACAATTTCTTTTTTAAAGCACTGTTGTACAGGTCCTTCTCAATAAATTAGCATATTGTGATAAAGTTCATTATTTTCCATAATGTAATGATAAAAATTTAACTTTCATATATTTTAGATTCATTGCACACCAACTGAAATATTTCAGGTCTTTTATTGTTTTAATACTGATGATTTTGGCATACAGCTCATGAAAACCCAAAATTCCTGTCTCAATAAATTAGCATATCATGAAAAGGTTCTCTAAACGAGCTATTAACCTAATCATCTGAATCAAAATTACACCTGCAAAAGATTCCTGAGGCTTTTAAAAACTCCCAGCCTGGTTCATTACTCAAAACCGCAATCATGGGTAAGACTGCCGACCTGACTGCTGTCCAGAAGGCCATCATTGACACCCTCAAGCAAGAGGGTAACCCCCAATTTCCACTGGCTGCGTTACGGCTGCGTTACGGCTCCGTCACGGCGGCGGAGTCAATAGGTTTCCATTAAAGTCAATGAGTGTATTTCCACTGAATGCGTTACAGCTGCGTTCCGACTCCGGCGATCCGCAGCCCTCCGCATCAAATACGCAGAGCTTCTATTTTTGACGGATGCCGGAGCGCTCCGCAGCACTACAGGGCAGAGTACGCAGGACAGGAAGTCGAGTGACAAAACAGAACAGCCAGAAACAAAATAAAAGATCCGTTTAATTTTCAAAATAAAATACACCGCGCTCATATTTCCCTACACTACACCTTGAAAACGTCATAATGGGCGGAGACAGGCTTGTTTTAACCCCGTTGACACGATGGATGAAGAAAATGCTGATTATTGAGGTACAGAATCAACCCATCATCTATGACCCCTCACATCCTTTTTATAAGGACAACATTAAAAAGGATGCGGCGTGGAAAACTATAGCAGAAGTGATTGGTGTGGATGGTAAGTCACTATTTTTGTCCAAGAAATAAAGATAGAAAGCAAATAGCTAGTTATGTACTCGTAATGAGGAGTTATATAGCTATACAGGTTAAATATCGCGCGATCACACCAGAATTCGCGAGATTACATGGGGCCTCGTGACGTCAGCTGTCAGTCATGACCGCAGCCGTTCCGCAACAAATCCGGACCTGGTGGGTATTGACGGACGACGGAACACGGAGCTGTCACGCAGTGGAGCCGTTCCGCAGCCGTAACGCAGCCGGTGGAAATTGGGGGTAAGACTCAGAAAGAAATTTCTGAACGAATAGGCTGTTCCCAGAGTGCTGTATCAAGGCACCTCAGTGGGAAGTCTGTGGGAAGGAAAAAGTGTGGCAAAAAACGCTGCACAACGAGAAGAGGTGACCGGACCCTGAGGAAGATTTTGGAGAAGGACCGATTCCAGACCTTGGGGGACCTGCGGAAGCAGTGGACTGAGTCTGGAGTAGAAACACCCAGAGCCACCGTGCACAGGCGTGTGAAGGAAATGGGCTACAGGTGCCGCATTCCCCAGGTCAAGCCACTTTTGACCCAGAAACAGCGGCAGAAGCGCCTGACCTGGGCTACAGAGAAGCAGCACTGGACTGTTGCTCAGTGGTCCAAAGTACTTTTTTCGGATGAAAGCAAATTTTGCATGTCATTCGGAAATCAAGGTGTCAGAGTCTGGAGGAAGACTGGGGAGAAGGAAATTCCAAAATGCCTGAAGTCCAGTGTCAAGTACCCACAGTCAGTGATGGTCTGGGGTGCCATGTCAGCTGCTGGTGTTGGTCCACTGTGTTTTATCAAGGGCAGGGTCAATGCAGCTAGCTATCAGGAGATTTTGGAGCACTTCATGCTTCCATCTGCTGAAAAGCTTTATTGAGATGATTTCATTTTTCAGCACGACCTGGCACCTGCTCACAGTGCCAAAACCACTGGTAAATGGTTTACTGACCATGGTATTACTGTGCTCAATTGGCCTGCCAACTCTCCTGACCTGAACCCCATAGAGAATCTGTGGGATATTGTGAAGAGAAAGTTGAGAGACGCAAGACCCAACACTCTGGATGAGCTTAAAGCCGCTATCGAAGCATCCTGGGCCTCCATAACACCTCAGCAGTGCCACAGGCTGATTGCCTCCATGCCACGCCGCATTGAAGCAGTCATTTCTGCAAAAGGATTCCCGACCAAGTATTGAGTGCATAACTGAACATAATTATTTGAAGGTTGACTTTTATTTGTATTAAAAACACTTTTCTTTTATTGGTCGGATAAAATATGCTAATTTATTGAGATAGGAATTTTGGGTTTTCATGAGCTGTATGCCAAAATCATCAGTATTAAAACAATAAAAGACCTGACATATTTCAGTTGGTGTGCAATGAATCTAAAATATATGAAAGTTTAATTTTTATCATTACATTATGGAAAATAATGAACTTTATCACAATATGCTAATTTATTGAGAAGGACCTGTATATTAGAGTATGAAATGAAGGATGAATGAATGTTTAAACATGAAATTCTCTGTCACTGTGTGAAATATATATTCTGCTGTTACTGAATGTCTTCTATGCACAGGGTGGGTGTCTGATGCTCAAGACTGCAATGCTACACAAAAAGCTGAAGCTAAAAAGAGACTTTCTAAACATCTCAACCTGAACAACAATAACATTCAGAATCCCACAATGAGCCCCTTAATAATCTACAACGAGGATACCAACACAACAGACAGCCCTTTCATCATGTATGTGGACCTGTATGTGACCTCCATCACAGATGTGGTATGAATCAGCATGATTTATCTTCTCATTCAGGTCAATATGGGATGTCAAGCAGTTGTAGTATCATCTCTCAACACATCTTTTTTATATATAGAATGAAAAAGCCCAGAGTCTCACGACACAGATCAGAATGATAACTGTAAGTATTTAAAAAAACTATTTAATTCTTATTTCTCAAAGTTTTACTACATTTTCTACATTTTGTCACATGATCAAAGGTTTAATTTGGTTTTCACGCAGTACATTTCCTGGTGTTGAATTAACACCGCTCTGTGTTCGTATGGGAACCACCAGCAGGGTGTTAAAGTAACACTGAAGCAGTGTTAAAGTTAATTAGATACTTTAATTGAGTGATGATTGTTTGATTATTGAAGACAGCTGATGATGATAACGTGCAGAATAACTGAAGGAAAGGGAAACACAAGAACTACTGACTTTAGATGAAATCAACTGAAAAGACATTACATCTCTCTTATTACAAACCACTGACTTTATTTCTGTCATTTGTCTACAGTTCTTATTGAGAATTAACAGAGGTTTAAATGTTGATGTTATATTGAAAATATGTGGTCACCATTATGGAGATGAGTGTTTTGTTTAGTTGGGCAGTTTGACAACTTTTTACATCCGCTTGTGATTTTTGTAACTGTGTTAACAAAGCACATCTTTTGTTGCAAAGGAATGAACAAAGATAGTCAGGTGATATATCTTTCATAACCATAATTCCATTATTGATTAAAAGTGGTGGTTGCTTGTTATGAATCAGTTTTCACAATGCTTTCTTGCCAGAAATAAAACATTCTGAACTTTGATTTTTAAATGCATTGTGAGAAAGAAAAAAAAAAAGTTAGACACAAACATCAAGAATAAGTATATGAATCTTAACAATAGTGACATGCTTCATGCACAGGAGCGGACTTAACCATTAGGCAAAGGTAGGTGACCGCCTGGGGCCCCCGAAAGCCAAGGGCCCCCTAAAATGCTTTTTATATATGAGATGAGTTTAGCGCAGACGTAGCCTGACGTCGTCATACTCAGTTCTAGTCAGAATTTGAGTCTGATACTGCTCCGTTGGGCTGTGATTATGGGCGTGTTCAAACCGAACCAGGAAAGACCTCATTTGGATAGACCTACAACCAATCAGAGCAACGGAGTGACGCATAACGTTAGTTGTCAAATGTCAACAGAACTCAACTGCACTGTGTTGCCAAGTCCGTGGGTTGAAGCGACCCCAATTATGTGATATACAGACCCACGAATGCGAAATTTAGCAGGCAGTCCAGCGAAAATAACACATATTTTACCCCCAAATGCATTTTTCCCGGAGAACCCCCCCACCCAGAAAGCTATTGGGCTTGTTTTTGGCTAGTTTTGAGTAGTAATTGGGCAAATTTTGCTGTAAAAACTTGGCAACCCTGTCTGTGCGCACTGGAATAAGTCACGTTAGAAGAAGAAGATGAGTGTAAACGATCTTTGCCGGTGTTGTAAAAAAATAATTTAAGGATACACAGAGTACTTACCAACACGATCATCATTTCTGAGAAAAATAGTAAAGGTGAATGATTATACGAACAAGTTCTCCATTTAGGATTAGAACAAATTCAACCCAAGTGCCTTTGATGACGTGGATGATTACGTTACTGTTTATCATCTGTCCATCATCGTCTAAAGCCCGCCCTGACAATTTCATTGGTCCGAACAGTTTCTGTTCGGGCATAATTACTTCTCTATGGATCAAGTCCAGACCAAACTGCCTGTGCAAAAAAATGTGTGGGCGGGGTTAAGTTCGTCTGGCATCCAGGCTAGCGCAGATGCATCTGCGTTGAACGTGCTTCTTGTAGAAAGTGTAGCGCCCAAATGATTTTCGCGATTCAGAAGACGCGTACAGGATCACAGAATTAATTCATAAAAACTCAGACGCAAGGTTTACTACTGAAGCACGCGCAATGCTCAATTCATTCACACAGAGACACAAAACATGCAGGATTCATATTTAAATAGTATTTTTGCCATTTAATATACGCATACACTAGTCCAAATCGCGATTTGATTGAAGTGTACTGACTTGCATTGGATTTATTCATCGACAATTTGACAAATTCCGTGACATTACGTGTTAAACATTAAATTCAATTTTTATGACTGGATTCCGCTATTCCGTTCACATTTTCTGCATTGCAGAAATCATAGGCCACGAGCATTGAACCGTTTCATTTGAGAGAAACTATCATCAAAATATACACAGAAAAAGGTCTAAGGCAACCCGTCAAAATAAAAGTTTGGACAGTATAATGTATGTCTTAATGTAACCATTTTAACAGTAGTCCCTCTGTTGTGTAGCACTTTGAATGTACAAAAATGAAAGGGTTTGTTCAATTTTCATTGGAATAAAAGACAAATGTTGTATGCCTTCATTTGATTACCAGAAAAATGTAAATAGCTACATAAAACAAATACATATATATTTTGTTAAACTTTTAATAAATTGCTGTTAAATTATTCAAGTTTCAATTAATTTGACATGGTTTTTGATCCATCCAGAAAAAATTAAAACAGAAAAAACAAGGAATCTGGAGTTTTAATTTTTTTTTTAAACAGATTTCATAGGGCCCTACAAATGAAAATATCATGCATCTGAAGTTATAATTAAATACGGAGCAACAGTGCGTATAATATATTTATAGTTTTAAATGGCGTTCACTCAAGGACCTGAGAAGATGACACATGCGCAGTTACTTTCCACACAGGTACACACATTTTTGGTTGAAAATTCTCATGCGTGTAATAATTTCTTTCAGTTTGATAATATAAAAAATATTTAAAATTTTAGAATTAGACAGCCTTGTGTTGCAAATCAAGTTGATTCGTCAAATTGTTTTCGATAAACACGCAAACAAATTGTACGTAGCGGTTGCAAAAACACTCTTAAGGCAATATCTCCGCAGCGCTTTATCGTATTCAAACCAAACTTGGTACACATCATCACAAGCATGACTTGAGGCAACATGCAGTGTTTCGGCATAGCGCCACCTATTGGTCCGGAAATACAAAAAAATGCCTGTTTTTGCTTATAACTTTTGAACCGTTTGTCCAAAAATCATAAAAGTGGTCTCATTAGATTCAGGACGGCATGCCGAGTCGTCTGATATTCAATTGTACCATATCGGCCATTTTGAATTATGTGCTAAAATGCTGTATTTTATGAACACATGAACAGATTCCCCCGGTTTCACAGACAATGCTTAAGCTAATCCTAGACTAAAATGCATGTTTGAGCTATTTTAACTGAAAAAATCTTGCACTGACAAATCTTAAAATATGTCAGTGGCATTGTTTTTTCTCAAGATGCACACCAGTAATGTTTTTTTCATGGGGACGTTTATAAAAGTTACTTAAATGTCCTAATTGAACTAAGGCCTAATCCTAGCTTAGTCTAAGCCCTGTCTGTGAAACCGGGCCTTAGTTACAAAACTCGGTTTGGGTCATCAACACAATGCCCTGAATGAGCCCAATAAGTTTTGAAACAGTGTCACCTAGTGGATCTTTTTTTTCCCCCAAATGCTTATAACTTTGGGTGAGCTTGACTTATTTTCATGGGAGTAACTTTTTATGATTCCTTGGCTGAAGCCGATTCGATTGCACCCTATGATGTCATTTTCTGTCATTAAAATGTTCTCGCCATTTTGAATTTTCCGAAAAACCTACTTTTGCGAACTCGTCCAAGACGGTTCATCCGATTTGCACGAAATTTTAACCATATCATCTTCAGACCATGTTTACAAAAAATCTTACAAATCAAGTTGATTCGTTAAATCGTTAAAAAGTACACTTAAGGCAATATCTCTGCAATGCTTTATCGTATTCAAACCAAACTTGGTACATGTCATCACAAGCATGACTTGAGGCAACATGCAGCGTTTCGGTGCAGCGCCGCCTACTGATCCGGAGATACAAAATTTTTTTTTGCTTATAACTTTTAAACCGTTTGTCCAAAAATCCTAAAAGTGGTCTCGTTAGATTTGGGATGGCATGCCGAGTCGTCTGATATTCAATTGTACCATATCGGCCATTTTGGCAGTCGCCATTTTGAATTATGTGCTAAAATACTGTATTTTATGAACACATGAACGGATTGTTACGAAACTCGGTTTGGGTCATCAGCACTATGTCCTGAATGAGCCCAAGAAGTTTCGAAACAGCGCTACCTAGTGGAGTTTTTTTCCAAATGCTTATAACTTTGAGTGAACTTGACTTATTTTCATGGGAGTAACTTTTTTTGTCTCCTGAATCCTCGCCAAGTCCAACAATACCAGACTTGCTAGGTTTCGGCATATGGTTTGTGCAGCGTTGTAATTTAGTGCATTAAAAACATTAGCTGATATCATCAAAACTGCTAGTCCGATCGAGACAAAACCAGCGTCAGAAGTTCGGAAATATAGGTCGATAGCAACACGCTAATGCCCAAATGTCAAAATATTGATAGTAAGGGGGTGTAAAATCCAATCTAAGTCAGGTGTCAGTCATTTTTCATGTGTTTTTTCATATAAATGTCTATAACTCCAAAACGAAATGAGATATTTTCACCAAAATTGACACATACATGTATGGGCTCACTCCGAGGAAGCATAAAAAATGGTAGGATTGTGCCACTTGGTGGCACTATAATAGAACAAAACATGAAATTCCCATTGACTACAATGCAGTATTATGATATAAAATGCTATGCTTTACAAATGAATTGGTGTATCATTACGAAACTTGGTATGTGCCATCAGCACCATGCCTTTAAGGTACTTAAAAGGTTTCAAAACAGCACCGCCATGTGGTCCATACTTATACTGAAAAGGCCTCTTGAGGCTAGATCTCTGCAATGACATATTGACACTATATTGACACCCTGCTTTGATATATTGACACCAATCTTTGCATGTGTCATTGTTCCCTTATTCTGACCACACCATATCAATTTCGTAACTGTGCCACCTATTGGTTGAAAGTGATAAATCATTAAATCATTATTATTGACTGTATTTATAATTTTACAGCTATTTTGCCTAAAATCACCTTAATAGGTCTTTAATTGCTCATTGCTGCAGTTGATCTGACATTGCCAGCCATTTTGGCACGTCTTGTCTTCTTCTTTGCGCTTGGCCCCGGTATGGCTGCTTGCAGCTATATTTTTAATCTTATATCTGTTGCAAGGTCTTGCAAGGTGTTGCTTATATGTCTGCAAGGCAAGTTTATTTGTATAGCACATTTTATTCACAGTGGCAATTCAAAGTACTTTACACAGAAATTAAGTTAAAATATTCATAAGTGAATAAAATAAAAATATATATAGTATAACATAAAAATATAGAAAAAATATATAAATAAAAAGTATAATTAACACTAAAAATAAAAACCGGGTTACATTGAAACATAATTAAAGTGCAAGCAGTTCGGACATACAGTGGCACAGCTCATTCAGTAAAAGCAGAGCTAAACAGATGTGTTTTGAGTCTGGATTTGAAAGTGGCTACAGTTGGAGCACGTCTGATCTGTTCAGGAAGCTGGTTCAGCTACGGCTGGCATAATAGCTAAAAGCAGACTCTCCTTGCTTTGAGTGAACCCTTGGTATTTCTAATTGACTTGATCCTGATGATCTGAGTGATCTGTTGGGTTTGTACTTAATCAGCATATCTGCAATGTATTGAGGTCCTAGGTCATTGAGTGACTTATATACAAGTAATAGTACTTTAAAATCGATCCAAGATTCCTGACTTGATTTTTTTTATTTTAGACCTTTAGCCTCAAGATATGCGTTCACCTTGAGAATTTCATATTTGTTTCCAAATGTAGTGATTTCAGTTTTGTCTTTGTTTAACTGAAGAAAGTTTTGGCACATCCAACTGTTAACTTCTTCAATGCATTTACACAGAGAGTCAATGGGGCTGTAGTCATTAGGTGAAAGGGCTAAGTAGATCTGGGTGTCGTCAGCATAGCTATGGTAAGCCATTTTGTTATTTTTCATTATTTGGCTCAGAGGGAACATGTACAGGTTAAATAGGAGTGGTGCAAGAATTGACCCTTGTGGGACTCCGCATGTCATGGAGGTCCACTCAGACTTATGGTCACCTATACTCACATAATAACCTCTCCCTTCTAAGTATGACCTGAACCATTTGAGGACCATTCCGGAAAGCCCAACCCAATTTTCTAGCCTGTCAAGAAGTATGTTGTGGTCAACAGTGTCGAATGCAGCACTGAGGTCGAGTAGTACCAGAATTGATGTTTTGCCTTTATCTGTATTGAGGCGACTATCATTTATTATCTTTATGAGTGCTGTCTCTGTGCTGTGATGCGGTCAGAAACCAGATTGAAAATTGTCATATTATCCGTTTGAGTTCAAGAATTTGTTCAGCTGACTGAAAACAACTTTTTCAATGATCTTGCCTATGAAGGGGAGATTTGAGGTTGGTCTGTAGTTGCTCAGTATGGAGTTATCCAGATTTCTCTTTTTCAGGAGAGGCTTAACTACTGCGGTTTTAAGGGAGTTTTGAAAAGTCCTAGAAAGAAGTGAGGCGTTTACCACTTCTAGGAGATCTGCTTCTAAACAGTTAAACACACTTTTGAAGTGGGGAGTGTGTCAAGGACGCAGATTGATGTTTTTAGGTGCTGTACCGTGTCTTCTAAAATTTTACCATCAATTGCTTCAAAATCAGTCATAGTAACTCTCTGAGGTTGTGGTCTGATCTGACTCACCCCAGAGCAACTCAAGGATGTGATGATCGCATTTCTGATATTATTGATTTTCTCGGAGAAGAAGAAAGCAAACTCACTACATTTGCTGTCTGAGAGCATTTCATTGGGAATGTGACTCTGAGGGTTTATTAGTCTCTCTACAGTAGCAAAAAGAGTGTGTGTGTTGTTTCTGTTTCTGTTTATAATATTTGAAAAGAAGGACTGTCTAGCTTTGCCTAGTTTCACATTGAAAGCACGAAGACTGTCTTTATAGATGTTGTAATGGACTACAAGTTTTGTCTTTCGTCACATGCGCTCATCTTTCCTGCATTGTCTTTTCATTAATTGCACTGCTGTTGAGTTTCTTTAAAGGTCCCATGGCATGGCATTTTTCTATTATTTTATAATGTTTCCTGAGGTGTACTTATATTGTTAGTATGACTTTTACATCATAAAATGTCATAATTTAGAAATAAAAGGCATTTTTTCAATACTGCTGTTTGCCCTGTGGCTGAATGCCCTGCTTCAAGATGCCCTGCTTCAAGTCTGCTGTGAAACTTCAGTAAAAACGCCCACTGTTGTGATTGGCTGACATCTAGAACGATTCAGTCCGATTTGGTGAACTGATTCGGTTCACTAAAAAGAACCGGTTCAAAAGAAAGATCGTTCGCGAACCGGACATCACTAACGTACCAGAGACGGAGCTCAGCGATCGCTAACAAAGTTATTTATAGTACCTACTGAGTTATGAGAGCGCTGTCAGTCAGCGCGAGATTATTGTGTTTGTATCTGAGAGTTCTGAATAAACACGAGTCCCAGTCACACCGACCCTGTCTTCATCATTATTACCAACTTTGTAACACATGCAAAGTACCATTACAGCTGTCGAGATGAACGAGTTAAAAGTAAGTGTTGATAATAGCATTATTTTTAAAATAAAATAAAAGCGTCAGTGACGCGCGTTGAGTACACAGCGCAAACAAAGACACAACAGCAGTAATCGAATGTAATCCAGTTTATTGTGGGGCTAGGCTGGCTAGCCCGAATATGCTCACGCTTAACTTACCCCCCTTCTGCTTAATCTCACGCCGCGTTTGGTGCCTCCGCTGTGGGCCAGATGCAGTACGGGGGGGTCGGGGATGTTGAAGGCCAACGGCCAGTGCAGTCCGAGCTTCGGCGTGTGTGAGGCCGATGTTGAGCAGAAACTCACGACTGTATGCACATTTTAGAACCGGTAGACGCAACGAGGACGTACAAAAACACTGACTCACAAGATAGAAAACACCGTTCTGTCTGTAGAGAGAGAAGCCGCATTGTGTGCACGAATAATAAATAATTAGCTACACATCAGAAATTACTGATCACAGATCAGAAGGAACTGAAAAAAGACTTCTGTTTTCATTTGTACATCCAAACACTGAGAAACTGCCAGCATTCACACTTTCACAAGGAATGATCTCTCGAGCGTTTGCATAGGCGTGCCAGATTCTCTGGGCGGAGGAAAGGGAGGTAACCGTTCCTGCTTGGACGTCAAAACAGGAGGCTTCAGGATTGGCTCGTCTGGCCTGTCATATTCTCAAAGGCAGAGAGAGACAGCCAGAACTCGGGTTTACACCGATCAACATTTCTATCCACTTGGGGACAATATTCAGGCTAGGGGAACTCATATTAATGTTGAAAAACCTCATAAAATGAAAATTTCATGCCATGGGACCTTTAAGGTGCTTTTTTTTTGCCACTCTTTTTTCTGACTTTCACAGGAGCAATATCATCAATTACACTCTTAACTTTTGAGTTAAAAGAGTCAAGGAGAAAATCAACCGAAGATTTCTTGTTGTTAGAGATATAGCCTTCATAAACAGCACACTAGTGTTTTCATTTAAGCATCTCTTTTTCACAGAGACATATCTATTTTCAATGGCAGGAGAGATTGATATATCAAAGAAAATACAGAAATGATCAGACAGTGTCACATCCTTAATAACTATCGATGAAATGTTTAGACCCTTACTGATAAGTAAATCTAGAGTGTGTCCACGATCATGTGTGGGTCCGTGTACATGTTGTGTCAAATCCAAAGTGTTAAGAACAGTCATGAGATCTTTTGTTGTACTGGATTCAGCATTGTCAATGTGAATGTTAAAATCCCCAGCAATAGCAAAACAGTCATACTCAGATGAGATTAAATATATAGATAAAAATATATTTTTATTATAGTTTCCCATATTTGACACACAATAGCTAAGTAAGTAAATAAGGTATGAGGAAAATTGTGAGCTGCATCTGAATCAAAGTTTGTGGTGATAGCATAAAGTAATCAAAATAGGGCTGCAATACGTCGACGTGCATGAAATGCGTCGACACGTCACATTATTTACGTTCTAGATAGAACAGATCTAGAATAATGGCGGCTTCTGCTCCTGGGCATAGTGAAAATGATAATTTATCATATAAAGCAAGACTGCAACATTCAAAAGTATGGGAGTACTTTAAACAGAAGCCGAATAAAACTGTTCTCTTTGCTTTGTTCGCTCTGTAATGCTGGTTTCACACTGCACGCGGGGAGCCGCGCTCGCCCGTTGGGCTTTCACACTGCCAGTGTTTGTCTCGCACAGCTGGAATGTGGCGTGTGTATTGCAAATACAGATGAATATTGTCCATTCGGTCACATTTTCCGGTGTTCTTCACCGATCCCAGTATGTCTTGTGCTTTTATTTTGTTGGGGTTACAGCTTAGGACTCAGGACCAGTAGTGAAAAATGAAGGCCAAGAGTCAGGAGTTAGATTAATTAAAGATGCAGTTTCATCAGCAGAAGCCAGCTTCAAGTCTCACAAGGAGTTCATAGGCCGTGCTCCCTCTACCCGCCTCCGCCCATCGTACATACAATTTCTGAAGTTATACTGTTTTCAAGGTCTAGCCACGTTGTTACTGCCATGTGGAATGATTCTGATTGGCTCAGAGAAAATGCACAGCCACAGTAAATTTCCACACAAGAATAGATAGCAGAGCATATCACTAAACTAGGTAGACTAGTGGTCGCCCCATGTCGTGTGCAGAAAATGTCCATCTTCAATAATAGGCCTGCACAGATCATGCAACGCACACACACAAAAGGTCCCTAGAATCACAGCTCTCCCAAGGTTGGAGAGCCTTATATCAACAAAACATTTCACCAAAACATGATACTATGTGCTTCTCTCTCAGCGAGAGGTACAGACAATAGTACAATTGTATAAATACAATTCTTTAGGGTTTCAGTAAAAGGAAATATAAAATGAAATAAAATGAAATAAAATAAAATGAAAGACAAATCCAGATTTAATATCTGGAAGCCGTCACCACTCAGGGACCAAATACAAACTTTTAGAAAATATAAAGGAAGAAACAATCATTGGTCCTCTTGATATAAGCAAAATCATAACTGGAAAGAATAATTAAAATCATAATAATTATATAGGAGGATGAATATTGATTGAGGCTTTGATTATACATTTAATTAGGAAGTGGTAGTGGATTTCAGAATCCACCTTTCAATGTATTATGGGCAGCATACATCTGTTGCAAATGCGACCGGGTTCCCGTCTGTCCCAAACACATATGCATATATAACATGCTGTATATAGGTAGTTTACATGATTAAAATAACATTAAAGTTAAGATATGCCTCTAGTTTTAATCATTTAAATGTGTCTGAAGTTTGGGCAAGAACTTCTGGCAGCTTTAGTCGTTTTTTATGCACATGTATCTTCAAAATACACTAACACTATGCTGAAAGCTCCTGTATGTGAACCTTTTGCAGATAAATACAAGTGCATTTTTGTTTACTATTGACAAGAATCAATAAGTAAATCATACTCAACTATTATAGTAAACAACATTCTAATTAGGCCTACTCTGTATACATTTTATAATGAATAGTATCATTATGTTACAAACAGACGTGCAGGCAGGCAATGAGCTCACAGAAACAGGAAACTTTATAAAAATTCAGGGACATACACACAAACACGTCCAACAAGAAACGAGAACTGACAAACACAGAAGGAGAACTGAGAACTAAATACACAGGGGCAAACGAGATAATGGGCAAGACACAGGTGATAGACATTCTTAATTAACAGGACACAGGTGATGGAACGAACTCATAAGGACAATGGCGGGAAAACTGAACAAAGGAACATAGCAAAAAAGCAAAACAGACTAGACATGTGACACATTAGTTATACATTATGTTTAAAATGCTTCTTGTGTTCATATATTTCATTTTAAAATGGCTTAAGTACACTATCCTTCCTGAAATACAATTAATATGGTCAACATTCATTGGTTTCATGTTAAAGTAATATACAAATTCACTACCCTCTTTGAAATACAATAATCAGTAAAAAAGAATCATCAGATGAATCTGGAAAAACAATCGTTAGATCAGTCGACTAATCGAAAAAATAATCGTTAGATTTGTCGACAGAAAAAATAATCGTTAGTTGCAGCTCTAATCAAAAGTTACAGCATTTGGAACCCAGGTAGCCTTTTAGCCCTTAATGCCCCCCTAATGGGCATTTTTTAAATTGCTCCTCCATGAGGAATATCTCATGATCGATGCAATACATTTTAATCGTGATAATCTGCTGTAAATATCGCTGTGCCATTTTCTATGATCTGTGTATATTTCATGAAGTTATGAGCGAAAATACCACGTGAAATCTATTTGTTTTTAGTTAGTGCCTGTGTGCATAATAAGCAATCTGTGCAGACTCATCAGAGGGTGAAAACAACGCACCAGGAGCATGTTGGAGGCTTGATCTGAACGTCTAATATCTCTGATTTTGTATGAAAAAAAGTATTATTGTGCTACCCATTTGGTTTAGTTTTTATTGGCTCTTAAACAGAGACACGCAAATGGGAGCATGGGTGCTCCCGTAGGTCATAAAAGGTTAAAAACTAACCAGCTTTGGTCAACTTTTTCTTTATGATGATATAAACTATATCACCTGACCATCTTTGTTTATGGCTTCTTCCGTAATAAATTGTGTTTTGCTAACACAATTACAAAAACCAAGAGTCAAACTGCCCAACTAAAGGAAACACTGATCACCATAATTATCATCAATAAATTATCAACATCTAAACCTCTATAATTTCTCAAAAAGAACTGTAGACAAATGACAGAAATAAAGTCAGTGTTAATTCAACACCGGATAATTTACTGCGCATGCATACAGTATTAGTATCTGTCATATAATCACTCTAAACTTCATGTAACTCTCCAGGCATGGCCAGATGCGAATGTGATGTGGGAACCAGAGGAGTTTTGTGGTATATATACATTTGCAGCCCCCAAAAACATGTTTTGGATTCCAGACATTGGTATACTAGAAAGGTATACAATTATTTCTGTCAGAACCTTTTATTTTTACTTTTAGTGAATGTGATAGATTAAAAAGGTTGCAAAATGATGGATAGAATAAGGGTAATGGTATGAAAAAATGTAAATGACAAAACATATTCAAAGGCTATGTTCATACTGCATAAAAAAAAGCTTTTTTGTCAAATCAGATCTTTAGGGCTGATTGTTCACATTATCATTTTGTAATCTATATCTGTCAGCCAATCACAGCAGTGGGCATTTACACTGAAGTCTCACAGCAGCCAATCACATCAGTGGGCGTTTACACTGAAGTCTCACAGCAGCCAATCACAGCAGTGGGCGTTTACACTGAAGTCTCGCAGCTGCCAATCACAGCAGTGGGCATTTACACTGAAGTATCACCGCATCCAATCACAGCAGTGGGCATTTACACAGAAGTCTCACAGCAGCCAATCACAGCAGTGGGCGTTTACACTGAAGTCTCACAGCAGCCAATCACAGCAGTGGGCGTTTACATTGACGTCTCACAGCAGCCAATCACATCAGTGGGCGTTTACATTGACGTCTCATAGCAGCCAATCACAGCAGTGGGCGTTTACACTGAAGTCTCACAGCAGCAAATCACAGCAGTGGGCGTTTACACTGAAGTCTCACAGCAGCCAATCACAGCAGTGGGCGTTTACACTGAAGTCTCGCAGCTGCCAATCACAGCAGTGGGTATTTACACTGAAGTCTCACAGCAGCCAATCACAGCAGTGGGCGTTTACACTGAAGTCTCACAGCAGCCAATCACAGCAGTGGGCGTTTACACTGAAGTCTCACAGCAGCCAATCACAGCAGTGGGCGTTTACATTGACGTCTCATAGCAGCCAATCACAGCAGTGGGCGTTTACACTGAAGTCTCGCAGCTGCCAATCACAGCAGTGGGTATTTACACTGAAGTATCACCGCAGCCAATCACAGCAGTGGGCGTTTACACTGAAGTCTCACAGCAGCCAATCTCAGCAGTGGGCATTTACACTGAAGTCTCACAGCAGCCAATCACAGCAGTGGGCGTTTACATTGACGTCTCATAGCAGCCAATCACAGCAGTGGGCGTTTACACTGAAGTCCCACAGCTGCCAATCACAGCAGTGGGCGTTTACACTGAAGTCTCGCAGCTGCCAATCACAGCAGTGGGCATTTACACTGAAGTATCACCGCATCCAATCACAGCAGTGGGCATTTACACTGAAGTCTCACAGCAGCCAATCACAGCAGTGGGCGTTTACACTGAAGTCTCACAGCAGCCAATCACAGCAGTGGGCGTTTACATTGACGTCTCATAGCAGCCAATCACAGCAGTGGGCGTTTACACTGAAGTCTCACAGCAGCAAATCACAGCAGTGGGCGTTTACACTGAAGTCTCGCAGCTGCCAATCACAGCAGTGGGTATTTACACTGAAGTCTCACAGCAGCCAATCACAGCAGTGGGCGTTTACACTGAAGTCTCACAGCTGCCAATCACAGCAGTGGGTATTTACACTGAAGTCTCATAGCAGCCAATCACAGCAGTGGGCTTTTACACTGAAGTCTCATAGCAGCCAATCACAGCAGTGGGCGTTTACACTGAAGTCTCGCAGCTGCCAATCACAGCAGTGGGCATTTACACTGAAGTATCACTGCATCCAATCACAGCAGTGGGCATTTACACTGAAGTCTCACAGCAGCCAATCACAGCAGTGGGCGTTTACACTGAAGTCTCACAGCAGCCAATCACAGCAGTGGGCGTTTACATTGACGTCTCATAGCAGCCAATCACAGCAGTGGGCGTTTACACTGAAGTCTCATAGCAGCCAATCACAGCAGTGGGCTTTTACACTGAAGTCTCATAGCAGCCAATCACAGCAGTGGGCGTTTACACTGAAGTCTCATAGCAGCCAATCACAGCAGTGGGCGTTTACACTGAAGTCTCATAGCAGCCAATCACAGCAGTGGGCTTTTACACTGAAGTCTCATAGCAGCCAATCACAGCAGTGGGTATTTACACTGAAGTCTCATAGCAGCCAATCACAGCAGTGGGCTTTTACACTGAAGTATCACCACAGCCAATCACAGCAGTGGGCTTTTACACTGAAGTCTCATAGCAGCCAATCACAGCAGTGGGCGTTTACACTGAAGTCTCATAGCAGCCAATCACAGCAGTGGGCGTTTACACTGAAGTCTCATAGCAGCCAATCACAGCAGTGGGCTTTTACACTGAAGTCTCATAGCAGCCAATCACAGCAGTGGGTATTTACACTGAAGTCTCATAGCAGCCAATCACAGCAGTGGGCTTTTACACTTAAGTCTCACAGCTGCCAATCACAGCAGTGGGTATTTACACTGAAGTCTCATAGCAGCCAATCACAGCAGTGGGCTTTTACACTGAAGTCTCATAGCAGCCAATCACAGCAGTGGGCGTTTACGCTGAAGTCTCATAGCAGCCAATCACAGCAGTGGGCTTTTACACTGAAGTCTCATAGCAGCCAATCACAGCAGTGGACGTTTACACTGAAGTCTCACAGATGCCAATCACAGCAGTGGGCATTTACACTGAAGTCTCACCGCAGCCAATCACAGCAGTGGGAGTTTACACTGAAGTCTCACAGCAGCCAATCACAGCAGTGGGCATTTACACTGAAGTATCACCACAGCCGATCACAGCAGTGGGCGTTTACACTGAAGTCTCACAGCAGCCAATCACAGCAGTGGGCGTTTACACTGAAGTCTCACAGCAGCCAATCACAGCAGTGGGCGTTTACACTGAAGTCTCACAGATGCCAATCACAGCAGTGGGCATTTACACTGAAGTATCACCGCAGCCAATCACAGCAGTGGGCGTTTACACTGAAGTCTCACAGCAGCCAATCACAGCAATGGGCGTTTACACTGAAGTATCACCGCAGCCAATCACAGCAGTGGGCGTTTACACTGAAGTCACATAGCAGCCAATCACAACAGTGGGCGTTTACACTGAAGTATCACCGCAGCCAATCACAGCAGTGGGCGTTTACACTGAAGTATCACAGCAGCCAATCACAGCAGTGGGCGTTTACACTGAAGTCTCACAGCAGCCAATCACAGCAGTGGGCGTTTACACTGAAGTCTCACAGCAGCCAATCACAGCAGTGGGCGTTAACACTGAAGTCTCACAGCAGCCAATCACAGCAGTGGACGTTTACACTGAAGTATCACCGCAGCCAATCACAGCAGTGGGCGTTTACACTGAAGTCTCACAGCAGCCAATCACAGCAGTGGGTATTTACACTGAAGTCTCACAGCAGCCAATCACAGCAGTGGGCGTTTACACTGAAGTCTCATAGCAGCCAATCTCAGCAGTGGGCGTTTACACTGAAGTATCACCGCATCCAATCACAGCAGTGGGCATTTACACTGAAGTCTCACAGCAGCCAATCACAGCAGTGGGCGTTTACACTGAAGTCTCGCAGCTGCCAATCACAGCAGTGGGCATTTACACTGAAGTATCACCGCATCCAATCACAGCAGTGGGCATTTACACTGAAGTCTCACAGCAGCCAATCACAGCAGTGGGCGTTTACACTGAAGTCTCACAGCAGCCAATCACAGCAGTGGGCGTTTACATTGACGTCTCATAGCAGCCAATCACAGCAGTGGGCGTTTACACTGAAGTCTCACAGCAGCAAATCACAGCAGTGGGCGTTTACACTGAAGTCTCACAGCAGCCAATCACAGCAGTGGGCGTTTACACTGAAGTCTCACAGCAGCCAATCACAGCAGTGGGCGTTTACACTGAAGTCTCACAGATGCCAATCACAGCAGTGGGCATTTACACTGAAGTATCACCGCAGCCAATCACAGCAGTGGGCGTTTACACTGAAGTCTCACAGCAGCCAATCACAGCAATGGGCGTTTACACTGAAGTATCACCGCAGCCAATCACAGCAGTGGGCGTTTACACTGAAGTCACATAGCAGCCAATCACAACAGTGGGCGTTTACACTGAAGTATCACCGCAGCCAATCACAGCAGTGGGCGTTTACACTGAAGTATCACAGCAGCCAATCACAGCAGTGGGCGTTTACACTGAAGTCTCACAGCAGCCAATCACAGCAGTGGGCGTTTACACTGAAGTCTCACAGCAGCCAATCACAGCAGTGGACGTTTACACTGAAGTATCACCGCAGCCAATCACAGCAGTGGGCGTTTACACTGAAGTCTCACAGCAGCCAATCACAGCAGTGGGTATTTACACTGAAGTCTCACAGCAGCCAATCACAGCAGTGGGCGTTTACACTGAAGTCTCATAGCAGCCAATCTCAGCAGTGGGCATTTACACTGAAGTCTCACAGCAGCAAATCACAGCAGTGGGCGTTTACACTGAAGTCTCGCAGCTGCCAATCACAGCAGTGGGCATTTACACTGAAGTATCACCGCATCCAATCACAGCAGTGGGCATTTACACTGAAGTCTCACAGCAGCCAATCACAGCAGTGGGCGTTTACACTGAAGTCTCACAGCAGCCAATCACAGCAGTGGGCGTTTACATTGACGTCTCATAGCAGCCAATCACAGCAGTGGGCGTTTACACTGAAGTCTCACAGCAGCAAATCACAGCAGTGGGCGTTTACACTGAAGTCTCGCAGCTGCCAATCACAGCAGTGGGTATTTACACTGAAGTCTCACAGCAGCCAATCACAGCAGTGGGCGTTTACACTGAAGTCTCACAGCTGCCAATCACAGCAGTGGGTATTTACACTGAAGTCTCATAGCAGCCAATCACAGCAGTGGGCTTTTACACTGAAGTCTCATAGCAGCCAATCACAGCAGTGGGCGTTTACACTGAAGTCTCATAGCAGCCAATCACAGCAGTGGGCGTTTACACTGAAGTCTCATAGCAGCCAATCACAGCAGTGGGCTTTTACACTGAAGTCTCATAGCAGCCAATCACAGCAGTGGGTATTTACACTGAAGTCTCATAGCAGCCAATCACAGCAGTGGGCTTTTACACTGAAGTCTCACAGCTGCCAATCACAGCAGTGGGTATTTACACTGAAGTCTCATAGCAGCCAATCACAGCAGTGGGCTTTTACACTGAAGTCTCATAGCAGCCAATCACAGCAGTGGGCGTTTACGCTGAAGTCTCATAGCAGCCAATCACAGCAGTGGGTATTTACACTGAAGTCTCATAGCAGCCAATCACAGCAGTGGGCTTTTACACTGAAGTCTCATAGCAGCCAATCACAGCAGTGGACGTTTACACTGAAGTCTCACCGCAGCCAATCACAGCAGTGGGAGTTTACACTGAAGTCTCACAGCAGCCAATCACAGCAGTGGGCGTTTACACTGAAGTCTCACAGCAGCCAATCACAGCAGTGGGCGTTTACACTGAAGTCTCACAGATGCCAATCACAGCAGTGGGCATTTACACTGAAGTATCACCGCAGCCAATCACAGCAGTGGGCGTTTACACTGAAGTCTCACAGCAGCCAATCACAGCAATGGGCGTTTACACTGAAGTATCACCGCAGCCAATCACAGCAGTGGGCGTTTACACTGAAGTCACATAGCAGCCAATCACAACAGTGGGCGTTTACACTGAAGTATCACCGCAGCCAATCACAGCAGTGGGCGTTTACACTGAAGTATCACAGCAGCCAATCACAGCAGTGGGCGTTTACACTGAAGTCTCACAGCAGCCAATCACAGCAGTGGGCGTTTACACTGAAGTCTCACAGCAGCCAATCACAGCAGTGGACGTTTACACTGAAGTATCACCGCAGCCAATCACAGCAGTGGGCGTTTACACTGAAGTCTCACAGCAGCCAATCACTGCAGTGGGCATTTACACTGAAGTCTCACAGCAGCCAATCACAGCAGTGGGCGTTTACACTGAAGTCTCGCAGCTGCTAACCACAGCAGTGGACGTTTACACTGAAGTCTCACAGCTGCCAATCACAGCAGTGGGCGTTTACACTGAAGTATCAACGCAGCCAATCACAGCAGTGGGAGTTTACACTGAAGTATCACCACAGCCAATCACAGCAGTGGGCGTTTACACTGAAGTCTCACAGCAGCCAATCACAGCAGTGGGCGTCTACACTGAAGTATCACCGCAGCCAATCATAGCAGTGGGCGTTTACACTGAAGTATCACCGCAGCCAATCACAACAGTGGGCATTTTACACTAAAGTCTCATAGCAGCCAATCACAGCAGTGGGGGTTTACACTGAAGCCTCACAGCAGCCAATCACAGCAGTGGGCGTTTACACTGAAGTCTCACAGCAGCCAATCACAGCAGTGGGCGTTTACACTGATGTCTCACAGCAGCCAATCACTCCCTAAGCACACCTCCACTGGTCAGCGATTCTTCCTTTTCACCAAATCACCTTCAAGATCTTCCACAGTTACCAGAGAAGCTCTGGGCAGCACTTATATACCAAATAGGGTACACCACTGGGGCCTGGGGTAGATGCTGAGCGAGCTGCCTTGATGATCTCCTCAACCTCCTTCAGACTTGGCTCCCTCAGGTTGAACTCTGTTTGTTGGGGGTCGGGGGGCTGATGAGAGATTTGTTGGGCTCCAGCTCTTGCTCTCTCAGGGAATCGCTCACTGTGTCCTGAAGGAAGCAATTTACTTCCTCTGTTGAGCACTCAAGGCGACCACTGCGCTTGTCCCTAAGCAGTTCTTTTGTGAAGCCGAAGGGATTGGCGATAAAGGCTGCTCGCTTCCTGGCTCTCTCTCCCCCATCTCCGGTGCCACTCCGCTCTGCGTAGGGTCATTAGCTTCTTTTGCAGGATGTTTTGCAGCTCTGCTAAGGGTCGTTTCTCCTCATCAGTAGCTTTCTTGTGCTGTTTCTTGAGGGTACGCAGCTCCTGACGGAGGTGATGTATCTTGGTAGCCCTGCGGTTCATGGAGTAGGGGGTAGGCTTGGTTTTTCCTTTCTCTACCCGACTAAATCTTTCTGAGGCATAGCTGCCGATGATGATAGTCATTGTTTGGAGTCGGCTGTCAGCATCTCCTTTGACTGTGGCTTGGATGATGTTGGACACATCCTCATCAAACTGCAGTCACTCACTCTGTTTGCTGGTTGGGGGCCACTTAATCCGCTGCTACTGGGATTGGGAGGCTCTGGTACTTGGAGAGACTGGGCTCTGTGGGTTGCCTCCTGGCCGGGCTCCTCCTGTGCCTACCAGGTTCATGACCTGTGCGTTGCACCTCACTTTCCCGCTCCAAACATTTCATTCACATTTAATTTTCATTTTTAGGCCACAATGATTCTTGCACAGCTTTCCTCACATGCATGTCACATTCATTGTCTGTCCGTTTGCATGGGTTGTTAACCTTTGGTCCATCTGATTGGAGATCTCCTCTCGCGATCTCCTGGGGGTATCACTCTGTAGGGTTTTCTGTCACTTATTTGGGTTCTCTCTCGCGAAAGACACAGGCTGGGGTTCTAACCCATACTGTCCCAGGTGCCGTCTTTCCGAGCCGTGAACTGTCTCTCCAGTAGTCGATCAAACTGTTCTTGGTTGTCACCTAGTCTATTCCTAGGAGTCACTGGCTGCACCAGAAACATTAACTATGCAAGAAACATCTCATGGATGCTCTGGGACGCATCCTCAGTGATGTGTCCTGGGATAATTGGGTGTTTCTGATCTCGCAACATCATACACCCTCGCCCAGGCGACCCAGCCGGGGTTGATCAAGCCCCGACTTGCGTCCCAGTAGCAGTCCACGGATCCGCCCTCTTAATCCAAAGCCACCACAGTATAACAGTAAATATATTGTCACATGTTTTTCAATATATGAGCAGTGGCAATTCCTAATGTATTAATCAATATATTGTAATATATAACTTGCAGGAGTTTGAACATGTTTTGTGTACAATGTGTTTTTAAACAGGGGTGCAAAACACTTTTTTTTAATCATTCAGTTTATCAGATTAAAACACTGCTGGATATCATGCTGTGGAGTCACATGGATAGTATAATCAATGATTCTTCATGAAATCAGCAAATACCACTACATTATGCTTACATCTATGACATTTATCATTAACAAGTAGCCAACATCATCTGCCTGATATAGCAAATGTTGATACAAAATGTAGCCTATAAGGCGCTGTAAACATTTAAAATGACAAAACACTGACTACTGAGGAAATAGAGGTTTAAAAATGAATGACTTGCATTTGAAAGTATGGCCATTTTTCAAATAAATGACTTTTGTTCATTGCTAGGCAAATAATTGTGGGATTTCTTTAACAACCAAGGATACACCTGCTGTCTCCAATCATCATGTCTTTAATAATCATTGTTCATTTATATTTTATCCATTTAGCATCAAGACAGACTTTGGATCAAAGGAGTCTCCGTATGTGCTGTTGCTCAATTTCAGCTATATAATCTCATCAGAAATTTTATCTCTGACCACGGCCTGCAAGATGGATCTCTACAGGTTTCCCTTCGACACTCAAACCTGCAATATAACATTTCAGTCTTCAGTGTATTCAGGTAAATCTGAAACATATTTATCAGTTTTAACAAACAAACACATATGAAAGATAACATGGTTTATTCTTCTCAAACTATTTGCCTTCAATATAAAATAAAATATGAATTTATTCCAGGACCACTATCGTCAAAGATGATTGATTATTAGTAGGGATGCACAATATCTTTTTATGACATATAAATTATCGGGCGATATGGGTGAAAATTACGTCATTTCTATTGTTCCGATAAATAAAAGAAATTCGATAACTAGATCCGATAAAGTATGTGTGCTGGTAATTCAGTCAATCAGTCTGATCCTGATGTCTCAATCAGCTCCCTAGTTCAGTAGTCAGGGCATTGATCAGATCAGGGAGTCAACCCATTGTCTGATTCCCTGATCAGTGCCCTGACTACTGAACAAGGGAGCTGATTGAGACACACTCCGAGATTTGTCTGCTTTCCGAGTGCAAGTGACTGTGTCGCGCAGCTCGCCAAATTTCGTCATCATCTGTGAACATGTCTTCGCCGGTCTGTAAGTTTTTCTCTGTGGCACTGGAGGACAGTGCTATTGCTATTTGCAAAGCATGTTCAGCAAAGATTCCGAGAGGGGGGAAAAGGTGTCAAGTTTTAATACAACAAATCTTATATCTCATTAGAAAGGGCGCCATCGCGGCAAAGCTGTATTAAAGGAATATGAAGCGGCAGCTGCATCTGCAGCTACTAGCGCTAAGCCTAAAACACGGGCCGTCAATGTCCCCATTCAGCTGGGGACATTGGGAACATTGAGAAAGTTTTCGCCCACCCTGTGTGGGTCCTAATGCCCCAGTATAGTGATGGGGACACTATACTGTAACAAGCACCGTCCTTCAGATGAGACGTTAAACCAAGGTCCTGACTCTCTGTGGTCATTAAAAATCCCAGAGTAGGGGTGTAACCCCGGCATCCTGGCCAAATTTGCCCATTGGCCCTTGTCCATCATGGCCTCCTAATCATCCCATATATATATATATGATTGGCTTCATCACTCCTCTCCTCTCCACCAATCAGCTGGTGTGAGTGGTGGGCGTTCTGGCGCAAAATGGCTGCTGTCGCAACATCAGGTGGTGCTGCACATTGGGGGTGGTTGAGGAGATTCCCCCCTTCTATATGTAAAGTGCTT
Source organism: Romanogobio albipinnatus (assembly GCA_023566225.1). Classification (NCBI taxonomy): domain Eukaryota; kingdom Metazoa; phylum Chordata; class Actinopteri; order Cypriniformes; family Gobionidae; genus Romanogobio; species Romanogobio albipinnatus. The sequence continues at coordinate 4,496,050 of CM042262.1, read as the reverse complement.
TGAGTTCCTAGAAAAGCGCTATATAAATGTAACAAATTGTTGTTGTTATTATTATTATTATTATTATTATTATTATTATTATTAAATGAGCTCTGGAGAAACATGATAGCTGCTGATAGTACTGAGGGAGCTTATATATGTGTGCTGTGATAGACGTCATATTCCTATAGTTAGACATGATCAGCTGACAGACAGAGGATGTGAGCTTGACTAACGTGACCTGCCAGAACTGACGCTATACTTGATTTCTGTTCCCACAGCTGAAGATATGAACCTATTTGCATTAAACAGTGTAAATTGGAACACCTTAAAATCAAAGGAGAAATTTCAAGCCCATGGAGAGTGGGAGCTCTCCGATATGAAAAAATATAATGCTTCCAGTTATGATTTGTCTGATTTGCTTGAAATGGATCAACTGGTATATCAGGTACAGTACACAAATTGAATGTAATCCAATAATTATATAAATAAAATGATAAAAACAAAGAACAACTAGTTCAAGAGTTTGTAATATGTGCCAAAATTAAATTATATTAAAAAAAAATTAAACCATAAAAAGGCTGGGGTATCAAATATATTATAAATGAATTAATTGCCAAAACATTAAGGGTGTGAATCTACACTGGTCTCACGGTTCAGTTCAGTTTGATTACGATTACCATGCCATCGATTCGGTTCAATTCGATATCACGATGTATCACAATGTATTGACGGTGCACTGCATCCTCATGTATACAATTTTGTCAGTCAGTTTTATGAACTGAACCTTTAATTTTACCTGCTCAAAGAAAACACACTTCTTGAATGTATCAAACAAAACTCAAGTCTGGGCACAGAAGACAACAGGAGCGTTTAGAATAAATACACAAAGTACTAAAAGCCACTTCAGGAGGTGGTCTGCGCTCAATACGGTCAAAACTAAAGTCTAAATGTATCTGGTTGTTGAAACCACATATGTAAATTTTACTCATCGCAACAATGCTAAAATTGTACGTGTGAGCGCATGATATGGGCTCTTCATCAAGTTAACGTACCTTAAGTAAAGTCGCAGGTGCTCAACATACAATCATATTCATTAAAAGTAAATAAACTGACTGTTCTGACCAGTGCTGTTGCCACATGCTCTCCTATTGCGGTCTTTGATTGTGAAATGAGCTGATGATCAATAAAATGCAGCTCATATCTGTTGTTTTCGGTGACATGAACCTCATTAAATCTGCATATAGGGCGGGAATTGAAGATCGGGTTTATATCCGTTTTGCAGAGATACATTTATGCGCCCAAGTGTAGGCCTAAATTAAATTTTTATCAATCAGATAGCTTTGATTTACACACAGCGCGTGTCTTCTCCAGGTCGGGCTTACCAGGTTGTTCATAAAAGCCGAAATGTGCCCAGATGTTGTCTTTTAAAGTAGTTGGAGCATTTTAATTACTCGCACTCACCTCCCTCTGCCATTGTATGCTACCGCGACAAAGCCCGTATGCGACAAATGACGTCAGAAAAGAATCAGTACATTATAATCGGTTATGGTCTGCTACTGAACCGATACTGAATCGTCCTCATCTGCATCGCGATGCATCGAAGAAACAATTAATTTTGACACCCCTACAAAACATTAGGACTCAAATAAAAGTGTGGAATTATACTATAATATATTATAGTATACAGTATTTTATCTGTTATTTAATGTTAATGTAAATTCTACGTAGGTGTTGTTCAAGAGAGCAACTTGTTTCACTTTTTATGGTGGTATTCAATATTAATCACAATACTGAAAACAAAATAACAAATCCAAAAACAAAATAAATTGTAAACACAATGACGAGTCAAAACTAAATAACAACCCAGGGGTCCGTTCTTCCTACCTCACTTGATTTGACAGATACCAGATCTTTTAATGGTGATAACTGATGTCTGGCTAATTTGGTTCTTCAAACGAATTGGATTGGATTAAAATATCTGGATTAAATTATCTAAAATCACTGCGTGTTCATGTGTTCCCTGAAGAGAGTAGATGCATCGATACTCGAAACCACGATCAACAATGCAGCGATTGGGCTGCTGGCAAGACAACGTAATGACATCATAAAATTAAAACAGCCACCTGGCAAAAAAATTGACAAATTACACAAAAAACCCACACATTTCTGGACCTTTATCATAGCTGTCAACATTGAACATTGAAAATAAGGGAGATTTCCTAGAATCCATCCACAAAATAAGGGATTTTTTTGTACACAATTCTTACCCACAAAAAAACAAAAACAAAGAAAGAGCACTAATCATTAATAGTCTAAAGAGTTTATAACTACACAATATATTTTGATTTTGGCCGTCAGCGTCCTGATCCATCATCGCACATCACACTCATCTACTCTACTCTCCTTGAAGTTCACTTCCCGCTACTTTTTCCCTCTTCCTCCCGCCACTGTAACTGTCTTCTTCTTCTTCGATAGTAGCCTAAGCCAGTGTTTCCCAACCTTTTTTCAGTCATGGCACCCTTTGAAAATGTTCTCCATTTTGTGGCACCCCCTCGCATACATTACGCTAGGGGTGTAACGGTACAGATTGCTCACAGTTTGGTTTTTGTCACGGTTTTAGGTTCACGGTTTCGGTACGGTTCAGTATTTGCTATGTTCAGGGAAAAAAGGACTACTGTCGAATAAAAATAAAGAAAATAATAAGAACAATTATTTAAATACAAGCAGCAGCATAAATAAATACAATTGAGCAAAGATAGGCCTACTAATAAAATAAACTATGCTTTTCAGGTTTTTCAGGTACATCTAACATTAGTTCCCTTTCAGTCGGTCACGTTCGACGTACGTTGGAAATGACCAATGAATTGGGATCTGTCTTCAGAGACCAATCTACTTTGAGTGTATAGAAACGAGCCAATAAACATTGGCATGCGGTTCATGCACCACCCCGCAGTGCGGGTATAAAACACGGAAGTGAACAACGCATACCGCTTTTAACTTCGGAACCAAAACGGTTTGCTGTATCAAGCTGTTTCTGCGAAGAGTGTTTAAATGAGTCTCGAGGAGGATCGCTCTCTTACCTGGGTGCTGGTGTGACGGCGCGAGTTTCCGTTCATGAGTGCTCACACGCAGGCTTGCATTCGGACTGCTGTGAGCCGCGGTCATCTCCCTGAGTGCTTCAGCACTTCTAAAAGAGGATTTCCTTCTAAAAAGAGCAACACGGTTTGACCCTGCGTCTTTTTCAAGATGTCATTCAAACCATGTGTTTCTGGATGTGGTTGTTTCCTGTCCTCATTTGACGGCCACAATCTCTCTCGCATATAAACATGTGAGATTGCGTTCGTGGGTGATCCGTGTTCTCTCAGGAGAACGTGGTCACGGCGGCGCGTTGTTCGTCTCAAGCCTTTCTCATAAGGGCTTGAGTGTTCAGTGCACCGTGTGCCGTCTGGCGTGGCTGACAGCGGGGGTTGCCACGGCAACTCAGTGCGTCACTCACTGTGAAAACTCAAACAGGGTTGAGTCCCTTTGCTTATTCCCCGATCTAGTTCCTTTTCTGGTGCACCAGAAAAGGGCTACTTTGGCTAATAACAGGTGACCTGAGGATTACAGCAGGGCTTCCCTGCCGGGTAACCATTCCCCGTGGGCCCCCACTCCTCTATCGCATCACAAGCATGCTGAGACTTTGTTCGTGGGTGGTTCGTGTTCCCTTATGAGAACATGACCACGTCGGCGCGTTGTTCACCGTGCCTCTTTCTTAGGGGTTTGAGTGTTCAGCGCTCTGTGTGCCATCAAGTCGGTCGGCCACGCTCATTGTCCCACATGCCTGCTGGTAGTGTCAGATGGGATTGCTGGTCCTTTTTTGAAAAAGGGGGGACCTAGCATTTCATTTGGAGCTCTGGTAGAGGACAGATGTCAATTGCTGCATCGGAGAGAGGGCTGTTATGCGCTGGAAATGATAATGCTGAGTTTCCCACTATAATAGTGTGTGCTCATGATGAATCAGATTCAGAGTTGACAGCCATGCTTTCTGGGGTGGCTGCCCGGATGTGCATTGGAAAAACTAAGCAGTGTGGAACTATTTGGTGCCAAAATATGGAACACCAAAAGGGCCATAATCTGTATACATTTTTTCCCTCTCTCACTGCCCTCTGTCCTGCATGCACGAGGGTATTCCCGACCCATGGGTTATGCAGGAACTGCGTGAGGTGATGGACCTCGCTCTCCGGGTGACGGAAGTCACTGCAAGCTCCCTGGGTCAGGCGATGTCCACACTAGTGGTCCAGGAAGCTGGGGCTAAACCTGGCAGATATGCGTGAGCCCGACAAAGTTCGGTTCCTCAACGCCCCTGTCTGTCAGGCTGGCCTCTTCGGCGACACCATTGAGAACTTCACCCAGCAGTTCTTGGTGGCCCAGAAGCAGATGGAGGTGGTAAAAAAAAAATCCTGCCCCGACGACCAGCTGCTGCCTCCACCCAGTCGTCGGCCGCAGTGCCTCCATCTGCTTGTCACCGAGGGCATCTCCCTGCGTCCGCCTCCGCCCCTGCTAAACCCAAGGGCCCCACTAAGTCTGCCGGCAAACATAAGGGTAAGCGGCCCTGAGACGGGCAGCCCAGGGATGGATGGATCTGCTCGGAGGGAGATGGTGTCCGGAGATGGTGAGACGAAGGACGTGGTCGAGTCGGTTCCTCCAGCCGATATGAAGTCGGGGTTCTACAGCCCCTACTTCATTGTACCCAAGAAAGGGGGTGGGTTACGACCAATCTTGGATCTGCGCATTTTGAATCGGGCCCTGCACAGACTTCCGTTCAAAATGTTAACGCAGAAACGCATCTTTGAATGCATCCGTCCCCAAGATTGGTTTGCAGTGATCGACCTGACGGACGCATACTTTCATGTCTCTATCCTTCCTCGACACAGACCGTTCCTACCCTTTGCGTTCGAGGGGAAGGCATATCAGTACAAAGTCTTGCCCTTCGGCTGTCCCTGTCACCCCGCGTCTTCACGAAAGTCGTGGAGGCAGCCATTGTTCCACTCCGAGAACACGGCATGCGTATTCTCAACTATCTCCACGACTGGTTTATACTCGCCCAGTCTCGAGAGCAGTTGTGCGAACACAGGGACCTGGTGCTCCTTCACCTCAGCCTGTTGGGCCTTCGGGTCAACCGAGAGAAGAGCAAACTCTGTCCTACACAGAGGACCTCTTATCTCGGTATGGAGCTGGATTCGGTCAACCGGACTGCACGCCTCACAGAGGAATGAGTCCAGTCAGTGTTGAACTGCTTGAATACATTCAAGAGCAGGACAGCACTCCCACTGAAATTCTTTCAGAGGCTCCTGGGGCATATGGCATCTGCAGCCGCGGTAACGCCGCTCGGATTGCTTCATATGAGACTGCTTCAATGCTGGCTACACGACCAAGTCCCGAGGTAAGACATAAGACAGGTGTCCAGGCATGTTGTGGTATTCACGGATGCCTCAGCCACGGGTTGGGGGGCCACGTACAACGGGCATGCAGTCTCGGGTCTGTGGACTGGGCCCCAGCTGCATTGGCATATCAATTGCATGGAGTTAATGGCAGTACGTCTCACGCTTAGTCGCTTCAAGAAGCCGCTTCAGCACAAACACGTACTGGTCCGCATGGACAGCACTGCGGCCGTTGCATACATCAACCGTCAGGGTGGTCTACACTCCCATCGCATGCTCCAACTCGCCCGCCAACTGCTCCTGTGGAGTCAGAAGCATTTGAGGACGCTTCGTGCCATTCACATCCCTGGTGCGCTGAACCAGACAGCCGACAAGCTCTCTCATCAGTGTCCACTTCTGGGAGAGTGCGACTCCAGCCCCGGTCTGTCCAGCTGAGATAGTGGATGCTATCGTCTTAGCGTACCAATCGCAAGACGTGCCTTGCCCGTTCGGGTTGCGAGTGCACTCCACAAGAAGTGTTGCTTCCTCCTGGGCGCTGGCTCAAGGTGCCTCGCTGACAGACATCTGTAGAGCTGCAGGCTTGCTACGCCACTCCCGCCTATGGCCGGATAAGTGCGTTTATCTTCTCCAGTTGTGTTCCCCAGAAATGGTGAACCCTGTCAAGCTCCTCCGTCACCCCTTCGGTGTCAGACATTGCGGCCGTCTGACGCCAGGCCTGCACCCGTATGCTTGTGGAACGTGTGTGTTAGGCTGGGTCCATATGTAGCGGTTCCCTCACGGCGACCCCATATGTGTATTCTCCACGGTACCAGCTACCCTACTCGGCTAGCCCTGTGTCTTTCCCTTGACCGAGCCCGCTCTGTCGTCTCTGGGTGTGTTCTTTCCCCCCTGGGACCAGGTTGGATCCACCCCAGAGACTGCCATATGTTGTTACTACCCAGATAGGTTAGTCCGTATGAGTATTCTCCACCTCTCCTCCTCCGGAGGACGTGGCTCCGCAGCGTACCATCTCCCGAGACGGGCACGCTTTCCCAGCGTTATCCAATAGTCATGCTGAGTGGGTCTTACAGAAACAGCAGTGTCGGACCTCCCTGCCTTATGCCCTGTCTGCTGCTCCAACTGGGAGCACCCAGTGAGCTTAAGCAGGGCACTGGAAGGGCCAGCACCCTGGCGTTTTTGTAGGGATCCCAATTCGTCTGTCAGTTCCGACGTACGTCGAACGTGACTGACTGAAAGGGAACGTCTCGGTTACGTATGTAACCCTCGTTCCCTGAAGGAGGGAACGGAGACGTACGTCCCGTCCCAAGGTGCTGTGCTTCAGCTGCAGGCCCGAGCTCCTCAGTTGTAAAAGCGGTATGCGTTGTTCACTTCCGTGTTTTATACCCGCGCTGCGGGGCGGTGTGTGAACCGCATGCCAATGTTTATTGGCTCGTTTCTATACACTCGAAGTAGATTGGTCTCTGAAGACATATCCCAATTCATCGGTCAGTTCCGACGTACGTCTCCTAATCTTTAATTTATACAGTTAAACATGCAATGTTATTATACATTTGATTAATTACTGTACCTGAAAACGTCTCGGTTACATATGTAACCCTCGTTCCCTGAAGGAGGGAACGAGGGTTACATATGTAACCGAGACGTTTTCAGGTACAGTAATTAATCAAATGTATAATAACATTGCATGTTTAACTGTATAAATTAAAGATTAATCCTATTAAACTTACAAAAGCTATTCAATAAAGAGCAGAGAGTGATGTCCTTGTCTTTTGTTGTTTGACATTAAACAGACAGCAGTAAACGCTACTGCCCCTTTAAGACCTAATGCTCGGATATGCGTCGTCTTTCTCGACTGTATAAAGTTTACTTAAGGCATATTTAGACTATGTCTGCTAGAATACTCATCAAGATGGACAGGTTGACATACTTTTTGCGTGAGGTTGTCCGTTCAAGAGCAAGTCTTGAAAGAAAACTCAATATTTGCGCGCTGTGAGACGTGTGCGCGCTTTCGGATGTGTACACAGAGACACATTTTCTCACCGTGCACGCGGCTTCTCATTCGTGTCTTCTGCCGCTACAACACATGGGTGATGACGGCGAAAAGGACTGGTCATATTCGAACATACGTCATGCAATGAACAAAGTTACAAATATAGAATTATTTGAAAAATTTGAACCAAAAATAAATATTTTAAGGACTTTTACAAGGCACCCTTGCTCTCGTCAGACGGCACCCCTGCTCTCGGTTGGGAAGCACTGGCCTAAACTACTGTCTGTGTACTGCCACCTGCTTGACTGGAGGTCTAGCAACCCAAGTGCAAGCCACTTCACAGACACAGATAGTTGCGTGTTCTGAGTTAACACAATCAGAGCGTAAAAATACAGGATATTTTACGGGAAAATACTCAAACGGGAAGACAGCGGGAAAAGAGCTAAAATACGTGAGAAACCCGGAAAAAAGGGAGGGTTAACAGCTATGCCTTTATAAGGAAACAGCAAACCAACATAAAAGTTATAATAGATAAATTATACTTTTTTTTTTTTTACATGATTACAAATTATTTATATTCACGATTTTATACGTATTTGTACACCCTTTACATTTTTATTTCAATGTTGTAATTTAATTTTTAATTCAATTTGAAGCAGATTTGTAACGTGACAGTATTAAAGTTTCTTAAAGAGTCAAGATCAAATTATCTGCATCTCTTGCGCTGCATCAAGTCATCCCATAATATCCGTCATCACTTAAATTAATGCACGGCACAGATTAACTGTACAACACGTGTGTAAACCTCCAATAAAATTATAAAGTAATTATTCCATCACAAATAAATTGCTCAATCAAGTGGCTGGGTCTATAGTATTATACACAACATTATAATTTCATATACATTCTCATATACATATACAATATAACAGTTGTATATTATTATTATTTCAAATTATTATTATTGCCCCTGGTTCAGTAATGAATAAAGTAGCAGTGGCTGGGACAGATTTTAAGTATCACCTCAAGAAGAACCAAACAATCCAAGATCATGCCAAATCGTCAACAATCAAATCCGGCTAACTGAGTTAGTCAAGTACGAAGAACGGACCCCAGAAAACACAATCACACAAAACAGAAAAGGCCAATGGAATACTTACAGCTGATTGGACGAGAAATCTATCAATCACGATATGCAGAAAGTACAGCTGGGCTGTAGAAAGTCGATTTGTGTGTGTGTATATCTAATAATCTAACACAAAACTAAAACCGCCAGCAGGTGGCAGCAAATCACTGTCTTAATGAGTCATTCAGTCATTTGTTTCATACAGCTGATTCATTGGCCCTGTCACAATCAACCCCCTTTGCGGTCGATATGCGCCCTCGATGCGCACTTTTGCAGAGCCCGCACTGATGCGAGCTCCGCAGCAGACTTCTTCCCCACAGTCAAAGCGGCTCATAGAAAGCCATTTGGTACAGGGCTTTCATATGCACTTTCAGTCTTGTGGACTTACAATAGCTGCCCTGTGCCCGTGTCTGTTAAAGGTGGGGTAAGCGTTATTTCTAAGCCGTTGCCGAACATTGTTGATATCTGAAATCAACCCAAACAAACACACCTCTTTCTTCATTGTTCCGCCAGCATAGCTAAATCTCCAATCCTAATCTCCCTGCTCCAACTCGAACCCTGATCGCTGACGTGCAAGTCATACTAACAAGGACCCTAAACAGTAAACACTGCATTCTCAAGCAGTCATCAGCCTGAACTACAGATCGACCAACATATTGTTTTCCCAATATTTTTCTCGATATTTAAGCATTTTCCCATAATCGGGTATCGGTTTTGTAATAATGGTTTCACTGATAAATGGCACCATCTTGTGAATTTTTTGAGCACACAAGACCGCCATCTAAGCACTGCGTCTGAGGGGAAATGAGTCAACAATGCTGTTCAAAGATAAAATAACTTGCCTTATTAACATAACAGCCAATGCGCAAGTGAGATATGCACATATAAGATGTGTTACATAACTGTTTATGTAGTTTAAACTATCTATTACTATTTAAAAATAGAGACTTGTCACATAATCCATCAAGTCACTTGCCAATAAGACGTAACTTTGGAGTGCATGTTGGAAATAAAAGCGCTGAATTTAATTCTCTCTCTGTTATCTATCATTAGTCTGGTGAAGTTGCGTTCATAATGCCGTTCACTCACTGGACTGATGCTCACCATATGTTTTTAACATCATATGTTTTTAACACAATCCACTAATTTAAGACTACTTTAATTATGTTTACATCTATCATTCAACCTTTATTTCGCTAAAAACATCGAAATAATTACAGCTCTGTGGAAATGAATCATTATCTCCGCAAAAGACGTTCTGTGTAAACACACAGATAAAAACAGCACTCGGTCAGCACACAATAAATTCCCTGGTGTTGAACTAACACTGTTCACTGTTCATATGGGAACCACCAGTTAAAGTAACACTGAAGATACTTGATTGTTGGAGACAGCTGATGATGGTAATGAGCAGAATCACTGAAGGAAAGAGAAACACAAGAACTACAACTGACTTCAGCCACAGCTTTAGATGAAATCACCTGAAAAGACATTACATCTCTCTTATTACAAACCAGACTGACTTTATTTCTGTCATTTGTCTACAGTTCTTTTTGAGAATTGAAAAGTGTTGGTCATCATTGTGGTGATCAGTGTTGTCTTTAGTTGGATTGTTTGACTCTTGGCTTTTTGTATCAGTTTGTGGTTTTTGTAACAGTGTTAACAAAGCACATCATCGGTTGCAAAGAAAGCCATAAAAAAAGATGGGCAGGTGATATATCTTTCATAGTCAAAAAGAAAAATGAACTAATGCCTTTTTTTGACCAAAAGTGGTGGTTTCTTGTTATTGATGAGCTTGAACACAAAGAAAGCTTTCTTGCCAGTGACAAAACATTCTGAATTTAGATTTTTAAATACATTGTGACAAACTTTAGACATACACCCAAACATCAAGAAACATCACTGCTTCAGTGTTACTTTAACACTCTGCTGGTGGTTTCCATTTGAACACAGAACGGTGCTAATTCGGCCACGGGGAATTTACTGCATACATGGAAAATGTGCCTTTACTGGAGGTAAACACTTTTAAAATTAAAGTTAGCCAATGAGTGGTCCTCTGCTGCCATCTACTGGTTATAATGTTAATGTTGTCATTCTAATTAATAATATAGTTCTGTTCAAAGGTTTTGCTTTTGCATTATTGTTTAGACATGATTACTATTATAACATTTACAATCACATACAAACAACATATTTTGTAAAATGTATCACTTCATTTTTATCAGTTGTGCCACATCATGACACATTATGTTTTACACAAAGGGGTCGGCTAGACCCTAACAGCATAGATGGCATAAGGGTCTTAAAACACTTGTTAGTTTCTGCTTGCAGTTATATTTCATTTATGTGTTCTCTTAGTGTTCTTAATGTTAAAGTCCATCATGATAGTAATGCTCTCTCTCTCTCTCTCTCTCTCTCTCTCTCTCTCTCTCTCTCTCTCTCTCTCTCTCTCTCTCTCCATGTCAGATCATCATAAAAAGAAGACCTCACCTGTATGTCATCAACATTATAGTGCCAGTATTTGTCTCCCTTATGCTGGATGTGATCTCTTCCTTCTTTGACACAAGTGGATCAGAAAAGCTGAGCTTTAAAGTGACTTTGTTTGTGTCTATTTCTGTGATGCTGCTGATTCTTAGAGACATACTGCCCTCTACGTCTAGACAAATCCCTCTCATTGGTGAGTCTAAAACACACCTGATTATTTAATAGTACTTATTTTTTGAAGGATACAATCTTATAATTGAATATCAAATAAAGTCACAACAATCAAAAAATACCCAAACATTGAATCAAGGTTGAAACTTAAAATTGATTTTTCATCAGGTTTGCAGTGCACCCTGAAATAATGTTTTTTTTTTTCAATGATGAAAAATGGATCAAGATAGACATAAAATGTAATCAACATTGAAACAATAAAAACAAATGTTGCTTTTATGTACAGCAGGATTGTATGCCAGTATTAGAGTAGTAGTCTTATGTTAATCTTTTTGACATCAAAATCCCCAGTGTTAAACGTATACCCTCAGTGTAAACATGTGTCCACAGTACAGAGTGTTAAAAGTATATGCTAATGATATAATTGTGATTATTTAAGTGATGATTGACCATAAGTGGTGACACCTGATGCAAATAAGCAGAATCATTACACATTATTACACTTATTACTAAACAATTTACGTTTAATTCTGTCAGGCGTCTACAGAAGATCTTATTGAGTGTAATGAAGTTTGTTGATATGAGAAGGACGCGGGAACTGGCGAACATTTAAAGACTAATAATTAAACACAAACTGAAAGTAAAAGTGGCAGCCCTACATGGACGTAACAAAACGTAAATAAAATAGGGGTGTCAAAATTAATTGTTTCTTTGATGCATCGTGATGCAGACGAGGACAATTCGGTATCGGTTCAGGAATAGACCATAACCGATTATAATGTACTGATTCTTTTCTGATGTCATTTGTCACGTATGGGCTTTGTCGCAGTAGCATACAATGGCAGAGGGAGGCGAGTGCGAGTAGTTAAAATGCCCAAATACTTTAAAAGCCGACATCTGGGCACATTTCGGCTTTTATGAACAACCTGGTAAGCCCGACCTGGAGAACACATGCGCTGTGTGTAAATCAAAGCTATCTGATTGATCAAACCGATTTCATTTAGGCCTACACTTGGGCGCATAAATGTATCTCTGCAAAACGGATATAAATTTAATCTTCAGTTCCCGCACTATATGAAGATTTAATGAGGTTCACGTCACCGAAAACAACAGATATGAGCTGCATTTTATTGATCATCAGCTCATTTCACAATCAAAGACCGCAATAGGAGAGCACCTGCGCACCTGCGACTTTATTTTCGGTGCGTTAACTTGATGAAGAGCCCATATCCCGTGCTCACATGTACAATTTTAGCATTGTTGCGATGAGTAAAATTTACATATGTGGTTTCAACAACCAGATACATTTAGACTTTAGTTTCACTTAAGTCTACAGTGGGGAAAACAAGTATTTGATACACTGCCGATTTTGCAGGTTTACCCACTTACAAAGCATGCAGAGGTCTGTAATTTGTATCATAGGTACACTTCAACTGTGAGTGACGGAATCTAAAACAAAAATCCAGAAAATCACATTGTATGATTTTTAAATAATTCATTTGCATTTTATTGCATGACATAAGTATTTGATCACCTACCAACCAGTAATAATTCCGGCTCTCACAGACCTGTTAGTTTTTCTTTAAGAAGCTCTCCTGTTCTCCACTCATTACCTGTATTAATTTCACATGTTTGAACTCGTTACTGTCACAATCCTCTCCTGTCCTGGACTCCATTCCCCAGAATCCTCCCTAACTCACACCTGTTTGCACTTCCTCATCATCTCTCCCGCTCTCCCTGGATTCCCTGCACCTGGTCGTCTTGTCATTAGCACTCCTTTATATTGTACACACTCCTGTTCCGTTCTTAATGTTGTTATGTTCCTTGAAGTTGGTCTACTGCTGGAGGTTTGATTCAGACTCTTCCCTGCTGCATCCAACACCCGTAACAGAAGAACGGACCCCTACTGCTATGGACGGATGGGTATCTTCCTGACGCCGGTCTCGCCAGTGTTCCCCACAAAGGACTCGTCAGCGGTGGATTGCCTGAGGGGGCTTAGGCAGGACGGTTGCCCGCTGGAGAGTTATGTGGAGGAATTCGCTGAGCTGTCTTGTGTGGTGAACTTGCCAGATGCCCCGTTTTTTTCTGATGGGCCTGGACGAGGACGCTATTTGCTATATAGAACCTGCTTGTTCCTTTTCCCTAGTCAAATCTATTAATTTGATTGTTTCTTAATTGTTCTGATTTTGAGTTAGAAGAGGTTCATGAGAATAAGTGTCTTCCTCGTCCGGTCCCCTCAGAAAAACACGCGGTCAGTTCACCCTCAGCCAGTTTCCTCCGCATATTCCTCCAGTGGGCCTCACTGTAATGTCCTGCCTGCGCCAAAGTCCAAATGGCTGAGAAGGAGGGCCACTGCAAAACCCTTGTCTCTGGCCGAGATGGCCACCACCAGATCAGAGCCTGTATCCCTGGCTACGATGGACGCCGCCACACCGGTGCCAGTAAAAGACGGGTGGCTTATGGACTTCTGGAGTGAACCAGTAGAACCCGCCCCAGCTCTCCTGGACTCCACTCTTCTGGACTCCGCTCCAGGCTTCCACGGGCCCACTCCAGGTCTCCATGTACCCTCTCCTGCACTCCGTTCCAGAATTTCAACATTTATTCCATGTGACAATATTAGGTCTAAAGTATGATCACGGCAATGAGTGGGTCCTAACACGTGTTGCCTTACTCCAATAGAGTTTAGAATGTCTTTAAATGCCAATCCCAATGCGTCCTTTTCATCATCTACATGGAAATTAAAATCACCAACAGTTAGTACTTTATCTACGATCAGTACTAACTCTGATATAAAATCAGCAAATTCTTTGGTAAAGTCTGTATTTTGCCCTGGTGGCCTGTATACAGTAGCCAACACATGTCAAATGGGATTTATCATTTACACTACATAACGTTATGTAAAACACCAAATCTTGGGGGGGTGGACTCATTTAAAATGTTTTCGTCTGGTTTCTGTCAAACGCAGCACATCTAAGTTATGATCTGTAATCGTATAATTTACAAACAGTTATTTTGTAGAATGGGATCTAATATTCATCAAACCAAGCTTTATTATTTGATCATCTGTATTATATCTGTTTTTTGTTTGTTGAACATTTTCCTCCACTGTTTGTTGGAGGTTTTTTTTGTATTTACTAATTCGGGGAACAGACACAGTCTCCTTGTGTCATCACGTCTGTGAGACATTTAAGTTTCAACCCATCAGACACATAGTGCTAGTGCGCTTGATCAACAGCCCACCTATTTTAGTCAATGGAGCGCACGGCAGCTTAGGACAGCGATGTGGCGTCACCCCTGGACGTTTGGCGGGAAGTGAAACTTCCTGGTGGCGCTGGCACGTTGTTCATCTAGCGTTCCCAGCAGACGTTATCTGTGACTTGCATGTTAAAGGTCCCGTTCTTCGTGTCTTTTTGAAGCTTTGATTGTGTTTACAGTGTGCAATATAACACGTGTTCATGTTTCGCTTGTAAAAAAACACAGTATTTTTCACACAATTTACTTATCTCTGTATACCGCTGTTTTCACTGTCCTAAAAACGGGCTGATGTTCCGTGTTCTATGAAGTCCCTCCTTCAGAAATACGTAACTAGTTCTGATTGTGCCAGCGCTTCCCGTGTTGTGATTTGACCGCAGCTTAGCGAACGTAGCCCGGTTCCTGTGGTGTGATTCGACAGCAGCTTAGCGCACGTGGAAATGTCACGCCTCTTAACGGGAGATATATATGCGCTTAATGATCTCTACAGCGTCCCTGGGAAAGCCAAACAAAGGTGATTTGACTCTGGGATGAAAATAACAGCGTCTTGACGACATGGCGACAAACACACTCAAACGCAGCACTTCCTTTTCTCCACGCGATACGTCCTCTTCTCCACGTGTGACAGCAACAAGACCACGCCCCCTTTTTTCGTGTAGTCTTGTGGGCGGAGGTTAGTCTGTTCTACTGTTCTACTGACGTCATTTATGAAGGAAGTACCAGGATGTAGTCCAAGCCAGCCGTTCGCTGTAGGCTTTGAAAGGGAACTTCTGTTAAATAAAATATCTCGCTTGGCATTGAACTTTGAGCTTTATAATTTTACAGGTATTATTTATGCTCTAACAGCAACATTACACACTAACTAAAGTTTGAACAATGGGATCACGAAGAACGGGACCTTTAACAGAAACGTTAAACTGTGAGACTAGAGACATTTTCCTCTTTGTATAGTAATAATTTGATAGGAATACAATGTAATACAATCCTTAATTTCATTCAGGAATTTCCTCTCAGGGAGTTTTCTCTTAGAACAGAACACAAAATGACTGTTGACAAACGTATCCAGTTTTAACCGGTTTGGCACAGACTACCCTGCATTGGGTTACACTGCTGGGTAGGTATATGTGGTTATGTTGACATTATATGCACTTACACGCCGATGGCCAACAAAACACAAATATTTGATGCAGTTTCACTCCCCGCCTGCTGTTTCCACTCATGACCGTGATCTTTTATCACTGGGACTGCTCCACCTTTCAGTTTCAAACAATCTGAAAATCCAGTGATTTTCGTGGTCTAAAAACAAAATGACAGCTCTGCCGACGGCTCCCGTAACCCGAACAAAGTTTGTTGATGGGCGTTCTCTTGCTCTCGCTCTGGTTGACGTGCACACGCTCATCTGAGAGAAGTGCCCATACAAGCAATCCCGCCCTTTAGGACCTCATACAGGGCCATACTCTTAAAAAAACTTTCCAAAACTTGTTTGAACCATGAAGGAGAGTATTTAGCACAGTCATACGTCCAGTTCGTTTTTTTCTTTTAATTTTGGCCATGTTTAGCATGAGAATCAACTCTTTAACAGTGTAAATAATTCAGAATGCATGAAATAGCATTAGACCCCCCTTTAAATGCATTATTGCACAGGAAAGCTGATGGTAGTCATAGTTTGCTGTTTTTTACAGGGGTTTACTGCGGTGCGGTTTTCTGTCTAATGGCCATCAGCATTGCGGAGACTATCCTTGTGAATTATCTGATGGCTAAAGGAGCTGAGAAGAAATCCGTGGGAGCAACAAGTGGCCAAGATGGTAAGAGTTGACACAGCGTCTGATTATGAGGAACATTTTCCTGTATTTTAAACTTTTACTTCACAAATTAAAATGTATTTGTTTATTAGTATGATTTGTTTGCTTTGGCACTTTGGCACATATGCAAAGAAACGCAAATCAAATTAATCTTTGAGTAAATTACACTTCATGAAAATCAAACAAAAAAATATGAACATGTTCCAGCATCCTTGTGCCCCTAAAATAGATGGTTTGGATGGGTGGATGGATGAAAATAGCATTTGAAGTCTGAAATTAGCACCTGTAAATCCATGCATTTGTATATGAGAAAAAAACCCACACTAAAGCCACATATGAAATTAATTTGTTGTTCCCAGACTCATTTAAAGATCAGAATCTGAAGCAGATCCTCAGGGAGTGTTGGACTACAACTCGACAAAACCAAGTGAAGACATGTCTGTGCTGTACCGCAGTGGCAAGAATCATACACATGACCTACTTGTCTCTTTATTTAATCACTATTATTGTGCTTCTGTCTGTGCTTGGGGCGATTTGGATTATAAAGTGATGTCTTATACACAAGATAACTTTTATTCAGAGTTTAGATATAGTTTATATAGAGTTTAACACACAAGTATATGTGGGCAAAACATAAAGATGCAGACAGGAGACGCACTACACTAAAAACACAATGGGCCTCGTTCATGTAACTTTCCCAAATATATGAGCCAATTCTGAGTAATTTGCACGTTAAATGGACCTTTCCGAAAACTCTCCTCCAGATTCACAAACGCTTCGTATGCCACGGATTCGGTAGTTAAACGTGTATATTAATGAATTCCAAACATTTGTAAATAGGATGCGCGTGCACCCTCATTCATAATTAGCATAATCCCGCCCATGAGTTACAACTGCAAATGACGTGGCCAGGAACGCTGTGGAATCTTCTGGAACTCTTTCTCAGGTTTGGCTCCAGTATTTTGCATAAATGCTAAAGAGACTAATTGACCATATGCCTAACAATAAATATTCAATTACCATGTGTCCATCAACGCATTTTTAGCCAGCTAAAAAAAACCTGGTGCTCTTCTGAAAACGGCCAGCTGGTGGCGCTTGAAAGTGCTTTGCAAGGGTAGTAATGTGTTAAAAATCAACTCTTGAAATATTATTATGGTACATATGGTTCATCAGTTTGCCTAAATTAGAACATAGAACGTTCAAATGAGGTGTAAATTTCCTTTGAACCAACTAACATTTTGAAAATACAAACATTTTCATGAATCCCAAAATTTACGTCAGAGCGGCTTTACCAACGATTTACACACAAACAGCGGTTACATTTCCCAAAAAAAAAAAAAAAAAAAAATCTTTGTAAAGCAAAGAACCATCCTTGATTTGAAGACAAAACACTTTCCCACATTTAAACCATTAATCTGCTTTGTTTGGAACTATTTAAATTGGCAAAATAGAGCAGAAACAGTCAAATTTGCCAATGTTGTTTCTAAAAAATGGTCAATTCATAAATCAACTTATTGTTTATAGAACTGTTGTATAAAATGATTTTCCCATTTTGCAATTGTGCTCATCTTGAGTGGAGATGAATGGTGTCGGCCGCTGTGTGTGTGTGTGTGTGTGTGTGTGTGTGTGTGTGTGTGTGTGTGTGTGCGCGTCCATCCATCACAGCGGTCTTGACTGATAAAAGCTCTTTGCAACAGTAGATATTTAAAGGGATAGTTCACCCAAAAA
The DNA here is from genome assembly GCA_023566225.1 of Romanogobio albipinnatus. Lineage (NCBI taxonomy): Eukaryota > Metazoa > Chordata > Actinopteri > Cypriniformes > Gobionidae > Romanogobio > Romanogobio albipinnatus. The sequence goes on along the minus strand of CM042262.1, from coordinate 4,478,092 downwards.
TTAAAGATCTGTCATCATTTACTCATCCTCAAGTTGTTCCAAACCTGTTTGAGTTTCTTTGTTCTGCTGAACACAAAATAATATATTTAGAAGAATGTTCGTAATAGAGCAAATATTGACTACCATAGTAGGGGGAAAAAATAGTATGGTAGTCAATAGTTGCTCTATCTGCTTTGTTACAAACATTCTTCTAAATATCATCTTTTGTGTTCAGCATAACAAAGAAACTCAAACAGGTTTGGAACAACTTGAGGGTGAGTAAATGATGACAGAATTTTCATTTTTGGGTGAACTATCCCTTTAAGGCCTGATGGTTCTGCTCACCGATAACAACTAGAAGCATCTTCATAGGGGGTTGAAGGGAACTTGATTTCGATTTGTTTTTATTTTCTATATTATCAACATTGGTTGATTTAGCTTTGATTAGCTGAATTGTTAATATAAAATGTATTGTTTAAGTGGGCTCACCGTTTCTCTTAAATACTTGTCTGTTGCCTGTTAGGGGGTTAGATTTTGTTCTGTTAATTTCTCCTTAGATTTTCCTTATACCGAGTTGAAGTGTGAAATTTATTTAGTTGACCTCAGCTATTTAAGTCTAGCTCTTATTGGTTACATTAACTGTTGGATTAAGTTAATTCAGTTTGTTTTCTTTATTAGTAACATTTTGATTGGTTGGTCACAATAAAACCAAAAAAAAAAATTGGAATTCCTGTGTGTCCTCATGCTTTAATACCTGGTTTTATCTCTCTCTCTCTCACACACACACACATATGTATGTGAATTATGTATGCATGTTTGCAATATTCAGCATGTTTTGGAGAAGTGCCTTGTTGATAGTTAGTTAAGATGTTCTCAACCTTGAGGAAACTGTTATTCTCTGGAGCTTTTGTGTGTGTGCGTTGCATGTTCTGTGCAGATCCAGTATTAGAGATAGGCTTTTCTGCAGACGATGCCAGACCTGGAGACGCCTTTATATGACCACTTGCGTCATTGTAATCTAAATCTAGTCATGGGGCGACAACTAGTCTACTATCTATCCTTGTGTGGAAATTTACAGTGACTCTGCATTTTCTCTGAGCCAATCAGAATCATTCCACATGACAATAATGACGTGGTTAGACCTTGAAAACAGTATAACTGTTCAGAAATTGTGTGTACGTTAGGCGGAGGCGGGGAGACTGTTAGAGGGAGTGCGGCCTACAAACTCCTTGTGAGCTGGCTTCTGCTGATGAAACTGCAAACTATTCGTCAGTAAATTTTGACTGACTCTTGGTCTTCATTTTTCACTACTGGTCCTGGGTCCTAAGCTGTTACCCCAACACCACCTTCTGTATTCAACTTATGCAGGAAGTGTAACGCCTCTCGCAGTTCCAAGCGCTTATGCTAGACGTTCTAGTGATACGTCGCACCACGCTCTTTTCAAACCCAATGGACACTGCCATTATAAAGCTTTGAAGAGCCAGGACATTTTTAATATAACTATTAATATAGCACTGATTGTGTTCATCAGAAAGTCATATACACACCTAGGATGGCTTGAGATCATGGGATCATTTTCATTTTAAAGTGAATGACTCTTTTAATAACCCGCACCGGATCTTGGGCGGGGAGGTTGACGGAAGTGGGCATGTCTGTACTTTTATTTACTTTTGTTTTATACAAAATATTAAATAAACTATCACAAACTATGCATCATTTGAAAGCTAAAACACTCAAGATTCATGTTCTGAACTTTTTTTTGCAATAAATACACCAGAGAGGAAAGGGTTAAATGAAATGCTAAAGGACCGGTCATGTAAACTTTAGCATAATATTAGCGGTACTCATCTTTCATCTCCTGTCGTTCAGATCAGATCGGACGAATCCAATAAACATCTGCATACATCTCCGTGTAAGGGTCCACTCTTCAAAATGCATCCCACTTTTTAATCCAAAACAACGAAAAAATAGGGAAAAAAACAAAACATTCTTCGTTGTTTGCAAGAGAGTTTTGAGTTAGCGTAATCAATCATGTCCATTTTCAATGAAATATCGATTCTAATCCGTTTCTGGCAAACTCCCCCTGCAAGAATAGTTTCTTCTCCGTGACATAAACCCTCCCTCATCTCTCTCCTTCAGAGTCTCTCCTGTGAAGCATCATATAGAGGAAGCGCCTTACAGGCTTGGTGAGCTGTCAATCATTGCGCCCATGGTTTTCGTTGGATAAAGGCACTCGGTGCCAAGTAGGGTTGCCACCTTTGTTTTGTGAAAAAACGGGACACTCAGATGAAATTTGTTTTTGTTTTGTTTTTTTGGGGGGGTATCAACCCATAGTTGCAAATATACTATGTTAACAGTTGTATGACTCCCTTTCTTTGTCATAAATGTTGCAAGATTTTTGGCTAGTGTTTGCTTAATGCAAAACTCTGGTGCTTTCTTTGTTTCGATGCTTTCTGCCTATCAGTCGATGTGTGGAAATGTACTATGACTAGCTTTTTCAGAATCATTCAACCGATTGAACTAAAAGACATAGCTAGACCTTGAAAAGAATTGTGTTGAGAAATTGAAAATATGCAGAGAGAGTGCGGCCTATGAACTCATTGTGAGACCTGAAACTGCTTCTGCTGATGAAACGGCAAACTATTCTTCAGTAAAAAAAAAAAAATCAATCAATTAACCGCACTCCTGATCTTAGACAACTCATGTGCCTTTGTGCCTTTTGTTGGGTAAAACAGTTTAGGGCCCAAAACTAGATGTGAAGAACTAAGATAATCTACACAATGCCCATGAAGTAGAATCATAAATACTTGAAACGGTTGATTTTTTTGAACAGATCTTCCATTTAATTATTTTTTTTTTTTTAAATAAATGCCAATCATACAAAATGTATTTTAGAAACTGAGTTTGAATTTCTTCTACATTATATGACGGCCAAAAGGCACCACCAGGAATGACCCGCCAATCCCAGTTTAACGCACCGGGGTCATTCTCTAATTTAGGGTACATTTCATGTCAGCAAAAAAGCACAAGAGCACTGTCCTTTCTCAGTGGAACATTAAGCGTCTCAATATAGTCTATTAATTCAGTGTTACATATCTGTTATCTGCAGAGCTTAAACATTAACTGTTTTTAATTTTTTTTAATTAAAAACATGTTTTTACTTCAGAGTTTGTCAACTATGTTACGCACAAACAGAGTGTTATAAAAACCATTAAATTCAGTCTTGCACTTGAAATTAAATGCAATTTAGAAGACTATTGAGTCTATTTCTGCCACACATACAATTATTATTTAAAATTATTTTTATAATCAACCTTTTTTTAAAGATGAACATGCAATGCATTTATAACTGTCCTTATGGACAAGGATGTTCTTAATCATAAATCTCCATTAATGTTATTTTTGATCATTAAAAAAGATGTTATAGTAAACTCCAACCTATGCAAATAAGTAGAATGCTTAAAAATGTCAGCAACATCAATATTAACTATTTTAACTTTAAAAATCTAAGTGTAACCTAGTTGACGATGAAAATCACACAACTGACACTAGTAACCTAGTTGACTGGACATATTGTTAACCATGGACAATATTTTATTCATGAGACAGAATTTAATTAGCAAAGTTGCTTTTAGTTAAAACCTCTTTTATTTTAAATGTAGCATTATTAAACACTACAGAAATGCACATAATTCCACAGAGAATACATTGAAATGCACACTAACAAAACTTTCAATTCACAAAGACAGTGACGTAAAATCATCCTTTATGCATTCAAAAATCTGAAATGATCAAACACTACACACATAAATTCATGGGAAATTGAATATAGAGTGAACAGGAAATAGCTTTAAAATGTCCCCACAATGAAAATGAACTTCTCAATTATGCATTCAGAATGCAGTGACAAAAATACAAACATCTACATATAATTTCATGGAGAACCTCCAAGTCAACACTAACTAGTCAATATTTGACAGAATAGAGATTGCTCATAGTAATAGTAATTATATAATCCCAAACAAATCCTTTTGAAGTGTTTTTATGCATTCAGAATGCACTGATAAAATACAACATACTCTTACACCCCTTTTCCACCAGAATGAACCGGGTGCTAGTTCAGAGTCAGAGCTAATCCCAGTTCATAGTTGATTCGACTGAGGAGCCTTCTAAGAACCGTTTGCTTTTCCACAGGCTAGAGAGCCACAACAGAGCCAGGTCTTACGTCACTGTATACGTGTCAGCAACTTTCTCAGCAACGCTAGCGAGGCAGCGGCAGTGTTGACAAATTGGGCTACTTCATCACTGTTGCCGCGGGCTGTTTTTCATGTCCGCGGGTTGAAGCGACCCCAATTACCGGTATGTGATATTTAGCCCCGGGAATGCAAATTTTAGTAGGCAACCATGTCAAAAAAACCCCACATATTTTACCCCCAAATGTGATTTTTACCGGGGAAGCCCCTTGAAACGCGATTGGGCTTGTTTTGAGTAGCAATTGGGCGGGTTTTGTTGTGAAAACCTGGAAACCCTGGGCAGCGGGAAACAAACACACCAGGCTTGTACGAGATGCTTCGGCGCTGCGCAGACCGACCCACGTAGGATATTAAAAAACGCATGAGTGAATTAAAAGCATAAGGAGTCGTGTGCTCTCGCTGGACTCGTTGTCATACGGCGATCGGTCTCTGCACAGCACCGCTGCCAACAAGCCTTCCATCAATAATGCAAACGTTGCGTTACTATTGATTCACATGGCTTTACGATCCTACATCGGCATCAAAACACAGCGAATCCAACGCATTCATGCAGTTCGCCATAATTTGTATAGACGGAGATTACAAACGAGCAGCAGCTGTTAGCTCCATTAGCTGCTATTTCAACAATGGCGGATCTCAAGTTTGTGTTGGTCTTGTTGTATACACAGGACCTGAGGGAAACCGCTCAGAACCACAACCGAGCACGGCTGTGACGCAAGACACGTTCTCGATATATCCAGCAGCCTGAGTTGGCTCATCTACTCTAACATTCTCTGTCCGCGGCCATTATCAGAGTGGCAGGAGCGAGAGAAGAGGAAGAGTAGAAAGAGGAGAGCTCCATATGTCCACAGCGCTATTTAGCGTGGCAGAAGCATAGCGTTCTCTGTCCGCAGCACTTCACAAGCGCAGCAGACACAAGAGAACAGTGGGGAGAGCTTAGTTAGCTTTTAGAAGTGGCGTTGTAGCGGCAACACACACACACACACACACAGACACAATATAAAGGATATTTTAACACCGGATGGCGCAGCTGAAACAGCAGGGCTGAAGGCGGAGACCAGGCGGGAATCTGACATTCTCAGGGCTATAGGAAGTTCTGCTGGCTGCGTTTTGACGGGAGGCTTCAATCCAAAACTCAGCCAGGTGAGTCGCTGAAGAAGAAATAATCTGACCCTGGCGAGACAGGGTCTATTATACCCTTGGCTATGCAACTTCTGCTGCCCCCTGTGGCGGGAATATTACAGGGACCTGATTGGTCCTTCCCGCCCAGCAGTCTCGCCATAGGTTCCTGCAGTTGCAGCAGCACAGCCAATCAGCACGCAGCTGCTTCCTGCTGAGAGCTGTGTAGCTGCACTGTTTTACATGGTATTTTTAGGATAAAGAGGAAAGGAAATCCCCCATAGCGTTTAGCAAAATGCAATACGAGAGTACTCTCGAAAGGGAACCCGCCACCACAGCCGAAAAGAAGCCAGCAGCCGCTAAGAAAGCAGGCAAGAGCCCCAAAAAAGCCAAGGCAGCGAAACCCAAGACGGCGAAGCCTAAAGCCGCCAAGCCTAAAAAGAAGTAAATCTTATCAGTACAAACAAATAAAAGTTTATTTCTCAACGGCTCTTTTAAGATCCAACGACTAATTCTGAGCAAATCTCGTGTATTTTACTGATTTTATTATTTTGAAAGGAAACAGCCAAGATGTGCCGTTTGGCCACTTAGACTCATGCAATCTAAACAAACAATATAAGATACTAAAATAAGTCTTGAATCATGAAACCTTTTTATACATGTTAAACAGTAATTGATTAAAAATGGTCAGAAGTTTGTACAACTCCGTACAGACATCATATTTTCACTCCACTGGAGGATTGGGACTCTACAAACAACCACACACACAATAAAGGCAGTGATAAAACTACAATATTACAAAAGAAACGTAAAATGTATCAGAAGGTCAATGTGCCCAGAATATACAGTGTGTGAAAGGTGTAGCACTTTTGGTAGAAACAGCGATTAATGTCCATATTCCATGTTAAAGTGTGCGTGTCAAACCCCAGTAACATCGAGAGTGAAGTAATTATTTGAAAAGCTTGTTTAAATTTCACCATTTTAGTTCAAATATATGTTTAACATATTAACTGCACACAGAAAAACACATTGTTAAATGGATATTAAGGGATATAATTCCCTTACCATCTGTAATGCATTTATATGAGTTTTCTAACAAATATTTCAGTAGTTTCGTCTATTTTTCTGTCTTAATTATTCCCGCTAGAAAAGGGGGTTGGGCTTGGAGGGAAGTTCAGTGATTGGTTGAAATCTCTTCAGACTCTAAACCAATGAGCGACTGGCACTCTCGTATAAAGACAGTGTGTGGAGACACAGATATGCATTCTCTATTTCGACTGAGAAAATTTTAATCAGCGACTTTTAAAAAAAAATGAGCGGCAGAGGCAAAACCGGCGGCAAAGCCCGAGCAAAGGCTAAGACTCGCTCCTCCAGGGCGGGACTGCAGTTCCCCGTCGGCCGTGTTCACAGGCTTCTCCGCAAAGGTAACTACGCTCAGCGCGTCGGTGCCGGTGCTCCGGTTTATCTGGCCGCTGTGCTCGAGTATCTTACCGCTGAGATCCTGGAGCTGGCTGGAAACGCCGCTCGGGACAACAAGAAGACCCGCATCATCCCCCGTCACCTGCAGCTGGCGGTGCGCAACGACGAGGAGCTGAACAAACTCCTGGGCGGAGTGACCATCGCTCAGGGCGGCGTGCTGCCCAACATCCAGGCGGTGTTGCTGCCCAAGAAGACCGAGAAGGCCGCCAAATCCAAATAAACAGAGTAAATACTGTTTCGGCAACCAAAAGGCTCTTTTAAGAGCCACCCACTTTATCTGATAAAGAGCACTTTTGTTATTATTTATGAACCCGGTAGAGTCATTTGATTGAAGGTGGAAATGACCTGTCAAATGTATCAATGTTTAGCATCTACACATAAAGTAAGAGTCACAAGGTGTGCGTGTTTGTACAGGCACATAATGATCCCTAATGTGTCTGATTGCCACCCAAACTATCCCCTACTATTAATAATATAAATAATGTCTATTACGTTCTGATGATGTATTAAATATTATAATAGATTATCTGAAATAAAAATCAATATCATATTAGCTTCAGGAATAACAAATTGATCAATGTTATTCTGGGTGTTTTGCCACACTTGGGGAATTAAAGCCAGTATTTCAGAACAAATAAATACAACAATGTGAGCATAAAGATCCGGGAGGTGTAATTTACTCTTTGTTTGATGTAGTCAACAGAAGCAGCTCGAGCGGGAAACCCTCCGCGTGTCTGAAAAGAGGAGACGCAGTCATTGGCTAGCACTCATGCTCAGACATCACACACTAGCCAATCACAAGCCTCTGCTCCCTCGCGTCACTGTGAGCTCGTGGCGGTCGAATGCTATAAAAGCAGGCGAGTAACAAAGAGGCGCATTTCCAGCGCAAGCCGGACAGAGAGAAGTAAGTGCAGCAATGGCAAGAACCAAGCAGACCGCTCGTAAATCCACCGGTGGTAAAGCCCCGAGGAAGCAGCTCGCTACTAAAGCCGCCCGTAAGAGCGCTCCGGCCACCGGTGGCGTCAAGAAGCCTCACCGCTACAGGCCCGGGACCGTGGCTCTGCGGGAGATCCGCCGTTATCAGAAATCCACCGAGCTGCTGATCCGAAAACTGCCTTTCCAGCGGCTGGTGAGAGAAATCGCTCAGGACTTCAAGACGGATCTGCGCTTCCAGAGCTCCGCGGTCATGGCCCTGCAGGAGGCCAGTGAGGCTTATTTGGTCGGCCTGTTTGAGGACACCAACCTGTGCGCCATCCACGCCAAGAGGGTCACCATCATGCCCAAAGACATCCAGCTGGCCCGCCGCATCCGCGGAGAGCGCGCCTAAACCCGCATCTGCATCAGCCGCTTCAGGCACCAAAGGCTCTTTTAAGAGCCACTAAAACTGCACAGAATGAGACACTTTCTAGTTTATACTCAAAATATGAGCAGAAAGTTGCGTTACATAAACATTATCTGGGTCTCCTCTCGAAATCATAAACTGTTTACTATAGAATATATGTTAAGGTGGAAATGTCTTCGTTTTTATTTATTTACTTGAATGAGTAGACGCATAGAAAGTTGGTTTGTGTGTATAAATGATACCAATACTTTTTAAGGCCAGTATCACCGATATTGAAACGATACTTCTAAACTGAACTTTTAAATTATTAAAATTACTAAGAGTAAAATGGTTAAAGAACCACTTTTTAACATTCAATATGCCTTCATTGCAACTTATTAGATCATAGTTTTGTTTACACATGGATAAAATGATTACTTGTGATAACCACGGAAATCTCCAAATGCTGCAGTCACTGTAGTAACACCTATGGGTCATTTTCATAAGGGACTGTCAGTGACAGGACGTCCCACCCATAAAATGCAACCTTTTATTCTGATATGATTTATTTTAACACTTGTTAGAGGATGTTAACAGGACATTATAAACTTTTAACATTACATTTAAAGAGTGTAATTGCACAAACTAGGCTACAGTTTCTATTTGTTTATTGTTGAAATAACTCAGACATGTTTTCTGTCTTCTGCTGAGCATTGTTCTGGGCTGTGTTTCCAAAAGCATCAATGGTTTCTAATGATACTTTAGGGAAGCGCTGCTGTTTGAATAGTGTCCGCAGTGAGTGAATGCTCTCTCTGTGATGGACTGGTATGCAGTTGCCATATGACAATAATTTCTAATGTCCTTGTTATTCAGAGAAATAAACAATATATTGCACTATGGAGAAGGCTCATCAGCGCCTTTTCTTCCTGCGACGGCTGAGGAGGTTTGGAATGAACCGCCACATCCTCACACGTTTCTACACCTGCACCATAGAGAGTCTGCTGACTGGCAGCATCACCACCTGGTACGGCAACAGTACCGCCCGCAGCCGCAAGGCCCTGCAAAGGGTAGTGCGCACGGCCAGCTGCATCATCGGAGGTGAGCTTCCCTCCCTCCAGGACATTTACGCCAGGCGGTGTGTGAAGAGAGCTCAGAGGATCATCAGAGACTCTAGCCACCCGAACCATGGGCTGCTCTCACTGCTGCCATCAGGCAGACGGTACCGCAGCATTAGAACACACACCAGCCGACTCCAGAACAGCTTCTTCCCACAAGCAATCAGACTACTTAACTCCTGATCCATCAGGATCATAACACACACTGGACAGAATATCACTCAGCACAACCCACTGTAGATACACACACATTATATACACATTTATTTATCATTTATCATATAGCACCTATTGTACATTGATCTCTACTGTGAATAATAATGTATACTGTACATTGTATATTATAATTATAGCTTAATGTATACGGTTTAATGTATGTTTAGTGTATATTGTTTAAAGTATATGTATATTGTAAGTATGTGTATATTGTTTAAAGCTGTGAGAACTACACTCACATTGTGTAAATTATTTATTGTTATTGTAGAGTTTACTGTGCTGTGAGTAATTGTGTGCGCATCAGATGTGTAATCTGTTGTTGCTTAAATGTTGTACATGTCATGTCATAACTGCTATGTTGCTCGGAACTGCACCTAAGAATTTCACCTACTGTTGCACTTGTGTATATGGTAGAGTGACAATAAAGTGGTTTGATTTGATTGATATGGGAAGTAAAAGGACAGGCCTTAAGGTGGCCAATGATGTGCTGTTTTTAAGTCACATGGCATTTGAATGTCCCTCAAACTCTTTCCCACCATCACACAGAAGCTGAATTGCTCTAATAACCTCATTTCTAAGTATCTCTTCTCAACGGGGATTTATTTTTCAGCATCTTTGGAAAGTCAATTCTATATTTTTATTCACAAATCAACTTTGTCCAACAGTTTTACTGTAAATTGAGTAAATATCAGTGTGTCCATATGGCACTGCTGTCCCACAGTGGAAGTGCAGGGATGTTTTTACCCATTGGGATTGATTTTAGATAATAGTATCAATAATATGATCACAGTTATTTATTTATTTGAAGAGTTTATTGTAGTGTAGCTGTGTTTATGTATAAATAACAAAATTATGTATTAGAAAATGAATACATTTACGGAAAGATCAATATGAGGAATGCAGAATTCACTCATGGGATGAGAGTGAGGATGAGTTTGAGATTTTGAAGATGAAATGATGGGGATCAAATTATTTTTGGTTTGCATGAGTTCAAAGTATATAAATCTATTTCTAAAAGAAATTTGCACAATCATAATTTTATAGAAAAACGACTTTTTGACTAAAAAGCAACATTTGCCATAGCAACATTTTCCTAAGTACCAAAAAATCATTGGATAATCAAAGAAATCACTCAAAGATCCGGATGCCAAAGCTTAGACGTTGTTGGAGTGCTCCAACTCTCTTTCATTCGCTCATCCACAGTTTTGATCAAATCTTCAGCTGCTCTCTAATAGTGGCATGGGCTGTTCTGAAACTATTATGGGATGTTGAAGGCTAAAGAAGAGATGACACTTATGGAGCAAGTTCAGCTAAAGGGACGTACAGTGTAGATCAGAGAGGCCTGAAATCATTCATGTTCTATAAATATACCTGACATGTCACATACAAATATACTGTTATATACAATTAATGCATTCATTAAATTAAATTATTATTTAATTATATATATATATATATATATATATATATATATATATATATATATATATATATATATATATATATATATATATATATTTTTTTTTTTTTTTTTTTTTTTAAATAAACAATACTGTTCTGAATAAATAACAGAAATGTGAAAAGAAAATATTGGCGTTCCATCACATAATTTAAGGTTCTAATGTGTTTTAATGCTGTATAATTGCATTAAATCAGCTCTAATAATGTGTATTTCAGAGAAGAAAACTGTCTATTGCAATTCAAAGTGATTTACAGAATGACGAAAAAAGTTAAAATTGGGGGAAATTAAATGTTAGTGGGAAAGGGGCTTTTGTGTAGGAGGGAATTTCTGGTACAACATCTATTTTAAAAGGGATCTTATTACTTTATTTTAAAAATTAGTTTTCAGATTACACAATCTTGCAGAATATTAGTCTTTTCAAACTTTTATTAAAGACAAAGACAAAGAGCGGGAAAGGAACAAAGGAAACGAGATCTTGTGGGGTCTCCTTCAAACATAAAGCGGTAGGCGGGGCTAATATTTGCCCGCCCGTGATTGGCCCTCGTTCGTCCTCTTGTGAGGCTTTGAGTTGTCAGCATATGAAAACAGCCAATCAGAAGATCCATATCTCTTAGTAAATTAGCATACGGCGGTGAATAAAAGCCTCTGTCTCGCTCCTGCGCGCACATTGACTCTTCGTCATCATCATGCCTGAACCAGCAAAGTCCGCGCCGAAGAAAGGCTCCAAGAAGGCCGTCACCAAGACCGCCGGTAAGGGAGGAAAGAAGCGCAGAAAGTCCAGGAAGGAGAGCTACGCTATCTATGTGTACAAAGTGCTGAAGCAGGTTCATCCTGACACCGGCATCTCCTCCAAGGCGATGGGCATCATGAACTCTTTCGTCAACGACATCTTCGAGCGCATCGGCGGTGAGGCGTCTCGTCTGGCGCACTACAACAAGCGCTCCACCATCACCTCTAGAGAGATCCAGACCGCCGTGCGTCTGCTGCTGCCCGGAGAGCTGGCCAAACACGCCGTGTCTGAGGGCACAAAGGCTGTGACCAAATACACCAGCTCAAAGTGAGGTGACCTCCGATCTTAACCCCCCAAAGGCTCTTTTAAGAGCCACCCATCTTTTCATTTAAAGAGCTTATGTTTGAGATTAATTTGTTACATTAATCAGTTTCAGTAAAGTGTTTTTGAGAACAAACATTTTGTCGTAATTCACTTATTAACATAAAATATTGAATGTAATAGTGACATTTTTGCCAGCTTTTTTTTACATGCAACTGAATGAGGTGCATCTGGAGCAGGACAATAGAAACAACAGTTTCTCATCCAATTTCTGTGGTAGTGAAACATCTTAATGATTATGCTTGTCATTACCAACAATTGCTATTAATTCTACAAAACCTTACTTGTTCATATTTCTCCATATCACAGCATATCAAATTAATCCAAAACAACTAGAAGTATATTTTGTTTTATTTGTACAGATGTTTTGTTCGCTCGCATAGTGATCCTAATTATTTGTTGACAGTCAAAAACGTTTTTAGAGTTAAGCATATCTTATGTTACGGCATCTAGTTCAACATTAGGCTTCAGTATTTGGGTAATTTGCATTATAAAGACTAAATTAAAGTTTGATCCTTAAAACCTTGTCATCAATCTCATTCCAACCGGCCAAATAATTGTGTAAACCCTCAAACTGTTCGTTTATGAATAAAATAACTATCATTGTTCAATCAGTTTCAAGAATAAAAGTATACACATTTAAGCTCATCAGTGTCCAAAGGTCGAGGAGTTTGAAGTATGAATATCAATTCAGTGTTCGTTTTGTGCATTTCCCCACACTTCCAAACAATAATTAATATATGGAAGTATGAAGGAACAATACAATGTGTACAATGAGCATTGATTTAATAGATATTTGGTTTTATACAGTATTATGGTACATCGGGATATTTTGGCCTTAATCTAATGTATATGTGGCTTCCAACATAATTTTTCATCAATTATTACTCCCAAAAATGTAAATTCTTTTACTTTCTCTATTTCAATGTCATTTAGCATCAGTTTCTTGTGTAAATTTGATGAACGATTACCTAAAATTAAGAATTTAGTTTTGGTTAAGTTCAATGTTAGTTTATTTTCATCAAACCAGCTCTTCATCTTTTTTAATTAATTTTCCACTGTATCCAAGAGTTGATCCAAATTTTCCCCAGAACAAATTAAATTAGTGTTATCAGCAAATAAAATGTTTTTTTTCAGTTTATTAGACACCTCCCATACATTAATTATTAATAAATTAAACAACAATGGCCCCAGCACTGACCCCTGGGGAACCCCACAGGTTCCACAGGGAACCTTTGACTTTGATTTAATGTTTTGTAGTTCTACATATTGATATTGATTATGTAGATATTTAACCAAGAAAGTGCTGTCCCCCTAAGTTCATATTAATGCAATTTCATGGTCAATAATTTATAGTATACTGTATCAAATGCCATTGTAATGTCCAAGAATATCACCACTGCATGTTTTTATGCGCTATTGCTGTTGTCATTTCTTCTACAAGTTGAATAGGTACATGTGACGTTGTCCTATTAGCCCTGAAACCATATTGCTGATCACACAGTATATTGTTTAGTAATAAAATTGTTGAGCCTGAACCCCTTAACTGTTACCCCCCTTTTTGAGAATACACATGAAAATGCACCATCCAAGCTTAAAGGGCTGTAATTCAAGAATGCTTTGAAATATAGACCTAAGTTTGGTCTTGTTTTAAAGCAGACACTCAAATTAAATTCAAAATATGAAAGTATGAAAAAGTTATGGAAGTTTAAATTTACTGTAAATAAAAAATACTGTACTAAATATTTTTTATTTTATATAAAATATATATTTTACAAAAATGTTTTTATCAAACATTACTATAAAATCAAAGCCATATGTCTAACCAAGTTGTTCCAAATTTGACGTTGATATCACAAAAATTGAAGCTCCCATGAGATTTTGTTTAGGCACAATACCAAAAATAGCCACCGGGTGTCATTTAAATTCCATTGATTGTTTGTTTGATGCATTTTCCTGTAATTTTCTGTCCAAATGTCACTTCCATCACAAAACGGTCACCAAATATGGAATTTTGAGACTCAGACCTTTCCGGCGATATGTGTTTTGTCAAGATTAGAAAAGATTTTGATTATAAAGCAGTTAAAATAAATGTTGTAATATGAAACATGACACCGCCCACTAGGGGACAAGCCTGCTAAAAGAATTTAAAGTACCATTTCCATGGTAACGCAACATTCAATTTCAAAACGGTTTTCTCAGGATGAATTTTGAGTTCGTAAGCTTTCGAATGATACCTAATTTATGATAATTACTAAAATATATGATACAAAAAAGAGTGCCAGGTGTCCCACCAGCGGGACGGTGACAGTTAAGAGGTTAAGGCCTTTGCACATTGAGTCCGAAAGTTTCGCATGCGTTTTTTCGTATTCGTGATCCGAAAAATTTGTCGCGCACAGAGACCTTGCACACTGAGTCTGATGTGTATTAATGAATGCGTTACGAAAAAAACCCGCAAAACAATACAAAATGCCGTCTTCAAGGAGCCTAGCGAGGGCGTTTTTTTTTTTTTTTTTTTTTTTTTTTTTGTCCTCTCTCTTCTTAAAAAGAGAAAAAGAGAAAAAGAAAGAGGAAATAATGGGTCCATCCACTCCTGCGATCGCGTAGAGAGGAAGGAGTTCCACCTCCTTAAGGAGCTGCGGGATTATCCAGACCGATTCAAAGTTTACTTTAGAATGTCAGTGGCTCAGTTTGATGTTTTGCTAGCGATACTGGAGCCACATATTAAAAACAAGTCAAACAATTTCCGTGAATCAACTGATCCTGACCAGAGACTGGCAGTATGTCTAAGGTATGGATCCGCACGTGCGCACACACACACACACACACACGACACGGTTTACAGGGATTGGTGTGCTAAAATTATAGCTGTGATCTAATAATATTTGTAGTATTTTTGATACAATAATATTTGTATATATAATTGTAGTGTTGGGGTAACAGTTTTGGACCCAGGACCAGTAGTGAGAAATGAAGACCAAGAGTCAGGAGTTAGATTAATTAAAGAAAAATTTACTGAAGAATAGTTTGCAGTTTCATCAGCAGAAGCCAGCTTCAAGTCTCACAAGGAGTTCGTAGGCTGCGCTCCCTCTAACAGTCTCCCCACCTCCGCCTAACATACATACAATTTCTGAACAGTTATACTGTTTTCAAGGTCCAACCACGTCATTACTGTCATGTGGAATGATTCTGATTGGTTCTAACAACATTCACGTAAGCAACTTTCCACACGTCAACAGATAGGAGCACATATCACTAAAAATGCGTAGATGCGTAGACGAGTTGGCACCCAGCCCCAGATTTGGACTAGAATGACCTCGGAGGTCACAGAATGGCGTCTCCACGTCTCGTATCATCTGCAGAAAAGTCCATCTCCAATAATGATTCTGCAAAGATCATGCAACGCACATACACACAAAAGCTCCAAAGAGTAACAGTTTGCTCAAGGTTGAGAACATCTTAACTAACTATCAACAATTTCTTCTCCAAAACATCCTGATATCACGTTTTAGTACTGAAGTGAAATTATTCTTTTAATAAGAAAGGCACATAAGAGAGGTACAGTTTCTCTGGGTCCCTAAGAAGTCACGTAGACCTGACATCCCATGACCCTAAGGTCACTTTAGGAAGACATATAGCACAACACCTGCAGAGGGGTTCTCCAGGGGTGTTGACACACACACACACCAAGGACATTTGCCTGTCAGCTCGTCTTGACACAGACATCAGAGCTGGCACCTAAAAAAATGTGGATTCAAAAGCACACAGCAAATAATACTAAAATCTCCAAAATATAGAGAGGTTATAGATTAACTGATTTATCCAATGTAGAAAATAGTTATAACTTGATTATCATTGATTCTTATTTTAATATTGAACATAAAATCATTCTTGAAGGATATGTGTCTGATGAAGAGACAAGTGATGTTTGGCTTGACCCTTGACCCTTCATTCCCCCCTTTTAGACCATATGTGGGGGTCCCATACCGCCACGTCTGGTCTACCAGTGAGGTCGCTACGGAAGGTCAAGTCATGACGCATGCAACCCTGGCGGGTATACACTTGTCTCTTCGCCTCATCACGGACAAGCTGTCCACTAAAAAGACCAGTCCCCGTTTTGAGGCTCTTTTACCCCTTCCACTCACAAACAGGGCCCCAATGTTCTTCTTTTCTCAAAACTCCTGATCAACATACTGATAACGTGCTTTCTCTCATTGAGAGAGGAACAGACAATATAGTACAATAGTATTCATACAATTCTTTAGGGTTTCAGTAAAAGGAAATATAAAATAAAATAAAACTAAATGAAATAAAATAAAATAAAATAAAATGAAATAAAAGACAAATCCATATTTAATCTCTGGAAGCCGGCTAAACGAGCACTCACTGGCGCTGCATTTCCATCAAGTTAGAGGTGTGTGATGCCTCCAAAATCTGAACACATTACTGAAATTTGCAAGGTTAAAGTGTCCAGAATGATCTCAACTGACCCTTGAATGCCAATCTTTAAGGTGTTTCCTGGCTCTCAATTATGCGGTATTTGGTGAGCGGTATAGAGGGGCCAATATTAGGGCAGGGGCTGCCGTGTCCAGTCTTGACCTTGGCCCCTACGAAACACAGCTTCCCCTCCCACAGTGATGCTGCTGGCCTCACAGACATCTGCCTCACCTCTCATACACACCTCACATAAAAACACCCCCCTTCTTGGAGGTGCCCCAATGGCGGTGACCCCCATTGGCGTGGGTTGCCCTCTGCTGGCCACAAGAAGGTCTTACCCCTCATCGGGAAATCACCTCATTCTCATTGGTCATCGCAACAGGATCCGATATTTTCCTGGAACCTTTTGGAAAGTGCATTCAAGAGTCACCAGAGCCATCCGGTCTGCTTTCAAATTAGTAAAAACATGGAGACAGGTTAATTATAGCTCCTGATCACACAGTTTTCCTGATACAAGTGTTCTCGTGAAACATCACACACGTCTAGGACGGACCCTCAGTCACCACTCAGAGACCAAATACAAACTTAGGAAAATATAAAGGAAGAAACAAAATCATACCTGGACAGGCTCATTAAATTCGTGATAATAATATAGAAAGATAAATATTGATTAAGTCTTTGATTATAAATTTAATTTTAGAACCCACCCTTCACGTTTCTACCAATTTAGGCTTCTTCCTAATTTACAATGTCCCACCAAAAAGCACATATGCATCCTTACATATTAACTTAACCCCCATTTTCATCATTACCCAAGATATATCACCCAAAGATAGGGATTGTAATTAAGTGTTTATTTTTTTTATTTTTTTTCAAAACAAATCTTTTTCAGGTATAAAACTCAATAGTGGCCTGAAATAGACATAAAAATTAAATAAATAATAAAAAAAAAAAGATAAACCAACAATAAAAGGTAAATAAATAAAAATAAACAATGGAATAATCCATTCAATTTCATTCAGTCTCATATAGCATGTACCCCCTTAATTGCATAACACATTATACATTTCTTCCTCAAAGAATAGAAAATAAAAGAAAACATTCATATCATCCATAACATTCTTTCCACTTAAAACATAAACTTGTTCCTAATTTTTACTCAAGAAACCTTTGGTTAAATGTACTATTTCCAGCAGACCCATTCTTCACCCCTCATAGCCCACATGACCGTTGATGAACATATCCATAAAAATAAAAATAAAAGTTAATGTTAAAACCTTTTCATCAAAATGACTTAATTTTCTTGTATTTCTGTTCTCAATGTGTTGTCCATTAAAACTCTTCAGGTGTAAGCTCCAAATGACCAAAATCTTAAACCTCTTAATTCTTGTCACTTGGCAGTGATACTTCATCAAATCCTCACTAGCCTTATCTTGCCACTTACACCCGACAGTGTCATAACTTTACCAAGAACACATTTTCATAATCTCCCATATTACTTTAAATTTGGACTATAAGTCATCATCAATTTCTTTAAAGCCGTTTTAAAATGATTTGTTCATTCATATCTATATTAACTCCATTTAACTTTACAAGTGTTTATAAATTCTATTTCTCACAACATTATTCTTTGGGCTATTTCTCATTATTCCTCTATCAAAAATATGGTCTGCAGATACACCATATGATCCTTATTGTTTCTTATCTCTACTGCTCTGCAGAAACCAAAATATTATATTCCTCTTATCTCAATCTCAGTCACACAGAGAGACTTAAAGTCACTTGCTTCTTTAACATTAATTGTGGTTCTATATAAATCAAAATATCGTGAAAAATTAAAATAAAGTAAAAATCAAACTTTTCCTTTTCTAAGTTATCTCTTTGGTCGCCCTCCGGCCTTTCAGAATTTTGAGGGAGTCTCTGGATAATTTAGATAGTGACTTCAGCCAATTTGTCACTTTGTCTCTGCCGTCAAGTCTATAACCTTCACGTTTACCATTTTTAATCAATTGACATGATTTAAATTTATGCCCTCAGTTGAATTTAGACAAGGATTTTAACCCATGATGGACGGCAATCTTTAACTTTACAATTCCACTTTAACTAATCCAGAGAGTAATTCAAATCAACATCAGAAATGACAAAAGTCGTCACAACAGACAGAGCTGGACAAGAATCCATTTAAAGCTCGTCCTGTGTTCTGGATCATCTTTTCACCAGATTTCTTCAAAATGATCAGTTTCTCTAAAGGTTGTCGTTTACCTTAACCAATCTGTAATGGTCAAACACTCATTCCAGAGGTTAATGACACCCAATCAGGACAGAACAGTTCTAGGAACAGACCCATACAAAACATAAAGTGCAGTCACACCCACACACACACATTAAACATGAATTGCTCATTCTCAAATTTTACTTTTAGTGTTCACTCAAATTATTATTTGAACTCAGCTTTTACGTCTGCTCATTATTAATTTGTCTCTATAAAAGTCAGCTGGATTGTTTTGGTTCTGATATCGTTTCTTTGTTTTGTTTCAACTTTAGCAGGGTGATAACAAATTGTACCATCCCTGCTTCCACAAGCAGTCTCTCTCTCTCTCTCTCTCTCTCTCTCTTTCTCTGATAACCTTTTCCAACAGTCTTCTAAGACTTTAACTTTAATGTTAAATTCATTCTCATTTAAAGTCTGTGTGTAAAAACATCTTATACGTTTTTACACACCATGTTTTCCTACAACATGTCTTATTATTTTCAAGTGATGCCCTGCGCTTTTATTCCGCAATATCTTCGATCATCTGTGGCGCAGGCTCAAACATCAGCCTTGAGCTGGTTTCCAACATAGAGAGAGACTCTGAGGCATTCAGGACTGGTACTGCATTTTCATAAACTTTTAACTTGTCACTCTAGAACAGCATAAGACTTGGCTAGAGATTACATTTGTTTTCCAATAAAACGTCAGACATGATCCCTTTAACTCTATCCTTTGCCAGAAATTACGTTTTCAAATGATCATAATTTCATATTTGTCTTTTGCCCATACAATACATTTAAACTTCAAACATCCAAACTGAGTCTGAGTTACTCTTTCAATTTTAGCCACAGCACCAGAAATGACATGCTGGCCAGATTCAGATAAGCAAATTGTTTTATTTCAGCTCATCATGAGCTTATCTTTTGAAACCAAAACATCAGCTTCTAGGGTTTTTAGCTTTTAACACCAATTATTGTCTCACGAGCAATGTTTTTACCAACATCCAGTCAAATAAACTTATCAGAACTTTTCACGTGTCAGAGGAACAGGAAAATGTATTATACATTTTTGTCATTTAAACCCACTATGTCTCTAAATAAGTATATATCTTTTCTGCTCACTTTGTATCATCATTGTCTTTAATTTTGCCTCATAATTTATATTAAAATTATCATTGATCTTGCCTTTTAACAGGAATTCCTTACGACTTAAATTTATTGAACTTATTACTTATTTCATTATTTTCAATCTGTGCCCCTCTGTTTAAAATCCCTCCGTGTCCGTGACACATATCTGCAGCTGCTCTGAGAAGAGAGCGCAGGAGGGAAGGGGCAGATCAGACTCGCTGCTCACACATCTCTGGGCCTTTTTGTTTTGTTTTTCCTGCTTTGTTTCAAAAACAACTTCCAGTCCTTTACTCAGACTACACAGACCAAATCCTACATCATTTCCAATTATTTCTGCCAATTTATCTCACAAAAGTTAACTTAAGATTAACTTTTTCCACTTAGAATTAAAACCTTTGCCCATTTCCTTAATAATTCCTTCAAATTTCTTTGATGTCAGGGCTTCAGAGCAGAGCTGCTTACAGCATTTGCTCTCTTTTGTCTCAAAATCTTTATCTGGACTGATCATGTCACAAATTGTTAGCCATTATTTTAGTCAAAGTTCATACTCACCTGAAATTATACCAGCAGAGATGGAGGCGGCGATCTTTAACCAACACAGCTGTGGCTTCTGCGTGATGAAACTGCAAAGTACACTTATACGAAAAAGTCACTCATACTGGTCCATGCCAATTTGGGTCATACTTTACATTTTCCTCGGGATCGTTCCTGATGCATCCCTGGCAAACAACCCTGAATCTATTTTTATTTTGTTTAACTGATAACTTAATCCCTAACTGTCTATTTTCCTAAATTCGGGGGCCCCCTGTCTGAGTTGGAAGAGACGGAGAAGGTTTGCGGTGGTCACTGTTTACCCTTACCAGTGTGCCTGCCCCTGTAGGAGTGGTGTGGTCACCAAAGCCCCCTTTGAGCTCTCTCCTCTGTTTGGGCAGGACTCGCTTGCACCCACGGTACCACCTTATGGTTACCTGGGCGACTTCTTATACCCCTTTATGTTTCTCAAACGCTTTTACCTCTTTAACATGTAATGTTCAAGATCTCTAGCCGAAACATAACCCGTGGTATAATTATTCCTTATTCCCGTCGAAATAAAGCTCTGCCGTTCCCCTTACCCAGTCTCTTCCAGTCAGACAAGTCTAATAATCAAAATATACTACCTTATCTACTTGTTTGCCAGAGGTGTACCAAGGACTGATTGCCCGCGCATCCTCCACCAAAAACTGTTGGGGTAACAGTTTTGGACCCAGGACCAGTAGTGAGAAATGAAGACCAAGAGTCAGGAGTTAGATTAATTAAAGAAAAATTTACTGAAGAATAGTTTGCAGTTTCATCAGCAGAAGCCAGCTTCAAGTCTCTCAAGGAGTTCGTAGGCTGCGCTCCCTCTAACAGTCTCCCCACCTCCGCCTAACATACATACAATTTCTGAACAGTTATACTGTTTTCAAGGTCCAACCACGTCATTACTGTCATGTGGAATGATTCTGATTGGTTCTAACAACATTCACGTAAGCAACTTTCCACACGTCAACAGATAGGAGCACATATCACTAAAAATGCGTAGATGCGTAGACGAGTTGGCACCCAGCCCCAGATTTGGACTAGAATGACCTCGGAGGTCACAGAATGGCGTCTCCACGTCTCGTATCATCTGCAGAAAAGTCCATCTCCAATAATGATTCTGCAAAGATCATGCAACGCACATACACACAAAAGCTCCAAAGAGTAACAGTTTGCTCAAGGTTGAGAACATCTTAACTAACTATCAACAATTTCTTCTCCAAAACATCCTGATATCACGTTTTAGTACTGAAGTGAAATTATTCTTTTAATAAGAAAGGCACATAAGAGAGGTACAGTTTCTCTGGGTCCCTAAGAAGTCACGTAGACCTGACATCCCATGACCCTAAGGTCACTTTAGGAAGACATATAGCTCAACACATGCAGAGAGAGGTTCTCCCGGGGTGTTGATACACACACACACCAAGGACATTTGCCTGTCAGCTCGTCTTGACACAGACATCAGAGCTGGCACCTAAAAAATGTGGATTCAAAAGCACACAGCAAATAATACTAAAATCTCCAAAATATAGAGAGGTTATAGATTAACTGATTTATCCAATGTAGAAAATAGTTATAACTTGATTATCATTGATTCTTATTTTAATATTGAACATAAAATCATTCTTGAAGGATATGTGTCTGATGAAGAGACAAGTGATGTTTGGCTTGACCCTTGACCCTTCAGTAGGTAGGCTATCTGAGCACTGGCGATTCATTCACCACCATTGCCAGCAGTTTTAAGTTGGGCATCAGCACTGTAGATGGGAATACGGATGCAAAAAACGCAGAAAAACGAACCTGTTCTGATTTTCTTTTTTTTGACGTATGAAAGTTTCGAAGGCAGTGTGCAAGCGTGATTGACATAAGGTGAGGTCGATTTTTTTTTTTTTTGACGTGCGAAAATTTTGCATGCAAATTTCGGACTCAGTGTGCAAAGGCCTTTATAGAGATAATTTTGTTCTAGTATTTTTGAGAACTGAGTGAAAGGTGGATTCTAAAACTCACTGCTTCAATGTAATTGTATATACCCTAATTAAATTCATAATCAAAGCCTCAATCAATATTCATCCTCCTATATAATTATTATGATTTAAAGGATTCTTTCCAGTTATGCTTTTGTTTAATCAATAGGACCCAATGATTGTTTCTTCCTTTATAATTTCTAAAGTTTGTATTTGGTCTCTGAGTGGTGACTGAGGGTCTGTCCTGGGCGTGTGTGATGTTTCGCAAAAACACTTGATAGCAGAACATGTTGTCGTGTGTTTGGATTTTGGACAGGAATGCAGTAGCAGAGATTGCTCATTTAGCCCGGCTTCCAGATATTAAATATGGATTTGTCTTTCATTTTATTTTATTTCCCCTTACTGAAACCCTAAAGAATCAAGATGATTATGGTCTGTACTATTGTCTATATCTCTCACTGAGAGAAAAGCACATGTTATCAGCATGTTTTGGAAAACTTTCTCTGGTTGGGACCAGATCTCACCAACTCCAACCTTGGGAGAGCTGTGATTATAGGGAGCTTGTGTGTGTGTGTGTGCGTTGCATGATCTGTGCAGCCCAATATTGAAGATGGACATTTTCTGCACACAACATCAGACCTGAAGACGCCTTTCTGCAATCTCTGAGGTCAACAATGATCTAATTCTAGTGATGGGGTGACAACTAGGCTACGTATTTTAGTGATATGCTCTGCTATCTATTGTGTGGAAATTTACGGTGACTCTGCATTTTCTCTGCCAATCAGAATCATTCCACATGGCAATAATGATGTGGCTAGACCTTGAAAACAGTATAACTGTTCAGAAATTGTATTTACGATAGGTGGAGGCGGGGAGACTGTTAGAGGGAGCACGGCCTACAGACTCCTTGTGAGACTTGAAGCTTCTGCTGATGAAACTGCAGAATTGAAATTACTATTCTTCAGTAAATGTTTCTTTAATTAATTACACTCCTGACTCTTGGTCTTCATTTTTCACTACTGGTCCTGGGTCCTAAGCTGTTACCCCAACATGGGAGAGCACTGAAATGGTCTGTAGTTTGAGAATATGTGTTTTTCACCAGCTTTATATATTGGAATCACCTTTGCCATTTTAATTTTGTCAGGAAAACTCCAGTTTTCAGAGATTGATTACATACGCTAAAGGTTACTTACTTTTGACCATAACCATGTCAATACCATTCCAGTCTGTGGACTTTTTACTCTTAAATATTTTGACAATCTCAATCATTTATTTTTCATCAGTTCCCTTCACAAACATAGATTCACTAATATTTACATTCTTACTTAGCACATAATTTATACTGCCAGTCTTTGCAAGCTCCCCAGCCAAACCTGGACCAACTCCAACTCCCGTGTCAAGATCGCCATCAAGAGCCTGGTGACTAAAGGCACCCTGGTGCAGGTCAAAGGGACCGGCGCCTCGGGCTCATTCAAGCTCAACAAGCAGCAAGCCGAGACCAAGAAGAAGCCCGCGGCCAAGAAAGCGGCTCCTAAAGCGAAGAAGCCCGCGGCCAAGAAACCCGCTGCCGCCAAGAAGCCCAAGAGCGCCGCGGCAAAGAAGCCCAAAGCCGCCGCCAAGAAATCGCCCAAGAAGGCCAAAAAACCCGCCGCCTCAGCCGCTAAGAAGGCGACGAAGAAAAGAAGGCCCCAAAAAAGCCACGGCAGCGAAACCCAAGACGGCGATGCCTAAAGCCGCCAAGCCTAAAAAGGCAGCTCCCAAAAAGAAGTAAATCTTATTACAAACCAATATACGTTAGTTTATTCCTCAACGGCTCTTTTAAGAGCCAACCACTAATTCTGAAAAAGAGCAAAACTCCTGTATTTTACTGATTTGATAATTTTGAAAAGAAACAGGCAAGATGTGACTTGCGGCCAATTTTACTCATGCAATCTAAACTAACAATATATCAAACATTAGTGGCCAGATAAAATAAGTTTTGATTCACTAAACCATTTTTATACACAAAATATCAGTACAGGCAGAATATATTCACTCGACACTGCTGGAGGATTGAGACTCAACCCCACACACAATAAAGGCAGTGATAAAATTACGATATTACAAAAGGACCATAAAACTACAGTATCAGAAGATCAATGTGCCCAGAATATACAGTGTGTGAAATGTAATATCCGTTCGTTTGCACACTGGCTAAACTAGCTTTCATTCAATGATTGACGCTCACACGAGGCATTCTGAACTCCTTGTTTATTTCGCCAACCTAGGTAATCCCAGTCTCGCGGGATCACCGGGATCTTGCCCGAGGGCTACGGTGTCCCTTTGGGGACATACAGTCAGGATGTTACATCTCCCTTCTTAAGAGAAAAATAGCATTAGCTAAACACACATAACATGAATTCAATGAACAGAACACTTATGCTTTATGCACGATAGAGAGAGTATGAAAAATACATTCTGTGGTCCTTAGTGCCATTGCTGTAATGTAAACAGGTACAGTCGTCAGTTAAATGACATGAGCCATGGGTGTAAACAAATCAATAGTGTTCTCATTATAAAGTAAGGCTTTCCTTTCTTGTAGGCTTTATGTGACTATTAGGTGGACTCTGTTTTCCCTTTTTTTTTTTCAACAGTAAGTACTCAAATACAACAGTTTAACAATTTTTTTTTTTTTTTTTTTCTGAGGGCAGCGATCCGCCTACACCCTTTACATTATAAGTCGAGGACTTGTCTTGGCCTGGATATACGGCCAGACCTTGTTGTGTAGTTGGCCGGTTGTTGGTTTGTTGGTTGTGGCTTGGTCTGCAATTTCGGGATGTGGTGATTGTGTGTTGTCGGTGTGTGTGTCTGTATATTGTGTGTCTTTGGCGCCTTGGGCGTCTCTGCTTTCGCGGAGGTGCCAGCGGTTACGTCGGAGAGTCTGTCCGTCTCCTGTTTGTATGTGGTAGCTCTTGGGTGTGTGTGCATGTTGTGTTACCGTTGCAGGTCTCCAGGAGCCATCCTCCTGACGGAAACGGATGGGTGTGCCAACAGGTAGGTGGGGCAGTGGCTTGGTGCCTCTATTGAAGTAAACTTGTTGTCGGTGTTAGCATGCTTTTCGCCTGTCGTGAACGGCTTTCTGGGGCACTACCTGTGGTTGCAGATGCCTACTGGTCGCTGGAAGTATAGAGCGTAGTCGTCGGCTCATTAAAAGTTGTGCAGGTGATTGGTGGTTGTCCACTGGAGTGTTCCTGTATTCCAACAAGGCGAGGTAGTGGTCTGTGTTTCCGGCTTTTGCCTTGTCCAGGATGCGCTTCGCTGTCTGGACAGTTTTTTCAGCGAGGCCGTTACTCTGTGGGTAACGCGGACTTGTGGTGGTGTGGGTGAAGTGCCACGTGTTTGCGAAACGGCGGAACTCCTCAGAGCTGTAGCATGGTCCGTTGTCACTGATGACTGTCTCTGCGATGCCGTGACGAGCAAATGCAGACTTGAGTTTGGTGATTACTGCCAGTGAGGTGCAGCTCGTAAGCCGCTCCATTTCAAAGAATCTACTGTAGTAGTCTACAATAACGATGAAGTTTTGGGTGTTCCACGTGAAGAGGTCTGTACCCACGACTTGCCATGGTCTCTCAGGTATGTCGTGTGACCGCAAGGGTTCTTTGGGGTTGGCATCTCGTCGCTCCTGGCATATACTGCACTGCTCTACTGTCGCTTCTATCTGCTTGCCCATCCCGGGCCAGAACAGGAGGTCTCGCGCTCTGTGCTTGCTTTTCTCCACGCCCATGTGCCCTGCGTGTATGCGCTGAATCATGTCTCCTCTAAGGCTCTGTGGGACTATGATTTTCTCACCTTTGAATAGTATTCCTTCCATTTCGGAAATCTCATCTCTGTGATTCCAATATTCTTGGATGCTGGGCGGGCATTTCCTCCTTTCGTCAGGCCATCCGTTTTGTGTCGTTCTTCTGAGTTTGGTGAGCTGTATATCTTGTGCTGTAGCGTCTTTGATCTCCAGTAGCTTGCTGTCGCTTACTGGAACAGTACTTATAAGTGTGTGTACTTGGGCTTCCATGCTCTCCATGAGGCTGCTGTCTTGGTGCTCGATGGACTTCCGGGACAAGGTGTCAGCCACTGGGATGTCCTTTCCGGGGCGGTGGATGATGTGGATGTTGTACTTCTGTAGCTGTAATATCATCCTCTGTAGCCGCGGTGGTGCTGCAGCCAGCGGTTTTCGGAGGATTGCTTCTAGAGGTTTGTGGTCCGATTCTACGATCACTTTTCGGCCGTACATGTACTCGTGAAAGCGCTTAGATCCGAATAAAACTGCATACAGCTCCTTTTCTATCTGAGCGTAATTCACTTCGGTGCTGTTGAGTGACGTGGACGCGTAGGCAATGGGTTTTTCGTCCTGGAGCATGACAGCGCCGAGGCCACATTTTGATGCGTCTACTTGGAGTCTCAGTTCTTTCTGGGGGTCAAAGTACGCGAGCACAGGGTTATGTGTTATCAGTTTTTTCGTCTGCGCGAATGCTTCGTTGTGGTTTTTGTCCCATAGGAATTCACTGTCCTGTTTCAGTAGTTGACGTAGTGGTGCATTTATCTCAGAGAGCCGTGGTGCGAATCTGGCCAAATAGTTAATCATCCCGAGGATGGTTTCCAACTCCCCTTTACTCGTGGGTGGCTGCATTTCTTGTATTGCTTTCACCTTCGCCGGGTCCGGCTTGACGCCTTCACTCGAGAGTGTGTGTCCGAAGTAACTGACCTCTGATACACTTATTTGGCATTTGTCGGGATTTAACCTTACCCCTCTTTCTCTTGTGCGTCGCAGCATGGCCCTGAGGTTATTGTCATGTTCAAGCTTTGTTTTGCCGAAGACAAGTATGTCATCGACAATGGCGGCTACCCCTGGGAGGCCTTCGTAAGTCTCGTCGACGCGCCTTTGGAATTCGTCTTGAGCTGAATTGATTCCGAACGGCAGCCTCAAGAACCTGTATCTGCCAAAGGGGGTGTTAAACGTTGTTAGCAGGGATGACTCTGTGCTCAGCTTTATGGCCCAATAGCCTGATCTGGCGTCAAGGACGCTGAAGTACTTTGCTCCAGCGAGCTTTGTGGTGACATCTTCTAAAGTTGGTAAGGGGTAGTGGGGCCTTTGTATTGCCTTATTGAGGTCTCTGGGATCCAGGCAGACTCTCAGCTTGCCAGTCTGGGGTTTTTCTACAACTACGAGGGCATTGACCCATTCTGTGGGCTCTGTCACTTTGCAGATCACGTTGCTCTCTTCCATCTTGTCAAGCTCCTTTTTTAGTCTGTCTCGCAGGGCGATTGGTACTCGTCGTGGGGGGTATACTACCGGTGTGGCGTACGGGTCGACATGGAGGTTGCACTCTCCTGGGAACTCTCCTATGCCCTGGAACACGTCTGTGTATTCTCTAAGGAGGCTGTCTGTGTCTGTGCATGGCTTCATTTCATCCTCGGCCACAGCCAGTATCAGCTTAATTAGCTTAAGGTCTAGGCTAGCTCTCATTCCTAGAATGGGCGGTGCTTTAGTGTCTACTATGTAAAATTCCAGCACGATGGAGGTATTTTTGTACTTGCACTTCAGATGACAGGTGCCCTTCACTTTTAGGAACTCACCACCATAGCCGGAGATCTTTTGAGTGGCTTGTTTTATGGCAGTATCTCTAAACAGTCTTTCAAATACGTGTACAGGAATTGCATTGGTCTGTGCACCAGTGTCAATTTTGAATTTAATTTTCTGAGTTCCGATTTCAATTTCAGCATAAGCTTGTTCGTTGCATTTTCCTGTATTTTCAGTTGTAAGACCATCAATAAAAAGTTCTACCTGCTCATCTTCGGTGTCTTCATCCACAGTGTGTATCACCTTTCTTGTATGGGTGTTTGTGTGTTGTTTTGATTTGCAGACTTTTGCAAAGTGGTTGAGTTTTCTGCATTTCATGCACTGCTTGCCTTTTGCTGGACAGGCGCCGTCTTTAGTAGTGTGCGGGCCTCCACATCGGTCACATTCTCTGTGTGCAGTGGCGAATTCTCTCGGCCTGGCTTTGTAGCTCGTGTGTGTTCGTCTGTGCTCCGGTTTTCTATTTATGGCGTGTACAGCGTCAGTATTGAGGTCTCTGCCTCCAACCATATCTTTGAGTTGGACTTGTGCTATCTCATGCGAGCGCGCGATGTGGATGGCTTGATCTAACGTTAGCTCCGCGCCGTGGCTAAGCAACTTCTCCCGCACTCGCGGCGAGTTTGTAGCAAACACAATGCGGTCTCGTACCATCTCGTCGCTGTTGGGGTACCCACAGTCCTTAACTAACAGCTTTAGCTCCGTGACGAAGTGTTCAAAAGTTTCTCCATCTCCTTGCGTTTTCTCATGGAAACGATATCTTGCGTAAATCGGGTTAGACTTTGGTGTGAGATATGCGGTGTACTTATCGTAGTATGTTTTCAGTTTCTTTGCGTCTTCATCTGTTAGTGTCCATGTGTTGAAAACGTCCCGTCCTTTCTCCCCGATCCATAAAAGGAGGTAGCTGCATTTGTCTTGTTCTTGTTTTTCCCGTAAGGGTCCGGAAAATATTAGCTCTGCGTGCTGTTTGAAACGCCGCCATGCTTCCGGTAAATTAGCTGAATCCCAATCCATCTTGGGTGCTGGGATGCCGAAACTATCCATATTTGCGTATTAAAGCCTCTACTCTGACACCATGTAATATCCGTTCGTTTGCACACTGGCTAAACTAGCTTTCATTCAATGATTGACCCTCACACGAGGCATTCTGAACTCCTTGTTTATTTCGCCAACCTAGGTAATCCCAGTCTCGCGAGATCACCGGGATCTTGCCCGAGGGCTACGGTGTCCCTTTGGGGACATACAGTCAGGATGTTACATGAAAGGCGTTGCACTTTTGGTAGAAACAGCGATTAATGTCCATATCCCATGTTAAAGTGTGCGTGTCAAACCCCAGTAACACCGAGAGTGAAGTAATATATGAAAAGCTTGTTTAAATTTCACCATTTTAGTTCAAATATATGTTTACACATATTAACTGCACACAGAAAAACACATTGTTAAATGGATATTAAGGGATATAATTCTGTAATGCATTTATATGAGTTTTCTAACAAATATTTCAGTAGTTTCATTTATTCCCGCTAGAAAAGGGGGTTGGGCTTTGGAGGGAAGTTCAGTGATTGGTTGAAATCTCTTCAGACTCTAAACCAATGAGCGACTGGCACTCTCGTATAAACACAGAGTGTGGAGACACGGATATTCATTCTCTGAGACTCTGAGTTTCGACTGAGAAGGTTTTAATCAGTGATATCTAAAATGAGTGGCAGAGGCAAAACCGGCGGCAAAGCCCGAGCAAAGGCTAAGACTCGCTCCTCCAGGGCGGGACTGCAGTTCCCCGTCGGCCGTGTTCACAGGCTTCTCCGCAAAGGCAACTACGCTCAGCGCGTCGGTGCCGGTGCTCCGGTTTATCTGGCCGCTGTGCTCGAGTATCTTACCGCTGAGATCCTGGAGCTGGCTGGAAACGCCGCTCGGGACAACAAGAAGACCCGCATCATCCCCCGTCACCTGCAGCTGGCGGTGCGCAACGACGAGGAGCTGAACAAACTCCTGGGCGGAGTGACCATCGCTCAGGGCGGCGTGTTGCCCAACATCCAGGCGGTGCTGTTGCCCAAGAAGACCGAGAAGGCCGCCAAATCCAAATAAACCGAATAGCGACTGTTTTCGCA
The DNA here is from genome assembly GCA_023566225.1 of Romanogobio albipinnatus. Lineage (NCBI taxonomy): Eukaryota > Metazoa > Chordata > Actinopteri > Cypriniformes > Gobionidae > Romanogobio > Romanogobio albipinnatus. Next base: position 4,447,984 of record CM042262.1, on the reverse strand, counting down.
ACACAAAGGCTCTTTTAAGAGCCACCCACTTTATCTGATAAAGAGCACTTTTGTTATTTATGAACCCGGTAGAGTCATTTGATTGAAGGTGGAAATAACCTGTCAAATGTATCAATGTTTAGCATCGACACATAAAGTAAGAGTCACAAGGTGTGCGTGTTTGTACAGACACATAATGATCCCTAATGTGTCTGATTGCCACCCAAACTATCCCCTACTATTAATAATATAAATAATGTCTATTACGTTCTGATGATGTATTAAATATTATAATAGATTATCTGAAATAAAAATCAATATCATATTAGCTTCAGGAATAACAAATTGATCAATGTTATTCTGGGTGTTTTGCCACACTTGGGGAATTAAAGCCAGTATTTCAGAACAAATAAATACAACAATGTGAGCATAAAGATCCGGGAGGTGTAATTTACTCTTTGTTTGATGTAGTCAACAGAAGCAGCTCGAGCGGGAAACCCTCCGCGTGTCTGAAAAGAGGAGACGCAGTCATTGGCTAGCGCTCATGTTCAGACATCACACACTAGCCAATCACAAGGCTCTACTCCTCGCGTCACTGTGAGCTCGTGGCGGTCGAATGCTATAAAAGCAGGCGAGTAACAAAGAGGCGCATTTCCAGCGCAAGCCGGACAGAGAGAAGTAAGTGCAGCAATGGCAAGAACCAAGCAGACCGCTCGTAAATCCACCGGTGGTAAAGCCCCGAGGAAGCAGCTCGCTACTAAAGCCGCCCGTAAGAGCGCTCCGGCCACCGGTGGCGTCAAGAAGCCTCACCGCTACAGGCCCGGGACCGTGGCTCTGCGAGAGATCCGACGTTATCAGAAGTCCACCGAGCTGCTGATCCGCAAACTGCCTTTCCAGCGGCTGGTGAGAGAAATCGCTCAGGACTTCAAGACGGATCTGCGCTTCCAGAGCTCCGCTGTCATGGCCCTGCAGGAGGCCAGCGAGGCTTATTTGGTCGGCCTGTTTGAGGACACCAACCTGTGCGCCATCCACGCCAAGAGAGTCACTATCATGCCCAAAGACATCCAGCTGGCCCGCCGCATCCGCGGAGAGCGCGCCTAGACCCGCATCTGCATCAGCCACTTCAGGCACCAAAGGCTCTTTTAAGAGCCACTAAAACTGCACAGAATGAGACACTTTCCAGTTTAAACTCTGAATATGGGCAGAAAGTTGCTTTACGTCAACATTATCTTGGTCTCCTCTCTAAATCATAACATTAATTTTCTTTAGAATGTATGGGGTAAACATTCCAGGGTCCTGTCTTTGTTTTATTATCTTAGGTAATTTTATATCTTAGTGAATATGAATTAATATCATAGTAAGTATATAATTGTGCAGTGTGTGTGTGTGTGTATATATATATATATATATATATATATATATATAAAACAAAAGGACAAGCCTCGTGAGATTAGGGTTAAATCACATTGTCTTGTGTTGAACTATAACGAGGGGCGGGGCGAGCGAGGGTGGTTTCTGTCAGGTCCTGTAAGCAAATATAAACTGCCTCCTTGTGGCGCTCATTCTTCACTTGTTGTTGTCATTTTTTTGGTATTGCTCTAACCTCATTTCTAAGCATCTCTTCTCAACGGGGATTTATTTTTCAGCATCTTTGGAAAGTCAATTCTATATTTTTATTCACAAATCAACTTTGTCCAACAGTTTTACTGTAAATTGAGTAAATATCAGTGTGTCCATATGGCACTGCTGTCCTACAGTGGAAGTGCAGGGATGTTTTTACCCATTGGGATTGATTTTAGATAATAGTATCAATAATATGATCACAGTTATTTATTTATTTGAAGAGTTTATTGTAGTTTAGCTGTGTTTATGTATAAATAACATAATTATGTATTAGAAAATGAATACATTTACGGAAAGATCAATATGAGGAATGCAGAATTCACTCATGGGATGAGAGTGAGGATGAGTTTGAGATTTTGAAGATGAAATGATGGGGATCAAATTATTTTTGGTTTGCATGAGTTCAAAGTATATAAATCTATTTATAAAATAAATTTGCACAATCATAATTTTATAGAAAAACTACCTTTTGACTAAAAAGCAACATTTGCCATAGCAACATTTTCCTAAGTACCAAAAAAAAATTTTAATCAAAGAAATCACTCAAAGATCCGGATGCCAAAGCTTAGACTTTGTTGGAGTGCTCCACCTCTCTTTCATTCGCTCATCCACAGTTTTGATCAAATCTTCAGCTGCTCTCTAATAGTGGCATGGGCTGTTCTGAAACTATTATGGGATGTTGAAGGCCAAAGAAGAGATTACTCTTATGGAGCAAGTTCAGCTAAAGGGAGACATACAGTGTAGATCAGAGAGGCCTGAAATCATTCATGTTCTATAAATATACCTGACATGTCACATACAAATATACTGTTATATACAATTAATGCATTAAATATATACCATTTTCATTCAGTATCTCTATATATGATATAATTATCTTCGTCAAATGAATAAACAAAGGACAGGCCTCCTGAGATAAGGGTTAAATCACATCGTCTTGTGCTGAACTATATCGAGGGGCGGGGCGAGTGGGGGTGGTTTCTGTCAGGTCCTGTAAGCAAATATTAACTGCCTCCTTGTAGCGCTCATTCTTCATTCGGTAGTTTACGAACGACTGAAATACTCTGACTTAATCATGTCTGGAAGAGGCAAAGGCGGTAAAGGGCTCGGTAAAGGAGGCGCTAAGCGTCACCGCAAAGTTTTGCGCGATAACATCCAGGGAATCACCAAACCCGCCATCCGTCGCCTGGCTCGCCGCGGCGGTGTCAAGCGCATCTCCGGCCTGATCTACGAGGAGACCCGCGGAGTGTTGAAGGTGTTTCTGGAGAACGTGATCCGCGATGCTGTGACCTACACCGAGCACGCCAAGAGAAAGACCGTCACCGCAATGGATGTTGTGTACGCGCTGAAGCGGCAGGGACGCACCCTGTACGGCTTCGGAGGATAAACGCCTGAACTCAAGAGAAACCACAAACCCAACGGCTCTTTTAAGAGCCACACACTCTCTCACACAAAGAGTCATGCCACAGCAATGCTGGTGATGCATTATATCATTTATAGTAAGCTGATATGAATAATAAACAAAAATATGTAAATTCAAAAAAATGTAAGGTTCTTTTTAAGATTGTTTAAATGCTGTATTGCGTTAAAATCAGTTTTGGTTGATATTCAAAATAAGAGTTGTAATGTTTCTTTCAAGAGAATATAATCCTATTGCAATTTGTAGTGATTTACAGACTCAAGGACTAAGTTAAAATGGTGGAAATAAGCGTGATCTATTAGTGGTAAAGGGACTTTTGTGTAGGAGGGCATTTCTGGTACAAAATGCTATTTTAAAAATGGATCTTCAGACTTTAATCAAATCTAAAAAGAGCGGGACATGAACAAAGGAAACGAAAATGTGTGCGGTCTCCTTCAAACATAAAGCTGTGGGCGGGGCTAATATTTACCCGCTGCTTTGAGTTGTCCAATTAAATACGAGTTAATGGGTTTGGCCAATGAATACAGCCAATCAAAAGATTCTCGTAGCTCTTAGTAAATTAGCATATGTTGGTGAATAAAAGCCTCTGTCTCGCTCCTGAGCGCACATTGACTCTTCGTCATCATCATGCCTGAACCAGCAAAGTCCGCGCCGAAGAAAGGCTCCAAGAAGGCCGTCACCAAGACCGCCGGTAAGGGAGGAAAGAAGCGCAGAAAGTCCAGGAAGGAGAGCTACGCTATCTATGTGTACAAAGTGCTGAAGCAGGTTCATCCCGACACCGGCATCTCCTCCAAGGCGATGGGCATCATGAACTCTTTCGTCAACGACATCTTCGAGCGCATCGGCGGTGAGGCGTCTCGTCTGGCGCACTACAACAAGCGCTCCACCATCACCTCTAGAGAGATCCAGACCGCCGTGCGTCTGCTGCTGCCCGGAGAGCTGGCCAAACACGCCGTGTCCGAGGGCACAAAGGCTGTGACCAAATACACCAGCTCAAAGTGAGGTGACCTCTGACCTTAACCCCCCAAAGGCTCTTTTAAGAGCCACCCATCTCCTCATTTAAAGAGCTTATAATGTTTGAGATTAATGTTGTTCCACTGCTGGTCTGTTCTTGTAAATTTCTTTGGAGAACAGAAACAAGTTCTGTAGTAAATCACTTGACATAAAATACTTAAAATATTGAATATAAACATGCAAATGTTGTCAGTTTAGTATTAGAAGTAATTGAATGAGGTACAACTGGAGCAGGACAATAGAAACAACTTACATTTTCTCTTCCAATTTCTGTGGTAGTGAAACATTTTAACGATTATACTTATTATATAATTACTAAATTTTAACCTAAATAATAAATATATATATATATATATATTATTAGCGCCTGCTTGATTGTTTACACACCAGTTTATACAAACCTCACATTTCCATGTCAAACTCAAATATTTCTGTGCGATTATTATATAGGCTGCGTTTACACTTGATGCTTTTTTGAATCTGCCAGTGTCAGTTTTACATTATAATCCAATGGAGCAAACACCGTTTTCAAAAAAGTAATGAGCGTTTTTTCTTTAAACGCCAATGCAGACTTCATTTTCTGCAGCTCAGCACGTCTTTTAAAGTTAAAAAAAGTTAAACTTTTTTGACAGCTGACCAATGACAAGTGAGCGAGACCTGAAAGTGGAGAAGGTGCAGGTGATCTCCATGTATATTTTAGTCTACAATAAAACGAAATTTGTCATAAAACACAACCCTACCTCTTTTTGTTTACATTTAAAACAATATTACACATATGTGGTTCAGACAATAAGTGTGCATATATATGATTATCACTGTAATACAATTAAATATGACATAAAACACAACCCAGTCTATTTTTGTCAATTGTCAGTTTTCTGATCAATAATAGCCATTATAAAAGTATAAGTAAAAGGTATAAGAAGCTAAACAATAAATAAAGCTAACAATTCAGTCAAACAAAGCCAGTGCTAGTAGGCGACAACGGTAAAGTTAAACAGCCTAAAAAATTAAGTTATTAAACTTCTCTTTGCCCTCAGTCAAAACGATTTGCCAGGGAACAAATGAGGAGCTCTTTTCCAAAACGCTATAAATCCATTTTAATAGTTTTCAGGAAAATAGTTTTTTTTACCTAGACCCACACATTTTGTGAATATTCAATTTATCCTGTTAAAATGTTTTTTTTGGCTCAGTCTGAACATGTTGAACAATGATTATTAAATCAAACAACAATATTGTTGATGATAAATTCAAAGTTAATTTTTTTTTTTCAAAACGCTATAAATCCATTCATTTTTTTTCAAAACGCTATAAATCCATCAATTTTTTTTATTTATTTATGGTTTGTCTTTTTTTTTAAAACAACAACAAGAGAACATGCAACATATAATCAGGGACTCATAAATTAATATAAATGAATGATAATAATGATAACAATATTCAATAAGTTATTCAAAAGACTGTACTTAACAGATACGTTCCGGTTTTTTTGTTTGTTTACGTCCTGGACTTTCGGACGCTTCCTTGTCACTTGCGTGATGTCCATGAGATGAAGTATGGCGCGATCCTGGTCAACCTTGTTTGGTTTGTCATAAAAATAATTGAAATTTATCCTCAGATCGTCCGGCGACAGCCTCTCGGCCTGACAGAAACCTTTGGCAGCAGCTTTGTGTTGACATCCCACAGTTGTTATCAACGCACTACCTGAGTGACGAAACTTCTTTTTTTGTTGTTTTTTGTGATTTTCTTTGTCCAGTCGGCGTTTTCTACCCCCAGGTGTAGGTCTCACTTGTTCATCAAGGCCATCAAAAGTGTTATCAGAGTTTAAAGCACTCATTTTTATGAATGAATGAACGTGAATGAACGTAAACAAACAGCTGTTCAGAGTGCCGCCCTGTTGGATTATGTAGTACGCTCATCGAATTCTGATTCGTCGAGAGGATATATCGTGTTTAGGCTAAAAATAGGTTCGCGTTTATCGCTTTGGAAAGAAACTGCATCTTGCAGTACATTTTAAACAAGGAAATATAGCGATTTGGCATGAAATGTTGATGGAGCAGTGAATAGGTTCAGTACACAGCAAAATGACATGATAAACAAATTTTTTTTTAAAAATGGCGTTTATCGCGTTTTGGAAAAGAGCTCTTCAAATTATAGATTCATGAGACCAAAGATCGCCCGTTAGATCCACACACGCTGAATTATACCTCATGTTTAACCACTACAGAGACATCAGAGCCAGCGGCAGTCAGAAGGACTGGCCGAGGAAAGGCTGCTCTCGTCGGGGTCATTGAGCGCTGAGTGCCCGGTGATCACCTGGATCTCACAACTCCAAACACACCAGATAAAATATTCAAATAGGCGCTCTCTTCATAAATAAACCACAGATTTGAGCTTTAAACAAGTACAATATCGCCTGAAAAAGTCTTAAAACTACATTTCGTCACACATTAATAACAGTAGTATTTTTAAATTACGTGGGGTTTCTCGTCAAGACATTTTGTATCTCTGCACCACAGCGCTCTTATTGCGGCTGTTGTTATAGCAACAAAAGACGCCCTTGGCTGGTATTTGAATCAAATGCTGCTGCTCTTGCCAACTTTTACTTGTCAAAAAAGACGTCAAGTGTGAACACAGCCTAACAACAACAAATGTTGAGTTTAATGCTATTTAAACATTTATGTAGTGAATGAGACTAGCAAAACATAATTCAATCATAATTGTATGATTAGAAAGTCAAAACTTAAAAAAAAATTATCTTCTGCTTTGAGACAACGTTGTTTTCCAGCACTTCCCAGCATTCATCTGTTTAATGACATGGATAAAATTATAGGGATGCCAAATGCCAAGTTTGATATATATCTCACATTGTATGATTTTAAATAATTAATTTGCATTTTATTGCATGACATAAGTATTTGATCACCTACCAACCAGTAAGTACATTTTTACCATCACCCCCATATACGCTGTATTGTAACTTGCTTTTTGTAATTTGATGCAAAAGTAATACAATACAAAGTATGTGTTATAAATGTACATACATAAAAAAAAAAATGAAAATACAAAAAACGTTGCAGGATTGATGACCGTTAAAACGCGTCATCACAGTCTGTGAAAACACTTTCCTGTGGAAACCCTATGGAGATCATACAAAAATAAATGTATTTTTTGTTTTTAATAAACTAGTAAGAAATCTGACTAGCCGATATCAGCAAAGGTAATACGGACAGTTTCTAAAAAAAGTGCATCTTATTCATCATTTGGCTTCAGTATTTGTGTAATTTGCATTATCAAGACTAAATTAAAAATGATTGATGCTTAAAACCTTGTGTCACGGATGTCCTCAAAATCTCACTCCAACCAGCCGAGCAAAGTTGGAAACCCATATAATGTTAGTTTATGAATACAACAACTCTATCATTGTTCAATCAGTTTCAAGAACAAAATGCTATATATTTAAGCACATCAATGTTCAAAGTGTGTTGTTTTAGACTGGGAAGTGTCTCAGTTTTGGTGGGTTAAAGAGAGATGGTGTATGTTTGGTTTATGTGAGGCACAAAATCTCCTCACTAATACAGTGAAGCATGAGGGAAATTATGTTTCATATAATTCTGTCATGAGAGCTGCATTTCTTTTCACAAGAGCAAATTGGAATTTTTAAATTCAAAATATTCAACATGATTGTACAGTTATTATAAGTCCTTCATACTTTAGAAAGAGGGTCCTTCCTGGGGATCTTTGTCTTTTGTGTCCCCAGTAAAGACTATGATTTTACTGCCTTAAAATGTTGAACAATATAAATTCTAAACATAGTCATAAACCATTTGAATTATAGCATATTTAAGGCAGTAAAATCACAGTCTTTATTTAGTCATAGACAGTCATTTATAGTCTTTAGCAGCAGATCCTTTAAGTCCTGTAAGTTGTGAGGTGGGAGCTCCGTCTATCAGACTTGTTTGTTCAGCACATCCCACAGATTGTGATGAACTGGCAAAGCAACAGCATTTTAGTGGCTCGCTTTCGAGGCTAGTCTATCAAATTCATTGAATAAAACTATTGCTGCTAAGAGGACCGATGGCCATTTGCATGCTGTAAAGTTTCGGAAGTGACATCTAAATATAAATGCCACTCTGCACGAGACAGAAATATCTTCTGACCCAGAACAGAGGTTTTGTCTCTGTAGAGGACATTATTTTAGCGAATTTCTCTGACAACATACACAATTTGAAGTCTGGATATTCTTATGAAATATGAGACATTCTTATGAAAATATTATTACACGTCTTTTTACATATTGTCCCAAAACACATTGATATGCAAATTAGATACAGTGTATAGGATGGAAATGGCATATGGCCATGTTTACACACATATTGCATACAGTAAAATGGTATGTCAAATTATTCTGTTATCTTTCATAACTTTGAAAATCATCTTTATACATAGTTTGGATAATTAAAAAATAATGATTGGTGAATGAAAAAAAAATCCCATTGTTTTTGTCTATTAATGTTTTTTAATTTTCTCAATAAATTGGTTCTGGTGTCCTCCACAGAGCAGAGGATATAGAATATAACATAGGAATCATATATATATATATATATATATATATATATATATATATATATATATATATATATATATATATATATATATATATATTTTTTTTTTTTTTTTTTGCTTTTTTTGCTTTTTAAGCTCCAAACAATGTAATGACCTAAAAAAAATCTAAATTCACAAAACCTTTTTTTCTGGTTCTCAGGAAAAATGAAATGGCATCATATAATAAAGCTCTCATCCACTTCTTTGGAGGGAAAACCTCCTGAGTGGACACTGAGAGTCGTGATTGTGAAAGTAATTCATGTTTAAAGTTGAAGAAGTAGTGTATTTAAAGTTTTTGGCAATGTTTTACATAATGTATTACACATTTACATAATAAGATCACTTATTGATGTCTTCAACTCTGGGTTCGGGCCTAATTCCGAGCTCGAAGCCCTCCCCCCGGACAGCTAAATACGCATTGAATTACTCTCTATAAATTATATGTAAGTGCGAACTCGTGAATCCCAGTTTAACGCACTGGTGTAATTCTGAACACCTTCATTCTCTTGATCTGGTGAGTTTGTTCAGGGTTAGAGCTGAACTAGTATATATTCTGACAAAAACACAACATCCGTGCAAATATATCAAACATATTGAGTGAATAATATGATTATTTGGTAACACTTTAGAATAATGGTCATTAGTTAACATTAGTTAATGTTTTAACTAACATGAACTAACCATGAGCAGTACATTTGTTACTGTATTTGTTCATCTTTGTTAACGTTAGTTAATATAAATACATCTGTTCATGGTTTGTTCATGTTAGTTCACAGTGCATTAACTAATGTTAACAAGATTTTAATAATGAATTAGTAAATGTTGAAATTAACATTAACAAAGATAAATAAATGCTTTATAAGTGCAGTTCATTATTAGTTCATGTTAACTAATGTAGTTAACTAATGTTAACTAATAACCATTATTCTAAAGTGTTACCCATTATTTTATCAATTAGACCTGTGTTTATTATTTACATTTATTCATTTAGGAGACACTTTTATCCAAAGAGACTTACACATGAGGAATATAGGCGGCAATGACATAAGAAATGCTAACAAGACTCAAACATTGTCCAGAAAAGTATAAGCGTAGGGAAATAAGAAATAGTGAGGAAAAGGTTGTTATTTAAGTCACTTGCTATGCCTTGCAGTAAATGAACAACTCATTCAGATGAGCTCGAACACAATCCTCATTCACATGTTGGAAACTGAGATGAGAGATGAGGAGAAACAAATGTGATGATTTAGTTAAAACATTAACACTTGTGTGATGATGTGTATTTATTAGTATGATTATTGTTATTATGAGCACAGATCATCTGCTGTCCAGGCATGAGAGTCACAGAGACTCGGATCCTCCGGATGATGTTCGTGTGCTTCAAGCGGCCCAAAACAGCAGCTGTATGAAAGCCTCCTCACGCCCTCACTGATGCTGATTTCACTAAAGTCTCTTTCAGACTGTTTGCTGAACACACAGAGGACGCGTTTGGGCTTTTAGCAACTTTTACACTTAAACTATCCATCAAATTCACACGCGGCTTTTCCCCGTGGCTGATGCTCGCCTTGGGTTTGATCTGATGGAGGCGAAAGAAACAAATCCTCTTCGCGTGTTTTAGTCTCTAATCAAAGCTCAGAACCTCTGCTTGGTGTTCACTTTGTTTTGACTGTGACAAACTATTTTACCGCTTCAGTTTTGCCCCAAATGTGAGAGAAGAAAACACAAGCGTGAGGGGCTCGTACACAGACACCGAGCGGGCAGGTTGAGTCTATAAGGTTCTCATGTGTTCTTGAAGAGCGCAGCGCCGCGCGAGCACCAGTCATTGCTGAATCCAGACAGCGCTTGAAAGACTTTAGATCCGATCAGAGAGAGATGGCAGAAACCGCCCCAGCCCCGGCTGCTGCCGCCCCGGCAAAAGCGCCCAAGAAGAAGTCCGCCGCGAAAGCCAAGAAAGCGGGTCCAGGCGTCGGCGAGCTCATCGTCAAAGCTGTGTCCGCATCCAAGGAGAGGAGCGGCGTGTCCCTCGCCGCCCTGAAGAAAGCTCTCGCCGCCAGCGGCTACGACGTGGAGAAGAACAACTCCCGCGTCAAGATCGCCATCAAGAGCCTGGTGACTAAAGGCACCCTGGTGCAGGTCAAAGGGACCGGCGCCTCGGGCTCATTCAAGCTCAACAAGCAGCAAGCCGAGACCAAGAAGAAGCCCGCGGCCAAGAAAGCGGCTCCTAAAGCGAAGAAGCCCGCGGCCAAGAAACCCGCTGCCGCCAAGAAGCCCAAGAGCGCCGCGGCAAAGAAGCCCAAAGCCGCCGCCAAGAAATCGCCCAAGAAGGCCAAGAAACCCGCCGCCTCAGCCGCTAAGAAGGCGACGAAGAGCCCCAAGAAGGCAAAGAAGCCAGCAGCCGCTAAGAAAGCAGCCAAGAGCCCCAAAAAAGCCAAGGCAGCGAAACCCAAGACGGCGAAGCCTAAAGCCGCCAAGCCTAAAAAGGCAGCTCCCAAAAAGAAGTAAATCTTATTAGCACAGAATAATAACGTTTGTTCCTCAACGGCTCTTTTAAGAGCCAACCACTAATTCTGGAAAAGAGCAAAACTCCTGTATTTTACTGATTTGATAATTTTGAAAAGAAACAGCCAAGATGTGACTTGCGGCCAATTTTACTCATGCAATCTAAACTAACAATATATCAACAATTAGTGACCAGATAAAATAAGTTTTGAATCACTAAACCATTTTTATACACAAAATATCAGCACAGGCAGAATGTATTCACTCGACACTGCTGGAGGATTGAGACTCAACCCCACACACAATAAAGGCAGTGATAAAACTACAATATTACAAAAGAACCATAAAACTACAGTATCAGAAAATCAATGTGCCCAGAATATACAGTGTGTGAAAGGTGAAGCACTTTTGGTAGAAACAGCGATTAATGTCCATATTCCATGTTAAAGTGTGCGTGTCAAACCCCAGTAACACCGAGAGTGAAGTAATTACTGGAAAAGCTTGTTTAAATTTCACCATTTTAGTTCAAAGATGTTTACACATATTAACTGCACACAGAAAAACACATTGTTAAATGAATATTAAGGGATATAATTCCCTTACTATCTGTAATGCATTTATATGAGTTTTCTATCAAATATTTTAGTATTTTCATCTATTTTTCGATTTTATTAATCACAAATACGTGGGTAAATTATTCCCGCATGAAAAGGGGGTTGGGCTTTGGAGGGAAGTTCAGTGATTGGTTGAAATCTCTTCAGACTCTAAACCAATGAGCGACTGGCACTCTCGTATAAAGACAGTGTGTGGAGACACAGATATGCATTCTCTATTTCGACTGAGAAAATTTTAATCAGCAACTTTAAAAAAAATGAGCGGCAGAGGCAAAACCGGCGGCAAAGCCCGAGCAAAGGCTAAGACTCGCTCCTCCAGGGCGGGACTGCAGTTCCCCGTCGGCCGTGTTCACAGGCTTCTCCGCAAAGGCAACTACGCTCAGCGCGTCGGTGCCGGTGCTCCGGTTTATCTGGCCGCTGTGCTCGAGTATCTTACCGCTGAGATCCTGGAGTTGGCTGGAAACGCCGCTCGGGACAACAAGAAGACCCGAATCATCCCCCGTCACCTGCAGCTGGCGGTGCGCAACGACGAGGAACTGAACAAACTTATGGGCGGAGTGACCATCGCTCAGGGCGGCGTGCTGCCCAACATCCAGGCGGTGCTGCTGCCCAAGAAGACCGAGAAGGCCGCCAAATCCAAATAAACCGAATACCGACTGTTTTCGCAACACAAAGGCTCTTTTAAGAGCCACAAAAACTGCACTGAATGAGACACTTTCCAGTTTAAACGTTGAATATGGATAGGAGATTATAACATAAATTATCTGGATTTTAATTCTCTAATTCATTAACGGTTTACTATTGAATATGTGGTAAAATGAATTACTTTTTTATTTTAATATTTAAAGGTGTGTGTATAATTGCAGAATATATACCCTTGATGGTATGGAGTTGCCATATGACAATTTCTCACGTGTTATTCAGAGAAATAAACAATATATTGCACTGAGAATTAAAAGGGCAGGCCTTAAGGTGGCCAATGATGTGCTGTTATTAAGTCACATGACATTTGAATGTCCCTCCAAAACTTTCTCACCGCTACTGTTACCCTCACACAGAAGCTGAGGTGCTCCAGAAATTGCTCTAATGACCTCATTTCTAAACATCTCTTCTCAAGGGGAATTATTATTTTTTTTTTAAACATCTTTGGAAAGTCAATTATATATTTCTATTAAAAAGTAAATATCAATTAGTCCATATGGCACCGCTGTCACACAGTGGAAGTGCAGTGATGTTTTTCCGCATTGGGCTTGTTTATAGATAATGGCATCAATAATATGATCACAGTTATTTGTTTATTGTAGTATAGCTGTATATATGTATAAATAACAAAATTATGTCTTAGAAAATTAATACATTTACGGAGAGATCAATATGAGGAATGCAGAGTTCAGAGGATGAGTTTTTCATTTGAGGTTAAATGATGGGGATCTACTTATTTTTGGTTTGCATGAGTTCAAAGTATATAAATCTCTAAAAGAAATGTGCAAAAGCATAATTTTATAGAAAAACTACTTTTTTTGACCATTTTCCATTGTGGTACAGCATCACCATAGCAACATTTCCTTAAGTATTTTATTCTCAAGACTTTGTTTTGATTTTTATGGTTGTACCTTTTTCGTGTAATAAAAACACATTTTATTCTGAATGCCAAAGCTTAGACTTTAATGGTGGAGACAACAAAGCTGAGAACATCTCACAATTACACTCATAACTCATTTTATACAGTTTCATCCAGGCGGTGCTGCTGCCCAAGAAGACCGAGAAGGCCGCCAAATCCAAATAAACAGTTTAAATACTGTTTGTGTACAGTGTTGTGATCTGAGCACAGTGATCATATCGTTAGCTAGCTTCATCTAGCTAACACTGGTCTCTCTCCGAGACACCTGCCGCGGTTCTCCACTGTTTCTCCTCACATAAATACTCAATCTGTCTCCTGTAATCGTTGTTCTGTCTAATCCTGGTCTGTCCTAGCCTGGTTAAAACCAGACCATTCTCAGTAGTAACTGAGTTATGGTCTGGCAAAGCTTCATAGACAAATCATTTCCAAAGGGGCGTCACCAACGGGCGTCGCTCAAATGCCTCTCGGCGCAATTGGATAGACCTCAAACCAATCAGAGCGATGAGGGAGATGACGTATGCAGAGCGACGGAGAAACATCTGAGACTCTGGCCGTTTCTCAATATGCGTTCTTGTCTGTACTTGTGTTCTCAAATAGGAAATGTCCCCGGTTTCCATTTCAGAAATCTGGTCACTTTACCTAAACCACATATTAATGTTTAATATATTATTTTTAAAATGTAAACGAAAAGAGGCATGGTGTTTTATACTTCGTTTTATTATAAATATATAAGATAATCAATGTAGGCCTAGCTATGCGTTGCCTGAACCACATTCGTGTGGCTATTATTATGTTTAATTATTATTAAAAAAAAATTATGAAATGAGGCAGTGGTGTTTTTTATGACATATTTCGTACGCAAACTTCTGACTTGCGTCTGTGACTTACCAAGTTTGACTCCGGAGAATGAACTCCCGAGGACTGGAGGAAACTAGTCCGCCTAGTCTGCTAATGGACTAGCAGCGTTCTTGACAGTATCACTCAGTATTTATTTGTATATGTAGTGCAGGCAATGCATATTATCTTCAATGCATGTTTATAACAAAACGAAATATAAAAAACCCAGCCTCTTTTCGTTTACATTTAAAAACACACACACACACACACACATAATATAGGCTATGATTATCACTGTAATAAATTAAATATGACACCAAACACAACCCAGTCTCTTTTTGTTAAATGTCAGTTTATGTGTGATCATCCATAGCAATCATAAAAGTATAAGTAAAAGGTATAAGAAGCTATACAATAAATAAAGCAATTCAGTCAAAGTCAGCGCTAGGAGACTACAACGGTAATGTTTAATATCTTAAAAATATAAAGTTATGAAACTTCACTTTGCCCTCAGACAAAACGATCTGTCAGGGAACAAATTATAGATTAATGAGAGCAAAGATCATCCGTTAGATCTACACGAATCATATCTGATGTTTAACCACTACAGAGACATCAGAGCCAGCGGCAGACGGCAGAAGGACTGGCCGAGGAAAGGCGCCTCTCGGCGGGCTCAATGATCAATTATCCGACCGAAAACGGCAGATAAAAAAAAAAAAAAAGGTGCTCTCTTTATAAATAAACCACATATTTGAGCTTTAAACAACTACATTCACGCCTGAAAAGGACTTAAAACTATATTTTGTAAAACATTAACACTACCAGAGGGCTCTTGCTAAGACCCATTCGTTTAGCCACCAAAGGGCCAAGCTGGCATCAGACTTTTGCCGAATCCAGTCGGTAAGACAGCGATAACATCTTTTTTAGATATGAAGGCTTCGAGTGTTGTTCTTTGATCGGGTTTTAACGAAAAGGAAAAGTTTAAATCGCTTAAAACAGACGCGATAGCTGATTCGAACGAGTGATGCTCCACAGCGGCAAATCTGCTTCAACGTCGCTGCGCTGTCGTCATCGTGTAAAGCCCGCCCCAACGTTTCTGATTGGTGCCTCGATTTCTAGGGTTTAGAAATGGGTTTGAATGGGGTCTTTGCCAGACTACTTGCAGAGCAAATCTAAATTTGCCGGAAGTTGTCTGGGTTTTCCCAGGCTAGGTCTGTCCCTAATTGTGTGTCATAATTGTATGGCTGTGGTCTGCCATATGAGTATTAATAAACATTTATAATGTCCTCAGCGTCCGAGCTGTCATTGCGATCCATTGTTTTCCTATCGTTGAAATTCACCGCACTCCCTCTCGTTATGTCACATCCGGTTTTGGCATTTTTAGATGCGGAAGTAAAATTTTCTCACAAAAACGACTCCAAAAGCCTTAATAGTGTATTTTAAAGTATATTTTAAAGAAAATCTAGTTCCTACATTATTTTTCAATACATTGACTCACTGGAGTCTCTAACCTGCAATATGCTCTTTAAGTATTTTGTCTCAAGACTTTTTTTTATTTTTATGATTGTAGCTTTTTCATATAATAAAAACACATTTTATTCTGAATACCAAAGCTTAGACTTTAATGGCGGAGACAACAAAGCTGAGAACATCTCACAATTACACTCATAACTCATTTTTATACAGTTTTTAACCTCTGACCTTTTATCCAGGAGTTTGCCACTTTTCATCTTCAGTCTGTCTGAAAATATACAGCTGTTTTTTTCCAACTCTTTCATTCGCTCATCCACAGTTTTGATCAAATCTTCAGCTTCTCCCTAATAGTGGCATGGGCTGTTCTGAAACTATTATGGGATGTGGAAGGCCAAAGAAGAGATTACACTTATGGTGCAAGTTCAGCTAAAGGGAGACGTACAGTGTAGATCAGAGAGGCCTGAAATCATTCATGTTCTATAAATATACCTGACATGTCACATACAAATGTACTGTCATATACAAAGGACAAGCCTCGTGAGATCAGGGTTAGGGTTAAATCACATCGTCTTGTGCTGAACTATATCGAGGGGCGGGGCGAGTGGGGGTGGTTTCTGTCAGGTCCTGTAAGCAAATATAAACTGCCTCCTTGTAGCGCTCATTTTTCATTCGGTAGTTTACGAACGACTGAAACACTCTGACTTAATCATGTCTGGAAGAGGCAAAGGCGGTAAAGGGCTCGGTAAAGGAGGCGCTAAGCGTCACCGTAAAGTGTTGCGCGATAACATCCAGGGAATCACCAAACCCGCCATCCGTCGTCTGGCTCGCCGCGGCGGTGTCAAGCGCATCTCCGGTCTGATCTACGAGGAGACCCGCGGAGTGTTGAAGGTGTTTCTGGAGAACGTGATCCGCGATGCCGTGACCTACACCGAGCACGCCAAGAGAAAGACCGTCACCGCCATGGATGTTGTGTACGCGCTGAAGCGGCAGGGACGCACCCTGTACGGCTTCGGAGGATAAACGCCTGAACTCAAGAGAAACCACAAACCCAACGGCTCTTTTAAGAGCCACAAACTTTCTCACATAAAGAGTCATGCTGGTAATCTGGAAAAGGAAATGCACAACCTTTTTACTGAAAATAAATGCCCAATGTAACATTATTTTATATATATTATCACAATCCCTCACTGATATTTCATAAACAACTGCAGAAGTTAAAGATGGTCCATTAAACCTGTTTTTATATGCACCGCAATTGTCCTTATAAGGAGAAATTGGTCCGGGTTCTTATGGGATAAAATTAACAATACTGTTCTGAATAAATAACAGAAATGTGTAAAGAAAATATTGGCGTTTCATCACATAATTTAAGGTTCTAAGGTGTTTTAATGCTGTATAATTGCATTAAATCAGATCTTGATGTGTATTTCAGAGAAGAAAACTGTCTATTGCAATTCAAAGTGATTTACAGAATCAAGAAAAAAGTTAAAATTGGGGGAAATTAAATGTTAGTGGGAGACTCTGTATTAAGACTCTGCATAGACTCTGTATTAAGTCTATCATGCGACGAAAATATTTTTTGAGCGGAAAAACAACAAAAATAACGACTTTATCCCACTATTATTGTTCAATTTGAGCTCGCGCATGCGTCGTGGCACTCCCGCGAACTCGCGCATGCGTCGTGGCACTCCCGCGAACTCTCGTCAGAGAGTAAATAGTGGGATAAAGTCGTTATTTTTGTTGTTTTTCCGCTCAAAAAGTATTTTCGTCGCATGATAGACTTAATACAGAGCCACTGTAGTCATTTGGACTCCTTAAATGACGTTCTCTTACGAGAGGTTCTCTCGTATTGCGTAAGTTCCTTACGCTACGGGAAAGTATTCTTTCTTCGAGATTTCTGAAAAACCCAAAATTATCCTTAATTTTGTAACATTGTCAACGCAGTGCGGCAGCCTGGCAGACCATAGCAGGCTATTCCAGCGTGCTATTGGCTGCTCTGCTGGCAACTGCAGCAGCCTATCGGTGAGCCCGCGTGACGTGGCGACCAATGAGGGCGCTTCGCGCCCACCTGGCTTCATTTGCCTACAGGTGGGGCGTGGCCACGTGTATATAAGCAGGGCTCACGGGCTGCATATTCGATTTTCTTTTCTTCAGCGAAGCCCTTCGCATCGCTGGATCTGGAACCCGCCGCCGTGATCGTGCAGACGAGCAAGCAGAGGACAGCGCCTGGAGAAGCCGGCAGCATCGCGCCACCTTCAGCCAGCCGTGCCTGCTCTGCTATCCGGCAGCATTATATCCTTTCATTGCACGTGTTCTCGCCGTTGCGTCACACGTTTCATAAAAGAGCACGAGCGTTTTTATCAAAACGCCTCGTTCCACCTGCGGCTCGTGCCACGTGCAGCTCAGCACCAGAGACCGCCATGCGCTCTCTGTCTGGGCCGTGACCACGCCGCCGCCGCACTCCTCGCGGGCGAATGCCCCGAGTGTGAGGAACTCTCTATGTCGACCCTGCGGGCTCGACTCGAGCAGTTTTATGACGACATCACTCCGCTGTTCCCCCCCTCTGTTCAAGCCGCGCCACCGCGCCGCTTACAAGAGATGGTTGAAATGAACGGTCTCGGAGCGAGCCTCCTCCCCCTCTGTTCAAGCCGCGCCGCTTACAAGGGATGGTAGGAATGAACGGTCTCGGAGCGAGCCTTCTCCCCCTCTATTCAAGCCGCGCCACCGCGCCGCTTACAAGGGATGGTAGGAATGAACGGTCTCGGAGCGAGCCTCCTCCCCCTCTGTTCAAGCCGCGCCACCGCGCCGCTTGCAAGGGATGGTAGAAATGAACGGTCTCGGAGCGAGCCTCCTCCCCCCTCTGTTCATGCCGCGCTGATGCGCCGCTTATATACAAGGGATGGCAGAAACGCACGGTCCTGCAGCTCTCTTTACGTTACAAGAGAGCTGTTCCACCCTCGCGCACATTTCTCAGTCCCCTCATGAGTTCAGGCGACTGGAATTGTTCATATTGCTGTACACGAGCCTGTTAAGACACGCACGCCAGCAAACATACGCCGTCATGAGACATGACGCTGACATATGCTCTCCAACGAAGCGCGCGCCGCACTCACCGGGAAATTAACAGAGGGTGTTTTCGTCCCGCTGTGGCCGGACGAACCGCCATTCTCTAGCATTTCTCAGCCCCCTCTCCAGTTCAGGCGGCTGGAAATATTACTATTGCAGTAACGAGCCTGTCTTTTATGCACGCACGACTGCCAACAAGCACGAGGACGTACTGCTGTATGCTCGCGCTAACTGAACGCAATTGTGTCCCTCCCGGTAGCACAGTGGCAAAATCAGCGGCTGAAACGCCGGAGACCCGAGTTTGAGCCCAGCTCTCGCGGCAGATAAAAATGTTTTACTGTCCGCTTCCCCGGGCTCGCGGCCAGCTTTTCTTACATACAGAAAGCTAACTCGCACCACGTGGTGCTCGAGTATTTTTGGACGTCTATACATAAGGAGAGAAAAGACGGTTAAGTCCCGCTGCGGCCGGACCACCGTTAAAACTCTGTTTTTCCTGTCAGTCCCCACTCCTGTGGCTACTGCAGATGTTTTCCACGCAGCCTACGAGCCGGCGAACTCGCCCTCTCGCCTGTTTCCAACTGTAGCCCCTCCAAAGTCCTCCTAGCAGAGGGGGGAAGCGACGGTTAAGTCCCGCCGTGGCCGGACCACCGTCAAAACTCTTCTTCCTGTCAGCCCCCACTCCTGTGGCTGCTGCAGATGGCTCTCACGCAGCAAACGAGCCGGCAAAACTGCCCTCTCGCCTGTCTATAACCGCCGTTTTTACGACGAACCAGAGAAATCACGAAGTTGCCTTTTTTCTGGTTGCACGGCTCACGCCGTATGTGTTTTCAAATGCAGTAAACGTGCCCACTTTTGTGTTCACCCCTGCACCCAAGCACCACAAATCCCGTGTCTCTCACTCACATAAAGCGGCCACCGGCCGCTCGAGTGCTAGAGTTAGGTCACGTGTCCGCTTATTTGCGCCCACGCCTAATCACCACACGCGCTGTCACACAGCCACTCTTAACCGGTCATGTTCCACGCGTAAGAGTTGTGCCCGCTCAAACGCGCTCACACATTTTCGCGAACATTATGCCTCAGGCGCCACGCGCCGCGCCACACACCATTTGTTTTCCGCCCAGGGTGGCCGGAGCGATGAGTGTAGGGCCGCACACAAGCCACTCCCCGCTCGAAGCGGCAGAGATGCAGTGTGTAGGGCGGCCAGCCATCGCGAGCGATCGGCTGGCCCACAGCACAGAGAGCGCGCGCACTGCGCCCGCCCCTCCTATACAGGCCGTCAAACCCGCGAAGCGCGGCGTTTCGAGCCCGGAGGCCGTTCTATCCCGTGTGGCGCACGCGAGAGCGTGGGAAGCCATTCCAGGTGTATCAGAATGGGTGCTGAAAACAGTGAAGCACGGCTACACTCTGCAGTTCGCTCGCCGCCCTCCGCGCTTCTGTGCGCGTACAGAGACGAGAGTGAGCGAGGAAGTAGCACATCTACTTCGAGCAGAAATAGCCACGCTGCTGTGCAAAGGGGCTATAGAACCGGTTCCCCATTCTATGAGCAAGTCAGGCTTTTACAGCCGGTATTTTCTCGTGCCAAAAAGGGATGGGTCGCTCAGACCGATTCTGGATCTGAGGCGTCTGAACAAAGCTCTTATGAAAAGATCGTTCAAGATGCTCACGACCAAGCAGATCCTCGTGCATATTCGCCCGAGAGACTGGCTAATCTCCCTAGATTTGAAAGATGCATATTTTCAAATCAAGATAACGCCGCGTCACAGGCCATTCTTACGATTCGCCTTCGACGGCCAGGCTTATCAATACACCGTCCTTCCGTTCGGCCTGTCACTAGCACCCCGTACATTTACGAAGTGCATGGACGCGGCCCTCGCTCCTCTGAGAAATCGAGGGATGCGAGTATTGAACTATCTGGACGATTGGCTCATCCTGGCGCAGTCGGAGGCCGAGCTCCTCGCCCACAGGGCAATGCTGCTCAGCCATCTGGACAGCCTAGAGCTCACGGTCAATTGGACCAAGAGCTCATTAGTGCCCACGCAATCAACCTCATTCCTGGGTTTGAATCTGGACACTGTGGCAATGTCAGCCCGCCTGTCACCCCATCGCGCGCGCCAAGTTCGGCGCATGGCTGCGTACTTCCGGCCGGGCAAAATCGCACCTCTCAAGCTTTTTCAGAGGATGCTGGGACGTATGGCCTCAGCTGCGGCTGTGCTCCAGCTGGGCTTAATGCGCATGCGCCCGCTGCAATGCTGGTTAAACGCCCGAGTGCCTCACAGAGCCTGGGCGTCCGGTGGCTTCAGGATCAGAGTGACTCAGGGCTGCGTGTCAGCCCTAGAGCCCTGGTTAGTAGCCGACTGGTACCAGAGGGGAGTGACGATGGGAGCCATCTCACACCGCAGGGTCATCTCGACGGACGCCTCCACCACGGGTTGGGGCGCCGTTTTCGAGGGCAGATCAGCCTCGGGCCTTTGGTCGAGCGAGGAAAAACTCCTACACATAAACTGTTTGGAGATGATAGCGGTAGAGAACGCGCTCAGGCAGTTTCGCCCGCTTATACGAGGACACCATGTGTTAGTCCGGTCGGACAACACCACAGTGGTGTCCTACGTGAACCGGCAGGGCGGTGTCAGGTCCAGAGGTCTGGGCAATCTGACAGAACGCCTGCTCGTGTGGGCACACAGCTCGCTGCGCTCGCTGAGAGCTGCGCACGTGCCGGGCCACCTCAATGTGGGCCCGGACAAGCTGTCCAGGGGCCTCATTCTCCCAGGAGAATGGTCCCTGCACCCCCAGACAGTCCAGCTGGTATGGCGCCTGTTCGGCAGAGCGGAGCTCGACCTCTTTGCAACAAAAGAGAACGCCCGCTGCCCGACGTTTCTGTCCAAAGGCGAGGATGCGCTGTCCCAAACTTGGCCCAGCCTCCCGCTGTATGCTTTCCCGCCGATCTCCCTATTGCCCCAGGTCATAGCGAAAATCAGGGAAACGCGCCGTCCGGTGCTCCTTATAGCACCGCGCTGGGAGAACCAGATTTGGTACCCAGAGCTGGTGAAGCTGTCGCACTCACCCCCCTGGCCAGTTCCGCTGAGAGCAGACCTTCTCTCTCAAGCAGGAGGGTCAGTTTGGCATCCCCATCCAGAGCGATGGTCTCTGCATGTATGGGTGACCAACGGATACCCGTTGACCTGCCCGAAGGGGTTATGAACACGATTTCACACTCTAGAGCCCCCTCGACGAGGCGGTTATATAGTTCTAAGTGGTCGGTGTTCACTGAGTGGTGTGTTTCCAAGGGATTGGACCCACAGCAATGTGGGGTCCAGCGGGTGCTCTCCTTCCTCCAAGAGCTTTTGGAACGGGGCAGGTCCCCTTCCACGCTCAAAGTGTATGTGGCGGCTATAGCAGCGTTCGCTCAGACGACGCTAGGTAGCACGCTAGGAAGGAACGAGCTCATCATCCGTTTCCTCAGAGGAGCCAGACGGATGAATCCCCCGCGGCCCCCGTCGGTTCCTATATGGGATCTGGCCTTGGTCCTAGAGGCCCTGAAGGCTCATCCCTTTGAACCGCTCGAGACTGTGGAACCAAGGTTCCTTTCGCTAAAAACCGCGTTTCTGATAGCTCTGGCTTCAGTGAAACGCGTGGGGGATCTACACGCGCTCTCAGTGAGCCCGACGTGTATGGAGTTCGGTCCTAATGACTCTAAGGTCATTCTCAGACTGAGGCATGGTTATGTCCCCAAAGCGATCGGCACTCCCTTCAGGGCGCAGATTATCTCCCTCTCGGCTCTGCCAGCATCCGATGAGGGGGACGGTGGCAATTTCCTCTGCCCTGTCAGGGCATTGAGGGTTTATGTCACACGCTCCGCCGCCTTCAGGCGTTCTGAGCAGCTATTTGTTTCGTTTGGTGGGCGCACTAAAGGTCTCGCCTCCTCGAAACAGACCCTGTCCAGGTGGATAGTGGACGCGATTGCAGCTGCATACGCTTCCAAACACCTGCAGTGCCCGCTAGGTGTCAGAGCACACTCCACCAGAGGCATGGCCTCTTCGTGGGCTTGGGCCAGAGGGATTTCCATCCACGATATCTGTATGGCGGCAGGCTGGGCCTCCCCGTCTACGTTCGTGAGATTTTACAATCTGGAAGTTCCTGCCTTACAGGCGAAAGTGTTATCAGTTCAATAGGGCTGTTGGTTCTGCCCAGTGGTTCTGCGCAGACATAGCTCACATACTGGTAGTAAGTTCGGTACTAGGCTCATTGTGAATTTGAAGGAGACCGGCGGTGCCGTTCCCTCATTTACGAGACGAGCTGTTGTGAGTTTGAAGGTGACCGGCGGTGCCGTTACCTCACTCATATAACAAGATATTGTGAATTTGAAGGCGACCGGCGTTGCCGCTCCCTCATTCATGAGACAAGGTGTGGTGAATTTGAAGGAGACCGGCAGGTGCCGTTCCCTCATTCATGGGACAGGGTGTTATAACCACCCGTCGTAACCACCCGTCAGTTCGAATGAAGTGTCTGTATATGTGGTGGCCCGTTTTCCTTACCGGCCACCCTGCCCGAGCAGTGTTATGGTCCCCGGTTCCCTGGGATACATATGCTGTATGCGAGGCGCGCACGGCGTTGACAATATGTTCCCGTAGCGTAAGGAACTTACGCAATACGAGAGAACCTCTCGTAAGAGAACGATACTCGGTTACTTAACGTAACCTCGGTTCTCTCTAGAAGAGGGAACGAGTATTGCGTTCCTTGCCGTGCGCCCCGCGGGCTTTTATGCTTCAGAACTACGAAAACCGAATATGCAGCCTGTGAGCCCTGCTTATATACACGTGGCCACGCCCCACCTGTAGGCAAATGAAGCCAGGTGGGTGCGAAGCGCCCTCATTGGTCGCCACGTCACGCGGGCTCACCGATAGGCTGCTGCAGTTGCCAGCAGAGCAGCCAATAGCACGCTGGAATAGCCTGCTATGGTCTGCCAGGCTGCCGCACTGCGTTGACAATGTTACAAAATTAAGGATAATTTTGGGTTTTTCAGAAATCTCGAAGAAAGAATACTTTCCCGTAGCGTAAGGAACTTACGCAATACTCGTTCCCTCTTCTAGAGAGAACCGAGGTTACGTTAAGTAACCGAGTATCCTTATCAAATGTCAACAGAACTCAACTGCACTGTGTTGCCATGTCCGCGGGTTGAAGCGACCCTTATTATGTGATATACAGACCCAGGAATGCGATTTTTAGCTGCCAGCCCTGCCAAAATAACAAATATTTTACCCCCCAAATGCCTTTTTTTCCCGGAGAACCCCCTCTGGAAAGCTATTGGGCTTGTTTTTGGCTAGTTTTGAGGAACGTTAACAATTGGGCGGGTTTTGTTGTAAAAACTTGGCAACCCTGTACCTGCACGCACACTTGAATAAGTAGCCTAACGTTAGAAGAAAAAGATGACTGTAAACGATCTTTGCCGGTGTTGTAAAAAAAAGGATACACAGAGTTTACTTACCAACACGATCATCATTTCTGAGAGAAATAGTAAAGGTGAATGCATATACGAACAAGTTCTCCGTTTAGGATTAGAACAAACTCAACCCAAGCGCCTTTGATGACGTGGATGATTACGTTACTGTTTATCATCTGTCCATCATCGTCTAAAGCCCACCCTGACAATTTCATTGGTCCGAACAGTTTCTGTTCGGGCATAATTACTTCTCTACCGATCAAGTCCAGACCGAACTGCCCGTGTAAAAATGTTGTGGGCGGGGCTAAGTTCGGCTGGCATCCAGGCTACAAATGAAGATGTTTTTGTTGAAAGCTGATGACTGAGAAAGGCTTGAGGTAGGCCTCCATTGACACTTGTACATTCACACTCACAAGACCCATAAAAAGGCACTAAAAACGTCGTTACAAAGTCCATCTCACTACAGTGGCTCTACAATAATCTTATGAAGCAATGACAATAGTTTTTGTGCGGGAAAAAAAATAAAAATAACGACTTTATTCCACAAGTACTTGTCTTCCTCGTCTTTCCCGGCCGTGAATTCACGACGCACCACGACGCATGCGCGAGAATATGACGCAGAACCGGCGTTCGTACACGTGACCCAGAAGCGAGGAGATTTGTTTACAACGAGCAGAGGAGGACGCGCCGTATATCTAAGGTGTTGAATTCTACATTGATGTGCTCAGCGTAGTGCTCAAAATTGGACTAAAGTGTGATTATTGAAAACTGGAAGGTAATTATAAAGTTAAATGAAACTAATAAGTACAGATACGATAGGTAGATTTATAGATAAAACTATACAACAGAACGATATATAGTCAAGTCACCTTTATGTATATAGCTCTTTTTATAATACAGATTGTTTCAAAGCAGCTTTACAGTCGAAACCGGAAAATAATGGAAAAAAGCTGGACAGCCGCTCTGAAGAAAACAGTGATATAATCGTCCAGCTCAGTTCAGTTATCATACAATGGTGTCGATGCAGGCGGATCAAAACTGCTTACCATATGCACGCCAAAACTCATTTTGGCGTATACATTCCACTTGGGGTATTTCTAGGATTTTCATTTTAGGGGGGCTCAGCCCCCAGTGAGGGTATGGAGAAAGAAAATGGAAACTTTAGTTTAGGGTCCAATTCTCACGATTAACTAGTAGCTTATTAGTCTGTATATTAGGATATTGGCTGTTTATTATTACTTATAAAGCAAATATGAATGCCTTATTCTGCATGACCATATTGTACATCCCTTAATCATACAATGTAGACAGGTTTATAATTACTGAGATCCCAAATGTGAGGTAGTTAGGGGGGCTTGCTCCCCCGAGAAAATTTTGATTTCCATGATCTACATACAGGGAGTGCAGAATTATTAGGCAATTTGTATTTTTGAGGATTAATTTTACAACATTAATAATTAAACAACAACCATGTTGTCAATGAACACAAACTCATTAATATCAAAGCTGAATATTTTTGGAAGTAGTTTTTAGTTTTAGCTATTTTAGGGGGATATCTGTGTGTGCAGGTGACTATTACTGTGCATAATTATTAGGCAACTTAACAAAAAACAAATTTATACCCATTTCAATTATTTATTTTTACCAGTGAAACCAATATAACATCTCAACATTCACAAATATACATTTCTGACATTCAAAAACCAAACAAAAACAAATCAGTGACCAATATAGCCACCTTTCTTTGCAAGGACACTCAAAAGCCTGCCATCCATGGATTCTGTCAGTGTTTTGATCTGTTCACCATCAACATTGCGTGCAGCAGCAACCACAGCCTCCCAGACACTGTTCAGAGAGGTGTACTGTTTTCCCTCCTTGTAAATCGCACATTTGATGATGGACCACAGGTTCTCAATGGGGTTCAGATCAGGTGAACAAGGAGGCCATATCATTAGATTTTCTTCTTTTATACCCTTTCTTGCCAGCCACGCTGTGGAGTACTTGGACGCGTGTGATGGAGCATTGTCCTGTGTTGGGGTAACAGCTTTAGGACCCAGGACCAGTAGTGAGAAATGAAGACCAAGAGTCAGGAGTCAGATTAATTAAAGAAAAATTTACTGAAGAATAGTTTGCAGTTTCATCAGCAGAAGCCAGCTTCAAGTCTCTCAAGGAGTTCGTAGGCTGCGCTCCCTCTAACAGTCTCCCCACCTCCGCCTCACGTACATACAATTTCCTGAACAGTTATACTGTTTTCAAGGTCCAACCACGTCATTACTGTCATGTGGAATGATTCCGATTGGTTCTAGCAACATGCACGTATGCAACTTTCCACACGTAAACAGATAGGAGCACATATCACTAAAAGTGCGTAGACTAGTTGTCGCCCAGGCCAAGATTTAGATCGTCATGACCTCGGAGGTCGCAGAATGGCGTCTCCACGTCTCGTATCATCTGCAGAAAAGTCCATCTCTCAATAATGATTCTGCAAAGATCATGCAACGCACATACACACAAAAGCTCCAAAGAGTAACAGTTTGCTCAAGGTTGAGAACATCTTAACTAACTATCAACAATTTCTTCTCCAAAACATCCTGATATCACGTTTTAGTACTGAAGTGAAATTATTCTTTTAATAAGAAAGGCACATAAGAGAGGTACAGTTTCTCTGGGTCCCTAAGAAGTCACGTAGACCTGACATCCCATGACCCTAAGGTCACTTTAGGAAGACATATAGCTCAACACATGCAGAGAGAGGTTCTCCCGGGGTGTTGATACGCACACACCAAGGACATTTGCCTGTCAGCTCGTCTTGACACAGACATCAGAGCTGGCACCTAAAAAAATGTGGATTCAAAAGCACACAGCAAATAATACTAAAATCTCCAAAATATAGAGAGGTTATAGATTAACTGATTTATCCAATGTAGAAAATAGTTATAACTTGATTATCATTGATTCTTATTTTAATATTGAACATAAAATCATTCTTGAAGGATATGTGTCTGATGAAGAGACAAGTGATGTTTGGCTTGACCCTTGACCCTTCACCTGCATGAAAATCATGTTTTTCTTGAAGGATGCAGACTTCTTCCTGTACCACTGCTTGAAGAAGGTGTCTTCCAGAAACTGGCAGTAGGACTGGGAGTTGAGCTTGACTCCATCCTCAACCCGAAAAGGCCCCACAAGCTCATCTTTGATGATACCAGCCCAAACCAGTACTCCACCTCCACCTTGCTGGCGTCTGAGTCGGACTGGAGCTCTCTGCCCTTTACCAATCCAGCCACGGGCCCATCCATCTGGCCCATCAAGACTCACTCTCATTTCATCAGTCCATAAAACCTTAGAAAAATCAGTCTTGAGATATTTCTTGGCCCAGTATTGACGTTTCAGCTTGTGTGTCTTGTTCAGTGGTGGTCGACTTTCTGCCTTTCTTACCTTGGCCATGTCTCTGAGTATTGCACACCTTGTGCTTTTGGGCACTCCAGTGATGTTGCAGCTCTGAAATATGGCCAAACTGGTGGCAAGTGGCATCTTGGCAGCTGCACGCTTGACTTTTCTCAGTTCACAGGCAGTTATTTTGCGCCTTGGTTTTTCCACACGCTTCTTGCGACCCTGTTGACTATTTTGAATGAAACGCTTGATTGTTCGATGATCACGCTTCAGAAGCTTGGCTATTTTAAGACTGCTGCATCCCTCTGCAATATATCTCATTATTTTTGACTTTTCTGAGCCTGTCAAGTCCTTCTTTTGACCCATTTTGCCAAAGGAAAGGAAGTTGCCTAATAATTATGCACACCTGATATAGGGTGTTGATGTCATTAGACCACACCCCTTCTCATTACAGAGATGCACATCACCTAATATGCTTAATTGGTAGTAGGCTTTCCAGCCTATACAGCTTGGAGTAAGACAACATGCATAACGAGGATGATGTGGTCAAAATACTCATTTGCCTAATAATTCTGCACTCCCTGTATGTGCATTTTAAGATATTCTGAACGCCAAAAGTCAGTGAAGACAGTAAAATGTTTAACTGATATTTATATGTTGTATTAATAATTTTCATAGACATGTTAATTTACTGAAGGCTACACATGGAATTATATTAAATTACAATATGCACACATTCATTATTAATAATCTTATGCCTAATCTGAAGAAAACGGCTTTGTTAATATTGTTTGTTAAATGACATAGGCCTATTTCAATTCAAAATGGTGAAATTAGACAAAAGTTATAAGTAATTTGGCTGAATATTCAAATATAATTTAATTCACAACAGCGTCTGTGAACATAAAGCCCGCCTACTCTGATTTGATTGGTTTTCTCAAATATTTTGACATTGACGAGCGGTGACAGACCAATGAAGAGCTCAGATCAACACACACACCTCTGCTTCTGACGCACGCTCTGCTCAACGCCGCTGCGAATTGAAGAACACGCTGATTAAAGGGAGGAAGCCGAAGCCTCCCGCCAATTTCACGAGTTCACACTTACATCAAATTAAATAGAGTAAAGATTATGCGTGCTGTCCGGGGGAGGGCTCCGGGCTCGGAATTTTGGCCCGAACCTAGAGTACCCCCCCCCTAATTAGGTTTAATTTTGTTTAAAATTTGTTTATCAATTCATATGTTATAAAGGTTAATCACAATTTTTTTAGGGGGGCTGGGCAGGGGGGCTGAAGCTTAAAACAGACATGACATACACATACCTCACAAATTTATATTAATTTCTTAATTTGTGTTCCGAACATAGACAAGTCTTTGGGGTTGGAAAGTAAATGACAACTATTTTATTTGTGTGTGTGAACTGTCCCTTTAAGAAAGGAATACCAAGAAGGATGACCCCTTCTCGAAAGGTTTGAGTTCTGCAATGAATAACACAGACATTCATGATTTAAATCAAATGTGAACAAGAAGTCAAACAGTTGTTGCATAAAACATTGAATTGTTTAATTACTTCTTGTTCACATTTGATTTAATGTGTGTTCTCTGTGTGTTCAGCAAACAGTCTGAAAGAGACTTTAGTGAAATCAGCATCAGTGAGGGCGTGAGGAGGCTTTCATACAGCTGCTGTTTTGGGCCGCTTGAAGCACACGAACATCATCCGGAGGATCCGAGTCTCTGGGACTCTCATGTCTGGCCAGCAGATGATCTGTGCTCATAATAACAATAATCATAATCATAAATACACATCATCACACAAGTGTTAATGTTTTAACTAAATCATCACATTTGTTTCTCCTCATCTCTCATCTCAGTTTCCAACATGTGAATGAGGATTGTGTTCGAGCTCATCTGAATGAGTTGTTCATTTACTGCAAGGCATAGCAAGTGACTTAAATAACAACCTTTTCCTCACTATTTCTTATTTCCCTACGCTTATACTTTTCTGGACAATGTTTGAGTCTTGTTAGCATTTCTTATGTAATTGCCGCCTATATTCCTCATGTGTAAGTCTCTTTGGATAAAAGTGTCTCCTAAATGAATAAATGTAAATAATAAACACAGGTCTAATTGATAAAATAATTGGTAACACTTTAGAATAATGGTTATAAGTTAACATTAGTTAACTACATTAGTTAACATGAACTAATAATGAACTGCACTTATAAAGCATTTATTTATCTTTGTTAATGTTCATTTCAACATTTACTAATTCATTATTAAAATCTTGTTAACATTAGTTAATGCACTGTGAACTAACATGAACAAACCATGAACAGATGTATTTATATTAACTAACGTTAACAAAGATGAACAAATACAGTAACAAATGTACTGCTCATGGTTAGTTCATGTTAGTTAAAACATTAACTAATGTTAACTAATGACCATTATTCTAAAGTGTTACCAAATAATCATATTATTCACTCTATATGTTTGATATATTTTCACGGATGTTGTGTTTTTTGTCAGAATATATACTAGTTCAGCTCTAACCCTGAACAAACTCACCAGATCAAGAGAATGAAGGTGTTCAGAATTACACCAGTGCGTTAAACTGGGATTCACGAGTTCGCACTTACATATAATTTATAGAGAGTAATTCAATGCGTATTTAGCTGTCCGGGGGGAGGGCTTCGAGCTCGGAATTAGGCCCGAACCCAGAGTTGAAGACATCAATAAGTGATCTTATTATGTAAATGTGTAATACATTATGCAAAACATTGCCAAAAACTTTAAATACACTACTTCTTCAACTTTAAACATGAATTACTTTCACAATCACGACTCTCAAGGCCAATTTATACTTCTGCGTCGAGTGTACGCCGTAGGCTACGCGCGTAGCCGACGCCGTCGTGAGCATTTATACTTCTGCGCTGTTGTCTGCGTCAATGTGCAGTTACACATGCAGACGCTAGTAGGCACTGTCCTCGGGCATGTTGGTGTAATCAAGAGAACAGCCGAAGAAGAAGCAGCTTCGTGTGGAGAATCTGTACATTCATGTCGGAGTATCAGCAGCAGTGAGAGAGCGGCTTTTCTTGCAGCTTGAGTTGTTGTATCTAAAGCAAATTAAGCATCTCTAGTTGATTAGTAAAGTTAAATAAGGCGATCTGGCGCTGGAATGTGTTTGTGAAATCATGCGGAGCTCGTGGCCGCTGTTTTCATCAGCGGTGGCTCGAGCAATCGATTGCTGTTGCGGAGACTTCATTCACGAAATATACCCTAATGTGTCCCTGTTCTTGATATACAATTACTGATTAACATCTTTGGTTTTAATGAGAAAATAAATAAACTATACTCAGCGGATCTATGTATTTATTTACTACCATAAAGAATCGCTGGACTGCAAAATATTGTGTTATAGCAGACGTAAGGAACTATCATCCAATTTCTGGACACACACACACACACACACTCCTATCGCAGATTTTTTATTTATTTATTGACCTGAGGGAAGGGTTGTGGCAGACCAATCACAGCGCTTGCGGTCCGCGTAGAATTGACGCGTTGTTACATTTTTGGAGAGGTGCGCGTCAGGGTACGGCGTATCCAACGCGTCTATGCGTAGGGTACGCCGTACCCTCTGCGTGCACTCGACGCAGAAGTATAAATTGGCCTTCAGTGTCCACTCTGTTAGCTCTTCTGATATATCAGGAGGTTTTCCCTCCAAAGAAGTGGATGAGAGCTTTATTATATGATGCCATTTCATTTTTCCTGAGAACCAGAAAAAAAGGTTTTGTGAATTTAGATTTTTTTTAGGTCATTACATTGTTTGGAGCTTAAAAAGCAAAAAAATAAAAATTATATATATATATATATATATATATATATATATATATATATATATATATATATATATATATATATATATATATATATATATATATATATATATGATTCCTATGTTATATTCTATATCCTCTGCTCTGTGGAGGACACCAGAACCAATTTATTGTGAAAATTAAAAAACATTAATAGACAAAAACAATGGGATTTTTTTTCATTCACCAATCATTATTTTTTAATTATCCAAACTATGTATAAAGATGATTTTCAAAGTTATGAAAGATAACAGAATAATTTGACATACCATTTTACTGTATGCAATATGTGTGTAAACATGGCCATATGCCTTTTCCATCCTATACACTGTATCTAATTTGCATATCAATGTGTTTTGGGACAATATGTAAAAAGACGTGTAATAATATTTTCATAAGAATGTCTCATATTTCATAAGAATATCCAGACTTCAAATTGTGTATGTTGTCAGAGAAATTCGCTAAAATAATTAAAAATAATTTGTCTCTACAGAGACAAAACCTCTGTTCTGGGTCAGAAGATATTTCTGTCTCGTGCAGAGTGGCATTTATATTTAGATGTCACTTCCGAAACTTTGCAGCATGCAAATGGCCATCGGTCCTCTTAGCAGCAATAGTTTTATTCAATGAATTTGATAGTGTTGGGGTAACAGCTTAGGACCCAGGACGAGTAGTGAGAAATGAAGACCAAGAGTCAGGAGTTAGATTAATTAAAGGGGTCATAGAATGACATTTTTGTACAAGTTAATATGATTCTTTAGTGTCTAAATGAAAAGTTTGTAATATACTTTAATTAAAAATTCTCATTAGTATTGTAAGAAAACACTCATTTTACCTGGTCAAAACGATACTCGGTTACTTAACGTAACCTCGGTTCTCTCTAGAAGAGGGAACGAGTATTGCGTAAATTCCTTACGCTACGGGAAAGTATTCTTTCTTCGAGATTTCTGAAAAACCCCAAATTATCCTTAATTTTGTAACATTGTCAACGCAGTGCGGCAGCCTGGCAGACCATAGCAGGCTATTCCAGCGTGCCATTGGCTGCTCTGCTGGCAACTGCAGCAGCCTATCGGTGAGCCCGCGTGACGTGGCGACCAATGAGGGCGCTTCGCGCCTACCTGGCTTCATTTGCCTACAGGTGGGGCGTGGCCACGTGTATATAAGCAGGGCTCACGGGCTGCATATTCGGTTTTCGTAGTTCTGAAGCGTAAACGCCCGCGGGGCGCACGGCAAGGAACGCAATACTCGTTCCCTCTTCTAGAGAGAACCGAGGTTACGTTAAGTAACCGAGTATCGTTCTCTTACGAGAGGTTCTCTCGTATTGCGTAAGTTCCTTACGCTACGGGAACATATTGTCAACGCCGTGCGCGCCTCGCATACAGCATATGTATCCCAGGGAACCGGGGACCATAACACTGCTCGGGCAGGGTGGCCGGTAAAGGAAACGGGCCACCACATATACGGACACTTCGTTTGAACTGACGGGTGGTTACAACGGGTGGTTACAACACCCTGCCTTATGAATGAGGGAACGGCACCTGCCGGTCGCCTTCAAATTCACCACACCTTGTCTCATGAATGAGGGAACGGCAAGGCCGGTCGCCTTCAAATTCACAATATCTTGTCATATGAGTGAGGTAACGGCACCGCCGGTCACCTTCAAACTCACAATAGCTCTTTTCGTAAATGAGGGAACGGTACCGCCGGTCTCCTTCAAATTTACATAAGCCTTGTACCGAACTTACTACCAGTATGTGAGCTATGTCTGCGCAGAATCACCGGGCAGAACCAACAGCCTTATTGAACTGATAACACTTTCGCCTGTAAGGCAGGAACTTCCAGATTGTAAAATCTCACGAACGTAGACGGGGAGGCCCAGCCTGCCGCCACGCAAATATCGTGGATGGAAATCCCTCTGGCCCAAGCCCACGAAGAGGCCATGCCTCTGGTGGAGTGTGCTCTGACACCTAGCGGGCACTGCAGGTGTTTGGAAGCGTATGCAGTTGCAATCGCGTCCACTATCCACCTGGACAGGGTCTGTTTCGAGGAGGCGAGACCTTTAGCGCGCCCTCCAAACGAAACAAATAGCTGCTCAGAACGCCTGAAGGCGGCGGAGCGTGTGACATAAACCCTCAATGCCCTGACAGGGCAGAGGATATTGCCACCGTCCCCCTCGTCGGATGCTGGCAGAGCCGAGAGGGAGATAATCTGCGCCCTGAAAGGAGTGCCGATCGCTTTGGGGACATAACCATGCCTCGGTCTGAGAATGACCTTAGAGTCATTAGGACCGAACTCCATACACGTCGGGCTCACTGAGAGCGCGTGTAGATCCCCCACGCGTTTCACTGAAGCCAGAGCTATCAGGAACGCGGTTTTTAGCGAAAGGAACCTTGGTTCCACAGTCTCGAGCGGTTCAAAGGGATGAGCCTTCATGGCCTCTAGGACCAAGGCCAGATCCCAAATAGGAACCGATGGGAGCCGCGGGGGATTCATCCGTCTAGCTCCTCTGAGGAAACGGATGATGAGCTCGTTCCTTCCTAGCGTGCTGCCTAGCGTCGTCTGGGCGAACGCTGCTATAGCCGCTACATACACTTTGAGCGTGGAAGGGGACCTGCCCAGTTCCAAGAGCTCCTGGAGGAAGGAGAGCACCCGCTGGACCCCACATTGCTGCGGTTCCAATCCCTTGGAAGCACACCACTCAGTGAACACCGACCACTTAGAACTATATAACCGCCTCGTCGAGGGGGCTCTAGAGTGTGAGATCGTGTTCATAACCCCTTCGGGCAGGTCAACGGGTATCCGTTGGTCACCCATACATGCAGAGACCATCGCTCTGGATGGGGATGCCAAACTGACCCTCCTGCTTGAGAGAGGAGGTCTGCTCTCAGCGGAACTGGCCAGGGGGGTGAGTGCGACAGCTTCACCAGCTCTGGGTACCAAATCTGGTTCTCCCAGCGCGGTGCTATAAGGAGCACCGGACGGCGCGTTTCCCTGATTTTCGCTATGACCTGGGGCAATAGGGAGATCGGCGGGAAAGCATACAGCGGGAGGCTGGGCCAAGTTTGGGACAGCGCATCCTCGCTTTTGGACAGAAACGTCGGGCAGCGGGCGTTCTCTTTTGTTGCAAAGAGGTCGAGCTCCGCTCTGCCGAATAGGCGCCATACCAGCTGGACTGTCTGGGGGTGCAGGGACCATTCTCCTGGGAGAATGAGGCCCCTGGACAGCTTGTCCGGGCCCACGTTGAGGTGGCCTGGAACGTGCGCCGCTCTCAGCGAGCGCAGCGAGCTGTGTGCCCACACGAGCAGGCGTTCCGTCAGATTGCCCAGACACCTGGACCTGACACCGCCCTGCCGGTTCACGTAGGACACCACCGTGGTATTGTCCGACCGGACCAACACATGGTGTCCCCGTATAAACGGGAGAAACTGCTTGAGCGCGTTCTCTACCGCTATCATCTCCAAACAGTTTATGTGTAGGAGTTTTTCTCCGCTCGACCAGAGGCCCGAGGCCGGTCTGCCCTCGAAAACGGCGCCCCAACCCGAGGTGGAGGCGTCCGTCGAGATGACTTTGCGGTGTGAGATGGCTCCCATTGTCACTCCCCGCTGGTACCAGTCGGCTACTAACCAGGGCTCTAGGGCTGCAACACAGCCCTGAGTCACTCTGATCCTGAAACCTCCGGCAGCCCAGGCTCTGTGAGGCACTCGGGCGTTTAACCAGCGTTGCAGCGGGCGCATGCGCATTAAGCCCAGCTGGAGCACAGCTGCAGCTGAGGCCATACGTCCCAGCATCCTCTGAAAAAGCTTGAGAGGTGCGATTTTGCCCGGCCGGAAGTACGCAGCCATGCGCCGAACTTGGCGCGTGCGTTGTGGTGACAGGCGGGCAGACATAGCCACAGTGTCCAGATTCAAACCCAGAAATGAGGTTGATTGCGTGGGCACTAATGAGCTCTTGGTCCAGTTGACCGTGAGCCCCAGGCTGTCCAAATGGCTGAGCAGCATTGCCCTGTGGGCGAGGAGCTCGGCCTCTGACTGCGCCAGGATGAGCCAGTCGTCCAAGTAGTTCAATATTCGCATCCCCCGGTTTCTCAGGGGAGCGAGGGCCGCGTCCATGCACTTCGTAAATGTACGGGGTGCTAGTGACAGGCCGAACGGAAGGACGGTGTATTGATAAGCCTGGCCGTCGAAGGCGAATCGTAAGAATGGCCTGTGACGCGGCGTTATCTTGATTTGAAAATATGCGTCTTTCAAATCTAGGGAAATTAGCCAGTCTCTCGGGCGAATATGCGCGAGGATCTGCTTGGTCGTAAGCATCTTGAACGATCTCCTCAAAAGAGCTTTGTTCAGACGCCTCAGATCCAGAATCGGTCTGAGCGACCCGTCCCTTTTTGGCACGAGAAAATATCGGCTGTAAAAGCCTGACTCGCTCATAGAATGGGGAACCGGTTCTATAGCCCCTTTGCACAGCAGCGTGGCTATCTCCGCTCGAAGTAGATGTGCTACTTCTTCGCTCACTCTCGTCTCTATACGCGCACAGAAGCGCGGAGGGCGGCGAGCGAACTGCAGAGTGTAGCCGTGCTTCACTGTTCTCAGCACCCATTCTGATACACCTGGAATGGCTTCCCACGCTTTCGCGTGTGCCAAACGGGACAGAACGGCCTCTGGGCTCGAAACGCCGCGTTTCGCGGGTTTGACGGCCCGTATAAGAGGGGCGGGCGCGGTGCGCGCGCTCTCTGTGCTGTGGGCCAGCCGCTCGCTTTCGGTGGCTGGCCGCCTTACACACTGTGTCTCTACCGCTTTGAGCGGGGAATGTCTTGTGTGTGGCCCTACACTCATCGCTTCGGCCACCTTGGGCGGAAAACAAATGGTGTGTGGCGCGGCGCGTAGCGCCTAGTGCATAATGTTCGCGAAAATGTGTGAGCGCGTTTGAGCGGGCACAACTCTTACGCGTGGAACATGACCGGTTAAGAGTGGCTGTGTGACAGCGCGTGTGGTGGCTAGGCGTGGACGCAGACAAGCGGACACGTGACCTAACTCTAGCACTCGAGCGGCCGGAGGCCGCTTTATGTGAGTGGGGGACACGGGGTTTATTGTGCTTATGTGCAGGGGTGAACACAGAAAAGTGGGCACATTTACTGCATTTGAAACACATACGGCGTGAGCCGTGCAACCAGAAATAATGCAACTTTTGTGATTTCTCTGGTTCGCCGTAAAAACGGCGGTGGTTGACAGGCGAGAGGGCGTTTTTGCCGGCTCGTTGGCTGCGTGAAATTCCTCTGCAAGCAGCCACAGTGGTGGGGGCTGACAGGAAAAAGAGTTTTGACGGTGGTCCGGCCGCAGCGGGACTTAACCGTCGTTTCTTGCCTCTGGCTAGGAGGGCTTTGGAGGCTCGGACTTCAGCACGATCCTAGGCCGGGGGCCCCAAGGGGGAGGCGGCTTACCGCGGCTGGAAGAGCGCGATCTGGGGCGGCCGCTCGGTCTTCGCTGAGACGAAGGGGGCCGCGCTGGGCGCTGCGTGGAGCTCGGTGCTGGCTGGTCGCGAGGACGGCGAGCAACGGAGCTACCGCTGGCGCCTGGGCGTCGAGGCAGGAAGAGGTTCATGGCCTGCGTCGTCTTCTGTACTTCGGAGAAACGGTCGACGATCCCCTTGACCGCTGGTCCGAAGAGCCCAGATGGAGAGAGCGGGGCGTTTAAGAAGGCCGCGCGCTCTGTTTCTCGCATATCCGCGAGCGTGAGCCAGAGGTGGCGCTCAGCTACCGTGAGGGAGGCCATGGAGCGTCCGAGGGCCTGTGCTGCGGTCTTGGTAGCGCGGAGGGAGAGATCCGTCGCGCTTCGCAAATCCGTGATCAGCTCAGCGTCACAGCTCCTCTCGTCCAGATCACGGAGGAGATTGGCTTGGAGGATTTGCAGCACGGCCATAGAGTGCAGAGCAGACGCAGCTTGACCGGAGGCAGCGAAAGCGCGGCCGATCAGCGATGACGTCACTCTGCAGGCCTTAGACGGGAGGGCAGCCTTTGAGCGCCAACCAGAAGGCGGGCAAAGGTGCGCTGCGACCGCCTCTTCCACCGGAGGGATAGCGTTGTAGCCTTTCTCAGCCGCGCCGTCAACTTGTGAGAGCGTCGAAGAAGCCTGAGACGAGACCCTCGCGGAGAATGGCGCGTTCCAGGACTTCGCGAGCTCCTCGTGAAGCTCTGGCAGAAAGGGTGCAGTCCTGGCGGTGGGCGCACGGCGGCGACTGTTCAGGAAGCATCCGTCGAGCCGATTCGGCGCTGCCACCTTAGGCGGGGCCCATTCGAGGCCTAGCTGCTCGACAGCCCGGGTGAGAAGGCGCAACAGTTCGGCGTCCTCACCCGCTCGAGAGCGTCCGGAGGCTCGGACTGAAGAGGTCGCGGAAGACCATTCCTCGCTGTCGGAAGCCATGATGGAGCAGCTGTCGGCGCGTTCCGCGGCCGCATCCGCCTCATCCCCAGAGGCGGCAACAGAAATGGCGGCCTGGGGTGGGGGCGGGGAAGGCGAGAGTGAAGCGGGCGGGAAGGGTTCCGGCGAGCTTCTCTCGGCCAACTCCGGAGTCCGCTGCGAGCGGCGCTTTTTCCTGCGCGGCTTAGCAGAGACTGGAGGGATGTCATCTTCGAACTGATCGAGTCGAGCCCGCAGGGTCGACATCGTTAGTTCTTCGCACTCCGGGCATCCGCCGGCGAGAAGTGCGGCGGCGGCGTGATCGCGGCCCAGGCAGAGAGCGCAGATCACATGGCGGTCCCCGGAACTGAGCTGGGCGTGACACGAGCCGCAGGTGGAACGAGACATTTTTAGAAAAACGCTCGGCTCTTTTTGTGAAAGTGTGACGCAGCGGCGACAACACTGAGCAATAAAAGGATATAATGCTGCCGGATAGCAGAGCAGGCACGGATGGCTGAAGGTGGCGCGATGCTGCCGGCTTCTTCAGGCGCTGTCCTCTGCTTGCTCGTTTGCACGTTCAACGGCGGCGGGTTCCAGATCCAGCGATGCGAAGGGCTTCGCTGAAGAAAAGAAAATCGAATATGCAGCCCGTGAGCCCTGCTTATATACACGTGGCCACGCCCCACCTGTAGGCAAATGAAGCCAGGTGGGCGCGAAGCGCCCTCATTGGTCGCCACGTCACGCGGGCTCACCGATAGGCTGCTGCAGTTGCCAGCAGAGCAGCCAATGGCACGCTGGAATAGCCTGCTATGGTCTGCCAGGCTGCCGCACTGCGTTGACAATGTTACAAAATTAAGGATAATTTTGGGTTTTTTAGAAATCTCGAAGAAAGAATACTTTCCCGTAGCGTAAGGAACTTACGCAATACGAGAGAACCTCTCGTAAGAGAACCAGCTCAGTTTTCAGCAAGTCATTTCAGTGCATGTGACTTTAAATGATAATGAGCTTTGCTCACCCCGCCCCCTCTGCTCTGTGGGGCGTTCGGTTCGACCCGACACAACACCACAACACACGTGGAGTGTTGCCTTGACAACATTTGAGGGTATATTTTCGAGAAATAATGGCAACGGGAGTCTCTGAGGAAACATCTGAGCAACCTTATCATTTTGAACCGGAGTCGGACTAGGAACAAGATGACGAACCCATCGAAGTTCGAACAGGACGTTTCTGAATGGTTGGTTAACGTCATGTCACTTTGATCTATCTTTGTACTGGCAGAGTAGTGTAGTTGCTATGTGTTTACTGATGTGTTAGTTCATTGACAGATTGATGTTATGTTATAAGATTTTTTTTTAACAATACTTCTTAATCAGTAACAGACACCGTTATAAACCATGTACAAAAGTAAGCTTAGTGTAGTGTTACCACGTTAACTTTATCACCCGAGTACACAGTTTGTAATAACAAACATAACGCGTTGTTCATTATAAACGTGGGATTATGAATTATATTGAGAACATCATACACAGAAAGCATGCCGTAATGTAACTTACCCTGTAAACTTTAGCCTCATTCATCGTGAAGCGATATGCAAAGATTAATATAAAGGTTAATAAAACGTTACACTCACATCTTCCTGAGGTGCAGCAGGAACACGATCCTTTTTTCAAGAGCAGCTTATTAGCAAAACCTGCTTTATACTGACGCTCGTTTATAAAGCAGTCTGCTGAGAAATGATTCGCGCAAACATTGACGTTGATCGGGGGGAATATTCCCTTCTAAAACAAAACTCAGCAGCCACTGGGTCTTCAGCAGTTCGGATTTAGGAACATCAAAATGACTGATGTGTTCGTTATTACACACAACAACAACACAACACCACAATCGCTTAGACGCCATTCTGTTCCAGAGTATCAACAATGGCGGACTGATGACAGCTCGCTCAGGGTGGGTCTGTGTTGAAACGCTGCTGTCAATCAACAATCTTAGGAGGGGCGTACACCGTGTAACGTCACACGGTCAGACGGCTCGATTTGAGACCGGGGAAAATATATAAGGAGATTTAAAAAAAAACACTGGATGTATTTTTATCATTATAGGATGGTTGTGTACAGGCACTGCCAACACACATTTCCGTATAATCAACTTGTAAAAGTGCATGTACCATTCTATGACCCCTTTAAAGAAACATTTACTGAAGAATAGTTTGCAGTTTCATCAGCAGAAGCCAGCTTCAAGTCTCTCAAGGAGTTCGTAGGCCGCACTCCCTCTAACAGTCTCCCCGCCTCCGCCTAACGTACATACAATTTCTGAACAGTTATACTGTTTTCAAGGTCTAACCACGTCATTATTGTCATGTGGAATGATTCTGATTGGCTCTAACAACATGCACGTAAGCAACTTTCCACACGTAAACAGATAGGAGCACATATCACTACAAATGCGTAGATGCGTAGACTCGTTGTCGCCCAGTCCCAGATTTGGATTACAATGACCTCGGAGGTCACAGAACGGCATCTCCACGTCTGGCATCATCTGCAGAAAACCCCATCTCCAATAATGATTCTGCAAAGATCATGCAACGCACATACACACAAAAGCTCCAAAGAGTAACAGTTTGCTCAAGGTTGAGAACATCTTAACTAACTATCAACAAGCCATGTCTTCAAAACATGCTGATATTACGTTTTAGTACTGAAGTGAAATTATTCTTTTACAGTTTTTCTCGATTGCTAAGACACATTTCTTGAAAGCTGCTCTCCTTTTCTCTCAACTGTGAACACAAAACCCAATTTTCAAGCTACATTCACAAAACCTCAGACTCTTCTTGCAAAACCAAACTTTCACCTCAGTTCAATCTGTGGTCAAAACTGAACTATGTTGTCAAATCGTGCCCCGAGTCAATCAAAATTAAAAACACTACTGAACAGTCACTAAACACTACGTAGAAAAATAGAAAACACAATGCTCAAGACATGAATCTGGAGAAATAAATGTTTATTGTTCACTGCAGGCTAAATGCATGTTGCAAAACAAAAAAAAACCCTGTGAATTTAGCACTTGTACAAAAATACAAAACAGAAATCTTATGCGTTTGCCACTTGTGTACAGTAAGCCCATGTAAAAATAAAGTACAAAAATATACATGGAATGCTAGGCCTACAAACAGTTAGACCAACCCGCCATTACAACACTACAGTATATTGGTACAGTGATGTACTGAAACATATATTTACTTACAGTATACTGTGGTACAGTATATAGTATGTCATACAGTAATTGCTGTCAACATTTGCATACTGTACTATAATGTCAAAAAAAGGTAATTACCTGTTCTCTTCTCTAAATCTTCGGATTATGGTGGACACAGTGAATCTACTGATGTTTGGTTGTACCCTTTGTCCAGCCTCCCTCATGCTCATACCATGGACAAGAACATGGTCAGTCACAGTAGCTCTGATTTCATCAGATATTACTGTTCTTTGTCTTCGCTGACCACCTCGACCACCTTGACCTCCTCTCACACAAACTCTTCCTCTCAGATTTCTATCCATTGTAGGGCCTCAAAAACCAGTGCTCTCTGAACTGGCTTACTGTATATGTTCCCTCACATCATTAGCCACAAGTGTGATCAATTTTGAGTTGTTGTGTTCAAGTGGTGACATTTGTGCTTTAATTGTGTTTGACTTTTGTCACCTGTGCTCACCATTATGCAGCCCGGGTGCATCACAATGAAAATGTGTTGGCAAGTTGTGTCTAAACAGGTGAAAAGTGCTTATGGTTTTGCCAAAAGAGTGATTGATTCAATCAGTGGGTTCAGGCAACTGTGCATTTGGTTCAGACAATAGGGTTTAGTGTTTTAGCAATTGAGAAAAACTGTAATAAGAAAGGCACATAAGAGAGGTACAGTTTCTCTGGGTCCCTAAGAAGTCACGTAGACCTGACATCCCATGACCCTAAGGTCACTTTAGGAAGACATATAGCACAACACCTGCAGAGGGGTTCTCCAGGGGTGTTGACACACACACACACACACACACACACACACACACACACACACACACGCCTGTCAGCTCGTCTTGACACAGACATCAGAGCTGGCACCTAGAAAATGTGGATTCAAAAGCACACAGCAAATAATACTAAAATCCCCAAAATATAGAGAGGTTATAGATTAACTGATTTATCCAATGTAGAAAATAGTTATAACTTGATTATCATTGATTCTTATTTTAATATTGATCATAAAACCATTCTTGAAGGATATGTGTATAAACGAAGAGACACAGGTATCTGACCTGCCCCAATAATAGACTAGCCTCGAAAGCGAGCCACTAAAATGCTGTTGCTTTGCCAGTCCATCACAATCTGTGGGATGTGCTGAACAAACAAGTCTGATAGACGGAGCTCCCACCTCACAACTTACAGGACTTAAAGGATCTGCTGCTAAAGACTATAAATGACTATGTCTATGACTAAATAAAGACTGTGATTTTACTGCCTTAAATATGCTATAATTCAAATGGTTTATGACTATGTTTAGAATTTATATTGTTCAACATTTTAAGGCAGTAAAATCATAGTCTTTACTGGGGACACAAAAGACAAAGATCCCCAGGAAGGACCCTCTTACTAAAGTATGAAGGACTTATAATAACTGTACAATCATGTTGAATATTTTGAATTTAAAAATTCCAATTTGCTCTTGTGAAAAGAAATGCAGCTCTCATGACAGAATTATATGAAACATAATTTCCCTCATGCTTCACTGTATTAGTGAGGAGATTTTGTGCCTCACATAAACCAAACATACACCATCTCTCTTTAACCCACCAAAACTGAGACACTTCCCAGTCTAAAACAACACACTTTGAACATTTATGTGCTTAAATATATTGCATTTTGTTCTTGAAACTGATTGAACAATGATAGTTGAACATCTTAACTAACTATCAACAAGGCATTTTTCCAAAACATGCTGATATGGCATCTAGTACAGAAGTGAATTTATTCTATTTAGTTAATAAAGGCACATAAAAAGAGGTACATTTCTCTGAGTCCCCAAAAAGTAACGTAGACCTGTAATCTATGTGGACTTAGGATGACATATAGCTCAACACATGTAGAGAGGCCTCTTTGCTCTCAGAGTGTTTTACACCCCAAGGACAGTTGCCTGTCAGCACGCCTTGACACAGACATCAGAGAAGTAACTGTAGAATGTGGATACAAAAGCACACAGCAAATATAATACTAAAATCACTCATTAAAGATTTAGAGAGGTTAATATTGATCATAAAACCATTATTGAAGGATATGTGTATAAAAGAAGAGACACAGGTATCTGACCTTCCCCATTATTTGGCATCCCTATAATTTTATCCATGTCATTAAACAGATGAATGCTGGGAAGTGCTGGAAAACAACATTGTCTCAAAGCAGAAGATTTTTTTTTTTTTTTTAAGTTTTGACTTTCTTTTTTTTTTTTTTTTTTTTTAGTTTTTTACAAGAATTTTACATGTGTGTATATCAAACTTAATGAAAAAACAACCAAATCCACAAATAAATAAATAAATAAATAAAAATGAAAAAGGGAAAAAAACAAAAAACAAAACAAAAAACAAAAAACAAAACTGGGTGTACATATTACAGGATTACACTGGTACAATTACAGGAAAATCCGTGGATCACACAAAATCTGGTCTTCTACGCAAAATATAAACCCTCCATTTCTCCCACATATTGTCAAAATAGACTTTTTGGAGCCTTTTCTGAAAAGTAATCCTCTCCATGGTGAACATTGCATATACAATATGATGCCAGTCATCTAATGTTGGGGGATTAGGATTCAACCATTTCCTTGTGATAGCTTTCCGAGCTGCTAAACTCAACATACCAAATAGACATTTCGTCTCTTTATTCGTGTCTACTGTGTACAGAAAGCCAAATAATAGTTCGTCCCAATTAACCGTTGTTTGCATTTTGAAGATTGAGCCCATCTCAGCCTGGATTGTGGTCCAGAAATTCTTTATCAAAGGGCATGACCAAAACAAGTGAAAATGGCTCACCCCCTGGACTCCACAGTTTCTCCAACAACTTGAGGTGCCCATGTAATGAGAACTTTGTGCGGGAGTAATAAAATATCTGCACAGGCTCTTCCAGCCAAAGCACCTCCATGAATTAGAACTGGTAATTTTCCATTGAAGTTCACAATGTTTTAACCAAATGTCATCAGCTATTAAGAGATTTGATTCCCTTTCCCATTTTTGTTTTATACAAAACGTATTTTTAGTTTTAACCTCTTGGAGGCCCTTATATATCTTCGAAATCAATTTTAAACCAGGATCAGATTCATAAACCTTGATAAAAATCTTAAGGATAGGTAAGTCAAAGACATTTTTCTCTCTTGTCTTGAAACCCTGTATGTGATGACGGACTTGCAAAAATCTAAAGAAGTCATTATTATCTAGCTGATATTGTCTCTTGAATGACTGAAAGTCTTTTATAGACCCTTTACTGAAAAATACACAATAGGATGATATGCCTCGCCTAGACCAACCTTTATATATTCCATCTAATTTATTGGGTAAAAAATCAGGATCATAAGCAACCCATTTCAATATTTTAATCTCTTCTTGCCAGTTGTTTTTATTTATAAATCTTAACCAAAGTTTTAAAGGTAATGAAATCCACTTATTGACTCTTTCGATCTGGTTCTTAATTAATTTTTTGTCTCCAAGTATAGATTGAATTGGATGATCACTAGGCATATTTAATTCTATTTCTTTCCATCTAGCATGGTAATCTATGTTGCACCAACATATCAGGATCCTCAATTGGGCTGATGTGTAGTAATCTTTAAAGCAAGGCAGAGACAGACCCCCCTT
Source organism: Romanogobio albipinnatus (assembly GCA_023566225.1). Taxonomy (NCBI): domain Eukaryota; kingdom Metazoa; phylum Chordata; class Actinopteri; order Cypriniformes; family Gobionidae; genus Romanogobio; species Romanogobio albipinnatus. The sequence goes on along the minus strand of CM042262.1, from coordinate 4,403,253 downwards.
ATCCTTTGCTAATTGAAGATTTTGAAGTTTTAACCTTGATCGTTTCCCCTGCCAAACAAACTTTGAGATTAATTTGTCCCAGTCTTTGAATTGCTTATTGGTTATATCAATTGGAAGTGTTTGGAACAAATATAGCAGCCGTGGCAAGATATTCATTTTAACCGTATCAATGCGTGATTCAAAGTTCAAAATTGGGAGTAAATCCCATCTCCTAATATCCTTATTTATTTTCTGGCATAGGGGCTTCAAATTTACATCATAAAGTTTTGATAAATCTTTTGGTATATTCACCCCTAGATATTTTATATAATCCAAGTCCCAATTTAGCTGAAATTTAGAGGATACTGTCTGACTAGGCTTGTAATTAAAACAGAGTATCTGAGTTTTAGAAATGTTGATTTTATATCCAGAAACGGCGCCAAAAGAATCCAAATAAGATGTTAGGTTAGATAATGAGGAGTCTGGGTTTGTCAGGTAAATTAGAACGTCATCTGCGAAGAGCGAGATTTTATGTTCTTGACCGAACATTTTTACTCCTGTGATATTACTGTTCTGAGTAACTGCTCGGCTTAAAGCCTCAATAAAAGTGGCAAAGCATAATGGACTTATTGGACACCCCTGCCTCGCTCCTCTCTCTAATTCAAATGGTTTTGAAAGAGCTCCATTGACTTTAATTCTCGCTCTTGGAGATTTGTATAGGGCTTGAATTGTTTTTAAGAATGATTGGTGGAATCCAAACTTTTCTAATACTTTGTACAAAAATGTCCAATTAACCCGGTCAAATGCCTTTTCTGCGTCGAGACTTATCAATAACATCTTACTTTGATTTTTAACTACATGATCAATTATATGCAATGTTCGGCGAATATTATCCTGTGTCTGTCGCTGTTTAATAAAACCAGTTTGATCCAAACTTACTATCTGAGGGAGAATATTTTCAAGTCTTTTGGAAATAATATGTGTAAATATTTTATAATCTTGATTAAGCACACTAATAGGGCGGTAGCTTCCGCACTCCAATCTATCCTTCCCATCTTTAGCGATCACAGAGATAGATGCTTCATTCCATGAGGGAGGTACTATTCCTGTTGTCATGACATAGTTAAAAGAGGTTTTCAAAATCGGAATCAAGAGATCTTTCATCTCCTTATACCATTCCGAGGGGAAGCCGTCTGGCCCTGGTGCTTTATTAGATTTAGAATTCGAAATCGCTTTTTTAATTTCCAATTCTGATATTTCTGAGATCAATAATTTGTTCTGGTCTTCACTTACTTTGGGCAGAATTATTTTATCGAGAAAATCTGACATAGATTTTTCATCCACATTGGGTTGAGAATACAATTGACTGTAAAATGACAGAAAGGCCTGTTGGATAGCATCCAATTTACAAACTATATTTTTCGTTTGGGGGTCTCTTATTTTATGAATGGTATTTTCTAATTGTTGTTTCTTTAATTTATAAGCCAATAGTCTGGTTGCTTTTCCCCCGGCTTCGTAGTAGCTCTGCCTCAAAAATGTCATTTTTTTCTCTATTTCACTTGACAGAATTTGATTAATTTCATTCTTTTTTTTATTCATTTCTGCTTTCAAGGTTGTATTCAGGGTAGTTTTGTGTCTATCTTCCAGCACCTTCAACTGAGACTGTAGTCTCTTTAAATGTTCATTTCTTTTCTTTTTCAAATTAGCGCTATAGCCGATGATTTTTCCCCTTATAACCGCTTTTAAAGCATCCCACAAAATTATTGGAGAGACTTCCTCATTGTCATTTTCATCCAAATAATTTTTTATATCCTCTCTAATTTGTTCCCTCATAGGATGTAAGATACTTGTATTTAGCCTCCAAGTGGTATCTCTTTTTTCTTCACTCAGAATTATTTCCAAATATACTGGGGTATGATCCGACAAGTCCATTACTCCTGTTTTACAATTTAGCACTCTATGAAAATCTTTCTGAAACATAAAAAAATAATCAAGTCTGGAATAACAAGAATGTGGATGAGAGAAAAAAGTATAGTCCCTTTTGGACGGATTCACTTCTCTCCAAACATCTTGAAGCCCCAATTCTTTCATCATTAGCTTCACTTTTTTAGTTGTTTTATTTTGCCTAAAGATGCTAGGATTAGATGAATCTAAAGTGGGATTAAGTCTTATGTTCAAATCCCCCCCCAGGATCAGAGTGCCTTCTGCCTCCACCATTATCAGGTCGAAGATACGTTTGTAAAATTTCCACTCCGAACCGGGGGGAGCATAAACATTAATAATCGTAACCATGGTTCCCTGTAGAAATCCTTTAATCAAAACAAATCTACCCTCTCGATCTCTTATTTCCTGTATACACTCAAAATGTAACCTATTCGAGATTAATGTTACCACCCCTCTTTTAGAACATTGGGAGCATGAAGATGAGAATTGCTTAAATCTCCATTTCTTAAGTTTATCATGTTCAGATTGTGGCAAATGGGTTTCTTGAAGTAGAGCTACTTCTATTTCCTCTTTTTTCAATTTAGTCATAATTTTACTTCTTTTAATGGGGTTGCCCAAGCCATTTACATTAAAAGTCATAGCTTTAATTGGTTTGATACTCTGCATAGATTCTCTAGTGTATATTATCCTCCTGTATACTTAGCAAAACAAGCCGCACACCCGTAAGAACAACAAAAACTGAACTACTAACTAACATAAGAACATAAAATGAATGAAAATAGAACACCGTGGCTTCCAAACAGTAGGCCTTACTATTGGCCTTGGGTAGGGGATAGAACGCTCCGTCTCCTTGTGGATGGTCGTCCTCTGCTGCCTGTCGGCAATAACGTAAATCTGTGGGATCTATATTGTCTGGTGCAGATATGCCCCGACTGCTGATGCAGTAACATGCCCGTATTTTTTGGAACCTTAAAACAAAGTACCATAACCAAGACGTATCGTATATTTTGAAAAAGTATACCTCTTATACAAACGTCATCAGTTCGAAAAACGGTGCTCAAACAGAGTTGTCCCCGTGTCGGAATGCCTGAAGTCTCTCTTTAAAGCCTCGCTTCTGCATAGCGTCCTTCTTTCCCTTTTCGCCGCTGGTTCTCCAAGTCTGCTGTTTTACCCTTTCCAGGAGGGAGATGGGATTTTTAACTAAATTCACCTGTAACCCTCTCTTCACCATATCTTCCGTCGCCTCCTGTGCAGAGATGTAGGTCATTGTCCCGCCGCTGTAGTGTACTCTCAACTTGGCCGGGAAGGGCGTCTGGAATCGGATATTATTCTCTCGTAACGCCGCCTTTGCTGCTGCGTATTCTTTTCGTTTCCGCTGTACCTCTGGAGCGTAGTCATTGTCTAAGTGAACCCTTTTTCCTTGGAATTCAAAACCTTTCGCTTGCCATGCTCGTTTAAGTATATCCTCCTTTGTCCGGTAACTTGCGAACTTGACCACGAAGGATCTAGGCGGAGCTCCAGCGGGAGGCTTAGCGGCCAGCGCCCGATGCGCTCTTTCAATCCCCAGCGCTGTTGGCGAGGAGAGAGCCAGGCCTTTCTCGAGTAAAGTCTCCACGAAGCTAATTATCGATGGAGCGCTGTCCTCGGCTCCCTCGATCACCCCATATATTCTGACATTTTCGCGCCGTGAGCGCCCCTCTAGATCCAACAACTTCAAATCAACTTCAGCTTGGCGTTTTGCTAACTCCATTAGCAATTCCTCCGATGTTTGCAATCGGGACTCTGACGAGTCGATCCGTTCCTCTGCCTCGTCCATTCTTTTAGCAATACTGTTCAAGTCTTCTCTCACTGCATGAAGTTGTTCTTTATTATCTTTTCTAAAATCGCGGAGTTCCTTCAGGATTTGGTCGCACTTGGCATTGTAGTCTTTCTCATTAGCATCCTGTTGCACGTCGTCCTCCATGTTGTTACTAGCTTGCGACAATGTGTCTTCGTCCTCCACTGGTCGTTCTGTATTTATCAAGGTACTTTTCTTTTGCTTTTTGGGCATCTCTTATGCAAAACAATACCCTGTCCTCATTGAATTCAGTTTTTCACTATTTCGAGTTAGGTTTGTAGGGTTAATCAACTTTGTAGTCGGGAGCTCGTTTCTCTACGCTGCCATTCGTACGCCCGCCAGACCGGAAGCCCCAAGTTTTGACTTTCTAATCATACAATTATGATTGAATTATGTTTTGCTAGTCTCATTCACTACATAAACGTTTAAATAGCATTAAACTCAACATTTGTTGTTGTTAGGCTGTGTTCACAATTGACGTCTTTTTTGACAAGTAAAAGTTGGCAAGAGCAGCAGCATTTGATTCAAATACCAGCCAAGGGCGTCTTTTGTTGCTATAACAACAGCCGCAATAAGAGCGCTGTGGTGCAGAGATACAAAATGTCTTGACGAGAAACCCCACGTAATTTAAAAATACTACTGTTATTAATGTGTGACGAAATGTAGTTTTAAGACTTTTTCAGGCGATAATGTACTTGTTTAAAGCTCAAATCTGTGGTTTATTTATGAAGAGAGCGCCTATTTAAATATATTTTATCTGGTGTGTTTGGAGTTGTGAGATCCAGGTGATCACCGGGCACTCAGCGCTCAATGACCCCGACGAAAGCAGCCTTTCCTCGGGCAGTCCTTCTGACTGCCGCTGGCTCTGATGTCTCTGTAGTGGTTAAACATGAGGTATAATTCAGCGTGTGTGGATCTAACGGGCGATCTTTGGTCTCATGAATCTATAATTTGAAGAGCTCTTTTCCAAAACGCGATAAACGCCATTTAAAAAAAAAATGAGTTTATCATGTAATTTTGCTGTGTACTGAACCTATTCACTGCTCCATCAACATTTCATGCCAAATCGCTATATTTCCTTGTTTAAAATGTACTGCAAGATGCAGTTTCTTTCCAAAGCGCGATAAAGGCCGAACCTATTTTTAGCCTAAACACGATATATCCTCTCAACGAATCAGAATTCGATGAGCGTACTACGTAATCCAACAGGGTGGCACTCTGAACAGCTGTTTGTTTACGTTCATTCACGTTCATTCATTCATAAAAATGAGTGCTTTAAACTCTGATAACACTTTTGATGGCCTTGATGAACAAGTGAGACCTACACCTGAGGGTAGAAAACGCCGACTGGACAAAGAAAATCACAAAAAACAACAAAAAAAGAAGTTTCGTCACTCAGGTAGTGCGTTGATAACAACTGTGGGATGTCAACACAAAGCTGCTGCCAAAGGTTTCTGTCAGGCCGAGAGGCTGTCGCCGGACGATCTGAGGATAAATTTCAATTATTTTTATGACAAACCAAACAAGGTTGACCAGGATCGCGCCATACTTCATCTCATGGACATCACGCAAGTGACAAGGAAGCGTCCGAAAGTCCAGGACGTAAACAAACAAAAAAACCGGAACGTATCTGTTAAGTACAGTCTTTTGAATAACTTATTGAATATTGTTATCATTATTATCAATAATTTATATTAATTTATGAGTCCCTGATTATATGTTGCATGTTCTCTTGTTGTTGTTTTAAAAAAAAAGACAAACCATAAATAAATAAAAAAAATTGATGGATTTATAGCGTTTTGAAAAAAAATGAATGGATTTATAGCGTTTTGAAAAAAAAAAATTAACTTTGAATTTATCATCAACAATATTGTTGTTTGATTTAATAATCATTGTTCAACATGTTCAGACTGAGCCAAAAAAACATTTTAACAGGATAAATTGAATATTCACAAAATGTGTGGGTCTAGGTAAAAAAAACTATTTTCCTGAAAACTATTGAAATGGATTTATAGCGTTTTGGAAAAGAGCTCCTCATTTGTTCCCTGGCAAATCGTTTTGACTGAGGGCAAAGAGAAGTTTAATAACTTAATTTTTTAGGCTGTTTAACTTTACCGTTGTCGCCTACTAGCACTGACTTTGTTTGACTGAATTGTTAGCTTTATTTATTGTATAGCTTCTTATACCTTTTACTTATACTTTTATAATGGCTATTATTGATCAGAAAACTGACAATTGACAAAAATAGACTGGGTTGTGTTTTATGTCATATTTAATTGTATTACAGTGATAATCATATATATGCACACTTATTGTCTGAACCACATATGTGTAATATTGTTTTAAATGTAAACAAAAAGAGGTAGGGTTGTGTTTTATGACACATTTCGTTTTATTGTAGACTAAAATATACATGGAGATAACCTGCACCTTCTCCACTTTCAGGTCTCGCTCACTTGTCATTGGTCAGCTGTCAAAAAAGTTTAACTTTTTTTAACTTTAAAAGACGTGCTGAGCTGCAGAAAATGAAGTCTGCATTGGCGTTTAAAAAAAACGCTCATGACTTTTTTGAAAACGGTGTTTGCTCCATTGGATTATAATGTAAAACTGACACTGGCAGATTCAAAAAAGCATCAAGTGTAAACGCAGCCTATATAATAATCGCACAGAAATATTTGAGTTTGACATGGAAATGTGAGGTTTGTATAAACTGGTGTGTAAACAATCAAGCAGGCGCTAATTATATATATATATATATATATATATATATATATATATATATATATATATATAATAGGTTAAAATTTAGTAATTATATAATAAGCATAATCGTTAAAATGTTTCATTACCACAGAAATTGGAAGAGAAAATGTAAGTTGTTTCTATTGTCCTGCTCCAGTTGTACCTCATTCAATTACTTCTAATACTAAACTGACAACATTTGCATGTTTTATATTCAATATTTTAAGTATTTTATGTCAAGTGATTTACTACAGAACTTGTTTTTGTTCTCCAAAGAAATTTACAGAAACAGACCAGCAGTGGAACAACATTAATCTCAAACATTATAAGCTCTTTAAATGAGGAGATGGGTGGCTCTTAAAAGAGCCTTTGGGGGGTTAAGGTCAGAGGTCACCTCACTTTGAGCTGGTGTATTTGGTCACAGCCTTTGTGCCCTCGGACACGGCGTGTTTGGCCAGCTCTCCGGGCAGCAGCAGACGCACGGCGGTCTGGATCTCTCTAGAGGTGATGGTGGAGCGCTTGTTGTAGTGCGCCAGACGAGACGCCTCACCGCCGATGCGCTCGAAGATGTCGTTGACGAAAGAGTTCATGATGCCCATCGCCTTGGAGGAGATGCCGGTGTCGGGATGAACCTGCTTCAGGACTTTGTACACATAGATAGCGTAGCTCTCCTTCCTGGACTTTCTGCGCTTCTTTCCTCCCTTACCGGCGGTCTTGGTGACGGCCTTCTTGGAGCCTTTCTTAGGAGCGGACTTTGCTGGTTCAGGCATGATGATGACGAAGAGTCAATGTGCGCTCAGGAGCGAGACAGAGGCTTTTATTCACCACCATATGCTAATTTACTAAGAGCTACGAGATTCTTCTGATTGGCTGTATTCATTGGCCAAACCCATTAACTCGTATTTAATTGGACAACTCAAAGCAGCGGGTAAATATTAGCCCCGCCCACCGCTTTATGTTTGAAGGAGACCGCACACATTTTCGTTTCCTTTGTTCATGTCCCGCTCTTTTTAGATTTGATTAAAGTCTGAAGATCCATTTTTAAAATAGCATTTTGTACCAGAAATGCCCTCCTACACAAAAGCCCCTTTACCACTAATATTTCCACCATTTTAACTTAGTCCTCGAGTCTGTAAATCACTACAAATTGCAATAGGATTATATTCTCTTGAAAGAAACATTACAACTCTTATTTTGAATATCAACCAAAACTGATTTTAACGTAATACAGCATTTAAACAATCTTAAAAAGAACCCTACATTTTTGTGAATTTACATCTTTTTGTTTATTATTCATATCAGCTTACTATAAATGATATAATGCATCACCATATAGTGCATATAAATGCATATAATGTGGCATGACTCTTTATGTGAGGGAGTGTGTGGCTCTTAAAAGAGCCGTTGGGTTTGTGGTTTCTCTTGAGTTCAGGCGTTTATCCTCCGAAGCCGTACAGGGTGCGTCCCTGCCGCTTCAGCGCGTACACAACATCCATGGCGGTGACGGTCTTTCTCTTGGCGTGCTCGGTGTAGGTCACGGCATCGCGGATCACGTTCTCCAGAAACACCTTCAACACTCCGCGAGTCTCCTCGTAGATCAGACCGGAGATGCGCTTGACCCCGCCGCGGCGAGCCAGGCGACGGATGGCGGGTTTGGTGATTCCCTGGATGTTATCGCGCAACACTTTACGGTGACGCTTAGCGCCTCCTTTACCGAGCCCTTTACCGCCTTTGCCTCTTCCAGACATGATTAAGTCAGAGTATTTCAGTCGTTCGTAAACTACCGAATGAAGAATGAGCGCTACAAGGAGGCCGTTTATATTTGCTTACAGGACCTGACAGAAACCACCCCCACTCGCCCCGCCCCTCGATATAGTTCAGCACAAGACGATGTGATTTAACCCTTATCTCAGGAGGCCTGTCCTTTGTTTATTCATTTGACGAAGATAATTATATCATATATAGAGATACTGAATGAAAATGGTATATATTTAATGCATTAATTGTATATAACAGTATATTTGTATGTGACATGTCAGGTATATTTATAGAACATGAATGATTTCAGGCCTCTCTGATTTACACTGTATGTCTCCCTTTAGCTGAAGAGTAATCTCTTCTTTGGCCTTCAACATCCCATAATAGTTTCAGAACAGCCCATGCCACTATTAGGGAGCAGCTGAAGATTTGATCAAAACTGTGGATGAGCGAATGAAAGAGAGGTGGAGCACTCCAACAAAGTCTAAGCTTTGGCATCCGGATCTTTGAGTGATTTCTTTGATTCAATTTTTTTTTTGGTACTTAGGAAAATGTTGCTATGGCAAATGTTGCTTTTTAGTCAAAAGGTAGTTTTTCTATAAAACTATGATTGTGCAAATTTATTTTATAAATAGATTTATATACTTTGAAGTCATGCAAACCAAAAATAATTTGATCCCCATCATTTCATCTTCAAAATCTCAAACTCATCCTCACTCTCATCCCATGAGTGAATTCTGCATTCCTCATATTGATCTTTCCGTAAATGTATTCATTTTCTAATACATAATTTTGTTATTTATACATAAACACAGCTAAACTACAATAAACTCTTCAAATAAATACATAACTGTGATCATATTATTGATACTATTATCTAAAATCAATCCCAATGGGTAAAAACATCCCTGCACTTCCACTGTAGGACAGCAGTGCCATATGGACACACTGATATTTACTCAATTTACAGTAAAACTGTTGGACAAAGTTGATTTGTGAATAAAAATATAGAATTGACTTTCCAAAGATGCTGAAAAATAAATCCCCGTTGAGAAGAGATGCTTAGAAATGAGGTTATTAGAGCAATACCAAAAAAATGACAACAAGTGAAGAACGAGCGCCACAAGGAGGCAGTTTATATTTGCTTACAGGACCTGACAGAAACCACCCCCGCTCGCCCCGCCCCTCGTTATAGTTCAACACAAGACAATGTGATTTAACCCTAATCTCACGAGGCTTGTCCTTTTGTATATATATATATATATATATATATACACACACACTGCACAATTATATACTTACTATGATATTAATTCATATTCACTAAGATATAAAATTACCTAAGATAATAAAACAAAGACAGGACCTTGGAATGTTTACCCCATACATTCTAAAGAAAATTAATGTTATGATTTAGAGAGGAGACCAAGATAATGTTGACGTAAAGCAACTTTCTGCCCATATTCAGAGTTTAAACTGGAAAGTGTCTCATTCTGTGCAGTTTTAGTGGCTCTTAAAAGAGCCTTTGGTGCCTGAAGCGGCTGATGCAGATGCGGGTTTAGGCGCGCTCTCCGCGGATGCGACGGGCCAGCTGGATGTCTTTGGGCATGATGGTGACTCTCTTGGCGTGGATGGCGCACAGGTTGGTGTCCTCAAACAAGCCGACCAAATAAGCCTCGCTGGCCTCCTGCAGGGCCATGACCGCTGAGCTCTGGAAGCGCAGATCCGTCTTGAAGTCCTGAGCAATTTCTCTCACCAGCCGCTGGAAAGGCAGTTTGCGGATCAGCAGCTCGGTGGACTTCTGATAACGGCGGATCTCTCGCAGAGCCACGGTCCCGGGCCTGTAGCGGTGAGGCTTCTTGACGCCGCCGGTGGCCGGAGCGCTCTTACGGGCGGCTTTAGTAGCGAGCTGCTTCCTCGGGGCTTTACCACCGGTGGATTTACGAGCGGTCTGCTTGGTTCTTGCCATTGCTGCACTTACTTCTCTCTGTCCGGCTTGCGCTGGAAATGTGCCTCTTTGTTACTCGCCTGCTTTTATAGCATTCGACCGCCACGAGCTCACAGTGACGCGAGGAGTAGAGCCTTGTGATTGGCTAGTGTGTGATGTCTGAACATGAGCGCTAGCCAATGACTGCGCGTTTCCTCTTTTCAGACACGCGGAGGGTTTCCCGCTCGAGCTGCTTCTGTTGACTACATCAAACAAAGAGTAAATTACACCTCCCGGATCTTAATGCTCACATTGTTGTATTTATTTGTTCTGAAATACTGGCTTTAATTCCCCAAGTGTGGCAAAACACCCAGAATAACATTGATCAATTTGTTATTCCTGAAGCTAATATGATATTGATTTTTATTTCAGATAATCTATTATAATATTTAATACATCATCGGAACGTAATAGACATTATTTATATTATTAATAGTAGGGGATAGTTTGGGTGGCAATCAGACACATTAGGGATCATTATGTGTCTGTACAAACACGCACACCTTGTGACTCTTACTTTATGTGTCGATGCTAAATATAGATACATTTGACAGGTCATTTCCACCTTCAATCAAATGACTCTACCGGGTTCATAAATAATAACAAAAGTGCTCTTTATCAGATAAAGTGGGTGGCTCTTAAAAGAGCCTTTGGGTTGCGAAAACAGTCGATATTCGGTTTATTTGGATTTGGCGGCCTTCTCGGTCTTCTTGGGCAGGAGCACCGCCTGGATGTTGGGCAACACGCCGCCCTGAGCGATGGTCACTCCGCCCAGGAGTTTGTTCAGCTCCTCGTCGTTGCGCACCGCCAGCTGCAGGTGACGGGGGATGATGCGGGTCTTCTTGTTGTCCCGAGCGGCGTTTCCAGCCAGCTCCAGGATCTCAGCGGTAAGATACTCGAGCACAGCGGCCAGATAAACCGGAGCACCGGCACCGACGCGCTGAGCGTAGTTGCCTTTGCGGAGAAGCCTGTGAACACGGCCGACGGGGAACTGCAGTCCCGCCCTGGAGGAGCGAGTCTTAGCCTTTGCTCGGGCTTTGCCGCCGGTTTTGCCTCTGCCACTCATTTTAGATATCACTGATTAAAACCTTCTCAGTCGAAACTCAGAGTCTCAGAGAATGAATATCCGTGTCTCCACACTCTGTGTTTATACGAGAGTGCCAGTCGCTCATTGGTTTAGAGTCTGAAGAGATTTCAACCAATCACTGAACTTCCCTCCAAAGCCCAACCCCCTTTTCTAGCGGGAATAAATGAAACTACTGAAATATTTGTTAGAAAACTCATATAAATGCATTACAGAATTATATCCCTTAATATCCATTTAACAATGTGTTTTTCTGTGTGCAGTTAATATGTGTAAACATATATTTGAACTAAAATGGTGAAATTTAAACAAGCTTTTCATATATTACTTCACTCTCGGTGTTACTGGGGTTTGACACGCACACTTTAACATGGGATATGGACATTAATCGCTGTTTCTACCAAAAGTGCAACGCCTTTCACACACTGTATATTCTGGGCACATTGATCTTCTGATACTGTAGTTTTATGGTCCTTTTGTAATATTGTAGTTTTATCACTGCCTTTATTGTGTGTGGGGTTCAGTCTTAATCCTCCAGCAGTGTCGAGTGAATACATTCTGCCTGTACTGATATTTTGTGTATAAAAATGGTTTAGTGATTCAAAACTTATTTTATCTGGTCACTAATTGTTGATATATTGTTAGTTTAGATTGCATGAGTAAAATTGGCCGCAAGTCACATCTTGGCTCTTTCTTTTCAAAATTATTATTAAGAGTTTTGCTCTTTTTCAGAATCAGTGGTTGGCTCTTAAAAGAGCCGTTGAGGAACAAACGTTATTTTTCTGTGCTAATAAGATTTACTTCTTTTTGGGAGCTGCCTTTTTAGGCTTGGCGGCTTTAGGCTTCGCCGTCTTGGGTTTCACTGCCTTGGCTTTTTTGGGGCTCTTGGCCGCTTTCTTAGCGGCTGCTGGCTTCTTTGCCTTCTTGGGGCTCTTCGTCGCCTTCTTAGCGGCTGAGGCGGCGGGTTTCTTGGGCGATTTCTTGGCGGCGGCTTTGGGCTTCTTTGCCGCGGCGCTCTTGGGCTTCTTGGCGCCGGCGGGTTTCTTGGCCGCGGGCTTCTTCGCTTTAGGAGCCGCTTTCTTGGCCGCGGGCTTCTTCTTGGTCTCGGCTTGCTGCTTGTTGAGCTTGAATGAGCCCGAGGCGCCGGTCCCTTTGACCTGCACCAGGGTGCCTTTAGTCACCAGGCTCTTGATGGCGATCTTGACGCGGGAGTTGTTCTTCTCCACGTCGTAGCCACTGGCGGCGAGAGCTTTCTTCAGGGCGGCGAGGGACACGCCGCTCCTCTCCTTGGATGCGGACACAGCTTTGACGATGAGCTCGCCGACACCTGGACCTGCTTTCTTGGCTTTCGCGGCAGACTTCTTCTTGGGCGCTTTTGCCGGGGCGGCAGCAGCCGGGGCTGGGGCGGTTTCTGCCATCTCTCTCTGATCGGATCTAAAGTCTTTCAAGCGCTGTCTGGTTTCAGCAATGACTGGTGCTCGCGGCGCTACGCTCTTCAAGAACACATGAGAACCTTATAGACTCAACTTGCCCGCTTGGTGTCTGTGCGCGTTCACGAGCACCTCACGCGTGTGTTTTCTTCTCTCACATTTGGGGCAAAACTGAAGCGGTAAAATAGTTTGTCACAGTCAAAACAAAGTGAACACCAAGCAGAGGTTCTGAGCTTTCATTAGAGACTAAAACACGCGAAGAGGATTTGTTTCTCTTGCCTCCATCAGATCAAACCCAAGGCGAGCATCAGCCACGGGGGAAAGCCGCGTGTGAATTTGATGGATAGTTTAAGTTGAAAAAGTTGCTAAAAGCCCAAACGCGTCCTCTGTGTGTTCAGCAAACAGTCTGAAAGAGACTTTAATGAAATCAGCATCAGTGAGGGCGTGAGGAGGCTTTCATACAACTGCTGTTTTGGGCCGCTTGAAGCACACGAACATCATCCGGAGGATCCGAGTCTCTGTGACTCTCATGCCTGGACAGCAGATGATCTGTGCTCATAATAACAATAATCATAATAATAAATACACATCATCACACAAGTGTTAATGTTTTAACTAAATCATCACATTTGTTTCTCCTCATCTCTCATCTCAGTTTCCAGCATGTGAATGAGGATTGTGTTCGAGCTCATCTGAATGAGTTGTTCATTTACAGCAAGGCATAGCAAGTGACTTAAATAACAACTTTTTCTCACTATTTATTATTTCCCTACGCTTATACTTTTCTGGACAATGTTTGAGTCTTGTTAGCATTTCTTATGTCATTGCCGCCTATATTCCTCATGTGTAAGTCTCTTTGGATAAAAGTGTCTCCTAAATGAATAAATGTAAATAATAAACACAGGTCTAATTGATAAAATAATGGGTAACACTTTAGAATAATGGTTATTAGTTAACATTATTTAACTACATTAGTTAACATGAACTAATAATGAACTGCACTTATAAAGCATTTATTTATCTTTGTTAATGTTAATTTCAACATTTACTAATTCATTATTAAAATCTTGTTAACATTAGTTAATGCACTGTGAACTAACATGAACAAACCATGAACAGATGTATTTATATTAACTAACGTTAACAAAGATGAACAAATACAGTAACAAATGTACTGCTCATGGTTAGTTCATGTTAGTTAAAACATTAACTAATGTTAACTAATGACCATTATTCTAAAGTGTTACCAAATAATCATATTATTCACTCTATATGTTTGATATATTTTCACGGATGTTGTGTTTTTTGTCAGAATATATACTAGTTCAGCTCTAACCCTGAACAAACTCACCAGATCAAGAGAATGAAGGTGTTCAGAATTACACCAGTGCGTTAAACTGGGATTCACGAGTTCGCACTTACATATAATTTATAGAGAGTAATTCAATGCGTATTTAGCTGTCCGGGGGGAGGGCATCGAGCTCGGAATTAGGCCCGAACCCAGAGTTGAAGACATCAATAAGTGATCTTATTATGTAAATGTGTAATACATTATGTAAAACATTGCCAAAAACTTTAAATACACTACTTCTTCAACTTTAAACATGAATTACTTTCACAATCACGACTCTCAGTGTCCACTCTGTTAGCTCTTCTGATATATCAGGAGGTTTTCCCTCCAAAGAAGTGGATGAGAGCTTTATTATATGATGCCATTTCATTTTTCCTGAGAACCAGAAAAAAAGGTTTTGTGAATTTAGATTTTATTTAGGTCATTACATTGTTTGGAGCTTAAAAAGCAAAAAAAGCAAAAAATAAAATAAAAATTAATATATATATATATATATATATATATATATATATATATATATATATATATATATATATATATATATATATATGATTCCTATGTTATATTCTATATCCTCTGCTCTGTGGAGGACACCAGAACCAATTTATTGTGAAAATTAAAAAACATTAATAGACAAAAACAATGGGATTTTTTTTCATTCACCAATCATTATTTTTAAATTATCGAAACTATGTATAAAGATGATTTTTAAAGTTATGAAAGATAACAGAATAATTTGACATACCATTTTACTGTATGCAATATGTGTGTAAACATGGCCATATGCCATTTCCATCCTATACACTGTATCTAATTTGCATATCAATGTGTTTTGGGACAATATGTAAAAGGACGTGTAATAATATTTTCATAAGAATGTCTCATATTTCATAAGAATATCCAGACTTCAAATTGTGTATGTTGTCAGAGAAATTCGCTAAAATAATGTCCTCTACAGAGACAAAACCTCTGTTCTGGGTCAGAAGATATTTCTGTCTCGTGCAGAGTGGCATTTATATTTAGATGTCACTTCCGAAACTTTACAGCATGCAAATGGCCATCGGTCCTCTTAGCAGCAATAGTTTTATTCAATGAATTTGATAGACTTGCCTCGAAAGCGAGCCACTAACACTGCATGAAAAAAGGTGTATCCGGACCAGGATACTCCTGTATACACTGCTGAAATTCGGAAGAATCCAGGAGTATACTGGCCGGATAGGTCAAATTCCATGGATCCGTATATGTCCGTATTCATCCGAAATGGTACCAAATCGGATGTATGTTGTGCCCGTATACTCCCATGCTACAGCCATTTGTTGCCATGGCAAATAATCCCATCAAGTTTTTCCCAGGAGACATTTTCACACCTCTAAACAGCTTTGCCTTCCATCCCCTATTGGTCCTTCATCTCAAACTGGATTGGTTGTTTTTTTTAAAACCACTCCCAAAACCCAGACTGCTATTGGAGGACAGGACGCATTGAAAACCCAGTCAAGTGACTTTATTGGTTACTTCTAAGGCTAAGGGTGGGCTAGGTTTTGTAGCATAGGGACTTGATTGGTTATAGGCCAGCTATGCAGATTTAGCTAATTAATATATAATATATATATATATATATATATATATATAAAATAATCCCCTCTTCCTCCCAAAAGAAAAATACACACAAAACAATTTGAGAAAGTCTGAAATATTTATTAAAAAGGTATATATATATATAAAAAAAAAAAAAACATTCTTAACAGCATTATAAACGAACATTAAAACAATGGTGAAACAAAAACAAGTGAACTAAATGTATTTAAAATGGATGAAAATGTAAAGGAACAAATGTAAAAATATAAACAGTCCAAAGAACATAAATATACGTTAAATTGAATTGGTAAAGAAACAAAAAGGGAAAAAAAGTGAACAAAATGCATTTAAAAGACAGATGTAAAGGAATAAAATACACAGTGAACATAAAAAGGAAAATAATAAATATACAAATTAAACAAAATAAAATGAGAACAATAAATTTAAGACAAAAAAAAGTGTATATAAAATACACATAAATATTCCAAGTAAACAATATAACCAAATAAAAAGAACAAAGAGCATTATAAACATACATTAAAATGAATGGGGGAAAAGATAAGTGAACAAAATGTTTCTTAAGGAAGGCTACGTAAGAGGAACAACAATACAAAACGTGGAGATCAAAAGCAACATGGACATCTAAAAAGGAACAAACATACAAAGTATTCAATATAAAACGAGACAAAGAAATCTATACATTAAAAAGTGTATATAAAATATATGTAAATGTTCTATATATGGGAACCAATAAAAGTATAAGTATATAAACATAGGAATGAAGAAAATATAAAATGGAACAATTGAATATTAATATAATTATAAAATAATTGTGACCATAATTGTGACCAACTCTAACACAATGTTGTTTGAGTTTTGAACATTTTTTCAAACTGCCGTGATGGGCTGGTGATGTGATGCGTAGCGTAGCGTGGGTCAGCCTAGTCTGGTTTGTAGTAGCTAGCCAAACCATCCACACTGGCCTTCCATCAACAACAGCATCATCTTCATCAGACATCAGGTCTATAGTTGTGGTCTTCCACAGGTTCTGTGTTGGTTTGTGCAACCCTGGACCTGGTCTCCAGCAACTGCAAAACATGACAGTAAATGAACCACTAAAACTCCGAGAGGAGTAAAGTAACATTCTGGAGGGAAAAAGCTTAACCGGTTTCTTAACTTACCCGTCTCTTTCTCTGACGGTTCTGTGTGATGTTCTTCATAGTGTTTCTTTTCTGGGTCTTTTCAGACTGAGCCAAAGAATACTTCCTCAGCAAAGTCTCACAAAATAAAATACATCTTGCGACCTGACAAATAATACATTAATAATATATAGTTAATGCCAATAAAAGTAAGTAAAACAATTCAATTAAAATGTATTTGTATAGCGCTTTTCACAATACATATTGTTTCAAAGCAACTTCACACAAAATGCATGCGCCTACATTACAGAAAAAAATAGAGAACATTAAAATAATGACAACATTTTTAAGATTACCTTTTACACATTCAGGGTCAACATCTGTAAAAGTTCTTCAGGATCATGGATCCAAAACTTCTGGATCATGAGGGGGGAAGAAACATGCACACACACAAATGAATATTAATTTGTTTGATAAAACATTAATATTAATTATCAACTTACGGACATGGACTTGCAAAACATACTCACCAGGTCCATACAAAAACTTCACAGTAGATCCAAAATCCTGGTTTGCCTATAATTCTTCAGAGTCCAAGGATGGTGGTTTCCTGTCCTCTCTGCTGAATGAGTGAACATGATCTCAGATTACTCATTCCAAAACTCCTTTACATTTATGACAAGCTTGATCCTAAAACTTGCTGACAGTAGGGATGGGCATTATGACCATATAATTATACATACATGATAAATTTTATTTTACAATAACGATATCACAATATATTTATTTTGATGGATATTTTATTAAAATGCTACAGAATAATACTGCTTTAAAAGTCTTCACTGTATGATATTCAATTAATTAATATCACTTGATTCTTAAAGAAGCAGAAGGTCTTCTCTATTCTTTTGTTTTATTAAAATTATGACAAAGCTGCAGCCCCTTTAAGAACAGATGCACAGAATGACACATCCGGGTTTCCCCACGTTAACTTGAACTGTTTGACTTTACTTAAGACATAACTCGCTGTTTAAATCAAGTGAATACCTCACATGACAAGGTTTCTGAGATAATTGTGTGCATTTTACAGAAAGATAATTGATTTCGGGATCGCATGCTGTCTGAGAGAGGCTTATTTTAACACATGCATGTCCCGTTCATTATTCTACATTCATGCATGTTTCCTTGTCAAAATGTCAAAAAGTTTTAGTACAGTCAGTGCTGCGTTATATACGCTATATTCCCATTCCGCAATATAAAAAGGTAATGTTAATGTTTACAGCAAAATCGCTAACAATAGTCAGTATCATCAGATCGCCATAACACCCAGCCCTATCTTAACAATATTACAACACAACAAAACACAGAAACAGAATATGTAAGTTAATCACGATTAGCATATGACTTTAATGCACTAACGTTATATCTTGATGAGCAGTAGAAACAATATAAAGGGATTTACGTTACCTTCTGCCGTCTGCTGTCCGCCATTGGTAACTTAGTCTGTTCGTATTCATGTTTTTTCGTTCTCAGTCGACATCCCACAATCAAAATTCGTCCAAAATAAGATTTTAACAGGTTTAAATGGTCCATGCAATGCCATTAATAGACCGACGTGAAGATCAGAAGCCGCGATCGCGTCGCGTCCCTGCGAGCCAGGAGCAACTCCAACGACAACGGGTGTATAATTCAAAGTGAAGGCGCGCACTGTCATTGGCCAGATTTCTGGATGACGTTCAGATTGACCAATCACGCTCAAAAGAACACGGAAAGACAGCAAATAGCCTTGCAAATATAGAAAAAAAACTTGTTTTAAACAACAGTTAGAAAATGTGTATATTTATTTTTATTTGCTGTTATATTTAATTAATTGGTCAAATGGTGTTTTGTGGTGTGGGCAGAGGCCTGGAAGTTTCAACCTGGAGAGCAGTGCAGATTTGTACTCTTTAAAAACAATTATTGTTTGATATTTAGTTTGCTATATATTTTGTTATATTTGTATCCAGAATTGAATGTAAAACCAGTTTGAATGTAAAAATACACCTTCACTGTAAAACAGAAAATTAAAGTAAAATATCTTAATTTAAATAAGGAAAAATCTGTAAACTAATAGTGTTTTCTCTAAAACATTTAATGTAAATTTCTGTGAAGTTTTTTAACTTTATTTGACTTAAGATATTTGACTTTAATTTTACGGTTTTTGTTTTGCAGCTGTAGCTGCTGTTTTTTTAGGTTTTTATTTTTACAGTGTAAATATAAAACTAATAAGATTTACTTTAAAATGACAAAGAATAATGTTAAATTGTTAGTATGGACATAAACATAAACCTTTAATATAATGAGCTAAATATTGTATTACAGTTGTTAATTTACAGATATTGTTTGTAATTTTGCATGAATTTGTTATTTATGAAAACAGAAAAATAATACAGTGATGTTTACTGTATAAAAAAATGAGAATTACTGTAGTTTGTCATTAATGATATAATCCTTAATAACAGTCAAGTTGTTTATTTAGATATTGTTTGTAATTTTACATCGTTTTAAACATAATTCAAAATTACAAGAAAATACTGTAAAAAACTAAAGTTTTTTTCTGTAAAATTAGGATTATTTTTATTGGTTGCCTTATTTTTATGGGTAACCTTATTGGTTGCACCTACATCTATTGTGAGTGGTGGATTTCAAACCTCAAAACGCCCCTCTTTTGCAGCGTGTTAAAAGTTAAGAATCTTGGAGTGACACTTTTTGTGAACAGTTGCAGAGCTGAAAGATCTGCTGTGTTTCTTGAGCAAGTGAATCCCTGCTATTTTTTTATTCCATATTTTTATTTTGAGCATATCAGTTTTTGGTGTTTTTAAAACAAACTTTTTCATTTTCCACATTTCATCTCCTTTTTATTTAATTCTATTATTGCCTACAATTTGTAAAACTTTGCAAAAATTTTTTGGGGATAGTCTAAAATGTTTGGTTAATTATCCTTTGTTAATTCCATTAAATTTCTTTGTTTATTTCATTACATATTCAGATTTTTTTGTGAACGTATATGTTCAGACAGGGTTTTTATTTTGTACTGTTTTTATAAAAAATATTTGATTGAGAGACTCTTTTCATGCACTGGTTTTAAAGGTCCCATGGCATGGCATTTTTCTATTATTTTATAATGTTTCCTGAGGTGTACTTATATTGTTAGTATGACTTTTACATCATAAAATGTCATAATTTAGAAATAAAAGGCATTTTTTCAATACTGCTGTTTGCCCTGTGGCTGAATGCCCTGCTTCAAGAGGCGTGTCTGCTGTGAGACTTCAGTAAAAACGCCCACTGTTGTGATTGGCTGACATCTAGAACGATTCAGTCCGATTTGGTGAACTGATTCGGTTCACTAAAAAGAACCGGTTCAAAAGAAAGATCGTTTGCGAACCGGACATCACTAACGTACCAGAGACGGAGCTCAGCGATCGCTAACAAAGTTATTTATAGTACCTACTGAGTTATGAGAGCGCTGTCAGTCAGCGCGAGTTTATTGTGTTTGTATCTGAGAGTTCTGAATAAACACGAGTCCCAATCACACCGACCCTGTCTTCATCATTACCAACTTTGTAACACATGCAAAGTACCATTACAGCTGTCGAGATGAACGAGTTAAAAGTAAGTGTTGATAATAGCATTATTTTATAAAATAAAATAAAAGCGTCAGTGACGCGCGTTGAGTACACAGCGCAAACAAAGACACAACAGCAGTAATCGAATGTAATCCAGTTTATTGTGGGGCTAGGCTGGCTAGCCCGAATATGCTTACGCTTAACTTACCCCCCTTCTGCTTAATCTCACGCCGCGTTTGGTGCCTCCGCTGTGGGCCAGATGCAGTACTGGGGGTCGGGGATATTGAAGGCCAACGGCCAGTGCAGCCCGAGCTTCGGCGTGTGTGAGGCCGATGTTGAGCAGAAACTCACGACTGTATGCACATTTTAGAACCGGTAGACGCGACGAGGACGTACAAAAACACTGACTCACAAGATAGAAAACACGAAAACACCGTTCTGTCGGGAGAGAGAGAAGCCGCTGCGTGTGCACGAATAATAAATAATTAGCTACACATCAGAAATTACTGATCACAGATCAGAAGGAACTGAAAAAAGACTTCTGTTTTCATTTGTACATCCAAACACTGAGAAACTGCCAGCATTCACTCGTTCACAAGTAACGTTAATGATCTCGAGTGTTTGCATGGGCGTGCCAGATTCTCTGGGCGGAGGAAAGGGAGGTAACCGTTCCTGCTTGGACATCAAAACAGGAGGCTTCAGGATTGGCTCGTCTGAGCTGTCATTTTCTCAAAGGCAGAGAGAGACAGCCAGAACTCGGGTTTACACCGATCAACATTTCTATCCACTTGGGGACAATATTCAGGCTAGGGGAACTCATATTAATGTTGAAAAACCTCATAAAATGAAAATTTCATGCCATGGGACCTTTAAGGCCCTGACACACCATTCTGATGGTTTGGCCCAGACCCAGGCAACGTGAACCAACCCCACAGTCGGCTTTAGTCATTGCTAGTTCAGTTTAGTGTTTCAGGGCCTTAAGAATTTATTTTTCTGTACAAAAAGCTTGTTTGCTGTAGCCTACAGTAGACCAGAGATAATTCTCAATCCTCAAGTCCTCCCCTGCCACCCCTCCCTCTGAGAACAGCCAGCACTAGTGTCAGTCATTAAAGGTCTTCTTCACACCTAACAGTCTTCAGTCCTAGCACACCCAGCAGTGTTTCAGCTGTATATGTCCGTGAAATTTCACGGATTCCTGTATACGTCCGCATACGTGAGGTTTCCGGGTTTTTCTGGAAATATACTGTTCCGTGTTACTCTGATCCGCTTTTTCCCACATACATCCGGTAAACATCAAATTACACAGGAGTATACCATGCCCGGATAGTGCCGGATTTCAGTGTTTTCATGCAGTGTAAAATGCTGTTGCTTTGCCAGTTCATCACAATCTGTGGGATGTGCTGAACAAACAAGTCTGATAGACGGAGCTCCCACCTCACAACTTACAGGACTTAAAGGATCTGCTGCTAAAGACTATAAATGACTATGTCTATGACTAAATAAAGACTGTGATTTTACTGCCTTAAATATGCTATAATTCAAATGGTTTATGACTATGTTTAGAATTTATATTGTTCAACATTTTAAGGCAGTAAAATCATAGTCTTTACTGGGGACACAAAAGACAAAGATCCCCAGGAAGGACCCTCTTTCTAAAGTATGAAGGACTTATAATAACTGTACAATCATGTTGAATATTTTGAATTTAAAAATTCCAATTTGCTCTTGTGAAAAGAAATGCAGCTCTCATGACAGAATTATATAAAACATAATTTCCCTCATGCTTCACTGTATTAGTGAGGAGATTTTGTGCCTCACATAAACCAAACATACACCATCTCTCTTTAACCCACCAAAACTGAGACACTTCCCAGTCTAAAACAACACACTTTGAACATTGATGTGCTTAAATATATAGCATTTTGTTCTTGAAACTGATTGAACAATGATAGAGTTGTTGTATTCATAAACTAACATTATATGGGTTTCCAACTTTGCTCGGCTGGTTGGAGTGAGATTTTGAGGACATCCGTGACACAAGGTTTTAAGCATCAATCATTTTTAATTTAGTCTTGATAATGCAAATTACACAAATACTGAAGCCAAATGATGAATAAGATGCACTTTTTTTAGAAACTGTCCGTATTACCTTTGCTGATATCGGCTAGTCAGATTTCTTACTAGTTTATTAAAAACAAAAAATACATTTATTTTTGTATGATCTCCATAGGGTTTCCACAGGAAAGTGTTTTCACAGACTGTGATGACGCGTTTTAACGGTCATCAATCCTGCAACGTTTTTTGTATTTTCATGGTTTTTTTTTATGTATGTACATTTATAACACATACTTTGTATTTTATTACTATTGCATCAAATTACAAAAAGCAAGTTACAATACAGCGTATATGGGGGTGATGGTAAAAATGTACTTACTGGTTGGTAGGTGATCAAATACTTATGTCATGCAATAAAATGCAAATTATTTATTTAAAATCATACAATGTGAGATATATATCAAACTTGGCATTTGGCATCCCTATAATTTTATCCATGTCATTAAACAGATGAATGCTGGGAAGTGCTGGAAAACAACATTGTCTCAAAGCAGAAGTTTTTTTTTTTTTTAAGTTTTGACTTTCTAATCATACAATTATGATTGAATTATGTTTTGCTAGTCTCATTCACTACATAAATGTTTAAATAGCATTAAACTCAACATTTGTTGTTGTTAGGCTGTGTTCACACTTGACGTCTTTTTTGACAAGTAAAAGTTGGCAAGAGCAGCAGCATTTGATTCAAATACCAGCCAAGGGCGTCTTTTGTTGCTATAACAACAGCCGCAATAAGAGCGCTGTGGTGCAGAGATACAAAATGTCTTGACGAGAAACCCCACGTAATTTAAAAATACTACTGTTATTAATGTGTGACGAAATGTAGTTTTAAGACTTTTTCAGGCGATATTGTACTTGTTTAAAGCTCAAATCTGTGGTTTATTTATGAAGAGAGCGCCTATTTAAATATATTTTATCTGGTGTGTTTGGAGTTGTGAGATCCAGGTGATCACCGGGCGCTCAGCGCTCAATGACCCCGACGAAAGCAGCCTTTCCTCGGGCAGTCCTTCTGACTGCCGCTGGCTCTGATGTCTCTGTAGTGGTTAAACATGAGGTATAATTCAGCGTGTGTGGATCTAACGGGCGATCTTTGGTCTCATGAATCTATAATTTGTTCCCTGGCAAATCGTTTTGACTGAGGGCAAAGAGAAGTTTAATAACTTAATTTTTTTAGGCTGTTTAACTTTACCGTTGTCACCTACTAGCACTGACTTTGTTTGACTGAATTGTTAGCTTTATTTATTGTTTAGCTTCTTATACCTTTTACTTATACTTTTATAATGGCTATCATTGATCACACAAACTGACAATTAATGTCATATTTAATTGTATTACAGTGATAATCATATATATGCACACTTATTGTCTGAACCACATATGTGTAATATTGTTTTA
The DNA here is from genome assembly GCA_023566225.1 of Romanogobio albipinnatus. Taxonomy (NCBI): domain Eukaryota; kingdom Metazoa; phylum Chordata; class Actinopteri; order Cypriniformes; family Gobionidae; genus Romanogobio; species Romanogobio albipinnatus. Next base: position 4,379,315 of record CM042262.1, on the reverse strand, counting down.
AATGTAATCAAAAAGAGGTAGGGTTGTGTTTTATGACAAATTTAGTTTTATTGTAGACTAAAATATACATGGAGATCACCTGCACCTTCTCCACTTTCAGGTCTCGCTCACTTGTCATTGGTCAGCTGTCAAAAAAGTTTAACTTTTTTTAACTTTAAAAGACGTGCTGAGCTGCAGAAAATGAAGTCTGCATTGGCGTTTAAAGAAAAAAACGCTCATGACTTTTTTGAAAACGGTGTTTGCTCCATTGGATTATAATGTAAAACTGACACTGGCAGATTCAAAAAAGCATCAAGTGTAAACGCAGCCTATATAATAATCGCACAGAAATATTTGAGTTTGACATGGAAATGTGAGGTTTGTATAAACTGGTGTGTAAACAATCAAGCATATATATATATATATATATATATATATATATATATATATATATATATATATATTATTTAGTTTAAAATTTAGTAATTATTATATAATAAGCATAATCGTTAAAATGTTTCATTACCACAGAAATTGGAAGAGAAAATGTAAGTTGTTTCTATTGTCCTGCTCCAGTTGTACCTCATTCAATTACTTCGAATACTAAACTGACAACATTTGCATGTTTATATTCAATATTTTAAGTATTTTATGTCAAGTGATTTACTACAGAACTTGTTTTTGTTCTCCAAAGAAATTTACAGAAACAGACCAGCAGTGGAACAACATTAATCTCAAACATTATAAGCTCTTTAAATGAGGAGATGGGTGGCTCTTAAAAGAGCCTTTGGGGGGTTAAGGTCAGAGGTCACCTCACTTTGAGCTGGTGTATTTGGTCACAGCCTTTGTGCCCTCGGACACGGCGTGTTTGGCCAGCTCTCCGGGCAGCAGCAGACGCACGGCGGTCTGGATCTCTCTAGAGGTGATGGTGGAGCGCTTGTTGTAGTGCGCCAGACGAGACGCCTCACCGCCGATGCGCTCGAAGATGTCGTTGACGAAAGAGTTCATGATGCCCATCGCCTTGGAGGAGATGCCGGTGTCGGGATGAACCTGCTTCAGGACTTTGTACACATAGATAGCGTAGCTCTCTTTCCTGGACTTTCTGCGCTTCTTTCCTCCCTTACCGGCGGTCTTGGTGACGGCCTTCTTGGAGCCTTTCTTAGGAGCGGACTTTGCTGGTTCAGGCATGATGTTGACGAAGAGTCAATGTGCGCTCAGGAGCGAGACAGAGGCTTTTATTCACCAACATATGCTAATTTACTAAGAGCTACGAGAATCTTTTGATTGGCTGTATTCATTGGCCAAACCCATTAACTCGTATTTAATTGGACAACTCAAAGCAGCGGTAAATATTAGCCCCGCCCACAGCTTTATGTTTGAAGGAGACCGCACACATTTTCGTTTCCTTTGTTCATGTCCCGCTCTTTTTAGATTTGATTAAAGTCTGAAGATCCATTTTTAAAATAGCATTTTGTACCAGAAATGCCCTCCTACACAAAAGTCCCTTTACCACTAATATATCACGCTTATTTCCACCATTTTAACTTAGTCCTTGAGTCTGTAAATCACTACAAATTGCAATAGGGTTATATTTTCTTGAAAGAAACATTACAACTCTTATTTTGAATATCAACCAAAACTGATTTTAACGCATTACAGCATTTAAACAATCTTAAAATAACCCTACATTTTTGTGAATTTATTTATTTTTGTGTATTATTCATATCAGCTTACTATAAATGATATAATGCATCACCAGCATTGCTGTGGCATGACTCTTTGTGTGAGAGAGTGTGTGGCTCTTAAAAGAGCCGTTGGGTTTGTGGTTTCTCTTGAGTTCAGGCGTTTATCCTCCGAAGCCGTACAGGGTGCGTCCCTGCCGCTTCAGCGCGTACACAACATCCATGGCGGTGACGGTCTTTCTCTTGGCGTGCTCGGTGTAGGTCACGGCATCGCGGATCACGTTCTCCAGAAACACCTTCAACACTCCGCGAGTCTCCTCGTAGATCAGACCGGAGATGCGCTTGACCCCGCCGCGGCGAGCCAGGCGACGGATGGCGGGTTTGGTGATTCCCTGGATGTTATCGCGCAACACTTTACGGTGACGCTTAGCGCCTCCTTTACCGAGCCCTTTACCGCCTTTGCCTCTTCCAGACATGATTAAGTCAGAGTATTTCAGTCGTTCGCAAACTACCGAATGAAGAATGAGCGCTACAAGGAGGCAGTTTATATTTGCTTACAGGACCTGACAGAAACCACCCCCACTCGCCCCGCCCCTCGATATAGTTCAGCACAAGACGATGTGATTTAACCCTGATCTCAGGAGGCCTGTCCTTTGTTTATTCATTTGACGAAGATAATTATATCATATATAGAGATACTGAATGAAAATGGTATATATTTAATGCATTAATTGTATATAACAGTATATTTGTATGTGACATGTCAGGTATATTTATAGAACATGAATGATTTCAGGCCTCTCTGATCTACACTGTATGTCTCCCTTTAGCTGAACTTGCTTCATAAGTGTCATCTCTTCTTTGGCCTTCAACATCCCATAATAGTTTCAGAACAGCCTATGCCACTATTAGGGAGCAGCTGAAGATTTGATCAAAACTGTGGATGAGCGAATGAAAGAGAGGTGGAGCACTACAACAACGTCTAAGCTTTGGCATCCGGATCTTTGAGTGATTTCTTTGATTACAATTTTTTTTTGGTACTTAGGAAAATGTTGCTATGGCAAATGTTGCTTTTTAGTCAAAAGGTAGTTTTTCTATAAAATTATGATTGTGCAAATGTATTTTATAAATAGATTTATATACTTTGAAGTCATGCAAACCAAAAATATTTTGATCCCCATCATTTCATCTTCAAAATCTCAAACTCATCCTCACTCTCATCCCATGAGTGAATTCTGCATTCCTCATATTGATCTTTCCGTAAATGTATTCATTTTCTAATACATAATTTTGTTATTTATACATAAACACAGCTAAACTACAATAAACTCTTCAAATAAATACATAACTGTGATCATATTATTGATACTATTATCTATAATCAATCCCAATGGGTAAAAACATCCCTGCACTTCCACTGTAGGACAGCAGTGCCATATGGACACACTGATATTTACTCAATTTACAGTAAAACTGTTGGACACAGTTGATTTGTGAATAAAAATATATAATTGACTTTCCAAAGATGCTGAAAAATAAATCCCCGTTGAGAAGAGATGCTTAGAAATGAGGTTATTAGAGCAATTCCTGGAGCACTTCAGCTTCTGTGTGACGGTGGGAAAGAGTTTGAGAGACATTCAGATGTCATGTGACTTAAAAACAGCACATCATTGGCCACTTTAAGGCCTGCCCTTTTAATTCCCATAGTGCAATATATTGTTTATTTCTCTGAATAACAAGGAAATTAGAAATTATTGTCATATGGCAACTGCATACCAGTCCATCACAGAGAGAGCATTCACTCACTGCGGACACTATTCAAACAGCAGCGCTTCCCTAAAGTATCATTAGAAACCATTGATGCTTTTGGAAACACAGCCCAGAACAATGCTCAGCAGAAGACAGAAAACATGGGGCCGTTCTTCGTACCTCGCTTAATACATCTGAGATGATTTGACAGATCCCAGATCTTTTAATCATGATAACTGATGTCTGGCTAATTTGGTTCTTCAAACGAATTTACGGATTGGATTTAAATATCTGGATTAAATGATCTAAGATCACTGCGCGTTCTTGTTTTCCCTGAAGAGGGCAGATGCATCTATACTCGAAACCATGATCAGCAGTGCAGCGATTGGCTGGCGTCAAGAGAGCAACGTAATGACATCATATAATTAAAAAAGCCACCTGGCAAAAAACGTGGCAAATTACACAATAAAAACCCCCACAAATATCTGGACCTTTATAAGGAAACAGCTAAACGACCAAACCAACATAAAAGTTATAATAGATCAATGATAAATGTTTTTTTCTTTTTTTTACATGATTACCAATTATTTATATTCATGATTTTATACATTATTTGTACACCCTTTACATTTTCATTTCAATGTTGTAATTCAATTTTTAATTCAATTTGAAGCAGATTTGTAACGTGACAGTATTAAAGTTTCTTAAGGGTCAAGATCAAATTCTATGCATCTCCTGCGCTGCATCAAGCCATCCATAATATCCGTCATCACTTAAATTAATGCACGGCTCAGATTAACTGTACAACATGTGTGCAAACTTCCAATAAAACTATAAAGTAATTATTCCATCACAAATAAATTGCTCAATCAAGTGGCTGTGTCTATAGTATTATACACAACATTATAATATTATATACATTCTCATATACATATACAATTTAAAATTTGTATATTATTATTATTATTTAAAATGATTATTATTGCCCCTGGTTCAGTAATGAACTCTTGTAATAAAGTAGCAGTGGCTGGGACAGATTTTAAGTATCACCTCAAGATGCAATCTAATCCTGTTTACATGAAATAAGCCGCTCGGTTTAAGCTAACGGACCTGTTGCTATGACAGCAAGTCCAGGATGAGCGTCGAAGAACCAAACAATCCAAGATCATGCCAAATCGTCAACAATCAAATCCAGCTAACTGAGGTGAGGTACGGAGAACGGGCCCCATGTCTGAGTTATTTCAACAATAAACAAATAGAAACTGTAGCCTAGTTTGTGCAATTACACTCTTTAAATGTGATGTTAAAAGTTGATAATGTCCTGTTAACATCCTCTAACTAGTGTTAATATAAACCATATCAGAATAAAAGGTTGCATTTTATGGGTGGGACGTCCTGTCACTGACAGTCCCTTGTGAAAATGACCCATATGTGTTACTACAGTGACTGCAGCATTTGGAGATTTCCGTGGTTATCACAAGTAATCATTTTATCCATGTGTAAACAAAACTATGATCTAATAAGTTGCAATGAAGGCATATTGAATGTTAAAAAGTGGGTCTCTTTAACCATTTTACTCTTTGTAATTTTAATAATTTAAAAGTTCAGTTTAGAAGTATCGTTTCAATATCAGTGATACTGGCCTTAAAAAGTATTGGTATCATATCAAAAACAAAAGTGGTATCGCCCCTATATATATATTTTTTTTTTTTTAAACACACTATATATAAAGATCTATGCAGCGTGCAATTATACACACAAACTTTCAATACGTCTACTCATTCAAGTAAATAATTCTATGACAATAAAAACAAACAGATATGTCCACATAAACATACATTCTGTAGTAAACGATTTAGAGTGAAAACCCAGAATTGAGAAAATGTTTCCACATGGCAACGCTGTCCCAGTGGAAGTGCAGTAATGTATTTCCCTATTGGGATTTTTATAGACCGTAACATCAATATTATGACTATTTATTTATTGGCAGTGCTTATTGTAGTATAGTTGTTTTTATGTATAAATAACAAAATTGTCATATTCTCAGAAAATGTATACATTAACGGAAAGATCAGCTGGAAGATTGCAGAGTTCGCTCTTCCATGGGATGAGAGGGAGGATGAGTTTGTCATTTTGAAGGCTAAATGATGGGGATCTACTTATTTTGGGTTCACATGAGTTCCAGGTTTACACATCTATCATTGTTTAAAAGAAATGTGCATTTAAATAAAAGAAAAAAATCATAATTTTATGGAAAAACTACTTTCCGTTGTAGTAAATCTTTGCCATATCACCTTATTGTTCACGTGAGCCAGAGTCTCCATTTTTAGCCCTTAAATGCGAGACTGTTTCGCCAAACATTCTCACATATTCGGGTCTTTAGCGACCCGGGTCTATATCTAACGCGGATAGATCTATACCTGTCACGATAATATATAAAACTCCTGACATTAGAGCAACAATTACAGAAGAATAAAATAAAGCGTATTTCGTTACCTTTTGAGTTTGTAAGGGTTCAGTTTGAGCAGATGTTTTATCCCATCACCACTGTCCTCGTCAGAGCTCATCTCCAGCACATTCAGCATCTGGATCATATTCACCATCTCACGCATATTCTCAAAACTCATTTTCATCGTCTTGAAAATAAGTGATGATTGCACTTATTTCGTCGTTATAGATTTGTTTATTATTGTGAATAAAAAAATGACGTACAATCTTACACACCCTATACAATTTTGACAAAAAACTAGTGGAGCAACAAGCATTCAATAATAATTTTATAATTTTTTTCCCGTTATATTGTTTAAAATGGATTGATTGAGGAATACTAAGAAGGTTTGATGTCTAACTTTAAAAATGAATGACGTCTCGGGTCGCTAAAGACTGAGGTATGCATTTAAGGGTTAAACTATAATGTGTTAGATTTACACTTCCGCTAATAGTAGTTGTCTTGTGAATGTGTAGTTCTGCGACGACTGTGTAGTTTTGACTGGCTAGCTAACTTTTAATGTGGACTACAGAAAGACTGGCACTCTTTGCGCAGTTATGGGATGCCATAATAGGCCTTTATCACAGAGGAACTGAATACCGGAAGTGCGCGCCATCGAAGCAGTGCGCTGATTCTTCCGGTTATGAATGTTTTCAATGTGCCGTCAACACCTAGCTGAACAAACAACACTTAAAATAAGCATCTGGAGGATGAATGACAGAGACAGGAGAAAAGATAAACTGATCATTACTGTGTACAGGATTTTCCAAACTCTGCTGAACTTGTAGTTTTTTAATCCAACATAAACTAAAGGTCATAAACATACGTGATTATTTCAGCACACGGTGTAAGTGCTCATCTAAATAGTGACGGCGATCAAGTGTGTGTGTGTGTGTGTGAGAGACCTGATGAATAAGATCTGAATCAACATATTTATTTGTATTAAATATTTTAGTCATTATTCTGTCATTTTTCACTGACAATCATTTCGCTGTAGCCTACAGTATATGTGATTCACACATTTATGCCAAAATTCAGTCACGCTGTTGACGTATTACTGTTTAAGATTAATTAAATGTTTAACATCGTTAACTTTCTTTAAGGCAGTTACCGCGCATTCATCTATTTAATACTGTCATGAAAATGAACCATGGTTTTAATACAAATAAAATAAACATAGTTATTGTAGTTTAATCATGGTATTTGTAGTAAAACTAATACAAATGGTAGTCAATCCACGAAAAAAAAAAACAATAAAACATTGTTACTACATTCTTACTATAATAAAATCATGGTTAACGTTCGTAAGGGTGTTTATTAGTCAAATTAATTTAAAAATGTAACAACAGTTATGAAATATGATTAGTAAGAGAAACACTATTCATGAGAAGATGAGCACTGGACTGCGGCAGGTTAGAAATGTGTTTATTATTCAGAATGCACATTTACGCACTTGGCAGACACTTTTATCCAAAGCAACTTACAGTGCCCTTATTACAGGGACAATCCCCCTGGAGCAACATGGAGTAAAGTGCCTTGCTCAAGGACACACTGGTGGTGACCGCTGGGATCGAACCAGCAACCTTCTGCTTATCAGTTCCATGGTTTAACCCACTGGACCACCATCTCACCATTTGGACAGGAACATTTCAGCAGGCTGACGATATGGGACGTAAACATCCTCAGTTTGGAAATGCATAGGCCTACAACACACAAACACACTCCCGCGTATTATTTTAAAAGAAGGACCTTTATCCTGCCGTATCAGTCTCACCCATGCTTTTAGTGTCAGGAAATGGTCAAATCTGAATTAAGGCATTATAGAGACTGCTAATGTGTCGTCATCATGACGTATTCTCAGTGGTAAACGCAAAGCATTTTGGGAATCCGCGGCAGGAACGGGCGCCAGTCGCCAGACTTCTTTGCATGGAGGGAAGAATGCAGTGTTCAAGATGCCGTCTACCTGCTGTGTTATAAACTGCAATAGTCGCTCTCACGATAGAAGTGGCATAAAGCTTAAGAACGGGATATACAAATATAAGCAAACACTTTGCAGTTTGAATGATGTCCTGTATGAACAAAATGATGGAGTATATTTTTATGTGTCCACTGTTCGATTGCGCCCGCGCCCCCCTCTCTTACTCACACACACGCGCACGCACGCAGGTTTGTTGAATTCTGACTGCATGCAGATAGATGAGAGAGAGCGAGGAGTGCTTAAAACATTAGCATAACTTTGAACGGACGACCGTTTTCTGCCCCACTTTTTCAATCTCCAGGTCCTGGTCCTCTGCAGGATTCGGTGGGCGACCGGTCCATTGTCCGGCTTGAATCGGTCCAGTGATAAGAGCTACTGTACAACCGGACACGCAGTGTAAAGATCTTCACAAGATTAAGACAAATACCATCGTATTCGAAGGATACACCAAGTTCAGATTTGCACATTTCCTTTTTGTCAGTGACGAGTCAGACAATTATATTTACACTGCGATAAACAAGTGCCTGTTTCCATTAAAAACAGCCCAAACATCCTAAAAGATGTTCACATTACCAGCTAAACTGCATGAATTTGATTTGAATGAAATATTTTGAACTAAAACACCATTTGGCCTGTGGAAATGAATGAATCAACTTTATTCTAAACAATGTATCGTATTGATTGTATTTTATACAATTTAGTTTTTATGGCTATTTTGATATATTTATTTTAAAACATGAAAGGATGTTTTAGATGTGCTGTGTAAGGCACAAATGGCATTTATAGTGCGTGTCTAATATCTGAGCCTTTGACAGTGTTGAGCATGGTCATGTGATGGGAATATGATATGCAGGTGAGGTTATCACAGGAAAACTCATATATGATGATGACGGAGATGCACAATCTTCTGCTGATTGGGATTCATAAAGGGATATTTGTGCAGGTTCTGGCGTACACACTTTATAAAGCTGAATTTTTTATGAAATGATGTATACAGTTTGTTTCTTTCCACCTCTCTTTTATTCGCTCGTCCACAGTTTTGATCAAATCTTCAGCTGCTCCCTAATAGTGGCATGGGCTGTTCTAAAACTATTATGGGATGTTGAAGGCCAAAGAAGAGATTATTCTTATGGGGCAAGTTCAGCTAAAGGGAGACATACAGTGTAAATCAGTCCTGAAATCATTCATATTCTGCAAACATAAAAATATACAATCATACAATAAACTATTGAATATATTAATTGTCACTCAGTTACTCTGTGTATGATGTGATGATCTTCGTCAGATGAATTATTAAACAAAGGAGAGGTCCCGTGAGATCAGGGTTAGAGTTAAATCACATGTCTTGTGCTGAACTATATCGAGGGGCGGGGCGTGTTGAGCGGCGCTGGTTTCCTTCAGGTCCTGTAGGCAAATATAAACGGCCTCTTTGTAGCGCTTCTCTTTTTTATTCTGTTGTTACTCGACCGACTGAAGTGGTCAGAGTTAATCATGTCCGGAAGAGGCAAAGGCGGTAAAGGACTCGGTAAAGGAGGCGCTAAGCGTCACCGTAAAGTGTTGCGCGATAACATCCAGGGAATCACCAAACCCGCCATCCGTCGTCTGGCTCGCCGCGGCGGTGTCAAGCGCATCTCCGGCCTCATCTACGAGGAGACCCGCGGAGTGTTGAAGGTGTTTCTGGAGAACGTGATCCGCGATGCCGTGACCTACACCGAGCACGCCAAGAGAAAGACCGTCACCGCCATGGATGTTGTGTACGCGCTGAAGCGACAGGGACGCACCCTGTACGGCTTCGGAGGATAAACGCCTGAACTCAAGAGTAACCACAAACCCAACGGCTCTTTTAAGAGCCACACACTCTCTCACATAAAGAGTCATGTCGCAACAATGCTGGTGCTGCATTATATCATGTCTAGTAAGCTGATATGAATAATAAACAAAAATAAGTAAATTCACAAAAATGTAAGGTTCTTTTAAGATTGTTTAAATGCTGTAATGCGTTAAAATCAGCTTTTGGCTGATATTCAAAGTAAGAGTTGTAATGTTTCTTTCAAGAGAATATAACCCTATTGCAATTTCAAGTGATTTACAGACTCAAGGACTAAGTTAAAATGGTGAAAATAAAAGTGAAATGTTAGTGGTAAAGGGGCTTTTGTGTAGGAGGGAATTTCTGGTACAAAATGCTATTTTAAAAATGGATCTTCAGACTTTAATCAAATCTAAAAAGAGCGGGACATGAACAAAGGAAACGAAAATGTGTGCGGTCTCCTTCAAACATAAAGCGGTGGGCGGGGCTAATATTTACCCGCTGCTTTGAGTTGTTGAGTTGAGTTAATGGGTTTGGCCAATGAATACAGCCAATCAGAAGATTCTCTTAGTAAATTAGCATACGGCGGTGAATAAAAGCCTCTGTCTCGCTCCTGAGCGCACATTGACTCTTCGTCAACATCATGCCTGAACCAGCAAAGTCCGCTCCTAAGAAAGGCTCCAAGAAGGCCGTCACCAAGACCGCCGGTAAGGGAGGAAAGAAGCGCAGAAAGTCCAGGAAAGAGAGCTACGCTATCTATGTGTACAAAGTCCTGAAGCAGGTTCATCCCGACACCGGCATCTCCTCCAAGGCGATGGGCATCATGAACTCTTTCGTCAACGACATCTTCGAGCGCATCGGCGGTGAGGCGTCTCGTCTGGCGCACTACAACAAGCGCTCCACCATCACCTCTAGAGAGATCCAGACCGCCGTGCGTCTGCTGCTGCCCGGAGAGCTGGCCAAACACGCCGTGTCCGAGGGCACAAAGGCTGTGACCAAATACACCAGCTCAAAGTGAAGTGATCTCCGACCTTAACCCCCCCAAAGGCTCTTTTAAGAGCCACACATCCTCTCATTTAAAGAGCTTTTCCTGTTGTCACTCAGTCCAGTTCAACCGCGACTCAGATGCCGTTTTTAAGAGTTTGTCTGGTCTTAAACCGCACTTATGTAGCACAGCTGAGCACGAATCAGTGGACCAGACTTAATTCAGACATAAATTAGTTCTGGGATCTTTTAGTACCTACAACACAACTGAACACATCTAATTGTAGTTTAGATGGTGATGGAATAGATCAATACTGAGTGAATCATTTTCTTAATCCTAGTTTCAAAAATTGCTAAATTAAAACCTGAATGTTTAACATTCAATTAGTTGCCAAAAATGATCAATTTTATCTCTTACAGCTTAATATGGACTCCATTTATATAGAGGTCATTATTTTGGAGGGATATTTTGGGAAGGCTCCGCCCCTCCTGGGCCGGTCCACCCAATGCGTGACGTTTGCAACTCTTCAAAATTATAAATTTTTGAATCATTTTTTCATCACTGAATGTTAAACCGGGGGTTTTCAAACTTTTTGTCTGTGGACCACTAGTTGTAATCAAGACATTTCGCGGACCACCTCATAATACATATCATAAAATATATGTCTACACACAGACCTACCTGAATTAATCCGCACCTCTAAAAAGGCTTACTAGCACTAAAACTATAACTGGTCATCACATCAGTACAACAGGCTTGTTAAAAGAAAGTTTACTGTATACAACGGCTGCCACGTATTTATTTATTTACTCAAGTGCATAATCGGGTTCATTTAAACAACGGGCTTATTTTGCAATGGAGTATGAAATCTATACAGTAATAAGAACACTTGGATATAGTCAACATTTCAAAACCTTTGGCAAATTTAGGGGATTATTAGAGTTATTATTTAAAGTATACTGTTCAGGCACTGAACTTGACCGTCACGGCAGAGCGCCACTAGCCTATTTTAGTAATCACATAATAACTTGACAATTTAATTTAATTTTATACCAACATAGGCCTACATATTCTTTTTACTTGAATTACCAGGAGTTTCCTGGTAATTCGAAGGTAAAAAATTATATTTTATTTTGCCTTTCCACAGACCAACTGCAGTACCCTCAAGGACCACTAGTGGTCCGCGGACCACAGTTTGGGAATGGCTGTGTTAAACTACACATAATGAACTGTTGAGTGTGTGTTGGTCAATCTTTGGTACCTTTGCAAGGTTTCCCAGCTGAAGATGTTTTCCCAGTCCTGTTACCAAAACTCATGTCCATTAATTCCCTTCAAGAGAGAAGTGCTTATTTTAAAGGGGTGGTAAACCACGATTTCACTTTTCTAACTTTAGCTAGTGTGTAATGTTGCTGTTTGAGCATAAACAACATCTGCAAAGTTACAACGCTCAAAGTTTAAAGCAAAGGGAGATATTTGCTTTTAAAGAAATACATTTCTAAGGACTACAGCAAACGGCCGGTAGGGACTACAAACATTCCTCCAGGGTCTCTGACATCACCAGCCCCAATGTTTACACAAACCCCTCCTCCGAGAATATGAAATAAGGGGGGGCGAGGCCGTTTTGTATCGCCGCAGGGAAACGTTGTTGTGGTATAGTTAGTAGGCTGGAGTGTTGTTGCCGCAATGCCGACGAAACGCTGTTATTTTCACTGCATGAAAAGTGGGATTTTCGTCAGTATGTGGCACTGTAGATTGCCGTGAAACTTCAGGTTTACGACTGTGCACGGCAATTTGCAGGCAACTCCGAAAACTGCCGTAAATTGACGGAAATTGACGTGGGCCTTGCTTGGCAGTTTTCCCCCCCATGACCCCCCCTCCCCTTAATTCTAGGGGAGGCTTTATCATGTAAATGAACATGCTGTGAGCTACACAAATGCAAATCAGAGTAGCAGCAGGGGGAGTTTTATCTAGGTTCTGAATTTTTTTAACTAAAACAAGTTTAAAGTTTAAGTTAAAATGTTAACTTAAATTTAAGTTAAATGTACTCGTTTTAGTTCACATTACAAAATTTTTAGGGCAACCAGTTTGCTCCAATTTTTTAAGTAGATTCAACTTGTCCGGGCTCACAGTGTAGATTAATTACTCTGTATGTCATTAGCAATAACCAATGTTATGTAAAAAAAAATATACAGGACAGCAGTTCATGTCTTCAACCTTTAGAGAGGTTATGTGATGCAACAAGACAATGAACCAAAGCACACAAATAAATCAAGTAAAGCATACAGTTTACATACCAAAATTAATTTTTCCACCCTGCACTGTGAATGATTTTTAAAATGGCTATTAATCATAAATGTGAAAAGTACACGTTTGTGTGTTTATAGTTAAGTCAGATTGTGTTTTTCTGTAATTGTCATTTAAATTGAGCTCACACCACATTTTATGAATTATCAATGCAGATTTTCAAGAGGTGGTTTCCAGGACAGGGTTTAAATTATGCCAAGAGTAGGCCTAATCTAGTAAATCGCGAGTTAAAAAAGTGTTGCCTGGAACAAAGATTAAGCACAGATTACTAACACCTGGACTATGAGTCCTGAACTAAAATAAACTGGATTCATTTACAGTTCTCTTACGAGAGGTTCTCTCGTATTGCGTAAGTTCCTTACGCTACGGGAAAGTATTCTTTCTTCGAGATTTCTGAAAAACCCAAAATTATCCTTAATTTTGTAACATTGTCAACGCAGTGCGGCAGCCTGGCAGACCATAGCAGGCTATTCCAGCGTGCTATTGGCTGCTCTGCTGGCAACTGCAGCAGCCTATCGGTGAGCCCGCGTGACGTGGCGACCAATGAGGGCGCTTCGCGCCCACCTGGCTTCATTTGCCTACAGGTGGGGCGTGGCCACGTGTATATAAGCAGGGCTCACGGGCTGCATATTCGATTTTCTTTTCTTCAGCGAAGCCCTTCGCATCGCTGGATCTGGAACCCGCCGCCGTGACCGCGCAGACAAGCAAGCAGAGGACAGCGCCTGAGGAAGCCGGCAGCATCGCGCCACCTTCAGCCATCCGTGCCTGCTCTGCTATCCGGCAGCCCATATCCTTTACGCTCAAAAGTGTTGTCGCCGCTGCGTCACACTTTTTCACAAAAAGAGCCGAGCGTTGATATCCCTCCAGTCCCTGCCACGCCGCGCAGAAAGAAGCGCCGCTCGCAGCGGATTCCGGAGTTCGCCGAGAGAAGCTCGCCGGAACCTTTCCCGCCCGCTTCACTCTCGCCTTCCCCGCCCCCACCCCAGGCCGCCATTTCTGTTGCCGCCTCCGGGGATGAGGCGGATGCGGCCGCGGAACGCGCCGACAGCTGCTCCATCATGGCTTCCGACAGCGAGGACTGGTCTTCCGCGTCCTCTTCAGTCCGGGGCTCCGGACGCTCTCGAGCGGGTGAGGACGCCGAACTTTTGCGCCTTCTCACCCGGGCTGTCGAGCAGCTAGGCCTCGAATGGGCCCCGCCCAAGGTGGCAGCGCCGAACCGACTTGACGGATGCTTCCTAAACAGTCGCCGCCGTGCGCCCACCTCCAGGACTGCACCCTTTCTGCCGGAGCTTCACGAGGAGCTCGCAAAGTCCTGGAACGCGCCATTCTCCGCGAGGGTCTCGTCTCAGGCTTCTTCGACGCTCTCACAAGTTGACGGCGAGGCCGAGAAAGGCTACAACGCTATCCCTCCGGTGGAAGAGGCGGTCGCAGCGCACCTTTGCCCGCCTTCTGGTTGGCGCTCAAAGGCTGCCCTCCCGTCTAAGGCCTGCAGAGTGACGTCATCGCTGATCGGCCGTGCTTTCGCTGCCTCCGGTCAAGCTGCGTCCGCTCTGCACTCTATGGCCGTGCTGCAAATCCTCCAAGCTAATCTCCTCCGCGACCTGGACAAGAAATGCTGTGACGCTGAGTTAATCACGGATTTGCGAAGCGCGACGGATCTCTCCCTTCGCGCCACCAAGACCGCAGCACAGGCCCTCGGACGCTCTATGGCCTCCCTCACGGTAGCTGAGCGCCACCTCTGGCTCACGCTCGCGGACATGCGAGAAACAGAGCGCGCGGCCTTCCTAAATGCCCCGCTCTCCCCGTCTGGGCTCTTTGGACCAGCGGTCAAGGGGATCGTCGACCGTTTCTCCGAAGTGCAGAAAACGACGCAGGCCATGAACCTTTTCCTGCCTCGACGCCCCGGCGCTAGCAATAGCTCCGCTTTCGCCGTCCTCGTGACCAGCCAGCAACGAGCTCCGCGCAGCGCCCAGCGCGGCCCCCTTTGTCTCAGCGAAGACCGAGCGGCCGCCCCAGATCGCGCTCTTCCAGCCGTGGTAAGCCGCCTCCACCTCGGGGCCCCCGGCCTAGGATCGCGCTGAAGCCCGAGCCTCCAAAGTCCTCCTAGCCAGAGGCAAGAAACGACGGTTAAGTCCCGCCGCGGCCGGACCACCGTCAAAACTCTCTTTCCTGTCAGCCCCCACCACTGTGGCTGCTGCAGATGGATTTCACGCAGCCAACGAGCCGGCAAAAATGCCTTCTCGCCTGTCAATAACCGCCGTTTTTACGGCGAACCAGAGAAATCACAAAAGTTGCATTATTTCTGGTTGCACGGCTCACGCCGTATGTGTTTCAAATGCAGTAAATGTGCCCACTTTTCTGTGTTCACCCCTGCACACAAGCACTATAAACCCCGTGTCCCCCACTCACATAAAGCGGCCACTGGCCGCCCGAGTGCTAGAGTTAGGTCACGTGTCCGCTTGTTTGCGTCCACGACTAACCACCACACGCGCTGTCACACAGCCACTCTTAACCGGTCATGTTCCACGCGTAAGAGTTGTGCCCGCTCAAACGCGCTCACACATTTTCGCGAACATTATGCCTCAGGCGCCACGCGCCGCGCCACACACCATTTGTTTTCCGCCCAGGGTGGCCGGAGCGATGAGTGTAGGGCCGCACACAAGCCACTCCCCGCTCGAAGCGGCAGAGATGCAGTGTGTAGGGCGGCCAGCCATCGCGAGCGATCGGCTGGCCCACAGCACAGAGAGCATTCCAGGTGTATCAGAATGGGTGCTGAAAACAGTGAAGCACGGCTACACTCTGCAGTTCGCTCGCCGCCCTCCGCGCTTCTGTGCGCGTACAGAGACGAGAGTGAGCGAGGAAGTAGCACATCTACTTCGAGCAGAAATAGCCACGCTGCTGTGCAAAGGGGCTATAGAACCGGTTCCCCATTCTATGAGCAAGTCAGGCTTTTACAGCCGGTATTTTCTCGTGCCAAAAAGGGATGGGTCGCTCAGACCGATTCTGGATCTGAGGCGTCTGAACAAAGCTCTTATGAAAAGATCGTTCAAGATGCTCACGACCAAGCAGATCCTCGCGCATATTCGCCCGAGAGACTGGCTAATCTCCCTAGATTTGAAAGATGCATATTTTCAAATCAAGATAACGCCGCGTCACAGGCCATTCTTACGATTCGCCTTCGACGGCCAGGCTTATCAATACACCGTCCTTCCGTTCGGCCTGTCACTAGCACCCCGTACATTTACGAAGTGCATGGACGCGGCCCTCGCTCCTCTGAGAAATCGAGGGATGCGAGTATTGAACTATCTGGACGATTGGCTCATCCTGGCGCAGTCGGAGGCCGAGCTCCTCGCCCACAGGGCAATGCTGCTCAGCCATCTGGACAGCCTAGAGCTCACGGTCAATTGGACCAAGAGCTCATTAGTGCCCACGCAATCAACCTCATTCCTGGGTTTGAATCTGGACACTGTGGCAATGTCAGCCCGCCTGTCACCCCATCGCGCGCGCCAAGTTCGGCGCATGGCTGCGTACTTCCGGCCGGGCAAAATCGCACCTCTCAAGCTTTTTCAGAGGATGCTGGGACGTATGGCCTCAGCTGCGGCTGTGCTCCAGCTGGGCTTAATGCGCATGCGCCCGCTGCAATGCTGGTTAAACGCCCGAGTGCCTCACAGAGCCTGGGCGTCCGGTGGCTTCAGGATCAGAGTGACTCAGGGCTGCGTGTCAGCCCTAGAGCCCTGGTTAGTAGCCGACTGGTACCAGAGGGGAGTGACGATGGGAGCCATCTCACACCGCAGGGTCATCTCGACGGACGCCTCCACCACGGGTTGGGGCGCCGTTTTCGAGGGCAGATCAGCCTCGGGCCTTTGGTCGAGCGAGGAAAAACTCCTACACATAAACTGTTTGGAGATGATAGCGGTAGAGAACGCGCTCAGGCAGTTTCGCCCGCTTATACGAGGACACCATGTGTTAGTCCGGTCGGACAACACCACAGTGGTGTCCTACGTGAACCGGCAGGGCGGTGTCAGGTCCAGAGGTCTGGGCAATCTGACAGAACGCCTGCTCGTGTGGGCACACAGCTCGCTGCGCTCGCTGAGAGCTGCGCACGTGCCGGGCCACCTCAATGTGGGCCCGGACAAGCTGTCCAGGGGCCTCATTCTCCCAGGAGAATGGTCCCTGCACCCCCAGACAGTCCAGCTGGTATGGCGCCTGTTCGGCAGAGCGGAGCTCGACCTCTTTGCAACAAAAGAGAACGCCCGCTGCCCGACGTTTCTGTCCAAAAGCGAGGATGCGCTGTCCCAAACTTGGCCCAGCCTCCCGCTGTATGCTTTCCCGCCGATCTCCCTATTGCCCCAGGTCATAGCGAAAATCAGGGAAACGC
Source organism: Romanogobio albipinnatus (assembly GCA_023566225.1). Taxonomy (NCBI): domain Eukaryota; kingdom Metazoa; phylum Chordata; class Actinopteri; order Cypriniformes; family Gobionidae; genus Romanogobio; species Romanogobio albipinnatus. Next base: position 4,361,965 of record CM042262.1, on the reverse strand, counting down.
GCCGTCCGGTGCTCCTTATAGCACCGCGCTGGGAGAACCAGATTTGGTACCCAGAGCTGGTGAAGCTGTCGCACTCACCCCCCTGGCCAGTTCCGCTGAGAGCAGACCTTCTCTCTCAAGCAGGAGGGTCAGTTTGGCATCCCCATCCAGAGCGATGGTCTCTGCATGTATGGGTGACCAACGGATACCCGTTGACCTGCCCGAAGGGGTTATGAACACGATTTCACACTCTAGAGCCCCCTCGACGAGGCGGTTATATAGATCTAAGTGGTCGGTGTTCACTGAGTGGTGTGTTTCCAAGGGATTGGACCCACAGCAATGTGGGGTCCAGCGGGTGCTCTCCTTCCTCCAAGAGCTTTTGGAACGGGGCAGGTCCCCTTCCACGCTCAAAGTGTATGTGGCGGCTATAGCAGCGTTCGCTCAGACGACGCTAGGTAGCATGCTAGGAAGGAACGAGCTCATCATCCGTTTCCTCAGAGGAGCCAGACGGATGAATCCCCCGCGGCCCCCGTCGGTTCCTATATGGGATCTGGCCTTGGTCCTAGAGGCCCTGAAGGCTCATCCCTTTGAACCGCTCGAGACTGTGGAACCAAGGTTCCTTTCGCTAAAAAACGCGTTTCTGATAGCTCTGGCTTCAGTGAAACGCGTGGGGGATCTACACGCGCTCTCAGTGAGCCCGACGTGTATGGAGTTCGGTCCTAATGACTCTAAGGTCATTCTCAGACCGAGGCATGGTTATGTCCCCAAAGCGATCGGCACTCCCTTCAGGGCGCAGATTATCTCCCTCTCGGCTCTGCCAGCATCCGATGAGGGGGACGGTGGCAATTTCCTCTGCCCTGTCAGGGCATTGAGGGTTTATGTCACACGCTCCGCCGCCTTCAGGCGTTCTGAGCAGCTATTTGTTTCGTTTGGTGGGCGCACTAAAGGTCTCGCCTCCTCGAAACAGACCCTGTCCAGGTGGATAGTGGACGCGATTGCAGCTGCATACGCTTCCAAACACCTGCAGTGCCCGCTAGGTGTCAGAGCACACTCCACCAGAGGCATGGCCTCTTCGTGGGCTTGGGCCAGAGGGATTTCCATCCACGATATCTGTATGGCGGCAGGCTGGGCCTCCCCGTCTACGTTCGTGAGATTTTACAATCTGGAAGTTCCTGCCTTACAGGCGAAAGTGTTATCAGTTCAATAAGGCTGTTGGTTCTGCCCAGTGGTTCTGCGCAGACATAGCTCACATACTGGTAGTAAGTTCGGTACTAGGCTCATTGTGAATTTGAAGGAGACCGGCGGTGCCGTTCCCTCATTTACGAGACGAGCTGTTGTGAGTTTGAAGGTGACCGGCGGTGCCGTTACCTCACTCATATAACAAGATATTGTGAATTTGAAGGCGAACGGCGTTGCCGCTCCCTCATTCATGAGACAAGGTGTGGTGAATTTGAAGGAGACCGGCAGGTGCCGTTCCCTCATTCATGGGACAGGGTGTTATAACCACCCGTCGTAACCACCCGTCAGTTCGAATGAAGTGTCTGTATATGTGGTGGCCCGTTTTCCTTACCGGCCACCCTGCCCGAGCAGTGTTATGGTCCCCGGTTCCCTGGGATACATATGATGTATGCGAGGCGCGCACGGCGTTGACAATATGTTCCCGTAGCGTAAGGAACTTACGCAATACGAGAGAACCTCTCGTAAGAGAACGATACTAGGTTACTTAACGTAACCTCGGTTCTCTCTAGAAGAGGGAACGAGTATTGCGTTCCTTGCCGTGCGCCCCGCGGGCTTTTATGCTTCAGAACTACGAAAACCGAATATGCAGCCTGTGAGCCCTGCTTATATACACGTGGCCACGCCCCACCTGTAGGCAAATGAAGCCAGGTGGGTGCGAAGCGCCCTCATTGGTCGCCACGTCACGCGGGCTCACCGATAGGCTGCTGCAGTTGCCAGCAGAGCAGCCAATAGCACGCTGGAATAGCCTGCTATGGTCTGCCAGGCTGCCGCACTGCGTTGACAATGTTACAAAATTAAGGATAATTTTGGGTTTTTCAGAAATCTCGAAGAAAGAATACTTTCCCGTAGCGTAAGGAACTTACGCAATACTCGTTCCCTCTTCTAGAGAGAACCGAGGTTACGTTAAGTAACCGAGTATCCTTATCAAATGTCAACAGAACTCAACTGCACTGTGTTGCCATGTCCGCGGGTTGAAGCGACCCTTATTATGTGATATACAGACCCAGGAATGCGATTTTTAGCTGCCAGCCCTGCCAAAATAACAAATATTTTACCCCCCAAATGCCTTTTTTTCCCGGAGAACCCCCTCTGGAAAGCTATTGGGCTTGTTTTTTGCTAGTTTTGAGGAACGTTAACAATTGGGCGGGTTTTGTTGTAAAAACTTGGCAACCCTGTACCTGCACGCACACTTGAATAAGTAGCCTAACGTTAGAAGAAAAAGATGACTGTAAACGATCTTTGCCGGTGTTGTAAAAAAAAGGATACACAGAGTTTACTTACCAACACGATCATCATTTCTGAGAGAAATAGTAAAGGTGAATGCATATACGAACAAGTTCTCCGTTTAGGATTAGAACAAACTCAACCCAAGCGCCTTTGATGACGTGGATGATTACGTTACTGTTTATCATCTGTCCATCATCGTCTAAAGCCCACCCTGACAATTTAATTGGTCCGAACAGTTTCTGTTCGGGCATAATTACTTCTCTACCGATCAAGTCCAGACCGAACTGCCCGTGTAAAAATGTTGTGGGCGGGGCTAAGTTCGGCTGGCATCCAGGCTACAAATGAAGATGTTTTTGTTGAAAGCTGATGACTGAGAAAGGCTTGAGGTAGGCCTCCATTGACACTTGTACATTCACACTCACAAGACCCATAAAAAGGCACTAAAAACGTCGTTACAAAGTCCATCTCACTACAGTGGCTCTACAATAATCTTATGAAGCAATGACAATAGTTTTTGTGCGGGAAAAAAAATAAAAATAACGACTTTATTCCACAAGTACTTGTCTTCCTCGTCTTTCCCGGCCGTGAATTCACGAAGCACCACGACGCATGCGCGAGAATATGACGCAGAACCGGCGTTCGTACACGTGACCCAGAAGCGAGGAGATTTGTTTACAACGAGCAGAGGAGGACGCGCCGTATATCTAAGGTGTTGAATTCTACATTGATGTGCTCAGCGTAGTGCTCAAAATTGGACTAAAGTGTGATTATTGAAAACTGGAAGGTAATTATAAAGTTAAATGAAACTAATAAGTACAGATACGATAGGTAGATTTATAGATAAAACTATACAACAGAACGATATATAGTCAAGTCACCTTTATGTATATAGCTCTTTTTATAATACAGATTGTTTCAAAGCAGCTTTACAGTCGAAACCGGAAAATAATGGAAAAAAGCTGGACAGCCGCTCTGAAGAAAACAGTGATATAATCGTCCAGCTCAGTTCAGTTATCATACAATGGTGTCGATGCAGGCGGATCAAAACTGCTTACCATATGCACGCCAAAACTCATTTTGGCGTATACATTCCACTTGGGGTATTTCTAGGATTTTCATTTTAGGGGGGCTCAGCCCCCAGTGAGGGTATGGAGAAAGAAAATGGAAACTTTAGTTTAGGGTCCAATTCTCACGATTAACTAGTAGCTTATTAGTCTGTATATTAGGATATTGGCTGTTTATTATTACTTATAAAGCAAATATGAATGCCTTATTCTGCATGACCATATTGTACATCCCTTAATCGTACAATGTAGACAGGTTTATAATTACTGAGATCCCAAATGTGAGGTAGTTAGGGGGGCTTGCTCCCCCGAGAAAATTTTGATTTCCATGATCTACATACAGGGAGTGCAGAATTATTAGGCAATTTGTATTTTTGAGGATTAATTTTACAACATTAATAATTAAACAACAACCATGTTGTCAATGAACACAAACTCATTAATATCAAAGCTGAATATTTTTGGAAGTAGTTTTTAGTTTTAGCTATTTTAGGGGGATATCTGTGTGTGCAGGTGACTATTACTGTGCATAATTATTAGGCAACTTAACAAAAAACAAATTTATACCCATTTCAATTATTTATTTTTACCAGTGAAACCAATATAACATCTCAACATTCACAAATATACATTTCTGACATTCAAAAACCAAACAAAAACAAATCAGTGACCAATATAGCCACCTTTCTTTGCAAGGACACTCAAAAGCCTGCCATCCATGGATTCTGTCAGTGTTTTGATCAGTTCACCATCAACATTGCGTGCAGCAGCAACCACAGCCTCCCAGACACTGTTCAGAGAGGTGTACTGTTTTCCCTCCTTGTAAATCGCACATTTGATGATGGACCACAGGTTCTCAATGGGGTTCAGATCAGGTGAACAAGGAGGCCATATCATTAGATTTTCTTCTTTTATACCCTTTCTTGCCAGCCACGCTGTGGAGTACTTGGACGCGTGTGATGGAGCATTGTCCTGCATGAAAATCATGTTTTTCTTGAAGGATGCAGACTTCTTCCTGTACCACTGCTTGAAGAAGGTGTCTTCCAGAAACTGGCAGTAGGACTGGGAGTTGAGCTTGACTCCATCCTCAACCCGAAAAGGCCCCACAAGCTCATCTTTGATGATACCAGCCCAAACCAGTACTCCACCTCCACCTTGCTGGCGTCTGAGTCGGACTGGAGCTCTCTGCCCTTTACCAATCCAGCCACGGGCCCATCCATCTGGCCCATCAAATCAAATCAAATCACTTTATTTGTCACTCTACATATGCACAAGTGCAACAGCAGGTGAAATTCTTAGGTGCAGTTCCGAGCAACATAGCAGTCATGACATGACATGTACAACATTTAAAGCAGCAACAGATTACACATCTGATGCGCACACAATTACTCACAGCACAGTATACACTACAATAAACAATAAATAATTTACACAATGTGAGTTTAGTTCTCACAGCTTTAAACAATATACACATACTTACAATATACATATACTTTAAACAATATACACTAACATACACTAAACAATATACATTACGCTATAATAATAATAATAATATACAATGTATAGTATAAAATATTATTCACAGATTGAAAATTGAAATCCAAAGTGCAATAGGTGCTATATGATAAATAAATGTGTATATAATGTGTGTGTATCTACAGTGGGTTGTGCTGAGTGATATTCTGTCCAGTGTGTGTTATGATCCTGATGGATCAGGAGTTAAGTAGTCTGATTGCTTGTGGGAAGAAGCTGTTCTGGAGTCGGCTGGTGCGTGTTCTGATGCTGCGGTACCGTCTGCCTGATGGGAGCAGTGAGAGCAGCCCATGGTTCGGGTGGCTAGAGTCTCTGATGATCCTCTGAGCTCTCTTCACACATCGCCTGGCGTAAATGTCCTGGAGGGAGGGAAGCTCACCTCCGATGATGCAGCTGGCCGTGCGCACTACCCTTTGCAGGGCCTTGCGGCTGCGGGCGGTACTGTTGCCGTACCAGGTGGTGATGCAGCCAGTCAGCAGGCTCTCTATGGTGCAGGTGTAGAAACGTGTGAGGATGTGGCGGTTCATTCCAAACCTCCTCAGCCGTCGCAGGAAGAAAAGGCGCTGATGAGCCTTCTTCACAACGGCCTCGGAGTGTACGGACCATGAGAGTTCCTCTGTGATGTGGACACCGAGGAACTTGAAGCTGCTGACTCTCTCCACCGGTGCTCCATCGATGGTGATGGGGCGGTGTTCTCTCTCATTCCTCCTGAAGTCGACCACCAGCTCCTTGGTCTTGCTGACGTTGAGGGAGAGGTTGTGCTCCTGACACCACCGTGTCAGAGTGTGCACCTCCTCTCTGTAGGCCGTTTCATCATTGTCGGTGATAAGACCTACCACCGTCGTATCGTCAGCAAACTTGATGATGGTGTTGGAGCTGTGGGTTGCCACACAGTCATGTGTGTACAAAGAGTACAGGAGTGGGCTGAGAACACAACCCTGAGGGGCTCCAGTGTTGAGAGTCAGTGATGAGGAGATGTTACTGCCCATTCTGACCACCTGGCGTCTGTTTGACAGGAAGTCCAGGATCCAGCTGCATAACAGGCTGTTTAAGCCTAGAGCCCGGAGTTTCCCGTCAAGTATGGAGGGCACAATGGTGTTGAATGCTGAGCTGTAGTCCACAAACAGCATTCTCACATACGTGTTCCTCTTTTCCAGGTGGGAGAGAGCAGTGTGTATAGTGGATGAAATGGCATCGTCAGTGGAGCGGTTTGTGCGGTATGCAAACTGCAGTGGGTCCAGTGAGGGGGGGAGAACAGAGCAGATATGGTTTCTGACTAGTCTTTCAAAGCATTTGCTGATGATGGGGGTCAGAGCAACAGGACGCCAGTCGTTTAAGCAGGTGGTTTTTGACTGCTTAGGTACAGGCACAATGGTGGACGTTTTGAAGCATGTGGGGACCACAGACAGGGAGAGGGACAGGTTAAAAATGTCCGTGAAGACTCCAGCCAGTTGGTGCGCGCACGCTCTGATCACACGGCCGGGAATGCCGTCTGGACCCGCTGCTTTACGGACGTTCACCCGCCGGAAGGATCGGGTTACATCCGCGACAGATACGAAGAGTGCACTAACCTCTGTATCTTCAGCCGCGAGCTCTCTCTCCGCGAGGGCGGTGTTAGTTCCCTCAAAACGAGCATAGAAGGTGTTTAGCTCGTCCGGGAGAGAGGCAGCGGTGTTCACGGTGGAGTTTGTGTTCCCTTTATAGTCCGTGATGGTGTTAATTCCCCTCCACATGCTTCTGGAGTCGGTGGTGTTGAACTGTCCTTCAATCTTGTCCCTGTACTGCCGTTTTGCTGCTCTGATGGTTTTCCGGAGGGCATAACTTGCTTGTTTATGCTCCTCCGCGTTACCGGAGTTAAAAGTGAAGGTCCGCGCATTGAGTGCCGCGCGAACATCCCCATTTAGCCACGGCTTCTGGTTAGGATACAGCCGAATTGTTTTGGTCGGAACAACGTCATCTACGCACTTCCTGATGAAACACGTTACGCTATCAGCGTAGACCTCGATGTCGTCATCAGAGGCCGACCGGAACATCTCCCAGTCCGTGTGATCAAAACAGTCCTGTAGCATAGAATCTGATTGATCCGACCAGCACTGGATGGTTCTGAGGGCGGGTGCTTCCTGTTTGAGTCTTTGCCTATATGCGGGCAAAAGGAGGATTGACGCGTGATCTGATTTGCCGAATGGTGGGCGTGGGAGTGATTTGTATCCATCCTTGAAGGGGGAGTAGCAGTGATCTAAGACGCGGTTCCCTCGCGTGTTGAAGCTAACATGTTGGTGGTATTTGGGTGCGATGCGCTTGAAGTTGGCTTTGTTAAAGTCTCCGGTCACAATAAACGCGGCCTCAGGATGCGCGGTTTCCTGCTCACTCACTGTCCTGTACAGTTCCTTTAGTGCCCGGTCTGTGTCGGCTTGCGGGGGAATATACACAGCTGTGATGATGACCGCGGTGAATTCCCTCGGTAGCCAGAATGGTCGGCACAGAACCATGAGAAATTCCAGATCAGGAGAACAGAAAGACTTGATAGAATGTACGTTCCTCTGATCACACCAGGATCGGTTAATCATAAAACATACACCCCCGCCTTTGCTTTTCCCGGAGAGATCTTTTTCTCTGTCCATCCGATGCACGGAGAACCCCGTGGTTTCGATGGCCGAATCTGGAATCTCAGCGGACATCCACGTTTCTGTGAGGCAGATAATGCAGCAGTCCCTCGTGTCTCGCTGGAAAGAGATCCGCGCTCTCAGCTCGCAGAGTTTATTGTCCAGAGACTGAACATTTGCCAGTAAAATACTGGGAAGTGGGGGTCGGTTTGCGCGGCGTCTTAATCTGATGAGCACGCCGGCTCTGCTTCCCCTTCTCCGGCCGCGTTTGCGTGGTCGGGCCGTCCAGACAAAGAGCTCCGCTGCTGTGTTTGTAAACGGCGGTTCGTCACTGAAGAATTTAAAGTCCGGTTTTCGGAGTGCGATTGCCGAACCAATGTCCAAAAGTGTCTGTCTGTCGTACGTAGTAAGGCAGACAGCATCCAAGACAAAAAACACAAAAACTATAAACAGAACAAACAAAAAACTACAATGTTTCAGCAGAGCTCGCGACGTTGCGGCCATCCTCGGCGCCATCTTGACTCCAGCCAGGCTTACTCTCATTTCATCAGTCCATAAAACCTTAGAAAAATCAGTCTTGAGATATTTCTTGGCCCAGTATTGACGTTTCAGCTTGTGTGTCTTGTTCAGTGGTGGTCGACTTTCTGCCTTTCTTACCTTGGCCATGTCTCTGAGTATTGCACACCTTGTGCTTTTGGGCACTCCAGTGATGTTGCAGCTCTGAAATATGGCCAAACTGGTGGCAAGTGGCATCTTGGCAGCTGCACGCTTGACTTTTCTCAGTTCACAGGCAGTTATTTTGCGCCTTGGTTTTTCCACACGCTTCTTGCGACCCTGTTGACTATTTTGAATGAAACGCTTGATTGTTCGATGATCACGCTTCAGAAGCTTGGCTATTTTAAGACTGCTGCATCCCTCTGCAATATATCTCATTATTTTTGACTTTTCTGAGCCTGTCAAGTCCTTCTTTTGACCCATTTTGCCAAAGGAAAGGAAGTTGCCTAATAATTATGCACACCTGATATAGGGTGTTGATGTCATTAGACCACACCCCTTCTCATTACAGAGATGCACATCACCTAATATGCTTAATTGGTAGTAGGCTTTCCAGCCTATACAGCTTGGAGTAAGACAACATGCATAACGAGGATGATGTGGTCAAAATACTCATTTGCCTAATAATTCTGCACTCCCTGTATGTGCATTTTAAGATATTCTGAACGCCAAAAGTCAGTGAAGACAGTAAAATGTTTAACTGATATTTATATGTTGTATTAATAATTTTCATAGACATGTTAATTTACTGAAGGCTACACATGGAATTATATTAAATTACAATATGCACACATTCATTATTAATAATCTTATGCCTAATCTGAAGAAAACGGCTTTGTTAATATTGTTTGTTAAATGACATAGGCCTATTTCAATTCAAAATGGTGAAATTAGACAAAAGTTATAAGTAATTTGGCTGAATATTCAAATATAATTTAATTCACAACAGCGTCTGTGAACATAAAGCCCGCCTACTCTGATTTGATTGGTTTTCTCAAATATTTTGACATTGACGAGCGGTGACAGACCAATGAAGAGCTCAGATCAACACACACACCTCTGCTTCTGACGCACGCTCTGCTCGACGCCGCTGCAAATTGAAGAACACGCTGATTAAAGGGAGGAAGCCGAAGCCTCCCGCCAATTTCACGAGTTCACACTTACATCAAATTAAATAGAGTAAAGATTATGCGTGCTGTCCGGGGGAGGGCTCCGGGCTCGGAATTTTGGCCCGAACCTAGAGTACCCCCCCCCTAATTAGGTTTAATTTTGTTTAAAATTTGTTTATCAATTCATATGTTATAAAGGTTAATCACAATTTTTTTAGGGGGGCTGGGCAGGGGGGCTGAAGCTTAAAACAGACATGACATACACATACCTCACAAATTTATATTAATTTCTTAATTTGTGTTCCGAACATAGACAAGTCTTTGGGGTTGGAAAGTAAATGACAACTATTTTATTTGTGTGTGTGAACTGTCCCTTTAAGAAAGGAATACCAAGAAGGATGACCCCTTCTCGAAAGGTTTGAGTTCTGCAATGAATAACACAGACATTCATGATTTAAATCAAATGTGAACAAGAAGTCAAACAGTTGTTGCATAAAACATTGAATTGTTTAATTACTTCTTGTTCACATTTGATTTAATGTGTGTTCTCTGTGTGTTCAGCAAACAGTCTGAAAGAGACTTTAGTGAAATCAGCATCAGTGAGGGCGTGAGGAGGCTTTCATACAGCTGCTGTTTTGGGCCGCTTGAAGCACACGAACATCATCCGGAGGATCCGAGTCTCTGGGACTCTCATGTCTGGCCAGCAGATGATCTGTGCTCATAATAACAATAATCATAATCATAAATACACATCATCACACAAGTGTTAATGTTTTAACTAAATCATCACATTTGTTTCTCCTCATCTCTCATCTCAGTTTCCAACATGTGAATGAGGATTGTGTTCGAGCTCATCTGAATGAGTTGTTCATTTACTGCAAGGCATAGCAAGTGACTTAAATAACAACCTTTTCCTCACTATTTCTTATTTCCCTACGCTTATACTTTTCTGGACAATGTTTGAGTCTTGTTAGCATTTCTTATGTCATTGCCGCCTATATTCCTCATGTGTAAGTCTCTTTGGATAAAAGTGTCTCCTAAATGAATAAATGTAAATAATAAACACAGGTCTAATTGATAAAATAATCGGTAACACTTTAGAATAATGGTTATAAGTTAACATTAGTTAACTACATTAGTTAACATGAACTAATAATGAACTGCACTTATAAAGCATTTATTTATCTTTGTTAATGTTCATTTCAACATTTACTAATTCATTATTAAAATCTTGTTAACATTAGTTAATGCACTGTGAACTAACATGAACAAACCATGAACAGATGTATTTATATTAACTAACGTTAACAAAGATGAACAAATACAGTAACAAATGTACTGCTCATGGTTAGTTCATGTTAGTTAAAACATTAACTAATGTTAACTAATGACCATTATTCTAAAGTGTTACCAAATAATCATATTATTCACTCTATATGTTTGATATATTTTCACGGATGTTGTGTTTTTTGTCAGAATATATACTAGTTCAGCTCTAACCCTGAACAAACTCACCAGATCAAGAGAATGAAGGTGTTCAGAATTACACCAGTGCGTTAAACTGGGATTCACGAGTTCGCACTTACATATAATTTATAGAGAGTAATTCAATGCGTATTTAGCTGTCCGGGGGGAGGGCTTCGAGCTCGGAATTAGGCCCGAACCCAGAGTTGAAGACATCAATAAGTGATCTTATTATGTAAATGTGTAATACATTATGCAAAACATTGCCAAAAACTTTAAATACACTACTTCTTCAACTTTAAACATGAATTACTTTCACAATCACGACTCTCAAGGCCAATTTATACTTCTGCGTCGAGTGTACGCCGTAGGCTACGCGCGTAGCCGACGCCGTCGTGAGCATTTATACTTCTGCGCTGTTGTCTGCGTCAATGTGCAGTTACACATGCAGACGCTAGTAGGCACTGTCCTCGGGCATGTTGGTGTAATCAAGAGAACAGCCGAAGAAGAAGCAGCTTCGTGTGGAGAATCTGTACATTCATGTCGGAGTATCAGCAGCAGTGAGAGAGCGGCTTTTCTTGCAGCTTGAGTTGTTGTATCTAAAGCAAATTAAGCATCTCTAGTTGATTAGTAAAGTTAAATAAGGCGATCTGGCGCTGGAATGTGTTTGTGAAATCATGCGGAGCTCGTGGCCGCTGTTTTCAGCAGCGGTGGCTCGAGCAATCGATTGCTGTTGCGGAGACTTCATTCACGAAATATACCCTAATGTGTCCCTGTTCTTGATATACAATTACTGATTAACATCTTTGGTTTTAATGAGAAAATAAATAAACTATACTCAGCGGATCTATGTATTTATTTACTACCATAAAGAATCGCTGGACTGCAAAATATTGTGTTATAGCAGACGTAAGGAACTATCATCCAATTTCTGGACACACACACACACACACTCCTATCGCAGATTTTTTATTTATTTATTGACCTGAGGGAAGGGTTGTGGCAGACCAATCACAGCGCTTGCGGTCCGCGTAGAATTGACGCGTTGTTACATTTTTGGAGAGGTGCGCGTCAGGGTACGGCGTATCCAACGCGTCTATGCGTAGGGTACGCCGTACCCTCTGCGTGCACTCGACGCAGAAGTATAAATTGGCCTTCAGTGTCCACTCTGTTAGCTCTTCTGATATATCAGGAGGTTTTCCCTCCAAAGAAGTGGATGAGAGCTTTATTATATGATGCCATTTCATTTTTCCTGAGAACCAGAAAAAAAGGTTTTGTGAATTTAGATTTTTTTTAGGTCATTACATTGTTTGGAGCTTAAAAAGCAAAAAAATAAAAATTATATATATATATATATGTAACGGAGGCCAGCTAGTAGGTGCTGTGCGAGTAAACCTCACTCCTCTGATCTCAAGAGACGCTCTAGCGACTGACGCTAGAGGTTGCAGCCTTTAGCCTCCTTGTTAGAGCGTCCGACTCTCATGCCGGCGGACCCGGGTTCGAGTCCCGCTTGGAGCGGGGCGGTTCGAACAGGAGGGGTTACATTGGTGCCGTGACCCGGATGGGAGTGAGGTTTAGGGGGGTGAGTGTAACGGAGGCCAGCTAGTAGGTGCTGTGCGAGTAAACCTCACTCCTCTGATCTCAAGAGACGCTCTAGCGACTGACGCTAGAGGTTGCAGCCTTTAGCCTCCTTGTTAGAGCGTCCGACTCTCATGCCGGCGGACCAGGGTTCGAGTCCCGCTTGGAGCGGGGCGGTTCGAACAGGAGGGGTTACATATATATTTATATATATATATATATATATATATATATATATATATATATATATATATATATATATATATATATATGATTCCTATGTTATATTCTATATCCTCTGCTCTGTGGAGGACACCAGAACCAATTTATTGTGAAAATTAAAAAACATTAATAGACAAAAACAATGGGATTTTTTTTCATTCACCAATCATTATTTTTTAATTATCCAAACTATGTATAAAGATGATTTTCAAAGTTATGAAAGATAACAGAATAATTTGACATACCATTTTACTGTATGCAATATGTGTGTAAACATGGCCATATGCCTTTTCCATCCTATACACTGTATCTAATTTGCATATCAATGTGTTTTGGGACAATATGTAAAAAGACGTGTAATAATATTTTCATAAGAATGTCTCATATTTCATAAGAATATCCAGACTTCAAATTGTGTATGTTGTCAGAGAAATTCGCTAAAATAATTAAAAATAATTTGTCTCTACAGAGACAAAACCTCTGTTCTGGGTCAGAAGATATTTCTGTCTCGTGCAGAGTGGCATTTATATTTAGATGTCACTTCCGAAACTTTGCAGCATGCAAATGGCCATCGGTCCTCTTAGCAGCAATAGTTTTATTCAATGAATTTGATAGTGTTGGGGTAACAGCTTAGGACCCAGGACGAGTAGTGAGAAATGAAGACCAAGAGTCAGGAGTTAGATTAATTAAAGGGGTCATAGAATGACATTTTTGTACAAGTTAATATGATTCTTTAGTGTCTAAATGAAAAGTTTGTAATATACTTTAATTAAAAATTCTCATTAGTATTGTAAGAAAACACTCATTTTACCTGGTCAAAACGATACTCGGTTACTTAACGTAACCTCGGTTCTCTCTAGAAGAGGGAACGAGTATTGCGTAAATTCCTTACGCTACGGGAAAGTATTCTTTCTTCGAGATTTCTGAAAAACCCAAAATTATCCTTAATTTTGTAACATTGTCAACGCAGTGCGGCAGCCTGGCAGACCATAGCAGGCTATTCCAGCGTGCCATTGGCTGCTCTGCTGGCAACTGCAGCAGCCTATCGGTGAGCCCGCGTGACGTGGCGACCAATGAGGGCGCTTCGCGCCTACCTGGCTTCATTTGCCTACAGGTGGGGCGTGGCCACGTGTATATAAGCAGGGCTCACGGGCTGCATATTCGGTTTTCGTAGTTCTGAAGCGTAAACGCCCGCGGGGCGCACGGCAAGGAACGCAATACTCGTTCCCTCTTCTAGAGAGAACCGAGGTTACGTTAAGTAACCGAGTATCGTTCTCTTACGAGAGGTTCTCTCGTATTGCGTAAGTTCCTTACGCTACGGGAACATATTGTCAACGCCGTGCGCGCCTCGCATACAGCATATGTATCCCAGGGAACCGGGGACCATAACACTGCTCGGGCAGGGTGGCCGGTAAAGGAAACGGGCCACCACATATACGGACACTTCGTTTGAACTGACGGGTGGTTACAACGGGTGGTTACAACACCCTGCCTTATGAATGAGGGAACGGCACCTGCCGGTCGCCTTCAAATTCACCACACCTTGTCTCATGAATGAGGGAACGGCAAGGCCGGTCGCCTTCAAATTCACAATATCTTGTCATATGAGTGAGGTAACGGCACCGCCGGTCACCTTCAAACTCACAATAGCTCTTTTTGTAAATGAGGGAACGGTACCGCCGGTCTCCTTCAAATTTACATAAGCCTTGTACCGAACTTACTACCAGTATGTGAGCTATGTCTGTGCAGAATCACCGGGCAGAACCAACAGCCTTATTGAACTGATAACACTTTCGCCTGTAAGGCAGGAACTTCCAGATTGTAAAATCTCACGAACGTAGACGGGGAGGCCCAGCCTGCCGCCACGCAAATATTGTGGATGGAAATCCCTCTGGCCCAAGCCCACGAAGAGGCCATGCCTCTGGTGGAGTGTGCTCTGACACCTAGCGGGCACTGCAGGTGTTTGGAAGCGTATGCAGTTGCAATCGCGTCCACTATCCACCTGGACAGGGTCTGTTTCGAGGAGGCGAGACCTTTAGCGCGCCCTCCAAACGAAACAAATAGCTGCTCAGAACGCCTGAAGGCGGCGGAGCGTGTGACATAAACCCTCAATGCCCTGACAGGGCAGAGGATATTGCCACCGTCCCCCTCGTCGGATGCTGGCAGAGCCGAGAGGGAGATAATCTGCGCCCTGAAAGGAGTGCCGACCGCTTTGGGGACATAACCATGCCTCGGTCTGAGAATGACCTTAGAGTCATTAGGACCGAACTCCATACACGTCGGGCTCACTGAGAGCGCGTGTAGATCCCCCACGCGTTTCACTGAAGCCAGAGCTATCAGGAACGCGGTTTTTAGCGAAAGGAACCTTGGTTCCACAGTCTCGAGCGGTTCAAAGGGATGAGCCTTCATGGCCTCTAGGACCAAGGCCAGATCCCAAATAGGAACCGATGGGAGCCGCGGGGGATTCATCCGTCTAGCTTCTCTGAGGAAACGGATGATGAGCTCGTTCCTTCCTAGCGTGCTGCCTAGCGTCGTCTGGGCGAACGCTGCTATAGCCGCTACATACACTTTGAGCGTGGAAGGGGACCTGCCCAGTTCCAAGAGCTCCTGGAGGAAGGAGAGCACCCGCTGGACCCCACATTGCTGCGGTTCCAATCCCTTGGAAGCACACCACTCAGTGAACACCGACCACTTAGAACTATATAACCGCCTCGTCGAGGGGGCTCTAGAGTGTGAGATCGTGTTCATAACCCCTTCGGGCAGGTCAACGGGTATCCGTTGGTCACCCATACATGCAGAGACCATCGCTCTGGATGGGGATGCCAAACTGACCCTCCTGCTTGAGAGAGGAGGTCTGCTCTCAGCGGAACTGGCCAGGGGGGTGAGTGCGACAGCTTCACCAGCTCTGGGTACCAAATCTGGTTCTCCCAGCGCGGCGCTATAAGGAGCACCGGGCGGCGCGTTTCCCTGATTTTCGCTATAACCTGGGTCAATAGGGAAATCGGCGGGAAAGCATACAGCGGGAGGCTGGGCCAAAGTTGGGACAGCGCATCCTCGCTTTTGGACAAGAACGTCGAGCAGCGGGCGTTCTCTTTTGTTGCAAAGAGGTCGAGCTCCGCTCTGCCGAATAGGCGCCATACCAGCTGGACTGTCTGGGGGTGCAGGGACCATTCTCCTGGGAGAATGAGGCCCCTGGACAGCTTGTCCGGGCCCACGTTGAGGTGGCCTGGAACGTGCGCCGCTCTCAGCGAGCGCAGCGAGCTGTGTGCCCACACGAGCAGGCGTTCCGTCAGATTGCCCAGACACCTGGACCTGACACCGCCCTGCCGGTTCACGTAGGACACCACCGTGGTATTGTCCGACCGGACCAACACATGGTGTCCCCGTATAAACGGGAGAAACTGCTTGAGCGCGTTCTCTACCGCTATCATCTCCAAACAGTTTATGTGTAGGAGTTTTTCTCCGCTCGAATTTGTTTATCATGTCATTTTGCTGTGTACTGAACCTATTCACTGCTCCATCAACATTTCATGCCAAATCGCTATATTTCCTTGTTTAAAATGTACTGCAAGATGCAGTTTCTTTCCAAAGCGATAAACGCCGAACCTATTTTTAGCCTAAACACGATATATCCTCTCGACGAATCAGAATTCGATGAGCGTACTACATAATCCAACAGGGCAGCACTCTGAACAGCTGTTTGTTTACGTTCATTCACGTTCATTCATTCATTCATAAAAATGAGTGCTTTAAACTCTGATAACACTTTTGATGGCCTTGATGAACAAGTGAGACCTACACCTGGGGGTAGAAAACGCCGACTGGACAAAGAAAATCACAAAAAACAACAAAAAAAGAAGTTTCGTCACTCAGGTAGTGCGTTGATAACAACTGTGGGATGTCAACACAAAGCTGCTGCCAAAGGTTTCTGTCAGGCCGAGAGGCTGTCGCCGGACGATCTGAGGATAAATTTCAATTATTTTTATGACAAACCAAACAAGGTTGACCAGGATCGCGCCATACTTCATCTCATGGACATCACGCAAGTGACAAGGAAGCGTCCGAAAGTCCAGGACGTAAACAAACAAAAAAACCGGAACGTATCTGTTAAGTACAGTCTTTTGAATAACTTATTGAATATTGTTATCATTATTATCAATAATTTATATTAATTTATGAGTCCCTGATTATATGTTGCATGTTCTCTTGTTGTTGTTTTAAAAAAAAAGACAAACCATAAATAAATAAAAAAAATTGATGGATTTATAGCGTTTTGAAAAAAAATGAATGGATTTATAGCGTTTTGAAAAAAAAAATTAACTTTGAATTTATCATCAACAATATTGTTGTTTGATTTAATAATCATTGTTCAACATGTTCAGACTGAGCCAAAAAAACATTTTAACAGGATAAATTGAATATTCACAAAATGTGTGGGTCTAGGTAAAAAAAACTATTTTCCTGAAAACTATTGAAATGGATTTATAGCGTTTTGGAAAAGAGCTCCTCATTTGTTCCCTGGCAAATCGTTTTGACTGAGGGCAAAGAGAAGTTTAATAACTTAATTTTTTAGGCTGTTTAACTTTACCGTTGTCGCCTACTAGCACTGACTTTGTTTGACTGAATTGTTAGCTTTATTTATTGTATAGCTTCTTATACCTTTTACTTATACTTTTATAATGGCTATTATTGATCAGAAAACTGACAATTGACAAAAATAGACTGGGTTGTGTTTTATGTCATATTTAATTGTATTACAGTGATAATCATATATATGCACACTTATTGTCTGAACCACATATGTGTAATATTGTTTTAAATGTAAACAAAAAGAGGTAGGGTTGTGTTTTATGACACATTTCGTTTTATTGTAGACTAAAATATACATGGAGATAACCTGCACCTTCTCCACTTTCAGGTCTCGCTCACTTGTCATTGGTCAGCTGTCAAAAAAGTTTAACTTTTTTTAACTTTAAAAGACGTGCTGAGCTGCAGAAAATGAAGTCTGCATTGGCGTTTAAAAAAAACGCTCATGACTTTTTTGAAAACAGTGTTTGCTCCATTGGATTATAATGTAAAACTGACACTGGCAGATTCAAAAAAGCATCAAGTGTAAACGCAGCCTATATAATAATCGCACAGAAATATTTGAGTTTGACATGGAAATGTGAGGTTTGTATAAACTGGTGTGTAAACAATCAAGCAGGCGCTAATTATATATATATATATATATATATATATATATATATATATATATATATATATATATTTATTATTTAGGTTAAAATTTAGTAATTATATAATAAGCATAATCGTTAAAATGTTTCATTACCACAGAAATTGGAAGAGAAAATGTAAGTTGTTTCTATTGTCCTGCTCCAGTTGTACCTCATTCAATTACTTCTAATACTAAACTGACAACATTTGCATGTTTTATATTCAATATTTTAAGTATTTTATGTCAAGTGATTTACTACAGAACTTGTTTTTGTTCTCCAAAGAAATTTACAGAAACAGACCAGCAGTGGAACAACATTAATCTCAAACATTATAAGCTCTTTAAATGAGGAGATGGGTGGCTCTTAAAAGAGCCTTTGGGGGGTTAAGGTCAGAGGTCACCTCACTTTGAGCTGGTGTATTTGGTCACAGCCTTTGTGCCCTCGGACACGGCGTGTTTGGCCAGCTCTCCGGGCAGCAGCAGACGCACGGCGGTCTGGATCTCTCTAGAGGTGATGGTGGAGCGCTTGTTGTAGTGCGCCAGACGAGACGCCTCACCGCCGATGCGCTCGAAGATGTCGTTGACGAAAGAGTTCATGATGCCCATCGCCTTGGAGGAGATGCCGGTGTCGGGATGAACCTGCTTCAGGACTTTGTACACATAGATAGCGTAGCTCTCCTTCCTGGACTTTCTGCGCTTCTTTCCTCCCTTACCGGCGGTCTTGGTGACGGCCTTCTTGGAGCCTTTCTTAGGAGCGGACTTTGCTGGTTCAGGCATGATGATGACGAAGAGTCAATGTGCGCTCAGGAGCGAGACAGAGGCTTTTATTCACCACCATATGCTAATTTACTAAGAGCTACGAGATTCTTCTGATTGGCTGTATTCATTGGCCAAACCCATTAACTCGTATTTAATTGGACAACTCAAAGCAGCGGGTAAATATTAGCCCCGCCCACCGCTTTATGTTTGAAGGAGACCGCACACATTTTCGTTTCCTTTGTTCATGTCCCGCTCTTTTTAGATTTGATTAAAGTCTGAAGATCCATTTTTAAAATAGCATTTTGTACCAGAAATGCCCTCCTACACAAAAGCCCCTTTACCACTAATATTTCCACCATTTTAACTTAGTCCTCGAGTCTGTAAATCACTACAAATTGCAATAGGATTATATTCTCTTGAAAGAAACATTACAACTCTTATTTTGAATATCAACCAAAACTGATTTTAACGTAATACAGCATTTAAACAATCTTAAAAAGAACCCTACATTTTTGTGAATTTACATCTTTTTGTTTATTATTCATATCAGCTTACTATAAATGATATAATGCATCACCATATAGTGCATATAAATGCATATAATGTGGCATGACTCTTTATGTGAGGGAGTGTGTGGCTCTTAAAAGAGCCGTTGGGTTTGTGGTTTCTCTTGAGTTCAGGCGTTTATCCTCCGAAGCCGTACAGGGTGCGTCCCTGCCGCTTCAGCGCGTACACAACATCCATGGCGGTGACGGTCTTTCTCTTGGCGTGCTCGGTGTAGGTCACGGCATCGCGGATCACGTTCTCCAGAAACACCTTCAACACTCCGCGAGTCTCCTCATAGATCAGACCGGAGATGCGCTTGACACCGCCGCGGCGAGCCAGGCGACGGATGGCGGGTTTGGTGATTCCTTGGATGTTATCGCGCAAAACTTTGCGGTGACGCTTAGCGCCTCCTTTACCGAGCCCTTTACCGCCTTTGCCTCTTCCAGACATAATTAAGTCAGAGTATTTCAGTCGTTCGTAAACTACCGAATGAAGAATGAGCGCTACAAGGAGGCCGCTTATATTTGCTTACAGGACCTGACAGAAACCACCCCCACTCGCCCCGCCCCTCGATATAGTTCAGCACAAGACGATGTGATTTAACCCTTATCTCAGGAGGCCTGTCCTTTGTTTATTCATTTGACGAAGATAATTATATCATATATAGAGATACTGAATGAAAATGGTATATATTTAATGCATTAATTGTATATAACAGTATATTTGTATGTGACATGTCAGGTATATTTATAGAACATGAATGATTTCAGGCCTCTCTGATTTACACTGTATGTCTCCCTTTAGCTGAAGAGTAATCTCTTCTTTGGCCTTCAACATCCCATAATAGTTTCAGAACAGCCCATGCCACTATTAGGGAGCAGCTGAAGATTTGATCAAAACTGTGGATGAGCGAATGAAAGAGAGGTGGAGCACTCCAACAAAGTCTAAGCTTTGGCATCCGGATCTTTGAGTGATTTCTTTGATTCAATTTTTTTTTTGGTACTTAGGAAAATGTTGCTATGGCAAATGTTGCTTTTTAGTCAAAAGGTAGTTTTTCTATAAAACTATGATTGTGCAAATTTATTTTATAAATAGATTTATATACTTTGAAGTCATGCAAACCAAAAATAATTTGATCCCCATCATTTCATCTTCAAAATCTCAAACTCATCCTCACTCTCATCCCATGAGTGAATTCTGCATTCCTCATATTGATCTTTCCGTAAATGTATTCATTTTCTAATACATAATTTTGTTATTTATACATAAACACAGCTAAACTACAATAAACTCTTCAAATAAATACATAACTGTGATCATATTATTGATACTATTATCTAAAATCAATCCCAATGGGTAAAAACATCCCTGCACTTCCACTGTAGGACAGCAGTGCCATATGGACACACTGATATTTACTCAATTTACAGTAAAACTGTTGGACAAAGTTGATTTGTGAATAAAAATATAGAATTGACTTTCCAAAGATGCTGAAAAATAAATCCCCGTTGAGAAGAGATGCTTAGAAATGAGGTTATTAGAGCAATACCAAAAAAATGACAACAAGTGAAGAACGAGCGCCACAAGGAGGCAGTTTATATTTGCTTACAGGACCTGACAGAAACCACCCCCGCTCGCCCCGCCCCTCGTTATAGTTCAACACAAGACAATGTGATTTAACCCTAATCTCACGAGGCTTGTCCTTT
Organism: Romanogobio albipinnatus; assembly: GCA_023566225.1. Taxonomy (NCBI): domain Eukaryota; kingdom Metazoa; phylum Chordata; class Actinopteri; order Cypriniformes; family Gobionidae; genus Romanogobio; species Romanogobio albipinnatus. The sequence goes on along the minus strand of CM042262.1, from coordinate 4,341,160 downwards.
TGTATATATATATATATATATATATATATATATATATATATATATACACACACACACTGCACAATTATATACTTACTATGATATTAATTCATATTCACTAAGATATAAAATTACCTAAGATAATAAAACAAAGACAGGACCTTGGAATGTTTACCCCATACATTCTAAAGAAAATTAATGTTATGATTTAGAGAGGAGACCAAGATAATGTTGACGTAAAGCAACTTTCTGCCCATATTCAGAGTTTAAACTGGAAAGTGTCTCATTCTGTGCAGTTTTAGTGGCTCTTAAAAGAGCCTTTGGTGCCTGAAGCGGGTCTAGGCGCGCTCTCCGCGGATGCGGCGGGCCAGCTGGATGTCTTTGGGCATGATGGTGACTCTCTTGGCGTGGATGGCGCACAGGTTGGTGTCCTCAAACAAGCCGACCAAATAAGCCTCGCTGGCCTCCTGCAGGGCCATGACAGCTGAGCTCTGGAAGCGCAGATCCGTCTTGAAGTCCTGAGCAATTTCTCTCACCAGCCGCTGGAAAGGCAGTTTGCGGATCAGCAGCTCGGTGGACTTCTGATAACGGCGGATCTCTCGCAGAGCCACGGTCCCGGGCCTGTAGCGGTGAGGCTTCTTGACGCCGCCGGTGGCCGGAGCGCTCTTACGGGCGGCTTTAGTAGCGAGCTGCTTCCTCGGGGCTTTACCACCGGTGGATTTACGAGCGGTCTGCTTGGTTCTTGCCATTGCTGCACTTACTTCTCTCTGTCCGGCTTGCGCTGGAAATGTGCCTCTTTGTTACTCGCCTGCTTTTATAGCATTCGACCGCCACGAGCTCACAGTGACGCGAGGAGTAGAGCCTTGTGATTGGCTAGTGTGTGATGTCTGAACATGAGCGCTAGCCAATGACTGCGCGTTTCCTCTTTTCAGACACGCGGAGGGTTTCCCGCTCGAGCTGCTTCTGTTGACTACATCAAACAAAGAGTAAATTACACCTCCCGGATCTTAATGCTCACATTGTTGTATTTATTTGTTCTGAAATACTGGCTTTAATTCCCCAAGTGTGGCAAAACACCCAGAATAACATTGATCAATTTGTTATTCCTGAAGCTAATATGATATTGATTTTTATTTCAGATAATCTATTATAATATTTAATACATCATCGGAACGTAATAGACATTATTTATATTATTAATAGTAGGGGATAGTTTGGGTGGCAATCAGACACATTAGGGATCATTATGTGTCTGTACAAACACGCACACCTTGTGACTCTTACTTTATGTGTCGATGCTAAATATAGATACATTTGACAGGTCATTTCCACCTTCAATCAAATGACTCTACCGGGTTCATAAATAATAACAAAAGTGCTCTTTATCAGATAAAGTGGGTGGCTCTTAAAAGAGCCTTTGGGTTGCGAAAACAGTCGATATTCGGTTTATTTGGATTTGGCGGCCTTCTCGGTCTTCTTGGGCAGGAGCACCGCCTGGATGTTGGGCAACACGCCGCCCTGAGCGATGGTCACTCCGCCCAGGAGTTTGTTCAGCTCCTCGTCGTTGCGCACCGCCAGCTGCAGGTGACGGGGGATGATGCGGGTCTTCTTGTTGTCCCGAGCGGCGTTTCCAGCCAGCTCCAGGATCTCAGCGGTAAGATACTCGAGCACAGCGGCCAGATAAACCGGAGCACCGGCACCGACGCGCTGAGCGTAGTTGCCTTTGCGGAGAAGCCTGTGAACACGGCCGACGGGGAACTGCAGTCCCGCCCTGGAGGAGCGAGTCTTAGCCTTTGCTCGGGCTTTGCCGCCGGTTTTGCCTCTGCCACTCATTTTAGATATCACTGATTAAAACCTTCTCAGTCGAAACTCAGAGTCTCAGAGAATGAATATCCGTGTCTCCACACTCTGTGTTTATACGAGAGTGCCAGTCGCTCATTGGTTTAGAGTCTGAAGAGATTTCAACCAATCACTGAACTTCCCTCCAAAGCCCAACCCCCTTTTCTAGCGGGAATAAATGAAACTACTGAAATATTTGTTAGAAAACTCATATAAATGCATTACAGAATTATATCCCTTAATATCCATTTAACAATGTGTTTTTCTGTGTGCAGTTAATATGTGTAAACATATATTTGAACTAAAATGGTGAAATTTAAACAAGCTTTTCATATATTACTTCACTCTCGGTGTTACTGGGGTTTGACACGCACACTTTAACATGGGATATGGACATTAATCGCTGTTTCTACCAAAAGTGCAACGCCTTTCACACACTGTATATTCTGGGCACATTGATCTTCTGATACTGTAGTTTTATGGTCCTTTTGTAATATTGTAGTTTTATCACTGCCTTTATTGTGTGTGGGGTTCAGTCTTAATCCTCCAGCAGTGTCGAGTGAATACATTCTGCCTGTACTGATATTTTGTGTATAAAAATGGTTTAGTGATTCAAAACTTATTTTATCTGGTCACTAATTGTTGATATATTGTTAGTTTAGATTGCATGAGTAAAATTGGCCGCAAGTCACATCTTGGCTCTTTCTTTTCAAAATTATTATTAAGAGTTTTGCTCTTTTTCAGAATCAGTGGTTGGCTCTTAAAAGAGCCGTTGAGGAACAAACGTTATTTTTCTGTGCTAATAAGATTTACTTCTTTTTGGGAGCTGCCTTTTTAGGCTTGGCGGCTTTAGGCTTCGCCGTCTTGGGTTTCACTGCCTTGGCTTTTTTGGGGCTCTTGGCCGCTTTCTTAGCGGCTGCTGGCTTCTTTGCCTTCTTGGGGCTCTTCGTCGCCTTCTTAGCGGCTGAGGCGGCGGGTTTCTTGGGCGATTTCTTGGCGGCGGCTTTGGGCTTCTTTGCCGCGGCGCTCTTGGGCTTCTTGGCGCCGGCGGGTTTCTTGGCCGCGGGCTTCTTCGCTTTAGGAGCCGCTTTCTTGGCCGCGGGCTTCTTCTTGGTCTCGGCTTGCTGCTTGTTGAGCTTGAATGAGCCCGAGGCGCCGGTCCCTTTGACCTGCACCAGGGTGCCTTTAGTCACCAGGCTCTTGATGGCGATCTTGACGCGGGAGTTGTTCTTCTCCACGTCGTAGCCACTGGCGGCGAGAGCTTTCTTCAGGGCGGCGAGGGACACGCCGCTCCTCTCCTTGGATGCGGACACAGCTTTGACGATGAGCTCGCCGACACCTGGACCTGCTTTCTTGGCTTTCGCGGCAGACTTCTTCTTGGGCGCTTTTGCCGGGGCGGCAGCAGCCGGGGCTGGGGCGGTTTCTGCCATCTCTCTCTGATCGGATCTAAAGTCTTTCAAGCGCTGTCTGGTTTCAGCAATGACTGGTGCTCGCGGCGCTACGCTCTTCAAGAACACATGAGAACCTTATAGACTCAACTTGCCCGCTTGGTGTCTGTGCGCGTTCACGAGCACCTCACGCGTGTGTTTTCTTCTCTCACATTTGGGGCAAAACTGAAGCGGTAAAATAGTTTGTCACAGTCAAAACAAAGTGAACACCAAGCAGAGGTTCTGAGCTTTCATTAGAGACTAAAACACGCGAAGAGGATTTGTTTCTCTTGCCTCCATCAGATCAAACCCAAGGCGAGCATCAGCCACGGGGGAAAGCCGCGTGTGAATTTGATGGATAGTTTAAGTTGAAAAAGTTGCTAAAAGCCCAAACGCGTCCTCTGTGTGTTCAGCAAACAGTCTGAAAGAGACTTTAATGAAATCAGCATCAGTGAGGGCGTGAGGAGGCTTTCATACAACTGCTGTTTTGGGCCGCTTGAAGCACACGAACATCATCCGGAGGATCCGAGTCTCTGTGACTCTCATGCCTGGACAGCAGATGATCTGTGCTCATAATAACAATAATCATAATAATAAATACACATCATCACACAAGTGTTAATGTTTTAACTAAATCATCACATTTGTTTCTCCTCATCTCTCATCTCAGTTTCCAGCATGTGAATGAGGATTGTGTTCGAGCTCATCTGAATGAGTTGTTCATTTACAGCAAGGCATAGCAAGTGACTTAAATAACAACTTTTTCTCACTATTTATTATTTCCCTACGCTTATACTTTTCTGGACAATGTTTGAGTCTTGTTAGCATTTCTTATGTCATTGCCGCCTATATTCCTCATGTGTAAGTCTCTTTGGATAAAAGTGTCTCCTAAATGAATAAATGTAAATAATAAACACAGGTCTAATTGATAAAATAATGGGTAACACTTTAGAATAATGGTTATTAGTTAACATTATTTAACTACATTAGTTAACATGAACTAATAATGAACTGCACTTATAAAGCATTTATTTATCTTTGTTAATGTTAATTTCAACATTTACTAATTCATTATTAAAATCTTGTTAACATTAGTTAATGCACTGTGAACTAACATGAACAAACCATGAACAGATGTATTTATATTAACTAACGTTAACAAAGATGAACAAATACAGTAACAAATGTACTGCTCATGGTTAGTTCATGTTAGTTAAAACATTAACTAATGTTAACTAATGACCATTATTCTAAAGTGTTACCAAATAATCATATTATTCACTCTATATGTTTGATATATTTTCACGGATGTTGTGTTTTTTGTCAGAATATATACTAGTTCAGCTCTAACCCTGAACAAACTCACCAGATCAAGAGAATGAAGGTGTTCAGAATTACACCAGTGCGTTAAACTGGGATTCACGAGTTCGCACTTACATATAATTTATAGAGAGTAATTCAATGCGTATTTAGCTGTCCGGGGGGAGGGCATCGAGCTCGGAATTAGGCCCGAACCCAGAGTTGAAGACATCAATAAGTGATCTTATTATGTAAATGTGTAATACATTATGCAAAACATTGCCAAAAACTTTAAATACACTACTTCTTCAACTTTAAACATGAATTACTTTCACAATCACGACTCTCAGTGTCCACTCTGTTAGCTCTTCTGATATATCAGGAGGTTTTCCCTCCAAAGAAGTGGATGAGAGCTTTATTATATGATGCCATTTCATTTTTCCTGAGAACCAGAAAAAAAGGTTTTGTGAATTTAGATTTTATTTAGGTCATTACATTGTTTGGAGCTTAAAAAGCAAAAAATAAAATAAAAATTAATATATATATATATATATATATATATATATATATATATATATATATATATATATATATATATATATATATATATATATGATTCCTATGTTATATTCTATATCCTCTGCTCTGTGGAGGACACCAGAACCAATTTATTGTGAAAATTAAAAAACATTAATAGACAAAAACAATGGGATTTTTTTTCATTCACCAATCATTATTTTTTAATTATCCAAACTATGTATAAAGATGATTTTTAAAGTTATGAAAGATAACAGAATAATTTGACATACCATTTTACTGTATGCAATATGTGTGTAAACATGGCCATATGCCATTTCCATCCTATACACTGTATCTAATTTGCATATCAATGTGTTTTGGGACAATATGTAAAAGGACGTGTAATAATATTTTCATAAGAATGTCTCATATTTCATAAGAATATCCAGACTTCAAATTGTGTATGTTGTCAGAGAAATTCGCTAAAATAATGTCCTCTACAGAGACAAAACCTCTGTTCTGGGTCAGAAGATATTTCTGTCTCGTGCAGAGTGGCATTTATATTTAGATGTCACTTCCGAAACTTTACAGCATGCAAATGGCCATCGGTCCTCTTAGCAGCAATAGTTTTATTCAATGAATTTGATAGACTTGCCTCGAAAGCGAGCCACTAACACTGCATGAAAAAAGGTGTATCCGGACCAGGATACTCCTGTATACACTGCTGAAATTCGGAAGAATCCAGGAGTATACTGGCCGGATAGGTCAAATTCCATGGATCCGTATATGTCCGTATTCATCCGAAATGGTACCAAATCGGATGTATGTTGTGCCCGTATACTCCCATGCTACAGCCATTTGTTGCCATGGCAAATAATCCCATCAAGTTTTTCCCAGGAGACATTTTCACACCTCTAAACAGCTTTGCCTTCCATCCCCTATTGGTCCTTCATCTCAAACTGGATTGGTTGTTTTTTTTAAAACCACTCCCAAAACCCAGACTGCTATTGGAGGACAGGACGCATTGAAAACCCAGTCAAGTGACTTTATTGGTTACTTCTAAGGCTAAGGGTGGGCTAGGTTTTGTAGCATAGGGACTTGATTGGTTATAGGCCAGCTATGCAGATTTTGCTAATTAATATATAATATATATATATATATATATATATATAAAATAATCCCCTCTTCCTCCCAAAAGAAAAATACACACAAAACAATTTGAGAAAGTCTGAAATATTTATTAAAAAGGTATATATATATATAAAAAAAAAAAAAACATTCTTAACAGCATTATAAACGAACATTAAAACAATGGTGAAACAAAAACAAGTGAACTAAATGTATTTAAAATGGATGAAAATGTAAAGGAACAAATGTAAAAATATAAACAGTCCAAAGAACATAAATATACGTTAAATTGAATTGGTAAAGAAACAAAAAGGGAAAAAAAGTGAACAAAATGCATTTAAAAGACAGATGTAAAGGAATAAAATACACAGTGAACATAAAAAGGAAAATAATAAATATACAAATTAAACAAAATAAAATGAGAACAATAAATTTAAGACAAAAAAAAGTGTATATAAAATACACATAAATATTCCAAGTAAACAATATAACCAAATAAAAAGAACAAAGAGCATTATAAACATACATTAAAATGAATGGGGGAAAAGATAAGTGAACAAAATGTTTCTTAAGGAAGGCTACGTAAGAGGAACAACAATACAAAACGTGGAGATCAAAAGCAACATGGACATCTAAAAAGGAACAAACATACAAAGTATTCAATATAAAACGAGACAAAGAAATCTATACATTAAAAAGTGTATATAAAATATATGTAAATGTTCTATATATGGGAACCAATAAAAGTATAAGTATATAAACATAGGAATGAAGAAAATATAAAATGGAACAATTGAATATTAATATAATTATAAAATAATTGTGACCATAATTGTGACCAACTCTAACACAATGTTGTTTGAGTTTTGAACATTTTTTCAAACTGCCGTGATGGGCTGGTGATGTGATGCGTAGCGTAGCGTGGGTCAGCCTAGTCTGGTTTGTAGTAGCTAGCCAAACCATCCACACTGGCCTTCCATCAACAACAGCATCATCTTCATCAGACATCAGGTCTATAGTTGTGGTCTTCCACAGGTTCTGTGTTGGTTTGTGCAACCCTGGACCTGGTCTCCAGCAACTGCAAAACATGACAGTAAATGAACCACTAAAACTCCGAGAGGAGTAAAGTAACATTCTGGAGGGAAAAAGCTTAACCGGTTTCTTAACTTACCCGTCTCTTTCTCTGACGGTTCTGTGTGATGTTCTTCATAGTGTTTCTTTTCTGGGTCTTTTCAGACTGAGCCAAAGAATACTTCCTCAGCAAAGTCTCACAAAATAAAATACATCTTGCGACCTGACAAATAATACATTAATAATATATAGTTAATGCCAATAAAAGTAAGTAAAACAATTCAATTAAAATGTATTTGTATAGCGCTTTTCACAATACATATTGTTTCAAAGCAACTTCACACAAAATGCATGCGCCTACATTACAGAAAAAAATAGAGAACATTAAAATAATGACAACATTTTTAAGATTACCTTTTACACATTCAGGGTCAACATCTGTAAAAGTTCTTCAGGATCATGGATCCAAAACTTCTGGATCATGAGGGGGGAAGAAACATGCACACACACAAATGAATATTAATTTGTTTGATAAAACATTAATATTAATTATCAACTTACGGACATGGACTTGCAAAACATACTCACCAGGTCCATACAAAAACTTCACAGTAGATCCAAAATCCTGGTTTGCCTATAATTCTTCAGAGTCCAAGGATGGTGGTTTCCTGTCCTCTCTGCTGAATGAGTGAACATGATCTCAGATTACTCATTCCAAAACTCCTTTACATTTATGACAAGCTTGATCCTAAAACTTGCTGACAGTAGGGATGGGCATTATGACCATATAATTATACATACATGATAAATTTTATTTTACAATAACGATATCACAATATATTTATTTTGATGGATATTTTATTAAAATGCTACAGAATAATACTGCTTTAAAAGTCTTCACTGTATGATATTCAATTAATTAATATCACTTGATTCTTAAAGAAGCAGAAGGTCTTCTCTATTCTTTTGTTTTATTAAAATTATGACAAAGCTGCAGCCCCTTTAAGAACAGATGCACAGAATGACACATCCGGGTTTCCCCACGTTAACTTGAACTGTTTGACTTTACTTAAGACATAACTCGCTGTTTAAATCAAGTGAATACCTCACATGACAAGGTTTCTGAGATAATTGTGTGCATTTTACAGAAAGATAATTGATTTCGGGATCGCATGCTGTCTGAGAGAGGCTTATTTTAACACATGCATGTCCCGTTCATTATTCTACATTCATGCATGTTTCCTTGTCAAAATGTCAAAAAGTTTTAGTACAGTCAGTGCTGCGTTATATACGCTATATTCCCATTCCGCAATATAAAAAGGTAATGTTAATGTTTACAGCAAAATCGCTAACAATAGTCAGTATCATCAGATCGCCATAACACCCAGCCCTATCTTAACAATATTACAACACAACAAAACACAGAAACAGAATATGTAAGTTAATCACGATTAGCATATGACTTTAATGCACTAACGTTATATCTTGATGAGCAGTAGAAACAATATAAAGGGATTTACGTTACCTTCTGCCGTCTGCTGTCCGCCATTGGTAACTTAGTCTGTTCGTATTCATGTTTTTTCGTTCTCAGTCGACATCCCACAATCAAAATTCGTCCAAAATAAGATTTTAACAGGTTTAAATGGTCCATGCAATGCCATTAATAGACCGACGTGAAGATCAGAAGCCGCGATCGCGTCGCGTCCCTGCGAGCCAGGAGCAACTCCAACGACAACGGGTGTATAATTCAAAGTGAAGGCGCGCACTGTCATTGGCCAGATTTCTGGATGACGTTCAGATTGACCAATCACGCTCAAAAGAACACGGAAAGACAGCAAATAGCCTTGCAAATATAGAAAAAAAAACTTGTTTTAAACAACAGTTAGAAAATGTGTATATTTATTTTTATTTGCTGTTATATTTAATTAATTGGTCAAATGGTGTTTTGTGGTGTGGGCAGAGGCCTGGAAGTTTCAACCTGGAGAGCAGTGCAGATTTGTACTCTTTAAAAACAATTATTGTTTGATATTTAGTTTGCTATATATTTTGTTATATTTGTATCCAGAATTGAATGTAAAACCAGTTTGAATGTAAAAATACACCTTCACTGTAAAACAGAAAATTAAAGTAAAATATCTTAATTTAAATAAGGAAAAATCTGTAAACTAATAGTGTTTTCTCTAAAACATTTAATGTAAATTTCTGTGAAGTTTTTTAACTTTATTTGACTTAAGATATTTGACTTTAATTTTACGGTTTTTGTTTTGCAGCTGTAGCTGCTGTTTTTTTAGGTTTTTATTTTTACAGTGTAAATATAAAACTAATAAGATTTACTTTAAAATGACAAAGAATAATGTTAAATTGTTAGTATGGACATAAACATAAACCTTTAATATAATGAGCTAAATATTGTATTACAGTTGTTAATTTACAGATATTGTTTGTAATTTTGCATGAATTTGTTATTTATGAAAACAGAAAAATAATACAGTGATGTTTACTGTATAAAAAAATGAGAATTACTGTAGTTTGTCATTAATGATATAATCCTTAATAACAGTCAAGTTGTTTATTTAGATATTGTTTGTAATTTTACATCGTTTTAAACATAATTCAAAATTACAAGAAAATACTGTAAAAAACTAAAGTTTTTTTCTGTAAAATTAGGATTATTTTTATTGGTTGCCTTATTTTTATGGGTAACCTTATTGGTTGCACCTACATCTATTGTGAGTGGTGGATTTCAAACCTCAAAACGCCCCTCTTTTGCAGCGTGTTAAAAGTTAAGAATCTTGGAGTGACACTTTTTGTGAACAGTTGCAGAGCTGAAAGATCTGCTGTGTTTCTTGAGCAAGTGAATCCCTGCTATTTTTTTATTCCATATTTTTATTTTGAGCATATCAGTTTTTGGTGTTTTTAAAACAAACTTTTTCATTTTCCACATTTCATCTCCTTTTTATTTAATTCTATTATTGCCTACAATTTGTAAAACTTTGCAAAAATTTTTTGGGGATAGTCTAAAATGTTTGGTTAATTATCCTTTGTTAATTCCATTAAATTTCTTTGTTTATTTCATTACATATTCAGATTTTTTTGTGAACGTATATGTTCAGACAGGGTTTTTATTTTGTACTGTTTTTATAAAAAATATTTGATTGAGAGACTCTTTTCATGCACTGGTTTTAAAGGTCCCATGGCATGGCATTTTTCTATTATTTTATAATGTTTCCTGAGGTGTACTTATATTGTTAGTATGACTTTTACATCATAAAATGTCATAATTTAGAAATAAAAGGCATTTTTTCAATACTGCTGTTTGCCCTGTGGCTGAATGCCCTGCTTCAAGAGGCGTGTCTGCTGTGAGACTTCAGTAAAAACGCCCACTGTTGTGATTGGCTGACATCTAGAACGATTCAGTCCGATTTGGTGAACTGATTCGGTTCACTAAAAAGAACCGGTTCAAAAGAAAGATCGTTTGCGAACCGGACATCACTAACGTACCAGAGACGGAGCTCAGCGATCGCTAACAAAGTTATTTATAGTACCTACTGAGTTATGAGAGCGCTGTCAGTCAGCGCGAGTTTATTGTGTTTGTATCTGAGAGTTCTGAATAAACACGAGTCCCAATCACACCGACCCTGTCTTCATCATTACCAACTTTGTAACACATGCAAAGTACCATTACAGCTGTCGAGATGAACGAGTTAAAAGTAAGTGTTGATAATAGCATTATTTTATAAAATAAAATAAAAGCGTCAGTGACGCGCGTTGAGTACACAGCGCAAACAAAGACACAACAGCAGTAATCGAATGTAATCCAGTTTATTGTGGGGCTAGGCTGGCTAGCCCGAATATGCTTACGCTTAACTTACCCCCCTTCTGCTTAATCTCACGCCGCGTTTGGTGCCTCCGCTGTGGGCCAGATGCAGTACTGGGGGTCGGGGATATTGAAGGCCAACGGCCAGTGCAGCCCGAGCTTCGGCGTGTGTGAGGCCGATGTTGAGCAGAAACTCACGACTGTATGCACATTTTAGAACCGGTAGACGCGACGAGGACGTACAAAAACACTGACTCACAAGATAGAAAACACGAAAACACCGTTCTGTCGGGAGAGAGAGAAGCCGCTGCGTGTGCACGAATAATAAATAATTAGCTACACATCAGAAATTACTGATCACAGATCAGAAGGAACTGAAAAAAGACTTCTGTTTTCATTTGTACATCCAAACACTGAGAAACTGCCAGCATTCACTCGTTCACAAGTAACGTTAATGATCTCGAGTGTTTGCATGGGCGTGCCAGATTCTCTGGGCGGAGGAAAGGGAGGTAACCGTTCCTGCTTGGACATCAAAACAGGAGGCTTCAGGATTGGCTCGTCTGAGCTGTCATTTTCTCAAAGGCAGAGAGAGACAGCCAGAACTCGGGTTTACACCGATCAACATTTCTATCCACTTGGGGACAATATTCAGGCTAGGGGAACTCATATTAATGTTGAAAAACCTCATAAAATGAAAATTTCATGCCATGGGACCTTTAAGGCCCTGACACACCATTCTGATGGTTTGGCCCAGACCCAGGCAACGTGAACCAACCCCACAGTCGGCTTTAGTCATTGCTAGTTCAGTTTAGTGTTTCAGGGCCTTAAGAATTTATTTTTCTGTACAAAAAGCTTGTTTGCTGTAGCCTACAGTAGACCAGAGATAATTCTCAATCCTCAAGTCCTCCCCTGCCACCCCTCCCTCTGAGAACAGCCAGCACTAGTGTCAGTCATTAAAGGTCTTCTTCACACCTAACAGTCTTCAGTCCTAGCACACCCAGCAGTGTTTCAGCTGTATATGTCCGTGAAATTTCACGGATTCCTGTATACGTCCGCATACGTGAGGTTTCCGGGTTTTTCTGGAAATATACTGTTCCGTGTTACTCTGATCCGCTTTTTCCCACATACATCCGGTAAACATCAAATTACACAGGAGTATACCATGCCCGGATAGTGCCGGATTTCAGTGTTTTCATGCAGTGTAAAATGCTGTTGCTTTGCCAGTTCATCACAATCTGTGGGATGTGCTGAACAAACAAGTCTGATAGACGGAGCTCCCACCTCACAACTTACAGGACTTAAAGGATCTGCTGCTAAAGACTATAAATGACTATGTCTATGACTAAATAAAGACTGTGATTTTACTGCCTTAAATATGCTATAATTCAAATGGTTTATGACTATGTTTAGAATTTATATTGTTCAACATTTTAAGGCAGTAAAATCATAGTCTTTACTGGGGACACAAAAGACAAAGATCCCCAGGAAGGACCCTCTTTCTAAAGTATGAAGGACTTATAATAACTGTACAATCATGTTGAATATTTTGAATTTAAAAATTCCAATTTGCTCTTGTGAAAAGAAATGCAGCTCTCATGACAGAATTATATAAAACATAATTTCCCTCATGCTTCACTGTATTAGTGAGGAGATTTTGTGCCTCACATAAACCAAACATACACCATCTCTCTTTAACCCACCAAAACTGAGACACTTCCCAGTCTAAAACAACACACTTTGAACATTGATGTGCTTAAATATATAGCATTTTGTTCTTGAAACTGATTGAACAATGATAGAGTTGTTGTATTCATAAACTAACATTATATGGGTTTCCAACTTTGCTCGGCTGGTTGGAGTGAGATTTTGAGGACATCCGTGACACAAGGTTTTAAGCATCAATCATTTTTAATTTAGTCTTGATAATGCAAATTACACAAATACTGAAGCCAAATGATGAATAAGATGCACTTTTTTTAGAAACTGTCCGTATTACCTTTGCTGATATCGGCTAGTCAGATTTCTTACTAGTTTATTAAAAACAAAAAATACATTTATTTTTGTATGATCTCCATAGGGTTTCCACAGGAAAGTGTTTTCACAGACTGTGATGACGCGTTTTAACGGTCATCAATCCTGCAACGTTTTTTGTATTTTCATGGTTTTTTTTTATGTATGTACATTTATAACACATACTTTGTATTTTATTACTATTGCATCAAATTACAAAAAGCAAGTTACAATACAGCGTATATGGGGGTGATGGTAAAAATGTACTTACTGGTTGGTAGGTGATCAAATACTTATGTCATGCAATAAAATGCAAATTATTTATTTAAAATCATACAATGTGAGATATATATCAAACTTGGCATTTGGCATCCCTATAATTTTATCCATGTCATTAAACAGATGAATGCTGGGAAGTGCTGGAAAACAACATTGTCTCAAAGCAGAAGTTTTTTTTTTTTTTAAGTTTTGACTTTCTAATCATACAATTATGATTGAATTATGTTTTGCTAGTCTCATTCACTACATAAATGTTTAAATAGCATTAAACTCAACATTTGTTGTTGTTAGGCTGTGTTCACACTTGACGTCTTTTTTGACAAGTAAAAGTTGGCAAGAGCAGCAGCATTTGATTCAAATACCAGCCAAGGGCGTCTTTTGTTGCTATAACAACAGCCGCAATAAGAGCGCTGTGGTGCAGAGATACAAAATGTCTTGACGAGAAACCCCACGTAATTTAAAAATACTACTGTTATTAATGTGTGACGAAATGTAGTTTTAAGACTTTTTCAGGCGATATTGTACTTGTTTAAAGCTCAAATCTGTGGTTTATTTATGAAGAGAGCGCCTATTTAAATATATTTTATCTGGTGTGTTTGGAGTTGTGAGATCCAGGTGATCACCGGGCGCTCAGCGCTCAATGACCCCGACGAAAGCAGCCTTTCCTCGGGCAGTCCTTCTGACTGCCGCTGGCTCTGATGTCTCTGTAGTGGTTAAACATGAGGTATAATTCAGCGTGTGTGGATCTAACGGGCGATCTTTGGTCTCATGAATCTATAATTTGTTCCCTGGCAAATCGTTTTGACTGAGGGCAAAGAGAAGTTTAATAACTTAATTTTTTTAGGCTGTTTAACTTTACCGTTGTCACCTACTAGCACTGACTTTGTTTGACTGAATTGTTAGCTTTATTTATTGTTTAGCTTCTTATACCTTTTACTTATACTTTTATAATGGCTATCATTGATCACACAAACTGACAATTAATGTCATATTTAATTGTATTACAGTGATAATCATATATATGCACACTTATTGTCTGAACCACATATGTGTAATATTGTTTTAAATGTAATCAAAAAGAGGTAGGGTTGTGTTTTATGACAAATTTAGTTTTATTGTAGACTAAAATATACATGGAGATCACCTGCACCTTCTCCACTTTCAGGTCTCGCTCACTTGTCATTGGTCAGCTGTCAAAAAAGTTTAACTTTTTTTAACTTTAAAAGACGTGCTGAGCTGCAGAAAATGAAGTCTGCATTGGCGTTTAAAGAAAAAAACGCTCATGACTTTTTTGAAAACGGTGTTTGCTCCATTGGATTATAATGTAAAACTGACACTGGCAGATTCAAAAAAGCATCAAGTGTAAACGCAGCCTATATAATAATCGCACAGAAATATTTGAGTTTGACATGGAAATGTGAGGTTTGTATAAACTGGTGTGTAAACAATCAAGCATATATATATATATATATATATATATATATATATATATATATATATATATATTATTTAGTTTAAAATTTAGTAATTATTATATAATAAGCATAATCGTTAAAATGTTTCATTACCACAGAAATTGGAAGAGAAAATGTAAGTTGTTTCTATTGTCCTGCTCCAGTTGTACCTCATTCAATTACTTCGAATACTAAACTGACAACATTTGCATGTTTATATTCAATATTTTAAGTATTTTATGTCAAGTGATTTACTACAGAACTTGTTTTTGTTCTCCAAAGAAATTTACAGAAACAGACCAGCAGTGGAACAACATTAATCTCAAACATTATAAGCTCTTTAAATGAGGAGATGGGTGGCTCTTAAAAGAGCCTTTGGGGGGTTAAGGTCAGAGGTCACCTCACTTTGAGCTGGTGTATTTGGTCACAGCCTTTGTGCCCTCGGACACGGCGTGTTTGGCCAGCTCTCCGGGCAGCAGCAGACGCACGGCGGTCTGGATCTCTCTAGAGGTGATGGTGGAGCGCTTGTTGTAGTGCGCCAGACGAGACGCCTCACCGCCGATGCGCTCGAAGATGTCGTTGACGAAAGAGTTCATGATGCCCATCGCCTTGGAGGAGATGCCGGTGTCGGGATGAACCTGCTTCAGGACTTTGTACACATAGATAGCGTAGCTCTCTTTCCTGGACTTTCTGCGCTTCTTTCCTCCCTTACCGGCGGTCTTGGTGACGGCCTTCTTGGAGCCTTTCTTAGGAGCGGACTTTGCTGGTTCAGGCATGATGTTGACGAAGAGTCAATGTGCGCTCAGGAGCGAGACAGAGGCTTTTATTCACCAACATATGCTAATTTACTAAGAGCTACGAGAATCTTTTGATTGGCTGTATTCATTGGCCAAACCCATTAACTCGTATTTAATTGGACAACTCAAAGCAGCGGTAAATATTAGCCCCGCCCACAGCTTTATGTTTGAAGGAGACCGCACACATTTTCGTTTCCTTTGTTCATGTCCCGCTCTTTTTAGATTTGATTAAAGTCTGAAGATCCATTTTTAAAATAGCATTTTGTACCAGAAATGCCCTCCTACACAAAAGTCCCTTTACCACTAATATATCACGCTTATTTCCACCATTTTAACTTAGTCCTTGAGTCTGTAAATCACTACAAATTGCAATAGGGTTATATTTTCTTGAAAGAAACATTACAACTCTTATTTTGAATATCAACCAAAACTGATTTTAACGCATTACAGCATTTAAACAATCTTAAAATAACCCTACATTTTTGTGAATTTATTTATTTTTGTGTATTATTCATATCAGCTTACTATAAATGATATAATGCATCACCAGCATTGCTGTGGCATGACTCTTTGTGTGAGAGAGTGTGTGGCTCTTAAAAGAGCCGTTGGGTTTGTGGTTTCTCTTGAGTTCAGGCGTTTATCCTCCGAAGCCGTACAGGGTGCGTCCCTGCCGCTTCAGCGCGTACACAACATCCATGGCGGTGACGGTCTTTCTCTTGGCGTGCTCGGTGTAGGTCACGGCATCGCGGATCACGTTCTCCAGAAACACCTTCAACACTCCGCGAGTCTCCTCGTAGATCAGACCGGAGATGCGCTTGACCCCGCCGCGGCGAGCCAGGCGACGGATGGCGGGTTTGGTGATTCCCTGGATGTTATCGCGCAACACTTTACGGTGACGCTTAGCGCCTCCTTTACCGAGCCCTTTACCGCCTTTGCCTCTTCCAGACATGATTAAGTCAGAGTATTTCAGTCGTTCGCAAACTACCGAATGAAGAATGAGCGCTACAAGGAGGCAGTTTATATTTGCTTACAGGACCTGACAGAAACCACCCCCACTCGCCCCGCCCCTCGATATAGTTCAGCACAAGACGATGTGATTTAACCCTTAACCCTGATCTCAGGAGGCCTGTCCTTTGTTTATTCATTTGACGAAGATAATTATATCATATATAGAGATACTGAATGAAAATGGTATATATTTAATGCATTAATTGTATATAACAGTATATTTGTATGTGACATGTCAGGTATATTTATAGAACATGAATGATTTCAGGCCTCTCTGATCTACACTGTATGTCTCCCTTTAGCTGAACTTGCTTCATAAGTGTCATCTCTTCTTTGGCCTTCAACATCCCATAATAGTTTCAGAACAGCCTATGCCACTATTAGGGAGCAGCTGAAGATTTGATCAAAACTGTGGATGAGCGAATGAAAGAGAGGTGGAGCACTCCAACAACGTCTAAGCTTTGGCATCCGGATCTTTGAGTGATTTCTTTGATTACAATTTTTTTTTGGTACTTAGGAAAATGTTGCTATGGCAAATGTTGCTTTTTAGTCAAAAGGTAGTTTTTCTATAAAATTATGATTGTGCAAATGTATTTTATAAATAGATTTATATACTTTGAAGTCATGCAAACCAAAAATATTTTGATCCCCATCATTTCATCTTCAAAATCTCAAACTCATCCTCACTCTCATCCCATGAGTGAATTCTGCATTCCTCATATTGATCTTTCCGTAAATGTATTCATTTTCTAATACATAATTTTGTTATTTATACATAAACACAGCTAAACTACAATAAACTCTTCAAATAAATACATAACTGTGATCATATTATTGATACTATTATCTATAATCAATCCCAATGGGTAAAAACATCCCTGCACTTCCACTGTAGGACAGCAGTGCCATATGGACACACTGATATTTACTCAATTTACAGTAAAACTGTTGGACACAGTTGATTTGTGAATAAAAATATATAATTGACTTTCCAAAGATGCTGAAAAATAAATCCCCGTTGAGAAGAGATGCTTAGAAATGAGGTTATTAGAGCAATTCCTGGAGCACTTCAGCTTCTGTGTGACGGTGGGAAAGAGTTTGAGAGACATTCAGATGTCATGTGACTTAAAAACAGCACATCATTGGCCACTTTAAGGCCTGCCCTTTTAATTCCCATAGTGCAATATATTGTTTATTTCTCTGAATAACAAGGAAATTAGAAATTATTGTCATATGGCAACTGCATACCAGTCCATCACAGAGAGAGCATTCACTCACTGCGGACACTATTCAAACAGCAGCGCTTCCCTAAAGTATCATTAGAAACCATTGATGCTTTTGGAAACACAGCCCAGAACAATGCTCAGCAGAAGACAGAAAACATGGGGCCGTTCTTCGTACCTCGCTTAATACATCTGAGATGATTTGACAGATCCCAGATCTTTTAATCATGATAACTGATGTCTGGCTAATTTGGTTCTTCAAACGAATTTACGGATTGGATTTAAATATCTGGATTAAATGATCTAAGATCACTGCGCGTTCTTGTTTTCCCTGAAGAGGGCAGATGCATCTATACTCGAAACCATGATCAGCAGTGCAGCGATTGGCTGGCGTCAAGAGAGCAACGTAATGACATCATATAATTAAAAAAGCCACCTGGCAAAAAACGTGGCAAATTACACAATAAAAACCCCCACAAATATCTGGACCTTTATAAGGAAACAGCTAAACGACCAAACCAACATAAAAGTTATAATAGATCAATGATAAATGTTTTTTTCTTTTTTTTACATGATTACCAATTATTTATATTCATGATTTTATACATTATTTGTACACCCTTTACATTTTCATTTCAATGTTGTAATTCAATTTTTAATTCAATTTGAAGCAGATTTGTAACGTGACAGTATTAAAGTTTCTTAAGGGTCAAGATCAAATTCTATGCATCTCCTGCGCTGCATCAAGCCATCCCATAATATCCGTCATCACTTAAATTAATGCACGGCTCAGATTAACTGTACAACATGTGTGCAAACTTCCAATAAAACTATAAAGTAATTATTCCATCACAAATAAATTGCTCAATCAAGTGGCTGTGTCTATAGTATTATACACAACATTATAATATTATATACATTCTCATATACATATACAATTTAAAATTTGTATATTATTATTATTATTTAAAATGATTATTATTGCCCCTGGTTCAGTAATGAACTCTTGTAATAAAGTAGCAGTGGCTGGGACAGATTTTAAGTATCACCTCAAGATGCAATCTAATCCTGTTTACATGAAATAAGCCGCTCGGTTTAAGCTAACGGACCTGTTGCTATGACAGCAAGTCCAGGATGAGCGTCGAAGAACCAAACAATCCAAGATCATGCCAAATCGTCAACAATCAAATCCAGCTAACTGAGGTGAGGTACGGAGAACGGGCCCCATGTCTGAGTTATTTCAACAATAAACAAATAGAAACTGTAGCCTAGTTTGTGCAATTACACTCTTTAAATGTGATGTTAAAAGTTGATAATGTCCTGTTAACATCCTCTAACTAGTGTTAATATAAACCATATCAGAATAAAAGGTTGCATTTTATGGGTGGGACGTCCTGTCACTGACAGTCCCTTGTGAAAATGACCCATATGTGTTACTACAGTGACTGCAGCATTTGGAGATTTCCGTGGTTATCACAAGTAATCATTTTATCCATGTGTAAACAAAACTATGATCTAATAAGTTGCAATGAAGGCATATTGAATGTTAAAAAGTGGGTCTCTTTAACCATTTTACTCTTTGTAATTTTAATAATTTAAAAGTTCAGTTTAGAAGTATCGTTTCAATATCAGTGATACTGGCCTTAAAAAGTATTGGTATCATATCAAAAACAAAAGTGGTATCGCCCCTATATATATATATATTTTTTTTTAAACACACTATATATAAAGATCTATGCAGCGTGCAATTATACACACAAACTTTCAATACGTCTACTCATTCAAGTAAATAATTCTATGACAATAAAAACAAACAGATATGTCCACATAAACATACATTCTGTAGTAAACGATTTAGAGTGAAAACCCAGAATTGAGAAAATGTTTCCACATGGCAACGCTGTCCCAGTGGAAGTGCAGTAATGTATTTCCCTATTGGGATTTTTATAGACCGTAACATCAATATTATGACTATTTATTTATTGGCAGTGCTTATTGTAGTATAGTTGTTTTTATGTATAAATAACAAAATTGTCATATTCTCAGAAAATGTATACATTAACGGAAAGATCAGCTGGAAGATTGCAGAGTTCGCTCTTCCATGGGATGAGAGGGAGGATGAGTTTGTCATTTTGAAGGCTAAATGATGGGGATCTACTTATTTTGGGTTCACATGAGTTCCAGGTTTACACATCTATCATTGTTTAAAAGAAATGTGCATTTAAATAAAAGAAAAAAATCATAATTTTATGGAAAAACTACTTTCCGTTGTAGTAAATCTTTGCCATATCACCTTATTGTTCACGTGAGCCAGAGTCTCCATTTTTAGCCCTTAAATGCGAGACTGTTTCGCCAAACATTCTCACATATTCGGGTCTTTAGCGACCCGGGTCTATATCTAACGCGGATAGATCTATACCTGTCACGATAATATATAAAACTCCTGACATTAGAGCAACAATTACAGAAGAATAAAATAAAGCGTATTTCGTTACCTTTTGAGTTTGTAAGGGTTCAGTTTGAGCAGATGTTTTATCCCATCACCACTGTCCTCGTCAGAGCTCATCTCCAGCACATTCAGCATCTGGATCATATTCACCATCTCACGCATATTCTCAAAACTCATTTTCATCGTCTTGAAAATAAGTGATGATTGCACTTATTTCGTCGTTATAGATTTGTTTATTATTGTGAATAAAAAAATGACGTACAATCTTACACACCCTATACAATTTTGACAAAAAACTAGTGGAGCAACAAGCATTCAATAATAATTTTATAATTTTTTTCCCGTTATATTGTTTAAAATGGATTGATTGAGGAATACTAAGAAGGTTTGATGTCTAACTTTAAAAATGAATGACGTCTCGGGTCGCTAAAGACTGAGGTATGCATTTAAGGGTTAAACTATAATGTGTTAGATTTACACTTCCGCTAATAGTAGTTGTCTTGTGAATGTGTAGTTCTGCGACGACTGTGTAGTTTTGACTGGCTAGCTAACTTTTAATGTGGACTACAGAAAGACTGGCACTCTTTGCGCAGTTATGGGATGCCATAATAGGCCTTTATCACAGAGGAACTGAATACCGGAAGTGCGCGCCATCGAAGCAGTGCGCTGATTCTTCCGGTTATGAATGTTTTCAATGTGCCGTCAACACCTAGCTGAACAAACAACACTTAAAATAAGCATCTGGAGGATGAATGACAGAGACAGGAGAAAAGATAAACTGATCATTACTGTGTACAGGATTTTCCAAACTCTGCTGAACTTGTAGTTTTTTAATCCAACATAAACTAAAGGTCATAAACATACGTGATTATTTCAGCACACGGTGTAAGTGCTCATCTAAATAGTGACGGCGATCAAGTGTGTGTGTGTGTGTGTGAGAGACCTGATGAATAAGATCTGAATCAACATATTTATTTGTATTAAATATTTTAGTCATTATTCTGTCATTTTTCACTGACAATCATTTCGCTGTAGCCTACAGTATATGTGATTCACACATTTATGCCAAAATTCAGTCACGCTGTTGACGTATTACTGTTTAAGATTAATTAAATGTTTAACATCGTTAACTTTCTTTAAGGCAGTTACCGCGCATTCATCTATTTAATACTGTCATGAAAATGAACCATGGTTTTAATACAAATAAAATAAACATAGTTATTGTAGTTTAATCATGGTATTTGTAGTAAAACTAATACAAATGGTAGTCAATCCACGAAAAAAAAAAACAATAAAACATTGTTACTACATTCTTACTATAATAAAATCATGGTTAACGTTCGTAAGGGTGTTTATTAGTCAAATTAATTTAAAAATGTAACAACAGTTATGAAATATGATTAGTAAGAGAAACACTATTCATGAGAAGATGAGCACTGGACTGCGGCAGGTTAGAAATGTGTTTATTATTCAGAATGCACATTTACGCACTTGGCAGACACTTTTATCCAAAGCAACTTACAGTGCCCTTATTACAGGGACAATCCCCCTGGAGCAACATGGAGTAAAGTGCCTTGCTCAAGGACACACTGGTGGTGACCGCTGGGATCGAACCAGCAACCTTCTGCTTATCAGTTCCATGGTTTAACCCACTGGACCACCATCTCACCATTTGGACAGGAACATTTCAGCAGGCTGACGATATGGGACGTAAACATCCTCAGTTTGGAAATGCATAGGCCTACAACACACAAACACACTCCCGCGTATTATTTTAAAAGAAGGACCTTTATCCTGCCGTATCAGTCTCACCCATGCTTTTAGTGTCAGGAAATGGTCAAATCTGAATTAAGGCATTATAGAGACTGCTAATGTGTCGTCATCATGACGTATTCTCAGTGGTAAACGCAAAGCATTTTGGGAATCCGCGGCAGGAACGGGCGCCAGTCGCCAGACTTCTTTGCATGGAGGGAAGAATGCAGTGTTCAAGATGCCGTCTACCTGCTGTGTTATAAACTGCAATAGTCGCTCTCACGATAGAAGTGGCATAAAGCTTAAGAACGGGATATACAAATATAAGCAAACACTTTGCAGTTTGAATGATGTCCTGTATGAACAAAATGATGGAGTATATTTTTATGTGTCCACTGTTCGATTGCGCCCGCGCCCCCCTCTCTTACTCACACACACGCGCACGCACGCAGGTTTGTTGAATTCTGACTGCATGCAGATAGATGAGAGAGAGCGAGGAGTGCTTAAAACATTAGCATAACTTTGAACGGACGACCGTTTTCTGCCCCACTTTTTCAATCTCCAGGTCCTGGTCCTCTGCAGGATTCGGTGGGCGACCGGTCCATTGTCCGGCTTGAATCGGTCCAGTGATAAGAGCTACTGTACAACCGGACACGCAGTGTAAAGATCTTCACAAGATTAAGACAAATACCATCGTATTCGAAGGATACACCAAGTTCAGATTTGCACATTTCCTTTTTGTCAGTGACGAGTCAGACAATTATATTTACACTGCGATAAACAAGTGCCTGTTTCCATTAAAAACAGCCCAAACATCCTAAAAGATGTTCACATTACCAGCTAAACTGCATGAATTTGATTTGAATGAAATATTTTGAACTAAAACACCATTTGGCCTGTGGAAATGAATGAATCAACTTTATTCTAAACAATGTATCGTATTGATTGTATTTTATACAATTTAGTTTTTATGGCTATTTTGATATATTTATTTTAAAACATGAAAGGATGTTTTAGATGTGCTGTGTAAGGCACAAATGGCATTTATAGTGCGTGTCTAATATCTGAGCCTTTGACAGTGTTGAGCATGGTCATGTGATGGGAATATGATATGCAGGTGAGGTTATCACAGGAAAACTCATATATGATGATGACGGAGATGCACAATCTTCTGCTGATTGGGATTCATAAAGGGATATTTGTGCAGGTTCTGGCGTACACACTTTATAAAGCTGAATTTTTTATGAAATGATGTATACAGTTTGTTTCTTTCCACCTCTCTTTTATTCGCTCGTCCACAGTTTTGATCAAATCTTCAGCTGCTCCCTAATAGTGGCATGGGCTGTTCTAAAACTATTATGGGATGTTGAAGGCCAAAGAAGAGATTATTCTTATGGGGCAAGTTCAGCTAAAGGGAGACATACAGTGTAAATCAGTCCTGAAATCATTCATATTCTGCAAACATAAAAATATACAATCATACAATAAACTATTGAATATATTAATTGTCACTCAGTTACTCTGTGTATGATGTGATGATCTTCGTCAGATGAATTATTAAACAAAGGAGAGGTCCCGTGAGATCAGGGTTAGAGTTAAATCACATGTCTTGTGCTGAACTATATCGAGGGGCGGGGCGTGTTGAGCGGCGCTGGTTTCCTTCAGGTCCTGTAGGCAAATATAAACGGCCTCTTTGTAGCGCTTCTCTTTTTTATTCTGTTGTTACTCGACCGACTGAAGTGGTCAGAGTTAATCATGTCCGGAAGAGGCAAAGGCGGTAAAGGACTCGGTAAAGGAGGCGCTAAGCGTCACCGTAAAGTGTTGCGCGATAACATCCAGGGAATCACCAAACCCGCCATCCGTCGTCTGGCTCGCCGCGGCGGTGTCAAGCGCATCTCCGGCCTCATCTACGAGGAGACCCGCGGAGTGTTGAAGGTGTTTCTGGAGAACGTGATCCGCGATGCCGTGACCTACACCGAGCACGCCAAGAGAAAGACCGTCACCGCCATGGATGTTGTGTACGCGCTGAAGCGACAGGGACGCACCCTGTACGGCTTCGGAGGATAAACGCCTGAACTCAAGAGTAACCACAAACCCAACGGCTCTTTTAAGAGCCACACACTCTCTCACATAAAGAGTCATGTCACAGCAATGCTGGTGATGCATTATATCATTTATAGTAAGCTGATATGAATAATAAACAAAAATAAGTAAATTCACAAAAATGTAAGGTTCTTTTAAGATTGTTTAAATGCTGTAATGCGTTAAAATCAGCTTTTGGCTGATATTCAAAGTAAGAGTTGTAATGTTTCTTTCAAGAGAATATAACCCTATTGCAATTTCAAGTGATTTACAGACTCAAGGACTAAGTTAAAATGGTGAAAATAAAAGTGAAATGTTAGTGGTAAAGGGGCTTTTGTGTAGGAGGGAATTTCTGGTACAAAATGCTATTTTAAAAATGGATCTTCAGACTTTAATCAAATCTAAAAAGAGCGGGACATGAACAAAGGAAACGAAAATGTGTGCGGTCTCCTTCAAACATAAAGCGGTGGGCGGGGCTAATATTTACCCGCTGCTTTGAGTTGTTGAGTTGAGTTAATGGGTTTGGCCAATGAATACAGCCAATCAGAAGATTCTCTTAGTAAATTAGCATACGGCGGTGAATAAAAGCCTCTGTCTCGCTCCTGAGCGCACATTGACTCTTCGTCAACATCATGCCTGAACCAGCAAAGTCCGCTCCTAAGAAAGGCTCCAAGAAGGCCGTCACCAAGACCGCCGGTAAGGGAGGAAAGAAGCGCAGAAAGTCCAGGAAAGAGAGCTACGCTATCTATGTGTACAAAGTCCTGAAGCAGGTTCATCCCGACACCGGCATCTCCTCCAAGGCGATGGGCATCATGAACTCTTTCGTCAACGACATCTTCGAGCGCATCGGCGGTGAGGCGTCTCGTCTGGCGCACTACAACAAGCGCTCCACCATCACCTCTAGAGAGATCCAGACCGCCGTGCGTCTGCTGCTGCCCGGAGAGCTGGCCAAACACGCCGTGTCCGAGGGCACAAAGGCTGTGACCAAATACACCAGCTCAAAGTGAAGTGATCTCCGACCTTAACCCCCCCAAAGGCTCTTTTAAGAGCCACACATCCTCTCATTTAAAGAGCTTTTCCTGTTGTCACTCAGTCCAGTTCAACCGCGACTCAGATGCCGTTTTTAAGAGTTTGTCTGGTCTTAAACCGCACTTATGTAGCACAGCTGAGCACGAATCAGTGGACCAGACTTAATTCAGACATAAATTAGTTCTGGGATCTTTTAGTACCTACAACACAACTGAACACATCTAATTGTAGTTTAGATGGTGATGGAATAGATCAATACTGAGTGAATCATTTTCTTAATCCTAGTTTCAAAAATTGCTAAATTAAAACCTGAATGTTTAACATTCAATTAGTTGCCAAAAATGATCAATTTTATCTCTTACAGCTTAATATGGACTCCATTTATATAGAGGTCATTATTTTGGAGGGATATTTTGGGAAGGCTCCGCCCCTCCTGGGCCGGTCCACCCAATGCGTGACGTTTGCAACTCTTCAAAATTATAAATTTTTGAATCATTTTTTCATCACTGAATGTTAAACCGGGGGTTTTCAAACTTTTTGTCTGTGGACCACTAGTTGTAATCAAGACATTTCGCGGACCACCTCATAATACATATCATAAAATATATGTCTACACACAGACCTACCTGAATTAATCCGCACCTCTAAAAAGGCTTACTAGCACTAAAACTATAACTGGTCATCACATCAGTACAACAGGCTTGTTAAAAGAAAGTTTACTGTATACAACGGCTGCCACGTATTTATTTATTTACTCAAGTGCATAATCGGGTTCATTTAAACAACGGGCTTATTTTGCAATGGAGTATGAAATCTATACAGTAATAAGAACACTTGGATATAGTCAACATTTCAAAACCTTTGGCAAATTTAGGGGATTATTAGAGTTATTATTTAAAGTATACTGTTCAGGCACTGAACTTGACCGTCACGGCAGAGCGCCACTAGCCTATTTTAGTAATCACATAATAACTTGACAATTTAATTTAATTTTATACCAACATAGGCCTACATATTCTTTTTACTTGAATTACCAGGAGTTTCCTGGTAATTCGAAGGTAAAAAATTATATTTTATTTTGCCTTTCCACAGACCAACTGCAGTACCCTCAAGGACCACTAGTGGTCCGCGGACCACAGTTTGGGAATGGCTGTGTTAAACTACACATAATGAACTGTTGAGTGTGTGTTGGTCAATCTTTGGTACCTTTGCAAGGTTTCCCAGCTGAAGATGTTTTCCCAGTCCTGTTACCAAAACTCATGTCCATTAATTCCCTTCAAGAGAGAAGTGCTTATTTTAAAGGGGTGGTAAACCACGATTTCACTTTTCTAACTTTAGCTAGTGTGTAATGTTGCTGTTTGAGCATAAACAACATCTGCAAAGTTACAACGCTCAAAGTTTAAAGCAAAGGGAGATATTTGCTTTTAAAGAAATACATTTCTAAGGACTACAGCAAACGGCCGGTAGGGACTACAAACATTCCTCCAGGGTCTCTGACATCACCAGCCCCAATGTTTACACAAACCCCTCCTCCGAGAATATGAAATAAGGGGGGGCGAGGCCGTTTTGTATCGCCGCAGGGAAACGTTGTTGTGGTATAGTTAGTAGGCTGGAGTGTTGTTGCCGCAATGCCGACGAAACGCTGTTATTTTCACTGCATGAAAAGTGGGATTTTCGTCAGTATGTGGCACTGTAGATTGCCGTGAAACTTCAGGTTTACGACTGTGCACGGCAATTTGCAGGCAACTCCGAAAACTGCCGTAAATTGACGGAAATTGACGTGGGCCTTGCTTGGCAGTTTTCCCCCCCATGACCCCCCCTCCCCTTAATTCTAGGGGAGGCTTTATCATGTAAATGAACATGCTGTGAGCTACACAAATGCAAATCAGAGTAGCAGCAGGGGGAGTTTTATCTAGGTTCTGAATTTTTTTAACTAAAACAAGTTTAAAGTTTAAGTTAAAATGTTAACTTAAATTTAAGTTAAATGTACTCGTTTTAGTTCACATTACAAAATTTTTAGGGCAACCAGTTTGCTCCAATTTTTTAAGTAGATTCAACTTGTCCGGGCTCACAGTGTAGATTAATTACTCTGTATGTCATTAGCAATAACCAATGTTATGTAAAAAAAAATATACAGGACAGCAGTTCATGTCTTCAACCTTTAGAGAGGTTATGTGATGCAACAAGACAATGAACCAAAGCACACAAATAAATCAAGTAAAGCATACAGTTTACATACCAAAATTAATTTTTCCACCCTGCACTGTGAATGATTTTTAAAATGGCTATTAATCATAAATGTGAAAAGTACACGTTTGTGTGTTTATAGTTAAGTCAGATTGTGTTTTTCTGTAATTGTCATTTAAATTGAGCTCACACCACATTTTATGAATTATCAATGCAGATTTTCAAGAGGTGGTTTCCAGGACAGGGTTTAAATTATGCCAAGAGTAGGCCTAATCTAGTAAATCGCGAGTTAAAAAAGTGTTGCCTGGAACAAAGATTAAGCACAGATTACTAACACCTGGACTATGAGTCCTGAACTAAAATAAACTGGATTCATTTACAGTTCTCTTACGAGAGGTTCTCTCGTATTGCGTAAGTTCCTTACGCTACGGGAAAGTATTCTTTCTTCGAGATTTCTGAAAAACCCAAAATTATCCTTAATTTTGTAACATTGTCAACGCAGTGCGGCAGCCTGGCAGACCATAGCAGGCTATTCCAGCGTGCTATTGGCTGCTCTGCTGGCAACTGCAGCAGCCTATCGGTGAGCCCGCGTGACGTGGCGACCAATGAGGGCGCTTCGCGCCCACCTGGCTTCATTTGCCTACAGGTGGGGCGTGGCCACGTGTATATAAGCAGGGCTCACGGGCTGCATATTCGATTTTCTTTTCTTCAGCGAAGCCCTTCGCATCGCTGGATCTGGAACCCGCCGCCGTGACCGCGCAGACAAGCAAGCAGAGGACAGCGCCTGAGGAAGCCGGCAGCATCGCGCCACCTTCAGCCATCCGTGCCTGCTCTGCTATCCGGCAGCCCATATCCTTTACGCTCAAAAGTGTTGTCGCCGCTGCGTCACACTTTTTCACAAAAAGAGCCGAGCGTTGATATCCCTCCAGTCCCTGCCACGCCGCGCAGAAAGAAGCGCCGCTCGCAGCGGATTCCGGAGTTCGCCGAGAGAAGCTCGCCGGAACCTTTCCCGCCCGCTTCACTCTCGCCTTCCCCGCCCCCACCCCAGGCCGCCATTTCTGTTGCCGCCTCCGGGGATGAGGCGGATGCGGCCGCGGAACGCGCCGACAGCTGCTCCATCATGGCTTCCGACAGCGAGGACTGGTCTTCCGCGTCCTCTTCAGTCCGGGGCTCCGGACGCTCTCGAGCGGGTGAGGACGCCGAACTTTTGCGCCTTCTCACCCGGGCTGTCGAGCAGCTAGGCCTCGAATGGGCCCCGCCCAAGGTGGCAGCGCCGAACCGACTTGACGGATGCTTCCTAAACAGTCGCCGCCGTGCGCCCACCTCCAGGACTGCACCCTTTCTGCCGGAGCTTCACGAGGAGCTCGCAAAGTCCTGGAACGCGCCATTCTCCGCGAGGGTCTCGTCTCAGGCTTCTTCGACGCTCTCACAAGTTGACGGCGAGGCCGAGAAAGGCTACAACGCTATCCCTCCGGTGGAAGAGGCGGTCGCAGCGCACCTTTGCCCGCCTTCTGGTTGGCGCTCAAAGGCTGCCCTCCCGTCTAAGGCCTGCAGAGTGACGTCATCGCTGATCGGCCGTGCTTTCGCTGCCTCCGGTCAAGCTGCGTCCGCTCTGCACTCTATGGCCGTGCTGCAAATCCTCCAAGCTAATCTCCTCCGCGACCTGGACAAGAAATGCTGTGACGCTGAGTTAATCACGGATTTGCGAAGCGCGACGGATCTCTCCCTTCGCGCCACCAAGACCGCAGCACAGGCCCTCGGACGCTCTATGGCCTCCCTCACGGTAGCTGAGCGCCACCTCTGGCTCACGCTCGCGGACATGCGAGAAACAGAGCGCGCGGCCTTCCTAAATGCCCCGCTCTCCCCGTCTGGGCTCTTTGGACCAGCGGTCAAGGGGATCGTCGACCGTTTCTCCGAAGTGCAGAAAACGACGCAGGCCATGAACCTTTTCCTGCCTCGACGCCCCGGCGCTAGCAATAGCTCCGCTTTCGCCGTCCTCGTGACCAGCCAGCAAAGAGCTCCGCGCAGCGCCCAGCGCGGCCCCCTTTGTCTCAGCGAAGACCGAGCGGCCGCCCCAGATCGCGCTCTTCCAGCCGTGGTAAGCCGCCTCCACCTCGGGGCCCCCGGCCTAGGATCGCGCTGAAGCCCGAGCCTCCAAAGTCCTCCTAGCCAGAGGCAAGAAACGACGGTTAAGTCCCGCCGCGGCCGGACCACCGTCAAAACTCTCTTTCCTGTCAGCCCCCACCACTGTGGCTGCTGCAGATGGATTTCACGCAGCCAACGAGCCGGCAAAAATGCCTTCTCGCCTGTCAATAACCGCCGTTTTTACGGCGAACCAGAGAAATCACAAAAGTTGCATTATTTCTGGTTGCACGGCTCACGCCGTATGTGTTTCAAATGCAGTAAATGTGCCCACTTTTCTGTGTTCACCCCTGCACACAAGCACTATAAACCCCGTGTCCCCCACTCACATAAAGCGGCCACTGGCCGCCCGAGTGCTAGAGTTAGGTCACGTGTCCGCTTGTTTGCGTCCACGACTAACCACCACACGCGCTGTCACACAGCCACTCTTAACCGGTCATGTTCCACGCGTAAGAGTTGTGCCCGCTCAAACGCGCTCACACATTTTCGCGAACATTATGCCTCAGGCGCCACGCGCCGCGCCACACACCATTTGTTTTCCGCCCAGGGTGGCCGGAGCGATGAGTGTAGGGCCGCACACAAGCCACTCCCCGCTCGAAGCGGCAGAGATGCAGTGTGTAGGGCGGCCAGCCATCGCGAGCGATCGGCTGGCCCACAGCACAGAGAGCATTCCAGGTGTATCAGAATGGGTGCTGAAAACAGTGAAGCACGGCTACACTCTGCAGTTCGCTCGCCGCCCTCCGCGCTTCTGTGCGCGTACAGAGACGAGAGTGAGCGAGGAAGTAGCACATCTACTTCGAGCAGAAATAGCCACGCTGCTGTGCAAAGGGGCTATAGAACCGGTTCCCCATTCTATGAGCAAGTCAGGCTTTTACAGCCGGTATTTTCTCGTGCCAAAAAGGGATGGGTCGCTCAGACCGATTCTGGATCTGAGGCGTCTGAACAAAGCTCTTATGAAAAGATCGTTCAAGATGCTCACGACCAAGCAGATCCTCGCGCATATTCGCCCGAGAGACTGGCTAATCTCCCTAGATTTGAAAGATGCATATTTTCAAATCAAGATAACGCCGCGTCACAGGCCATTCTTACGATTCGCCTTCGACGGCCAGGCTTATCAATACACCGTCCTTCCGTTCGGCCTGTCACTAGCACCCCGTACATTTACGAAGTGCATGGACGCGGCCCTCGCTCCTCTGAGAAATCGAGGGATGCGAGTATTGAACTATCTGGACGATTGGCTCATCCTGGCGCAGTCGGAGGCCGAGCTCCTCGCCCACAGGGCAATGCTGCTCAGCCATCTGGACAGCCTAGAGCTCACGGTCAATTGGACCAAGAGCTCATTAGTGCCCACGCAATCAACCTCATTCCTGGGTTTGAATCTGGACACTGTGGCAATGTCAGCCCGCCTGTCACCCCATCGCGCGCGCCAAGTTCGGCGCATGGCTGCGTACTTCCGGCCGGGCAAAATCGCACCTCTCAAGCTTTTTCAGAGGATGCTGGGACGTATGGCCTCAGCTGCGGCTGTGCTCCAGCTGGGCTTAATGCGCATGCGCCCGCTGCAATGCTGGTTAAACGCCCGAGTGCCTCACAGAGCCTGGGCGTCCGGTGGCTTCAGGATCAGAGTGACTCAGGGCTGCGTGTCAGCCCTAGAGCCCTGGTTAGTAGCCGACTGGTACCAGAGGGGAGTGACGATGGGAGCCATCTCACACCGCAGGGTCATCTCGACGGACGCCTCCACCACGGGTTGGGGCGCCGTTTTCGAGGGCAGATCAGCCTCGGGCCTTTGGTCGAGCGAGGAAAAACTCCTACACATAAACTGTTTGGAGATGATAGCGGTAGAGAACGCGCTCAGGCAGTTTCGCCCGCTTATACGAGGACACCATGTGTTAGTCCGGTCGGACAACACCACAGTGGTGTCCTACGTGAACCGGCAGGGCGGTGTCAGGTCCAGAGGTCTGGGCAATCTGACAGAACGCCTGCTCGTGTGGGCACACAGCTCGCTGCGCTCGCTGAGAGCTGCGCACGTGCCGGGCCACCTCAATGTGGGCCCGGACAAGCTGTCCAGGGGCCTCATTCTCCCAGGAGAATGGTCCCTGCACCCCCAGACAGTCCAGCTGGTATGGCGCCTGTTCGGCAGAGCGGAGCTCGACCTCTTTGCAACAAAAGAGAACGCCCGCTGCCCGACGTTTCTGTCCAAAAGCGAGGATGCGCTGTCCCAAACTTGGCCCAGCCTCCCGCTGTATGCTTTCCCGCCGATCTCCCTATTGCCCCAGGTCATAGCGAAAATCAGGGAAACGCGCCGTCCGGTGCTCCTTATAGCACCGCGCTGGGAGAACCAGATTTGGTACCCAGAGCTGGTGAAGCTGTCGCACTCACCCCCCTGGCCAGTTCCGCTGAGAGCAGACCTTCTCTCTCAAGCAGGAGGGTCAGTTTGGCATCCCCATCCAGAGCGATGGTCTCTGCATGTATGGGTGACCAACGGATACCCGTTGACCTGCCCGAAGGGGTTATGAACACGATTTCACACTCTAGAGCCCCCTCGACGAGGCGGTTATATAGATCTAAGTGGTCGGTGTTCACTGAGTGGTGTGTTTCCAAGGGATTGGACCCACAGCAATGTGGGGTCCAGCGGGTGCTCTCCTTCCTCCAAGAGCTTTTGGAACGGGGCAGGTCCCCTTCCACGCTCAAAGTGTATGTGGCGGCTATAGCAGCGTTCGCTCAGACGACGCTAGGTAGCATGCTAGGAAGGAACGAGCTCATCATCCGTTTCCTCAGAGGAGCCAGACGGATGAATCCCCCGCGGCCCCCGTCGGTTCCTATATGGGATCTGGCCTTGGTCCTAGAGGCCCTGAAGGCTCATCCCTTTGAACCGCTCGAGACTGTGGAACCAAGGTTCCTTTCGCTAAAAAACGCGTTTCTGATAGCTCTGGCTTCAGTGAAACGCGTGGGGGATCTACACGCGCTCTCAGTGAGCCCGACGTGTATGGAGTTCGGTCCTAATGACTCTAAGGTCATTCTCAGACCGAGGCATGGTTATGTCCCCAAAGCGATCGGCACTCCCTTCAGGGCGCAGATTATCTCCCTCTCGGCTCTGCCAGCATCCGATGAGGGGGACGGTGGCAATTTCCTCTGCCCTGTCAGGGCATTGAGGGTTTATGTCACACGCTCCGCCGCCTTCAGGCGTTCTGAGCAGCTATTTGTTTCGTTTGGTGGGCGCACTAAAGGTCTCGCCTCCTCGAAACAGACCCTGTCCAGGTGGATAGTGGACGCGATTGCAGCTGCATACGCTTCCAAACACCTGCAGTGCCCGCTAGGTGTCAGAGCACACTCCACCAGAGGCATGGCCTCTTCGTGGGCTTGGGCCAGAGGGATTTCCATCCACGATATCTGTATGGCGGCAGGCTGGGCCTCCCCGTCTACGTTCGTGAGATTTTACAATCTGGAAGTTCCTGCCTTACAGGCGAAAGTGTTATCAGTTCAATAAGGCTGTTGGTTCTGCCCAGTGGTTCTGCGCAGACATAGCTCACATACTGGTAGTAAGTTCGGTACTAGGCTCATTGTGAATTTGAAGGAGACCGGCGGTGCCGTTCCCTCATTTACGAGACGAGCTGTTGTGAGTTTGAAGGTGACCGGCGGTGCCGTTACCTCACTCATATAACAAGATATTGTGAATTTGAAGGCGAACGGCGTTGCCGCTCCCTCATTCATGAGACAAGGTGTGGTGAATTTGAAGGAGACCGGCAGGTGCCGTTCCCTCATTCATGGGACAGGGTGTTATAACCACCCGTCGTAACCACCCGTCAGTTCGAATGAAGTGTCTGTATATGTGGTGGCCCGTTTTCCTTACCGGCCACCCTGCCCGAGCAGTGTTATGGTCCCCGGTTCCCTGGGATACATATGATGTATGCGAGGCGCGCACGGCGTTGACAATATGTTCCCGTAGCGTAAGGAACTTACGCAATACGAGAGAACCTCTCGTAAGAGAACGATACTAGGTTACTTAACGTAACCTCGGTTCTCTCTAGAAGAGGGAACGAGTATTGCGTTCCTTGCCGTGCGCCCCGCGGGCTTTTATGCTTCAGAACTACGAAAACCGAATATGCAGCCTGTGAGCCCTGCTTATATACACGTGGCCACGCCCCACCTGTAGGCAAATGAAGCCAGGTGGGTGCGAAGCGCCCTCATTGGTCGCCACGTCACGCGGGCTCACCGATAGGCTGCTGCAGTTGCCAGCAGAGCAGCCAATAGCACGCTGGAATAGCCTGCTATGGTCTGCCAGGCTGCCGCACTGCGTTGACAATGTTACAAAATTAAGGATAATTTTGGGTTTTTCAGAAATCTCGAAGAAAGAATACTTTCCCGTAGCGTAAGGAACTTACGCAATACTCGTTCCCTCTTCTAGAGAGAACCGAGGTTACGTTAAGTAACCGAGTATCCTTATCAAATGTCAACAGAACTCAACTGCACTGTGTTGCCATGTCCGCGGGTTGAAGCGACCCTTATTATGTGATATACAGACCCAGGAATGCGATTTTTAGCTGCCAGCCCTGCCAAAATAACAAATATTTTACCCCCCAAATGCCTTTTTTTCCCGGAGAACCCCCTCTGGAAAGCTATTGAGCTTGTTTTTGGCTAGTTTTGAGGAACGTTAACAATTGGGCGGGTTTTGTTGTAAAAACTTGGCAACCCTGTACCTGCACGCACACTTGAATAAGTAGCCTAACGTTAGAAGAAAAAGATGACTGTAAACGATCTTTGCCGGTGTTGTAAAAAAAAGGATACACAGAGTTTACTTACCAACACGATCATCATTTCTGAGAGAAATAGTAAAGGTGAATGCATATACGAACAAGTTCTCCGTTTAGGATTAGAACAA
The DNA here is from genome assembly GCA_023566225.1 of Romanogobio albipinnatus. Lineage (NCBI taxonomy): Eukaryota > Metazoa > Chordata > Actinopteri > Cypriniformes > Gobionidae > Romanogobio > Romanogobio albipinnatus. The sequence goes on along the minus strand of CM042262.1, from coordinate 4,306,793 downwards.
ACTCAACCCAAGCGCCTTTGATGACGTGGATGATTACGTTACTGTTTATCATCTGTCCATCATCGTCTAAAGCCCACCCTGACAATTTAATTGGTCCGAACAGTTTCTGTTCGGGCATAATTACTTCTCTACCGATCAAGTCCAGACCGAACTGCCCGTGTAAAAATGTTGTGGGCGGGGCTAAGTTCGGCTGGCATCCAGGCTACAAATGAAGATGTTTTTGTTGAAAGCTGATGACTGAGAAAGGCTTGAGGTAGGCCTCCATTGACACTTGTACATTCACACTCACAAGACCCATAAAAAGGCACTAAAAACGTCGTTACAAAGTCCATCTCACTACAGTGGCTCTACAATAATCTTATGAAGCAATGACAATAGTTTTTGTGCGGGAAAAAAAATAAAAATAACGACTTTATTCCACAAGTACTTGTCTTCCTCGTCTTTCCCGGCCGTGAATTCACGAAGCACCACGACGCATGCGCGAGAATATGACGCAGAACCGGCGTTCGTACACGTGACCCAGAAGCGAGGAGATTTGTTTACAACGAGCAGAGGAGGACGCGCCGTATATCTAAGGTGTTGAATTCTACATTGATGTGCTCAGCGTAGTGCTCAAAATTGGACTAAAGTGTGATTATTGAAAACTGGAAGGTAATTATAAAGTTAAATGAAACTAATAAGTACAGATACGATAGGTAGATTTATAGATAAAACTATACAACAGAACGATATATAGTCAAGTCACCTTTATGTATATAGCTCTTTTTATAATACAGATTGTTTCAAAGCAGCTTTACAGTCGAAACCGGAAAATAATGGAAAAAAGCTGGACAGCCGCTCTGAAGAAAACAGTGATATAATCGTCCAGCTCAGTTCAGTTATCATACAATGGTGTCGATGCAGGCGGATCAAAACTGCTTACCATATGCACGCCAAAACTCATTTTGGCGTATACATTCCACTTGGGGTATTTCTAGGATTTTCATTTTAGGGGGGCTCAGCCCCCAGTGAGGGTATGGAGAAAGAAAATGGAAACTTTAGTTTAGGGTCCAATTCTCACGATTAACTAGTAGCTTATTAGTCTGTATATTAGGATATTGGCTGTTTATTATTACTTATAAAGCAAATATGAATGCCTTATTCTGCATGACCATATTGTACATCCCTTAATCGTACAATGTAGACAGGTTTATAATTACTGAGATCCCAAATGTGAGGTAGTTAGGGGGGCTTGCTCCCCCGAGAAAATTTTGATTTCCATGATCTACATACAGGGAGTGCAGAATTATTAGGCAATTTGTATTTTTGAGGATTAATTTTACAACATTAATAATTAAACAACAACCATGTTGTCAATGAACACAAACTCATTAATATCAAAGCTGAATATTTTTGGAAGTAGTTTTTAGTTTTAGCTATTTTAGGGGGATATCTGTGTGTGCAGGTGACTATTACTGTGCATAATTATTAGGCAACTTAACAAAAAACAAATTTATACCCATTTCAATTATTTATTTTTACCAGTGAAACCAATATAACATCTCAACATTCACAAATATACATTTCTGACATTCAAAAACCAAACAAAAACAAATCAGTGACCAATATAGCCACCTTTCTTTGCAAGGACACTCAAAAGCCTGCCATCCATGGATTCTGTCAGTGTTTTGATCAGTTCACCATCAACATTGCGTGCAGCAGCAACCACAGCCTCCCAGACACTGTTCAGAGAGGTGTACTGTTTTCCCTCCTTGTAAATCGCACATTTGATGATGGACCACAGGTTCTCAATGGGGTTCAGATCAGGTGAACAAGGAGGCCATATCATTAGATTTTCTTCTTTTATACCCTTTCTTGCCAGCCACGCTGTGGAGTACTTGGACGCGTGTGATGGAGCATTGTCCTGCATGAAAATCATGTTTTTCTTGAAGGATGCAGACTTCTTCCTGTACCACTGCTTGAAGAAGGTGTCTTCCAGAAACTGGCAGTAGGACTGGGAGTTGAGCTTGACTCCATCCTCAACCCGAAAAGGCCCCACAAGCTCATCTTTGATGATACCAGCCCAAACCAGTACTCCACCTCCACCTTGCTGGCGTCTGAGTCGGACTGGAGCTCTCTGCCCTTTACCAATCCAGCCACGGGCCCATCCATCTGGCCCATCAAATCAAATCAAATCACTTTATTTGTCACTCTACATATGCACATGTGCAACAGCAGGTGAAATTCTTAGGTGCAGTTCCGAGCAACATAGTAGTCATGACATGACATGTACAACATTTAAAGCAGCATCAGATTACACATCTGATGCGCACACAATTACTCACAGCACAGTAAACTCTACAATAAACAATAAATAATTTACACAATGTGAGTTTAGTTCTCACAGCTTTAAACAATATACACATACTTACAATATACATATACTTTAAACAATATACACTAAACATACACTAAACAATATACATTACGCTATAATAATAATAATATACAATGTATAGTATAAAATATTATTCACAGATTGAAAAATTGAAATCCAAAGTGCAATAGGTGCTATATGATAAATAAATGTGTGTATAATGTGTGTGTATCTACAGTGGGTTGTGCGGAGTGATATTCTGTCCAGTGTGTGTTATGATCCTGATGGATCAGGAGTTGAGGAGTCTGATTGCTTGTGGGAAGAAGCTGTTCTGGAGTCGGCTGGTGCGTGTTCTGATGCTGCGGTACCGTCTGCCTGATGGGAGCAGTGAGAGCAGCCCATGGTTCGGGTGACTAGAGTCTCTGAAGATCCTCTGAGCTCTCTTCACACACCGCCTGGCGTAAATGTCCTGGAGGGAGGGAAGCTCACCTCCGATGATGCAGCTGGCCGTGCGCACTACCCTTTGCAGGGCCTTGCGGCTGCGGGCGGTACTGTTGCCGTACCAGGTGGTGATGCAGCCAGTCAGCAGGCTCTCTATGGTGCAGGTGTAGAAACGTGTGAGGATGTGGCGGTTCATTCCAAACCTCCTCAGCCGTCGCAGGAAGAAAAGGCCCTGATGAGCCTTCTTCACAACGGCCTCGGAGTGGACGGACCATGAGAGTTCCTCTGTGATGTGGACACCGAGGAACTTGAAGCTGCTGACTCTCTCCACCGGTGCTCCATTGATGGTGATGGGGCGGTGTTCTCTCTCATTCCTCCTGAAGTCGACCACCAGCTCCTTGGTCTTGCTGACGTTGAGGGAGAGGTTGTGCTCCTGACACCACCGTGTCAGAGTGTGCACCTCCTCTCTGTAGGCCGTTTCATCATTGTCGGTGATAAGACCTACCACCGTCGTATCGTCAGCAAACTTGATGATGGTGTTGGAGCTGTGGGTTGCCACACAGTCATGTGTGTACAAAGAGTACAGGAGTGGGCTGAGAACGCAGCCCTGAGGGGCTCCAGTGTTGAGAGTCAGTGATGAGGAGATGTTACTGCCCATTCTGACCACCTGGCGTCTGTTTGACAGGAAGTCCAGGATCCAGCTGCATAACAGGCTGTTTAAGCCTAGAGCCCGGAGTTTCCCGTCAAGTATGGAGGGCACAATGGTGTTGAATGCTGAGCTGTAGTCCACAAACAGCATTCTCACATACGTGTTCCTCTTTTCCAGGTGGGAGAGAGCAGTGTGTATAGTGGATGAAATGGCATCGTCAGTGGAGCGGTTTGTGCGGTATGCAAACTGCAGTGGGTCCAGTGAGGGGGGGAGAACAGAGCAGATATGGTTTCTGACTAGTCTCTCAAAGCATTTGCTGATGATGGGGGTCAGAGCAACAGGACGCCAGTCGTTTAAGCAGGTGGTTTTTGACTGCTTGGGTACAGGAACAATGGTGGACGTTTTGAAGCATGTGGGGACCACAGATAGGGAGAGGGACAGGTTAAAAATGTCCGTGAAGACTCCAGCCAGTTGGTGCGCGCACGCTCTGATCACACGGCCGGGAATGCCGTCTGGACCCGCAGCTTTACGGACGTTCACCCGCCGGAAGGATCGGGTTACATCCGCGACAGATACGAAGAGTGCACTAACCTCTGTATCTTCAGCCGCGAGCTCTCTCTCCGCGAGGGCGGTGTTAGTTCCCTCAAAACGAGCATAGAAGGTGTTGAGCTCGTCCGGGAGAGAGGCAGCGGTGTTCACGGTGGAGTTTGTGTTCCCTTTATAGTCCGTGATGGTGTTAATTCCCCTCCACATGCTTCTGGAGTCGGTGGTGTTGAACTGTCCTTCAATCTTGTCCCTGTACTGCCGTTTTGCTGCTCTGATGGTTTTCCGGAGGGCATAACTTGCTTGTTTATGCTCCTCCGCGTTACCGGAGTTAAAAGTGAAGGTCCGCGCATTGAGTGCCGCGCGAACATCCCCATTTAGCCACGGCTTCTGGTTAGGATACAGCCGAATTGTTTTGGTCGGAACAACGTCATCTACGCACTTCCTGATGAAACACGTTACGCTATCAGCGTAGACCTCGATGTCGTCATCAGAGGCCGACCGGAACATCTCCCAGTCCGCGTGATCAAAACAGTCCTGTAGCATAGAATCTGATTGGTCCGACCAGCACTGGATGGTTCTGAGGGCGGGTGCTTCCTGCCTATATGCGGGCAAAAGGAGGATTGACGCGTGATCTGATTTGCCGAATGGTGGGCGTGGGAGTGATTTGTAACCATCCTTGAAGGGGGAGTAGCAGTGATCTAAGACGCGGTTCCCTCGCGTGTTGAAGCTAACATGTTGGTGGTATTTGGGTGCGATGCGCTTGAAGTTGGCTTTGTTAAAGTCTCCGGTCACAATAAACGCGGCCTCAGGATGCGCGGTTTCCTGCTCACTCACTGTCCTATACAGTTCCTTTAGTGCCCGGTCTGTGTCGGCTTGCGGGGGAATATACACAGCTGTGATGATGACCGCGGTGAATTCCCTCGGTAGCCAGAATGGTCGGCACAGAACCATGAGAAATTCCAGATCAGGAGAACAGAAAGACTTGATAGAATGTACGTTCCTCTGATCACACCAGGATCGGTTAATCATAAAACATACACCCCCGCCTTTGCTTTTCCCGGAGAGATCTTTTTCTCTGTCCATCCGATGCACGGAGAACCCCGTGGTTTCGATGGCCGAATCTGGAATCTCAGCGGACATCCACGTTTCTGTGAGGCAGATAATGCAGCAGTCCCTCGTGTCTCGCTGGAAAGAGATCCGCGCTCTCAGCTCGCAGAGTTTATTGTCCAGAGACTGAACATTTGCCAGTAAAATACTGGGAAGTGGGGGTCGGTTTGCGCGGCGTCTTAATCTGATGAGCACGCCGGCTCTGCTTCCCCTTCTCCGGCCGCGTTTGCGTGGTCGGGCCGTCCAGACAAAGAGCTCCGCTGCTGTGTTTGTAAACGGCGGTTCGTCACTGAAGAATTTAAAGTCCGGTTTTCGGAGTGCGATTGCCGAACCAATGTCCAAAAGTGTCTGTCTGTCGTACGTAGTAAGGCAGACAGCATCCAAGACAAAAAACACAAAAACTATAAACAGAACAAACAAAAAACTACAATGTTTCAGCAGAGCTCGCGACGTTGCGGCCATCCTCGGCGCCATCTTGACTCCAGCCAGGCTTACTCTCATTTCATCAGTCCATAAAACCTTAGAAAAATCAGTCTTGAGATATTTCTTGGCCCAGTATTGACGTTTCAGCTTGTGTGTCTTGTTCAGTGGTGGTCGACTTTCTGCCTTTCTTACCTTGGCCATGTCTCTGAGTATTGCACACCTTGTGCTTTTGGGCACTCCAGTGATGTTGCAGCTCTGAAATATGGCCAAACTGGTGGCAAGTGGCATCTTGGCAGCTGCACGCTTGACTTTTCTCAGTTCACAGGCAGTTATTTTGCGCCTTGGTTTTTCCACACGCTTCTTGCGACCCTGTTGACTATTTTGAATGAAACGCTTGATTGTTCGATGATCACGCTTCAGAAGCTTGGCTATTTTAAGACTGCTGCATCCCTCTGCAATATATCTCATTATTTTTGACTTTTCTGAGCCTGTCAAGTCCTTCTTTTGACCCATTTTGCCAAAGGAAAGGAAGTTGCCTAATAATTATGCACACCTGATATAGGGTGTTGATGTCATTAGACCACACCCCTTCTCATTACAGAGATGCACATCACCTAATATGCTTAATTGGTAGTAGGCTTTCCAGCCTATACAGCTTGGAGTAAGACAACATGCATAACGAGGATGATGTGGTCAAAATACTCATTTGCCTAATAATTCTGCACTCCCTGTATGTGCATTTTAAGATATTCTGAACGCCAAAAGTCAGTGAAGACAGTAAAATGTTTAACTGATATTTATATGTTGTATTAATAATTTTCATAGACATGTTAATTTACTGAAGGCTACACATGGAATTATATTAAATTACAATATGCACACATTCATTATTAATAATCTTATGCCTAATCTGAAGAAAACGGCTTTGTTAATATTGTTTGTTAAATGACATAGGCCTATTTCAATTCAAAATGGTGAAATTAGACAAAAGTTATAAGTAATTTGGCTGAATATTCAAATATAATTTAATTCACAACAGCGTCTGTGAACATAAAGCCCGCCTACTCTGATTTGATTGGTTTTCTCAAATATTTTGACATTGACGAGCGGTGACAGACCAATGAAGTGCTCAGATCAACACACACACCTCTGCTTCTGACGCACGCTCTGCTCGACGCCGCTGCAAATTGAAGAACACGCTGATTAAAGGGAGGAAGCCGAAGCCTCCCGCCAATTTCACGAGTTCACACTTACATCAAATTAAATAGAGTAAAGATTATGCGTGCTGTCCGGGGGAGGGCTCCGGGCTCGGAATTTTGGCCCGAACCTAGAGTACCCCCCCCCTAATTAGGTTTAATTTTGTTTAAAATTTGTTTATCAATTCATATGTTATAAAGGTTAATCACAATTTTTTTAGGGGGGCTGGGCAGGGGGGCTGAAGCTTAAAACAGACATGACATACACATACCTCACAAATTTATATTAATTTCTTAATTTGTGTTCCGAACATAGACAAGTCTTTGGGGTTGGAAAGTAAATGACAACTATTTTATTTGTGTGTGTGAACTGTCCCTTTAAGAAAGGAATACCAAGAAGGATGACCCCTTCTCGAAAGGTTTGAGTTCTGCAATGAATAACACAGACATTCATGATTTAAATCAAATGTGAACAAGAAGTCAAACAGTTGTTGCATAAAACATTGAATTGTTTAATTACTTCTTGTTCACATTTGATTTAATGTGTGTTCTCTGTGTGTTCAGCAAACAGTCTGAAAGAGACTTTAGTGAAATCAGCATCAGTGAGGGCGTGAGGAGGCTTTCATACAGCTGCTGTTTTGGGCCGCTTGAAGCACACGAACATCATCCGGAGGATCCGAGTCTCTGGGACTCTCATGTCTGGCCAGCAGATGATCTGTGCTCATAATAACAATAATCATAATCATAAATACACATCATCACACAAGTGTTAATGTTTTAACTAAATCATCACATTTGTTTCTCCTCATCTCTCATCTCAGTTTCCAACATGTGAATGAGGATTGTGTTCGAGCTCATCTGAATGAGTTGTTCATTTACTGCAAGGCATAGCAAGTGACTTAAATAACAACCTTTTCCTCACTATTTCTTATTTCCCTACGCTTATACTTTTCTGGACAATGTTTGAGTCTTGTTAGCATTTCTTATGTCATTGCCGCCTATATTCCTCATGTGTAAGTCTCTTTGGATAAAAGTGTCTCCTAAATGAATAAATGTAAATAATAAACACAGGTCTAATTGATAAAATAATCGGTAACACTTTAGAATAATGGTTATAAGTTAACATTAGTTAACTACATTAGTTAACATGAACTAATAATGAACTGCACTTATAAAGCATTTATTTATCTTTGTTAATGTTCATTTCAACATTTACTAATTCATTATTAAAATCTTGTTAACATTAGTTAATGCACTGTGAACTAACATGAACAAACCATGAACAGATGTATTTATATTAACTAACGTTAACAAAGATGAACAAATACAGTAACAAATGTACTGCTCATGGTTAGTTCATGTTAGTTAAAACATTAACTAATGTTAACTAATGACCATTATTCTAAAGTGTTACCAAATAATCATATTATTCACTCTATATGTTTGATATATTTTCACGGATGTTGTGTTTTTTGTCAGAATATATACTAGTTCAGCTCTAACCCTGAACAAACTCACCAGATCAAGAGAATGAAGGTGTTCAGAATTACACCAGTGCGTTAAACTGGGATTCACGAGTTCGCACTTACATATAATTTATAGAGAGTAATTCAATGCGTATTTAGCTGTCCGGGGGGAGGGCTTCGAGCTCGGAATTAGGCCCGAACCCAGAGTTGAAGACATCAATAAGTGATCTTATTATGTAAATGTGTAATACATTATGCAAAACATTGCCAAAAACTTTAAATACACTACTTCTTCAACTTTAAACATGAATTACTTTCACAATCACGACTCTCAAGGCCAATTTATACTTCTGCGTCGAGTGTACGCCGTAGGCTACGCGCGTAGCCGACGCCGTCGTGAGCATTTATACTTCTGCGCTGTTGTCTGCGTCAATGTGCAGTTACACATGCAGACGCTAGTAGGCACTGTCCTCGGGCATGTTGGTGTAATCAAGAGAACAGCCGAAGAAGAAGCAGCTTCGTGTGGAGAATCTGTACATTCATGTCGGAGTATCAGCAGCAGTGAGAGAGCGGCTTTTCTTGCAGCTTGAGTTGTTGTATCTAAAGCAAATTAAGCATCTCTAGTTGATTAGTAAAGTTAAATAAGGCGATCTGGCGCTGGAATGTGTTTGTGAAATCATGCGGAGCTCGTGGCCGCTGTTTTCAGCAGCGGTGGCTCGAGCAATCGATTGCTGTTGCGGAGACTTCATTCACGAAATATACCCTAATGTGTCCCTGTTCTTGATATACAATTACTGATTAACATCTTTGGTTTTAATGAGAAAATAAATAAACTATACTCAGCGGATCTATGTATTTATTTACTACCATAAAGAATCGCTGGACTGCAAAATATTGTGTTATAGCAGACGTAAGGAACTATCATCCAATTTCTGGACACACACACACACACACTCCTATCGCAGATTTTTTATTTATTTATTGACCTGAGGGAAGGGTTGTGGCAGACCAATCACAGCGCTTGCGGTCCGCGTAGAATTGACGCGTTGTTACATTTTTGGAGAGGTGCGCGTCAGGGTACGGCGTATCCAACGCGTCTATGCGTAGGGTACGCCGTACCCTCTGCGTGCACTCGACGCAGAAGTATAAATTGGCCTTCAGTGTCCACTCTGTTAGCTCTTCTGATATATCAGGAGGTTTTCCCTCCAAAGAAGTGGATGAGAGCTTTATTATATGATGCCATTTCATTTTTCCTGAGAACCAGAAAAAAAGGTTTTGTGAATTTAGATTTTTTTTAGGTCATTACATTGTTTGGAGCTTAAAAAGCAAAAAAATAAAAATTATATATATATATATATGTAACGGAGGCCAGCTAGTAGGTGCTGTGCGAGTAAACCTCACTCCTCTGATCTCAAGAGACGCTCTAGCGACTGACGCTAGAGGTTGCAGCCTTTAGCCTCCTTGTTAGAGCGTCCGACTCTCATGCCGGCGGACCCGGGTTCGAGTCCCGCTTGGAGCGGGGCGGTTCGAACAGGAGGGGTTACATTGGTGCCGTGACCCGGATGGGAGTGAGGTTTAGGGGGGTGAGTGTAACGGAGGCCAGCTAGTAGGTGCTGTGCGAGTAAACCTCACTCCTCTGATCTCAAGAGACGCTCTAGCGACTGACGCTAGAGGTTGCAGCCTTTAGCCTCCTTGTTAGAGCGTCCGACTCTCATGCCGGCGGACCAGGGTTCGAGTCCCGCTTGGAGCGGGGCGGTTCGAACAGGAGGGGTTACATATATATTTATATATATATATATATTTATATATATATATATATATATATATATATATATATATATATATATATATATATATATATATATGATTCCTATGTTATATTCTATATCCTCTGCTCTGTGGAGGACACCAGAACCAATTTATTGTGAAAATTAAAAAACATTAATAGACAAAAACAATGGGATTTTTTTTCATTCACCAATCATTATTTTTTAATTATCCAAACTATGTATAAAGATGATTTTCAAAGTTATGAAAGATAACAGAATAATTTGACATACCATTTTACTGTATGCAATATGTGTGTAAACATGGCCATATGCCTTTTCCATCCTATACACTGTATCTAATTTGCATATCAATGTGTTTTGGGACAATATGTAAAAAGACGTGTAATAATATTTTCATAAGAATGTCTCATATTTCATAAGAATATCCAGACTTCAAATTGTGTATGTTGTCAGAGAAATTCGCTAAAATAATTAAAAATAATTTGTCTCTACAGAGACAAAACCTCTGTTCTGGGTCAGAAGATATTTCTGTCTCGTGCAGAGTGGCATTTATATTTAGATGTCACTTCCGAAACTTTGCAGCATGCAAATGGCCATCGGTCCTCTTAGCAGCAATAGTTTTATTCAATGAATTTGATAGTGTTGGGGTAACAGCTTAGGACCCAGGACGAGTAGTGAGAAATGAAGACCAAGAGTCAGGAGTTAGATTAATTAAAGGGGTCATAGAATGACATTTTTGTACAAGTTAATATGATTCTTTAGTGTCTAAATGAAAAGTTTGTAATATACTTTAATTAAAAATTCTCATTAGTATTGTAAGAAAACACTCATTTTACCTGGTCAAAACGATACTCGGTTACTTAACGTAACCTCGGTTCTCTCTAGAAGAGGGAACGAGTATTGCGTAAATTCCTTACGCTACGGGAAAGTATTCTTTCTTCGAGATTTCTGAAAAACCCAAAATTATCCTTAATTTTGTAACATTGTCAACGCAGTGCGGCAGCCTGGCAGACCATAGCAGGCTATTCCAGCGTGCCATTGGCTGCTCTGCTGGCAACTGCAGCAGCCTATCGGTGAGCCCGCGTGACGTGGCGACCAATGAGGGCGCTTCGCGCCTACCTGGCTTCATTTGCCTACAGGTGGGGCGTGGCCACGTGTATATAAGCAGGGCTCACGGGCTGCATATTCGGTTTTCGTAGTTCTGAAGCGTAAACGCCCGCGGGGCGCACGGCAAGGAACGCAATACTCGTTCCCTCTTCTAGAGAGAACCGAGGTTACGTTAAGTAACCGAGTATCGTTCTCTTACGAGAGGTTCTCTCGTATTGCGTAAGTTCCTTACGCTACGGGAACATATTGTCAACGCCGTGCGCGCCTCGCATACAGCATATGTATCCCAGGGAACCGGGGACCATAACACTGCTCGGGCAGGGTGGCCGGTAAAGGAAACGGGCCACCACATATACGGACACTTCGTTTGAACTGACGGGTGGTTACAACGGGTGGTTACAACACCCTGCCTTATGAATGAGGGAACGGCACCTGCCGGTCGCCTTCAAATTCACCACACCTTGTCTCATGAATGAGGGAACGGCAAGGCCGGTCGCCTTCAAATTCACAATATCTTGTCATATGAGTGAGGTAACGGCACCGCCGGTCACCTTCAAACTCACAATAGCTCTTTTTGTAAATGAGGGAACGGTACCGCCGGTCTCCTTCAAATTTACATAAGCCTTGTACCGAACTTACTACCAGTATGTGAGCTATGTCTGTGCAGAATCACCGGGCAGAACCAACAGCCTTATTGAACTGATAACACTTTCGCCTGTAAGGCAGGAACTTCCAGATTGTAAAATCTCACGAACGTAGACGGGGAGGCCCAGCCTGCCGCCACGCAAATATTGTGGATGGAAATCCCTCTGGCCCAAGCCCACGAAGAGGCCATGCCTCTGGTGGAGTGTGCTCTGACACCTAGCGGGCACTGCAGGTGTTTGGAAGCGTATGCAGTTGCAATCGCGTCCACTATCCACCTGGACAGGGTCTGTTTCGAGGAGGCGAGACCTTTAGCGCGCCCTCCAAACGAAACAAATAGCTGCTCAGAACGCCTGAAGGCGGCGGAGCGTGTGACATAAACCCTCAATGCCCTGACAGGGCAGAGGATATTGCCACCGTCCCCCTCGTCGGATGCTGGCAGAGCCGAGAGGGAGATAATCTGCGCCCTGAAAGGAGTGCCGACCGCTTTGGGGACATAACCATGCCTCGGTCTGAGAATGACCTTAGAGTCATTAGGACCGAACTCCATACACGTCGGGCTCACTGAGAGCGCGTGTAGATCCCCCACGCGTTTCACTGAAGCCAGAGCTATCAGGAACGCGGTTTTTAGCGAAAGGAACCTTGGTTCCACAGTCTCGAGCGGTTCAAAGGGATGAGCCTTCATGGCCTCTAGGACCAAGGCCAGATCCCAAATAGGAACCGATGGGAGCCGCGGGGGATTCATCCGTCTAGCTTCTCTGAGGAAACGGATGATGAGCTCGTTCCTTCCTAGCGTGCTGCCTAGCGTCGTCTGGGCGAACGCTGCTATAGCCGCTACATACACTTTGAGCGTGGAAGGGGACCTGCCCAGTTCCAAGAGCTCCTGGAGGAAGGAGAGCACCCGCTGGACCCCACATTGCTGCGGTTCCAATCCCTTGGAAGCACACCACTCAGTGAACACCGACCACTTAGAACTATATAACCGCCTCGTCGAGGGGGCTCTAGAGTGTGAGATCGTGTTCATAACCCCTTCGGGCAGGTCAACGGGTATCCGTTGGTCACCCATACATGCAGAGACCATCGCTCTGGATGGGGATGCCAAACTGACCCTCCTGCTTGAGAGAGGAGGTCTGCTCTCAGCGGAACTGGCCAGGGGGGTGAGTGCGACAGCTTCACCAGCTCTGGGTACCAAATCTGGTTCTCCCAGCGCGGCGCTATAAGGAGCACCGGGCGGCGCGTTTCCCTGATTTTCGCTATAACCTGGGTCAATAGGGAAATCGGCGGGAAAGCATACAGCGGGAGGCTGGGCCAAAGTTGGGACAGCGCATCCTCGCTTTTGGACAAGAACGTCGAGCAGCGGGCGTTCTCTTTTGTTGCAAAGAGGTCGAGCTCCGCTCTGCCGAATAGGCGCCATACCAGCTGGACTGTCTGGGGGTGCAGGGACCATTCTCCTGGGAGAATGAGGCCCCTGGACAGCTTGTCCGGGCCCACGTTGAGGTGGCCTGGAACGTGCGCCGCTCTCAGCGAGCGCAGCGAGCTGTGTGCCCACACGAGCAGGCGTTCCGTCAGATTGCCCAGACACCTGGACCTGACACCGCCCTGCCGGTTCACGTAGGACACCACCGTGGTATTGTCCGACCGGACCAACACATGGTGTCCCCGTATAAACGGGAGAAACTGCTTGAGCGCGTTCTCTACCGCTATCATCTCCAAACAGTTTATGTGTAGGAGTTTTTCTCCGCTCGAATTTGTTTATCATGTCATTTTGCTGTGTACTGAACCTATTCACTGCTCCATCAACATTTCATGCCAAATCGCTATATTTCCTTGTTTAAAATGTACTGCAAGATGCAGTTTCTTTCCAAAGCGATAAACGCCGAACCTATTTTTAGCCTAAACACGATATATCCTCTCGACGAATCAGAATTCGATGAGCGTACTACATAATCCAACAGGGCAGCACTCTGAACAGCTGTTTGTTTACGTTCATTCACGTTCATTCATTCATTCATAAAAATGAGTGCTTTAAACTCTGATAACACTTTTGATGGCCTTGATGAACAAGTGAGACCTACACCTGGGGGTAGAAAACGCCGACTGGACAAAGAAAATCACAAAAAACAACAAAAAAAGAAGTTTCGTCACTCAGGTAGTGCGTTGATAACAACTGTGGGATGTCAACACAAAGCTGCTGCCAAAGGTTTCTGTCAGGCCGAGAGGCTGTCGCCGGACGATCTGAGGATAAATTTCAATTATTTTTATGACAAACCAAACAAGGTTGACCAGGATCGCGCCATACTTCATCTCATGGACATCACGCAAGTGACAAGGAAGCGTCCGAAAGTCCAGGACGTAAACAAACAAAAAAACCGGAACGTATCTGTTAAGTACAGTCTTTTGAATAACTTATTGAATATTGTTATCATTATTATCAATAATTTATATTAATTTATGAGTCCCTGATTATATGTTGCATGTTCTCTTGTTGTTGTTTTAAAAAAAAAGACAAACCATAAATAAATAAAAAAAATTGATGGATTTATAGCGTTTTGAAAAAAAATGAATGGATTTATAGCGTTTTGAAAAAAAAAATTAACTTTGAATTTATCATCAACAATATTGTTGTTTGATTTAATAATCATTGTTCAACATGTTCAGACTGAGCCAAAAAAACATTTTAACAGGATAAATTGAATATTCACAAAATGTGTGGGTCTAGGTAAAAAAAACTATTTTCCTGAAAACTATTGAAATGGATTTATAGCGTTTTGGAAAAGAGCTCCTCATTTGTTCCCTGGCAAATCGTTTTGACTGAGGGCAAAGAGAAGTTTAATAACTTAATTTTTTAGGCTGTTTAACTTTACCGTTGTCGCCTACTAGCACTGACTTTGTTTGACTGAATTGTTAGCTTTATTTATTGTATAGCTTCTTATACCTTTTACTTATACTTTTATAATGGCTATTATTGATCAGAAAACTGACAATTGACAAAAATAGACTGGGTTGTGTTTTATGTCATATTTAATTGTATTACAGTGATAATCATATATATGCACACTTATTGTCTGAACCACATATGTGTAATATTGTTTTAAATGTAAACAAAAAGAGGTAGGGTTGTGTTTTATGACACATTTCGTTTTATTGTAGACTAAAATATACATGGAGATAACCTGCACCTTCTCCACTTTCAGGTCTCGCTCACTTGTCATTGGTCAGCTGTCAAAAAAGTTTAACTTTTTTTAACTTTAAAAGACGTGCTGAGCTGCAGAAAATGAAGTCTGCATTGGCGTTTAAAAAAAACGCTCATGACTTTTTTGAAAACAGTGTTTGCTCCATTGGATTATAATGTAAAACTGACACTGGCAGATTCAAAAAAGCATCAAGTGTAAACGCAGCCTATATAATAATCGCACAGAAATATTTGAGTTTGACATGGAAATGTGAGGTTTGTATAAACTGGTGTGTAAACAATCAAGCAGGCGCTAATTATATATATATATATATATATATATATATATATATATATATATATATATATATTTATTATTTAGGTTAAAATTTAGTAATTATATAATAAGCATAATCGTTAAAATGTTTCATTACCACAGAAATTGGAAGAGAAAATGTAAGTTGTTTCTATTGTCCTGCTCCAGTTGTACCTCATTCAATTACTTCTAATACTAAACTGACAACATTTGCATGTTTTATATTCAATATTTTAAGTATTTTATGTCAAGTGATTTACTACAGAACTTGTTTTTGTTCTCCAAAGAAATTTACAGAAACAGACCAGCAGTGGAACAACATTAATCTCAAACATTATAAGCTCTTTAAATGAGGAGATGGGTGGCTCTTAAAAGAGCCTTTGGGGGGTTAAGGTCAGAGGTCACCTCACTTTGAGCTGGTGTATTTGGTCACAGCCTTTGTGCCCTCGGACACGGCGTGTTTGGCCAGCTCTCCGGGCAGCAGCAGACGCACGGCGGTCTGGATCTCTCTAGAGGTGATGGTGGAGCGCTTGTTGTAGTGCGCCAGACGAGACGCCTCACCGCCGATGCGCTCGAAGATGTCGTTGACGAAAGAGTTCATGATGCCCATCGCCTTGGAGGAGATGCCGGTGTCGGGATGAACCTGCTTCAGGACTTTGTACACATAGATAGCGTAGCTCTCCTTCCTGGACTTTCTGCGCTTCTTTCCTCCCTTACCGGCGGTCTTGGTGACGGCCTTCTTGGAGCCTTTCTTAGGAGCGGACTTTGCTGGTTCAGGCATGATGATGACGAAGAGTCAATGTGCGCTCAGGAGCGAGACAGAGGCTTTTATTCACCACCATATGCTAATTTACTAAGAGCTACGAGATTCTTCTGATTGGCTGTATTCATTGGCCAAACCCATTAACTCGTATTTAATTGGACAACTCAAAGCAGCGGGTAAATATTAGCCCCGCCCACCGCTTTATGTTTGAAGGAGACCGCACACATTTTCGTTTCCTTTGTTCATGTCCCGCTCTTTTTAGATTTGATTAAAGTCTGAAGATCCATTTTTAAAATAGCATTTTGTACCAGAAATGCCCTCCTACACAAAAGCCCCTTTACCACTAATATTTCCACCATTTTAACTTAGTCCTCGAGTCTGTAAATCACTACAAATTGCAATAGGATTATATTCTCTTGAAAGAAACATTACAACTCTTATTTTGAATATCAACCAAAACTGATTTTAACGTAATACAGCATTTAAACAATCTTAAAAAGAACCCTACATTTTTGTGAATTTACATCTTTTTGTTTATTATTCATATCAGCTTACTATAAATGATATAATGCATCACCATATAGTGCATATAAATGCATATAATGTGGCATGACTCTTTATGTGAGGGAGTGTGTGGCTCTTAAAAGAGCCGTTGGGTTTGTGGTTTCTCTTGAGTTCAGGCGTTTATCCTCCGAAGCCGTACAGGGTGCGTCCCTGCCGCTTCAGCGCGTACACAACATCCATGGCGGTGACGGTCTTTCTCTTGGCGTGCTCGGTGTAGGTCACGGCATCGCGGATCACGTTCTCCAGAAACACCTTCAACACTCCGCGAGTCTCCTCATAGATCAGACCGGAGATGCGCTTGACACCGCCGCGGCGAGCCAGGCGACGGATGGCGGGTTTGGTGATTCCTTGGATGTTATCGCGCAAAACTTTGCGGTGACGCTTAGCGCCTCCTTTACCGAGCCCTTTACCGCCTTTGCCTCTTCCAGACATAATTAAGTCAGAGTATTTCAGTCGTTCGTAAACTACCGAATGAAGAATGAGCGCTACAAGGAGGCCGCTTATATTTGCTTACAGGACCTGACAGAAACCACCCCCACTCGCCCCGCCCCTCGATATAGTTCAGCACAAGACGATGTGATTTAACCCTTATCTCAGGAGGCCTGTCCTTTGTTTATTCATTTGACGAAGATAATTATATCATATATAGAGATACTGAATGAAAATGGTATATATTTAATGCATTAATTGTATATAACAGTATATTTGTATGTGACATGTCAGGTATATTTATAGAACATGAATGATTTCAGGCCTCTCTGATTTACACTGTATGTCTCCCTTTAGCTGAAGAGTAATCTCTTCTTTGGCCTTCAACATCCCATAATAGTTTCAGAACAGCCCATGCCACTATTAGGGAGCAGCTGAAGATTTGATCAAAACTGTGGATGAGCGAATGAAAGAGAGGTGGAGCACTCCAACAAAGTCTAAGCTTTGGCATCCGGATCTTTGAGTGATTTCTTTGATTCAATTTTTTTTTTGGTACTTAGGAAAATGTTGCTATGGCAAATGTTGCTTTTTAGTCAAAAGGTAGTTTTTCTATAAAACTATGATTGTGCAAATTTATTTTATAAATAGATTTATATACTTTGAAGTCATGCAAACCAAAAATAATTTGATCCCCATCATTTCATCTTCAAAATCTCAAACTCATCCTCACTCTCATCCCATGAGTGAATTCTGCATTCCTCATATTGATCTTTCCGTAAATGTATTCATTTTCTAATACATAATTTTGTTATTTATACATAAACACAGCTAAACTACAATAAACTCTTCAAATAAATACATAACTGTGATCATATTATTGATACTATTATCTAAAATCAATCCCAATGGGTAAAAACATCCCTGCACTTCCACTGTAGGACAGCAGTGCCATATGGACACACTGATATTTACTCAATTTACAGTAAAACTGTTGGACAAAGTTGATTTGTGAATAAAAATATAGAATTGACTTTCCAAAGATGCTGAAAAATAAATCCCCGTTGAGAAGAGATGCTTAGAAATGAGGTTATTAGAGCAATACCAAAAAAATGACAACAAGTGAAGAACGAGCGCCACAAGGAGGCAGTTTATATTTGCTTACAGGACCTGACAGAAACCACCCCCGCTCGCCCCGCCCCTCGTTATAGTTCAACACAAGACAATGTGATTTAACCCTAATCTCACGAGGCTTGTCCTTTTGTATATATATATATATATATATATACACACACACACTGCACAATTATATACTTACTATGATATTAATTCATATTCACTAAGATATAAAATTACCTAAGATAATAAAACAAAGACAGGACCTTGGAATGTTTACCCCATACATTCTAAAGAAAATTAATGTTATGATTTAGAGAGGAGACCAAGATAATGTTGACGTAAAGCAACTTTCTGCCCATATTCAGAGTTTAAACTGGAAAGTGTCTCATTCTGTGCAGTTTTAGTGGCTCTTAAAAGAGCCTTTGGTGCCTGAAGCGGGTCTAGGCGCGCTCTCCGCGGATGCGACGGGCCAGCTGGATGTCTTTGGGCATGATGGTGACTCTCTTGGCGTGGATGGCGCACAGGTTGGTGTCCTCAAACAAGCCGACCAAATAAGCCTCGCTGGCCTCCTGCAGGGCCATGACCGCTGAGCTCTGGAAGCGCAGATCCGTCTTGAAGTCCTGAGCAATTTCTCTCACCAGCCGCTGGAAAGGCAGTTTGCGGATCAGCAGCTCGGTGGACTTCTGATAACGGCGGATCTCTCGCAGAGCCACGGTCCCGGGCCTGTAGCGGTGAGGCTTCTTGACGCCGCCGGTGGCCGGAGCGCTCTTACGGGCGGCTTTAGTAGCGAGCTGCTTCCTCGGGGCTTTACCACCGGTGGATTTACGAGCGGTCTGCTTGGTTCTTGCCATTGCTGCACTTACTTCTCTCTGTCCGGCTTGCGCTGGAAATGTGCCTCTTTGTTACTCGCCTGCTTTTATAGCATTCGACCGCCACGAGCTCACAGTGACGCGAGGAGTAGAGCCTTGTGATTGGCTAGTGTGTGATGTCTGAACATGAGCGCTAGCCAATGACTGCGCGTTTCCTCTTTTCAGACACGCGGAGGGTTTCCCGCTCGAGCTGCTTCTGTTGACTACATCAAACAAAGAGTAAATTACACCTCCCGGATCTTAATGCTCACATTGTTGTATTTATTTGTTCTGAAATACTGGCTTTAATTCCCCAAGTGTGGCAAAACACCCAGAATAACATTGATCAATTTGTTATTCCTGAAGCTAATATGATATTGATTTTTATTTCAGATAATCTATTATAATATTTAATACATCATCGGAACGTAATAGACATTATTTATATTATTAATAGTAGGGGATAGTTTGGGTGGCAATCAGACACATTAGGGATCATTATGTGTCTGTACAAACACGCACACCTTGTGACTCTTACTTTATGTGTCGATGCTAAATATAGATACATTTGACAGGTCATTTCCACCTTCAATCAAATGACTCTACCGGGTTCATAAATAATAACAAAAGTGCTCTTTATCAGATAAAGTGGGTGGCTCTTAAAAGAGCCTTTGGGTTGCGAAAACAGTCGATATTCGGTTTATTTGGATTTGGCGGCCTTCTCGGTCTTCTTGGGCAGGAGCACCGCCTGGATGTTGGGCAACACGCCGCCCTGAGCGATGGTCACTCCGCCCAGGAGTTTGTTCAGCTCCTCGTCGTTGCGCACCGCCAGCTGCAGGTGACGGGGGATGATGCGGGTCTTCTTGTTGTCCCGAGCGGCGTTTCCAGCCAGCTCCAGGATCTCAGCGGTAAGATACTCGAGCACAGCGGCCAGATAAACCGGAGCACCGGCACCGACGCGCTGAGCGTAGTTGCCTTTGCGGAGAAGCCTGTGAACACGGCCGACGGGGAACTGCAGTCCCGCCCTGGAGGAGCGAGTCTTAGCCTTTGCTCGGGCTTTGCCGCCGGTTTTGCCTCTGCCACTCATTTTAGATATCACTGATTAAAACCTTCTCAGTCGAAACTCAGAGTCTCAGAGAATGAATATCCGTGTCTCCACACTCTGTGTTTATACGAGAGTGCCAGTCGCTCATTGGTTTAGAGTCTGAAGAGATTTCAACCAATCACTGAACTTCCCTCCAAAGCCCAACCCCCTTTTCTAGCGGGAATAAATGAAACTACTGAAATATTTGTTAGAAAACTCATATAAATGCATTACAGAATTATATCCCTTAATATCCATTTAACAATGTGTTTTTCTGTGTGCAGTTAATATGTGTAAACATATATTTGAACTAAAATGGTGAAATTTAAACAAGCTTTTCATATATTACTTCACTCTCGGTGTTACTGGGGTTTGACACGCACACTTTAACATGGGATATGGACATTAATCGCTGTTTCTACCAAAAGTGCAACGCCTTTCACACACTGTATATTCTGGGCACATTGATCTTCTGATACTGTAGTTTTATGGTCCTTTTGTAATATTGTAGTTTTATCACTGCCTTTATTGTGTGTGGGGTTCAGTCTTAATCCTCCAGCAGTGTCGAGTGAATACATTCTGCCTGTACTGATATTTTGTGTATAAAAATGGTTTAGTGATTCAAAACTTATTTTATCTGGTCACTAATTGTTGATATATTGTTAGTTTAGATTGCATGAGTAAAATTGGCCGCAAGTCACATCTTGGCTCTTTCTTTTCAAAATTATTATTAAGAGTTTTGCTCTTTTTCAGAATCAGTGGTTGGCTCTTAAAAGAGCCGTTGAGGAACAAACGTTATTTTTCTGTGCTAATAAGATTTACTTCTTTTTGGGAGCTGCCTTTTTAGGCTTGGCGGCTTTAGGCTTCGCCGTCTTGGGTTTCACTGCCTTGGCTTTTTTGGGGCTCTTGGCCGCTTTCTTAGCGGCTGCTGGCTTCTTTGCCTTCTTGGGGCTCTTCGTCGCCTTCTTAGCGGCTGAGGCGGCGGGTTTCTTGGGCGATTTCTTGGCGGCGGCTTTGGGCTTCTTTGCCGCGGCGCTCTTGGGCTTCTTGGCGCCGGCGGGTTTCTTGGCCGCGGGCTTCTTCGCTTTAGGAGCCGCTTTCTTGGCCGCGGGCTTCTTCTTGGTCTCGGCTTGCTGCTTGTTGAGCTTGAATGAGCCCGAGGCGCCGGTCCCTTTGACCTGCACCAGGGTGCCTTTAGTCACCAGGCTCTTGATGGCGATCTTGACGCGGGAGTTGTTCTTCTCCACGTCGTAGCCACTGGCGGCGAGAGCTTTCTTCAGGGCGGCGAGGGACACGCCGCTCCTCTCCTTGGATGCGGACACAGCTTTGACGATGAGCTCGCCGACACCTGGACCTGCTTTCTTGGCTTTCGCGGCAGACTTCTTCTTGGGCGCTTTTGCCGGGGCGGCAGCAGCCGGGGCTGGGGCGGTTTCTGCCATCTCTCTCTGATCGGATCTAAAGTCTTTCAAGCGCTGTCTGGTTTCAGCAATGACTGGTGCTCGCGGCGCTACGCTCTTCAAGAACACATGAGAACCTTATAGACTCAACTTGCCCGCTTGGTGTCTGTGCGCGTTCACGAGCACCTCACGCGTGTGTTTTCTTCTCTCACATTTGGGGCAAAACTGAAGCGGTAAAATAGTTTGTCACAGTCAAAACAAAGTGAACACCAAGCAGAGGTTCTGAGCTTTCATTAGAGACTAAAACACGCGAAGAGGATTTGTTTCTCTTGCCTCCATCAGATCAAACCCAAGGCGAGCATCAGCCACGGGGGAAAGCCGCGTGTGAATTTGATGGATAGTTTAAGTTGAAAAAGTTGCTAAAAGCCCAAACGCGTCCTCTGTGTGTTCAGCAAACAGTCTGAAAGAGACTTTAATGAAATCAGCATCAGTGAGGGCGTGAGGAGGCTTTCATACAACTGCTGTTTTGGGCCGCTTGAAGCACACGAACATCATCCGGAGGATCCGAGTCTCTGTGACTCTCATGCCTGGACAGCAGATGATCTGTGCTCATAATAACAATAATCATAATAATAAATACACATCATCACACAAGTGTTAATGTTTTAACTAAATCATCACATTTGTTTCTCCTCATCTCTCATCTCAGTTTCCAGCATGTGAATGAGGATTGTGTTCGAGCTCATCTGAATGAGTTGTTCATTTACAGCAAGGCATAGCAAGTGACTTAAATAACAACTTTTTCTCACTATTTATTATTTCCCTACGCTTATACTTTTCTGGACAATGTTTGAGTCTTGTTAGCATTTCTTATGTCATTGCCGCCTATATTCCTCATGTGTAAGTCTCTTTGGATAAAAGTGTCTCCTAAATGAATAAATGTAAATAATAAACACAGGTCTAATTGATAAAATAATGGGTAACACTTTAGAATAATGGTTATTAGTTAACATTATTTAACTACATTAGTTAACATGAACTAATAATGAACTGCACTTATAAAGCATTTATTTATCTTTGTTAATGTTAATTTCAACATTTACTAATTCATTATTAAAATCTTGTTAACATTAGTTAATGCACTGTGAACTAACATGAACAAACCATGAACAGATGTATTTATATTAACTAACGTTAACAAAGATGAACAAATACAGTAACAAATGTACTGCTCATGGTTAGTTCATGTTAGTTAAAACATTAACTAATGTTAACTAATGACCATTATTCTAAAGTGTTACCAAATAATCATATTATTCACTCTATATGTTTGATATATTTTCACGGATGTTGTGTTTTTTGTCAGAATATATACTAGTTCAGCTCTAACCCTGAACAAACTCACCAGATCAAGAGAATGAAGGTGTTCAGAATTACACCAGTGCGTTAAACTGGGATTCACGAGTTCGCACTTACATATAATTTATAGAGAGTAATTCAATGCGTATTTAGCTGTCCGGGGGGAGGGCATCGAGCTCGGAATTAGGCCCGAACCCAGAGTTGAAGACATCAATAAGTGATCTTATTATGTAAATGTGTAATACATTATGCAAAACATTGCCAAAAACTTTAAATACACTACTTCTTCAACTTTAAACATGAATTACTTTCACAATCACGACTCTCAGTGTCCACTCTGTTAGCTCTTCTGATATATCAGGAGGTTTTCCCTCCAAAGAAGTGGATGAGAGCTTTATTATATGATGCCATTTCATTTTTCCTGAGAACCAGAAAAAAAGGTTTTGTGAATTTAGATTTTATTTAGGTCATTACATTGTTTGGAGCTTAAAAAGCAAAAAATAAAATAAAAATTAATATATATATATATATATATATATATATATATATATATATATATATATATATATATATATATATATATATATATATATGATTCCTATGTTATATTCTATATCCTCTGCTCTGTGGAGGACACCAGAACCAATTTATTGTGAAAATTAAAAAACATTAATAGACAAAAACAATGGGATTTTTTTTCATTCACCAATCATTATTTTTTAATTATCCAAACTATGTATAAAGATGATTTTTAAAGTTATGAAAGATAACAGAATAATTTGACATACCATTTTACTGTATGCAATATGTGTGTAAACATGGCCATATGCCATTTCCATCCTATACACTGTATCTAATTTGCATATCAATGTGTTTTGGGACAATATGTAAAAGGACGTGTAATAATATTTTCATAAGAATGTCTCATATTTCATAAGAATATCCAGACTTCAAATTGTGTATGTTGTCAGAGAAATTCGCTAAAATAATGTCCTCTACAGAGACAAAACCTCTGTTCTGGGTCAGAAGATATTTCTGTCTCGTGCAGAGTGGCATTTATATTTAGATGTCACTTCCGAAACTTTACAGCATGCAAATGGCCATCGGTCCTCTTAGCAGCAATAGTTTTATTCAATGAATTTGATAGACTTGCCTCGAAAGCGAGCCACTAACACTGCATGAAAAAAGGTGTATCCGGACCAGGATACTCCTGTATACACTGCTGAAATTCGGAAGAATCCAGGAGTATACTGGCCGGATAGGTCAAATTCCATGGATCCGTATATGTCCGTATTCATCCGAAATGGTACCAAATCGGATGTATGTTGTGCCCGTATACTCCCATGCTACAGCCATTTGTTGCCATGGCAAATAATCCCATCAAGTTTTTCCCAGGAGACATTTTCACACCTCTAAACAGCTTTGCCTTCCATCCCCTATTGGTCCTTCATCTCAAACTGGATTGGTTGTTTTTTTTAAAACCACTCCCAAAACCCAGACTGCTATTGGAGGACAGGACGCATTGAAAACCCAGTCAAGTGACTTTATTGGTTACTTCTAAGGCTAAGGGTGGGCTAGGTTTTGTAGCATAGGGACTTGATTGGTTATAGGCCAGCTATGCAGATTTTGCTAATTAATATATAATATATATATATATATATATATATATAAAATAATCCCCTCTTCCTCCCAAAAGAAAAATACACACAAAACAATTTGAGAAAGTCTGAAATATTTATTAAAAAGGTATATATATATATAAAAAAAAAAAAAACATTCTTAACAGCATTATAAACGAACATTAAAACAATGGTGAAACAAAAACAAGTGAACTAAATGTATTTAAAATGGATGAAAATGTAAAGGAACAAATGTAAAAATATAAACAGTCCAAAGAACATAAATATACGTTAAATTGAATTGGTAAAGAAACAAAAAGGGAAAAAAAGTGAACAAAATGCATTTAAAAGACAGATGTAAAGGAATAAAATACACAGTGAACATAAAAAGGAAAATAATAAATATACAAATTAAACAAAATAAAATGAGAACAATAAATTTAAGACAAAAAAAAGTGTATATAAAATACACATAAATATTCCAAGTAAACAATATAACCAAATAAAAAGAACAAAGAGCATTATAAACATACATTAAAATGAATGGGGGAAAAGATAAGTGAACAAAATGTTTCTTAAGGAAGGCTACGTAAGAGGAACAACAATACAAAACGTGGAGATCAAAAGCAACATGGACATCTAAAAAGGAACAAACATACAAAGTATTCAATATAAAACGAGACAAAGAAATCTATACATTAAAAAGTGTATATAAAATATATGTAAATGTTCTATATATGGGAACCAATAAAAGTATAAGTATATAAACATAGGAATGAAGAAAATATAAAATGGAACAATTGAATATTAATATAATTATAAAATAATTGTGACCATAATTGTGACCAACTCTAACACAATGTTGTTTGAGTTTTGAACATTTTTTCAAACTGCCGTGATGGGCTGGTGATGTGATGCGTAGCGTAGCGTGGGTCAGCCTAGTCTGGTTTGTAGTAGCTAGCCAAACCATCCACACTGGCCTTCCATCAACAACAGCATCATCTTCATCAGACATCAGGTCTATAGTTGTGGTCTTCCACAGGTTCTGTGTTGGTTTGTGCAACCCTGGACCTGGTCTCCAGCAACTGCAAAACATGACAGTAAATGAACCACTAAAACTCCGAGAGGAGTAAAGTAACATTCTGGAGGGAAAAAGCTTAACCGGTTTCTTAACTTACCCGTCTCTTTCTCTGACGGTTCTGTGTGATGTTCTTCATAGTGTTTCTTTTCTGGGTCTTTTCAGACTGAGCCAAAGAATACTTCCTCAGCAAAGTCTCACAAAATAAAATACATCTTGCGACCTGACAAATAATACATTAATAATATATAGTTAATGCCAATAAAAGTAAGTAAAACAATTCAATTAAAATGTATTTGTATAGCGCTTTTCACAATACATATTGTTTCAAAGCAACTTCACACAAAATGCATGCGCCTACATTACAGAAAAAAATAGAGAACATTAAAATAATGACAACATTTTTAAGATTACCTTTTACACATTCAGGGTCAACATCTGTAAAAGTTCTTCAGGATCATGGATCCAAAACTTCTGGATCATGAGGGGGGAAGAAACATGCACACACACAAATGAATATTAATTTGTTTGATAAAACATTAATATTAATTATCAACTTACGGACATGGACTTGCAAAACATACTCACCAGGTCCATACAAAAACTTCACAGTAGATCCAAAATCCTGGTTTGCCTATAATTCTTCAGAGTCCAAGGATGGTGGTTTCCTGTCCTCTCTGCTGAATGAGTGAACATGATCTCAGATTACTCATTCCAAAACTCCTTTACATTTATGACAAGCTTGATCCTAAAACTTGCTGACAGTAGGGATGGGCATTATGACCATATAATTATACATACATGATAAATTTTATTTTACAATAACGATATCACAATATATTTATTTTGATGGATATTTTATTAAAATGCTACAGAATAATACTGCTTTAAAAGTCTTCACTGTATGATATTCAATTAATTAATATCACTTGATTCTTAAAGAAGCAGAAGGTCTTCTCTATTCTTTTGTTTTATTAAAATTATGACAAAGCTGCAGCCCCTTTAAGAACAGATGCACAGAATGACACATCCGGGTTTCCCCACGTTAACTTGAACTGTTTGACTTTACTTAAGACATAACTCGCTGTTTAAATCAAGTGAATACCTCACATGACAAGGTTTCTGAGATAATTGTGTGCATTTTACAGAAAGATAATTGATTTCGGGATCGCATGCTGTCTGAGAGAGGCTTATTTTAACACATGCATGTCCCGTTCATTATTCTACATTCATGCATGTTTCCTTGTCAAAATGTCAAAAAGTTTTAGTACAGTCAGTGCTGCGTTATATACGCTATATTCCCATTCCGCAATATAAAAAGGTAATGTTAATGTTTACAGCAAAATCGCTAACAATAGTCAGTATCATCAGATCGCCATAACACCCAGCCCTATCTTAACAATATTACAACACAACAAAACACAGAAACAGAATATGTAAGTTAATCACGATTAGCATATGACTTTAATGCACTAACGTTATATCTTGATGAGCAGTAGAAACAATATAAAGGGATTTACGTTACCTTCTGCCGTCTGCTGTCCGCCATTGGTAACTTAGTCTGTTCGTATTCATGTTTTTTCGTTCTCAGTCGACATCCCACAATCAAAATTCGTCCAAAATAAGATTTTAACAGGTTTAAATGGTCCATGCAATGCCATTAATAGACCGACGTGAAGATCAGAAGCCGCGATCGCGTCGCGTCCCTGCGAGCCAGGAGCAACTCCAACGACAACGGGTGTATAATTCAAAGTGAAGGCGCGCACTGTCATTGGCCAGATTTCTGGATGACGTTCAGATTGACCAATCACGCTCAAAAGAACACGGAAAGACAGCAAATAGCCTTGCAAATATAGAAAAAAAAACTTGTTTTAAACAACAGTTAGAAAATGTGTATATTTATTTTTATTTGCTGTTATATTTAATTAATTGGTCAAATGGTGTTTTGTGGTGTGGGCAGAGGCCTGGAAGTTTCAACCTGGAGAGCAGTGCAGATTTGTACTCTTTAAAAACAATTATTGTTTGATATTTAGTTTGCTATATATTTTGTTATATTTGTATCCAGAATTGAATGTAAAACCAGTTTGAATGTAAAAATACACCTTCACTGTAAAACAGAAAATTAAAGTAAAATATCTTAATTTAAATAAGGAAAAATCTGTAAACTAATAGTGTTTTCTCTAAAACATTTAATGTAAATTTCTGTGAAGTTTTTTAACTTTATTTGACTTAAGATATTTGACTTTAATTTTACGGTTTTTGTTTTGCAGCTGTAGCTGCTGTTTTTTTAGGTTTTTATTTTTACAGTGTAAATATAAAACTAATAAGATTTACTTTAAAATGACAAAGAATAATGTTAAATTGTTAGTATGGACATAAACATAAACCTTTAATATAATGAGCTAAATATTGTATTACAGTTGTTAATTTACAGATATTGTTTGTAATTTTGCATGAATTTGTTATTTATGAAAACAGAAAAATAATACAGTGATGTTTACTGTATAAAAAAATGAGAATTACTGTAGTTTGTCATTAATGATATAATCCTTAATAACAGTCAAGTTGTTTATTTAGATATTGTTTGTAATTTTACATCGTTTTAAACATAATTCAAAATTACAAGAAAATACTGTAAAAAACTAAAGTTTTTTTCTGTAAAATTAGGATTATTTTTATTGGTTGCCTTATTTTTATGGGTAACCTTATTGGTTGCACCTACATCTATTGTGAGTGGTGGATTTCAAACCTCAAAACGCCCCTCTTTTGCAGCGTGTTAAAAGTTAAGAATCTTGGAGTGACACTTTTTGTGAACAGTTGCAGAGCTGAAAGATCTGCTGTGTTTCTTGAGCAAGTGAATCCCTGCTATTTTTTTATTCCATATTTTTATTTTGAGCATATCAGTTTTTGGTGTTTTTAAAACAAACTTTTTCATTTTCCACATTTCATCTCCTTTTTATTTAATTCTATTATTGCCTACAATTTGTAAAACTTTGCAAAAATTTTTTGGGGATAGTCTAAAATGTTTGGTTAATTATCCTTTGTTAATTCCATTAAATTTCTTTGTTTATTTCATTACATATTCAGATTTTTTTGTGAACGTATATGTTCAGACAGGGTTTTTATTTTGTACTGTTTTTATAAAAAATATTTGATTGAGAGACTCTTTTCATGCACTGGTTTTAAAGGTCCCATGGCATGGCATTTTTCTATTATTTTATAATGTTTCCTGAGGTGTACTTATATTGTTAGTATGACTTTTACATCATAAAATGTCATAATTTAGAAATAAAAGGCATTTTTTCAATACTGCTGTTTGCCCTGTGGCTGAATGCCCTGCTTCAAGAGGCGTGTCTGCTGTGAGACTTCAGTAAAAACGCCCACTGTTGTGATTGGCTGACATCTAGAACGATTCAGTCCGATTTGGTGAACTGATTCGGTTCACTAAAAAGAACCGGTTCAAAAGAAAGATCGTTTGCGAACCGGACATCACTAACGTACCAGAGACGGAGCTCAGCGATCGCTAACAAAGTTATTTATAGTACCTACTGAGTTATGAGAGCGCTGTCAGTCAGCGCGAGTTTATTGTGTTTGTATCTGAGAGTTCTGAATAAACACGAGTCCCAATCACACCGACCCTGTCTTCATCATTACCAACTTTGTAACACATGCAAAGTACCATTACAGCTGTCGAGATGAACGAGTTAAAAGTAAGTGTTGATAATAGCATTATTTTATAAAATAAAATAAAAGCGTCAGTGACGCGCGTTGAGTACACAGCGCAAACAAAGACACAACAGCAGTAATCGAATGTAATCCAGTTTATTGTGGGGCTAGGCTGGCTAGCCCGAATATGCTTACGCTTAACTTACCCCCCTTCTGCTTAATCTCACGCCGCGTTTGGTGCCTCCGCTGTGGGCCAGATGCAGTACTGGGGGTCGGGGATATTGAAGGCCAACGGCCAGTGCAGCCCGAGCTTCGGCGTGTGTGAGGCCGATGTTGAGCAGAAACTCACGACTGTATGCACATTTTAGAACCGGTAGACGCGACGAGGACGTACAAAAACACTGACTCACAAGATAGAAAACACGAAAACACCGTTCTGTCGGGAGAGAGAGAAGCCGCTGCGTGTGCACGAATAATAAATAATTAGCTACACATCAGAAATTACTGATCACAGATCAGAAGGAACTGAAAAAAGACTTCTGTTTTCATTTGTACATCCAAACACTGAGAAACTGCCAGCATTCACTCGTTCACAAGTAACGTTAATGATCTCGAGTGTTTGCATGGGCGTGCCAGATTCTCTGGGCGGAGGAAAGGGAGGTAACCGTTCCTGCTTGGACATCAAAACAGGAGGCTTCAGGATTGGCTCGTCTGAGCTGTCATTTTCTCAAAGGCAGAGAGAGACAGCCAGAACTCGGGTTTACACCGATCAACATTTCTATCCACTTGGGGACAATATTCAGGCTAGGGGAACTCATATTAATGTTGAAAAACCTCATAAAATGAAAATTTCATGCCATGGGACCTTTAAGGCCCTGACACACCATTCTGATGGTTTGGCCCAGACCCAGGCAACGTGAACCAACCCCACAGTCGGCTTTAGTCATTGCTAGTTCAGTTTAGTGTTTCAGGGCCTTAAGAATTTATTTTTCTGTACAAAAAGCTTGTTTGCTGTAGCCTACAGTAGACCAGAGATAATTCTCAATCCTCAAGTCCTCCCCTGCCACCCCTCCCTCTGAGAACAGCCAGCACTAGTGTCAGTCATTAAAGGTCTTCTTCACACCTAACAGTCTTCAGTCCTAGCACACCCAGCAGTGTTTCAGCTGTATATGTCCGTGAAATTTCACGGATTCCTGTATACGTCCGCATACGTGAGGTTTCCGGGTTTTTCTGGAAATATACTGTTCCGTGTTACTCTGATCCGCTTTTTCCCACATACATCCGGTAAACATCAAATTACACAGGAGTATACCATGCCCGGATAGTGCCGGATTTCAGTGTTTTCATGCAGTGTAAAATGCTGTTGCTTTGCCAGTTCATCACAATCTGTGGGATGTGCTGAACAAACAAGTCTGATAGACGGAGCTCCCACCTCACAACTTACAGGACTTAAAGGATCTGCTGCTAAAGACTATAAATGACTATGTCTATGACTAAATAAAGACTGTGATTTTACTGCCTTAAATATGCTATAATTCAAATGGTTTATGACTATGTTTAGAATTTATATTGTTCAACATTTTAAGGCAGTAAAATCATAGTCTTTACTGGGGACACAAAAGACAAAGATCCCCAGGAAGGACCCTCTTTCTAAAGTATGAAGGACTTATAATAACTGTACAATCATGTTGAATATTTTGAATTTAAAAATTCCAATTTGCTCTTGTGAAAAGAAATGCAGCTCTCATGACAGAATTATATAAAACATAATTTCCCTCATGCTTCACTGTATTAGTGAGGAGATTTTGTGCCTCACATAAACCAAACATACACCATCTCTCTTTAACCCACCAAAACTGAGACACTTCCCAGTCTAAAACAACACACTTTGAACATTGATGTGCTTAAATATATAGCATTTTGTTCTTGAAACTGATTGAACAATGATAGAGTTGTTGTATTCATAAACTAACATTATATGGGTTTCCAACTTTGCTCGGCTGGTTGGAGTGAGATTTTGAGGACATCCGTGACACAAGGTTTTAAGCATCAATCATTTTTAATTTAGTCTTGATAATGCAAATTACACAAATACTGAAGCCAAATGATGAATAAGATGCACTTTTTTTAGAAACTGTCCGTATTACCTTTGCTGATATCGGCTAGTCAGATTTCTTACTAGTTTATTAAAAACAAAAAATACATTTATTTTTGTATGATCTCCATAGGGTTTCCACAGGAAAGTGTTTTCACAGACTGTGATGACGCGTTTTAACGGTCATCAATCCTGCAACGTTTTTTGTATTTTCATGGTTTTTTTTTATGTATGTACATTTATAACACATACTTTGTATTTTATTACTATTGCATCAAATTACAAAAAGCAAGTTACAATACAGCGTATATGGGGGTGATGGTAAAAATGTACTTACTGGTTGGTAGGTGATCAAATACTTATGTCATGCAATAAAATGCAAATTATTTATTTAAAATCATACAATGTGAGATATATATCAAACTTGGCATTTGGCATCCCTATAATTTTATCCATGTCATTAAACAGATGAATGCTGGGAAGTGCTGGAAAACAACATTGTCTCAAAGCAGAAGTTTTTTTTTTTTTTAAGTTTTGACTTTCTAATCATACAATTATGATTGAATTATGTTTTGCTAGTCTCATTCACTACATAAATGTTTAAATAGCATTAAACTCAACATTTGTTGTTGTTAGGCTGTGTTCACACTTGACGTCTTTTTTGACAAGTAAAAGTTGGCAAGAGCAGCAGCATTTGATTCAAATACCAGCCAAGGGCGTCTTTTGTTGCTATAACAACAGCCGCAATAAGAGCGCTGTGGTGCAGAGATACAAAATGTCTTGACGAGAAACCCCACGTAATTTAAAAATACTACTGTTATTAATGTGTGACGAAATGTAGTTTTAAGACTTTTTCAGGCGATATTGTACTTGTTTAAAGCTCAAATCTGTGGTTTATTTATGAAGAGAGCGCCTATTTAAATATATTTTATCTGGTGTGTTTGGAGTTGTGAGATCCAGGTGATCACCGGGCGCTCAGCGCTCAATGACCCCGACGAAAGCAGCCTTTCCTCGGGCAGTCCTTCTGACTGCCGCTGGCTCTGATGTCTCTGTAGTGGTTAAACATGAGGTATAATTCAGCGTGTGTGGATCTAACGGGCGATCTTTGGTCTCATGAATCTATAATTTGTTCCCTGGCAAATCGTTTTGACTGAGGGCAAAGAGAAGTTTAATAACTTAATTTTTTTAGGCTGTTTAACTTTACCGTTGTCACCTACTAGCACTGACTTTGTTTGACTGAATTGTTAGCTTTATTTATTGTTTAGCTTCTTATACCTTTTACTTATACTTTTATAATGGCTATCATTGATCACACAAACTGACAATTAATGTCATATTTAATTGTATTACAGTGATAATCATATATATGCACACTTATTGTCTGAACCACATATGTGTAATATTGTTTTAAATGTAATCAAAAAGAGGTAGGGTTGTGTTTTATGACAAATTTAGTTTTATTGTAGACTAAAATATACATGGAGATCACCTGCACCTTCTCCACTTTCAGGTCTCGCTCACTTGTCATTGGTCAGCTGTCAAAAAAGTTTAACTTTTTTTAACTTTAAAAGACGTGCTGAGCTGCAGAAAATGAAGTCTGCATTGGCGTTTAAAGAAAAAAACGCTCATGACTTTTTTGAAAACGGTGTTTGCTCCATTGGATTATAATGTAAAACTGACACTGGCAGATTCAAAAAAGCATCAAGTGTAAACGCAGCCTATATAATAATCGCACAGAAATATTTGAGTTTGACATGGAAATGTGAGGTTTGTATAAACTGGTGTGTAAACAATCAAGCATATATATATATATATATATATATATATATATATATATATATATATATATATTATTTAGTTTAAAATTTAGTAATTATTATATAATAAGCATAATCGTTAAAATGTTTCATTACCACAGAAATTGGAAGAGAAAATGTAAGTTGTTTCTATTGTCCTGCTCCAGTTGTACCTCATTCAATTACTTCGAATACTAAACTGACAACATTTGCATGTTTATATTCAATATTTTAAGTATTTTATGTCAAGTGATTTACTACAGAACTTGTTTTTGTTCTCCAAAGAAATTTACAGAAACAGACCAGCAGTGGAACAACATTAATCTCAAACATTATAAGCTCTTTAAATGAGGAGATGGGTGGCTCTTAAAAGAGCCTTTGGGGGGTTAAGGTCAGAGGTCACCTCACTTTGAGCTGGTGTATTTGGTCACAGCCTTTGTGCCCTCGGACACGGCGTGTTTGGCCAGCTCTCCGGGCAGCAGCAGACGCACGGCGGTCTGGATCTCTCTAGAGGTGATGGTGGAGCGCTTGTTGTAGTGCGCCAGACGAGACGCCTCACCGCCGATGCGCTCGAAGATGTCGTTGACGAAAGAGTTCATGATGCCCATCGCCTTGGAGGAGATGCCGGTGTCGGGATGAACCTGCTTCAGGACTTTGTACACATAGATAGCGTAGCTCTCTTTCCTGGACTTTCTGCGCTTCTTTCCTCCCTTACCGGCGGTCTTGGTGACGGCCTTCTTGGAGCCTTTCTTAGGAGCGGACTTTGCTGGTTCAGGCATGATGTTGACGAAGAGTCAATGTGCGCTCAGGAGCGAGACAGAGGCTTTTATTCACCAACATATGCTAATTTACTAAGAGCTACGAGAATCTTTTGATTGGCTGTATTCATTGGCCAAACCCATTAACTCGTATTTAATTGGACAACTCAAAGCAGCGGTAAATATTAGCCCCGCCCACAGCTTTATGTTTGAAGGAGACCGCACACATTTTCGTTTCCTTTGTTCATGTCCCGCTCTTTTTAGATTTGATTAAAGTCTGAAGATCCATTTTTAAAATAGCATTTTGTACCAGAAATGCCCTCCTACACAAAAGTCCCTTTACCACTAATATATCACGCTTATTTCCACCATTTTAACTTAGTCCTTGAGTCTGTAAATCACTACAAATTGCAATAGGGTTATATTTTCTTGAAAGAAACATTACAACTCTTATTTTGAATATCAACCAAAACTGATTTTAACGCATTACAGCATTTAAACAATCTTAAAATAACCCTACATTTTTGTGAATTTATTTATTTTTGTGTATTATTCATATCAGCTTACTATAAATGATATAATGCATCACCAGCATTGCTGTGGCATGACTCTTTGTGTGAGAGAGTGTGTGGCTCTTAAAAGAGCCGTTGGGTTTGTGGTTTCTCTTGAGTTCAGGCGTTTATCCTCCGAAGCCGTACAGGGTGCGTCCCTGCCGCTTCAGCGCGTACACAACATCCATGGCGGTGACGGTCTTTCTCTTGGCGTGCTCGGTGTAGGTCACGGCATCGCGGATCACGTTCTCCAGAAACACCTTCAACACTCCGCGAGTCTCCTCGTAGATCAGACCGGAGATGCGCTTGACCCCGCCGCGGCGAGCCAGGCGACGGATGGCGGGTTTGGTGATTCCCTGGATGTTATCGCGCAACACTTTACGGTGACGCTTAGCGCCTCCTTTACCGAGCCCTTTACCGCCTTTGCCTCTTCCAGACATGATTAAGTCAGAGTATTTCAGTCGTTCGCAAACTACCGAATGAAGAATGAGCGCTACAAGGAGGCAGTTTATATTTGCTTACAGGAC
Source organism: Romanogobio albipinnatus (assembly GCA_023566225.1). Classification (NCBI taxonomy): domain Eukaryota; kingdom Metazoa; phylum Chordata; class Actinopteri; order Cypriniformes; family Gobionidae; genus Romanogobio; species Romanogobio albipinnatus. The sequence continues at coordinate 4,271,932 of CM042262.1, read as the reverse complement.
CTGACAGAAACCACCCCCACTCGCCCCGCCCCTCGATATAGTTCAGCACAAGACGATGTGATTTAACCCTTAACCCTGATCTCAGGAGGCCTGTCCTTTGTTTATTCATTTGACGAAGATAATTATATCATATATAGAGATACTGAATGAAAATGGTATATATTTAATGCATTAATTGTATATAACAGTATATTTGTATGTGACATGTCAGGTATATTTATAGAACATGAATGATTTCAGGCCTCTCTGATCTACACTGTATGTCTCCCTTTAGCTGAACTTGCTTCATAAGTGTCATCTCTTCTTTGGCCTTCAACATCCCATAATAGTTTCAGAACAGCCTATGCCACTATTAGGGAGCAGCTGAAGATTTGATCAAAACTGTGGATGAGCGAATGAAAGAGAGGTGGAGCACTCCAACAACGTCTAAGCTTTGGCATCCGGATCTTTGAGTGATTTCTTTGATTACAATTTTTTTTTGGTACTTAGGAAAATGTTGCTATGGCAAATGTTGCTTTTTAGTCAAAAGGTAGTTTTTCTATAAAATTATGATTGTGCAAATGTATTTTATAAATAGATTTATATACTTTGAAGTCATGCAAACCAAAAATATTTTGATCCCCATCATTTCATCTTCAAAATCTCAAACTCATCCTCACTCTCATCCCATGAGTGAATTCTGCATTCCTCATATTGATCTTTCCGTAAATGTATTCATTTTCTAATACATAATTTTGTTATTTATACATAAACACAGCTAAACTACAATAAACTCTTCAAATAAATACATAACTGTGATCATATTATTGATACTATTATCTATAATCAATCCCAATGGGTAAAAACATCCCTGCACTTCCACTGTAGGACAGCAGTGCCATATGGACACACTGATATTTACTCAATTTACAGTAAAACTGTTGGACACAGTTGATTTGTGAATAAAAATATATAATTGACTTTCCAAAGATGCTGAAAAATAAATCCCCGTTGAGAAGAGATGCTTAGAAATGAGGTTATTAGAGCAATTCCTGGAGCACTTCAGCTTCTGTGTGACGGTGGGAAAGAGTTTGAGAGACATTCAGATGTCATGTGACTTAAAAACAGCACATCATTGGCCACTTTAAGGCCTGCCCTTTTAATTCCCATAGTGCAATATATTGTTTATTTCTCTGAATAACAAGGAAATTAGAAATTATTGTCATATGGCAACTGCATACCAGTCCATCACAGAGAGAGCATTCACTCACTGCGGACACTATTCAAACAGCAGCGCTTCCCTAAAGTATCATTAGAAACCATTGATGCTTTTGGAAACACAGCCCAGAACAATGCTCAGCAGAAGACAGAAAACATGGGGCCGTTCTTCGTACCTCGCTTAATACATCTGAGATGATTTGACAGATCCCAGATCTTTTAATCATGATAACTGATGTCTGGCTAATTTGGTTCTTCAAACGAATTTACGGATTGGATTTAAATATCTGGATTAAATGATCTAAGATCACTGCGCGTTCTTGTTTTCCCTGAAGAGGGCAGATGCATCTATACTCGAAACCATGATCAGCAGTGCAGCGATTGGCTGGCGTCAAGAGAGCAACGTAATGACATCATATAATTAAAAAAGCCACCTGGCAAAAAACGTGGCAAATTACACAATAAAAACCCCCACAAATATCTGGACCTTTATAAGGAAACAGCTAAACGACCAAACCAACATAAAAGTTATAATAGATCAATGATAAATGTTTTTTTCTTTTTTTTACATGATTACCAATTATTTATATTCATGATTTTATACATTATTTGTACACCCTTTACATTTTCATTTCAATGTTGTAATTCAATTTTTAATTCAATTTGAAGCAGATTTGTAACGTGACAGTATTAAAGTTTCTTAAGGGTCAAGATCAAATTCTATGCATCTCCTGCGCTGCATCAAGCCATCCCATAATATCCGTCATCACTTAAATTAATGCACGGCTCAGATTAACTGTACAACATGTGTGCAAACTTCCAATAAAACTATAAAGTAATTATTCCATCACAAATAAATTGCTCAATCAAGTGGCTGTGTCTATAGTATTATACACAACATTATAATATTATATACATTCTCATATACATATACAATTTAAAATTTGTATATTATTATTATTATTTAAAATGATTATTATTGCCCCTGGTTCAGTAATGAACTCTTGTAATAAAGTAGCAGTGGCTGGGACAGATTTTAAGTATCACCTCAAGATGCAATCTAATCCTGTTTACATGAAATAAGCCGCTCGGTTTAAGCTAACGGACCTGTTGCTATGACAGCAAGTCCAGGATGAGCGTCGAAGAACCAAACAATCCAAGATCATGCCAAATCGTCAACAATCAAATCCAGCTAACTGAGGTGAGGTACGGAGAACGGGCCCCATGTCTGAGTTATTTCAACAATAAACAAATAGAAACTGTAGCCTAGTTTGTGCAATTACACTCTTTAAATGTGATGTTAAAAGTTGATAATGTCCTGTTAACATCCTCTAACTAGTGTTAATATAAACCATATCAGAATAAAAGGTTGCATTTTATGGGTGGGACGTCCTGTCACTGACAGTCCCTTGTGAAAATGACCCATATGTGTTACTACAGTGACTGCAGCATTTGGAGATTTCCGTGGTTATCACAAGTAATCATTTTATCCATGTGTAAACAAAACTATGATCTAATAAGTTGCAATGAAGGCATATTGAATGTTAAAAAGTGGGTCTCTTTAACCATTTTACTCTTTGTAATTTTAATAATTTAAAAGTTCAGTTTAGAAGTATCGTTTCAATATCAGTGATACTGGCCTTAAAAAGTATTGGTATCATATCAAAAACAAAAGTGGTATCGCCCCTATATATATATATATATATATATATATATATATATATATATATTTTTTTTTTTTTAAACACACTATATATAAAGATCTATGCAGCGTGCAATTATACACACAAACTTTCAATACGTCTACTCATTCAAGTAAATAATTCTATGACAATAAAAACAAACAGATATGTCCACATAAACATACATTCTGTAGTAAACGATTTAGAGTGAAAACCCAGAATTGAGAAAATGTTTCCACATGGCAACGCTGTCCCAGTGGAAGTGCAGTAATGTATTTCCCTATTGGGATTTTTATAGACCGTAACATCAATATTATGACTATTTATTTATTGGCAGTGCTTATTGTAGTATAGTTGTTTTTATGTATAAATAACAAAATTGTCATATTCTCAGAAAATGTATACATTAACGGAAAGATCAGCTGGAAGATTGCAGAGTTCGCTCTTCCATGGGATGAGAGGGAGGATGAGTTTGTCATTTTGAAGGTTAAATGATGGGGATCTACTTATTTTGGGTTCACATGAGTTCCAGGTTTACACATCTATCATTGTTTAAAAGAAATGTGCATTTAAATAAAAGAAAAAAATCATAATTTTATGGAAAAACTACTTTCCGTTGTAGTAAATCTTTGCCATATCACCTTATTGTTCACGTGAGCCAGAGTCTCCATTTTTAGCCCTTAAATGCGAGACTGTTTCGCCAAACATTCTCACATATTCGGGTCTTTAGCGACCCGGGTCTATATCTAACGCGGATAGATCTATACCTGTCACGATAATATATAAAACTCCTGACATTAGAGCAACAATTACAGAAGAATAAAATAAAGCGTATTTCGTTACCTTTTGAGTTTGTAAGGGTTCAGTTTGAGCAGATGTTTTATCCCATCACCACTGTCCTCGTCAGAGCTCATCTCCAGCACATTCAGCATCTGGATCATATTCACCATCTCACGCATATTCTCAAAACTCATTTTCATCGTCTTGAAAATAAGTGATGATTGCACTTATTTCGTCGTTATAGATTTGTTTATTATTGTGAATAAAAAAATGACGTACAATCTTACACACCCTATACAATTTTGACAAAAAACTAGTGGAGCAACAAGCATTCAATAATAATTTTATAATTTTTTTCCCGTTATATTGTTTAAAATGGATTGATTGAGGAATACTAAGAAGGTTTGATGTCTAACTTTAAAAATGAATGACGTCTCGGGTCGCTAAAGACTGAGGTATGCATTTAAGGGTTAAACTATAATGTGTTAGATTTACACTTCCGCTAATAGTAGTTGTCTTGTGAATGTGTAGTTCTGCGACGACTGTGTAGTTTTGACTGGCTAGCTAACTTTTAATGTGGACTACAGAAAGACTGGCACTCTTTGCGCAGTTATGGGATGCCATAATAGGCCTTTATCACAGAGGAACTGAATACCGGAAGTGCGCGCCATCGAAGCAGTGCGCTGATTCTTCCGGTTATGAATGTTTTCAATGTGCCGTCAACACCTAGCTGAACAAACAACACTTAAAATAAGCATCTGGAGGATGATTTCAAAATCCGGACATTTTCAGAGACAGGAGAAAAGATAAACTGATCATTACTGTGTACAGGATTTTCCAAACTCTGCTGAACTTGTAGTTTTTTAATCCAACATAAACTAAAGGTCATAAACATACGTGATTATTTCAGCACACGGTGTAAGTGCTCATCTAAATAGTGACGGCGATCAAGTGTGTGTGTGTGTGTGTGTGAGAGACCTGATGAATAAGATCTGAATCAACATATTTATTTGTATTAAATATTTTAGTCATTATTCTGTCATTTTTCACTGACAATCATTTCGCTGTAGCCTACAGTATATGTGATTCACACATTTATGCCAAAATTCAGTCACGCTGTTGACGTATTACTGTTTAAGATTAATTAAATGTTTAACATCGTTAACTTTCTTTAAGGCAGTTACCGCGCATTCATCTATTTAATACTGTCATGAAAATGAACCATGGTTTTAATACAAATAAAATAAACATAGTTATTGTAGTTTAATCATGGTATTTGTAGTAAAACTAATACAAATGGTAGTCAATCCACGAAAAAAAAAAACAATAAAACATTGTTACTACATTCTTACTATAATAAAATCATGGTTAACGTTCGTAAGGGTGTTTATTAGTCAAATTAATTTAAAAATGTAACAACAGTTATGAAATATGATTAGTAAGAGAAACACTATTCATGAGAAGATGAGCACTGGACTGCGGCAGGTTAGAAATGTGTTTATTATTCAGAATGCACATTTACGCACTTGGCAGACACTTTTATCCAAAGCAACTTACAGTGCCCTTATTACAGGGACAATCCCCCTGGAGCAACATGGAGTAAAGTGCCTTGCTCAAGGACACACTGGTGGTGACCGCTGGGATCGAACCAGCAACCTTCTGCTTATCAGTTCCATGGTTTAACCCACTGGACCACCATCTCACCATTTGGACAGGAACATTTCAGCAGGCTGACGATATGGGACGTAAACATCCTCAGTTTGGAAATGCATAGGCCTACAACACACAAACACACTCCCGCGTATTATTTTAAAAGAAGGACCTTTATCCTGCCGTATCAGTCTCACCCATGCTTTTAGTGTCAGGAAATGGTCAAATCTGAATTAAGGCATTATAGAGACTGCTAATGTGTCGTCATCATGACGTATTCTCAGTGGTAAACGCAAAGCATTTTGGGAATCCGCGGCAGGAACGGGCGCCAGTCGCCAGACTTCTTTGCATGGAGGGAAGAATGCAGTGTTCAAGATGCCGTCTACCTGCTGTGTTATAAACTGCAATAGTCGCTCTCACGATAGAAGTGGCATAAAGCTTAAGAACGGGATATACAAATATAAGCAAACACTTTGCAGTTTGAATGATGTCCTGTATGAACAAAATGATGGAGTATATTTTTATGTGTCCACTGTTCGATTGCGCCCGCGCCCCCCTCTCTTACTCACACACACGCGCACGCACGCAGGTTTGTTGAATTCTGACTGCATGCAGATAGATGAGAGAGAGCGAGGAGTGCTTAAAACATTAGCATAACTTTGAACGGACGACCGTTTTCTGCCCCACTTTTTCAATCTCCAGGTCCTGGTCCTCTGCAGGATTCGGTGGGCGACCGGTCCATTGTCCGGCTTGAATCGGTCCAGTGATAAGAGCTACTGTACAACCGGACACGCAGTGTAAAGATCTTCACAAGATTAAGACGAATACCATCGTATTCGAAGGATACACCAAGTTCAGATTTGCACATTTCCTTTTTGTCAGTGACGAGTCAGACAATTATATTTACACTGCGATAAACAAGTGCCTGTTTCCATTAAAAACAGCCCAAACATCCTAAAAGATGTTCACATTACCAGCTAAACTGCATGAATTTGATTTGAATGAAATATTTTGAACTAAAACACCATTTGGCCTGTGGAAATGAATGAATCAACTTTATTCTAAACAATGTATCGTATTGATTGTATTTTATACAATTTAGTTTTTATGGCTATTTTGATATATTTATTTTAAAACATGAAAGGATGTTTTAGATGTGCTGTGTAAGGCACAAATGGCATTTATAGTGCGTGTCTAATATCTGAGCCTTTGACAGTGTTGAGCATGGTCATGTGATGGGAATATGATATGCAGGTGAGGTTATCACAGGAAAACTCATATATGATGATGACGGAGATGCACAATCTTCTGCTGATTGGGATTCATAAAGGGATATTTGTGCAGGTTCTGGCGTACACACTTTATAAAGCTGAATTTTTTATGAAATGATGTATACAGTTTGTTTCTTTCCACCTCTCTTTTATTCGCTCGTCCACAGTTTTGATCAAATCTTCAGCTGCTCCCTAATAGTGGCATGGGCTGTTCTAAAACTATTATGGGATGTTGAAGGCCAAAGAAGAGATTATTCTTATGGGGCAAGTTCAGCTAAAGGGAGACATACAGTGTAAATCAGTCCTGAAATCATTCATATTCTGCAAACATAAAAATATACAATCATACAATAAACTATTGAATATATTAATTGTCACTCAGTTACTCTGTGTATGATGTGATGATCTTCGTCAGATGAATTATTAAACAAAGGACAGGTCCCGTGAGATCAGGGTTAGAGTTAAATCACATGTCTTGTGCTGAACTATATCGAGGGGCGGGGCGTGTTGAGCGGCGCTGGTTTCCTTCAGGTCCTGTAGGCAAATATAAACGGCCTCTTTGTAGCGCTTCTCTTTTTTATTCTGTTGTTACTCGACCGACTGAAGTGGTCAGAGTTAATCATGTCCGGAAGAGGCAAAGGCGGTAAAGGACTCGGTAAAGGAGGCGCTAAGCGTCACCGTAAAGTGTTGCGCGATAACATCCAGGGAATCACCAAACCCGCCATCCGTCGTCTGGCTCGCCGCGGCGGGGTCAAGCGCATCTCCGGCCTCATCTACGAGGAGACCCGCGGAGTGTTGAAGGTGTTTCTGGAGAACGTGATCCGCGATGCCGTGACCTACACCGAGCACGCCAAGAGAAAGACCGTCACCGCCATGGATGTTGTGTACGCGCTGAAGCGGCAGGGACGCACCCTGTACGGCTTCGGAGGATAAACGCCTGAACTCAAGAGTAACCACAAACCCAACGGCTCTTTTAAGAGCCACACACTCTCTCACATAAAGAGTCATGTCGCAACAATGCTGGTGCTGCATTATATCATGTCTAGTAAGCTGATATGAATAATAAACAAAAATAAGTAAATTCACAAAAATGTAAGGTTCTTTTAAGATTGTTTAAATGCGTTAAAATCAGCTTTTGGCTGATATTCAAAGTAAGAGTTGTAATGTTTCTTTCGAGAGAATATAACCCTATTGCAATTTCAAGTGATTTACAGACTCAAGGACTAAGTTAAAATGGTGAAAATAAAAGTGAAATGTTAGTGGTAAAGGGACTTTTGTGTAGGAGGGAATTTCTGGTACAAAATGCTATTTTAAAAATGGATCTTCAGACTTTAATCAAATCTAAAAAGAGCGGGACATGAACAAAGGAAACGAAAATGTGTGCGGTCTCCTTCAAACATAAAGCGGTGGGCGGGGCTAATATTTACCCGCTGCTTTGAGTTGTTGAGTTGAGTTAATGGGTTTGGCCAATGAATACAGCCAATCAGAAGATTCTCTTAGTAAATTAGCATACGGCGGTGAATAAAAGCCTCTGTCTCGCTCCTGAGCGCACATTGACTCTTCGTCAACATCATGCCTGAACCAGCAAAGTCCGCTCCTAAGAAAGGCTCCAAGAAGGCCGTCACCAAGACCGCCGGTAAGGGAGGAAAGAAGCGCAGAAAGTCCAGGAAAGAGAGCTACGCTATCTATGTGTACAAAGTCCTGAAGCAGGTTCATCCCGACACCGGCATCTCCTCCAAGGCGATGGGCATCATGAACTCTTTCGTCAACGACATCTTCGAGCGCATCGGCGGTGAGGCGTCTCGTCTGGCGCACTACAACAAGCGCTCCACCATCACCTCTAGAGAGATCCAGACCGCCGTGCGTCTGCTGCTGCCCGGAGAGCTGGCCAAACACGCCGTGTCCGAGGGCACAAAGGCTGTGACCAAATACACCAGCTCAAAGTGAAGTGATCTCCGACCTTAACCCCCCCAAAGGCTCTTTTAAGAGCCACACATCCTCTCATTTAAAGAGCTTTTCCTGTTGTCACTCAGTCCAGTTCAACCGCGACTCAGATGCCGTTTTTAAGAGTTTGTCTGGTCTTAAACCGCACTTATGTAGCACAGCTGAGCACGAATCAGTGGACCAGACTTAATTCAGACATAAATTAGTTCTGGGATCTTTTAGTACCTACAACACAACTGAACACATCTAATTGTAGTTTAGATGGTGATGGAATAGATCAATACTGAGTGAATCATTTTCTTAATCCTAGTTTCAAAAATTGCTAAATTAAAACCTGAATGTTTAACATTCAATTAGTTGCCAAAAATGATCAATTTTATCTCTTACAGCTTAATATGGACTCCATTTATATAGAGGTCATTATTTTGGAGGGATATTTTGGGAAGGCTCCGCCCCTCCTGGGCCGGTCCACCCAATGCGTGACGTTTGCAACTCTTCAAAATTATAAATTTTTGAATCATTTTTTCATCACTGAATGTTAAACCGGGGGTTTTCAAACTTTTTGTCTGTGGACCACTAGTTGTAATCAAGACATTTCGCGGACCACCTCATAATACATATCATAAAATATATGTCTACACACAGACCTACCTGAATTAATCCGCACCTCTAAAAAGGCTTACTAGCACTAAAACTATAACTGGTCATCACATCAGTACAACAGGCTTGTTAAAAGAAAGTTTACTGTATACAACGGCTGCCACGTATTTATTTATTTACTCAAGTGCATAATCGGGTTCATTTAAACAACGGGCTTATTTTGCAATGGAGTATGAAATCTATACAGTAATAAGAACACTTGGATATAGTCAACATTTCAAAACCTTTGGCAAATTTAGGGGATTATTAGAGTTATTATTTAAAGTATACTGTTCAGGCACTGAACTTGACCGTCACGGCCGAGCGCCACTAGCCTATTTTAGTAATCACATAATAACTTGACAATTTAATTTAATTTTATACCAACATAGGCCTACATATTCTTTTTACTTGAATTACCAGGAGTTTCCTGGTAATTCGAAGGTAAAAAATTATATTTTATTTTGCCTTTCCACAGACCAACTGCAGTACCCTCAAGGACCACTAGTGGTCCGCGGACCACAGTTTGGGAATGGCTGTGTTAAACTACACATAATGAACTGTTGAGTGTGTGTTGGTCAATCTTTGGTACCTTTGCAAGGTTTCCCAGCTGAAGATGTTTTCCCAGTCCTGTTACCAAAACTCATGTCCATTAATTCCCTTCAAGAGAGAAGTGCTTATTTTAAAGGGGTGGTAAACCACGATTTCACTTTTCTAACTTTAGCTAGTGTGTAATGTTGCTGTTTGAGCATAAACAACATCTGCAAAGTTACAACGCTCAAAGTTTAAAGCAAAGGGAGATATTTGCTTTTAAAGAAATACATTTCTAAGGACTACAGCAAACGGCCGGTAGGGACTACAAACATTCCTCCAGGGTCTCTGACATCACCAGCCCCAATGTTTACACAAACCCCTCCTCCGAGAATATGAAATAAGGGGGGGCGAGGCCGTTTTGTATCGCCGCAGGGAAACGTTGTTGTGGTATAGTTAGTAGGCTGGAGTGTTGTTGCCGCAATGCCGACGAAACGCTGTTATTTTCACTGCATGAAAAGTGGGATTTTCGTCAGTATGTGGCACTGTAGATTGCCGTGAAACTTCAGGTTTACGACTGTGCACGGCAATTTGCAGGCAACTCCGAAAACTGCCGTAAATTGACGGAAATTGACGTGGGCCTTGCTTGGCAGTTTTCCCCCCCATGACCCCCCCTCCCCTTAATTCTAGGGGAGGCTTTATCATGTAAATGAACATGCTGTGAGCTACACAAATGCAAATCAGAGTAGCAGCAGGGGGAGTTTTATCTAGGTTCTGAATTTTTTTAACTAAAACAAGTTTAAAGTTTAAGTTAAAATGTTAACTTAAATTTAAGTTAAATGTACTCGTTTTAGTTCACATTACAAAATTTTTAGGGCAACCAGTTTGCTCCAATTTTTTAAGTAGATTCAACTTGTCCGGGCTCACAGTGTAGATTAATTACTCTGTATGTCATTAGCAATAACCAATGTTATGTAAAAAAAAATATACAGGACAGCAGTTCATGTCTTCAACCTTTAGAGAGGTTATGTGATGCAACAAGACAATGAACCAAAGCACACAAATAAATCAAGTAAAGCATACAGTTTACATACCAAAATTAATTTTTCCACCCTGCACTGTGAATGATTTTTAAAATGGCTATTAATCATAAATGTGAAAAGTACACGTTTGTGTGTTTATAGTTAAGTCAGATTGTGTTTTTCTGTAATTGTCATTTAAATTGAGCTCACACCACATTTTATGAATTATCAATGCAGATTTTCAAGAGGTGGTTTCCAGGACAGGGTTTAAATTATGCCAAGAGTAGGCCTAATCTAGTAAATCGCGAGTTAAAAAAGTGTTGCCTGGAACAAAGATTAAGCACAGATTACTAACACCTGGACTATGAGTCCTGAACTAAAATAAACTGGATTCATTTACAGTTCTCTTACGAGAGGTTCTCTCGTATTGCGTAAGTTCCTTACGCTACGGGAAAGTATTCTTTCTTCGAGATTTCTGAAAAACCCAAAATTATCCTTAATTTTGTAACATTGTCAACGCAGTGCGGCAGCCTGGCAGACCATAGCAGGCTATTCCAGAGTGCTATTGGCTGCTCTGCTGGCAACTGCAGCAGCCTATCGGTGAGCCCGCGTGACGTGGCGACCAATGAGGGCGCTTCGCGCCCACCTGGCTTCATTTGCCTACAGGTGGGGCGTGGCCACGTGTATATAAGCAGGGCTCACGGGCTGCATATTCGATTTTCTTTTCTTCAGCGAAGCCCTTCGCATCGCTGGATCTGGAACCCGCCGCCGTGACCGCGCAGACAAGCAAGCAGAGGACAGCGCCTGAGGAAGCCGGCAGCATCGCGCCACCTTCAGCCATCCGTGCCTGCTCTGCTATCCGGCAGCCCATATCCTTTACGCTCAAAAGTGTTGTCGCCGCTGCGTCACACTTTTTCACAAAAAGAGCCGAGCGTTGATATCCCTCCAGTCCCTGCCACGCCGCGCAGAAAGAAGCGCCGCTCGCAGCGGATTCCGGAGTTCGCCGAGAGAAGCTCGCCGGAACCTTTCCCGCCCGCTTCACTCTCGCCTTCCCCGCCCCCACCCCAGGCCGCCATTTCTGTTGCCGCCTCCGGGGATGAGGCGGATGCGGCCGCGGAACGCGCCGACAGCTGCTCCATCATGGCTTCCGACAGCGAGGACTGGTCTTCCGCGTCCTCTTCAGTCCGGGGCTCCGGACGCTCTCGAGCGGGTGAGGACGCCGAACTTTTGCGCCTTCTCACCCGGGCTGTCGAGCAGCTAGGCCTCGAATGGGCCCCGCCCAAGGTGGCAGCGCCGAACCGACTTGACGGATGCTTCCTAAACAGTCGCCGCCGTGCGCCCACCTCCAGGACTGCACCCTTTCTGCCGGAGCTTCACGAGGAGCTCGCAAAGTCCTGGAACGCGCCATTCTCCGCGAGGGTCTCGTCTCAGGCTTCTTCGACGCTCTCACAAGTTGACGGCGAGGCCGAGAAAGGCTACAACGCTATCCCTCCGGTGGAAGAGGCGGTCGCAGCGCACCTTTGCCCGCCTTCTGGTTGGCGCTCAAAGGCTGCCCTCCCGTCTAAGGCCTGCAGAGTGACGTCATCGCTGATCGGCCGTGCTTTCGCTGCCTCCGGTCAAGCTGCGTCCGCTCTGCACTCTATGGCCGTGCTGCAAATCCTCCAAGCTAATCTCCTCCGCGACCTGGACAAGAAATGCTGTGACGCTGAGTTAATCACGGATTTGCGAAGCGCGACGGATCTCTCCCTTCGCGCCACCAAGACCGCAGCACAGGCCCTCGGACGCTCTATGGCCTCCCTCACGGTAGCTGAGCGCCACCTCTGGCTCACGCTCGCGGACATGCGAGAAACAGAGCGCGCGGCCTTCCTAAATGCCCCGCTCTCCCCGTCTGGGCTCTTTGGACCAGCGGTCAAGGGGATCGTCGACCGTTTCTCCGAAGTGCAGAAAACGACGCAGGCCATGAACCTTTTCCTGCCTCGACGCCCCGGCGCTAGCAATAGCTCCGCTTTCGCCGTCCTCGTGACCAGCCAGCAACGAGCTCCGCGCAGCGCCCAGCGCGGCCCCCTTTGTCTCAGCGAAGACCGAGCGGCCGCCCCAGATCGCGCTCTTCCAGCCGTGGTAAGCCGCCTCCACCTCGGGGCCCCCGGCCTAGGATCGCGCTGAAGCCCGAGCCTCCAAAGTCCTCCTAGCCAGAGGCAAGAAACGACGGTTAAGTCCCGCCGCGGCCGGACCACCGTCAAAACTCTCTTTCCTGTCAGCCCCCACCACTGTGGCTGCTGCAGATGGATTTCACGCAGCCAACGAGCCGGCAAAAATGCCTTCTCGCCTGTCAATAACCGCCGTTTTTACGGCGAACCAGAGAAATCACAAAAGTTGCATTATTTCTGGTTGCACGGCTCACGCCGTATGTGTTTCAAATGCAGTAAATGTGCCCACTTTTCTGTGTTCACCCCTGCACACAAGCACTATAAACCCCGTGTCCCCCACTCACATAAAGCGGCCACTGGCCGCCCGAGTGCTAGAGTTAGGTCACGTGTCCGCTTGTTTGCGTCCACGACTAACCACCACACGCGCTGTCACACAGCCACTCTTAACCGGTCATGTTCCACGCGTAAGAGTTGTGCCCGCTCAAACGCGCTCACACATTTTCGCGAACATTATGCCTCAGGCGCCACGCGCCGCGCCACACACCATTTGTTTTCCGCCCAGGGTGGCCGGAGCGATGAGTGTAGGGCCGCACACAAGCCACTCCCCGCTCGAAGCGGCAGAGATGCAGTGTGTAGGGCGGCCAGCCATCGCGAGCGATCGGCTGGCCCACAGCACAGAGAGCATTCCAGGTGTATCAGAATGGGTGCTGAAAACAGTGAAGCACGGCTACACTCTGCAGTTCGCTCGCCGCCCTCCGCGCTTCTGTGCGCGTACAGAGACGAGAGTGAGCGAGGAAGTAGCACATCTACTTCGAGCAGAAATAGCCACGCTGCTGTGCAAAGGGGCTATAGAACCGGTTCCCCATTCTATGAGCAAGTCAGGCTTTTACAGCCGGTATTTTCTCGTGCCAAAAAGGGATGGGTCGCTCAGACCGATTCTGGATCTGAGGCGTCTGAACAAAGCTCTTATGAAAAGATCGTTCAAGATGCTCACGACCAAGCAGATCCTCGCGCATATTCGCCCGAGAGACTGGCTAATCTCCCTAGATTTGAAAGATGCATATTTTCAAATCAAGATAACGCCGCGTCACAGGCCATTCTTACGATTCGCCTTCGACGGCCAGGCTTATCAATACACCGTCCTTCCGTTCGGCCTGTCACTAGCACCCCGTACATTTACGAAGTGCATGGACGCGGCCCTCGCTCCTCTGAGAAATCGAGGGATGCGAGTATTGAACTATCTGGACGATTGGCTCATCCTGGCGCAGTCGGAGGCCGAGCTCCTCGCCCACAGGGCAATGCTGCTCAGCCATCTGGACAGCCTAGAGCTCACGGTCAATTGGACCAAGAGCTCATTAGTGCCCACGCAATCAACCTCATTCCTGGGTTTGAATCTGGACACTGTGGCAATGTCAGCCCGCCTGTCACCCCATCGCGCGCGCCAAGTTCGGCGCATGGCTGCGTACTTCCGGCCGGGCAAAATCGCACCTCTCAAGCTTTTTCAGAGGATGCTGGGACGTATGGCCTCAGCTGCGGCTGTGCTCCAGCTGGGCTTAATGCGCATGCGCCCGCTGCAATGCTGGTTAAACGCCCGAGTGCCTCACAGAGCCTGGGCGTCCGGTGGCTTCAGGATCAGAGTGACTCAGGGCTGCGTGTCAGCCCTAGAGCCCTGGTTAGTAGCCGACTGGTACCAGAGGGGAGTGACGATGGGAGCCATCTCACACCGCAGGGTCATCTCGACGGACGCCTCCACCACGGGTTGGGGCGCCGTTTTCGAGGGCAGATCAGCCTCGGGCCTTTGGTCGAGCGAGGAAAAACTCCTACACATAAACTGTTTGGAGATGATAGCGGTAGAGAACGCGCTCAGGCAGTTTCGCCCGCTTATACGAGGACACCATGTGTTAGTCCGGTCGGACAACACCACAGTGGTGTCCTACGTGAACCGGCAGGGCGGTGTCAGGTCCAGAGGTCTGGGCAATCTGACAGAACGCCTGCTCGTGTGGGCACACAGCTCGCTGCGCTCGCTGAGAGCTGCGCACGTGCCGGGCCACCTCAATGTGGGCCCGGACAAGCTGTCCAGGGGCCTCATTCTCCCAGGAGAATGGTCCCTGCACCCCCAGACAGTCCAGCTGGTATGGCGCCTGTTCGGCAGAGCGGAGCTCGACCTCTTTGCAACAAAAGAGAACGCCCGCTGCCCGACGTTTCTGTCCAAAAGCGAGGATGCGCTGTCCCAAACTTGGCCCAGCCTCCCGCTGTATGCTTTCCCGCCGATCTCCCTATTGCCCCAGGTCATAGCGAAAATCAGGGAAACGCGCCGTCCGGTGCTCCTTATAGCACCGCGCTGGGAGAACCAGATTTGGTACCCAGAGCTGGTGAAGCTGTCGCACTCACCCCCCTGGCCAGTTCCGCTGAGAGCAGACCTTCTCTCTCAAGCAGGAGGGTCAGTTTGGCATCCCCATCCAGAGCGATGGTCTCTGCATGTATGGGTGACCAACGGATACCCGTTGACCTGCCCGAAGGGGTTATGAACACGATTTCACACTCTAGAGCCCCCTCGACGAGGCGGTTATATAGATCTAAGTGGTCGGTGTTCACTGAGTGGTGTGTTTCCAAGGGATTGGACCCACAGCAATGTGGGGTCCAGCGGGTGCTCTCCTTCCTCCAAGAGCTTTTGGAACGGGGCAGGTCCCCTTCCACGCTCAAAGTGTATGTGGCGGCTATAGCAGCGTTCGCTCAGACGACGCTAGGTAGCATGCTAGGAAGGAACGAGCTCATCATCCGTTTCCTCAGAGGAGCCAGACGGATGAATCCCCCGCGGCCCCCGTCGGTTCCTATATGGGATCTGGCCTTGGTCCTAGAGGCCCTGAAGGCTCATCCCTTTGAACCGCTCGAGACTGTGGAACCAAGGTTCCTTTCGCTAAAAACCGCGTTTCTGATAGCTCTGGCTTCAGTGAAATGCGTGGGGGATCTACACGCGCTCTCAGTGAGCCCGACGTGTATGGAGTTCGGTCCTAATGACTCTAAGGTCATTCTCAGACCGAGGCATGGTTATGTCCCCAAAGCGATCGGCACTCCCTTCAGGGCGCAGATTATCTCCCTCTCGGCTCTGCCAGCATCCGATGAGGGGGACGGTGGCAATTTCCTCTGCCCTGTCAGGGCATTGAGGGTTTATGTCACACGCTCCGCCGCCTTCAGGCGTTCTGAGCAGCTATTTGTTTCGTTTGGTGGGCGCACTAAAGGTCTCGCCTCCTCGAAACAGACCCTGTCCAGGTGGATAGTGGACGCGATTGCAGCTGCATACGCTTCCAAACACCTGCAGTGCCCGCTAGGTGTCAGAGCACACTCCACCAGAGGCATGGCCTCTTCGTGGGCTTGGGCCAGAGGGATTTCCATCCACGATATCTGTATGGCGGCAGGCTGGGCCTCCCCGTCTACGTTCGTGAGATTTTACAATCTGGAAGTTCCTGCCTTACAGGCGAAAGTGTTATCAGTTCAATAAGGCTGTTGGTTCTGCCCAGTGGTTCTGCGCAGACATAGCTCACATACTGGTAGTAAGTTCGGTACTAGGCTCATTGTGAATTTGAAGGAGACCGGCGGTGCCGTTCCCTCATTTACGAGACGAGCTGTTGTGAGTTTGAAGGTGACCGGCGGTGCCGTTACCTCACTCATATAACAAGATATTGTGAATTTGAAGGCGAACGGCGTTGCCGCTCCCTCATTCATGAGACAAGGTGTGGTGAATTTGAAGGAGACCGGCAGGTGCCGTTCCCTCATTCATGGGACAGGGTGTTATAACCACCCGTCGTAACCACCCGTCAGTTCGAATGAAGTGTCTGTATATGTGGTGGCCCGTTTTCCTTACCGGCCACCCTGCCCGAGCAGTGTTATGGTCCCCGGTTCCCTGGGATACATATGCTGTATGCGAGGCGCGCACGGCGTTGACAATATGTTCCCGTAGCGTAAGGAACTTACGCAATACGAGAGAACCTCTCGTAAGAGAACGATACTCGGTTACTTAACGTAACCTCGGTTCTCTCTAGAAGAGGGAACGAGTATTGCGTTCCTTGCCGTGCGCCCCGCGGGCTTTTATGCTTCAGAACTACGAAAACCGAATATGCAGCCTGTGAGCCCTGCTTATATACACGTGGCCACGCCCCACCTGTAGGCAAATGAAGCCAGGTGGGTGCGAAGCGCCCTCATTGGTCGCCACGTCACGCGGGCTCACCGATAGGCTGCTGCAGTTGCCAGCAGAGCAGCCAATAGCACGCTGGAATAGCCTGCTATGGTCTGCCAGGCTGCCGCACTGCGTTGACAATGTTACAAAATTAAGGATAATTTTGGGTTTTTCAGAAATCTCGAAGAAAGAATACTTTCCCGTAGCGTAAGGAACTTACGCAATACTCGTTCCCTCTTCTAGAGAGAACCGAGGTTACGTTAAGTAACCGAGTATCCTTATCAAATGTCAACAGAACTCAACTGCACTGTGTTGCCATGTCCGCGGGTTGAAGCGACCCTTATTATGTGATATACAGACCCAGGAATGCGATTTTTAGCTGCCAGCCCTGCCAAAATAACAAATATTTTACCCCCCAAATGCCTTTTTTTCCCGGAGAACCCCCTCTGGAAAGCTATTGGGCTTGTTTTTGGCTAGTTTTGAGGAACGTTAACAATTGGGCGGGTTTTGTTGTAAAAACTTGGCAACCCTGTACCTGCACGCACACTTGAATAAGTAGCCTAACGTTAGAAGAAAAAGATGACTGTAAACGATCTTTGCCGGTGTTGTAAAAAAAAGGATACACAGAGTTTACTTACCAACACGATCATCATTTCTGAGAGAAATAGTAAAGGTGAATGCATATACGAACAAGTTCTCCGTTTAGGATTAGAACAAACTCAACCCAAGCGCCTTTGATGACGTGGATGATTACGTTACTGTTTATCATCTGTCCATCATCGTCTAAAGCCCACCCTGACAATTTCATTGGTCCGAACAGTTTCTGTTCGGGCATAATTACTTCTCTACCGATCAAGTCCAGACCGAACTGCCCGTGTAAAAATGTTGTGGGCGGGGCTAAGTTCGGCTGGCATCCAGGCTACAAATGAAGATGTTTTTGTTGAAAGCTGATGACTGAGAAAGGCTTGAGGTAGGCCTCCATTGACACTTGTACATTCACACTCACAAGACCCATAAAAAGGCACTAAAAACGTCGTTACAAAGTCCATCTCACTACAGTGGCTCTACAATAATCTTATGAAGCAATGACAATAGTTTTTGTGCGGGAAAAAAAATAAAAATAACGACTTTATTCCACAAGTACTTGTCTTCCTCGTCTTTCCCGGCCGTGAATTCACGAAGCACCACGACGCATGCGCGAGAATATGACGCAGAACCGGCGTTCGTACACGTGACCCAGAAGCGAGGAGATTTGTTTACAACGAGCAGAGGAGGACGCGCCGTATATCTAAGGTGTTGAATTCTACATTGATGTGCTCAGCGTAGTGCTCAAAATTGGACTAAAGTGTGATTATTGAAAACTGGAAGGTAATTATAAAGTTAAATGAAACTAATAAGTACAGATACGATAGGTAGATTTATAGATAAAACTATACAACAGAACGATATATAGTCAAGTCACCTTTATGTATATAGCTCTTTTTATAATACAGATTGTTTCAAAGCAGCTTTACAGTCGAAACCGGAAAATAATGGAAAAAAGCTGGACAGCCGCTCTGAAGAAAACAGTGATATAATCGTCCAGCTCAGTTCAGTTATCATACAATGGTGTCGATGCAGGCGGATCAAAACTGCTTACCATATGCACGCCAAAACTCATTTTGGCGTATACATTCCACTTGGGGTATTTCTAGGATTTTCATTTTAGGGGGGCTCAGCCCCCAGTGAGGGTATGGAGAAAGAAAATGGAAACTTTAGTTTAGGGTCCAATTCTCACGATTAACTAGTAGCTTATTAGTCTGTATATTAGGATATTGGCTGTTTATTATTACTTATAAAGCAAATATGAATGCCTTATTCTGCATGACCATATTGTACATCCCTTAATCGTACAATGTAGACAGGTTTATAATTACTGAGATCCCAAATGTGAGGTAGTTAGGGAGGCTTGCTCCCCCGAGAAAATTTTGATTTCCATGATCTACATACAGGGAGTGCAGAATTATTAGGCAATTTGTATTTTTGAGGATTAATTTTACAACATTAATAATTAAACAACAACCATGTTGTCAATGAACACAAACTCATTAATATCAAAGCTGAATATTTTTGGAAGTAGTTTTTAGTTTTAGCTATTTTAGGGGGATATCTGTGTGTGCAGGTGACTATTACTGTGCATAATTATTAGGCAACTTAACAAAAAACAAATTTATACCCATTTCAATTATTTATTTTTACCAGTGAAACCAATATAACATCTCAACATTCACAAATGTACATTTCTGACATTCAAAAACCAAACAAAAACAAATCAGTGACCAATATAGCCACCTTTCTTTGCAAGGACACTCAAAAGCCTGCCATCCATGGATTCTGTCAGTGTTTTGATCAGTTCACCATCAACATTGCGTGCAGCAGCAACCACAGCCTCCCAGACACTGTTCAGAGAGGTGTACTGTTTTCCCTCCTTGTAAATCGCACATTTGATGATGGACCACAGGTTCTCAATGGGGTTCAGATCAGGTGAACAAGGAGGCCATATCATTAGATTTTCTTCTTTTATACCCTTTCTTGCCAGCCACGCTGTGGAGTACTTGGACGCGTGTGATGGAGCATTGTCCTGCATGAAAATCATGTTTTTCTTGAAGGATGCAGACTTCTTCCTGTACCACTGCTTGAAGAAGGTGTCTTCCAGAAACTGGCAGTAGGACTGGGAGTTGAGCTTGACTCCATCCTCAACCCGAAAAGGCCCCACAAGCTCATCTTTGATGATACCAGCCCAAACCAGTACTCCACCTCCACCTTGCTGGCGTCTGAGTCGGACTGGAGCTCTCTGCCCTTTACCAATCCAGCCACGGGCCCATCCATCTGGCCCATCAAGACTCACTCTCATTTCATCAGTCCATAAAACCTTAGAAAAATCAGTCTTGAGATATTTCTTGGCCCAGTATTGACGTTTCAGCTTGTGTGTCTTGTTCAGTGGTGGTCGACTTTCTGCCTTTCTTACCTTGGCCATGTCTCTGAGTATTGCACACCTTGTGCTTTTGGGCACTCCAGTGATGTTGCAGCTCTGAAATATGGCCAAACTGGTGGCAAGTGGCATCTTGGCAGCTGCACGCTTGACTTTTCTCAGTTCACAGGCAGTTATTTTGCGCCTTGGTTTTTCCACACGCTTCTTGCGACCCTGTTGACTATTTTGAATGAAACGCTTGATTGTTCGATGATCACGCTTCAGAAGCTTGGCTATTTTAAGACTGCTGCATCCCTCTGCAATATATCTCATTATTTTTGACTTTTCTGAGCCTGTCAAGTCCTTCTTTTGACCCATTTTGCCAAAGGAAAGGAAGTTGCCTAATAATTATGCACACCTGATATAGGGTGTTGATGTCATTAGACCACACCCCTTCTCATTACAGAGATGCACATCACCTAATATGCTTAATTGGTAGTAGGCTTTCCAGCCTATACAGCTTGGAGTAAGACAACATGCATAACGAGGATGATGTGGTCAAAATACTCATTTGCCTAATAATTCTGCACTCCCTGTATGTGCATTTTAAGATATTCTGAACGCCAAAAGTCAGTGAAGACAGTAAAATGTTTAACTGATATTTATATGTTGTATTAATAATTTGCATAGACATGTTAATTTACTGAAGGCTACACATGGAATTATATTAAATTACAATATGCACACATTCATTATTAATAATCTTATGCCTAATCTGAAGAAAACGGCTTTGTTAATATTGTTTGTTAAATGACATAGGCCTATTTCAATTCAAAATGGTGAAATTAGACAAAAGTTATAAGTAATTTGGCTGAATATTCAAATATAATTTAATTCACAACAGCGTCTGTGAACATAAAGCCCGCCTACTCTGATTTGATTGGTTTTCTCAAATATTTTGACATTGACGAGCGGTGACAGACCAATGAAGAGCTCAGATCAACACACACACCTCTGCTTCTGACGCACGCTCTGCTCAACGCCGCTGCGAATTGAAGAACACGCTGATTAAAGGGAGGAAGCCGAAGCCTCCCGCCAATTTCACGAGTTCACACTTACATCAAATTAAATAGAGTAAAGATTATGCGTGCTGTCCGGGGGAGGGCTCCGGGCTCGGAATTTTGGCCCGAACCTAGAGTACCCCCCCCCCCCTAATTAGGTTTAATTTTGTTTAAAATTTGTTTATCAATTCATATGTTATAAAGGTTAATCACAATTTTTTTAGGGGGGCTGAAGCTTAAAACAGACATGACATACACATACCTCACAAATTTTGATGAACTTGGAGGGCTGCTCTTTAAAGGGTTAGTTCACCAAAAAATGGAAATTGTCATAATTTACTCACTCTCATGTCATTCCAAAACCATAAGAGTTTTGTTAATCTTTGGAACACAAATTAAGATATTTTTTTTAAATTCTCAATTTTTGTCCATCAAGTCTGAACAGATCATTTTATATGGACATTTAGGATATCATTCATATATAAATATTAGTATGGATTACTTCTACAATCACTTTGTATTTTTGAAGCTTGAAAATGTTGATTATCTAGACTGTAAATTAATCAAAAATCAAATTTTAATATTATATTAATTTCTTAATTTGTGTTCCGAACATGGACAAGTCTTTGGGGTTGGAAAGTAAATGACAACTATTTTATTTGTGTGTGTGTGAACTGTCCCTTTAAGAAAGGAATACCAAGAAGGATGACCCCTTCTCGAAAGGTTTGAGTTCTGCAATGAATAACACAGACATTCATGATTTAAATCAAATGTGAACAAGAAGTCAAACAGTTGTTGCATAAAACATTGAATTGTTTAATTACTTCTTGTTCACATTTGATTTAATGTGTGTTCTCTGTGTGTTCAGCAAACAGTCTGAAAGAGACTTTAGTGAAATCAGCATCAGTGAGGGCGTGAGGAGGCTTTCATACAGCTGCTGTTTTGGGCCGCTTGAAGCACACGAACATCATCCGGAGGATCCGAGTCTCTGGGACTCTCATGTCTGGCCAGCAGATGATCTGTGCTCATAATAACAATAATCATAATCATAAATACACATCATCACACAAGTGTTAATGTTTTAACTAAATCATATTTGTTTCTCCTCATATCTCATCTCAGTTTCCAGCATGTGAATGAGGATTGTGTTCGAGCTCATCTGAATGAGTTGTTCATTTACTGCAAGGCATAGCAAGTGACTTAAATAACAACCTTTTCCTCACTATTTCTTATTTCCCTACGCTTATACTTTTCTGGACAATGTTTGCAACCCGTTCTCATCAGTCTGCGTATAAATGACACGACTTTACACTTTCCAAGTGCGTGTAATGCATACGCCAAAGTCCAATTTTGCGTGCATATGATACGCCAATCCTTCCCATTCACTTCAGTGGAGAGCAGATGCGTCCAAATACCACGCGTCATCTTAACGACAATGACGTCACCAGCGAGGCTCAGTTCGCCCAGTTCACCTGATGCGCGAACATCATCAAACAGGTAAGTAAGGGCAAAAGTCTTTTTTTGTAATGAGATCATTGTGTTAACGGTATTATTTTAATTATTTCAGTGTTTGTAGGCCTACATCACGTTACATGGGGTATGCGTTCAAATGAGTTGTTAGTGGAATAGTGGGCTGCTTACCCACCCAGCAAAAACACGTTGAAAAGACGTCGAAAAGACGACATTGCCAGACGTTTAAACAACGTTCAAATTTGGTTGAAAAGTGAAAGGTGAAAAGACGTCTTTTCCAGGTCGTTGAAAAGACGTCTATAAAAGGACGTCCCATTTACGTCTAAATTTGGTTGAAAATGAAAGGTGAAAAGACGTCTTTTTCAGGTCGTTGAAAAGACGACATTGCCAGACGTTTAAACAACGTTCAAATTTGGTTGAAAAGTGAAAGGTGAAAAGACGTCTTTTCAGGTCGTTGAAAAGACGTCTATACAAGGACGTCCCACTTATGTCTAAATTTGGTTGTAAAGTGAAAGTTTAAAAGACGTCTTTTTCAGGCCTAATTTCAACCTAATGTAAATGCATGATTATATTTAATATTCATAATTACTGTCACAATAAGACAAGTCACAAAAGAGTACCGTTTATTGATACACTTTCCTGATCACATATTAAGCCTGCATTTGATCAAACATACTGTAAAAACCGTAATAGTGTGAAATATTACTATAAAAAATAACTTTTATATGAATACATTGTAAAATGTAATTTATTCCTGTGATCAAAGCTGAACTCTTCAGAGTCGCATGATCCTTCAGAAATCATTCTTGAGTTGATGCTCAAGAATCATTTATAAATATTATCAATGTTGAAAACAGTTGTGCTGCTGCATATTTTTGTGGAACAGATTTTTTTTTAACAATTTAAGTCTTTACTGTGACTTTTGATAAAATGAATCCATCTTTTCTATATAAAGATTTTTTTCTTCTTCAAATATTAAAAATGTTTATAAAACAGAACAATGGCCAATTATAAAAACATTAGAATTCAATAAAGCGGTGTTCACCCAAAAATGAATTGTCATTAATGACTTACCCTCGTGTAGCTCCAAACCCATAAGACTTTTCTGCAAAAAAACTAATGAAGATATTTTTAGCAGATGCTTTGTGTGCACAAAAAGCGTCTTTATTCACAAATGATGTATCTTTGACGCATGTTCACAAGTGCACCTGCTCTCACAGCAACACAACACAGATGCATGGTGGTGAACATGTGTCAGATATACATTTTGTCAATAAAGATGCTGTTTTTTTTTTTAGTGCACACAAAGCATTCATGTCGCTTCATAAAATCGAGGTTAAACCACTGGAGTCATATGGATTACTTTAATGATGTCTTTACTATCTTTCTGGGGTAAACTGTGAAATGGGGGAACATAAATCTCTCAGATTTCATTACAAAGATCTTCATTTGTGTTTCAAAGATGAACAAAAGTCTTACAGGTTTGGAACAACATGAAGGTGAGTGATGAAACATTTTGGTTAAATTGAATACATTAGGTAAATCAGACAACATCAATCATCTTCTTGTTCTTCTGCTCCTTCCACCATCCCAATCCTGAAGCTTCCACTTTGAATGCTTTAGCCTGGCTGTTTTTCTCCAGCATCTAAAGTGAGAAAGAAAACAATAACCGAAATGTAAATGAAAACAAAAAAACCCCCCAAAAAACAATGGTTGTCCAAAATGTAAAGTATACACCATCACTGTTAGGGCATTTCCACCTCAGGGCACAAAAGACTGGAAACTGACTAATAGCATGAGAACAATTTACTCAAATGTTCAACAGTTTTGTTACTTTCTATACATTGCAAATGTTGCACAATTAAAATGACTATGCAAGTACTACAAAAAAGTAAACTGCTGAAATGTTAAAAGGACAGTACACTAGAAATACGGCCATCTTGTACTCACCCTCATGTCATCACCAAAAATGGTATGATTTAAAAATGTATGGGTTTTCTGTCAATACAATGAAAGTCAACGGGACACAACATTGTTTTCATTGTATGGGCAAAACATTTCTTCAAATCTCAAATGGCTTTGTCTGTATTCCCCAGAAGAAAGTCATATATAGGTTTGGAGCAACATGAGGGTGAGTAAATGACAGAAACTTGTCAGAATGTCTTTGTTAACAGAATAACAATGATTTTAACTTCATGCATGAATATGTAGCTTTAACTTAACAGTAAAAGTGTAAAGGTGTAAAAGTTCTCGGCAAAAGAAAGCGAACTGTACCGCTTTCCACCCACGGTTTGGCATGTTCAGCACCGCGGTTCATCTCAAATCTGATGGCGCATTCGCATCTATATGTTTTTTTTAAAAATAACAACACGTAAAACAGACAGAGTTAGGCTAATGTATGTTTTCATAAAGGGACTTTGGTATTACTCACCAGTCATATGGTTCATAATGTCTGGAGATGTTCTTCGACAGGAGTTTGCTCCATCTCTAGTGCACGGCCATCAGCCAGGAAGAATCTATACGCACATTAGTCAAAATTATTTAGTAGCCTATACAATGCCAGGTTTATTAGAAATAAACTACAGCAGAGGTGAAATGCAGAATAGAAAAAGAGTAATATACAAATATGCAAAAAAATTATCCTAAATTACCAGAATTTTCATTTTTAGGTTTACTTATTTAGTAATACTAAAACAGTGTAAACAATAAAAGCCTTTTTAAAAGAACAAAAAATGTGTGTGTATATATATATATATATCATTTTGCAAAAGAAAATTACAAATGCATGGTGATATATATTTAGGTTAAAAATAATTAGCTTACTTCCAAACAAAACGATCAAAATATCTCATCTACACATAAGATGTGATTTTAAAAGCCCCAACTTCCATAAACAAGAGCTCAAGTCTATAGTTAACCCACCTATAGTTAACGTTAGCATAACGGTTGCAACAGTAGATGCTAAAGGACTTTTTCCGAAGGACACTAAACCATTTCTATAAAGTAACATTCAACGCAAGCGTGTAATTTACATGAAAGAAAGTGTCAGTAACATTTGTATGTACTGTTTGTGTAATTGTAGGCACTAAACTTACCTGAAATTATGAAAATAACAATGAGAGACGGAGTTTTGCAGCTTGTCTCTTGTCAGTTGAGTTGAGTTGACGCTCCGTTTCCATGGTAACGCCCTCTGCGCCAGTTCAAATGTGATGTGAATGTTCAGCGCGCGCGTCCATTAAAACACGTATAAGTCACGTAGCATTTACATAAATGCTAAATTGATGGAATTAATTATTTGATAAGCAGATCAAATGTCCTGAAACTTGATACATTAAGTGGATAGCAGGCCTGTGAACCTAGCCTACATCAAACTGTAAATTGAATGAGAATAAAGCAGTATTAAGAATGTAAAACTATTCTGAAGTCAGATGTAGGTTATAATAGGCTATACAAGGCATTCATTTATTTTTTTCTCATACTGTATTTGTACAATTACAGATGTAACATGAAGCTTATGTTCGATGTATTTGTTTACATATATTTTTTTAAAAGCATTCGAATATAACAGTGCACTTCACATATAGGTAAATGTGAATATATTACATATGGGTGCAATTAAAATTAATTTATTAATAGGCTATATAAGTGCTCCGGTTTATTATGGTCTAATGGTGTTTAAAATACTGTGATATTTTATGGATGGCATATTACTGAATGTAGTGATTGTTAAATGTTCAGAAATAGATGTACTAATACACAGCACAAGCGTTTTCAAAGAGATATGGCCCACTAGGGGCGATTCTTGCTGGATTTCTGCCATGCCAGATCATACATGTTTATATATGGTTTGCGAACGTACTGCTTATACACAAATCATTTATCTGCAGGTTGTGCGATGACACGCACGTAACTTGAAACCATTTCTACAACAATCTATTTCTTCACTTGCTTTAATAGACGGACTAATTATGTTTATGGCTAGCCTATATTAGGACTATATGGTCCGAAACAGACGCGCGTCTTGGGCTAAATTTGGACCAAATCTGACGGACCAAACAGAGCCCGGTTTTCAACGTCTTTTTTGGGCTAAATTTGGACCAAATCTGACGGACCAAACAGAGCCCGGTTTTCAACGTCTTTTTTGGGCTAAATTTGGACCAAATCTGACGGACCAAACAGAGCCCAGTTTTCAACGTCTTTTTTTGGGCTAAATTTGGACCAAATCTGACGGACCAAACAGAGCCCGGTTTTCAACGTCTTTTTTGGGCTAAATTTGGACCAAATCTGACGGACCAAACAGAGCCCAGTTTTCAACGTCTTTTTTTGGGCTAAATTTGGACCAAATCTGACGGACCAAACAGAGCCCAGTTTTCAACGTCTTTTTTTGGGCTAAATGAAGGCTATGACGGGCCGACTTGATTTAGCCCAAAAAACAACGTCCAAAAGACGTCTGGTGCTGGGTGGGTAGTAATCCTAGCGGGTAGCCTACCATTGACATTAGCCTAAGCTAACCTGTACCCCTGTTGCAGATTTTTAAATAAATAAATCTGTAAAAATAATAATAATAATGCTGTCTTTAGCTTTTAGACATAGCTGATGACAGCACTACAAAAAAAAACGAATTTTTGGCTCGCAAAAAAAACGGATTTTAAAAAAAATATATATTTAACGTTACTGTCTATAAATCGCGCCTGCAGAAAAGGCATTAATGCTTGCTGCATCTATACATTTGCGGGCCGTGAACATATTACACGTGGGTGCGGACCCCGAGAGGTAACCTTAGCTGACGCCAGATCAGTATTTCGGATCATACGGCCTACATTCACTATACAAGCCGATCTGAGATCTGATAGAATAACGGGCACGTTGGTATAATTCAGGCAGGCATTACTAGTCGCTTGCAGATGCCTGATACTGTAGGGTTGGATTAGGCTCCTATTCCCGGGATTTTTGATTTGTAATAATACAAACATATTATTATTGTTACAACCAGAAGTTTACAATCTGCATTTTCCTGCCCCCTTCATGGCAAATATTCAGACAACACTATCCTCTACCAGAACATTTAAACTTTTAATCACCCTTTACCCTCACAGATCTAACTGACACCTTATTTATTTTTTGTTTAGTACAATGTCAAGTGGACATAAGAACAAATTAGAAGCTGTTCTTCTGCTCGGGGATGCATTTGTTGAAGGGATACAGGCAAGTTTCATTCTTGTTATACAGAAATGTGTAATAAATTAACAGTTAGTTAATGCCTATGTTTCACCCATCTACGTTTCATTACATGCTATGTCCATAAAGAAACGTAACACAGAGTCACAAACTCCGAAGCCTGAAGTCACAGGACGGTCCAAAGTGACCTGGTGGAAGAGGGACAGTGATGGGCAGCGTGTGACCACCAGCAAACGGAGGAAAAAAGCTTCATCTCCTGGTTAGTGTCCATCTTATAAAATTAATTAAAGAAAATGGTAGTGGAGAGTGATGATGTGTGATTTGGATTAAGTGCTAGTTTGATAGTGCTGTTGGTACTCAATATTCTGTATACTTAAACATTATAATGCCAAATACATTTAGGTTTGATAGTTTCCATGTTGAAAGTTTGCCAAAGGTTTCAGTGTTTATTTTTGTACATCTGGCAAAGAGTTAGAAAGAATTGTTCTAATCTGGTTTGTTATTTTTTTACTTCCAAACAGTTGGTACTTCTCCGTGTGCTAGTTCCTCCATCCCAACTTCACCATGTACTAGCTACCAATATCCTGGTAAGTAGAAAAACTACTAGAGTTAAGTTAAAAGGAAGCCTCTCATTGTACCTGCACTTTTGCTATGTTTAGTAACCAGCCAGCTAACAATGTTCCTTCCAAAATGCTACTGATAGCCAGCACATACACATAATCTTAAGGGTCATGAGTTTGATTGCCCATTTCCAACTATCCTTTCACCCTCTGCTTTCTCTGCTATCACTGGATTGTCCCTGTATTAAAAGCAATGGAAATTCCACAAAAGAAGTCAGTGATAGTGGAATTGCAATGTTGGATTTCTGTTATGTTTGTATTTTTCTCTTTCTCTTTTTGAAGATTGCAATATGCAGAGGCTTAAGGATCTTCTACAGGATTCAGAGAGCAATGATGGGCAAGATTTTTCTCAGCAAACACCATTGTCCTGTTGGTCTCAAAGACAAAAAGAGGTCCAACAATGTTGGCAACAGGCGAGGCCACAAAATATTGACTACTTGTTGTCCACTGAGAACATCTTCCAGATGACATGCAATCACTGTCACGTGAAAGAAGCCATCATCCGTTGTGGGGAATGTTTGCCCTCTGAGTGGTTTTGTGCAGAGTGTGATCAGTTGGTACATAAACACCACACTCTGCACAGTAGACAAACCAGCATGTTTGGATTTTATAAATACATTCCTCCAACAGATTTTGTGAAACTTCATGATGGCAAGTACATCATCTGTGAACAAGGTTGGTGTCTCTTCTTCAATTGATTTGCCTTTTTTCCCCATAACAGACAACATTAGTAAATCATGCATTATATTTTCCAAGTACTTGCACACAATCCAAACATTCTTTAATGTCATCCTGATTGTCTTTTGCTCTTGCAGAGTGTTTGCTGCCAACAGCCTTTCCTCCAATTATATGCTCCTGTGACACTCGTGATGTTGACATCTCTGTTGGTAGATCCGTCATACTGGTTTGCATAAATGGTAGGATTGCGTAAAAAATATTGTTTATCTAACACATTAGTTCCTTGTTATTTATTTGTCTTTCATGTGCTCTCAGGCCGTTACAATCTTCACGTTCCGGTGCTAACATGTAAACATTGCAATAAGCAATGGGCTCCAGAAGTTGGTGACTTTGTAAGGAGTGGTTACTGGCCCGCTACCATGCAAGCACAGACACTGTTCCACCAAGATCTGTTCCATTCCTTTGAGGCTATGAAGACAACAGCTCCAGGAATGTCAGTGAAAGCCTTCACAGCAATGTTGGACCAGAGAACAAAGCAGTTTGGAAGAGTGAGTAAAAATGTGAAGATGAAAGACAAATGCCTTTATTTTTATTATTATTAAAGTAGCTGTAAGGCTGGACAGTATGGCAAAAATGGTGGTTGAGTCTGTGCAGGGTGTTTAAATATATCCACATATGTAGTTCAAGGTCCACAAGTGGCTATAGTATTTCAGATTTCTGAAATTAACTGAATTGAAGACCATACTAGACAGCATTGTCATTTGCATCCTTCTTAGATTTGAAAAGTTTCATTGACAACACATAAATGGGTTATATTGTAGTCTATTGTCATTGAAAGCTGTACTAAATTTGTTTCATTTCAGACTGGTAATGTGAATGCAGACACTTTTCAGAGGAGCTTTCTGCAATATGTGTACTGCAACTCTGAAGTGAACCAACTTCTGGGAAAAGAGCCATTTGTCTGTCCAGCCTGTAGCCCTGAAATGGTGGCTGTTTCAGTGGATGGCAACAGAAAACTCTACAGGTTCCAGAAAACAAACCAGTGAGTTTTGTGTGCACATTAAAAACAGCCAATGTAGTTAATGTATGTACTTGCTATTAACATTATCATCATAATATAGTTCTAATTTTGTTATTTCACAATCAGCTGTTAATACTGTAGCTGCTGTATATATCTATGTTAGGCTTTGTAACCTTGTTTTTAAGTGCCATATAAATACAATAATTTCTTACTACAATGGTTATCCAGAATTCATTTTCTTGTAGGAGTGAAGAGCCTGGGTTCTTTGATGGAGTGTTTTTAGCCCAAGACTCTGAGGTGTCCAATTTTGTTGAGGAAGTCCGGGGCGCTGTCAAGAGTGTAAGTTTTCAATCAGGCTGAGCAATGGGTATCTCATGCCTTCTTAGATGTTTGGAGTCTTTGATTTTGTGTTGAGGTTAGCGATGCAATCAAACTTTCACAGAGTGAAGTTGTAGCTGTATGGGGAAAAAATACAGCTAGATTCTAATCTAGGGAGTTACAGATGGAAGATGGGTCAGGCAATTAAAGAAGAAATCTTGACTCTAATTGATGGTGTGTTTGCGCGTACATCCCTGCTAGTTAATGTTCTTGAATGAACTACTCTGACATGTTGAGACAATTTACTTTGATAGACATCAGGAAAGGCGATGTGTGGGGAATCCCACTGGTCAGCAGCAAGAGAAACATCAAAGCAGGCCAACAAGTTGGATGAATAAGGTGTAGAAATTGCTGTGTGTAGGCATGGATTCCTCCTCAAAGGTTGGTAATGGTCTTGATAAACTGCATTTAAAAAAATATTTGTAGATAATGATGATCTGTAGCCTTTACTTCAGTGTCCAATGTGCTCTGCTTATTTCTATTTTCCAAAAGGTCTGAATATGTATAGAGGAGAAATCTTTGCATATCCAATGTTTCTCCAAAAAGAGTTCCAGGATGCTACATTTTTGGCCATGGATGTGACCTGTCGTTATGTGCCATACCTGGAGAAGGTGTCAGAGGCCCTGACTCATCTTGAACCTCTTCAGAAAATGAGACATTGCTTGTCCGTGATGCATGCCAAAGCCCACAATACAAAATGCGAGGTGATGCATTTACCTATTTGACTTTTACATTTCAGAGAATGATGTAGCCAACAATTAATGTAAAGTGCCACAATGAATTACATTGTGACCCAAACAACAACCCAGGAGTATGTTTACATGAGCCCCTATGTGCTCTCCTCTACACCTGGTGACCTCGGGATATGTATCAATCTTGGTAACCCTGTTGTCCACACTGTTTAACAAGTTAACTTCTTCCTGTAGATTTTGTGGAATGCAAGGAACCAGGAAGGTGCTGGAACCACTCTTGGTGAAGAAGTAGAACAAGTGAATAGTTTTCTCTCCAGATGTGCCCTGACCACAAAGTATATGGCCAAGTCAGGTTTGTAAGCTTCTTTGCCCCCTGTTAGCCTGCAAACGTACCATTAAAATTTGACAATTTATTATGATTTTCTATTGTTTTTTACAGTAAGAACTGATATGCTAACTGTCCATGCTATTGGGTGGAATCAGCGTAAAGATAATGGCCTCCACATTGCCTTGTCTTCCAGATTCAAAAAGGTATGCTTTATGTTTAAGTTTTGTATTGAAAAAGTATACACTATTTTAAACAGTTACATGTCCACTCAAAATGCATCACACTGTTGCCCACAAGTAGATATTGTAGTGGTGCAGGACCTCAGCTATGTATATGTAGTTGAATGTGTTGTTGTTTTAAATCAAGCAGGGACATATACTTTTTTGATTCTTTTAAAGGATTATTTTATGAAATGACAATGAATGAACAATGATTTTGTATTGCTGTTTTGTAGACAGTAGAAAAGACCTTAGTTGTAACAGAGAGCCTGAAGAAGATGCAGGAACAGTTGCATTGCTGTGATGACATGCTAAAACAGTGGGTTGTTGATGTCAAGCAGTGGGCCAGTAGAGGTAAGGACAATGTTGTTTTATACATAAACATTGTCGGAGTAATTTATTGTATGTAGCCAAACCTCAACACACACCTTGACAATAGGATCGCCATTGGCTTGTAATTTTTTTGCTTTACTCGCCAGACTGATTTCTGCCCTGTTGCACTATGCCCGTTAACGTCATCTTTTGTGTGTGTGTGTGTGTGTGTGTGTGTGTGTATCAGCTTATCTTTGTAAAATGGCACAGCATAATATAATGATATTATGACAAAGCAAGCACTAACGATAGAAATAAAACTTGGTATGAATGCATATTTGTCAATTTAAATGAACTGGTGGCAGTGCTTAAGATATTGTTGGTTATTCAGTGTTTCTGTAAAAAAAGCATAATAGTAATAGATCATAGTAATTATTATTAAAAGATAATAATACTACTACCAATTCTACTACCAAACAATATAATTTGAGGTTTAAAATGAGAGGCTAAGCACAATGGTCCAATAGGACCCAATATCCAGGGCTCCATGTCGGTCTGTAGCTGCTTTACAATGTGTAATTAACAGAACTTAAGTGTGTTTTAAACATTTTTCTTTCTTCATATCTTTAATGTAGGAAATGCAGCAGGCAGTCCTGTTGATGCTCATGGTTTGCAGATCTCCATCGAAGCACTCTTTGTGAGCATTTGTCAGAAGAAGCACTACCTTTATAGACAGAATGGTATGGATTAGTAAATGGAAGATATATTGGTTCTGTTCATCAAATGCCATAGCAGTTCTTTTGTAATAGCATTGTTTTTGCTCTTATTGCAGACCGCAACAAAAGGCGTCACAAGATTAGTCAGAAGATTGCCCAAGAAAAGAAACGCTTGCTAGAAGAGATCCAGAGATACAACCAACAACCTGATGGTGATCTTGTGGACACAATTTCAGTTGTGCAGAAACTCTCAAACAAGGCTGCAGAGAGCATGATCTGGCCTTGGCAGGAACAGAACACAGGTGTTGTATAAAGATTTAACTTTTAGTATTTATTTAAAATGTATCCTCATCAAATTTGTTTTTTAATGTATGATGTTTTCATTACTTCAGATGGTGTTGACATTATCACCAAGAAGAAGCTCTTTGACCAACTAATGCTTGTCTCACGACTGACAGAAGAAAAACAGATCCTTGTGAAGGAGATGATGCAGCATTGTCAGTACCTTAAGGACTCCGTAGAGAAGGTTCAGTCACTGATGGCCACCGTTTCAGTGTGCACACAAACAGGAAGTAAGTCAAACTACCTGGCTTCATGCATTTTAACATTCATAGGTAAAACTATTTTCAAGTGAAAAGCAATCATGCTAGTATTGGCTCAAAAACTTAGGATAAATAGCCTTCAAAGGTTATTTTGATTTGATTTTGTATTTAAGATTTGTCTTAACATAAATCAGCTCTAATTAAATGTTGAGTGTGACGGTAATTACATTATTCTTCATGTGTGGACTTATAGGATATACGAATGGATTCACAGAGGAGGGGTCCAAAGGCCTCATCAGTCTACTTAAGAGAAGACTGCAAGACCTCAGACTCAGACAGCAGACTGTAGCATGCACATACAGAGGCATTCTCGAACCAACTCCTCGGCTGGTGGAAGAGGAGGAAGGGGAAATGGATGAAGAATTGGATTGGCTACGTGACATCAGTTCTGATGATGATGATGATGATGATGATGATGATGATGATGCACAGGTGGGGACTCAAGTCACTTGACTTGGGACTCAAGTCAGACTCTGGTCACAGCTGTAATTGCTTTTGCTTTTACTTGTACTTTGATGATTTGAAAAGGTTTCTAAAGTCTTGACTTTTATGTTCATGGAATTGTGATACTCATGGTTATGTAACTGATAATGTCTGTAAATACTTGCTGACACCTGTATATATGTAAACAGAAATACAAATGTGATTTGTCATCTGACTATTGAGTTGACTTTGGCTCATCAACCCTTAGAATAAGAGAGAACTGGGAACTTGCAGATTCAACCTTAACTACCAACATTTTGGAACATTTGAGGTCACAGTCACAGCAGGTCCCATATTAAGATGTACAAAACTTACATACTGTACACAGATAGATACTGGCAGTGTAACATACTAAAAAACTGACTGTGTAGAACTATTGTAGAGGCTTAGTTAACCATGTTATACTGAGGAACGGTTGGCAGGGTTGGGTTTGATTACTTTGAAATGCACTGAATACAAACAACATGACAATAATAGTAATCAGTTATGCAATATACATTTTAGCAACAACCCCAGTTGGAATATTATTTTAATGAGTTAATGTATGACTCATGACATGAGGAACTAAACCATGTATTAATGATCACTGCATCAGCAACTAATAAACATTCTATATGATTAATAGTTTAAGTAATATATGAATTGCTATTAATTAAATATGTCAAGTGTTAATTCCCTACTAACATTATATTAACTAATAATGTAAATGAATGCGTTAATCACAATGGGTCAAAGCCATGCATTTCAACTCCCAGTTGTCTGCTTTAATTAATTTAAATAACGATTTGCAAAATCATGTTATGACTTGTTGAGGCACATGACTATTAACTAATTTAAAATTAACTCAAAAGCCATAACCACAGTGACATATTACTTAACAATTAGTTAATGACCAGCGCAATTGTATTTTGTAAATATAAACAAAGTTATAATTTCATGCCTGCAACACTCAACAAAAGTTGGGACAGAGGCATGTTTACCATTATGTTACATCACCTTTCCTATTAATAACACTTTCTAATCGTTTGGGAAGCCACGCTGTTGTAGCCTGTGCAGAATGAGGCCTGGAATTGTCCTGCTGAAATAAGCATGGATGTCCCGAGAAGAGACGTTGCCTTGATGGCAATATATGTCTCTCTAAAATCCCAATATATGCCTCTGTGTCAATGGTACCTTCACACACATGCAGCTCACCCATGCCATGGGTACTGGTGCACAAATATCCCAACTTTACTGGAAATGAGGTTTGTAGTTTCTCACAGTGACAGGTGTTGGAAGGAGGAAAATGTTAACAGAAAAACTATTTGCCCTTTTTTGTACACATACAAACTAAATCTTTAAACAGAGAAATAAATACAGAGGATGCAACAGGGCCAACAGTATGTGCACTCTTGGTTTTGAATACCAATAATAATACTACAAGTACAAGAGGAGACGACTACCCATTCCAGACCATGGTCTTTTGGTGTGTGTGTGTGTGTGTCTGTGTGTGTGTGTGTGTGTGTGAGTGTGTGTGTGTGTGTGTGTGTGTGTGTGTGTGTGTGTCTGGACCAGGTATTCCTTATGTTGTGGGGTCATAAATCTGTTTACACAGTCAGAAACAAACAAACATCTTCACTTTATATATTGACACTTCAAAGTGCTCTCTGAAACTAGACCTGAGATGGCCTTGTGTCCATGAAATAAGAAAATTAAAACGTTGTTGTACAGTTAAACCGAATACATCGTTGGAAAGGTCTTATCCTAGAGAGTAACATTTGTTAGTATGACAATTCTATATGTCTCCTGGTTTGAAATACTGACCTTTGAAACTTCACCTTGGTGCATGTTGGAAGGCTTATAATTCAGCAACAAAAGGGGCTACAGGTATGGGACAAATTGTTATAGAGAGCTCTTGGCCTCAGCTATCATACTCATGTATAAACAGTAAAGTCAACAACTGGGGGCGCTGTCAAATATGGTTAAAATTGATTTAAACCCACGTAACAATTATATATTTAAAATCTGATTACATAGATGTGTTTACCATACCCCTAAACCCCTTCCTATACTTTCAAATAACTATTTACAACCTCAAATTCTAAGGAAAACACAAATGTTCTAAAAACTACAATTCCCAACAGCCACACTTTGCAGCTTGATACAAATGAGCACTAAAGTTGTAGTTCTTCCGGTTTGCAAATTAGGGTTGTAAACTAGGGTTGTAAAACGATATTTCTATGGAATATATCACATATCTAGAACCGTCAAACTAGTAGTTACACTGCATTTAGATAATCTATGTTAACAAAAATGAAATATGTTGGTTTATTTCAGATATGTTAGCCAAAACAGTAGAACGCGCAAACTCCACCCACAACACGAGGCACTTCCATAACCTTCAGCTACAAAAAATATATTTCTCAGAATCGAAGGAGAAATTATTAAATGTAATAGCATTAACATGAACATATCGAGTTACCAAATTGCTTTTTTTCTGTGGAGAAATGTTATAAATATATATATATATATTTTTTTTCTAAAAGTGAAGAAAATACTTCCGGCCGAAAGCACGTAATGCCAGCTACGTGGTTTCAGCTATAGATGCGTCAATAGCAACCGCCATAGCAACGAACTAAAGATAATCTTCGCTCAGTGAATGTACATTATCTGTATCTTTAGTTTTGTCTAAATAAACTGCACATTTGTCACTAGAAAGCATCCAATGGGAAGAGAAAAATACGAGAAAAGTTGTTCATCTAACGTTACATAGGCCTGAATATGGAGCATTTCAAGCCAATTACGCCTAACGTTAACTTACATGTTATGTCAGAACACTGTCTGGCTGATTATAACAGTAAAATCATTGTATTAATCATTTATTGAGTGAATTACTTTTTTATTGACTTGTCAGGTGTGCTGTGAATAATTGCTATGACAATGATTGAAAACATGGCTATAATATGGTTAGTGTTAACTGTAAGGTTATTCATAACACCAAAGCTGGCTATACATTGAGTACTATAAGACTTTAAAAGGTTACTTAGACAGAAGCTTCTACGAAAACAGTGTTTATTGTCCAAAAACATCATGTTTAAAGTTTTTTTGTTTTGATTACATTGGCAGGGCAGATCACAGCACATGTTGAGGTTAGATTAATCAACTGATCAGCAACGCAGCATCCATTAGATCCTGACCAGTTACAATGAAAACACACCAAGAACCTAAACTGTCTTGACTTTGATGAATTTTGATGGGCCCTGAATTAATGAGACGTTTTGAATAATGAAGCAGAGATTTATAAACAAATCATTTTTATTTTGTGTACTCAATTCATTAGAAGAACAGTAGAACTTTATTGTCGTCCACATGGCCACTTTTTTTTTTGTTTCTTGGAAGTTGGAACCAGCAATGGGACAACAGTCATTTTAGCAGACCTTCCTTTATGACACAGTCATTCCTATGTTCTCCTGCGGTTCCCAAGATGGGGGCCAGGTCTTTAGGCTGAAAGAAATGGCAAAAATAAAACATACAGAAATCATGTATTTAATTTCTGAAATATGTTAAATATAAGGATGGCCTCTGTTAAGTTTCTACATATTTCCCTGACAGAATGGGGTGGAGAAAGCGGAACGCTGAAGAGAATTTATATTAATATCCAAATGATAAAATTGTCACTTTCTAATGACATTTTAAACTGTTTACATTACAAAGATTTGTCAGAAATAAACAATTCTGCACAGGTATAATTTAGTTGTCATTGACAGTTTATTTATTACATTGTATTGTGTTTGTATTAAATTGTGAACCTCATATTGTGTGATAAGGAGATCACCCCATTCCTACTGAATATGAAATTGTGATGACTAATTCCTCACCCTCAAAGTTTTGCATAGTAATTATGGCTGTTACAAAACACCACCAAAAACAGCAGTACATGCAAGTTGCAGTTGTGACAAAGCTTAATCTCCCTGTAGGCAAAAACAGATGCCAGATATCTAATTAAGCAGCCCGTCTGACTTCTCAAAAAGAAATGTAACACTGGTCGAGGTGCTTATTACATAAACTTAAATAACTTCCAAGTCATAGTAAATCAGACTAGCTTCTTAATTAGGGTTCCTTTAAGGACAACTCAAAAATCGGTTAAACAAGAAAGCTGACATTACCATGATGGACACGGGAGCCAATGGACCAGTACTTCTTTACAGCCCTTTGGGGAAAGGGTCAAAGACAAACCAAAGTCATACTTTTATTTCATAATTATTCATTTCCTTCCTCCTCCCAGTCTCTAAAAATCAGTCACAATATAAATCACCAAAACATCAAAGGTTTGGTTTGGTTTAATATTTCTAGCATTCTCTCAGCAAATTATTTAATATGTTAACTATTTTTCTGACAAAAGGCAACAATTTCATCACTATTCACTTGGTGTAGTATAGTATCAATTTATTTAACAGTTGTACAGAATGTTCTCTGTAAAGCTACTAACCTTTCTTTCACGTGTCTTGGACACATATTGTACTGGATAAATGTCCAATGTGCTGTGATACTGGCAAGCTGTAAATAAAAATAAATAAATAAAGTAAATACAAACCATTGCATCTTAATGTAACAGTAATAAAACAAAATAAACAGAAAAGGTGGCAATCACCAGAGAGATCCTGATTGTCACCATACTGGCTAGATAATGTAATTATACTAAGAGTAACTACGCTGGTCAGTAAAACTATTGAAAATCTTTTCTCTGTACTTTTTGTCAGTTAAGTAAAGGTTCATGTTAATTAACAAATCACAGATTTTTGTTTTTATTGCATTTTAGAAAATATCCCAACTTTTCTGGAAATTGGATTTGTAATAACTCACTGAAACGGTTGCCTTTTGGGGGGTTTGGGATACTTTGTTAAATTTTGTATTAAAGTGGTACACCTTGTGCTAGATAGACATTAAAATTCTTTGGTGTGCTTTGTGGGACTTTGTTGTACATCACCCACCGTATCTTCATGATCCTTTGGGGCCTTTTGATGACAACGTGGTATGCTTTGGGATACTTTGGTGTGCATTTTATGATAGGCTGGTGTTTGTGTATTGCCAACACTTTTTTAATATACTTTGTGTGTTTAATTTTGAATTATAAATACTTTAAAGCATTTTTCCCTACCATCATCCTTGTTTTGGCTTCCTTTTCTTTTCTTTTTTGCTGAAATCTTGACAGCTGACTTCCTGTATAGAGAAACAAAAAACCTGAGTAAATTGCAATAGAGGTGTGTGGTGTTTGCGTTGCAAGCCAGGTGAATATTTGGAATGCAGGAAATCTGTTGACACTTTCTTTTTTTCTTATATGAACACAATAAGTACATTGTTATTATTTTTTAATACAAAGACATAGTAGTTGATGCCACTTAATAAAAAGTGGGGCCCACTTTCTTTTCCATTTTGTATCATATTCTACAGCTCTGCATCTTCTATTCTGTATTGCCACTTACCTGTCTGCTTTCTTCTTTGCCTCAATCTCTTTTTTCCCTACTTCCTCTCTCTGTTCTCTCTCCTTGTCTGCCTCTATCTCTTCTGTCACCATCAGTCCCAGCTCTAAGTCTTTCTGTCCCCCCATCTCTCCTCTTTCCACTCTGTCTTTCTGTGCCTCTATCTCTCCTCTTTCCACTCTGTCTTTCTGTGCCTCTATCTCTCCTCTCTCTCCTCTGTCTTTCTGTGCCTCTATCTCTCCTCTCTCTCCTCTGTCTTTCTGTGCCTCTATCTCTCCTCTCTCTCCTCTGTCTTTCTGTGCCTCTATCTCTCCTCTCTCTCCTCTGTCTTTCTGTGCCTCTATCTCCATCTCCTGCATGTTCCTCCTCTCAGTCTCTCCTAATTCACTTTGCTCCCCCTGTCCTCTCTGGTCTTCATCCTCTATTTCTCTTTCTGCTTCATCTTTTTCTCCTGTCCTCTCGTGCTGCCCCACCTTCTCTCCTTCAGGATCACATGCTTCAGTAAAACAATAAAACAAGACATTTAAGATGCAGTGTATGGTTAAAAATATGAGTAAGAAATATAAAAAGTTATATAACAAAAGATATTTAAAAAAAAAAAAAAACATAAAAAGAACAGAATGATACACCACCAGCAATCTATATATTGTGTGAAAAATGATCTGCAATGACATTTCAATCTGATCCATCTGGATAGGTACACAATACAATTTGTTTAGCTCCTGTGTATTTAACTGATCTTCTATCCCCCTATAATCCATCATGCTTTTTAAGATCACTAAACTCTGGGCTTCTGGTAGTATCCAGGATATCTAAAGTCCACTAAAGGAGGAAGGACGTTTTCATATTTGGCACCTAAACTCTGGAATAGCAGACTCACTCCTCCAGTTTAAATCTAGACTAAAGATGCATCTTTTTAGTCAAGTATTCACAAAATGAAAATTTCTGAAATATATTACTTAGACAAAGTCACCTCTTAAATTGTAATGTAGACACATTATTTTTCTGTGAAGCTGCTTTGAAACTATATGTATTGTTAAAAGTGCTATACAAATAAATGTTAATTGAAATAAAACATGCAGAATCAATCTTAATAGTCATGAATGTACTGATGTTGTGATGTGACCTACCTTCTAACAAACCTTCAAACAGACACAACATTTTCTCCAGGACCGCATGCGCTACCTCTGGCAGCTCAAAGGGGCACTGGAGCTGGGCCATCCACTTTTTATTTTGTGGTCGGTACTTTCCCCACAGCAGGAGGGGAAAATACCCAAGAGCTTTCAGTTTCTCCACCTTAACATAGAAAAGCATATAAGCAAATGCATAGATTTCCAAGGCAGGGTTACAACGGCATTATTATTATTTATTATAAGGCACCACCAGGAAATTCTGTGTATTGTTTTGATATTTATACGTAGAAAAGCTCATTATTATCTGAAATGTTGTAAATGCAGTTGGGTTGATGAGTTCTTGCTTCCCTTGCACAATGCAGATAAAATTCTGTATTTGTGTAATGTTGACAGGAACCTGCAATGCCTGACCAAAATACAAAGACAGAAAATGTTTATTACCAGCAGGGCACTATTGTCGAAAATCTTTGCTTGATTGCGAGATTTTTTGACTTGTTGTGCCCATTCCTTGGCCTTAGTGCGAAATTTTTTCATGCGGGCCGTCTGTCTGGACTTCATGTCCAGCAGTTTCCCACACTGAGTAAGGGAGAGAGACAAAGCAAGTGATGGGGAGACGGTATGACAAAAAAAGGTTCTAAACTGCTGTCCAGTTGATCAAGCATTGTTGATTTTCTAGCCTTCTGTTAACAAGGGCCTAAATAATGACTTGGATGCCAAGTGAATGCAACTAATTGAACAGACAGACTAAATATGCAGTTGAGTCAATGCACCGGAAAATATGAATGTTCAATATGTGGCCACAGACATTATACCTTAATATATGGGTAATATATGGATAAAATAAAATATGGATAATCTCAATGAACTGAGTGACCACAGTTGAGAGCCACCACAATAGAACAATGTAATCTGTCTGTAAAAGAAAGATTCAATGTTAAATGTGTAGCCTTGTAAGAGGATGTAACTAAAAGAACCAACAGTCAAACATTCAATATCAACAGGTACCTTTCCACCAGGTTGGAAATTTAACATTTTGAAAAATACCTACTATGATGAAAATTCATAGTGTAACAAAACAAAACTCTTTCTGTCTTTTGTATGACAAACATAATGTCTCCACTGCAAACGCCAGTTTAATTGTCACTGTGTTGCTTGGCCAACAAATACTGAGATATTTGATGCAAATAAAGTTTATTTGAATTGGACTTAATGACTCTGGCTTTAATGCATAAAAATGGGGATTAGCAGTTAAGACAGTACAATAGCATTATTTGTACATTATTTACCTTGGTGCATCTTCGATTTGCACAGTTGATCTTCTTCAGGCAGTGGGCGCATTGCCGAAAAGTGGATCCACCTGGCATTTTTACTACAGACAAAACAAAAATAAATTATAATTATCGACATGCCACGTACATTTTTTTTAAATTATGTGTACGTTATTGTCAACCATGGATAAAGTTTGTTGGACCAACGGGATGGGTGACATGGAAAACATTAGACAAATTGCATATTAAGTAATCTAATTGATATAAATTATATTGAACTACAAGGTAATGTAAGTGTGTTACATCAGAGTAAGTATGGGTAGCACTTTTGTGGATATCACAAAGTAAGTTTTATTTTATGGTAATAATTAGTAACTAATTTATAATATTAATGTGCAATTTATTGGTTAAATATTAGTCATTTTTGGTAAAAGTAAATATAGCATTATAACAGTACTACATTAATGTAGTAATTTGATCACTCGTTGAATAATTACTATGTAATACTTTGGTAACATTGGCTTACTAGTCCTTCCTTTCCTTCTCTCTTTAACAGAACTGCCATATTCTCGAGGACAGGTGAAATTGTGTCAGTACTGTAACCAAATAGTACTAACACAGTAAATTCAGGCTTGATACCTTAAATATTGTTTTAATTTTTTTTCCTGCTTGAGACAATTTTCCTTTAGGTAAAATGCTAAAATGCACTATATATGATAACATTACAAGTCAAAAATCCCGGGAATAGGAGCCTAATCCAACCCTACAGTATCAGGCATCTGCAAGCGACTAGTAATGCCTGCCTGAATTATACCAACGTGCCCGTTATTCTATCAGATCTCAGATCGGCTTGTATAGTGAATGTAGGCCGTATGATCCGAAATACTGATCTGGCGTCAGCTAAGGTTACCTCTCGGGGTCCGCACCCACGTGTAATATGTTCACGGCCCGCAAATGTATAGATGCAGCAAGCATTAATGCCTTTTCTGCAGGCGCGATTTATAGACAGTAACGTTAAATATATTTTTTTTGCCCACAATTTGGAAATAAATAAATAAAATAAATCCGTTTTTTTTGCGAGCCAAAAATTCGTTTTTTTTTGTAGTGCTGTCATCAGCTATGTCTAAAAGCTAAAGACAGCATTATTATTATTATTTTTACAGATTTATTTATTTAAAAATCTGCAACAGGGGTACAGGTTAGCTTAGGCTAATGTCAATGGTAGGCTACCCGCTAGGATTACTAAGCAGCCCACTATTCCACTAACAACTCATTTGAACGCATACCCCATGT
This sequence comes from Romanogobio albipinnatus, assembly GCA_023566225.1. NCBI lineage: Eukaryota > Metazoa > Chordata > Actinopteri > Cypriniformes > Gobionidae > Romanogobio > Romanogobio albipinnatus. Next base: position 4,229,035 of record CM042262.1, on the reverse strand, counting down.
AACGTGATGTAGGCCTACAAACACTGAAATAATTAAAATAATACCGTTAACACAATGATCTCATTACAAAAAAAGACTTTTGCCCTTACTTACCTGTTTGATGATGTTCGCGCATCAGGTGAACTGGGCGAACTGAGCCTCGCTGGTGACGTCATTGTCGTTAAGATGACGCGTGGTATTTGGACGCATCTGCTCTCCACTGAAGTGAATGGGAAAGATTGGCGTATCATATGCACGCAAAATTGGACTTTGGCGTATGCATTACACGCACTTGGAAAGTGTAAAGTCGTGTCATTTATACGCAGACTGATGAGAACGGGTTGATATACTCCAAAAAACTTTCAAACAGAAACAGTATGAAACCACGCACTCACTTCACTCACTCAGCTCAACAAACGCCCGCACATGCGCACAGAGAGAGAGAGAGAGAGAGAGAGAGTGATAGAGTGTGTACATAGCCGTGTGTGTGTTAGAGAGAGAGAGTGTGATAGAGTGTACATAGCCGTGTGTTTGTGTGTGAGAGAGAGTGTGATAGAGTGTACATAGCCGTGTGAGAGAGAGAGAGAGAGAGTGTGATAGAGTGTACATAGCCGTGTGTGTGTGTGTGTGTGTGTGTGTGTGTGTGTGTGAGAGAGAGAGAGAGAGAGAGAGAGAGAGTGTGTGATAGAGTGTGTGCATAGCCGTGTGTGTGTGAGTGAGAGAGAGAGAGAGAGAGAGAGTGTGATAGAGTGTGAACATAGCCATGTGTGTGTGAGAGAGTGTGTACAAAGCCGTGTGTGTGTGTGAGAGTGTACATAGCCGTGTGTGTGTGTGAGAGAGAGTGTGTACAAAGCCGTGTGTGTGTGTGAGAGAGTGTACATAGCCGTGTGTGTGAGAGAGAGTGTGTACATTGCCGTGTGTGTGTGTATGTGTGAGAGAGAGAGTGTGTACATAGCCGTGTGTGTGTGTGAGAGAGAGTGTGTACATAGCCGTGTGTGTGTGTGTGTGTGTGAGTGTGTACATAGCCGTGTGTGTGTGTGAGAGTGTACATAGCCGTGTGTGTGTGAGAGAGAGAGTGTGTGTACATAGCCGTGTGTGTGTGAGAGTGTGTGTACATAGCCATGTGTCTCTGAGAGAGAGTTTGTGCATAGCCGTGTGTGTCTGTGAGAGAGAAAGTGTGTACATAGCTGTTTGTGTGTGTGTGTGTGTGTGTGTGTGTGTGTGTGTGTGAGAGAGAGAGATTTCTGGGTTGAAGGGATGGTCTGTGTGCTAGTAGTGCTTCACAGCGGAGGAGGTGGACAGAGAAATGAGAAGAAGAGAGAGAGTGAGGGAGGGAAGAAAAGGTGTTTCACTCCATCTCGTGCAGCCGTGTGTGTGTGTGTGTGTGTGTGTGTGTGTGTGTCTGGCACCTTCATATTCTACAAATGATAAGAAAGACAAATCGCCTAAGTCACTTTGTGTTGGACTGACTCACTGTAAGTACAGTATTCACATTTAAAAATAATCCTAAATGTCTGTAAAAACTCATAAATCAGGTGAATATATTATTATATCAACTAATATCCACACTATTATCCACAGACCAGAGGACTCGACTCACTCCTGTTGTGTCTCATATGAGTAACGGGACTGAACGTAACAGGATTGAGTTTAAGATAAAGATGTCACATGACGGACATGCTAATGAGCACACTGAGCAAATCATAGTGACTTACCTAAAGTTCATATATTTAAAATAAACAAATAACCGCTAAGAAATCTTTTAATAAACATGAGAGATTTATGTTTGGTCTCCTCACGGCCTGAGATCCTGATGATGAACTTCCTGTTGGAAATGTGTCCTGTTCCAAGAGTTTAGAGTGGGCAATGTGTGAGGGTGACAGGACTAACATGTGTATTTTATATTACATATTATGGGTTTCTTATGATTTTTTTAAGCATAGATGGCTTATGGAGTCACACAACAATATATATTAATGATTATATTTCATGAGAAAGTTTAGGTTTAGATAGCGGGACATGTAACAAATGCTGTTTTTTCAGTGTTCTCAGTAGTTTTTTATTAATGTTTTAAATTATATATTTTACATTTGCTGTTAGATTAATGTTCAGGACACTGTGTTAAATAATAAAATAATGAATTATAAATGTCCCGGGGTCAGAAATGTTACCGGTGGAATGGACAGATGTAAGTGATCAGTTTTAATGCTCTGCGGAAAGTGAGATCGATTGGGTCAGCCGGATCCAGGCCGTATCCAGATCAGATGCTGGACCTGCGCCCAGAGAAGACCAACACATGACCCTGAAGTGTCTGCAGAGACCGTGTCAATTAGACTCCCCCTGAAACAGCATCGCGGACACGGCATCTCAATAAACCGTCTCCGGCGCAGGGCTGGACTGGGGATAAAATTCGGCCCTGGCAAACCCAGCCCATCCGGCCCATGAGATCCTCGTGAATGTTTTTGCTGGGGTTAGGGCCTTACATTGGAGTAAATAAATAAAACTAGGACAGGGACAAATAATGATGGATATTATTGAATTTATTGCAAATGCAGATATCAAACTTGATATTGCACTTTTGTCACACAGAAATGCACTTGACAGTAAAGCACTGATTTTGAGCTAGGATGCAATAAAGTAAATTTACTGCTTTTAAATTCTGTTGTGTAAAGTTGTTCCAAACCGAAATGACGTTGTCTCTTTTAACCGAGTTTAACTGTTGGCCAATTTTGGCCAAACCCTGCTCCTCATTACCATGGGTATATGGTTTCTAAAATAAATAAATAAATAATAAACTATTGAATTTGTAATAAAAAAAAAAAATTGTAAACACGTAGAAAATACAAAAACAGCCTCTATAAAAGTGATTTATATTGCGCAATATTTAATGTAGCCTATAATAATAGCAACATTTTTAATAAATACATTTGTGCCAATACAGCATATTTCTTCACTGTTAGTAGCTGCAAGGTAAATTGTGGTTGTGCTAGAGTGAGAAGTTTGTAGTGTGTATTGCCATTTTCCAATTTACCTCGTTGTGTATGTACATGCTCACGGCTGTTTTCAGCTGATTCGCCAAAGAACCGTTATGTTACCATATCACACGATTGTATAAAACAAAATTCAGAGTCAAAGTGCCATTCATCACTTAATAGAGCAGCAGAAACGCAGAGCATGTTCGTCAGCGGCAGCGCTGTGCGGATATTCGCCTTTTGCAGTTTCATGCGCCCAAATAAAAAACACAATAAAAAAACCAGCGCCTAATATGGACACAGTCTATGAATATGGAAGAAGGAAGGTCTCTCTCGCTGTGGCCTGTCAATTCAGAAGACAAACCAATGGGCCGCTGTCCCTGCATGATGGGCCAGTCCGTGGCAAAAAAAAATAAATAAAAAATAAATAAATAACCTTGTATCGGCCCCAAAGTGCGTCGACCCACCGGGGAAATGCCCGGTATGCCAGATTACCAGTCCAGCCCTGCTCTGGCGTGATGACTCCGATTGTTCGAATATTACAATTGAATAATTCTTAAATCGATATGTCATCCTCAATAAACCCGTCTCCAGTGTGTTGCCTCCGATTTTTTGAATATTCCTATCTATTATTAGCCTGACGTTGTCATACTCAATTCTAGTCAGAAATTGAGTCTGATACTGCTCCGTTGGGCTGTGATTATGGGGCGTGTTTAAACCGAACCAGGAAAGACCTCAATTGGATAGACCTACAACCAATCAGAGGAGCGACGCTTAACGTTAGTTGTCAAATGTCAACAGAACTCAACTGCACTGTGTTGCCAAGTCCGCGGGTTGAAGCGACCGCAATTATGTGATATACAGACCCAGGAATGAGAAATTTAGCAGCCAGTCCAACCAAAATAACACATATTTTACCCCACCAATGCCATTTTTCCCGGAGAACCCCCCCGGGAAGCTATTGGGCTTGTTTTTGGCTAGTTTTGAGTAACGTTAGCAATTGGGCGGGTTCTGTTGTAAAAACTTGGCAACCCTGCACGCACGCCCGGAATAAGTAGCCTAACGTTAGAAGAAGAAGATGAGTGTAAACGATCTTTGCCGGTGTTGTAAAAAAAGAATTTAAGGATACACAGAGTACTTACCAACACCATCATCATTTCTGAGAGAAATAGTAAAGGTGAACGAACGCATACTAACAAGTTCTCCGTTTAGGATTAGAACAAATTCAACCCAAGCGCCTTTGATGACGTGGATTGATTACGTTACTGTTTATCATCTGTCCATCATGGTCTAAAGCCCGCCCTGACAATTTCATTGGTCCGAACAGTTTCTGTTCGGGCATAATTACTTCTCTACGGATCAATTCCAGACCGAACTGCCCGTGCAAAAATTTTTGTGGGCGGGGCTAAATTCGTCTGGCATCCAGGCTAATCTATTATGACCTCGGACCTGTAAAGTTGCCAAAATAATAATCATACGCTGTTTGTTAATTGGCCAGAGGAGAACTGGCACCCCGACTGAGCCTGGTTTCTCCCAAGGTTTATTTTTCTCCATTAGGTCACCTGATGGGGTTTTGGTTTCCTTGCCACTGTTGCCTCTGGCTTGGCGTGCTCAGTTGGGGAGACTAAATTTTCCTAAATTTTTCAACTAAATATTCAAATAAATCTAATTATTAAACTTAATTAACCATATAAACTAAATTACTGATCTAATTACTGATCTAGAGCCCACACTGTATGATGTCACTGTATGATAATTGAAATGAACTGATGACATCACCGTTTTCTCCAGAATGGCTATACGGCTGAATAAAATTATGTTGCATTATTTTCCTGTTTAACACTGTAAAGCTGCTTTGAAACAATCTGCATTGTTAAAAGTGCTATATAAATAAAGTTGACTTGACTTGACTATAAGAAACAATGGCGTCAATAAAACCATACCAATTTGAGCCCGAATAAGACCCAGACAATTTTAGTGAAGATGATCGAGCAGAACCTGTTCAGTCCTCAAGAGTAAAGACTGCGGATCTATAGTGATCGCTCCTGAATGGCACCGTTACTTTTGTATTTTTAGAACTATTATAGCCAAATATCTGTCGCAAGAACTATAAACCCAAAACGAACACTAAACATTGGCTTTTACTTTAGTAGCCAAATCAAACACAGAACCATGTTTAGCATGCCTGTAGATAAACAAAACATAAAAGCTCTAGTCAAAGAATAATTTACACTAATGCCAAGTTCACTGTTGAGATTTAAAAACAGTTTGTAACGTTAGGTGTTTGTTGGATAACGTTAAGTATGAATGAGCATTTAACAAACTGGTTTGCAGAACAGCGTTGTCATCTGTGTACTTCCTTGCAACAACGTGCAATTAACAATACAAACTATTACAGGAAAACACATCAACGAAAAATAAATCATACTTACAGGTTGTGGCCCGTAAACAGCTTCTGTTTTTAAATCCATCTTTCAGGACACGCCGTTGTGCGAATCCTTCATTGAACTTGTGAAGATAGTGGAAGCTTTCCTCCGTGAAATGTGCAGCTGAACCGCGGCTCGTGTATTGCAAATACACACAAATATTGTCCATTATGTCACATTTTCCGGTCTTCTCCTCCGACCCCTGTCTGTCTCGTGCTTTGATTTATGATGGGCAGCATATATCTGCTGCAAATGCCACCTGTTCCCCTCTGTCTCATACACACATGCATATAACATGTAGTATGTTAAACGTACTGCAACGCCCCCCCGTCCCTAGGAAGGCTGAACAAAGTGGACCTGCAATCCGGATGAAACACTGCATGAAAAGTGAGATTTTCGACCCCGTAAACGCCTGTATACTCCCGGAAATCTCCCTAATTTTCGGCAGTTTTCGACAATTTACAGGCAGCGAATGTCACGTTCGTGCCACAAATTGTCGTAAACGAACCATGACGTAGGTGGAGAGCCCCCCGCTGAGAGACCGTGCGGAGGTGCTACGCCTCTAATTAGCATATGAATAGCAGCGAAACCAGAGAGTCAACGGCCAGACTTGAATTTACTCACTCACTATTGGCTGAAGCCACTACATTTAAAAAAGAAAAATCCCTCGTGATTGGTTGGCAGATCACTGCAAACCAATCATTATTGGTCCCCCTGGCTCATTATAAATGTAAACCCCAATAATATTAATAAATATATAATTTATGTTGTAATAATTTGTTTTATATTAATGTTATTGTGCTATGAAGTATTCATACCATCAAGGAATATATGGGAAAATTATACGGACTGTGCCGTTTATTCAAAGAAAGAGCATTTATAAAACACAGCTGTTTATTCAAAGAAAGAGCTTTATTGTTAAACACACAACTATGTACAGTGCAGCAGTAATGTAATGTAATGTAATGTAAAGTTCGGCGAGAGCGGTGGCCGCACAATCCATCCAGACACCCCTGTTCTGTCGATTTGTCCTACCTTGTCAGATTTTGCTACCTCCCATTAAAACAGTAGGTAGCACAATTCGACAGCAAAAAATGCTGCCTGTCAGATTGTGCTACCTACCAGCATCATATTCATCTGATTTGAGGCTTTATTAATATCCATACCTACCCCTTCCCTGAACCTACCCTTAAAACTATGTAAATATTTTAAATAAACAAATATTAAATATGGATGTAAAATGCTAACTATCAGATTGTGCTACCAGAATCATATTAATGCGATTTGCTTTATTAATATTCGTTAATATCCATACCTACATACATACCTACCCCTAAACCTACCCAAAATGTAAATATAAAAAATAAAAATAAAAAATATTGATGTGGGCATGCGCAGTAAGCCCTGGTAGGACAATCTGACGGGTAGGATGAAATGTCAGGACAACCCCGTCAACAATGCGTCTTCCTCGTCAAACATGAGTTCAATGGTCGCGGACTTCCAAATGTCCACCTCATCCAGCACACTTTCGCTTCCAGCAACTGTAATACAATCCATAAAGACAATAAGCAACCTGAAAAATACTCACATTGACAAAAAACGGATCTAATATAATAAATCTTACCCTTTTTCTTCCTGATCGACTCCGAGCTAAACTTCGCAGTTTCCGTCTGCTATGTAAATTCAGGTTGTTTGTATCTGAAGCTCCGGCGTGTCGATTCATAATACGTCTTACAGGCAGCTGGAAAACAATTACATGAGACTGGTATTAATAAAAACAGTCACGGTAAAATTAAACTAGGAATGAGAAACACATTAGAAGTTACTTACACACAATTTCGTCGTGATCAGCGGTTAAATCTGGACTCTTGGAAATCGCTCCAAGCAGATAAGAGCTCACGGCTTCGTTATGAGGCGAGGATAGTCTGTGTAAACAAAATGTGCAGTTTTAAGCTCGGATCTATTAACGCACCCATTTCCTTATACAGCTGAATAAAAGCATATTCTTTAAATCGTAACGTTACATTACCCATGCTCTGGTTCATAGCGCCTGCAGTTTGCATATGCATACAACAAAATATATTGTTTCATAGCAGCTTCAGTAACAAATTCTGCTGTAAACCGGCTCTAACAAGCCAATATAGTGTCAATATTCAGCTCAAGTGACTTCAGTGTTGATTCAGTTCAGCTGATTTCAGTTCAACTGATTTCAGTTCAACTGTAAATTCCTCAGTTGTGCATATTTGTGTGTAGTTAGATATATGCAAAAACAACATTTTTGGAAGAGTTAAAATAGTTTTGCACAAAGTGTTGCTTTTGCAAGCGATGTCTGATGTTTTGCATGTTGTGTGTTTTGTGTGTAGAGTTACAAGAAATGGAGCCATATTTTCAGAAATTGTGTGTAAGCAATTAGATAAAACGATACTCGGTTACTTAACGTAACCTCGGTTCTCTCTAGAAGAGGGAACGAGTATTGCGTAAGTTCCTTACGCTACGGGAAAGTATTCTTTCTTCGAGATTTCTGAAAAACCCAAAATTAACCTTAATTTTGTAACATTGTCAACGCAGTGCGGCAGCCTGGCAGACCATAGCAGGCTATTCCAGCGTGCTATTGGCTGCTCTGCTGGCAACTGCAGCAGCCTATCGGTGAGCCCGCGTGACGTGGCGACCAATGAGGGCGCTTCGCGCCCACCTGGCTTCATTTGCCTACAGGTGGGGCGTGGCCACGTGTATATAAGCAGGGCTCACGGGCTGCATATTTGGTTTTCGTAGTTCTGAAGCGTAAAAGCCCGCGGGGCGCACGGCAAGGAACGCAATACTCGTTCCCTCTTCTAGAGAGAACCGAGGTTACGTTAAGTAACCGAGTATTGTTCTCTTACGAGAGGTTCTCTCGTATTGCGTAAGTTCCTTACGCTACGGGAACATATTGTCAACGCCGTGCGTGCCTCGCATACAGCATATGTATCCCAGGGAACCGGGGACCATAACACTGCTCGGGCAGGGTGGCCGGTAAGGAAAACGGGCCACCACATATACAGACACTTCATTCGAACTGACGGGTGGTTACGACGGGTGGTTACAACACCCTGTCCCATGAATGAGGGAACGGCACCTGCCGGTCTCCTTCAAATTCACCACACCTTGTCTCATGAATGAGGGAGCGGCAACGCCGGTCGCCTTCAAATTCACAATATCTTGTTATATGAGTGAGGTAACGGCACCGCCGGTCACCTTCAAACTCACAACAGCTCGTCTCGTAAATGAGGGAACGGCACCGCCGGTCTCCTTCAAATTCACAATGAGCCTAGTACCGAACTTACTACCAGTATGTGAGCTATGTCTGCGCAGAACCACTGGGCAGAACCAACAGCCCTATTGAACTGATAACACTTTCGCCTGTAAGGCAGGAACTTCCAGATTGTAAAATCTCACGAACGTAGACGGGGAGGCCCAGCCTGCCGCCATACAGATATCGTGGATGGAAATCCCTCTGGCCCAAGCCCACGAAGAGGCCATGCCTCTGGTGGAGTGTGCTCTGACACCTAGCGGGCACTGCAGGTGTTTGGAAACGTATGCAGCTGCAATCGCGTCCACTATCCACCTGGACAGGGTCTGTTTCGAGGAGGCGAGACCTTTAGTGCGCCCACCAAATGAAACAAATAGCTGCTCAGAACGCCTGAAGGCGGCAGAGCGTGTGACATAAACCCTCAATGCCCTGACAGGGCAGAGGAAATTGCCACCGTCCCCCTCATCGGATGCTGGCAGAGCCGAGAGGGAGATAATCTGCGCCCTGAAGGGAGTGCCGATCGCTTTGGGGACATAACCATGCCTCGGTCTGAGAATGACCTTAGAGTCATTAGGACCGAACTCCATACACGTCGGGCTCACTGAGAGCGCGTGTAGATCCCCCACGCGTTTCACTGAAGCCAGAGCTATCAGAAACGCGGTTTTTAGCGAAAGGAACCTTGGTTCCACAGTCTCGAGCGGTTCAAAGGGATGAGCCTTCAGGGCCTCTAGGACCAAGGCCAGATCCCATATAGGAACCGACGGGGGCCGCGGGGGATTCATCCGTCTGGCTCCTCTGAGGAAACGGATGATGAGCTCGTTCCTTCCTAGCGTGCTACCTAGCGTCGTCTGAGCGAACGCTGCTATAGCCGCCACATACACTTTGAGCGTGGAAGGGGACCTGCCCCGTTCCAAAAGCTCTTGGAGGAAGGAGAGCACCCGCTGGACCCCACATTGCTGTGGGTCCAATCCCTTGGAAACACACCACTCAGTGAACACCGACCACTTAGAACTATATAACCGCCTCGTCGAGGGGGCTCTAGAGTGTGAAATCGTGTTCATAACCCCTTCGGGCAGGTCAACGGGTATCCGTTGGTCACCCATACATGCAGAGACCATCGCTCTGGATGGGGATGCCAAACTGACCCTCCTGCTTGAGAGAGAAGGTCTGCTCTAAGCGGAACTGGCCAGGGGGGTGAGTGCGACAGCTTCACCAGCTCTGGGTACCAAATCTGGTTCTCCCAGCGCGGTGCTATAAGGAGCACCGGACGGCGCGTTTCCCTGATTTTCGCTATGACCTGGGGCAATAGGGAGATCGGCGGGAAAGCATACAGCGGGAGGCTGGGCCAAGTTTGGGACAGCGCATCCTCGCTTTTGGACAGAAACGTCGGGCAGCGGGCGTTCTCTTTTGTTGCAAAGAGGTCGAGCTCCGCTCTGCCGAACAGGCGCCATACCAGCTGGACTGTCTGGGGGTGCAGGGACCATTCTCCTGGGAGAATGAGGCCCCTGGACAGCTTGTCTGGGCCCACATTGAGGTGGCCCGGCACGTGCGCAGCTCTCAGCGAGCGCAGCGAGCTGTGTGCCCACACGAGCAGGCGTTCTGTCAGATTGCCCAGACCTCTGGACCTGACACCGCCCTGCCGGTTCACGTAGGACACCACTGTGGTGTTGTCCGACCGGACTAACACATGGTGTCCTCGTATAAGCGGGAGAAACTGCCTGAGCGCGTTCTCTACCGCTATCATCTCCAAACAGTTTATGTGTAGGAGTTTTTCCTCGCTCGACCAAAGGCCCGAGGCTGATCTGCCCTCGAAAACGGCGCCCCAACCCGTGGTGGAGGCGTCCGTCGAGATGACCTTGCGGTGTGAGATGGCTCCCATCGTCACTCCCCTCTGGTACCAGTCGGCTACTAACCAGGGCTCTAGGGCTGACACGCAGCCCTGAGTCACTCTGATCCTGAAGCCACCGGACGCCCAGGCTCTGTGAGGCACTCGGGCGTTTAACCAGCATTGCAGCGGGCGCATGCGCATTAAGCCCAGCTGGAGCACAGCCGCAGCTGAGGCCATACGTTCCAGCATCCTCTGAAAAAGCTTGAGAGGTGCGATTTTGCCCGGCCGGAAGTACGCAGCCATGCGCCAAACTTGGCGCGCGCGATGGGGTGACAGGCGGGCTGACATTGCCACAGTGTCCAGATTCAAACCCAGGAATGAGGTTGATTACGTGGGCACTAATGAGCTCTTGGTCCAATTGACCGTGAGCCCTAGGCTGTCCAGATGGCTGAGCAGCATTGCCCTGTGGGCGAGGAGCTCGGCCTCCGACTGCGCCAGGATGAGCCAATCGTCCAGATAGTTCAATACTCGCATCCCTCGATTTCTCAGAGGAGCGAGGGCCGCGTCCATGCACTTCGTAAATGTACGGGGTGCTAGTGACAGGCCGAACGGAAGGACGGTGTATTGATAAGCCTGGCCGTCGAAGGCGAATCGTAAGAATGGCCTGTGACGCAGCGTTATCTTGATTTGAAAATATGCATCTTTCAAATCTAGGGAGATTAGCCAGTCTCTCGGGCGAATATGCGCGAGGATCTGCTTGGTCGTGAGCATCTTGAACAATCTTTTCATAAGAGCTTTGTTCAGACGCCTCAGATCCAGAATCGGTCTGAGCGACCCATCCCTTTTTGGCACAAGAAAATACCGGCTGTAAAAGCCTGACTTGCTCATAGAATGGGGAACCGGTTCTATAGCCCCTTTGCACAGCAGCGTGGCTATTTCTGCTCGAAGTAGATGTGCTACTTCCTCGCTCACTCTCGTCTCTGTACGCGCACAGAAGCGCGGAGGGCGGCGAGCGAACTGCAGAGTGTAGCCGTGCTTCACTGTTTTCAGCACCCATTCTGATACACCTGGAATGGCTTCCCACGCTCTCGCGTGCGCCACACGGGATAGAACGGCCTCCGGGCTCGAAACGCCGTGCTTCGCGGGTTTGACGGCCTGTATAGGAGGGGCGGGCGCAGTGCGCGCGCTCTCTGTGCTGTGGGCCAGCCGATCGCTCGCGATGGCTGGCCGCCCTACACACTGCATCTCTGCCGCTTCGAGCGGGGAGTGGCTTGTGTGCGGCCCTACACTCATCGCTCCGGCCACCCTGGGCGGAAAACAAATGGTGTGTGGCGCGGCACGTGGCGCCTGAGGCATAATGTTCGCGAAAATGTGTGAGCGCGTTTGAGCGGGCACAACTCTTACGCGTGGAACATGACCGGTTAAGAGTGGCTGTGTGACAGCGCGTGTGGTGGTTAGTCGTGGACGCAAACAAGCGGACACGTGACCTAACTCTAGCACTCGAGCGGCCGGTGGCCGCTTTATGTGAGTGGGGGACACGGGGTTTATAGTGCTTGTGTGCAGGGGTGAACACAGAAAAGTGGGCACATTTACTGCATTTGAAACACATACGGCGTGAGCCGTGCAACCAGAAATAATGCAACTTTTGTGATTTCTCTGGTTCGCCGTAAAAACGGCGGTTATTGACAGGCGAGAAGGCATTTTTGCCGGCTCGTTGGCTGCGTGAAATCCATCTGCAGCAGCCACAGTGGTGGGGGCTGACAGGAAAGAGAGTTTTGACGGTGGTCCGGCCGCGGCGGGACTTAACCGTCGTTTCTTGCCTCTGGCTAGGAGGACTTTGGAGGCTCGGGCTTCAGCGCGATCCTAGGCCGGGGGCCCCGAGGTGGAGGCGGCTTACCACGGCTGGAAGAGCGCGATCTGGGGCGGCCGCTCGGTCTTCGCTGAGACGAAGGGGGCCGCGCTGGGCGCTGCGCGGAGCTCGTTGCTGGCTGGTCACGAGGACGGCGAGCAGCGGAGCTATTGCTAGCGCCGGGGCGTCGAGGCAGGAAAAGGTTCATGGCCTGCGTCGTTTTCTGCACTTCGGAGAAACGGTCGACGATCCCCTTGACCGCTGGTCCAAAGAGCCCAGACGGGGAGAGCGGGGCATTTAGGAAGGCCGCGCACTCTGTTTCTCGCATGTCCGCGAGCGTGAGCCAGAGGTGGCGCTCAGCTACCGTGAGGGAGGCCATAGAGCGTCCGAGGGCCTGTGCTGCGGTCTTGGTGGCGCGAAGGGAGAGATCCGTCGCGCTTCGCAAATCCGTGATTAACTCAGCGTCACAGCATTTCTCGTCCAGGTCGCGGAGGAGATTAGCTTGGAGGATTTGCAGCACGGCCATAGAGTGCAGAGCGGACGCAGCTTGACCGGAGGCAGCGAAAGTGCGGCCGATCAGCGATGACGTCACTCTGCAGGCCTTAGACGGGAGGGCAGCCTTTGAGCGCCAACCAGAAGGCGGGCAAAGGTGCGCTGCGACCGCCTCTTCCACCGGAGGGATAGCGTTGTAGCCTTTCTCGGCCGCGCCGTCAACTTGTGAGAGCGTCGAAGAAGCCTGAGACGAGACCCTCGCGGAGAATGGCGCGTTCCAGGACTTTGCGAGCTCCTCGTGAAGCTCCGGCAGAAAGGGTGCAGTCCTGGAGGTGGGCGCACGGCGGCGACTGTTTAGGAAGCATCCGTCAAGTCGGTTCGGCGCTGCCACCTTGGGCGGGGCCCATTCGAGGCCTAGCTGCTCGACAGCCCGGGTGAGAAGGCGCAAAAGTTCGGCGTCCTCACCCGCTCGAGAGCGTCCGGAGCCCCGGACTGAAGAGGACGCGGAAGACCAGTCCTCGCTGTCGGAAGCCATGATGGAGCAGCTGTCGGCGCGTTCCGCGGCCGCATCCGCCTCATCCCCGGAGGCGGCAACAGAAATGGCGGCCTGGGGTGGGGGCGGGGAAGGCGAGAGTGAAGCGGGCGGGAAAGGTTCCGGCGAGCTTCTCTCGGCGAACTCCGGAATCCGCTGCGAGCGGCGCTTCTTTCTGCGCGGCGTGGCAGGGACTGGAGGGATATCAACGCTCGGCTCTTTTTGTGAAAAAGTGTGACGCAGCGGCGACAACACTTTTGAGCGTAAAGGATATGGGCTGCCGGATAGCAGAGCAGGCACGGATGGCTGAAGGTGGCGCGATGCTGCCGGCTTCCTCAGGCGCTGTCCTCTGCTTGCTTGTCTGCGCGGTCACGGCGGCGGGTTCCAGATCCAGCGATGCGAAGGGCTTCCCTGAAGAAAAGAAAATCGAATGTGAGCCCTGCTTATATACACGTGGCCACGCCCCACCTGTAGGCAAATGAAGCCAGGTGGGCGCGAAGCGCCCTCATTGGTCGCCACGTCACGCGGGCTCACCGATAGGCTGCTGCAGTTGCCAGCAGAGCAGCCAATAGCACGCTGGAATAGCCTGCTATGGTCTGCCAGGCTGCCGCACTGCGTTGACAATGTTACAAAATTAAGGATAATTTTGGGTTTTTCAGAAATCTCGAAGAAAGAATACTTTCCCGTAGCGTAAGGAACTTACGCAATACGAGAGAACCTCTCGTAAGAGAACTGTAAATGAATCCAGTTTATTTTAGTTCAGGACTCATAGTCCAGGTGTTAGTAATCTGTGCTTAATCTTTGTTCCAGGCAACACTTTTTTAACTCGCGATTTACTAGATTAGGCCTACTCTTGGCATAATTTAAACCCTGTCCTGGAAACCACCTCTTGAAAATCTGCATTGATAATTCATAAAATGTGGTGTGAGCTCAATTTAAATGACAATTACAGAAAAACACAATCTGACTTAACTATAAACACACAAACGTGTACTTTTCACATTTATGATTAATAGCCATTTTAAAAATCATTCACAGTGCAGGGTGGAAAAATTAATTTTGGTATGTAAACTGTATGCTTTACTTGATTTATTTGTGTGCTTTGGTTCATTGTCTTGTTGCATCACATAACCTCTCTAAAGGTTGAAGACATGAACTGCTGTCCTGTATATTTTTTTTTTACATAACATTGGTTATTGCTAATGACATACAGAGTAATTAATCTACACTGTGAGCCCGGACAAGTTGAATCTACTTAAAAAATTGGAGCAAACTGGTTGCCTTAAAAATTTAGTAATGTGAACTAAAACGAGTACATTTAACTTAAATTTAAGTTAACATTTTAACTTAAACTTTAAACTTGTTTTAGTTAAAAAAATTCAGAACCTAGATAAAACTCCCCCTGCTGCTACTCTGATTTGCATTTGTGTAGCTCACAGCATGTTCATTTACATGATAAAGCCTCCCCTAGAATTAAGGGGAGGGGGGGTCATGGGGGGACAACTGCCAAGCAAGGCCCACGTCAATTTACGGCAGTTTTCGGAGTTGCCTGCAAATTGCCGTGCACAGTCGTAAACCTGAAGTTTCACGGCAATCTACAGTGCCACATACTGACGAAAATCCCACTTTTCATGCAGTGAAAATAACAGCGTTTCGTCGGCATTGCGGCAACAACACTCCAGCCTACTAACTATACCACAACAACGTTTCCCTGCGGCGATACAAAACGGCCTCGCCCCCCCTTATTTCATATTCTCGGAGGAGGGGTTTGTGTAAACATTGGGGCTGGTGATGTCAGAGACCCTGGAGGAATGTTTGTAGTCCCTACCGGCCGTTTGCTGTAGTCCTTAGAAATGTATTTCTTTACAAGCAAATATCTCCCTTTGCTTTAAACTTTGAGCTTTGTAACTTTGCAGATGTTGTTTATGCTCAAACAGCAACATTACACACTAGCTAAAGTTAGAAAAGTGAAATCGTGGTTTACCACCCCTTTAAAATAAGCACTTCTCTCTTGAAGGGAATTAATGGACATGAGTTTTGGTAACAGGACTGGGAAAACATCTTCAGCTGGGAAACCTTGCAAAGGTACCAAAGATTGACCAACACACACTCAACAGTTCATTATGTGTAGTTTAACACAGCCATTCCCAAACTGTGGTCCGCGGACCACTAGTGGTCCTTGAGGGTACTGCAGTTGGTCTGTGGAAAGGCAAAATAAAATATAATTTTTTACCTTCGAATTACCAGGAAACTCCTGGTAATTCAAGTAAAAAGAATATGTAGGCCTATGTTGGTATAAAATTAAATTAAATTGTCAAGTTATTATGTGATTACTAAAATAGGCTAGTGGCACTCGGCCGTGACGGTCAAGTTCAGTGCCTGAACAGTATACTTTAAATAATAACTCTAATAATCCCCTAAATTTGCCAAAGGTTTTGAAATGTTGACTATATCCAAGTGTTCTTATTACTGTATAGATTTCATACTCCATTGCAAAATAAGCCCGTTGTTTAAATGAACCCGATTATGCACTTGAGTAAATAAATAAATACGTGGCA
The DNA here is from genome assembly GCA_023566225.1 of Romanogobio albipinnatus. NCBI lineage: Eukaryota > Metazoa > Chordata > Actinopteri > Cypriniformes > Gobionidae > Romanogobio > Romanogobio albipinnatus. The sequence continues at coordinate 4,213,113 of CM042262.1, read as the reverse complement.
GCCGTTGTATACAGTAAACTTTCTTTTAACAAGCCTGTTGTACTGATGTGATGACCAGTTATAGTTTTAGTGCTAGTAAGCCTTTTTAGAGGTGCGGATTAATTCAGGTAGGTCTGTGTGTAGACATATATTTTATGATATGTATTATGAGGTGGTCCGCGAAATGTCTTGATTACAACTAGTGGTCCACAGACAAAAAGTTTGAAAACCCCCGGTTTAACATTCAGTGATGAAAAAATGATTCAAAAATTTATAATTTTGAAGAGTTGCAAACGTCACGCATTGGGTGGACCGGCCCAGGAGGGGCGGAGCCTTCCCAAAATATCCCTCCAAAATAATGACCTCTATATAAATGGAGTCCATATTAAGCTGTAAGAGATAAAATTGATCATTTTTGGCAACTAATTGAATGTTAAACATTCAGGGTTTAATTTAGCAATTTTTGAAACTAGGATTAAGAAAATGATTCACTCAGTATTGATCTATTCCACCACCATCTAAACTACAATTAGATGTGTTCAGTTGTGTTGTAGGTACTACAGGGTTCCCACTCTTTCATGAACACCAGATTCAAGGACTTTCAAGGACTTTTTAAAGCACCTTTTATTTTAAATCAAGCACAATAAATACGATAAAGGTGGGTGTGTTACTGCCAATTTATCAAATACATACTGTACCTGTGTCTATCATTAATGCAGTAACGCTAAGGCATATACTGACAACTAAAATACAATTTCTAATGAGGAAAACTGTCCAATTTTACAAAATCCAGTGAGGAAAGAGGCTGGTGTACAAGAGCGAGCGAGTTTTAATGAGAGATGCAGCTCTCTTATTCCTGCTTTTAACATTTTTTTCACTCTAGTTTTTGTTTTCTTTTTTCATAAATCATTACTTAATTAAAACATCAAAATATAGAGATAATAATGTATACATGAATTTTCCAAGTAAATGAAAAGATATGGACAAGTTAATTGTTAGGCATAAAAAACGTGCAAAATTATTTATTAAATCACCTGTACATGTACCTTTTTAAAAATCAATTTGAAGGCTTTTAAGACCTGCACATATTTTATATTAAACATATATAATAACAGCCCATTTCAAATGTTAACGTGCTTTTCTTCTTTTTATTTTTTGAGCGGTGATAAAATATTGCTCTTGTAAATACTTGCCAGCATTTCAGTAATGAAAGTCTAGATCTTTAAAATGCATCAAAATTACAGCAAAGCGCAACCGTACGGTGCTCTGCAGGGGTCAAAAAGGATATAAACAGTGAATTTTGAAGTGATCTCATCTTGAAAACTCAGAGATGTGGATTCGGACGGCAATGAAATGACCACCCGACCTTGGTGTTTGTCTAAAACAGTGGGTAATTCGGCCGGGGATTTTTACGCGGGTGATGGGAGAAAAACACTGACATTCTGGATTCGGACGGCAATAAAATCCCAGACTAGCCCCTGACAATGATGAAAATACCTCACGACCCCACGAGAAACAATTACCATCCGAATAGGGCTTTTGACAGTAGATGGTGCTTATGGAACAGCAGAAATATATTGAAATAGCTTCCTCCCATAATGCTGTTTTGTTCTGGCTTTGGCAGCGCACGAAGGCCAATTTTTGTAATAGCACCATGCTACTCTAACAAAATGCAGTTCATGCTTAATTCAAGCACTTTCAAGGACCTATGTTTGTTTTCAAGTACTTTCCAGGCCTTGAATCCGTGTGTCTGAAATTCAAGAACTTTCAAGTACTTTCAAGAAGCGTGGGAGCCCTGGTACTAAAAGATCCCAGAACTAATTTATGTCTGAATTAAGTCTGGTCCACTGATTCGTGCTCAGCTGTGCTACATAAGTGCGGTTTAAGACCAGACAAACTCTTAAAAACGGCATCTGAGTCGCGGTTGAACTGGACTGAGTGACAACAGGAAAAGCTCTTTAAATGAGAGGATGTGTGGCTCTTAAAAGAGCCTTTGGGGGGGTTAAGGTCGGAGATCACTTCACTTTGAGCTGGTGTATTTGGTCACAGCCTTTGTGCCCTCGGACACGGCGTGTTTGGCCAGCTCTCCGGGCAGCAGCAGACGCACGGCGGTCTGGATCTCTCTAGAGGTGATGGTGGAGCGCTTGTTGTAGTGCGCCAGACGAGACGCCTCACCGCCGATGCGCTCGAAGATGTCGTTGACGAAAGAGTTCATGATGCCCATCGCCTTGGAGGAGATGCCGGTGTCGGGATGAACCTGCTTCAGGACTTTGTACACATAGATAGCGTAGCTCTCCTTCCTGGACTTTCTGCGCTTCTTTCCTCCTTTACCGGCGGTCTTGGTGACGGCCTTCTTGGAGCCTTTCTTCGGCGCGGACTTCGCTGGTTCAGGCATGATGATGACGAAGAGTCAATGTGCGCTCAGGAGCGAGACAGAGGCTTTTATTCACCACCATATGCTAATTTACTCAGATATATGACATCTTTGATTGGCTTATTTCATAGGCTGAACCCATAAACTCGTATTTCATTGGACAATTCAAAGCATCACAAGAGGAACGAGGGCCAATCACGGGCGGGCAAATATTAGCCCCGCCTACCGCTTTATGTTTGAAGGAGACCCCACAAGATCTCGTTTCCTTTGTTCCTTTCCCGCTCTTTGTATTTAATAAAAGTTTGAAAAGAATAATATTCTGCAAGAAAGTGTAATCTGAAAACTCATTTTTAAAATAAAGTAATAAGATCCCTTTTTTAAAAAACGTACCAGAAATTCCCTCCTACACAAAAGCCCCTTTCCCACTAACATTTAATTTCCCCCAATTTGAACTTTTTTCTTGATTCTGTAAATCACTTTGAATTGCAATAGACAGTTTTCTCCTCTGAAATACACATCATTAGAGCTGATTTAATTCAATTATACAGCATTAAAACACCGTAGAACCTTAAATTATGTGATGGAACGCCATATTTTCTTTTCACATTTCTGTTATTTATTCAGAACAGTATTGTTAATTTATATATATATATAGCCCATAAAAACCCGGAGCAATTACGGTGCATATAAAACAAGTTTAACGGATCAAATCAAATCACTCCTAACTTCTGCAGTTGTTTATGAAATACAACCTCACAGATGATTTTATATATATATATATATATATATATATATATATATATATATATATATATATATAATAAATAAATATGTATACATGGCAGTTATTTTCAATCAAACGTTTTTGTATTTCTTTTTCCTCATCACCAGCATTGCTGCGACATGACTCTTTATGTGAGAGAGTGTGTGGCTCTTAAAAGAGCCGTTGGGTTTGTGGTTTCTCTTGATTTCAGGCGTTTATCCTCCGAAGCCGTACAGGGTGCGTCCCTGCCGCTTCAGCGCGTACACAACATCCATGGCGGTGACGGTCTTTCTCTTGGCGTGCTCGGTGTAGGTCACGGCATCGCGGATCACGTTCTCCAGAAACACCTTCAACACTCCGCGAGTCTCCTCGTAGATCAGGCCGGAGATGCGCTTGACCCCGCCGCGGCGAGCCAGACGACGGATGGCGGGTTTGGTGATCCCCTGGATGTTATCGCGCAAAACTTTACGGTGACGCTTAGCGCCTCCTTTACCGAGCCCTTTACCGCCTTTGCCTCTTCCAGACATGATTAAGTCAGAGTATTTCAGTCGGTCAAAACACAACAACGAAATAAGAGCATGCACTACAAGGAGGACGTTTATATTTGCTTACAGGACCTGACAGAAACTAGCTCTTATCACTGGACCGATTCAAGCCGGACAATGGACCGGTCGCCCACCGAATCCTGCAGAGGACCAGGACCTGGAGATTGAAAAAGTGGGGCAGAAAACGGTCGTCCGTTCAAAGTTATGCTAATGTTTTAAGCACTCCTCGCTCTCTCTCATCTATCTGCATGCAGTCAGAATTCAACAAACCTGCGTGCGTGCGCGTGTGTGTGAGTAAGAGAGGGGGGCGCGGGCGCAATCGAACAGTGGACACATAAAAATATACTCCATCATTTTGTTCATACAGGACATCATTCAAACTGCAAAGTGTTTGCTTATATTTGTATATCCCGTTCTTAAGCTTTATGCCACTTCTATCGTGAGAGCGACTATTGCAGTTTATAACACAGCAGGTAGACGGCATCTTGAACACTGCATTCTTCCCTCCATGCAAAGAAGTCTGGCGACTGGCGCCCGTTCCTGCCGCGGATTCCCAAAATGCTTTGCGTTTACCACTGAGAATACGTCATGATGACGACACATTAGCAGTCTCTATAATGCCTTATTTCAGATTTGACCATTTCCTGACACTAAAAGCATGGGTGAGACTGATACGGCAGGATAAAGGTCCTTCTTTTAAAATAATACGCGGGAGTGTGTTTGTGTGTTGTAGGCCTATGCATTTCCAAACTGAGGATGTTTACGTCCCATATCGTCAGCCTGCTGAAATGTTCCTGTCCAAATGGTGAGATGGTGGTCCAGTGGGTTAAACCATGGAACTGATAAGCAGAAGGTTGCTGGTTCGATCCCAGCGGTCACCACCAGTGTGTCCTTGAGCAAGGCACTTTACTCCATGTTGCTCCAGGGGGATTGTCCCTGTAATAAGGGCACTGTAAGTTGCTTTGGATAAAAGTGTCTGCCAAATGCGTAAATGTAAAATGTAAATGTGCATTCTGAATAATAAACACATTTCTAACCTGCCGCAGTCCAGTGCTCATCTTCTCATGAATAGTGTTTCTCTTACTAATCATATTTCATAACTGTTGTTACATTTTTAAATTAATTTGACTAATAAACACCCTTACGAACGTTAACCATGATTTTATTATAGTAAGAATGTAGTAACAATGTTTTATTGTTTTTTTTTCGTGGATTGACTACCATTTGTATTAGTTTTACTACAAATACCATGATTAAACTACAATAACTATGTTTATTTTATTTGTATTAAAACCATGGTTCATTTTCATGACAGTATTAAATAGATGAATGCGCGGTAACTGCCTTAAAGAAAGTTAACGATGTTAAACATTTAATTAATCTTAAACAGTAATACGTCAACAGCGTGACTGAATTTTGGCATAAATGTGTGAATCACATATACTGTAGGCTACAGCGAAATGATTGTCAGTGAAAAATGACAGAATAATGACTAAAATATTTAATACAAATAAATATGTTGATTCAGATCTTATTCATCAGGTTTTCTCACACACACACACACACACACTTGATCGCCGTCACTATTTAGATGAGCACTTACACCGTGTGCTGAAATAATCACGTATGTTTATGACCTTTAGTTTATGTTGGATTAAAAAACTACAAGTTCAGCAGAGTTTGGAAAATCCTGTACACAGTAATGATCAGTTTATCTTTTCTCCTGTCTCTGAAAATGTCCGGATTTTGAAATCATCCTCCAGATGCTTATTTTAAGTGTTGTTTGTTCAGCTAGGTGTTGACGGCACATTGAAAACATTCATAACCGGAAGAATCAGCGCACTGCTTCGATGGCGCGCACTTCCGGTATTCAGTTCCTCTGTGATAAAGGCCTATTATGGCATCCCATAACTGCGCAAAGAGTGCCAGTCTTTCTGTAGTCCACATTAAAAGTTAGCTAGCCAGTCAAAACTACACAGTCGTCGCAGAACTACACATTCACAAGACAACTACTATTAGCGGAAGTGTAAATCTAACACATTATAGTTTAACCCTTAAATGCATACCTCAGTCTTTAGCGACCCGAGACGTCATTCATTTTTAAAGTTAGACATCAAACCTTCTTAGTATTCCTCAATCAATCCATTTTAAACAATATAACGGGAAAAAAATTATAAAATTATAATTGAATGCTTGTTGCTCCACTAGTTTTTTGTCAAAATTGTATAGGGTGTGTAAGATTGTACGTCATTTTTTTTATTCACAATAATAAACAAATCTATAACGACGAAATAAGTGCAATCATCACTTATTTTCAAGACGATGAAAATGAGTTTTGAGAATATGCGTGAGATGGTGAATATGATCCAGATGCTGAATGTGCTGGAGATGAGCTCTGACGAGGACAGTGGTGATGGGATAAAACATCTGCTCAAACTGAACCCTAACAAACTCAAAAGGTAACGAAATACGCTTTATTTTATTCTTCTGTAATTGTTGCTCTAATGTCAGGAGTTTTATATATTATCGTGACAGGTATAGATCTATCCGCGTTAGATATAGACCCGGGTCGCTAAAGACCCGAATATGTGAGAATGTTTGGCGAAACAGTCTCGCATTTAAGGGCTAAAAATGGAGACTCTGGCTCACGTGAACAATAAGGTGATATGGCAAAGATTTACTACAACGGAAAGTAGTTTTTCCATAAAATTATGATTTTTTTCTTTTATTTAAATGCACATTTCTTTTAAACAATGATAGATGTGTAAACCTGGAACTCATGTGAACCCAAAATAAGTAGATCCCCATCATTTAACCTTCAAAATGACAAACTCATCCTCCCTCTCATCCCATGGAAGAGCGAACTCTGCAATCTTCCAGCTGATCTTTCCGTTAATGTATACATTTTCTGAGAATATGACAATTTTGTTATTTATACATAAAAACAACTATACTACAATAAGCACTGCCAATAAATAAATAGTCATAATATTGATGTTACGGTCTATAAAAATCCCAATAGGGAAATACATTACTGCACTTCCACTGGGACAGCGTTGCCATGTGGAAACATTTTCTCAATTCTGGGTTTTCACTCTAAATCGTTTACTACAGAATGTATGTTTATGTGGACATATCTGTTCGTTTTTATTGTCATAGAATTATTTACTTGAATGAGTAGACGTATTGAAAGTTTGTGTGTATAATTGCACGCTGCATAGATCTTTATATATAGTGTGTTTAAAAAAAATAAATAAAATAAAATAAAATAATATATATATATATATATATATATATATATATATATATATATATATATATATATATATATATATATATATATATATATATATATATATATATATATATATATATAGGGGCGATACCACTTTTGTTTTTGATATGATACCAATACTTTTTAAGGCCAGTATCACTGATATTGAAACGATACTTCTAAACTGAACTTTTAAATTATTAAAATTACTAAGAGTAAAATGGTTAAAGAGACCCACTTTTTAACATTCAATATGCCTTCATTGCAACTTATTAGATCATAGTTTTGTTTACACATGGATAAAATGATTACTTGTGATAACCACGGAAATCTCCAAATGCTGCAGTCACTGTAGTAACACATATGGGTCATTTTCACAAGGGACTGTCAGTGACAGGACGTCCCACCCATAAAATGCAACCTTTTATTCTGATATGGTTTATATTAACACTAGTTAGAGGATGTTAACAGGACATTATCAACTTTTAACATCACATTTAAAGAGTGTAATTGCACAAACTAGGCTACAGTTTCTATTTGTTTATTGTTGAAATAACTCAGACATGGGGCCCGTTCTCCGTACCTCACCTCAGTTAGCTGGATTTGATTGTTGACGATTTGGCATGATCTTGGATTGTTTGGTTCTTCGACGCTCATCCTGGACTTGCTGTCATAGCAACAGGTCCGTTAGCTTAAACCGAGCGGCTTATTTCATGTAAACAGGATTAGATTGCATCTTGAGGTGATACTTAAAATCTGTCCCAGCCACTGCTACTTTATTACAAGAGTTCATTACTGAACCAGGGGCAATAATAATCATTTTAAATAATAATAATAATATACAAATTTTAAATTGTATATGTATATGAGAATGTATATAATATTATAATGTTGTGTATAATACTATAGACACAGCCACTTGATTGAGCAATTTATTTGTGATGGAATAATTACTTTATAGTTTTATTGGAAGTTTGCACACATGTTGTACAGTTAATCTGAGCCGTGCATTAATTTAAGTGATGACGTATATTATGGGATGGCTTGATGCAGCGCAGGAGATGCATAGAATTTGATCTTGACCCTTTAAGAAACTTTAATACTGTCACGTTACAAATCTGCTTCAAATTGAATTAAAAATTGAATTACAACATTGAAATGAAAATGTAAAGGGTGTGCAAATAATGTATAAAATCATGAATATAAATAATTGGTAATCATGTAAAAAAAAGAAAAAAACATTTATCATTGATCTATTATAACTTTTATGTTGGTTTGGTCGTTTAGCTGTTTCCTTATAAAGGTCCAGATATTTGTGGGGTTTTTTTTTTTGTAATTTGCCACGTTTTTTGCCAGGTGGCTTTTTTAATTATATGATGTCATTACGTTGCTCTCTTGACGCCAGCCAATCGCTGCACTGCTGATCATGGTTTCGAGTATAGATGCATCTGCCCTCTTCAGGGAAAACAAGAACGCGCAGTGATCTTAGATCATTTAATCCAGATATTTAAATCCAATCAGCAAATTCGTTTGAAGAACCAAATTAGCCAGACATCAGTTATCATGATTAAAAGATCTGGGATCTGTCAAATCATCTCAGATGTATTAAGCGAGGTACGAAGAACGGCCCCATGTTTTCTGTCTTCTGCTGAGCATTGTTCTGGGCTGTGTTTCCAAAAGCATCAATGGTTTCTAATGATACTTTAGGGAAGCGCTGCTGTTTGAATAGTGTCCGCAGTGAGTGAATGCTCTCTCTGTGATGGACTGGTATGCAGTTGCCATATGACAATAATTTCTAATTTCCTTGTTATTCAGAGAAATAAACAATATATTGCACTATGGGAATTAAAAGGGCAGGCCTTAAAGTGGCCAATGATGTGCTGTTTTTAAGTCACATGACATCTGAATGTCTCTCAAACTCTTTCCCACCGTCACACAGAAGCTGAAGTGCTCCAGGAATTGCTCTAATAACCTCATTTCTAAGCATCTCTTCTCAACGGGGATTTATTTTTCAGCATCTTTGGAAAGTCAATTATATATTTTTATTCACAAATCAACTTTGTCCAACAGTTTTACTGTAAATTGAGTAAATATCAGTGTGTCCATATGGCACTGCTGTCCTACAGTGGAAGTGCAGGGATGTTTTTACCCATTGGGATTGATTATAGATAATAGTATCAATAATATGATCACAGTTATTTATTTATTTGAAGAGTTTATTGTAGTTTAGCTGTGTTTATGTATAAATAACAAAATTATGTATTAGAAAATGAATACATTTACGGAAAGATCAATATGAGGAATGCAGAATTCACTCATGGGATGAGAGTGAGGATGAGTTAGAGATTTTGAAGATGAAATGATGGGGATCAAAATATTTTTGGTTTGCATGACTTCAAAGTATATAAATCTATTTATAAAATACATTTGCACAATCATAATTTTATAGAAAAACTACCTTTTGACTAAAAAGCAACATTTGCCATAGCAACATTTTCCTAAGTACCAAAAAAAAATTGTAATCAAAGAAATCACTCAAAGATCCGGATGCCAAAGCTTAGACGTTGTTGGAGTGCTCCACCTCTCTTTCATTCGCTCATCCACAGTTTTGATCAAATCTTCAGCTGCTCCCTAATAGTGGCATAGGCTGTTCTGAAACTATTATGGGATGTTGAAGGCCAAAGAAGAGATGACACTTATGAAGCAAGTTCAGCTAAAGGGAGACATACAGTGTAGATCAGAGAGGCCTGAAATCATTCATGTTCTATAAATATACCTGACATGTCACATACAAATATACTGTTATATACAATTAATGCATTAAATATATACCATTTTCATTCAGTATCTCTATATATGATATAATTATCTTCGTCAAATGAATAAACAAAGGACAGGCCTCCTGAGATCAGGGTTAAGGGTTAAATCACATCGTCTTGTGCTGAACTATATCGAGGGGCGGGGCGAGTGGGGGTGGTTTCGGTCAGGTCCTGTAAGCAAATATAAACTGCCTCCTTGTAGCGCTCATTCTTCATTCGGTAGTTTACGAACGACTGAAATACTCTGACTTAATCATGTCTGGAAGAGGCAAAGGCGGTAAAGGGCTCGGTAAAGGAGGCGCTAAGCGTCACCGTAAAGTGTTGCGCGATAACATCCAGGGAATCACCAAACCCGCCATCCGTCGTCTGGCTCGCCGCGGCGGTGTCAAGCGCATCTCCGGTCTGATCTACGAGGAGACTCGCGGAGTGTTGAAGGTATTTCTGGAGAACGTGATCCGCGATGCCGTGACCTACACCGAGCACGCCAAGAGAAAGACCGTCACCGCCATGGATGTTGTGTACGCGCTGAAGCGGCAGGGACGCACCCTGTACGGCTTCGGAGGATAAACGCCTGAAATCAAGAGAAACCACAAACCCAACGGCTCTTTTAAGAGCCACACACTCTCTCACACAAAGAGTCATGTCACAGCAATGCTGGTGATGCATTATATCATTTATAGTAAGCTGATATGAATAATAAACAAAAATAAATAAATTCACAAAAATGTAAGGTTATTTTAAGATTGTTTAAATGCTGTAATGCGTTAAAATCAGTTTTGGTTGATATTCAAAATAAGAGTTGTAATGTTTCTTTCAAGAGAATATAATCCTATTGCAATTTGTAGTGATTTACAGACTCAAGGACTAAGTTAAAATGGTGGAAATAAGCGTGATCTATTAGTGGTAAAGGGACTTTTGTGTAGGAGGGCATTTCTGGTACAAAATGCTATTTTAAAAATGGATCTTCAGACTTTAATCAAATCTAAAAAGAGCGGGACACGAACAAAGGAAACGAAAATGTGTGCGGTCTCCTTCAAACATAAAGCTGTGGGCGGGGCTAATATTTACCACTGCTTTGAGTTGTCCAATTAAATACGAGTTAATGGGTTTGGCCAATGAATACAGCCAATCAAAAGATTCTCGTAGCTCTTAGTAAATTAGCATATGGTGGTGAATAAAAGCCTCTGTCTCGCTCCTGAGCGCACATTGACTCTTCGTCATCATCATGCCTGAACCAGCGAAGTCCGCGCCGAAGAAAGGCTCCAAGAAGGCCGTCACCAAGACCGTCGGTAAGGGAGGAAAGAAGCGCAGAAAGTCCAGGAAGGAGAGCTACGCTATCTATGTGTACAAAGTGCTGAAGCAGGTTCATCCTGACACCGGCATCTCCTCCAAGGCGATGGGCATCATGAACTCTTTCGTCAACGACATCTTCGAGCGCATCGGCGGTGAGGCGTCTCGTCTGGCGCACTACAACAAGCGCTCCACCATCACCTCTAGAGAGATCCAGACCGCCGTGCGTCTGCTGCTGCCCGGAGAGCTGGCCAAACACGCCGTGTCCGAGGGCACAAAGGCTGTGACCAAATACACCAGCTCAAAGTGAGGTGACCTCTGACCTTAACCACCCAAAGGCTCTTTTAAGAGCCACCCATCTCCTCATTTAAAGAGCTTATAATGTTTGAGATTAATGTTGTTCCACTGCTGGTCTGTTTCTGTAAATTTCTTTGGAGAACAAAAACAAGTTCTGTAGTAAATCACTTGACATAAAATATTGAATATAAACATGCAAATGTTGTCAGTTTAGTATTCGAAGTAATTGAATGAGGTACAACTGGAGGAGGACAATAGAAACAACTTACATTTTCTCTTCCAATTTCTGTGGTAGTGAAACATTTTAACGATTATACTTATTATATAATTACTAAATTTTAACCTAAATAATAAATAAATATATATATATATATATATATATATATATATATATATATATATATATATATATATAAATTAGCTTGATTGTTTACACACCAGTTTATACAAACCTCACATTTCCATGTCAAACTCAAATATTTCTGTGCGATTATTATATAGGCTGCGTTTACACTTGATGCTTTTTTGAATCTGCCAGTGTCAGTTTTACATTATAATCCAATGGAGCAAACACCGTTTTCAAAAAAGTCATGAGCGTTTTTTTCTTTAAACGCCAATGCAGACTTCATTTTCTGCAGCTCAGCACGTCTTTTAAAGTTAAAAAAAGTTAAACTTTTTTGACAGCTGACCAATGACAAGTGAGCGAGACCTGAAAGTGGAGAAGGTGCAGGTGATCTCCATGTATATTTTAGTCTACAATAAAACGAAATGTGTCATAAAACACAACCCTACCTCTTTTTGATTACATTTAAAACAATATTACACATATGTGGTTCAGACAATAAGTGTGCATATATATGATTATCACTGTAATACAATTAAATATGACATTAATTGTCAGTTTGTGTGATCAATGATAGCCATTATAAAAGTATAAGTAAAAGGTATAAGAAGCTAAACAATAAATAAAGCTAACAATTCAGTCAAACAAAGTCAGTGCTAGTAGGTGACAACGGTAAAGTTAAATAGCCAAAAAAAATTAAGTTATTAAACTTCTCTTTGCCCTCAGTCAAAACGATTTGCCAGGGAACAAATTATAGATTCATGAGACCAAAGATCGCCCGTTAGATCCACACACGATGAATTATACCTCATGTTTAACCACTTCAGAGACATCAGAGCCAGCGGCAGTCAGAAGGACTGCCCGAGGAAAGGCTGCTTTCGTCGGGGTCATTGAGCGCTGAGTGCCCGGTGATCACCTGGATCTCACAACTCCAAACACACCAGATAAAATATATTTAAATAGGCGCTCTCTTCATAAATAAACCACAGATTTGAGCTTTAAACAAGTACATTATCGCCTGAAAAAGTCTTAAAACTACATTTCGTCACACATTAATAACAGTAGTATTTTTAAATTACGTGGGGTTTCTCGTCAAGACATTTTGTATCTCTGCACCACAGCGCTCTTATTGCGGCTGTTGTTATAGCAACAAAAGACGCCCTTGGCTGGTATTTGAATCAAATGCTGCTGCTCTTGTCAACTTTTACTTGTCAAAAAAGACGTCAAGTGTGAACACAGCCTAACAACAACAAATGTTGAGTTTAATGCTATTTAAACATTTATGTAGTGAATGAGACTAGCAAAACATAATTCAATCATAATTGTATGATTAGAAAGTCAAAACTTAAAAAAAAAAAAAACTTCTGCTTTGAGACAATGTTGTTTTCCAGCACTTCCCAGCATTCATCTGTTTAATGACATGGATAAAATTATAGGGATGCCAAATGCCAAGTTTGATATATATCTCACATTGTATGATTTTAAATAAATAATTTGCATTTTATTGCATGACATAAGTATTTGATCACCTACCAACCAGTAAGTACATTTTTACCATCACCCCCATATACGCTGTATTGTAACTTGCTTTTTGTAATTTGATGCAAAAGTAATAAAATACAAAGTATGTGTTATAAATGTACATACATAAAAAAAAAAAAACATGAAAATACAAAAAACGTTGCAGGATTGATGACCGTTAAAACGCGTCATCACAGTCTGTGAAAACACTTTCCTGTGGAAACCCTATGGAGATCATACAAAAATAAATGTATTTTTTGTTTTTAATAAACTAGTAAGAAATCTGACTAGCCGATATCAGCAAAGGTAATACGGACAGTTTCTAAAAAAAGTGCATCTTATTCATCATTTGGCTTCAGTATTTGTGTAATTTGCATTATCAAGACTAAATTAAAAATGATTGATGCTTAAAACCTTGTGTCACGGATGTCCTCAAAATCTCACTCCAACCAGCCGAGCAAAGTTGGAAACCCATATAATGTTAGTTTATGAATACAACAACTCTATCATTGTTCAATCAGTTTCAAGAACAAAATGCTATATATTTAAGCACATCAATGTTCAAAGTGTGTTGTTTTAGACTGAGAAGTGTCTCAGTTTTGGTGGGTTAAAGAGAGATGGTGTATGTTTGGTTTATGTGAGGCACAAAATCTCCTCACTAATACAGTGAAGCATGAGGGAAATTATGTTTCATATAATTCTGTCATGAGAGCTGCATTTCTTTTCACAAGAGCAAATTGGAATTTTTAAATTCAAAATATTCAACATGATTGTACAGTTATTATAAGTCCTTCATACTTTAGTAAGAGGGTCCTTCCTGGGGATCTTTGTCTTTTGTGTCCCCAGTAAAGACTATGATTTTACTGCCTTAAAATGTTGAACAATATAAATTCTAAACATAGTCATAAACCATTTGAATTATAGCATATTTAAGGCAGTAAAATCACAGTCTTTATTTAGTCATAGTCATAGACATAGTCATTTATAGTCTTTAGCAGCAGATCCTTTAAGTCCTGTAAGTTGTGAGGTGGGAACTCCGTCTATCAGACTTGTTTGTTCAGCACATCCCACAGATTGTGATGAACTGGCAAAGCAACAGCATTTTAGTGGCTCGCTTTCGAGGCTAGTCTATCAAATTCATTGAATAAAACTATTGCTGCTAAGAGGACCGATGGCCATTTGCATGCTGTAAAGTTTCGGAAGTGACATCTAAATATAAATGCCACTCTGCACGAGACAGAAATATCTTCTGACCCAGAACAGAGGTTTTGTCTCTGTAGAGGACATTATTTTAGCGAATTTCTCTGACAACATACACAATTTGAAGTCTGGATATTCTTATGAAATATGAGACATTCTTATGAAAATATTATTACACGTCCTTTTACATATTGTCCCAAAACACATTGATATGCAAATTAGATACAGTGTATAGGATGGAAATGGCATATGGCCATGTTTACACACATATTGCATACAGTAAAATGGTATGTCAAATTATTCTGTTATCTTTCATAACTTTGAAAATCATCTTTATACATAGTTTCGATAATTTAAAAATAATGATTGGTGAATGAAAAAAAATCCCATTGTTTTTGTCTATTAATGTTTTTTAATTTTCTCAATAAATTGGTTCTGGTGTCCTCCACAGAGCAGAGGATATAGAATATAACATAGGAATCATATATATATATATATATATATATATATATATATATATATATATATATATATATATATATATATATATATATATATATATATATATATATATTTTTTTTTTTTTTTTTTTTGCTTTTTAAGCTCCAAACAATGTAATGACCTAAAAAAAAAAATCTAAATTCACAAAACCTTTTTTTCTGGTTCTCAGGAAAAATGAAATGGCATCATATAATAAAGCTCTCATCCACTTCTTTGGAGGGAAAACCTCCTGATATATCAGAAGAGCTAACAGAGTGGACACTGAGAGTCGTGATTGTGAAAGTAATTCATGTTTAAAGTTGAAGAAGTAGTGTATTTAAAGTTCTTTGGCAATGTTTTGCATAATGTATTACACATTTACATAATAAGATCACTTATTGATGTCTTCAACTCTGGGTTCGGGCCTAATTCCGAGCTCGATGCCCTCCCCCCGGACAGCTAAATACGCATTGAATTACTCTCTATAAATTATATGTAAGTGCGAACTCGTGAATCCCAGTTTAACGCACTGGTGTAATTCTGAACACCTTCATTCTCTTGATCTGGTGAGTTTGTTCAGGGTTAGAGCTGAACTAGTATATATTCTGACAAAAACACAACATCCGTGCAAATATATCAAACATATTGAGTGAATAATATGATTATTTGGTAACACTTTAGAATAATGGTCATTAGTTAACATTAGTTAATGTTTTAACTAACATGAACTAACCATGAGCAGTACATTTGTTACTGTATTTGTTCATCTTTGTTAACGTTAGTTAATATAAATACATCTGTTCATGGTTTGTTCATGTTAGTTCACAGTGCATTAACTAATGTTAACAAGATTTTAATAATGAATTAGTAAATGTTGAAATGAACATTAACAAAGATAAATAAATGCTTTATAAGTGCAGTTCATTATTAGTTCATGTTAACTAATGTAGTTAACTAATGTTAACTTATAACCATTATTCTAAAGTGTTACCAATTATTTTATCAATTAGACCTGTGTTTATTATTTACATTTATTCATTTAGGAGACACTTTTATCCAAAGAGACTTACACATGAGGAATATAGGCGGCAATTACATAAGAAATGCTAACAAGACTCAAACATCAACCCGTTCTCATCAGTCTGCGTATAAATGACACGACTTTACACTTTCCAAGTGCGTGTAATGCATACGCCAAAGTCCAATTTTGCGTGCATATGATACGCCAATCCTTCCCATTCACTTCAGTGGAGAGCAGATGCGTCCAAATACCACGCGTCATCTTAACGACAATGACGTCACCAGCGAGGCTCAGTTCGCCCAGTTCACCTGATGCGCGAACATCATCAAACAGGTAAGTAAGGGCAAAAGTCTTTTTTTGTAATGAGATCATTGTGTTAACGGTATTATTTTAATTATTTCAGTGTTTGTAGGCCTACATCACGTTACATGGGGTATGCGTTCAAATGAGTTGTTAGTGGAATAGTGGGCTGCTTACCCACCCAGCAAAAACACGTTGAAAAGACGTCGAAAAGACGACATTGCCAGACGTTTAAACAACGTTCAAATTTGGTTGAAAAGTGAAAGGTGAAAAGACGTCTTTTCCAGGTCGTTGAAAAGACGTCTATAAAAGGACGTCCCATTTACGTCTAAATTTGGTTGAAAATGAAAGGTGAAAAGACGTCTTTTTCAGGTCGTTGAAAAGACGACATTGCCAGACGTTTAAACAACGTTCAAATTTGGTTGAAAAGTGAAAGGTGAAAAGACGTCTTTTCAGGTCGTTGAAAAGACGTCTATACAAGGACGTCCCACTTATGTCTAAATTTGGTTGTAAAGTGAAAGTTTAAAAGACGTCTTTTTCAGGCCTAATTTCAACCTAATGTAAATGCATGATTATATTTAATATTCATAATTACTGTCACAATAAGACAAGTCACAAAAGAGTACCGTTTATTGATACACTTTCCTGATCACATATTAAGCCTGCATTTGATCAAACATACTGTAAAAACCGTAATAGTGTGAAATATTACTATAAAAAATAACTTTTATATGAATACATTGTAAAATGTAATTTATTCCTGTGATCAAAGCTGAACTCTTCAGAGTCGCATGATCCTTCAGAAATCATTCTTGAGTTGATGCTCAAGAATCATTTATAAATATTATCAATGTTGAAAACAGTTGTGCTGCTGCATATTTTTGTGGAACAGATTTTTTTTTAACAATTTAAGTCTTTACTGTGACTTTTGATAAAATGAATCCATCTTTTCTATATAAAGATTTTTTTCTTCTTCAAATATTAAAAATGTTTATAAAACAGAACAATGGCCAATTATAAAAACATTAGAATTCAATAAAGCGGTGTTCACCCAAAAATGAATTGTCATTAATGACTTACCCTCGTGTAGCTCCAAACCCATAAGACTTTTCTGCAAAAAAACTAATGAAGATATTTTTAGCAGATGCTTTGTGTGCACAAAAAGCGTCTTTATTCACAAATGATGTATCTTTGACGCATGTTCACAAGTGCACCTGCTCTCACAGCAACACAACACAGATGCATGGTGGTGAACATGTGTCAGATATACATTTTGTCAATAAAGATGCTGTTTTTTTTTTTAGTGCACACAAAGCATTCATGTCGCTTCATAAAATCGAGGTTAAACCACTGGAGTCATATGGATTACTTTAATGATGTCTTTACTATCTTTCTGGGGTAAACTGTGAAATGGGGGAACATAAATCTCTCAGATTTCATTACAAAGATCTTCATTTGTGTTTCAAAGATGAACAAAAGTCTTACAGGTTTGGAACAACATGAAGGTGAGTGATGAAACATTTTGGTTAAATTGAATACATTAGGTAAATCAGACAACATCAATCATCTTCTTGTTCTTCTGCTCCTTCCACCATCCCAATCCTGAAGCTTCCACTTTGAATGCTTTAGCCTGGCTGTTTTTCTCCAGCATCTAAAGTGAGAAAGAAAACAATAACCGAAATGTAAATGAAAACAAAAAAAAACCCCAAAAAACAATGGTTGTCCAAAATGTAAAGTATACACCATCACTGTTAGGGCATTTCCACCTCAGGGCACAAAAGACTGGAAACTGACTAATAGCATGAGAACAATTTACTCAAATGTTCAACAGTTTTGTTACTTTCTATACATTGCAAATGTTGCACAATTAAAATGACTATGCAAGTACTACAAAAAAGTAAACTGCTGAAATGTTAAAAGGACAGTACACTAGAAATACGGCCATCTTGTACTCACCCTCATGTCATCACCAAAAATGGTATGATTTAAAAATGTATGGGTTTTCTGTCAATACAATGAAAGTCAACGGGACACAACATTGTTTTCATTGTATGGGCAAAACATTTCTTCAAATCTCAAATGGCTTTGTCTGTATTCCCCAGAAGAAAGTCATATATAGGTTTGGAGCAACATGAGGGTGAGTAAATGACAGAAACTTGTCAGAATGTCTTTGTTAACAGAATAACAATGATTTTAACTTCATGCATGAATATGTAGCTTTAACTTAACAGTAAAAGTGTAAAGGTGTAAAAGTTCTCGGCAAAAGAAAGCGAACTGTACCGCTTTCCACCCACGGTTTGGCATGTTCAGCACCGCGGTTCATCTCAAATCTGATGGCGCATTCGCATCTATATGTTTTTTTTAAAAATAACAACACGTAAAACAGACAGAGTTAGGCTAATGTATGTTTTCATAAAGGGACTTTGGTATTACTCACCAGTCATATGGTTCATAATGTCTGGAGATGTTCTTCGACAGGAGTTTGCTCCATCTCTAGTGCACGGCCATCAGCCAGGAAGAATCTATACGCACATTAGTCAAAATTATTTAGTAGCCTATACAATGCCAGGTTTATTAGAAATAAACTACAGCAGAGGTGAAATGCAGAATAGAAAAAGAGTAATATACAAATATGCAAAAAAATTATCCTAAATTACCAGAATTTTCATTTTTAGGTTTACTTATTTAGTAATACTAAAACAGTGTAAACAATAAAAGCCTTTTTAAAAGAACAAAAAATGTGTGTGTATATATATATATATATCATTTTGCAAAAGAAAATTACAAATGCATGGTGATATATATTTAGGTTAAAAATAATTAGCTTACTTCCAAACAAAACGATCAAAATATCTCATCTACACATAAGATGTGATTTTAAAAGCCCCAACTTCCATAAACAAGAGCTCAAGTCTATAGTTAACCCACCTATAGTTAACGTTAGCATAACGGTTGCAACAGTAGATGCTAAAGGACTTTTTCCGAAGGACACTAAACCATTTCTATAAAGTAACATTCAACGCAAGCGTGTAATTTACATGAAAGAAAGTGTCAGTAACATTTGTATGTACTGTTTGTGTAATTGTAGGCACTAAACTTACCTGAAATTATGAAAATAACAATGAGAGACGGAGTTTTGCAGCTTGTCTCTTGTCAGTTGAGTTGAGTTGACGCTCCGTTTCCATGGTAACGCCCTCTGCGCCAGTTCAAATGTGATGTGAATGTTCAGCGCGCGCGTCCATTAAAACACGTATAAGTCACGTAGCATTTACATAAATGCTAAATTGATGGAATTAATTATTTGATAAGCAGATCAAATGTCCTGAAACTTGATACATTAAGTGGATAGCAGGCCTGTGAACCTAGCCTACATCAAACTGTAAATTGAATGAGAATAAAGCAGTATTAAGAATGTAAAACTATTCTGAAGTCAGATGTAGGTTATAATAGGCTATACAAGGCATTCATTTATTTTTTTCTCATACTGTATTTGTACAATTACAGATGTAACATGAAGCTTATGTTCGATGTATTTGTTTACATATATTTTTTTAAAAGCATTCGAATATAACAGTGCACTTCACATATAGGTAAATGTGAATATATTACATATGGGTGCAATTAAAATTAATTTATTAATAGGCTATATAAGTGCTCCGGTTTATTATGGTCTAATGGTGTTTAAAATACTGTGATATTTTATGGATGGCATATTACTGAATGTAGTGATTGTTAAATGTTCAGAAATAGATGTACTAATACACAGCACAAGCGTTTTCAAAGAGATATGGCCCACTAGGGGCGATTCTTGCTGGATTTCTGCCATGCCAGATCATACATGTTTATATATGGTTTGCGAACGTACTGCTTATACACAAATCATTTATCTGCAGGTTGTGCGATGACACGCACGTAACTTGAAACCATTTCTACAACAATCTATTTCTTCACTTGCTTTAATAGACGGACTAATTATGTTTATGGCTAGCCTATATTAGGACTATATGGTCCGAAACAGACGCGCGTCTTGGGCTAAATTTGGACCAAATCTGACGGACCAAACAGAGCCCGGTTTTCAACGTCTTTTTTGGGCTAAATTTGGACCAAATCTGACGGACCAAACAGAGCCCGGTTTTCAACGTCTTTTTTGGGCTAAATTTGGACCAAATCTGACGGACCAAACAGAGCCCAGTTTTCAACGTCTTTTTTTGGGCTAAATTTGGACCAAATCTGACGGACCAAACAGAGCCCGGTTTTCAACGTCTTTTTTGGGCTAAATTTGGACCAAATCTGACGGACCAAACAGAGCCCAGTTTTCAACGTCTTTTTTTGGGCTAAATTTGGACCAAATCTGACGGACCAAACAGAGCCCAGTTTTCAACGTCTTTTTTTGGGCTAAATGAAGGCTATGACGGGCCGACTTGATTTAGCCCAAAAAACAACGTCCAAAAGACGTCTGGTGCTGGGTGGGTAGTAATCCTAGCGGGTAGCCTACCATTGACATTAGCCTAAGCTAACCTGTACCCCTGTTGCAGATTTTTAAATAAATAAATCTGTAAAAATAATAATAATAATGCTGTCTTTAGCTTTTAGACATAGCTGATGACAGCACTACAAAAAAAAAACGAATTTTTGGCTCGCAAAAAAAACGGATTTTAAAAAAAATATATATTTAACGTTACTGTCTATAAATCGCGCCTGCAGAAAAGGCATTAATGCTTGCTGCATCTATACATTTGCGGGCCGTGAACATATTACACGTGGGTGCGGACCCCGAGAGGTAACCTTAGCTGACGCCAGATCAGTATTTCGGATCATACGGCCTACATTCACTATACAAGCCGATCTGAGATCTGATAGAATAACGGGCACGTTGGTATAATTCAGGCAGGCATTACTAGTCGCTTGCAGATGCCTGATACTGTAGGGTTGGATTAGGCTCCTATTCCCGGGATTTTTGATTTGTAATAATACAAACATATTATTATTGTTACAACCAGAAGTTTACAATCTGCATTTTCCTGCCCCCTTCATGGCAAATATTCAGACAACACTATCCTCTACCAGAACATTTAAACTTTTAATCACCCTTTACCCTCACAGATCTAACTGACACCTTATTTATTTTTTGTTTAGTACAATGTCAAGTGGACATAAGAACAAATTAGAAGCTGTTCTTCTGCTCGGGGATGCATTTGTTGAAGGGATACAGGCAAGTTTCATTCTTGTTATACAGAAATGTGTAATAAATTAACAGTTAGTTAATGCCTATGTTTCACCCATCTACGTTTCATTACATGCTATGTCCATAAAGAAACGTAACACAGAGTCACAAACTCCGAAGCCTGAAGTCACAGGACGGTCCAAAGTGACCTGGTGGAAGAGGGACAGTGATGGGCAGCGTGTGACCACCAGCAAACGGAGGAAAAAAGCTTCATCTCCTGGTTAGTGTCCATCTTATAAAATTAATTAAAGAAAATGGTAGTGGAGAGTGATGATGTGTGATTTGGATTAAGTGCTAGTTTGATAGTGCTGTTGGTACTCAATATTCTGTATACTTAAACATTATAATGCCAAATACATTTAGGTTTGATAGTTTCCATGTTGAAAGTTTGCCAAAGGTTTCAGTGTTTATTTTTGTACATCTGGCAAAGAGTTAGAAAGAATTGTTCTAATCTGGTTTGTTATTTTTTTACTTCCAAACAGTTGGTACTTCTCCGTGTGCTAGTTCCTCCATCCCAACTTCACCATGTACTAGCTACCAATATCCTGGTAAGTAGAAAAACTACTAGAGTTAAGTTAAAAGGAAGCCTCTCATTGTACCTGCACTTTTGCTATGTTTAGTAACCAGCCAGCTAACAATGTTCCTTCCAAAATGCTACTGATAGCCAGCACATACACATAATCTTAAGGGTCATGAGTTTGATTGCCCATTTCCAACTATCCTTTCACCCTCTGCTTTCTCTGCTATCACTGGATTGTCCCTGTATTAAAAGCAATGGAAATTCCACAAAAGAAGTCAGTGATAGTGGAATTGCAATGTTGGATTTCTGTTATGTTTGTATTTTTCTCTTTCTCTTTTTGAAGATTGCAATATGCAGAGGCTTAAGGATCTTCTACAGGATTCAGAGAGCAATGATGGGCAAGATTTTTCTCAGCAAACACCATTGTCCTGTTGGTCTCAAAGACAAAAAGAGGTCCAACAATGTTGGCAACAGGCGAGGCCACAAAATATTGACTACTTGTTGTCCACTGAGAACATCTTCCAGATGACATGCAATCACTGTCACGTGAAAGAAGCCATCATCCGTTGTGGGGAATGTTTGCCCTCTGAGTGGTTTTGTGCAGAGTGTGATCAGTTGGTACATAAACACCACACTCTGCACAGTAGACAAACCAGCATGTTTGGATTTTATAAATACATTCCTCCAACAGATTTTGTGAAACTTCATGATGGCAAGTACATCATCTGTGAACAAGGTTGGTGTCTCTTCTTCAATTGATTTGCCTTTTTTCCCCATAACAGACAACATTAGTAAATCATGCATTATATTTTCCAAGTACTTGCACACAATCCAAACATTCTTTAATGTCATCCTGATTGTCTTTTGCTCTTGCAGAGTGTTTGCTGCCAACAGCCTTTCCTCCAATTATATGCTCCTGTGACACTCGTGATGTTGACATCTCTGTTGGTAGATCCGTCATACTGGTTTGCATAAATGGTAGGATTGCGTAAAAAATATTGTTTATCTAACACATTAGTTCCTTGTTATTTATTTGTCTTTCATGTGCTCTCAGGCCGTTACAATCTTCACGTTCCGGTGCTAACATGTAAACATTGCAATAAGCAATGGGCTCCAGAAGTTGGTGACTTTGTAAGGAGTGGTTACTGGCCCGCTACCATGCAAGCACAGACACTGTTCCACCAAGATCTGTTCCATTCCTTTGAGGCTATGAAGACAACAGCTCCAGGAATGTCAGTGAAAGCCTTCACAGCAATGTTGGACCAGAGAACAAAGCAGTTTGGAAGAGTGAGTAAAAATGTGAAGATGAAAGACAAATGCCTTTATTTTTATTATTATTAAAGTAGCTGTAAGGCTGGACAGTATGGCAAAAATGGTGGTTGAGTCTGTGCAGGGTGTTTAAATATATCCACATATGTAGTTCAAGGTCCACAAGTGGCTATAGTATTTCAGATTTCTGAAATTAACTGAATTGAAGACCATACTAGACAGCATTGTCATTTGCATCCTTCTTAGATTTGAAAAGTTTCATTGACAACACATAAATGGGTTATATTGTAGTCTATTGTCATTGAAAGCTGTACTAAATTTGTTTCATTTCAGACTGGTAATGTGAATGCAGACACTTTTCAGAGGAGCTTTCTGCAATATGTGTACTGCAACTCTGAAGTGAACCAACTTCTGGGAAAAGAGCCATTTGTCTGTCCAGCCTGTAGCCCTGAAATGGTGGCTGTTTCAGTGGATGGCAACAGAAAACTCTACAGGTTCCAGAAAACAAACCAGTGAGTTTTGTGTGCACATTAAAAACAGCCAATGTAGTTAATGTATGTACTTGCTATTAACATTATCATCATAATATAGTTCTAATTTTGTTATTTCACAATCAGCTGTTAATACTGTAGCTGCTGTATATATCTATGTTAGGCTTTGTAACCTTGTTTTTAAGTGCCATATAAATACAATAATTTCTTACTACAATGGTTATCCAGAATTCATTTTCTTGTAGGAGTGAAGAGCCTGGGTTCTTTGATGGAGTGTTTTTAGCCCAAGACTCTGAGGTGTCCAATTTTGTTGAGGAAGTCCGGGGCGCTGTCAAGAGTGTAAGTTTTCAATCAGGCTGAGCAATGGGTATCTCATGCCTTCTTAGATGTTTGGAGTCTTTGATTTTGTGTTGAGGTTAGCGATGCAATCAAACTTTCACAGAGTGAAGTTGTAGCTGTATGGGGAAAAAATACAGCTAGATTCTAATCTAGGGAGTTACAGATGGAAGATGGGTCAGGCAATTAAAGAAGAAATCTTGACTCTAATTGATGGTGTGTTTGCGCGTACATCCCTGCTAGTTAATGTTCTTGAATGAACTACTCTGACATGTTGAGACAATTTACTTTGATAGACATCAGGAAAGGCGATGTGTGGGGAATCCCACTGGTCAGCAGCAAGAGAAACATCAAAGCAGGCCAACAAGTTGGATGAATAAGGTGTAGAAATTGCTGTGTGTAGGCATGGATTCCTCCTCAAAGGTTGGTAATGGTCTTGATAAACTGCATTTAAAAAAATATTTGTAGATAATGATGATCTGTAGCCTTTACTTCAGTGTCCAATGTGCTCTGCTTATTTCTATTTTCCAAAAGGTCTGAATATGTATAGAGGAGAAATCTTTGCATATCCAATGTTTCTCCAAAAAGAGTTCCAGGATGCTACATTTTTGGCCATGGATGTGACCTGTCGTTATGTGCCATACCTGGAGAAGGTGTCAGAGGCCCTGACTCATCTTGAACCTCTTCAGAAAATGAGACATTGCTTGTCCGTGATGCATGCCAAAGCCCACAATACAAAATGCGAGGTGATGCATTTACCTATTTGACTTTTACATTTCAGAGAATGATGTAGCCAACAATTAATGTAAAGTGCCACAATGAATTACATTGTGACCCAAACAACAACCCAGGAGTATGTTTACATGAGCCCCTATGTGCTCTCCTCTACACCTGGTGACCTCGGGATATGTATCAATCTTGGTAACCCTGTTGTCCACACTGTTTAACAAGTTAACTTCTTCCTGTAGATTTTGTGGAATGCAAGGAACCAGGAAGGTGCTGGAACCACTCTTGGTGAAGAAGTAGAACAAGTGAATAGTTTTCTCTCCAGATGTGCCCTGACCACAAAGTATATGGCCAAGTCAGGTTTGTAAGCTTCTTTGCCCCCTGTTAGCCTGCAAACGTACCATTAAAATTTGACAATTTATTATGATTTTCTATTGTTTTTTACAGTAAGAACTGATATGCTAACTGTCCATGCTATTGGGTGGAATCAGCGTAAAGATAATGGCCTCCACATTGCCTTGTCTTCCAGATTCAAAAAGGTATGCTTTATGTTTAAGTTTTGTATTGAAAAAGTATACACTATTTTAAACAGTTACATGTCCACTCAAAATGCATCACACTGTTGCCCACAAGTAGATATTGTAGTGGTGCAGGACCTCAGCTATGTATATGTAGTTGAATGTGTTGTTGTTTTAAATCAAGCAGGGACATATACTTTTTTGATTCTTTTAAAGGATTATTTTATGAAATGACAATGAATGAACAATGATTTTGTATTGCTGTTTTGTAGACAGTAGAAAAGACCTTAGTTGTAACAGAGAGCCTGAAGAAGATGCAGGAACAGTTGCATTGCTGTGATGACATGCTAAAACAGTGGGTTGTTGATGTCAAGCAGTGGGCCAGTAGAGGTAAGGACAATGTTGTTTTATACATAAACATTGTCGGAGTAATTTATTGTATGTAGCCAAACCTCAACACACACCTTGACAATAGGATCGCCATTGGCTTGTAATTTTTTTGCTTTACTCGCCAGACTGATTTCTGCCCTGTTGCACTATGCCCGTTAACGTCATCTTTTGTGTGTGTGTGTGTGTGTGTGTGTGTGTGTATCAGCTTATCTTTGTAAAATGGCACAGCATAATATAATGATATTATGACAAAGCAAGCACTAACGATAGAAATAAAACTTGGTATGAATGCATATTTGTCAATTTAAATGAACTGGTGGCAGTGCTTAAGATATTGTTGGTTATTCAGTGTTTCTGTAAAAAAAGCATAATAGTAATAGATCATAGTAATTATTATTAAAAGATAATAATACTACTACCAATTCTACTACCAAACAATATAATTTGAGGTTTAAAATGAGAGGCTAAGCACAATGGTCCAATAGGACCCAATATCCAGGGCTCCATGTCGGTCTGTAGCTGCTTTACAATGTGTAATTAACAGAACTTAAGTGTGTTTTAAACATTTTTCTTTCTTCATATCTTTAATGTAGGAAATGCAGCAGGCAGTCCTGTTGATGCTCATGGTTTGCAGATCTCCATCGAAGCACTCTTTGTGAGCATTTGTCAGAAGAAGCACTACCTTTATAGACAGAATGGTATGGATTAGTAAATGGAAGATATATTGGTTCTGTTCATCAAATGCCATAGCAGTTCTTTTGTAATAGCATTGTTTTTGCTCTTATTGCAGACCGCAACAAAAGGCGTCACAAGATTAGTCAGAAGATTGCCCAAGAAAAGAAACGCTTGCTAGAAGAGATCCAGAGATACAACCAACAACCTGATGGTGATCTTGTGGACACAATTTCAGTTGTGCAGAAACTCTCAAACAAGGCTGCAGAGAGCATGATCTGGCCTTGGCAGGAACAGAACACAGGTGTTGTATAAAGATTTAACTTTTAGTATTTATTTAAAATGTATCCTCATCAAATTTGTTTTTTAATGTATGATGTTTTCATTACTTCAGATGGTGTTGACATTATCACCAAGAAGAAGCTCTTTGACCAACTAATGCTTGTCTCACGACTGACAGAAGAAAAACAGATCCTTGTGAAGGAGATGATGCAGCATTGTCAGTACCTTAAGGACTCCGTAGAGAAGGTTCAGTCACTGATGGCCACCGTTTCAGTGTGCACACAAACAGGAAGTAAGTCAAACTACCTGGCTTCATGCATTTTAACATTCATAGGTAAAACTATTTTCAAGTGAAAAGCAATCATGCTAGTATTGGCTCAAAAACTTAGGATAAATAGCCTTCAAAGGTTATTTTGATTTGATTTTGTATTTAAGATTTGTCTTAACATAAATCAGCTCTAATTAAATGTTGAGTGTGACGGTAATTACATTATTCTTCATGTGTGGACTTATAGGATATACGAATGGATTCACAGAGGAGGGGTCCAAAGGCCTCATCAGTCTACTTAAGAGAAGACTGCAAGACCTCAGACTCAGACAGCAGACTGTAGCATGCACATACAGAGGCATTCTCGAACCAACTCCTCGGCTGGTGGAAGAGGAGGAAGGGGAAATGGATGAAGAATTGGATTGGCTACGTGACATCAGTTCTGATGATGATGATGATGATGATGATGATGATGATGATGCACAGGTGGGGACTCAAGTCACTTGACTTGGGACTCAAGTCAGACTCTGGTCACAGCTGTAATTGCTTTTGCTTTTACTTGTACTTTGATGATTTGAAAAGGTTTCTAAAGTCTTGACTTTTATGTTCATGGAATTGTGATACTCATGGTTATGTAACTGATAATGTCTGTAAATACTTGCTGACACCTGTATATATGTAAACAGAAATACAAATGTGATTTGTCATCTGACTATTGAGTTGACTTTGGCTCATCAACCCTTAGAATAAGAGAGAACTGGGAACTTGCAGATTCAACCTTAACTACCAACATTTTGGAACATTTGAGGTCACAGTCACAGCAGGTCCCATATTAAGATGTACAAAACTTACATACTGTACACAGATAGATACTGGCAGTGTAACATACTAAAAAACTGACTGTGTAGAACTATTGTAGAGGCTTAGTTAACCATGTTATACTGAGGAACGGTTGGCAGGGTTGGGTTTGATTACTTTGAAATGCACTGAATACAAACAACATGACAATAATAGTAATCAGTTATGCAATATACATTTTAGCAACAACCCCAGTTGGAATATTATTTTAATGAGTTAATGTATGACTCATGACATGAGGAACTAAACCATGTATTAATGATCACTGCATCAGCAACTAATAAACATTCTATATGATTAATAGTTTAAGTAATATATGAATTGCTATTAATTAAATATGTCAAGTGTTAATTCCCTACTAACATTATATTAACTAATAATGTAAATGAATGCGTTAATCACAATGGGTCAAAGCCATGCATTTCAACTCCCAGTTGTCTGCTTTAATTAATTTAAATAACGATTTGCAAAATCATGTTATGACTTGTTGAGGCACATGACTATTAACTAATTTAAAATTAACTCAAAAGCCATAACCACAGTGACATATTACTTAACAATTAGTTAATGACCAGCGCAATTGTATTTTGTAAATATAAACAAAGTTATAATTTCATGCCTGCAACACTCAACAAAAGTTGGGACAGAGGCATGTTTACCATTATGTTACATCACCTTTCCTATTAATAACACTTTCTAATCGTTTGGGAAGCCACGCTGTTGTAGCCTGTGCAGAATGAGGCCTGGAATTGTCCTGCTGAAATAAGCATGGATGTCCCGAGAAGAGACGTTGCCTTGATGGCAATATATGTCTCTCTAAAATCCCAATATATGCCTCTGTGTCAATGGTACCTTCACACACATGCAGCTCACCCATGCCATGGGTACTGGTGCACAAATATCCCAACTTTACTGGAAATGAGGTTTGTAGTTTCTCACAGTGACAGGTGTTGGAAGGAGGAAAATGTTAACAGAAAAACTATTTGCCCTTTTTTGTACACATACAAACTAAATCTTTAAACAGAGAAATAAATACAGAGGATGCAACAGGGCCAACAGTATGTGCACTCTTGGTTTTGAATACCAATAATAATACTACAAGTACAAGAGGAGACGACTACCCATTCCAGACCATGGTCTTTTGGTGTGTGTGTGTGTGTGTCTGTGTGTGTGTGTGTGTGTGTGAGTGTGTGTGTGTGTGTGTGTGTGTGTGTGTGTGTGTGTCTGGACCAGGTATTCCTTATGTTGTGGGGTCATAAATCTGTTTACACAGTCAGAAACAAACAAACATCTTCACTTTATATATTGACACTTCAAAGTGCTCTCTGAAACTAGACCTGAGATGGCCTTGTGTCCATGAAATAAGAAAATTAAAACGTTGTTGTACAGTTAAACCGAATACATCGTTGGAAAGGTCTTATCCTAGAGAGTAACATTTGTTAGTATGACAATTCTATATGTCTCCTGGTTTGAAATACTGACCTTTGAAACTTCACCTTGGTGCATGTTGGAAGGCTTATAATTCAGCAACAAAAGGGGCTACAGGTATGGGACAAATTGTTATAGAGAGCTCTTGGCCTCAGCTATCATACTCATGTATAAACAGTAAAGTCAACAACTGGGGGCGCTGTCAAATATGGTTAAAATTGATTTAAACCCACGTAACAATTATATATTTAAAATCTGATTACATAGATGTGTTTACCATACCCCTAAACCCCTTCCTATACTTTCAAATAACTATTTACAACCTCAAATTCTAAGGAAAACACAAATGTTCTAAAAACTACAATTCCCAACAGCCACACTTTGCAGCTTGATACAAATGAGCACTAAAGTTGTAGTTCTTCCGGTTTGCAAATTAGGGTTGTAAACTAGGGTTGTAAAACGATATTTCTATGGAATATATCACATATCTAGAACCGTCAAACTAGTAGTTACACTGCATTTAGATAATCTATGTTAACAAAAATGAAATATGTTGGTTTATTTCAGATATGTTAGCCAAAACAGTAGAACGCGCAAACTCCGCCCACAACACGAGGCACTTCCATAACCTTCAGCTACAAAAAATATATTTCTCAGAATCGAAGGAGAAATTATTAAATGTAATAGCATTAACATGAACATATCGAGTTACCAAATTGCTTTTTTTCTGTGGAGAAATGTTATAAATATATATATATATATTTTTTTTCTAAAAGTGAAGAAAATACTTCCGGCCGAAAGCACGTAATGCCAGCTACGTGGTTTCAGCTATAGATGCGTCAATAGCAACCGCCATAGCAACGAACTAAAGATAATCTTCGCTCAGTGAATGTACATTATCTGTATCTTTAGTTTTGTCTAAATAAACTGCACATTTGTCACTAGAAAGCATCCAATGGGAAGAGAAAAATACGAGAAAAGTTGTTCATCTAACGTTACATAGGCCTGAATATGGAGCATTTCAAGCCAATTACGCCTAACGTTAACTTACATGTTATGTCAGAACACTGTCTGGCTGATTATAACAGTAAAATCATTGTATTAATCATTTATTGAGTGAATTACTTTTTTATTGACTTGTCAGGTGTGCTGTGAATAATTGCTATGACAATGATTGAAAACATGGCTATAATATGGTTAGTGTTAACTGTAAGGTTATTCATAACACCAAAGCTGGCTATACATTGAGTACTATAAGACTTTAAAAGGTTACTTAGACAGAAGCTTCTACGAAAACAGTGTTTATTGTCCAAAAACATCATGTTTAAAGTTTTTTTGTTTTGATTACATTGGCAGGGCAGATCACAGCACATGTTGAGGTTAGATTAATCAACTGATCAGCAACGCAGCATCCATTAGATCCTGACCAGTTACAATGAAAACACACCAAGAACCTAAACTGTCTTGACTTTGATGAATTTTGATGGGCCCTGAATTAATGAGACGTTTTGAATAATGAAGCAGAGATTTATAAACAAATCATTTTTATTTTGTGTACTCAATTCATTAGAAGAACAGTAGAACTTTATTGTCGTCCACATGGCCACTTTTTTTTTTGTTTCTTGGAAGTTGGAACCAGCAATGGGACAACAGTCATTTTAGCAGACCTTCCTTTATGACACAGTCATTCCTATGTTCTCCTGCGGTTCCCAAGATGGGGGCCAGGTCTTTAGGCTGAAAGAAATGGCAAAAATAAAACATACAGAAATCATGTATTTAATTTCTGAAATATGTTAAATATAAGGATGGCCTCTGTTAAGTTTCTACATATTTCCCTGACAGAATGGGGTGGAGAAAGCGGAACGCTGAAGAGAATTTATATTAATATCCAAATGATAAAATTGTCACTTTCTAATGACATTTTAAACTGTTTACATTACAAAGATTTGTCAGAAATAAACAATTCTGCACAGGTATAATTTAGTTGTCATTGACAGTTTATTTATTACATTGTATTGTGTTTGTATTAAATTGTGAACCTCATATTGTGTGATAAGGAGATCACCCCATTCCTACTGAATATGAAATTGTGATGACTAATTCCTCACCCTCAAAGTTTTGCATAGTAATTATGGCTGTTACAAAACACCACCAAAAACAGCAGTACATGCAAGTTGCAGTTGTGACAAAGCTTAATCTCCCTGTAGGCAAAAACAGATGCCAGATATCTAATTAAGCAGCCCGTCTGACTTCTCAAAAAGAAATGTAACACTGGTCGAGGTGCTTATTACATAAACTTAAATAACTTCCAAGTCATAGTAAATCAGACTAGCTTCTTAATTAGGGTTCCTTTAAGGACAACTCAAAAATCGGTTAAACAAGAAAGCTGACATTACCATGATGGACACGGGAGCCAATGGACCAGTACTTCTTTACAGCCCTTTGGGGAAAGGGTCAAAGACAAACCAAAGTCATACTTTTATTTCATAATTATTCATTTCCTTCCTCCTCCCAGTCTCTAAAAATCAGTCACAATATAAATCACCAAAACATCAAAGGTTTGGTTTGGTTTAATATTTCTAGCATTCTCTCAGCAAATTATTTAATATGTTAACTATTTTTCTGACAAAAGGCAACAATTTCATCACTATTCACTTGGTGTAGTATAGTATCAATTTATTTAACAGTTGTACAGAATGTTCTCTGTAAAGCTACTAACCTTTCTTTCACGTGTCTTGGACACATATTGTACTGGATAAATGTCCAATGTGCTGTGATACTGGCAAGCTGTAAATAAAAATAAATAAATAAAGTAAATACAAACCATTGCATCTTAATGTAACAGTAATAAAACAAAATAAACAGAAAAGGTGGCAATCACCAGAGAGATCCTGATTGTCACCATACTGGCTAGATAATGTAATTATACTAAGAGTAACTACGCTGGTCAGTAAAACTATTGAAAATCTTTTCTCTGTACTTTTTGTCAGTTAAGTAAAGGTTCATGTTAATTAACAAATCACAGATTTTTGTTTTTATTGCATTTTAGAAAATATCCCAACTTTTCTGGAAATTGGATTTGTAATAACTCACTGAAACGGTTGCCTTTTGGGGGGTTTGGGATACTTTGTTAAATTTTGTATTAAAGTGGTACACCTTGTGCTAGATAGACATTAAAATTCTTTGGTGTGCTTTGTGGGACTTTGTTGTACATCACCCACCGTATCTTCATGATCCTTTGGGGCCTTTTGATGACAACGTGGTATGCTTTGGGATACTTTGGTGTGCATTTTATGATAGGCTGGTGTTTGTGTATTGCCAACACTTTTTTAATATACTTTGTGTGTTTAATTTTGAATTATAAATACTTTAAAGCATTTTTCCCTACCATCATCCTTGTTTTGGCTTCCTTTTCTTTTCTTTTTTGCTGAAATCTTGACAGCTGACTTCCTGTATAGAGAAACAAAAAACCTGAGTAAATTGCAATAGAGGTGTGTGGTGTTTGCGTTGCAAGCCAGGTGAATATTTGGAATGCAGGAAATCTGTTGACACTTTCTTTTTTTCTTATATGAACACAATAAGTACATTGTTATTATTTTTTAATACAAAGACATAGTAGTTGATGCCACTTAATAAAAAGTGGGGCCCACTTTCTTTTCCATTTTGTATCATATTCTACAGCTCTGCATCTTCTATTCTGTATTGCCACTTACCTGTCTGCTTTCTTCTTTGCCTCAATCTCTTTTTTCCCTACTTCCTCTCTCTGTTCTCTCTCCTTGTCTGCCTCTATCTCTTCTGTCACCATCAGTCCCAGCTCTAAGTCTTTCTGTCCCCCCATCTCTCCTCTTTCCACTCTGTCTTTCTGTGCCTCTATCTCTCCTCTCTCTCCTCTGTCTTTCTGTGCCTCTATCTCTCCTCTCTCTCCTCTGTCTTTCTGTGCCTCTATCTCTCCTCTCTCTCCTCTGTCTTTCTGTGCCTCTATCTCCATCTCCTGCATGTTCCTCCTCTCAGTCTCTCCTAATTCACTTTGCTCCCCCTGTCCTCTCTGGTCTTCATCCTCTATTTCTCTTTCTGCTTCATCTTTTTCTCCTGTCCTCTCGTGCTGCCCCACCTTCTCTCCTTCAGGATCACATGCTTCAGTAAAAAAATAAAACAAGACATTTAAGATGCAGTGTATGGTTAAAAATATGAGTAAGAAATATAAAAAGTTATATAACAAAAGATATTTAAAAAAAAAAAAAACATAAAAAGAACAGAATGATACACCACCAGCAATCTATATATTGTGTGAAAAATGATCTGCAATGACATTTCAATCTGATCCATCTGGATAGGTACACAATACAATTTGTTTAGCTCCTGTGTATTTAACTGATCTTCTATCCCCCTATAATCCATCATGCTTTTTAAGATCACTAAACTCTGGGCTTCTGGTAGTATCCAGGATATCTAAAGTCCACTAAAGGAGGAAGGACGTTTTCATATTTGGCACCTAAACTCTGGAATAGCAGACTCACTCCTCCAGTTTAAATCTAGACTAAAGATGCATCTTTTTAGTCAAGTATTCACAAAATGAAAATTTCTGAAATATATTACTTAGACAAAGTCACCTCTTAAATTGTAATGTAGACACATTATTTTTCTGTGAAGCTGCTTTGAAACTATATGTATTGTTAAAAGTGCTATACAAATAAATGTTAATTGAAATAAAACATGCAGAATCAATCTTAATAGTCATGAATGTACTGATGTTGTGATGTGACCTACCTTCTAACAAACCTTCAAACAGACACAACATTTTCTCCAGGACCGCATGCGCTACCTCTGGCAGCTCAAAGGGGCACTGGAGCTGGGCCATCCACTTTTTATTTTGTGGTCGGTACTTTCCCCACAGCAGGAGGGGAAAATACCCAAGAGCTTTCAGTTTCTCCACCTTAACATAGAAAAGCATATAAGCAAATGCATAGATTTCCAAGGCAGGGTTACAACGGCATTATTATTATTTATTATAAGGCACCACCAGGAAATTCTGTGTATTGTTTTGATATTTATACGTAGAAAAGCTCATTATTATCTGAAATGTTGTAAATGCAGTTGGGTTGATGAGTTCTTGCTTCCCTTGCACAATGCAGATAAAATTCTGTATTTGTGTAATGTTGACAGGAACCTGCAATGCCTGACCAAAATACAAAGACAGAAAATGTTTATTACCAGCAGGGCACTATTGTCGAAAATCTTTGCTTGATTGCGAGATTTTTTGACTTGTTGTGCCCATTCCTTGGCCTTAGTGCGAAATTTTTTCATGCGGGCCGTCTGTCTGGACTTCATGTCCAGCAGTTTCCCACACTGAGTAAGGGAGAGAGACAAAGCAAGTGATGGGGAGACGGTATGACAAAAAAAGGTTCTAAACTGCTGTCCAGTTGATCAAGCATTGTTGATTTTCTAGCCTTCTGTTAACAAGGGCCTAAATAATGACTTGGATGCCAAGTGAATGCAACTAATTGAACAGACAGACTAAATATGCAGTTGAGTCAATGCACCGGAAAATATGAATGTTCAATATGTGGCCACAGACATTATACCTTAATATATGGGTAATATATGGATAAAATAAAATATGGATAATCTCAATGAACTGAGTGACCACAGTTGAGAGCCACCACAATAGAACAATGTAATCTGTCTGTAAAAGAAAGATTCAATGTTAAATGTGTAGCCTTGTAAGAGGATGTAACTAAAAGAACCAACAGTCAAACATTCAATATCAACAGGTACCTTTCCACCAGGTTGGAAATTTAACATTTTGAAAAATACCTACTATGATGAAAATTCATAGTGTAACAAAACAAAACTCTTTCTGTCTTTTGTATGACAAACATAATGTCTCCACTGCAAACGCCAGTTTAATTGTCACTGTGTTGCTTGGCCAACAAATACTGAGATATTTGATGCAAATAAAGTTTATTTGAATTGGACTTAATGACTCTGGCTTTAATGCATAAAAATGGGGATTAGCAGTTAAGACAGTACAATAGCATTATTTGTACATTATTTACCTTGGTGCATCTTCGATTTGCACAGTTGATCTTCTTCAGGCAGTGGGCGCATTGCCGAAAAGTGGATCCACCTGGCATTTTTACTACAGACAAAACAAAAATAAATTATAATTATCGACATGCCACGTACATTTTTTTTAAATTATGTGTACGTTATTGTCAACCATGGATAAAGTTTGTTGGACCAACGGGATGGGTGACATGGAAAACATTAGACAAATTGCATATTAAGTAATCTAATTGATATAAATTATATTGAACTACAAGGTAATGTAAGTGTGTTACATCAGAGTAAGTATGGGTAGCACTTTTGTGGATATCACAAAGTAAGTTTGATTTTATGGTAATAATTAGTAACTAATTTATAATATTAATGTGCA
The DNA here is from genome assembly GCA_023566225.1 of Romanogobio albipinnatus. Classification (NCBI taxonomy): domain Eukaryota; kingdom Metazoa; phylum Chordata; class Actinopteri; order Cypriniformes; family Gobionidae; genus Romanogobio; species Romanogobio albipinnatus. The sequence continues at coordinate 4,177,489 of CM042262.1, read as the reverse complement.
ATTTATTGGTTAAATATTAGTCATTTTTGGTAAAAGTAAATATAGCATTATAACAGTACTACATTAATGTAGTAATTTGATCACTCGTTGAATAATTACTATGTAATACTTTGGTAACATTGGCTTACTAGTCCTTCCTTTCCTTCTCTCTTTAACAGAACTGCCATATTCTCGAGGACAGGTGAAATTGTGTCAGTACTGTAACCAAATAGTACTAACACAGTAAATTCAGGCTTGATACCTTAAATATTGTTTTAATTTTTTTTCCTGCTTGAGACAATTTTCCTTTAGGTAAAATGCTAAAATGCACTATATATGATAACATTACAAGTCAAAAATCCCGGGAATAGGAGCCTAATCCAACCCTACAGTATCAGGCATCTGCAAGCGACTAGTAATGCCTGCCTGAATTATACCAACGTGCCCGTTATTCTATCAGATCTCAGATCGGCTTGTATAGTGAATGTAGGCCGTATGATCCGAAATACTGATCTGGCGTCAGCTAAGGTTACCTCTCGGGGTCCGCACCCACGTGTAATATGTTCACGGCCCGCAAATGTATAGATGCAGCAAGCATTAATGCCTTTTCTGCAGGCGCGATTTATAGACAGTAACGTTAAATATATATTTTTTGCCCACAATTTGGAAATAAATAAATAAAATAAATCCGTTTTTTTTGCGAGCCAAAAATTCGTTTTTTTTTGTAGTGCTGTCATCAGCTATGTCTAAAAGCTAAAGACAGCATTATTATTATTATTTTTACAGATTTATTTATTTAAAAATCTGCAACAGGGGTACAGGTTAGCTTAGGCTAATGTCAATGGTAGGCTACCCGCTAGGATTACTAAGCAGCCCACTATTCCACTAACAACTCATTTGAACGCATACCCCATGTAACGTGATGTAGGCCTACAAACACTGAAATAATTAAAATAATACCGTTAACACAATGATCTCATTACAAAAAAAGACTTTTGCCCTTACTTACCTGTTTGATGATGTTCGCGCATCAGGTGAACTGGGCGAACTGAGCCTCGCTGGTGACGTCATTGTCGTTAAGATGACGCGTGGTATTTGGACGCATCTGCTCTCCACTGAAGTGAATGGGAAGGATTGGCGTATCATATGCACGCAAAATTGGACTTTGGCGTATGCATTACACGCACTTGGAAAGTGTAAAGTCGTGTCATTTATACGCAGACTGATGAGAACGGGTTGAGTATAAACAAGGGGACGAACTGTCATTCATTCATGGTGTGCATCTCAATCATAGACTGATCAATGCTTGATCAGTGCCCTGACTACTGAACTAGGGAACTGATTGAGACGCACCCATGGCCTCACAGAGCGCGCATTTACAGACGAGCTGTCATTCACGGTGTGCGCGCACTGGCGCGTTTTCAGTTCAGAGCGGTAGTGTGCATGTTACTTTAGATTTAAAAGCCTCCGCCGGTGATACCGGTATTACCGGTGTTGTCACACATCAATTAACCGGTGGGAAAATTTCCTCACCGTCACATCCCTGATTGAAAGGCCTGAGTGTGAGTACATTTTCATTTTTGGATGAAGCATTATTTTAATATACAAATGTAGCCAACGTTTCTGTCCCAAGTTTTCAAAATAATAAATGTAATTTATAATGCATACTTTAAAAAGTGTATACCAAATTATTTGCAGGAAGCATCTACATTTACATAAATTCAAATGTATACATGTCAGTATAATGATGGATTAGGGTTAGTGATTTGTTTTTTTTTATAAACTTAGTGTGCAGTCTGATAAGCATGCACTGACAAACCTTTGGTTCCTAATCACAATACTATATTTATACCTGTTTTTTCACTAGGTGTCTGATCATCGTAACACAATCCTTGATGTGCCAGTGGGGATCTTATTCGAGGACACTGATCTTCAGCCCCCAAACTCCTTGCATTTGACTTCTTCGATTGGAATCATTCTTGAAGGCCACGTGGTGATGGACAAAATGCAGGACCTCCCACAGGCAATCTGTCTTCTGTTCGGTCTAATTTACGCACTAGACCTGAATTACCCAAAATCACTCGCCAACACGTTTGATTTCATCCAGCGTGTACTAATGTCAATGGGACAAAATGCTCTCAAGCCTAGAGTGCAGTCTTTGGCGAACCAGCTATTTGGTTAAGAAACATCACTGTGATACTTAAACACCATCCTTTGTATTGGGTTTTTCCCCCCTCGATTTACTCCATTGTCCATTTATGGAGAATAAAAAGTTTAAATTGTTAAATGCACAGAGTTCTTCAATTGATGTGCAGTTGTTAATTTGAGATATTGTTGCCATTGTTACACCTCTGTAATGTGGTTGTGACCCGGTAATATTTCCGTTACAGTATAGTTTGTACTGTAATATTGTGACATTTGGACCAAAGACACTGAACATGTTCAGTATGTTTTATTTTAGTTTGCCGTGATTGCACAAAGCTTAAATGGTGAAATTCAGTAAGAATGTAGTTCTTATTATGTTTAGCCTACATGTTCAGTACATTTAACAATTGTCACATGCAAAAAGAGTAATTAAGAAGTGCACAGAGTTGTACAAATGATGTAAGTGCACTAGTTAATGGACTTTTTTTTTTTTTTGCCACCTTTACAGTGTGGTTGTGAACCAGTAATATTTCCACTACAGTATAGTTAGTACTGTAATACTGAAATTCTGGTTAAAGACTGAGTATGTTTTATTTTAGTTTGCTATGTTTGCACAAAGCTTAAACAGTCAAATGTAATAGTTATGTTTACATTAACATAATTGTGATACTTGAGTGAAGTATATATTTGCAATGTAAGTTGTACAATTGATGTACTGCACTAGTTAATTTTATTACCACCTTTACAGTGTGGTTGTGACCCTTTTCCATTACAGTATAGTGTTTACTGTATTTTCATTAATATTGTGACATTGTCAATAAAAAAATCAAAGATTAAATATGATGTTCACTGTTTTATTTCAATTTAGTGTGCACAAAGCTTGCAGTCAAAAATAACATAATTCAGTTACATTTTCATGTTGAGTTAACTTAAATATATAAGTACACTTGAAATGAATACCAAGTTAAGTGAACATAATTGTTTAAGTACATTAAATAAATGCCAAGTTTGGTGAACTGAACAATTTAAGTATAGTCTACAAAACCGCCAAGTTAAATAAACTAAAATATGCAAGTTTTGGGAGGCTCCATTACTCAATTAAATTGAGGCAACGAGTTTACTCAATTAATTTAGTTCAGTCAACTTATTAGGGTTTTCAGTGACCATTACAGATTGGTTAAGGTAAACGACAACCTTTAGAGAAACTGATCATTTTGAAGGAATCTGGTGAAAAGATGATCCAGAACACGGGACGAGCTTTAAATGGATTCTTATCCAGCTCTGTCTGTTGTGACGACTTTTGTCACTTATGATGTTGATTTGAATTACTCTCTGGATTAGTTAAAGTGGAATTGTAAAGTTAAAGATTGCCGTCCATCATGGGTTAAAATCCTTGTCTAAATTCAACTGAGGGCATAAATTTAAATCATGCCAATTGATTAAAAATGGTAAACGAAAATATTATAGACTTGATGGCAGAGACAAAGTGACAAATTGGCTGAAGTCACTATCTAAAGTATCCAGAGACTCCATCAAAATTCTGAAAGGCCGGAGGGCGACCAAAGAGATAACTTAGAAAAGGAAAAGTTTGATTTTTACTTTATTTTAATTTTTTCATGATATTTTGATTTATATAGAACCACAATTAATGTTAAAGAAGCAAGTGACTTTAAGTCTTTCTGTGTGACTGAGATTGAGATAAGAGGAATATAATATTTTGGTTTCTGCAGAGCAGTAGAGATAAGAAACAATAATGAACATATTGTGTGGCATCTGCAGACCATATTTTTGATAGAGGAATAATGAGAAATAGCCCAAAGAAGAATGTTGTGAGAAATAGAATTTATGAACACTTGTAAAGTTAAATGGAGTTAATATAGATATGAATGAACAAATAATTTTAAAACGACTTTAAAGAAATTGATGATGACTTATAGTCCAAATTTAAAGTAATATGGGAGATTATGAAAATGTGTTCTTGGTAAAGTTATGACACTTTCGGGTGTAAGTGGCAAGATAAGGCTAGTGAGGATTTGATGAAGTATCACTGCCAAGTGACAAGAATTAAGAGGTTTAAGATTTTGGTCATTTGGAGCTTACACCTGAAGAGTTTTAATGGACAACACATTGAGAACAGAAATACAAGAACATTTAAAGAAGGGTACTTTAAAGAAAACCCTGATGAATGATTTTGAATGTTTTACTAACAACAAGCTGATTGGGTGTAATAAGAATTGATAATTAAGTCATTTTTGATGAAAAGGTTTTAACATTAACTTTTATTTTTATTTTTATGGATATGTTCATCAACGGTCATGTGGGCTATGAGGGGTGAAGAATGGGTCTGTTGGAAATAGTACATTTAACCAAAGGTTTCTTGAGTAAAAATTAGGAACAAGTTTATGTTTTAAGTGGAAAGAATGTTATGGATGATATGAATGTTTTCTTTTATTTTCTATTCTTTGAGAAAGAAATGTATAATGTGTTATGCAATTAAGGGGGTACATGCTATATGAGACTGAATGAAATTGAATGGATTATTCCATTGTTTATTTATTTATTTTTTTACTTTTTATTGTTGGTCTATCTTTTTTTATTATTTATTTAATTTTTATGTCTATTTCAGGCCACTATTGAGTTTTATACCTGAAAAAGATCTGTTTTGAAAAAAAAAAAAAAGAAAAAAGAAAAACTTTTAATTACAATCCCTATCTTTGGGTGATATATCTTGGATAATGATGAAAATGGGGGTTAAGTGAATATGTAAGGATGCATATGTGCTTTTTGGTGGGACATTGTAAATTAGGAAGAAGCCTAAATTGGTAGAAGCTTGAAGGGTGGGTTCTAAAATTAAATTTATAATCAAAGACTTAATCAATATTTATCTTTCTATATTATTATCACAAATTTAATGAGCCTGTCCAGGTATGATTTTGTTTCTTCCTTTATATTTTCCTAAGTTTGTATTTGGTCTCTGAGCGGTGACTGAGGGTCCGTCCTAGACGTGTGTGATGTTTCACGAGAACACTTGTATCAGGAAAACTGTGTGATCAGGAGCTATAATTAACCTGTCTCCATGTTTTTACTAATTTGAAAGCAGACCGGATGGCTCTGGTGACTCTTGAATGCACTTTCCAAAAGGTTCCAGAAAAATATCGGATCCGGTTGCGATGACCAATGAGAATGAGGTGATTTCCCGATGACGGGTAAGACCTTCTTGTGGCCAGCAGAGGGCAACCCACGCCAATGGGGGTCACCGCCATTGGGGCACCTCCAAGAAGGGGGGTGTTTTATGTGAGGTGTGTATGAGAGGTAAGGCAGATGTCTGTGAGGCCAGCAGCATCACTGTGGGAGGGGTAGCTGTGTTTCGTAAGGGCCAAGGTCAAGACTGGACACAGCAGCCCCTGCCCTAATATTGGCCCCTCTATACCGCTCACCAAATACCGCATAATTGAGAGCCAGGAAACACCTTAAAGATTGGCATTCAAGGGTCAGCTGAGATCATTCTGGACACTTTAACCTTGCAAATTTCAGTAATGTGTTCAGATTTTGGAGGCATCACACACCTCTAACTTGATGGAAATGCAGCGCCAGTGAGTGCTCGTTTAGCCCGGCTTCCAGAGATTAAATATGGATTTGTCTTTTATTTCATTTTATTTTATTTTATTTCATTTTGTTTTATTTTATTTTATATTTCCTTTTACTGAAACCCTAAAGAATTGTATGAATACTATTGTACTATATTGTCTGTTCCCCTCTCAATGAGAGAAAGCACGTTATCAGTATGTTGATCAGGAGTTTGAGAAAAGAAGAACATTGGGGCCCTGTTTGTGAGTGGAAGGGGTAAAAGAGCCTCAAAACGGGGACTGGTCTTTTTAGTGGCCAGCATGTCCGTGATGAGGTGAAGAGACAATTGTGACCCTAAGGGAAACATGCGTCACCACTTGACCTTCCGTAGTGACCTCACTTGTAGACCAGACGTGGCGGTATGGGACCCCCACATATGATCTAAAAGGGGGGAATGAAGGGTCAAGGGTCAAGCCAAACATCACTTGTCTCTTCATCCGACACATATCCTTCAAGAATGGTTTTATGATCAATATTAAAATAAGAATCAATGATAATCAAGTTATAACTATTTTCTACATTGGATAAATCAGTTAATCTATAACCTCTCTATATTTTGGAGATTTTAGTATTATTTGCTGTGTGCTTTTGAATCCACATTTCCAAGGTGTCAGCTCTGATGTCTGGGTCAAGATGTGCTGACATGCAACCGTCCTTGGAGAGTGTAAACACTCTTCACTTCAAGAGTCTCTCTCAGCATGTGTTTAGTTATATATCATCCTTCCGTGACCCTAGGGTCACACATGTCCTGGGGGGCTACGTGACTTTTTGTGGACTCAGACAACAGACAAATGTACCTCTCTTTTTATGTGCTTTTATTAACTAAATAGAATAAATTCACTTCTGTACTAGATGGCATATCAGTTGTTGTGGAGAAGGACGTTGTTGATAGTTAGTTAAGATGTTCTCAACCTTGAGCAAACTGTTACTCTTTGGAGCTTTTGTGTGTATGTGCGTTGCATGATCTGTGCAGGTTCAGCATTGGAGATGGACTTTTCTGCAGATGATACGAGACGTGGAGACGCCATTCTGCGACCTCCGAGGTCATGACGATCTAAATCTTGGCCTGGGCGACAACTAGTCTACGCATTTTTTAGTGATACGTGTGGAAAGTTGCTTACGTTGCATGTGTTAGAACCAATCAGAATCATTCCACATGACAGTAATGACGTGGTTGGACCTTGAAAACAGTATAACTGTTCAGAAATTGTATGTACGTTAGGCGGAGGCGGGGAGACTGTTAGAGGGAGCGCAGCCTACGAACTCCTTGAGAGACTTGAAGCTGGCTTCTGCTGATGAAACTGCAAACTATTCTTCAGTAAATCTTTCTTTAATTAATCTAACTCCTGACTCTTGGTCTTCATTTCTCACTACTGGTCCTGGGTCCTAAAGCTGTTACCCCAACAATAATATATACAATTTTTGTTAATATATCATCTGACACCTCAGCACAAACACAGAGAGAGATTAAAAAAATATTTTTTTTTTTTTTTTTTATTACTTTTTTCAAAACATTTCACAAACATGTTCACTATTCTATACAAATTGCAACAGAAACACGAATACGACTAGTATGAAAGAAAATAATAATGAAATAAAAATACTGGAAACATAAATAATTTCCAATTTTTCAACTATTTATAAACTATTTACAACTATATACAATTTTTCACAACTTCTGAACACTACAAACTATTTACATCATGCCAGTAATTGAAGCAATCTCATGTTGATTCTCGTGTAGATTTTTTGAGGTGCACTCTTGTCATAAATTCATTTATTACTTTTCCTACATCATTTTTAACAAAAAACAGGGGTGACATATATATTTAGGAGGCTGTCATGATTAGATAAGGATTTAATTGTAAAATATTGAAGCAAACATAGGCGTCCCGCCAGCGGGACGGTGACAGTAAAGGGTTAAACAACTAAATCGGTCCAAAAACAATGAAAACAATTCATACTTAAAAGTCGCACAGGCCGCAGCCATCTTGTATTCCGATTCGGAATTCTTGCTCGGTGTCCTCACGGTTGTCCGAACTTCCGAGCGGCAAAATCCGAGGAAAGGGGGCGTGTTGGTGCGTGTTGCTAGGTAACGTCTGTCTTCCTAGTCGGAGCTCCGACACGGATAAATAATAGAACGCAGCATCAGCAGCGTCTTTGAACATAAAGCCCGCCTACTCTGATTTGATTGGTTTTCTCAAATATTTTGACATTGGCGAGCGGTGACAGACCAATGAGAGCTCAGATCAACACACACACCTCTGCTTCTGACGCACGCTCTGCTCGACGCCGCTGCGGATTGAAGAACACGCTGATTAACGCAGATTAACAGACAGGACGAAGCCTAACTGTAGCCTCCCACCAGTTTCATAGTTTCATGTTATAAAGGTTAATCACACATTTAGGGGGGCTGGGCAGAAGTTTAGGGGGGGCTGAAGCCCCCCTAAAAAGGGCCTATGCCCGATGGACTAAAATATAGGCTACATATCACTAAATGATTTGTTGTTGGAGAATTTTAAACCTACATATATATTTTTTATAAAAGTGACCATTATAATGGGGTATTCAAATGCAGGCTAATATTTAGTTTGTGCTTTTGTTTTATTTTAATTTTTACTAAAGTTTAGCCTTTAGTGAATTTAATTTAGTGAAAAGCATTAACCAACTTTTTGCACATAATATATTGCATAGCCTACATTCATTATATTTGTTTCCATATCCTTCAATATCAACATTGTTTAGGATTGTTTAAATCAAGTTAAACTAAATGAAAATGACAAATGACTAGCTGAAATAAAAATATATTTTATTTTACTTGAGTTAACATATTTTCATGTTCTTAGTTTTAGTTTGACTTATAATACTAATTAACTAATAATAATAATAATAATAATAATAATAATAATAATAATAATAATATCAATAATAGGCCTGCAAGTTAGATTATATGATTATTAGTAGCTACTTGAGCAAATAGTTTATGTAAAATGCATAAATAAGCACTTTTTAATCACATAAAATAGTGATTTAATCAGCCTAACGATTAAAAATCAGCTTAAAGATTAAAAACAACAAAGCGATACTTCTGCAGTGATCTGACAGGAAAAGACGAAAGATATAGTCAATATGCTGCTTTTAAAATATGTGAAATATTACGTGAATGTACCCTCAACTAGAGAATGAGTCCCACATATTAGGCTATGCATTGATAAGCCTCGAAAACGCGTATCTGGTCATACAAATGAACAGTCAACATTAATACAACAACATTACATGATTTAAAAAGCAACATATCGTACGGGGACAGATGGCTGGTGAAATCTTATGAAAAGTTTAGTTTATGAAAGGTGCTGGGCTTGCCTCTAGCTCGCTCGAGCTAAATCAGAAAAATTATTTATTTAGGAGGTGGGTCGGTGGACGCAGATTCGGAAGGCTTCTGCGCCGATCCGGGCATCTAATCAGGGTTTTTAATAAGGGGGAAAAGTAATAGATAGGCCTACATTTTGAGGCTGTCAAACTGGCAATGTAGCCTACACTAACCTACCCGTCACCGCCGGCGCTGTGCAGGCTCTTTATCTGCATCGAGCCGGCTTTTGAAAAGTGGAGATGGTTGGAATAATGCTAATTAAATCCTCTCTGCTATCCTTCTCCCTTTTTACTTTCCGTTTTGTGGCTCCACCATTTTTTATCCATGTCGTTTGTTTTTTCGATGTCCTCGATGTCCTTCATAAATTTAATTTTAATTTTAAATAAAAAAAAGGGATGAAGCCACACAGTTAGTGGCGTCTTGGAGGCCCCCTAGAGGTCGGAGGGCCCCGGGCACCAGCTCAATTGGGCCGGTGGTAAATCTGGCCCTGGGTTGTGGTGAGTATAAGGGTAATTATTTTCCACAGGGAGACAGGTAAGGAAGATGAGACAAATGCTGGAGACAATGTAAGTAGTCCACTTCATATGAACAAGACCGGACAATGAGGGCAGATGAGGGCTGTATCCGAAGACTTAGGCAGTGACTTGTTGACTCGCTGCCTTATAGACAATGACTCTGCAGGCAGTGTTTGCGCATGAAGGCACCTCACAAAACTGATTTCGGACAGACTTCTGAGGCAGCGTAACAGTTTAATGATCTACAGCAAAATATAGCAAGCTTTGGTAATGATTAAATAAATATTTAATTACTACAGTAGTAATTTCTCGCTAGAAATTATATCAGAATTGGAAAACAGACGTCATCTTTCTTTTTCTAGCTCAGCTGTCACCGAATGGAATGCATAGGATTGTGGGATATCAAAGGCAGGATACATTTATGCATTCTTCTAGAAGTGCATTTGTGAGGTCAGGCACTGATGTTGGACGAGAAGACCTGGCTCGCAGTCTCTGCTCTAATTCATCCCAAAGGTGTTCTATCGGGTTGAGGTGCAGGCCAGTCAAGTTCTTCCACACCAAACTCGCTCATCCATTCCTTTATGGACCTTTCTTACTGAAAGTTTGGAGGTCTGTAGCTGTTGACTCTGCAGAAAGTTGGCGACTTAGACGCACCGTGCGCCTCAGCATGTGCTGACCCCGCTCTGTGATTTTTACGTGGCACTTTGTGGCTGAGATGCTTTTGTTCCCAATTGCTTCCACTTTGTTAGAATACCACTAACTGTTGACCGTAGACTACACAACACATCATCAGTGTGTGAATAAACTGTTTCCATCACCTTCATGCACATTTGAACTAACAGATCATCTGCGTTCAGTGCATAACATTTCTATGTAAATTCTGAGACTCTGCATATGTCCCATTACCTTTGCTACCTGACTAACTTGCGGAATCCATCACCCCTCTTTGTTCTGATGTTGTGCCTAATTTCAACTTGCCAATTATTAATAACCTCCTCATTGAAGCCACTCCCTGCAGTGTGGGGGGGAAAGTTACTTTTAAAAGTAATGCTTTACAATATTGCATTACTGCCTAAAAAGTTACTAATTGCTTTGCTATTTTTTATGGAAAGTGAAATGCTACTTTTTGTGTTACGATTTCTCACATGGGCCGGATGCAGAATATGATGCAACTCTCTTACTTTGGCAATAAAAAAAATAAATACAAATAAATACAAATGTGATGTTTATCTAAAGTCGTTTTTGCTTATTAGTATGGTGGAATTGGATCATCAAGTGTCAGCAGCAAAGACAATAATAAAGTGAGATTAAATACATAAAGTATATTTGTGCTATTTACTAGGGGTGTGACGAGATCTTGTGCCACAAGAGAGAATGTGACGAGATTTCTTTTAGTACTGTGAAAATGACATGCTTACTTTATTTCTTTTAATTCAGGACAGAGTGAATGATCTGATCACAATTGGCATTCTGAAAAATGCTTGGTTTAATTATTATTATTTTTTAATCCATAATTAAAATAATGTCACTTCACATTAACAAAAAAAAGGATATAAATATTAAAATACAAAACAGCTCTTTAAATGAGAAGATGGGTGGCTCTTAAAAGAGCCTTTGGGGGGTTTAGGTCAGAGGTCACCTCACTTTGAGCTGGTGTATTTGGTCACAGCCTTTGTGCCCTCGGACACGGCGTGTTTGGCCAGCTCTCCGGGCAGCAGCAGACGCACGGCGGTCTGGATCTCTCTAGAGGTGATGGTGGAGCGCTTGTTGTAGTGCGCCAGACGAGACGCCTCACCGCCGATGCGCTCGAAGATGTCGTTGACGAAAGAGTTCATGATGCCCATCGCCTTGGAGGAGATGCCGGTGTCGGGATGAACCTGCTTCAGCACTTTGTACACATAGATAGCGTAGCTCTCCTTCCTGGACTTTCTGCGCTTCTTTCCTCCCTTACCGGCGGTCTTGGTGACGGCCTTCTTGGAGCCTTTCTTAGGAGCGGACTTCGCTGGTTCAGGCATGATGATGACGAAGAGTCAACGTGCGCTCAGGAGCGAGACAGAGGCTTTTATTCACCACCATATGCTAATTTACTCAGATATATGACATCTTTGATTGGCTTATTTCATAGGCTGAACCCATAAACTCGTATTTCATTGGACAATTCAAAGCATCACAAGAGGAACGAGGGCCAATCACGGGCGGGCAAATATTAGCCCCGCCTACCGCTTTATGTTTGAAGGAGACCCCACAAGATCTCGTTTCCTTTGTTCCTTTCCCGCTCTTTGTATTTAATAAAAGTTTGAAAAGAATAATATTCTGCAAGAAAGTGTAATCTGAAAACTCATTTTTAAAATAAAGTAATAAGATCCCTTTTTTAAAAAACGTACCAGAAATTCCCTCCTACACAAAAGCCCCTTTCACACTAACATTTAATTTCCCCCAATTTGAACTTTTTTCTTGATTCTGTAAATCACTTTGAATTGCAATAGACAGTTTTCTTCTCTGAAATACACATCATTAGAGCTGATTTAATTCAATTATACAGCATTAAAACACCTTAGAACCTTAAATTATGTGATGGAACGCCATATTTTCTTTTCACATTTCTGTTATTTATTCAGAACAGTATTGTTAATTTATATATATATAGCCCATGAAAACCCGGACCAATTACGGTGCATTTTAACGGATCAAATCACTCCTAACTTCTGCAGTTGTTTATGAAATACAACCTCACAGATGATTTTATATATATATATATATATATATATATATATATATATATATATATATATATATATATATATATATATATATATATATATATATATATATAATAAATAAATATGTATACATGGCAGTTATTTTCAATCAAAAGTTTTTGTATTTCTTTTTCCTCATCACCAGCATTGTTGCGACATAACTCTTTATGTGAGAGAGTGTGTGGCTCTTAAAAGAGCCGTTGGGTTTGTGGTTTCTCTTGATTTCAGGCGTTTATCCTCCGAAGCCGTACAGGGTGCGTCCCTGCCGCTTCAGCGCGTACACAACATCCATGGCGGTGACGGTCTTTCTCTTGGCGTGCTCGGTGTAGGTCACGGCATCGCGGATCACGTTCTCCAGAAACACTTTCAACACTCCGCGGGTCTCCTCGTAGATCAGGCCGGAGATGCGCTTGACCCCGCCGCGGCGAGCCAGACGACGGATGGCGGGTTTGGTGATCCCCTGGATGTTATCGCGCAACACTTTACGGTGACGCTTAGCGCCTCCTTTACCGAGCCCTTTACCACCTTTGCCTCTTCCAGACATGATTAATTCAGAGTGTTTCAGTCGGTCAAAAGACAACAACGAAAAAAGTAAATGTTCTACAAGGAGGCCGTTTATATTTGCTTACAGAACATGTTATTATTAATTGTTCAAAATATGAATTAGAGAATGGATATGATAAAAGACATGGACAAAATAGTATTAACAGGACATGGAATAAACAGTATAATGGACTGCAGTAGGAGTGAACAAGGAATTTAATATTTGATTTGCCCTCTGACTAAAACGGGATTAATGACAAGAATATCAAGACTAAAGTATATGGGGAATATCTAGAACCGGAAGATGGCAGTAATGCAAGGTTAAGGGTGCAAGCTGCCGTTAATAACCAACAAAGAAGAAGTAGATCTTTTAACGAAGATGATATTAGACTAAGATAATTATATCATAAACAGAGAAAATTAATGACAATTAATATATGCAATGCATTAATTGTATATAACAGTATATTTGTATGTGACATGTCAGGTATATTTATAGAACATGAATGATTTCAGGCCTCTCTGATCTACACTGTACGTCTCCCTTTAGCTGAACTTGCACCATAAGAGTCATCTCTTCTTTGGCCTTCAACATCCCATAATAGTTTCAGAACAGCCCATGCCACTATTAGGGAGAAGCTGAAGATTTGATCAAAACTGTGGATGAGCGAATGAAAGAGTTGGAAAAAAAACAGCTGTATATTTTCAGACAGACTGAAGATGAAAAGTGGCAAACGATACTCGGTTACTTAACGTAACCTCGGTTCTCTCTAGAAGAGGGAACGAGTATTGCGTAAGTTCCTTACGCTACGGGAAAGTATTCTTTCTTCGAGATTTCTGAAAAACCCAAAATTATCCTTAATTTTGTAACATTGTCAACGCAGTGCGGCAGCCTGGCAGACCATAGCAGGCTATTCCAGCGTGCTATTGGCTGCTCTGCTGGCAACTGCAGCAGCCTATCGGTGAGCCCGCGTGACGTGGCGACCAATGAGGGCGCTTCGCGCCCACCTGGCTTCATTTGCCTACAGGTGGGGCGTGGCCACGTGTATATAAGCAGGGCTCACGGGCTGCATATTCGGTTTTCGTAGTTCTGAAGCATAAAAGCCCGCGGGGCGCACGGCAAGGAACGCAATACTCGTTCCCTCTTCTAGAGAGAACCGAGGTTACGTTAAGTAACCGAGTATCGTTCTCTTACGAGAGGTTCTCTCGTATTGCGTAAGTTCCTTACGCTACGGGAACATATTGTCAACGCCGTGCGCGCCTCGCATACAGCATATGTATCCCAGGGAACCGGGGACCATAACACTGCTCGGGCAGGGTGGCCGGTAAGGAAAACGGGCCACCACATATACAGACACTTCATTCGAACTGACGGGTGGTTACGACGGGTGGTTACAACACCCTGTCCCATGAATGAGGGAACGGCACCTGCCGGTCTCCTTCAAATTCACCACACCTTGTCTCATGAATGAGGGAGCGGCAACGCCGGTCGCCTTCAAATTCACAATATCTTGTTATATGAGTGAGGTAACGGCACCGCCGGTCACCTTCAAACTCACAACAGCTCGTCTCGTAAATGAGGGAACGGCACCGCCGGTCTCCTTCAAATTCACAATGAGCCTAGTACCGAACTTACTACCAGTATGTGAGCTATGTCTGCGCAGAACCACTGGGCAGAACCAACAGCCCTATTGAACTGATAACACTTTCGCCTGTAAGGCAGGAACTTCCAGATTGTAAAATCTCACGAACGTAGACGGGGAGGCCCAGCCTGCCGCCATACAGATATCGTGGATGGAAATCCCTCCGGCCCAAGCCCACGAAGAGGCCATGCCTCTGGTGGAGTGTGCTCTGACACCTAGCGGGCACTGCAGGTGTTTGGAAGCGTATGCAGCTGCAATCGCGTCCACTATCCACCTGGACAGGGTCTGTTTCGAGGAGGCGAGACCTTTAGTGCGCCCGCCAAACGAAACAAATAGCTGCTCAGAACGCCTGAAGGCAGCGGAGCGTGTGACATAAACCCTCAATGCCCTGACAGGGCAGAGGAAATTGCCACCGTCCCCCTCATCGGATGCTGGCAGAGCCGAGAGGGAGATAATCTGCGCCCTGAAGGGAGTGCCGATCGCTTTGGGGACATAACCATGCCTCGGTCTGAGAATGACCTTAGAGTCATTAGGACCGAACTCCATACACGTCGGGCTCACTGAGAGCGCGTGTAGATCCCCCACGCGTTTCACTGAAGCCAGAGCTATCAGAAACGCGGTTTTTAGCGAAAGGAACCTTGGTTCCACAGTCTCGAGCGGTTCAAAGGGATGAGCCTTCAGGGCCTCTAGGACCAAGGCCAGATCCCATATAGGAACCGACGGGGGCCGCGGGGGATTCATCCGTCTGGCTCCTCTGAGGAAACGGATGATGAGCTCGTTCCTTCCTAGCGTGCTACCTAGCGTCGTCTGAGCGAACGCTGCTATAGCCGCCACATACACTTTGAGCGTGGAAGGGGACCTGCCCCGTTCCAAAAGCTCTTGGAGGAAGGAGAGCACCCGCTGGACCCCACATTGCTGTGGGTCCAATCCCTTGGAAACACACCACTCGATGAACACCGACCACTTAGAACTATATAACCGCCTCGTCGAGGGGGCTCTAGAGTGTGAAATCGTGTTCATAACCCCTTCGGGCAGGTCAACGGGTATCCGTTGGTCACCCATACATGCAGAGACCATCGCTCTGGATGGGGATGCCAAACTGACCCTCCTGCTTGAGAGAGAAGGTCTGCTCTCAGCGGAACTGGCCAGGGGGGTGAGTGCGACAGCTTCACCAGCTCTGGGTACCAAATCTGGTTCTCCCAGCGCGGTGCTATAAGGAGCACCGGACGGCGCGTTTCCCTGATTTTCGCTATGACCTGGGGCAATAGGGAGATCGGCGGGAAAGCATACAGCGGGAGGCTGGGCCAAGTTTGGGACAGCGCATCCTCGCTTTTGGACAGAAACGTCGGGCAGCGGGCGTTCTCTTTTGTTGCAAAGAGGTCGAGCTCCGCTCTGCCGAACAGGCGCCATACCAGCTGGACTGTCTGGGGGTGCAGGGACCATTCTCCTGGGAGAATGAGGCCCCTGGACAGCTTGTCCGGGCCCACATTGAGGTGGCCCGGCACGTGCGCAGCTCTCAGCGAGCGCAGCGAGCTGTGTGCCCACACGAGCAGGCGTTCTGTCAGATTGCCCAGACCTCTGGACCTGACACCGCCCTGCCGGTTCACGTAGGACACCACTGTGGTGTTGTCCGACCGGACTAACACATGGTGTCCTCGTATAAGCGGGAGAAACTGCCTGAGCGCGTTCTCTACCGCTATCATCTCCAAACAGTTTATGTGTAGGAGTTTCTCCTCGCTCGACCAAAGGCCCGAGGCTGATCTGCCCTCGAAAACGGCGCCCCAACCCGTGGTGGAGGCGTCCGTCGAGATGACCTTGCGGTGTGAGATGGCTCCCATCGTCACTCCCCTCTGGTACCAGTCGGCTACTAACCAGGGCTCTAGGGCTGACACGCAGCCCTGAGTCACTCTGATCCTGAAGCCACCGGACGCCCAGGCTCTGTGAGGCACTCGGGCGTTTAACCAGCATTGCAGCGGGCGCATGCGCATTAAGCCCAGCTGGAGCACAGCCGCAGCTGAGGCCATACGTCCCAGCATCCTCTGAAAAAGCTTTAGAGGTGCGATTTTGCCCGGCCGGAAGTACGCAGCCATGCGCCGAACTTGGCGCGCGCGATGGGGTGACAGGCGGGCTGACATTGCCACAGTGTCCAGATTCAAACCCAGGAATGAGGTTGATTGCGTGGGCACTAATGAGCTCTTGGTCCAATTGACCATGAGCCCTAGGCTGTCCAGATGGCTGAGCAGCATTGCCCTGTGGGCGAGGAGCTCGGCCTCCGACTGCGCCAGGATGAGCCAATCGTCCAGATAGTTCAATACTCGCATCCCTCGATTTCTCAGAGGAGCGAGGGCCGCGTCCATGCACTTCGTAAATGTACGGGGTGCTAGTGACAGGCCGAACGGAAGGACGGTGTATTGATAAGCCTGGCCGTCGAAGGCGAATCGTAAGAATGGCCTGTGACGCGGCGTTATCTTGATTTGAAAATATGCATCTTTCAAATCTAGGGAGATTAGCCAGTCTCTCGGGCGAATATGCGCGAGGATCTGCTTGGTCGTGAGCATCTTGAACGATCTTTTCATAAGAGCTTTGTTCAGACGCCTCAGATCCAGAATCGGTCTGAGCGACCCATCCCTTTTTGGCACGAGAAAATACCGGCTGTAAAAGCCTGACTTGCTCATAGAATGGGGAACCGGTTCTATAGCCCCTTTGCACAGCAGCGTGGCTATTTCTGCTCGAAGTAGATGTGCTACTTCCTCGCTCACTCTCGTCTCTGTACGCGCACAGAAGCGCGGAGGGCGGCGAGCGAACTGCAGAGTGTAGCCGTGCTTCACTGTTTTCAGCACCCATTCTGATACACCTGGAATGGCTTCCCACGCTCTTGCGTGCGCCACACGGGATAGAACGGCCTCCGGGCTCGAAACGCCGCGCTTCGCGGGTTTGACGGCCTGTATAGGAGGGGCGGGCGCAGTGCGCGCGCTCTCTGTGCTGTGGGCCAGCCGATCGCTCGCGATGGCTGGCCGCCCTACACACTGCATCTCTGCCGCTTCGAGCGGGGAGTGGCTTGTGTGCGGCCCTATACTCATCGCTCCGGCCACCCTGGGCGGGAAACAAATGGTGTGTGGCGCGGCGCGTGGCGCCTGAGGCATAATGTTCGCGAAAATGTGTGAGCGCGTTTGAGCGGGCACAACTCTTACGCGTGGAACATGACCGGTTAAGAGTGGCTGTGTGACAGCGCGTGTGGTGGTTAGTCGTGGACGCAAACAAGCGGACACGTGACCTAACTCTAGCACTCGAGCGGCCGGTGGCCGCTTTATGTGAGTGGGGGACACAGGGTTTATAGTGCTTGTGTGCAGGGGTGAACACAGAAAAGTGGGCACATTTACTGCATTTGAAACACATACGGCGTGAGCCGTGCAACCAGAAATAATGCAACTTTTGTGATTTCTCTGGTTCGCCGTAAAAACGGCGGTTATTGACAGGCGAGAAGGCATTTTTGCCGGCTCGTTGGCTGCGTGAAATCCATCTGCAGCAGCCACAGTGGCGGGGGCTGACAGGAAAGAGAGTTTTGACGGTGGTCCGGCCGCGGCGGGACTTAACCGTCGTTTCTTGCCTCTGGCTAGGAGGACTTTGGAGGCTCGGGCTTCAGCGCGATCCTAGGCCGGGGGCCCCGAGGTGGAGGCGGCTTACCACGGCTGGAAGAGCGCGATCTGGGGCGGCCGCTCGGTCTTCGCTGAGACGAAGGGGGCCGCGCTGGGCGCTGCGCGGAGCTCGTTGCTGGCTGGTCACGAGGACGGCGAGCAGCGGAGCTATTGCTAGCGCCGGGGCGTCGAGGCAGGAAAAGGTTCATGGCCTGCGTCGTTTTCTGCACTTCGGAGAAACGGTCGACGATCCCTTTGACCGCTGGTCCAAAGAGCCCAGACGGAGAGAGCGGGGCATTTAGGAAGGCCGCGCGCTCTGTTTCTCGCATGTCCGCGAGCGTGAGCCAGAGGTGGCGCTCAGCTACCGTGAGGGAGGCCATAGAGCGTCCGAGGGCCTGTGCTGCGGTCTTGGTGGCGCGAAGGGAGAGATCCGTCGCGCTTCGCAAATCCGTGATTAACTCAGCGTCACAGCATTTCTCGTCCAGGTCGCGGAGGAGATTAGCTTGGAGGATTTGCAGCACGGCCATAGAGTGCAGAGCGGACGCAGCTTGACCGGAGGCAGCGAAAGCGCGGCCGATCAGCGATGACGTCACTCTGCAGGCCTTAGACGGGAGGGCAGCCTTTGAGCGCCAACCAGAAGGCGGGCAAAGGTGCGCTGCGACCGCCTCTTCCACCGGAGGGATAGCGTTGTAGCCTTTCTCGGCCGCGCCGTCGACTTGTGAGAGCGTCGAAGAAGCCTGAGACGAGACCCTCGCGGAGAATGGCGCGTTCCAGGACTTTGCGAGCTCCTCGTGAAGCTCCGGCAGAAAGGGTGCAGTCCTGGAGGTGGGCGCACGGCGGCGACTGTTTAGGAAGCATCCGTCAAGTCGGTTCGGCGCTGCCACCTTGGGCGGGGCCCATTCGAGGCCTAGCTGCTCGACGGCCCGGGTGAGAAGGCGCAAAAGTTCGGCGTCCTCACCCGCTCGAGAGCGTCCGGAGCCCCGGACTGAAGAGGACGCGGAAGACCAGTCCTCGCTGTCGGAAGCCATGATGGAGCAGCTGTCGGCGCGTTCCGCGGCCGCATCCGCCTCATCCCCGGAGGCGGCAACAGAAATGGCGGCCTGGGGTGGGGGCGGGGAAGGCGAGAGTGAAGCGGGCGGGAAAGGTTCCGGCGAGCTTCTCTCGGCGAACTCCGGAATCCGCTGCGAGCGGCGCTTCTTTCTGCGCGGCGTGGCAGGGACTGGAGGAATATCATCATCGAACAGGACGAGTCGAGCCCGCAGGGTCGACATCGTCAGTTCTTCGCACTCTTGGCATCCGCCGGCGAGGAGTGCGGCAGCGGCGTGATCACGGCCCAGGCAGAGAGCGCAGATCACGTGGCGGTCCCCGGAGCTGAGCTGCGCGTGACACGAGCCGCAGGTGGAACGAGACATTTGTATCAACGCTCGGCTCTTTTTGTGAAAAAGTGTGACGCAGCGGCGACAACACTTTTGAGCGTAAAGGATATGGGCTGCCGGATAGCAGAGCAGGCACGGATGGCTGAAGGTGGCGCGATGCTGCCGGCTTCCTCAGGCGCTGTCCTCTGCTTGCTTGTCTGCGCGGTCACGGCGGCGGGTTCCAGATCCAGCGATGCGAAGGGCTTCGCTGAAGAAAAGAAAATCGAATATGCAGCCCGTGAGCCCTGCTTATATACACGTGGCCACGCCCCACCTGTAGGCAAATGAAGCCAGGTGGGCGCGAAGCGCCCTCATTGGTCGCCACGTCACGCGGGCTCACCGATAGGCTGCTGCAGTTGCCAGCAGAGCAGCCAATAGCACGCTGGAATAGCCTGCTATGGTCTGCCAGGCTGCCGCACTGCGTTGACAATGTTACAAAATTAAGGATAATTTTGGGTTTTTCAGAAATCTCGAAGAAAGAATACTTTCCCGTAGCGTAAGGAACTTACGCAATACGAGAGAACCTCTCGTAAGAGAACTCCTGGATAAAAGGTCAGAGGTTAAAAACTGTATAAAAATGAGTTATGAGTGTAATTGTGAGATGTTCTCAGCTTTGTTGTCTCCAGCATTAAAGTCTAAGCTTTGGCATTCAGAATAAAATGTGTTTTTATTACACGAAAAAGCTACAACCATAAAAATCAAAACAAAGTCTTGAGAATAAAATACTTAAGGAAATGTTGCTATGGCGACGCTGTCCTACAATGGAAAACAAAAGTAGATTTTTCTATAAAATTATTATTTTGCACATTTCTTTTAGAAATTGTTAGATTTATATACTTTGAACTCATGCAAACCAAAAACATGCAACACTGTTGGCCACCTTAAGGCCAATATAGATATATAGATGAAAGATTTAGAGTTAGGACCCAAATAACGTTAAGATTACAACTTTTTACACATAATCAGCGTTTACTGGAAAATTAATGTCTATGTCGTTCCACACTCTGTCTTTATTCGAGAGTGCCAGTCGCTCATTGGTTTAGAGTCTGAAGAGATTTTAACCAATCACTGAACTTCCCTCCAAAGCCCAACCCCCCTTTTAAGCGGGAATAATTATGCCCACGTATCTGTGACTATTGAGACAGAACAATAGATTAAACTACTGAATGTTTTGACATAAAATTCATTTATATACAGGTGATAAGGGAATTATATTACTTAATATTAATTTACCAGTGTTTTTTTCTGGTTGCACAGTTAATATGTGTAAACATATTTGAACGAAAATGGTGAAATTTAAACAAGCTTTTCGAATAATTACTTCACTCTCGGTGTTACTGGGGTTTGACACGCACACTTTAACATGGGATATGGACATTAATCGCTGTTTCTACCAAAAGTGCAACGCCTTTCACACTGTATATTCTGGGCACATTGATCTTCTGATACTGTAGTTTTATCACTGCCTTTATTGTGTGTGGGGTTGTTTGTAGAGTCACAATCCTCCAGCAGTGTCGAGTATAAATTATTGGCTTTTCCTTTCAAAATGATCAAATCAATAAACTAGATGTGTTTTGCTTTTTTCTCAGAAATAAGTGGTTGGCTCTTAAAAGAGCCGTTGAGGAATAAACTAACGTATATTGGTTTGTAAAAAGATTTACTTCTTTTTGGGAGCTGCCTTTTTAGGCTTGGCGGCTTTAGGCTTCGCCGTCTTGGGTTTCACTGCCTTGGCTTTTTTGGGGCTCTTGGCTGCTTTCTTAGCGGCTGCTGGCTTCTTTGCCTTCTTGGGACTCTTCGTCGCCTTCTTGGCGGCCGTGGTGGCGGGTTTCTTGGCCTTCTTGGGCGATTTCTTGGCGGCGGCTTTGGGCTTCTTTGCCGCGGCGCTCTTGGGCTTCTTGGCGGCGGCGGGTTTCTTGGCCGCGGGCTTCTTCGCTTTAGGAGCCGCTTTCTTGGCCGCGGGCTTCTTCTTGGTCTCGGCTTGCTGCTTGTTGAGCTTGAATGAGCCCGAGGCGCCGGTCCCTTTGA
Organism: Romanogobio albipinnatus; assembly: GCA_023566225.1. Classification (NCBI taxonomy): domain Eukaryota; kingdom Metazoa; phylum Chordata; class Actinopteri; order Cypriniformes; family Gobionidae; genus Romanogobio; species Romanogobio albipinnatus. Next base: position 4,155,833 of record CM042262.1, on the reverse strand, counting down.
CCTGCACCAGGGTGCCTTTAGTCACCAGGCTCTTGATGGCGATCTTGACGCGGGAGTTGTTTTTCTCCACGTCGTAGCCGCTGGCGACGAGAGCTTTCTTCAGGGCGGCGAGGGACACGCCGCTCCTCTCCTTGGATGCGGACACAGCTTTGACGATGAGATCACCGACACCTGGACCCGCTTTCTTGGCTTTCGCAGCGGACTTCTTCTTGGGCGCTTTGGCCGGGGCGGCAGCAGCCGGGGCTGGGGCGGTTTCTGCCATCTCTCTCTGATCGGATCTAAAGTCTTTCAAGAGCTGTCTGGATTCAGCAATGACTGGTGCTCGCGCGGCGCTGCGCCCTTAAATAACACATGAGAACCTTATAGACTCAACCTGCCCGCTCTATGTCTGTGCGCGTCCACGAGCCCCTCACGCGTGTGTTTTCTTCTCTCACATTTAGGGCAAAACTGAAGCGGTAAAATAGTTTGTCACAGTCAAAACAAAGTGAACACCAAGCAGAGGTTCTGAGCTTTCATTAGAGACTAAAACACGCGAAGAGGATTTGTTTCTTTCGCCTCCATCAGATCAAACCCAAGGCGAGCATCAGCCACGGGGAAAAGCCGCGTGTGAATTTGATGGATAGTTTAAGTGTAAAGGTTGCTAAAAGCCCAAACGCGTCCTCTGTGTGTTCAGCAAACAGTCTGAAAGAGACTTAAATGAAATCAGCATCAGTGCGGGCGTGAGGAGGCTTTCATACAGCTGCTGTTTTGGGCCGCTTGAAGCACACGAACATCATCCGGAGGATCCGAGTCTCTGTGACTCTCATGTCTGGACAGCAGATGATCTGTGCTCATAATAACAATAATCATAATAATAAATACACATCATCACTCAAGTGTTAATGTTTTAACTAAATCACCCTATTAGTTTTCCTCATCTCTCATTCATCTCAGTTTTCGGCATGTGAATGAGGATTGTGTTAGAGCTCATCTGAATGAGTTGTTTATTTACAGTAAGGCATAGCAAGTGACTTAAATAATTGTTCTAGCTTGTACTTTTCTGGACAATGTTTGGAAATTTGGATTGCTAGCATTTCTTATGTCATTGCCTCTTATATTCCTCATTCCTCCCAAATGTAAATAAACACAGGTCACTTATTGCAATGTTATTGTTATTTTGATTCAACCATCTAATTGATAAAAGGGACATTCTACCAGAAACGTACATTATCTGTCCTTGAATTGTTTACAGTGCATAAAAAGTATTTCATCCAAAAATGTCTAAAACTGACTGATGGTTGATTTCTGTGAGTTGTTTTGTAAATTAATATGTCATTCATTAGGTTTTCAGATATTTTTTTATTTATTAAAAACACTTTTTCAAATTACAAATCCTGTATTTGTCTTTGTCCTCAGCCGAATTGGAGCTGCAGCTTTGATAGTTTTGTTATGCTAAAAACTTTTGTTATGAAAAAAAACTCCATCAATAACAAGTTTAAGTTATTATCATTCACATCAATTAATTAAAAACATGAAATTATACATAAATTATACAAATAAATACTATTTTACAACTGTCCCCATGTTTTCGGTCAGTCCTGTCACGTTTACATAAAACTCAAAACTCATAAATGTGTGCAATAAGCCTTTAAGGGTATGACTCAGAGGAAGTGACATCATTTTACTGAGGAGAAGCTGATGCTGATCAAGGGTGAGTTCTGTCATTTAATTGTATAATTTTATGCTTGTTTTAGAATGTTTTTTTTTTTTGAGGAGGACGAGCTAAAGGGTCAGGCCCTGTCACGGTAAAACATCCCAGAAAATAATGAAAATGTTTTAGGTCCAAAACATGTCTAAAAGGCTAATTAAATCCCTTACTTGCATGTTAGCTGTTTATTTGCTAGCATGCTGGCAGGCTGATTAATGGCTGTTTAAAATGGCCGACCAGGCCCTGTCACATCACTGTGTGACAGGGCCTGACAGTCCTGTGACAGGGCCTTACAAATCAATGGCATTGTTCTTTTTTATTACCTTTATTGCATATAATATGAATTTAATGCATGCCATAGTAAAACATTATTTGAAAAAATAGACATTACACTGTAATCTGACATCACGATGTAATCTGTTTCATTCCACCTCCTCAGCCTGTAACCACCCGTCACCACAAGATCCGAAAAGACATTTGGGCAAAGCTTGTGAAGCATAAGGATTAGAAATGTGCCATTCTAGTTGGTAATTGTTATTGTAAAACTAAGTTTACCACATACTTACCATTACAATTTTGTTTTCACTCCTGCCTGTGTTTGTGCCATTTTTGTTGTTTATTGTTATTGTATGTTATTGTTCAATGAAATTTTAATGAATTGTTAAATCAACTGTTAAATTAAATATGTTTTTATATTGAAATAAAATGAAATCAGTTTATTGAATTAAAAAGATGTTTGGACTATATCAGTTGTCAGTTATATTGTAATGAATTAGGTCCTTATTATATGTCCTTGGCTGAGAACAAGACTTTAGCATAGTATAATATTACATTACCATTAAAATTATAACAATTTAAAATAGGAATGCGTACCAAAACTTAAATAAAGAACAGAAAACTTAACTTTTTCTACATCAACGAAATCCATAAAGTATATATCTACTACTATGTTTTTATAAAAATCTCCTATGTAAAGGTAGTTATTTTATAACTATATGAGTGCCTGGCGGGTATTCTGCGAATATTTTTGTTTTGTTTTTTTGTTTTGTTTTTTGTCTACTACAGTTGACTGAACAGTTGCTTATATTTCTTATAGGAATTAAAAAAACATGTTAGATACAATCAGGGACATCACCAATAAGAAAATGATATGTATACAAAAAAAAAAAAATCATTAGGAAACCATTCTTACATATACAAATTTGTCTGTGACAGGGCCTGACATTTTAGGGGTGCAATGCGTTTAAAAATGTATTTTATTCAATCATAGAAACATGCTGAGATGGCATGATATGTGTTTCTCATAGTTTAACATGTCCTCCATATGACTCAATGTTCAGATTTAAGAAAAAGATCTTTTTTCCACCAAGATTTTTTACAAGTGGAAATGTACGTTTCTGGTAGAATGTCCCAAAATAGTAATATCATTTGCACTATATGTTTGATATATTTGCACAGATGTTGTGGTTTTGGTCAGAATATACACTAGTTCAGCTCTAACCCTAAACAAACTCACCAGATCAAGAGAATGAAGGTGTTCTGAATTACACCGGTGTGTTAAACTGGGATTGGTGGGTCATTCCTGGTATTTGGACAATTAAACTCAGTTTTTAAAATCAACTTTGTGCATGATAGGCTGTAAAACATTTTAAAAATGATTTTGGTCAAGCTTGGGTAAATAAATGTAAACATTTATTAAACAAAATAAATTAATTGGATGGGCAACCGTGTTAGGGACTTCACAAGTTCACACTTACATCCAATTAAATAGAGTAAAGATTATGCGTATTTCAGAATTTTTAGCCTGAACGCAGGACCAATAGTGAAAAATGAAGACCAAGAGTCAGGAGTGTAATTAATTAAAGAGCCAGCAGAAGCCAGAAGTCAGCTTCAAGTCTCACAAGGAGTTCGTAGGCCGCGCTCCCTCTAACAGTCTCCCCGTAGTACATACAATTTCTGAACAGTTATACTGTTTTCAAGGTCTAGCCACAGTCGAATGATTCTGATTGGCTCAGAGAAAATGCACAGTGTTGTGAACTTTTATCTTCTAAAGTGTAGGAAAACTTCAGAAGTGAAGACCAGGAGACTTCGGGATTCAAACAGAGGTTATTCTTTTAATGAGAACACTCTGTGCTGTAGGTCGTCCGAATAGAGTCTGATTTAACAGTACCAAACACTGTCATTTATCTACATTTCAGGGGGAGGGATTACAGGGGAGGTGACACTCTGAACAATACAATGCAAATGTTGTATAGGAAAATAGGGACCCACGCCAAACATTCCTGTCATCAATCTTGATTCAATCAGCACAACAGTGTCACTCAAATGGACAGATGCTAATCCAATTACTCATGGCTCCAAGAGCCATTAAAGACAAATGGTGCTCATTTTACTTACAATGAAAAGAGACAGGAACTGGCCTGGAAGATTTGCATAGCAGACTGATTAATCTGATATCATCATTTTTACCTTAAATGCTAAATACAATGTACTTTCAAATGTTGTAATCTTTCAACAGTCATGGTAAATTTCCACACAAGGATAGTTTTTAATGGATTTTTATCGTTATAGGGTGGTTGTTTATACACACTGTCAACACACATTTATTTTCAAACATCATGTAAAAGTGGATTTTGCATAATAGGTGCCCTTTAAAGGAACTGTATGTAAGAAATGTATTTCAATTAATCATAAAATGGCCCTAATATGTCAATAGACATTAAGAAATCATGTTCATTTCAAATACTTATATCACTGACAACAGTTGTCCGGCCAAGATATTGTCATTTTAAAATTGAAGTTGCAGCCCTCAACTGATGTTGATGTTGACATGGTGTCATGCCTGAAGCGCCGCCCTCCACCTATCTACCAATCACGAAGTCAGTAGTGTTTCTGCATTCGGGTTGCCAGCTCTGCTAGTTACCACAGCTGCAGCTACAAACTTTTTGGATAAACAATGTCTAACTTTACGAAACCTAAACGACCTCGATATGAATCAGAAAAACGTTGTGACAGTGTCCGAAATAAAACAAGGATTTGTATAGGAGATGCCTTTGAAAGATGGAGACGGCTGAAAACGGAGAGTATTATGGCAATGTGAAAACGTATTTGAGACAGTAGCCTAACGTTACCTCGGTAAAAATTATTCCTCATTCTTTCTTCGTATATATAGTGGATAAAACATGCTGCAAGTTGACCTGTATGACTATTGCAAATGTTATTTAGTTACTCTCAATCGTTTCTGATGGGACTGAAATCAACCATGTGATAGCCATTGAAAGCGATACTCGGTTACTTAACGTAACCTTGGTTCTCTCTAGAAGAGGGAACGAGTATTGCGTAAGTTCCTTACGCTACGGGAAAGTATTCTTTCTTCGAGATTTCTGAAAAACCCAAAATTATCCTTAATTTTGTAACATTGTCAACGCAGTGCGGCAGCCTGGCAGACCATAGCAGGCTATACCAGCGTGCTATTGGCTGCTCTGCTGGCAACTGCAGCAGCCTATCGGTGAGCCCGCGTGACGTGGCGACCAATGAGGGCGCTTCGCGCCCACCTGGCTTCCTTTGCCTACAGGTGGGGCGTGGCCACGTGTATATAAGCAGGGCTCACGGGCTGCATATTCGGTTTTCGTAGTTCTGAAGCGTAAAAGCCCGCGGGGCGCACGGCAAGGAACGCAATACTCGTTCCCTCTTCTAGAGAGAACCGAGGTTACGTTAAGTAACCGAGTATCGTTCTCTTACGAGAGGTTCTCTCGTATTGCGTAAGTTCCTTACGCTACGGGAACATATTGTCAACGCCGTGCACGCCTCGCATACAGCATATGTATCCCAGGGAACCGGGGAAAAAAAAAAACACTGCTCGGGCAGGGTGGCCGGTAAGGAAAACGGGCCACCACATATACAAACACTTCGTTCGAACTGACGGGTGGTTACAACGGGTGGTTACAACACCCTGTCTTATGAATGAGGGAACGGCACCTGCCGGTCGCCTTCAAATTCACCACACCTTGTCTCATGAATGAGGGAACGGCAACGCCGGTCGCCTTCAAATTCACAATATCTTGTCATATAAGTGAGGTAACGGCACCGCCGGTCACCTTCAAACTCACAACAGCTCTTTTCGTAAATGAGGGAACGGCACCGCCGGTCTCCTTCAAATTCACAATATCTAGTCATATGAGTGAGGTAACGGCACCGCCGGTCACCTTCAAACTCACGACAGCTCTTTTCGTAAATGAGGGAACGGCACCGCCGATCTCCTTCAAATTCAAGTAAGCCTCGTACCGAACTTACTACCAGTATGTGAGCTATGTCTGCGCAGAATCACTGGGCAGAACCAACAGCCTTATTGAACTGATAACACTTTCGCCTATAAGGCAGGAACTTCCAGATTGTAAAATCTCACGAACGTAGACGGGGAGGCCCAGCCTGCCGCCATGCAAATATCGTTGATGGAAATCCCTCTGGCCCAAGCCCACGAAGAGGCCATGCCTCTAGTGGAGTGTGCTCTGACACCTAGCGGGCACTGCAGGTGTTTGGAAGCGTAAGCTACTGCAATCGCGTCCACTATCCACCTGGATAGGGTCTGTTTCGAGGAGGCGAGACCTTTAGTGCGCCCTCCAAACGAAACAAATAGCTGCTCAGAACGCCTGAAGGCGGCGGAGCGTGTGACGTAAACCCTCAATGCCCTGACAGGGCAGAGGACATTGCCACTGTCCCCCTCGTCGGGTGCTGGCAGAGCCGAGAAGGAGACAATCTGCGCCCTGAAGGGAGTGCCTATCACTTTGGGGATATAACCATGCCTCGGCCTAAGAATGACCTTGGAGTCATTTGGGCCGAACTCCATACACGTCGGGCTCACTGAGAGCGCGTGTAGATCCCCCACGCGTTTTACTGAAGCCAGAGCTATCAGGAACGCGGTTTTTAGCGAAAGGAACCTCGGTTCCACAGTCTCGAGCGGTTCGAAAGGATGAGCCTTCATGGCCTCTAGGACCAAGACCAGATCCCAAATAGGAACCGATGGGGGCCGCGGGGGATTCATCCGTCTGGCTCCTCTGAGGAAACGGATGATGAGCTCGTTCCTTCCTAGCGTGCTGCCTAGCGTCGTCTGAGCGAACGCTGCTATAGCCGCTACATACACTTTGAGCGTGGAAGGGGACCTGCCCAGTTCCAACAGCTCCTGGAGGAAGGGGAGCACCCGCTGGACCCCACATTGCTGTGGATCCAATCCCTTGGAAGCACACCACTCAGTGAACACCGACCACTTAGAACTATATAACCGCCTCGTCGAGGGGGCTCTAGAGTGTGAAATCGTGCTCATAACCCCTTCGGGCAGGTCAACGGGTATCCGTTGGTCACCCATACATGCAGAGACCATCGCTCTGGATGGGGATGCCAAACTGACCCTCCTGCTTGAGAGAGGAAGTCTGCTCTCAGCGGAACTGGCCAGGGGGGTGAGTGCGACAGCTTCACCAGCTCTGGGTACCAAATCTGGTTCTCCCAGCGCGGCGCTATAAGGAGCACCGGGCGGCGCGTCTCCCTGATTTTCGCTATGACCTGGGTCAATAGGGAAATCGGCGGGAAAGCATACAGCGGGAGGCTGGGCCAAGGTTGGGACAGCGCATCCTCGCTTTTGGACAGAAACGTCGGGCAGCGGGCGTTCTCTTTTGTTGCAAAGAGGTCGAGCTCCGCTCTGCAGAATAGGCACCATACCAGCTGGACTGTCTGGGGGTGCAGGGACCATTCTCCTGGGAGAATGAGGCCCCTGGACAGCTTTTCCGGGCCCACATTGAGGTGGCCCGGTACGTGCGCAGCTCTCAGCGAGCGCAGCGAGCTGTGTGCCCACACGAGCAGGCGTTCCGTCAGATTGCCCAGACACCTGGACCTGACACCGCCCTGCCGGTTCACGTAGGACACCACCGTGGTATTGTCTGACCGGACCAACACGTGGTGTCCTCGTATAAACGGGAGAAACTGCTTGAGCGCGTTCTCTACCGCTATCATCTCCAAACAGTTTATGTGTAGGAGTTTTTCTCCGCTCGACCAGAGGCCCGAGGCCGGTCTGCCCTCGAAAACGGCGCCCCAACCCGAGGTGGAGGCGTCCGTCGAGATGACTTTGCGGTGTGAGATGGCTCCCATTGTCACTCCCCGCTGGTACCAGTCGGCTACTAACCAGGGCTCTAGGGCTGCAACGCAGCCCTGAGTCACTCTGATCCTGAAGCCTCCGGAAGCCCAGGCTCTGTGAGGCACTCGGGCGTTTAACCAGCGTTGCAGCGGGCGCATGCGCATTAAGCCCAGCTGGAGCACAGCTGCAGCTGAGGCCATACGTCCCAGCATCCTCTGAAAAAGCTTGAGAGGTGCGATTTTGCCCGGCCGGAAGTACGCAGCCATGCGCCGAACTTGGCGCGCGCGTTGGGGTGACAGGCGGGCAGACATAGTCACAGTGTCCAGATTCAAACCCAGAAATGAGGTTGATTGCGTGGGCACTAATGAGCTCTTGGTCCAATTGACCGTGAGCCCCAAGCTGTCCAGATGGCTGAGCAGCATTGCCTTGTGGGCGAGGAGCTCGGCCTCTGACTGCGCCAGGATGAGCCAATCGTCCAGGTAGTTCAATATTCGCATCCCCTGGTTTCTTAGGGGAGCGAGGGCCGCGTCCATGCACTTCGTAAATGTACGGGGTGCTAGTGACAGGCCGAACGGAAGGACGGTGTATTGATAAGCCTGGCCGTCGAAGGCGAATCGTAAGAATGGCCTGTGACGCCGTGTTATCTTGATTTGAAAATATGCGTCTTTCAAATCTAGGGAAATTAGCCAGTCTCTCGGGCGAATATGCGCGAGGATCTGCTTGGTCGTGAGCATCTTGAACGATCTCCTCATAAGAGCTTTGTTCAGACGCCTCAGATCCAGAATCGGTCTGAGCGACCCGTCCCTTTTTGGCACGAGAAAATACCGGCTGTAAAAGCCTGACTCGCTCATAGAATGGGGAACCGGTTCTATAGCCCCTTTGCACAGCAGTGTGGCTATCTCCGCTCGAAGTAGATGTGCTACTTCCTCGCTCACTCTTGTCTCTGTACGCGCACAGAAGCACGGAGGGCGGCGAGCGAACTGCAGAGTGTAGCCGTGCTTCACTGTTCTCAGCACCCATTCTGATACACCTGGAATGGCTTCCCCCGTTTTCGCGTGTGCCACGCGGGATAGAACGGCCTCCGGGCTCGAAACGCCGCGCTTCGCGGGTTTGACGGCCAGTATAGGAGGGGCGGGCGCGGTGCGCGCGCTCTCTGTGCTGTGGGCCAGCCGATCGCTCTCGATGGCTGGCCGCCTTACACACTGTATCTCTGCCGCTTTGAGCGGGGACTGGCTTGTGTGTGGCCCTACACTCATTGCTTCGGCCACCCTGGGCAGAGAACAAATAGTGTGTGGCGCGGCGCGTAGCGCCTGAGGCATAATGTTCGCGAAAATGTGTGAGCGCGTTTGAGCGGGCACAACTCTTACGCGTGGAACATGACCGGTTAAGAGTGGCTGTGTGACAGCGCGTGTGGTGGCTAGGCGTGGACGCAAACAAGCGGACACGTGACCTAACTCTAGCACTCGAGCGGCCGGAGGCCGCTTTATGTGAGTGGGGGACACGGGGTTTATAGTGCTTGTGTGCAGGGGTGAACACAGAAAAGGGGGCACATTTACTGCATTTGAAACACATACGGCGTGAGCCGTGCAACCAGAAATAATGCAACTTTTGTGATTTCTCTGGTTCGCCGTAAAAACGGCGGTTATTGACAGGCGAGAGGGCGTTTTTGCCGGCTCGTTGGCTGCGTGAAATCCATCTGCAGCAGCCACAGTGGTGGGGGCTGACAGGAAAGAGAGTTTTGACGGTGGTCCGGCCGCGGCGGGACTTAACCGTCGTTTCTTGCCTCTGGCTAGGAGGGCTTTGGAGGCTCGGACTTCAGCACGATCCTAGGCCGGGGGCCCCGAGGGGGAGGCGGCTTACCACGGCTGGAAGAGCGCGATCTGGGGCGGCCGCTCGGTCTTCGCTGAGACGAAGGGGGCCGCACTGGGCGCTGCGTGGAGCTCGGTGCTGGCTGGTCGCGAGGACGGCGAGCAACGGAGCTATTGCCAGTGCCGGGGCGTCGAGGCAGGAAGAGGTTCATGGCCTGCGTCGTTTTCTGCACTTCAGAGAAGCGGTCGACGATACCCCCGATCCGCTGGTCCGAAGAGCCCAGACGGGGAGAGCGGGGCGTTTAGGAAGGCCGCGCGCTCTGTTTCTCGCATGTCCGCGAGCGTGAGCCAGAGGTGGCGCTCAGCTACCGTGAGGGAGGCCATAGAGCGTCCGATGGCTTGTGCTGCGGTCTTGGTAGCGCGGAGGGAGAGATCCGTCGCGCTTCGCAAATCCGTGATCAACTCAGCGTCACAGCTCCTCTCGTCCAGGTCGCGGAGGAGATTGGCTTGGAGGATTTGCAGCACGGCCATAGAGTGCAGAGCAGACGCAGCTTGACCGGAGGCAGCGAAAGCGCGGCCGATCAGCGATGATGTCACTCTGCAGGCCTTAGACGGGAGGGCAGCCTTTGAACGCCAACCAGAAGGCGGGCAAAGGTGCGCTGCAACCGCCTCTTCCACCGGAGGGATAGCGTTGTAGCCTTTCTCAGTCGCGCCGTCAACTTGTGAGAGCGTCGAAGAAGCCTGAGACGAGACCCTCGCGGAGAATGGCGCGTTCCAGGACTTCGCGAGCTCCTCGTGAAGCTCTGGCAGAAAAGGTGCAATCCTGGCGGCGGGCGCACGGCGGCGACTGTTCAGGAAGCATCCGTCGAGCCGATACGGCGCTGCCACCTTGGGCGGGGCCCATTCGAGGCCTAGCTGCTCGACAGCCCGGGTGAGAAGGCGCAACAGTTCGGCGTCCTCACCCGCTCGAGAGCGTCCGGAGGCTCGGACTGAAGAGGTCGCGGAAGACCATTCCTCGCTGTCGGAAGCCATGATGGAGCAGCTGTCGGAGCGTTCCGCGGCCGCATCCGCCTCATCCCCGGAGGCGGCAACAGAAATGGCGGCCTGGGGTGGGGGCGGGGAAGGCGAGAGTGAAGCGGGCGGGAGGAGTTCCGGCGAGCTTTTCTCTGCAAACTCCGGAGTCCGCTGCGAGCGGCGCTTTTTTCTGCGCGGCTTAGCAGAGACTGAAGGGATGTCGTCCTCGAACTGATCGAGTCGAGCCCGCAGGGTCGACATCGTCAGTTCCTCGCACTCCGGGCATCCGCCGGCGAGAAGTGCAGCGGCGGCGTGATCACGGCCCAGGCAGAGAGCGCAGATCACATGGCGGTCCCCGGAACTGAGCTGCGCGTGACACGAGCCGCAGGTGGAACGAGACATTTTTAGAAAAACGCTCGGCTCTTTTTGTGAAAAGTGTGACGCAGCGGCGACAACACTTGAGCAAGAAAGGATATAGGCTGCCGGATAGCAGAGCAGGCACGGATGGCTGAAGGTGGCGCGATGCTGCCGGCTTCTTCAGGCGCTGTCCTCTGCTTGCTCGTCTGCACGATCACGGCGGCGGGTTCCAGATCCAGCGATGCGAAGGGCTTCGCTGAAGAAAAGAAAATCGAATATGCAGCCCGTGAGCCCTGCTTATATACACGTGGCCACGCCCCACCTGTAGGCAAATGAAGCCAGGTGGGCGCGAAGCGCCCTCATTGGTCGCCACGTCACGCGGGCTCACCGATAGGCTGCTGCAGTTGCCAGCAGAGCAGCCAATAGCACGCTGGTATAGCCTGCTATGGTCTGCCAGGCTGCCGCACTGCGTTGACAATGTTACAAAATTAAGGATAATTTTGGGTTTTTCAGAAATCTCGAAGAAAGAATACTTTCCCGTAGCGTAAGGAACTTACGCAATACGAGAGAACCTCTCGTAAGAGAACTCCGTGTAGCAGCCTACGTTCCCGCTGGATCCTGCAGCCTATCTGGCAACCTCGAGTCAGGGGGGAGGGGTAGAGGGATACACCGCACTACAGTAATTTGAAAGTGATTGCAGTACCAGTTTTGGCCACAGTCCTACATACAGCTCCTTTAAATAAGGAAATATATTCATTGATTGGTTCATGCCTATAACATCATCCAAAATCCCGTTTGTGGCACAGAAAGTGCCCTAAATCAACTCTAAGCCTGACACTTAAGATTTAATCCTACACTTCACTTAAAGTATGAGTGAGATGCTTTATAACTAACTAAGAAAAAACACATTGTTAAATGAATATTAAGGGATATAATTCCCTTTCCATCTGTAATGCATTTATATGAGTTTTCTATCAAATATTTCAGTAGTTTCATCTATTTTTCTATCTTATCAATCACAAATATGTGGGCAAATTATTCCCGCTAGAAAAGGGGGTTGGGCTTTGGAGGGAAGTTCAGTGATTGGTTGAAATATCTTCAGACTCTAAACCAATGGGCGACTGGCACTCTCGTATAAAGACAGTGTGTGGAGACAGAAATTAATTCTCTTATTTTCGACTGAGAAGGTGTTAATCAGCGATTTCATAAATTAAATTAAAAATTCAATCTACTTTTAAAAGAAATGTTCAAAATCATAATTTTATAGAAAATCTACTTTTTTTAACCATTTTCCATTGTAGTACAGCGTCGCCATAGCAACAGTTTCTTAAGTATTTTTTCTCAAAACTTTGTTTTATTTTTATGATTGTAGCTTTTTCATGTAATAAAACACATTTTATTCTGAATGCCAAAGCTTAGACTTTAATGCTGGAGACAACAAAGCTGAGAACATCTCACAATTACACTCATAACTCATTTTATACAGTTTTTAACCTCTGACCTTTTATCCAGGAGTTTGCCACTTCTTTTCATCTTCAGTCTGTCTGAAAATATACAGCTGTTTTCTTTCCAACTCTCTTTCATTCGCTCGTTGGGAGTCATTGTTCAGCTAACCTGGAGTTTCTCATGGTTAAATGTAGACCGTTTTATCTACCGCGGGAGTTCACTTCCACCATTATAACTGCAGCCTATATTCCCCCGGATGCTGATGCCAAGCTTGCTATGAAAGAACTTCACGCAGCCATCAGTAAACAACAGACTGATCACCCTGAAGCTGCGTTTATTGTTGCAGGTGACTTTAATCATTCAAACTTAAAGTCAGTGCTACCCAAGTTTCACCAGCATGTTTCCTGCCACACCAGAGGAAACAAAACCTTAGACCATGTTTACACAAACATGGCCGGAGCTTACGTTGCAACACCCCTCCCCCACCTAGGACAGTCAGACCACATCTCTTTGTTCCTCAGCCCCAAATATGCACCCCGGCATCAACCGTGTGAAGCCATCAGTGAAGACAATCAAGGTGTGGCCTGCGGGGGCAGATTCCACACTCCAGGAAAGGTTTCTAAACACAGACTGGAGTATGTTTGCTTCTCAAGCCACCAGTGGCGCTCACACGGACATTAACTCCTACACCTCCTCAGTATTGGATCATATCAATACCACCATTGACAGTGTTACAACCCAGAAACAGATCACCACATACCCAAATCAGAAGCCTTGGATGAACAGGGAAGTACGACTCCTGCTGAAGTCACGCAATACTGCCTTCAGATCAGGAGATGCACAAGCCTACAGCGCATCCAGAGCAAACCTGAAGAGGGGCATCAAAAAGGCCAAGCACTGCTACAAGCAAAAGATAGAGGGACACTTTTCCAACTCTGATCCTCGACGCATGTGGCATGGCATTCAGGCCATCAGTGATTATAAACCCACCCACTCCACCCCCGCAGCCACTGATGTCAACTTCCTGAACGAGCTAAATTACTTTTATGCTCGTTTTGAAAGAGACAACAGAGAAACTGCCACCAAGCTCAAACCCTCAGCTGACCACCCACCAATCACACTCTCCTCCACAGATGTCTGCAAGGCACTGAGCCGGATCAGCGCGCACAAGGCTGCTGGACCAGACAACATCCCTGGTCGTGTTCTCAGGGCATGTGCGGAGCAGCTCGCTGGGGTTTTTACAGACATTTTCAACCTGTCTCTCGCCCAAGCAGCTGTACCATCATGCTTTAAACGCACTTCCATTGTGCCAGTGCCGAAACACTCCAGCCCGAGGTGCCCTAATGACTACCGCCCTGTAGCACTCACACCCATCGTTATGAAGTGCTTTGAGCGGCTGGTCCTGGAACACCTAAAAGACTCTATACCATCCACATTGGACTCACACCAGTTTGCCTACCGCAGCAATAGGAGCACAGAGGATGCAGTTTCCATGGCACTGCACTCTGTGCTCACCCATCTGGACAGTAAAAACACCTATGCACGCATGCTGTTTGTTGACTTCAGCTCAGCATTCAACACTGTCATCCCAACCAAGTTAATAGCCAAACTTGGAGACCTGGGCATCAACACTTCAATGTGTAACTGGATTTTAGACTTCCTAACTGACAGACCACAGAATGTTCGATCAGGATCCACCTGCTCCACGTCCATCACACTCAACACTGGTGTACCACAGGGCTGTGTGCTAAGTCCGTTTCTCTACTCCCTCTTCACCTCCGACTGCAAGCCTGTGTATGGAACTAATTCCATCGTCAAGTTTGCGGACGACACTACGGTGATTGGTCTCATCAGCAACAACGATGAGACTGCCTACAGGGAGGAGATCCAGCACCTGGCCACATGGTGCACTGATAATAACCTGCTCCTCAACACCACCAAAACGAAGGAGCTCATCGTGGACTTCAGGAAGGAGTCAAGAGGCACACACGACACCATCCACATAAATGGAATGGCTGTTGAGCGTGTCTCCAGTTTCAAGTTCCTGGGGATCCACATCTCGGCGGACATGTCGTGGACGACCAACACCTCTAGCCTGGTCAAGAAGGCTCACCAGCGCCTCTTCTTCCTGAGGACACTGAGGAAGAATCAGCTCTCCTCGGCTATCCTGGTGAACTTCTACCGCTGCGCAATAGAAAGCATCCTGACCAACTGTGTGGCAGTATGGTATGGGAGCTGCTCTGTTGCGGAGCGCAAGGCACTGCAGCGGGTGGTGAAAACTGCCCAGCGCATCACAGGGACTCCGCTACCTGCCATCGAGCACATCCAGAGGAAACGCTGTCTGCATCGAGCTCGCAGCATCCTCAAGGACTCCTCTCACCCAGCCCACAGACTGTTTTCTCTCCTGCCCTCCGGCAGGCGTTTCAGGATCCTCCGGACCAGAACCAGCAGACTTAAGAACAGTTTTTTCCCCAGAGCTGTCTCTTTATTGAACTCAAACCCCCGTTGATCCACTTCCCTCATAAACTGCAAACTCTCCTACCTCACACCTACATTCACTTTGTTATTTGCACTACCGACTGTTGATTACAATAACAACTGTTTACTTATGCATTTTGCACCACCATATCTTAACTGGAATATGCTCATTTGCACTGCCGACTGTATTTACAGTAACCATGTTTACATTTGCATTTTGCACCGTACTTCTAACTGCAATATGCAACCACTTTCCACTGCACTTTACACTTTCTTTCGGATAGCTCTGTCCATAATTTATTGCACTACCTTAATCCACTGCTATATTCCTCATATTAGCCTAACATATTATTGTATACCTCTATCTGTAAAATTCTGTTCAAAGTAATAGCCATCTGTATATTATATTCATAGTACATATTCACCTGTACATTCTGTTTACATTCTGTTTATAGTAATAGCCATCTGTATATTTATATTTATTCACTGTATATATTCATCTGTAAATTCAGTTCTGTTTATAGTAATAACCATCTCTCTACTTATACATATTTATATATATTCAGTAAATTTTTATGCCCTGCACTTACGCAACCATTGTATATATGTATATATGTTCTACAGTATTTGGCACTTTAAATCAATCTAATGAAACTTTTTTTTTAATATTAAACAAAGGACAGGCCTCGTGAGATCAAGGTTAGAGTTAAATCACATCGTCTTGTGCTGAACTATATCGAGGGGCGGGGCTGTTGAGCGTGGGTGGTTTCTGTCAGGTCCTGTAAGCAAATATAATCGGCCTCCTTGTAGAACATTTACTTATTTCGTTGTTGTGTTTTGACCGACTGAAATACTCTGACTTAATCATGTCTGGAAGAGGCAAAGGCGGTAAAGGGCTCGGTAAAGGAGGCGCTAAGCGTCACCGTAAAGTTTTGCGCGATAACATCCAGGGGATCACCAAACCCGCCATCCGTCGTCTGGCTCGCCGCGGCGGGGTCAAGCGCATCTCCGGCCTGATCTACGAGGAGACTCGCGGAGTGTTGAAGGTGTTTCTGGAGAACGTGATCCGCGATGCCGTGACCTACACCGAGCACGCCAAGAGAAAGACCGTCACCGCCATGGATGTTGTGTACGCGCTGAAGCGGCAGGGACGCACCCTGTACGGCTTCGGAGGATAAACGCCTGATATCAAGAGAAACCACAAACCCAACGGCTCTTTTAAGAGCCACACACTCTCTCACATAAAGAGGAAAAAGAAATACAAAAACGTTTGATTGAAAATAACTGCCATGTATACATATTTATTTATTTTATATATATATATATATATATATATATATATATATATATATATATATAAAATCATCTGTGAGGTTGTATTTCATAAACAACTGCAGAAGTTAGGAGTGATAACGTTAAACTTGTTTTATATGCACCGTAATTGGTCCGGGTTTTTATGGGCTATATATATATATAAATTAACAATACTGTTCTGAATAAATAACAGACATGTGAAAAGAAAATATGGCGTTCCATCACATAATTTAAGGTTCTACGGTGTTTTAATGCTGTATAATTGAATTAAATCAGCTCTAATGATGTGTATTTCAGAGAAGAAAACTGTCTATTGCAATTCAAAGTGATTTACAGAATCAAGAAAAAAGTTAAAATTGGGGGAAATTAAATGTTAGTGTGAAAGGGGCTTTTGTGTAGGAGGGAATTTCTGGTACGTTTTTTAAAAAAGGGATCTTATTACTTTATTTTAAAAATGAGTTTTCAGATTACACTTTCTTGCAGAATATTATTCTTTTCAAACTTTTATTAAATACAAAGAGCGGGAAAGGAACAAAGGAAACGAGATCTTGTGGGGTCTCCTTCAAACATAAAGCGGTAGGCGGGGCTAATATTTGCCCGCCCGTGATTGGCCCTCGTTCCTCTTGTGATGCTTTGAATTGTCCAATGAAATACGAGTTTATGGGTTCAGCCTATGAAATAAGCCAATCAAAGATGTCATATATCTGAGTAAATTAGCATATGGTGGTGAATAAAAGCCTCTGTCTCGCTCCTGAGCGCACGTTGACTCTTCGTCATCATCATGCCTGAACCAGCGAAGTCCGCGCCGAAGAAAGGCTCCAAGAAGGCCGTCACCAAGACCGCCGGTAAGGGAGGAAAGAAGCGCAGAAAGTCCAGGAAGGAGAGCTACGCTATCTATGTGTACAAAGTCCTGAAGCAGGTTCATCCCGACACCGGCATCTCCTCCAAGGCGATGGGCATCATGAACTCTTTCGTCAACGACATCTTCGAGCGCATCGGCGGTGAGGCGTCTCGTCTGGCGCACTACAACAAGCGCTCCACCATCACCTCTAGAGAGATCCAGACCGCCGTGCGTCTGCTGCTGCCCGGAGAGCTGGCCAAACACGCCGTGTCCGAGGGCACAAAGGCTGTGACCAAATACACCAGCTCAAAGTGAGGTGACCTCTGACCTTAACCCCCCAAAGGCTCTTTTAAGAGCCACCCATCTTTTCATTTAAAGAGCTTTTTTGTATTTTAATATTTATATCCTTTTTGTTGTTAATGTGAAGTGACATTATTTTAATTATGGATTAAAAAAAAAAATTTATTAAACCAAGCATTTTTCAGAATGCCAATTGTGATCAGATCATTCACTCTGTCCTGAATTAAAAGAAATAAAGTAAGCATGTCATTTTCTTTTTGTGTAAATGGCCAACTATCACAGTTTTTCCCAACTTGTGTAAAGCTCATCCACACCGAACCAGAACTGTTCCTTTCATTTGACGTGCGCTCAAAAGTGAAGTTTTGCCTTCCAACAACAGGATAAATAATAACTAAAATATAGATTTGGATTTGCAGAAGTACTGACAAATTAGATGTCTAAATACTTGTATTCTACATAACTGTTCTTAACTCAATTTATAAACTTTTTGTTTTAATTTCATCAGCAGATAAAAGTTAAATGCAAAGACTATTTCCCTGGATGTACTCATCCATATGCGTGTTTGAGTAAAATATATTCTATAAACTACTGACATTTCTTCAAAACAATCTCTCTTCATTAAATTGACATGCTAAATAAGTTATATAGTATGTGCTCTAGCTGTTCATTTGAACTAAAATAGATGAGAGGGCCACCTCTCCCTTTATGAGTGAATTATGTTGAAACAATCCAATATTTATAAGTAATCAGCTAAAAAAAAAAGCGGGTATATGCTACAAATTAAGTTTATCTAACTTGTTTGTTGGTTGAAGATAATTTAATTAGAAGTTGTGACAACTCAAAAAGATTGATGCAAACTGTGTTTAATTAGTTTGTTTCCTGGACTGGTCAGAAAAATAAAATCCTGTGCCAAATCCAGTCCATCTGTGCATGGACTCTGTTTGCACACGTTAACTACTTGCTCACTCCTGTTATCAACGGCAAAGGCTTAATGGAAAGCCATAAGCAAGTTACTTTGTTTTCCATTTTATTGACTGACGGCTTTTCTGTCCCTATGTTAAGAGAAATGAGAAGGTGCAAAGGCGTGTGTGTGTATGTGAACATGATGGTTACTGTCGTTCTGGACTAAATGTGAGCATTTACTCATCTCACTGGCAAAAAGCACATTTAGTATTCCTCAAAAATAATAAAAACAGTTAAATGCAAACTCAGAATATTATGCAAACATGCAATAGTTAAATATGGAAAATAGTAGGGGTGTGACGAGACCGCTCACAAGATGAGATTTTTACACAGTATTTTAAGAAATCCTCAATGACGAAATACGTGACTAAAAAAAATGTTTGCAGGTGCATTTGAAATGTTTTTACTCATCATCTAGAAATGATTATCATTTCAGTTCTACTTTATGAGTATGAATTATCATATGCAGTAAAAGACAACAATACTCAAGCACTAAAGGTTTTGCCACAAACTCAACTGACTGGCTTCTCTCCTGTATGATCGTCTCTTCAGACCTTAGAACTGCACAGGATTTATGAGCTTCTACAACCTTCTAACTGAACTCCTTTCCACAAACTGATTGTAGATATTAAGTGCAACCATAATAAAAGTACTATATCAATATTCAAAGTGCAAATAGAGACCAACATTTTTCTCCAAGCATGATACAGAGCTAAGAGATGGTTACAACTACACAACCTAGCCTAAGATAGTTTTCATATTGGTAGATAGATATTCGCATGCCCCAGGGAGCCGATTTCAAACATTTGAATGCACACTCGGGTTTACTTTCACTTTCAATTTCCCAATCGTGTGTACTCTCTGGGGGCCGGTTTCATCAAAATGCATGTTGACTAAATTCAAGCATTAAAGAGAAAAAGTGTCTTCACTTTTATCTTTTTCCACATTCATTTTCCACATATAATTGAATGAGGAAAGGAAAACAAAAGAAAACAGCAACAACAGACTAGCATGTTGACTACTTGAACATAAATTTTGCTCTCCTTTCTTTCTGGCCAGCAAATTTCTCAATGACTCTCTGATCAAAGTCATCTCAGTAGTGTCATGACGTTTGCATTTTTCAGTCAGATATTTGAGGTCTCTTACCCCCATTGTTGTCCACAAAACTTCAGTACCAACACTTTGAAATAAAAGACAGGGAAAGCAATAAAGGGCATTGCTAACAACACATCCAGCCAGCCAGCCACCTCTGTTTCTCATAACAAGCGTGTGAAGCTCCGAGTGCAGCTGCGTCCTGTCACTGGTCTGCTGCTGGATTTGTAAATCGCGTTGGTCCTTTCCAGGATCCTTTATCCTTTAGTTTTCTTCCAGCGAACGCCTTGTGAAAGAATTTGGTTTAACTGCTGCCATCTCTACGAAAGTGATCATCCTAATAAGGTAATTCAGGTCACATGCTGCCCGTAGATTTTTGTACTCAGATAGACATCCATTTGTCCGGCGTCCCTCGCCCATGAAACCGCGTGAAACATATTGAAGAACATATAAAATAGTTAACCTATCAAGGCCAGTTTTTATTAAATGCTGAGGCTCTTACTAACAGCCGGCACATCGTATGAGTAAACCATTTTTTTTTTCAATTTTATATAATCTTTGTATACATGTATATTTCTGGAATTTTGATGGGGGCGGCGCCCCAGCGCCCTTTATTGACCAGCCGCCACTGGTGGCATATTCTATCCTAACTTCACCCCCACACTCCATCATGGCAATAAGACAAGAAATCTCGTCACATTCTCTCTTGTGGCACAAGATCTCGTCACACCCCTAGTAAATAGCACAAATATACTTTATGTATTTAATCTCACTTTATTATTGTCTTTGCTGCTGACACTTGATGATCCAATTCCACCATACTAATAAGCAAAAACGACTTTAGATAAACATCACATTTGTATTTATTTGTATTTATTTTTTTTATTGCCAAAGTAAGAGAGTTGCATCATATTCTGCATCCGGCCCATGTGAGAAATAGTAACACAAAAAGTAGCATTTCACTTTCCATAAAAAATAGCAAAGCAATTAGTAACTTTTTAGGCAGTAATGCAATATTGTAAAGCATTACTTTTAAAAGTAACTTTCCCCCCCACACTGCAGGGAGTGGCTTCAATGAGGAGGTTATTAATAATTGGCAAGTTGAAATTAGGCACAACATCAGAACAAAGAGGGGTGATGGATTCCGCAAGTTAGTCAGGTAGCAAAGGTAATGGGACATATGCAGAGTCTCAGAATTTACATAGAAATGTTATGCACTGAACGCAGATGATCTGTTAGTTCAAATGTGCATGAAGGTGATGGAAACAGTTTATTCACACACTGATGATGTGTTGTGTAGTCTACGGTCAACAGTTAGTGGTATTCTAACAAAGTGGAAGCAATTGGGAACAAAAGCATCTCAGCCACAAAGTGCCACGTAAAAATCACAGAGCGGGGTCAGCACATGCTGAGGCGCACGGTGCGTCTAAGTCGCCAACTTTCTGCAGAGTCAACAGCTACAGACCTCCAAACTTTCAGTAAGAAAGGTCCATAAAGGAATGGATGAGCGAGTTTGGTGTGGAAGAACTTGACTGGCCTGCACCTCAACCCGATAGAACACCTTTGGGATGAATTATGACAGAGACTGCGAGCCAGGTCTTCTCGTCCAACATCAGTGCCTGACCTCACAAATGCACTTCTAGAAGAATGCATAAATGTATCCTTTGCTGCCTTTGATATCCCACAATCCTATGCATTCCATTCGGTGACAGCTGAGCTAGAAAAAGAAAGATGACATCTGAAAGTTGTGGTTGTTGGTCAGTTTGTGTGCAAATGTAAGTTTTTGACCAATGTTTTCCAATTCTGATATAATTTCTAGCGAGAAATTACTACTGTAGTAATTAAATATTTATTTAATCATTACCAAAGCTTGCTATATTTTGCTGTAGATCATTAAACTGTTACGCTGCCTCAGAAGTCTGTCCGAAATCAGTTTTGTGAGGTGCATTCATGCGCAAACACTGCCTCCAGAGTCATTTTCTATAAGGCAGCGAGTCAACAAGTCAATCAAATCAAATCAAATCACTTTATTGTCACACAGCTATATGCACAAGTGCAACAGCAGGTGAAATTCTTGGTGCAGTTCCGAGCAACATAGCAGTCACGACATGACATGTACAACATTTAAAGCAGCATCAGATTACACATCTGATGCGCCCACAATTACTCACAGCACAGTAAACTCTACAATAAACAATAAATAATTTACACAATGTGAGTGTAGTTCTCACAGCTTTAACCAATATACACATACTTACAATATACATATACTTTAAACAATATACACTAAACATACATTAAACAGTATACATTAAGCTATAATAATAATAATATACAATGTACAGTATACATTATTATTCACAGTAGAGATCCAATTATGTACAATAGGTGCTATATGATAAATGATAAATAATAAATGATACATAAATGTGTATATAATGTCTGTGTGTATCTACAGTGGGTTGTGCGGAGTGATATTCTGTCCAGTGTGTGTTATGATCCTGATGGATCAGGAGTTAAGTAGTCTAATTGCTTGTGGGAAGAAGCTGTTCTGGAGTCGGCTGGTGCGTGTTCTGATGCTGCGGTACCGTCTGCCTGATGGCAGCGGTGAGAGCAGCCCATGGTTCGGGTGGCTAGAGTCTCTGATGATCCTCTGAGCTCTCTTCACACACCGCCTGGCGTAAATGTCCTGGAGGGAGGGAAGCTCACCTCCGATGATGCAGCTGGCCGTGCGCACTACCCTTTGCAGGGCTTTGCGGCTGCGGGCGGTACTGTTGCCGTACCAGGTGGTGATGCAGCCAGTCAGCAGGCTCTCGATGGTGCAGGTGTAGAAGCGTGTGAGGATGTGGCGGTTCATTGCAAACCTCCTCAGCCGTCGCAGGAAGAAAAGGCGCTGATGAGCCTTCTTCACAACGGCCTCAGAGTGGACGGACCATGAGAGTTCCTCTGTGATGTGGACACCGAGGAACTTGAAGCTGCTGACTCTCTCCACCGGTGCTCCATCGATGGTGATGGGGCGGTGTTCTCTCTCATTCCTCCTGAAGTCGACCACCAGCTCCTTGGTCTTGCTGACGTTGAGGGAGAGGTTGTGCTCCTGACACCACCGTGTCAGAGTGTGCACCTCCTCTCTGTAGGCTGTTTCATCATTGTCAGTGATGAGACTTACCACTGTCGTATCGTCAGCAAACTTGATGATGGTGTTGGAGCTGTGGGTTGCCACACAGTCATGTGTGTACAGGGAGTACAGGAGTGGGCTGAGAACACAACCCTGAGGGGCTCCAGTGTTGAGAGTCAGTGATGAGGAGATGTTACTGCCCATTCTGACCACCTGGCGTCTGTTTGACAGGAAGTCCAGGATCCAGCTGCATAACAGGCTGTTTAAGCCTAGAGCCCGGAGTTTAATGTCAAGTATGGAGGGCACAATGGTGTTGAATGCTGAGCTGTAGTCCACAAACAGCATTCTCACATACGTGTTCCTCTTTTCCAGGTGGGAGAGAGCAGTGTGTATGGTGGATGAAATGGCATCATCAGTGGAGCGGTTTGTGCGGTATGCAAACTGCAGTGGGTCCAGTGAGGGGGGGAGAACAGAGCAGATGTGGTTTCTGACTAGTCTCTCAAAGCATTTACTGATGATGGGGGTCAGAGCAACAGGACACCAGTCGTTTAAGCAGGTGGTTTTTGACTGCTTAGGTACAGGAACAATGGTGGACGTTTTGAAGCATGTGGGGACCACAGACAGGGAGAGGGACAGGTTAAAGATGTCCGTGAAAACTCCAGCCAGTTGGTGCGCGCACACTCTGATGACGCGGCACGGAATGCCGTCTGGACCCGCAGCTTTACGGACGTTCACCCGCCGGAAGGATCGGGTTACATCCGCTAAAGATACGGAGAGTGCACTAACCTCTGTATCTTCAGCCGCGAGCTCTCTCTCCGCGAGGGCGGTGTTAGTTCCCTCAAAGCGAGCATAGAAGGTGTTGAGCTCGTCCGGGAGAGAGGCAGCGGTGTTCACGGTGGAGTTTGTGTTCCCTTTATAGTCCGTGATGGTGTTAATTCCCCTCCACATGCTGGAGTCGGTGGTGTTGAACTGTCCTTCAATCTTGTCCCTGTACTGCCGTTTTGCTGCTCTGATGGTTTTCCGGAGGGCATAACTTGCTTGTTTATGCTCCTCCGCATTATCGGAGTTAAAAGTGAAGGTCCGCGCATTGAGTGCCGCGCGAACATCCCCGTTTAGCCACGGCTTCTGGTTAGGGTACAGCCGAATTGTTTTGGTCGGAACAACGTCATCTACGCACTTCCTGATGTAACACGTTACGCTATCAGCGTAGACCTCGATGTCGTCATCAGAGGCCGACCGGAACATCTCCCAGTTCGCGTGATCAAAACAGTCTTGTAGCATAGAGTCTGATTGGTCCGACCAGCACTGGATGGTTCTGAGGGCGGGTGCTTCCTGTTTCAGTCTCTGCCTGTATGCGGGCAAAAGTAGGATGGACGCGTGATCTGATTTGCCAAATGGTGGGCGTGGGAGTGATTTGTATCCATCCTTGAAGGGGGAGTAACAGTGGTCTAAAACACGGTTCCCTTGCGTGTTGAAGTTAACATGTTGGTGGTATTTAGGTGCAATGCGCTTGAAGTTGGCTTTGTTAAAGTCCCCGGTCACAATAAACGCAGCCTCAGGATGCGCGGTTTCCTGCTCACTCACTGTCCTGTACAGTTCCTTTAGTGCCCGGTCTGTGTCGGCTTGTGGGGGAATATACACAGCTGTGATGATGACCGCGGTGAATTCCCTCGGTAGCCAGAATGGTCGACACAGAACCCTGAGAAATTCCAGATCAGGAGAACAGAAAGACTTGATAGAATGTACGTTCCTCTGATAACACACACCCCCACCTTTGCTTTTCCCTGAGAGATCTTTTTCTCTGTCCATCCGATGCACGGAGAACCCCGCGGTTTCGATGGCCGAATCTGGAATCTCAGCAGACATCCAAGTTTCTGTAAGGCAGATAATGCAGCAGTCCCTCGTCTCTCGTTGGAAAGAGATCCGCGCTCTCAGCTCGCAGAGTTTATTGTCCAGAGACTGAACATTAGCCAGTAAAATACTGGGAAGCGGGGGTCGGTTTGCGCGGCGTCTTACTCTGATGAGTACGCCGGCTCTCTTCCCTCTTCTCCGGCCGCGTTTGCGTGGTCGGGCCGCCCAGACAAAAGGATCCGCTGCTGTGTTTGTAAGCAGCGTGTCGTCACTGAAGAATTTAAAGTCCGGTTTTCGGTGTGCGATTGCCGAACCAATGTCCAAAAGTGTCTGTCTGTCGTACGTAGTAAGGCAGACAACATCCAAGACGAAAAACACAAGAACTATAAACAGAACAAACAAAAAACTACAATGTTTCAGCGGAGCTCGCGACGTAGCAGCCATCCTCGGCGCCATCTTGAAGTCACTGCCTAAGTCTTCGGATACAGCCCTCATCTACCCTCATTGTCCGGTCTTGTTCATATGAAGTGGACTACTTACATTGTCTCCAGCGATTGTCTCATCTTCATTACCTGTCTCCCTGTGGAAAATAATTACCCTTATACTCACCACAACCCAGGGCCAGATTTACCACCGGCCCAATTGAGCTGGTGCCCGGGGCCCTCCGACCTCTAGGGGGCCTCCAAGACGCCACTAACTGTGTGGCTTCATCCCTTTTTTTTATTTAAAATTAAAATTAAATTTATGAAGGACATCGAGGACATCGAAAAAACAAACGACATGGATAAAAAATGGTGGAGCCACAAAACGGAAAGTGAAAAGGGAGAAGGATAGCAGAGAGGATTTAATTAGCATTATTCCAACCATCTCCACTTTTCAAAAGCCGGCTCGATGCAGATAAAGAGCCTGCACAGCGCCGGCGGTGACGGGTAGGTTAGTGTAGGCTACATTGCCAGTTTGACAGCCTCAAAATGTAGGTCTATCTATTACTTTTCCCCCTTATTAAAAACCCTGATTAGATGCCCGGATCGGCGCAGAAGCCTTCCGAATCTGCGTCCACCGACCCACCTCCTAAATAAATAATTTTTCTGATTTAGCTAGAGCGAGCTAGAGGCAAGCCCAGCACCTTTCATAAACTAAACTTTTCATAAGATTTCACCAGCCATCTGTCCCCGTACGATATGTTGCTTTTTAAATCATGTAACGTTGTTGTATTAATGTTGACTGTTCATTTGTATGACCAGATACGCGTTTTCGAGGCTTATCAATGCATAGCCTAATATGTGGGACTCATTCTCTAGTTGAGGGTACATTCATGTAATATTTCACATATTTTAAAAGCAGCATATTGACTATATCTTTCGTCTTTTCCCGTCAGATCACTGCAGAAGTATCGCTTTGTTGTTTTTAATCTTTAAGCTGATTTTTAATCGTTAGGCTGATTAAATCACTATTTTATGTGATTAAAAAGCGCTTATTTATGCATTTTACATAAACTATTTGCTCAAGTAGCTACTAATAATCATATAATCTAACTTGCAGGCCTATTATTGATATTATTATTATTATTATTATTATTAGTTAATTAGTATTATAAGTCAAACTAAAACTAAGAACATGAAAATATGTTAACTCAAGTAAAATAAAATATATTTTTATTTCAGCTAGTCATTTGTCATTTCCATTTAGTTTAACTTGATTTAAACAATCCTAAACAATGTTGATGTTGAAGGATATGGAAACAAATATAGTGAATGTAGGCTATGCAATATATTATGTGCAAAAAGTTGGTTAATGCTTTTCACTAAATTAAATTCACTAAAGGCTAAACTTTAGTAAAAATTAAAATAAAACAAAAGCACAAACTAAATATTAGCCTGCATTTGAATACCCCATTATAATGGTCACTTTTATACAAATATATATGTAGGTTTAAAATTCTCCAACGACAAATCATTTAGTGATATGTAGCCTATATTTTAGTCCATCGGGCATAGGCCCTTTTTAGGGGGGCTTCAGCCTCCCCTAAACTTCTGCCCAGCCCCCCTAAATGTGTGATTAACCTTTATAACATATGAAACTGGTGGGACGCTACAGTTAGGCTTCGTCCTGTCTGTTAATCTGCGTTAATCAGCGTGTTCTTCAATCCGCAGCGGCGTCGAGCAGAGCGGGCGTCAGAAGCAGAGGTGTGTGTATTGATCTGAGCTCTCATTGGTCTGTCACCGCTCGCCAATGTCAAAATATTTGAGAAAACCAATCAAATCAGAGTAGGCGGGCTTTATGTTCAAAGACGCTGCTGAGGCTGAGCGTGAATTTTAGCAGCACGACTTCAAGTGTGAAGTAGCTAAACTAAACGTTTTATATTTGACAGCTGCTTCTTTAAATCAGAAATGTTAAACAAATGACAAAAATATTCAGCCAAATTAATAAACTTTTGTCTAATTTCGCCATTTTCAATTGAATAGGCCAATGTAATGTCATTTATAATATAATTAACAAATAAGAAATATTAACAAAGCCGTTTTCGTCCGATTAGGCATAAGATTAATAGTATTGAATGTGTGCATATTGTAAATTAATAATTCCATTTGTAGCATGCAGTAAATAAAAAAGATCAGCTTTTTTTCAGCCTGTATTGGGCAGATTAATAATGAATGTGTGCATATTGTGAATTAATTTAATAAATTTAGTTCTCTTACGAGAGGTTCTCTCGTATTGCGTAAGTTCCTTACGCTACGGGGAAAGTATTCTTTCTTCGAGATTTCTGAAAAACCCAAAATTATCCTTAATTTTGTAACATTGTCAACGCAGTGCGGCAGCCTGGCAGACCATAGCAGGCTATTCCAGCGTGCCATTGGCTGCTCTGCTGGCAACTGCAGCAGCCTATCGGTGAGCCCGCGTGACGTGGCGACCAATGAGGGCGCTTCGCGCCCACCTGGCTTCATTTGCCTACAGGTGGGGCGTGGCCACGTGTATATAAGCAGGGCTCACGGGCTGCATATTCGATTTTCTTTTCTTCAGCGAAGCCCTTCGCATCGCTGGATCTGGAACCCGCCGCCGTTGAACGTGCAGACGAGCAAGCAGAGGACAGCGCCTGAAGAAGCCGGCAGCATCGCGCCACCTTCAGCCATCCGTGCCTGCTCTGCTATCCGGCAGCATTATATCCTTTTATTGCTCAGTGTTGTCGCCGCTGCGTCACACTTTCACAAAAAGAGCCGAGCGTTTTTCTAAAAATGTCTCGTTCCACCTGCGGCTCGTGTCACGCGCAGCTCAGCCTGGTGATCTGCGCTCTCTGCCTGGGCCGTGATCACGCCGCCGCCGCACTTCTCGCCGGCGGATGCCCGGAGTGCGAAGAACTAACGATGTCGACCCTGCGGGCTCGACTCGATCAGTTCGAAGATGACATCCCTCCAGTCTCTGCTAAGCCGCGCAGGAAAAAGCGCCGCTCGCAGCGGACTCCGGAGTTGGCCGAGAGAAGCTCGCCGGAACCCTTCCCGCCCGCTTCACTCTCGCCTTCCCCGCCCCCACCCCAGGCCGCCATTTCTGTTGCCGCCTCTGGGGATGAGGCGGATGCGGCCGCGGAACGCGCCGACAGCTGCTCCATCATGGCTTCCGACAGCGAGGAATGGTCTTCCGCGACCTCTTCAGTCCGAGCCTCCGGACGCTCTCGAGCGGGTGAGGACGCCGAACTGTTGCGCCTTCTCACCCGGGCTGTCGAGCAGCTAGGCCTCGAATGGGCCCCGCCTAAGGTGGCAGCGCCGAATCGGCTCGACGGATGCTTCCTGAACAGTCGCCGCCGTGCGCCCACCGCCAGGACTGCACCCTTTCTGCCAGAGCTTCACGAGGAGCTCGCGAAGTCCTGGAACGCGCCATTCTCCGCGAGGGTCTCGTCTCAGGCTTCTTCGACGCTCTCACAAGTTGACGGCGCGGCTGAGAAAGGCTACAACGCTATCCCGCCGGTGGAAGAGGCGGTCGCAGCGCACCTTTGCCCGCCTTCTGGTTGGCGCTCAAAGGCTGCCCTCCCGTCTAAGGCCTGCAGAGTGACGTCATCGCTGATCGGCCGCGCTTTCGCTGCCTCCGGTCAAGCTGCGTCTGCTCTGCACTCTATGGCCGTGCTGCAAATCCTCCAAGCCAATCTCCTCCGTGATCTGGACGAGAGGAGCTGTGACGCTGAGCTGATCACGGATTTGCGAAGCGCGACGGATCTCTCCCTCCGCGCTACCAAGACCGCAGCACAGGCCCTCGGACGCTCCATGGCCTCCCTCACGGTAGCTGAGCGCCACCTCTGGCTCACGCTCGCGGACATGCGAGAAACAGAGCGCGCGGCCTTCTTAAACGCCCCGCTCTCTCCATCTGGGCTCTTCGGACCAGCGGTCAAGGGGATCGTCGACCGTTTCTCCGAAGTACAGAAGACGACGCAGGCCATGAACCTCTTCCTGCCTCGACGCCCAGGCGCCAACGGTAGCTCCGTTGCTCGCCGTCCTCGCGACCAGCCAGCACCGAGCTCCACGCAGCGCCCAGCGCGGCCCCCTTCGTCTCAGCGAAGACCGAGCGGCCGCCCCAGATCGCGCTCTTCCAGCCACGGTAAGCCGCCTCCCCCTCGGGGCCCCCGGCCTAGGATCGTGCTGAAGTCCGAGCCTCCAAAGCCCTCCTAGCCAGAGGCAAGAAACGACGGTTAAGTCCCGCTGCGGCCGGACCACCGTCAAAACTCTTTTTCCTGTCAGCCCCCACCACTGTGGCTGCTGCAGAGGAATTTCACGCAGCCAACGAGCCGGCAAAAACGCCCTCTCGCCTGTCAACCACCGCCGTTTTTACGGCGAACCAGAGAAATCACAAAAGTTGCATTATTTCTGGTTGCACGGCTCACGCCGTATGTGTTTCAAATGCAGTAAATGTGCCCACTTTTCTGTGTTCACCCCTGCACATAAGCACAATAAACCCCGTGTCCCCCACTCACATAAAGCGGCCTCCGGCCGCTCGAGTGCTAGAGTTAGGTCACGTGTCCGCTTGTCTGCGTCCACGCCTAGCCACCACACGCGCTGTCACACAGCCACTCTTAACCGGTCATGTTCCACGCGTAAGAGTTGTGCCCGCTCAAACGCGCTCACACATTTTTGCGAACATTATGCCCCAGGCGCTACGCGCCGCGCCACACACCATTTGTTTTCCGCCCAAGGTGGCCGAAGCGATGAGTGTAGGGCCACACACAAGACATTCCCCGCTCAAAGCAGTAGAGACACAGTGTGTAAGGCGGCCAGCCACCGAAAGCGAGCGGCTGGCCCACAGCACAGAGAGCGCGCGCACCGCGCCCGCCCCTCTTATACGGGCCGTCAAACCCGCGAAACGCGGCGTTTCGAGCCCAGAGGCCGTTCTGTCCCGTTTGGCACACGCGAAAGCGTGGGAAGCCATTCCAGGTGTATCAGAATGGGTGCTGAGAACAGTGAAGCACGGCTACACTCTGCAGTTCGCTCGCCGCCCTCCGCGCTTCTGTGCGCGTATAGAGACGAGAGTGAGTGAAGAAGTAGCACATCTACTTCGAGCGGAGATAGCCACGCTGCTGTGCAAAGGGGCTATAGAACCGGTTCCCCATTCTATGAGCGAGTCAGGCTTTTACAGCCGATATTTTCTCGTGCCAAAAAGGGACGGGTCGCTCAGACCGATTCTGGATCTGAGGCGTCTGAACAAAGCTCTTTTGAGGAGATCGTTCAAGATGCTTACGACCAAGCAGATCCTCGCGCATATTCGCCCGAGAGACTGGCTAATTTCCCTAGATTTGAAAGACGCATATTTTCAAATCAAGATAACGCCGCGTCACAGGCCATTCTTACGATTCGCCTTCGACGGCCAGGCTTATCAATACACCGTCCTTCCATTCGGCCTGTCACTAGCACCCCGTACATTTACGAAGTGCATGGACGCGGCCCTCGCTCCCCTGAGAAACCGGGGGATGCGAATATTGAACTACTTGGACGACTGGCTCATCCTGGCGCAGTCAGAGGCCGAGCTCCTCGCCCACAGGGCAATGCTGCTCAGCCATTTGGACAGCCTGGGGCTCACGGTCAACTGGACCAAGAGCTCATTAGTGCCCACGCAATCAACCTCATTTCTGGGTTTGAATCTGGACACTGTGGCTATGTCTGCCCGCCTGTCACCACAACGCACGCGCCAAGTTCAGCGCATGGCTGCGTACTTCCGGCCGGGCAAAATCGCACCTCTCAAGCTTTTTCAGAGGATGCTGGGACGTATGGCCTCAGCTGCAGCTGTGCTCCAGCTGGGCTTAATGCGCATGCGCCCACTGCAACGCTGGTTAAACGCCCGAGTGCCTCACAGAGCCTGGGCTGCCGGAGGTTTCAGGATCAGAGTGACTCAGGGCTGTGTTGCAGCCCTAGAGCCCTGGTTAGTAGCCGACTGGTACCAGCGGGGAGTGACAATGGGAGCCATCTCACACCGCAAAGTCATCTCGACGGACGCCTCCACCTCGGGTTGGGGCGCCGTTTTCGAGGGCAGACCGGCCTCGGGCCTCTGGTCGAGCGGAGAAAAACTCCTACACATAAACTGTTTGGAGATGATAGCGGTAGAGAACGCGCTCAAGCAGTTTCTCCCGTTTATACGGGGACACCATGTGTTGGTCCGGTCGGACAATACCACGGTGGTGTCCTACGTGAACCGGCAGGGCGGTGTCAGGTCCAGGTGTCTGGGCAATCTGACGGAACGCCTGCTCGTGTGGGCACACAGCTCGCTGCGCTCGCTGAGAGCGGCGCACGTTCCGGGCCACCTCAACGTGGGCCCGGACAAGCTGTCCAGGGGCCTCATTCTCCCAGGAGAATGGTCCCTGCACCCCCAGACAGTCCAGCTGGTATGGCGCCTATTCGGCAGAGCGGAGCTCGACCTCTTTGCAACAAAAGAGAACGCCCGCTGCTCGACGTTCTTGTCCAAAAGCGAGGATGCGCTGTCCCAACTTTGGCCCAGCCTCCCGCTGTATGCTTTCCCGCCGATTTCCCTATTGACCCAGGTTATAGCGAAAATCAGGGAAACGCGCCGCCCGGTGCTCCTTATAGCGCCGCGCTGGGAGAACCAGATTTGGTACCCAGAGCTGGTGAAGCTGTCGCACTCACCCCCCTGGCCAGTTCCGCTGAGAGCAGACCTCCTCTCTCAAGCAGGAGGGTCAGTTTGGCATCCCCATCCAGAGCGATGGTCTCTGCATGTATG
Source organism: Romanogobio albipinnatus (assembly GCA_023566225.1). Classification (NCBI taxonomy): domain Eukaryota; kingdom Metazoa; phylum Chordata; class Actinopteri; order Cypriniformes; family Gobionidae; genus Romanogobio; species Romanogobio albipinnatus. Next base: position 4,124,234 of record CM042262.1, on the reverse strand, counting down.
GGTGACCAACGGATACCCGTTGACCTGCCCGAAGGGGTTATGAACACGATCTCACACTCTAGAGCCCCCTCGACGAGGCGGTTATATAGTTCTAAGTGGTCGGTGTTCACTGAGTGGTGTGCTTCCAAGGGATTGGAACCGCAGCAATGTGGGGTCCAGCGGGTGCTCTCCTTCCTCCAGGAGCTCTTGGAACTGGGCAGGTCCCCTTCCACGCTCAAAGTGTATGTAGCGGCTATAGCAGCGTTCGCCCAGACGACGCTAGGCAGCACGCTAGGAAGGAACGAGCTCATCATCCGTTTCCTCAGAGGAGCTAGACGGATGAATCCCCCGCGGCTCCCATCGGTTCCTATTTGGGATCTGGCCTTGGTCCTAGAGGCCATGAAGGCTCATCCCTTTGAACCGCTCGAGACTGTGGAACCAAGGTTCCTTTCGCTAAAAAACGCGTTCCTGATAGCTCTGGCTTCAGTGAAACGCGTGGGGGATCTACACGCGCTCTCAGTGAGCCCGACGTGTATGGAGTTCGGTCCTAATGACTCTAAGGTCATTCTCAGACCGAGGCATGGTTATGTCCCCAAAGCGATCGGCACTCCTTTCAGGGCGCAGATTATCTCCCTCTCGGCTCTGCCAGCATCCGACGAGGGGGACGGTGGCAATATCCTCTGCCCTGTCAGGGCATTGAGGGTTTATGTCACACGCTCCGCCGCCTTCAGGCGTTCTGAGCAGCTATTTGTTTCGTTTGGAGGGCGCGCTAAAGGTCTCGCCTCCTCGAAACAGACCCTGTCCAGGTGGATAGTGGACGCGATTGCAACTGCATACGCTTCCAAACACCTGCAGTGCCCGCTAGGTGTCAGAGCACACTCCACCAGAGGCATGGCCTCTCCGTGGGCTTGGGACAGAGGGATTTCCATCCACGATATTTGCGTGGCGGCAGGCTGGGCCTCCCCGTCTACGTTCGTGAGATTTTACAATCTGGAAGTTCCTGCCTTACAGGCGAAAGTGTTATCAGTTCAATAAGGCTGTTGGTTCTGCCCGGTGATTCTGCGCAGACATAGCTCACATACTGGTAGTAAGTTCGGTACAAGGCTTATGTAAATTTGAAGGAGACCGGCGGTACCGTTCCCTCATTTACGAAAAGAGCTATTGTGAGTTTGAAGGTGACCGGCGGTGCCGTTACCTCACTCATATGACAAGATATTGTGAATTTGAAGGCGACCGGCCTTGCCGTTCCCTCATTCATGAGACAAGGTGTGGTGAATTTGAAGGCGACCGGCAGGTGCCGTTCCCTCATTCATAAGGCAGGGTGTTGTAACCACCCGTTGTAACCACCCGTCAGTTCAAACGAAGTGTCCGTATATGTGGTGGCCCGTTTCCTTTACCGGCCACCCTGCCCGAGCAGTGTTATGGTCCCCGGTTCCCTGGGATACATATGCTGTATGCGAGGCGCGCACGGCGTTGACAATATGTTCCCGTAGCGTAAGGAACTTACGCAATACGAGAGAACCTCTCGTAAGAGAACGATACTCGGTTACTTAACGTAACCTCGGTTCTCTCTAGAAGAGGGAACGAGTATTGCGTTCCTTGCCGTGCGCCCCGCGGGCTTTTACGCTTCAGAACTACGAAAACCGAATATGCAGCCCGTGAGCCCTGCTTATATACACGTGGCCACGCCCCACCTGTAGGCAAATGAAGCCAGGTGGGCGCGAAGCGCCCTCATTGGTCGCCACGTCACGCGGGCTCACCGATAGGCTGCTGCAGTTGCCAGCAGAGCAGCCAATGGCACGCTGGAATAGCCTGCTATGGTCTGCCAGGCTGCCGCACTGCGTTGACAATGTTACAAAATTAAGGATAATTTTGGGTTTTTCAGAAATCTCGAAGAAAGAATACTTTCCCCGTAGCGTAAGGAACTTACGCAATACTCGTTCCCTCTTCTAGAGAGAACTGAGGTTACGTTAAGTAACCGAGTATCGTTACCTAGCTTTCCTAATAGCCTTCAGTAAATTAACATGTCTACAAAAAAATTCATAAAACATATAAATATCAGTTAAACATATGTTTACTGTGTTCCCTGATGAAAATGGAAAAAAATGTATCAGTCATATCTGCCCACTGACATGGTTTTCCAGCTGTTGTTATCTAATTTTTTGGCGTTCAGAATATCTTAAAATGCACATATGTAGATCATAGAAATCAAAATTTTCTCGGGGGAGCAAGCCCCCCTAACTACCTCACATTTGGGATCTCAGTAATTATAAACCTGTCTACATTGTATGATTAAGGGATGTACAATATGGTCATGCAGTCATACAATTCTATTGTGCTTTGTTTGATTCTATTCAATTGTGCACGCTCATTCACGGAAGCTTGAATTTTAGCGGAGATTCACTTGCAGAAAGCTCGTCCTCTCCTGACAGTAGGGCTGCACAATTAATCGAATTTGTAATCGTGATTACAATTACGGAGGCCACAATTATGTAATCGTTCAATAAAATATAATCGCAATTAGAATAAAAAGTAACTTAGGCTATAGGCCTATTATTCTGTGTAGCTACTTTTTTTTTTTTTCTACAGTTATATTACATTTTTCCCCATTGTTTTAATTTTTAGTTTTAGTATAACATTACCACATGCATATATCGTTAAGTCATTTAGCAGACGCTTTTATCCAAAGCGACTTACAAATGAGAGCAATAGAAGCAGCTAGAACAGTCAAGGGCAACAGTAGGTAAGTGCTGTAACAAGTCTCAGTTAAAGCTGTAGTCTACGATGTTGAAAATCAGTCGAGAAAGACAGAATTAAAAAAAAAACTCATCCCACCCCTCCACACGCACACGCCTCCCCTCTGTGCTACCTGATCCCTCCCACCGGGAAACGACCTGAACAACGTCACTCAGTCAAGCAGGAGTAAACATCGGAACAGAGATGTACCATGTGCGATTTGAGTTCACGCCAACGCAAGATTAGCAACACATGCAATGTTCTATCGGCTCGAACAGAAAACCGCTAACGTTAGGACTATTGAAACAGTCAAGCACTTCAAGAAATATAATTACTTTGACCCGTGATAGGCGATGCTAAACGGCTAACATTCCAATGCCGACCGGCAGCATGATCATGTTGTCAGACTGATAAAAAGCTATTTATGTAATACACCACACCATAAAAGTATAAATAAATGTTTACCGTCTCAACAAAAAGTCAGCGTCGGTTTTAAGTCCAAAGGTTTCTCTGAAGCTTCCTCCAACGGGCAATGGTGGACCCTAAATTGATTCGGCTTTGAGTCCGGCGTTCTTCACATTTTTTTTTAAAATCTCTGCTCTTTCCTCAATTGACTTTCTCTTTATTCCAACCTTGACTGTTGGGGCGAGCAGGGGCCGCTTGCTGCTGTCTTTTTGTTGGTTTTTCTCCATTGCTGAGTTGATGCTGCCTACTTTTCCGCAAAATTTCTTGTCGCAGGAGGGGGCGGGGTGGGGTGCGGTGGGTGGAGACGCGAGTGGAGCAGGGATTGGATGAGAGCAGTTAACCAATGTAAGCTGTCCGGCCTGACAGCTTACATTGGTCAATTTCTCTGCGGGTGTACACCCAATAGAGTGAATGGATTTTTTTCATTCTTTTTTCTCTTCATATTGTTAGGATTGTACTGTAGAACCATAACCAGCATCTAAACGAGGTTATTAATAATGAACAATGTTTGAAATCGTAGACCATAGCTTTAATCTAACACAGAACACACAGGACAGAACTTTTTATTTTATTATTATTTTTTTTTAAATAAATTAGACAGAAAATGAATAGAATGTTAAGTGCTATTCTTGATTGGTCAGGTGCTGCTGGAAGAGATGTGTCTTTAGCTGTTTTTTGAAAATGGCTACAGACTCGGCTGCTCGAATTGAGATAGGCAGGTCATTCCACCAGGTGGGGGCAGTCCAGGAAATGGTCAGTGAGAGCGATTTCATGCCTCTTTGGTATGGCACCACAAGGCGTCGTTCACTGGCAGAACGTACGCTCCTTGAGGGTGTGTAAGTCTGAACAAGCGAGTTTAGGTATATTGGTGCAGAGCCAGTGGTTGCTTTGAAGGCGAGTACCAGTGTCTTGAATTTGATGCGAGCGGCTATTGGCAGCCAGTGGAGACTGATGAAGAGAGGCGTGACGTGCGCTCTCTTCGGCTCGTTAAAGACCACCCTCGTCGCTGCATTCTGGATCAGTTGCAAGGGTTTGATAGTGCATGCCGGAAGGCCCGCTAGAAGAGCATTACAGTAGTCCAGTCTGGAGAGAACAAGAGCTTGGACCAGGAGTTGTGTGGCCTGCTCTGATAGGAAGGGTCTAATCTTCCTAATGTTGTATAACGCAAATCTGCAGGACCGGGTTGTTGCAGTAATGTGGTCAGTGAATTTTAGCTGATCATCAATCACAACTCCAAGATTCCTGGCTGTCCTGGACGGAGTTATGGTTGATGATCCTAGCTGAATGGAGAGATTGTGATGAAGTGCAGGGTTGGCTGAGACCACAAGCAGTTCTGTATTTGCAAGGTTAACTGTGTTACCAGTTATTTTGAAGCCCTTAATATAAGCTTGTGTCATGTTTAGGACAAATTGTTTTTTTAAGCTGTATGAGTTTGGGCCACGAGTTCTGGGGGGCCTCCGATTTTGTGCCCAGGGGCCTCTGCTTTCTAAATCCGTGCCTGCCACAACCGTTGAGGTGTGTGCGCTCACACACTCTTCCATCCACAATCTGCTACACCTGCAAACAAAGGAAAGTCTAGTTACATATCTTCACTCTCTTCAAAGTATATTGAACTGAATACTCACTCTTTTTGCCTGTCTGCTCTGAGCTGTGAATAAACTGTCCGTTAACCCCATTTATCCACAGGGATTTCAAAAAGTCTTTGCTAAAGTGGTATAAGCCATGAAACAAGCCAACCAGCTACGAGGTGAATAATAACATTACAAACTTTGATTTGAACTTAACGGCTTCAGTGAGGGAAAGAACTACAATCCCATTAAGCTTTGCAAATGACATAATTTAATTAAAAATGAAATGCATGCTTGAAATATAAAACTACTCATTTAAAAATGTTGATTATATTTGAATATATATGCATATTTTGCAATAAACTTAAAATATATTAAATATTTTGAGAGCTTGGGGAGACCTCAAGGAGAACTCAAAGGGAGTGGGCAGAGCTAACAAGATCTTTTGGTGAGTTTTGCTTGTTTCTACTTTCTGCTGTATTATTGCTGTATTTTTCTGTACAGCATTATTGTTAATGTAGTTTTTGCAAGGAAAACAGATCAATTTAGCTCAAAGGGAATTATTCGTTTATTTTATAGGAAATTTTGACAAAATCACTTATTTTACGGCCGAACAAATGAATCGTCCAGCGCTAAATTGAACGGGCCGTAACTGTCAGCTCTGAGGCGGACATTATCCAAACTATAGTGAAAACGATACTCGGTTACTTAACGTAACCTCGGTTCTCTCTAGAAGAGGGAACGAGTATTGCGTAAGTTACTTACGCTACGGGAAAGTATTCTTTCTTCGAGATTCTGAAAAACCACTAAATTATCCTTAATTTTTGTAATATTGTCAACGCAGTGCGGCAGCCAGGCAGACCATAGCAGGCTATTCCAGCGTGCCTATTGGCTGCACGGCTGGCAACTGCTGCAGCCTATCGGCCAGCCCGCGTGACGTTGCATCCAATGAGGGCGCTCCGAGCCCTTCTCGCCTAATCTCGAGCAGTTCAAAGGGATGCGCCTTCAGGGCCTCCAAGACCAAGGACAAATCCCAGATAGGAACCGAGGGGGGGTCGCGGGGATTCATCCGTCTAGCTCCTCTGAGGAAACGGATAATGAGCTCGTTCCTTCCTAGCGCGCGGCAGAGCGTCGTCTGAGCGAACGCTGCGATAGCCGCCACATACACTTTGAGCGTGGAAAGGCACCTGGACCTGACACCACCCTGTCGGTTAACGTGTGACACCACGGTCGTATTGTCCGAACGGACTAGCACGTGGTGTCCCCGTATGAGAGGGAAAAAATGCCTGAGCGCGTTCTCGACCACCATCATCTCCAAACAATTTATGTGGAGGAATTTCTCCCGGCCTGACCAGAGGCCAGAGGCCCGGCCTGCCCTCGAAAACAGCGCCCCAGCCTGAGGTGGAAGCGTCTGTCGAGATAACTTTGCGGTGTGAGATGGCCTCCATCGTCACCCCCTGCTGGTACCAGTCGGCTACTAACCAGGTCTCCAGTGCTGAAGTGCAGCTCTGAGTCACTCTGATTCGAAAGCCTCCGGACGCCCAGGCTCTGTGAGGCACTTGGGCGTTTAACCAGCGTTGCAGTGGGCGCATGCGCAGTGGACCCAGCTGGAGCACTGCTGCAGCTGAGGCCATACTTCCCAGCATCCTCTGAAAAGCTTTGAGAGGTGCAGTGCTGCCCGGCTGGAAGGCCGCAGCCATGCCTTGGATTCGGCGTGCGCGCCGCGGTGACAGGCGGGCTGACATTGCCACAGTGTCCAGATCCAGACCCAGAAATGAGGTCGACTGCGTGGGCACTAATGAGCTCTTGGTCCAGTTGACCGTGAGCCCCAGGCTGTCTAGATGGCTGAGTAGCACTGCCCTGTGGGCGAGGAGCTCGGCCTCTGACTGTGCTAGAATGAGCCAGTCGTCCAAATAATTCATAATCCGCATCTCCTGCCTTCTCAGGGGAGCGAGGGCCGCGTCCATGCACTTCGTAAATGTACGGGGTGCTAGTGACAGGCCGAATGGTAGGACGGTGTACTGATATACCTGACCATCGAAGGCGAATCTCAAGAATGGCCTGTGATGGGGTATTATCCTGATTTGAAAATATGCATCTTTCAAATCGAGGGAGATAAGCCAGTCTCTCGGGCGAACGTGCGCGAGGATCTGTTTGGTCGTGAGCATCTTGAACGGTCTTCTCATAAGAGCTTTGTTCAGACGCCTCAGATCCAGAATCGGTCTGAGCGACCCATCCCTCTTTGGAACGAGGAAATAACGGCTGTAAAAGCCCGACTCGCTTATAGAATGGGGGACCGGTTCTATAGCCCCTTTGCACAGCAGCGTCACTATTTCTGCTCGAAGTAGATGTGCTACTTCCTCGTTCACTCTCGTCTCTATACGCACAAAAAAGCGCGGAGGGCGGCGAGCGAATTGCAGAGTATAGCCTAGCTTTACTGTTCTCAGCACCCATTCTGACGCACCCGGGATGGCTTCCCACGCACTCGCGTGTGCTGCCAGGGGCAGAATGGCCTCCGGTCTCTGAACACCGCACTTCGCAGGTTCGATAGCCTGACTGGGAGGGGCGTGCGTGGTGCGCGCGCTCTCTGTGCTTAGGGCCAGCCGATCACTTGCGATGGCTGGCCGCCCTACACACTGTGACCCGGCCGCTTCTAGCGGGGAATGCTTGGTGTGTGGCCCTACATGTGGAGTCCCGGCCATCTTGAGCGGGGAACACGCGGTGTGTTGCACGACGCACAGTGGCGGCGTCGGGGGCAGAATGTTCGTGAGATTGTGTGAACACCCTTGAGCGGGCACAGCACTTATGCTTGGAACATAACCGGTTGTGAGGGGCTGTGTAACAGCGCGTGTGGTGAGTAGGTGTGGGCGCAGCGAGGGGACACGTGACCTAGCTCTATAGCACTTGAGCGGCCAGTGGCCGCTTTATGTGAGTGAGAGAGACACGGGATTTACCGTGCTTGGGTGCATGGGTGAACACAGAAAAGTGGGCACATTTACTGCATTTGAAACACATACGGCGTGAGCCGTGCTTTTGGACTGTGTAACAGCGCGTGTGGTGAGCACTGTTGGGCACGTTACTTTAAAAAAGTAATTAGTTATAGTTACTAGTTACTTCTTACAAATAGTAACTGAGTTAGTAACTGAGTTACATCATTATAAAAGTAACTAATTACCAAGGAAAGTAACTACTGCGTTACTTTTTTTATTTTTATTTTTTTCAAATGTTCAAATATCTCAAATAACTTGGATGCCCCCAATATTAAACATGTTAAATTAATGAATTGGACACTAAATGGAATAAATTATTATTATTAAACGTACATTAATGTAGACTACACTATTGCTGTGGGACAATGTGAGAGACACCTATCAAATTCAATACATTATTGTTAATATTATCTGTAGACCTACTATAGTGTAAATATTGTGTAAATATTATCAGTACTACTCCTTTGGTAGTGGAGCTCACGTTATCACCTGGGGTTTTAGCCACTAAAGTTGTGGCATGTGATGATGTGAGGCTTCATTAGATTAGAATTACTGGCCACAGACGTGGAGAGACTCTTTCTTCCTGGGCATAAGTTGCACGTTACATAAACATTCTTACCTTTCACCTCAACGAGGGAAAAGTAGCGCTTATACTTCCAGTTTGCGAAATCTACCTTTGAAGTCGTTGGATTTGCCATCGCTCTGACTCCTCCTGTCGTGTGACTTTGCATATGCGTGTGTGTGTGTGTGTGAACTCAACCTATCAACTTCAACCTTGTCTCCCACCCACCAATCATCATCAGTTATGTGTACCTTCCCACCCACCCCCAACATGCATGGCTGGCACGCGCGCACACACACACACACATTGCAGGTCCGACTGACAGAGAGCCTGTTCGGATGAAAACCGCTTCAGTGTGCTCAATTAAAGTAACGCTGCATTTTTTTTCTCAGTAACGCTAACGGCGTTGTAACGAGAGAAACAGTAATTCGTTTGATTACTCGTTACTGAAAAAAATAATTCCGTTAGTAACGCCGTTTATCTATAACGCCGTTATTCCCAACACTGGTGGTGAGTAGGTGTGGGCGCAGCGAGGCGGACATGTGACCTAACTCTAGCACTCGAGCGGCCGGTGGCCGCTTTATGTGAGTGAGAGACACGGGATTTACAGTGCTTGGGTGCAGGGGTGAACACAGAAAAGTGGGCACATTTACTGCATTTGAAACACATACGGCGTGAGCCGTGCAACCAGACATAATGCATCTTTTGTGATTTCTCTGGTTCGCCGTAAAAACGGCGGTTGAAGGCAGGCGAGAGGGCAAGTTTGCCGGCTCGTTGGCTGCGAGGTAAACATCTGCAGTAGCCGTGGCAACGGGGACTGACAGAGCATGAAGCTTTGACGGTGGTTCAGCCGCAGCGGGACTTAGCCGTCATATTTTTTTTTTTTTTTTGTGTATAGACGCCCATAAATAATCGAGCACCACGTGGTGCGAAAGGCGAGTTCGCTTTCCGTATGTAAGAAAAGCTGGCCGCGAGCTCGGGGAAGCGAACAGTAAAAGATTTTATCTGCCGCGAGAGCTGGGCTCGAACTCAGGTCTCCGGGCGTTTCAGCCTCTGATTTTACCACTGTGCTACCGGGGAGAACACATTAGCGTTCGGTTAGCGTGAGCATACAGCAGTACGTCCTCATGTTTGTAAGCAGTCGTGCGTGCGTGCATTAAAAACAGACTCGTTTACTGCAATAGTAATATTTCCAGCCGCCTGAACTTATGAGGGGACTGAGAAATGTCTGAGAATTGGCGGTTTGTCCGGCCACAGCGGGACGAAAAACCCTCTCTCTGCTCTTTTCCCGGTGAGTGAGGCGCGCGCGCTGAACTTTGCTCGTGACCGTGCGCTCTTTCATCCCTTGTGAACGGCGCAATCTGCACGGTCCAACAAGGGGGAGTGCGGGTTCGCTTTCTGTATGTAAGAAAAACTGGCTGCGAGAGCCGGGATCGAACCTGGGTCTCTGGCGCAAAAGCCAAGGATTCTGCCACTGCACCACAGGGGCAGAATACATTAGCATAGGTCAGAGAGAGCATATGTCAGCATCATGTCTCATGACGGCGTTTGTTTGCTGGAGTGTGTGTATTAAACAGGCTCGTGTACAGCAATATGAACAATTCCAGTCGCCTGAACTTAAGAGGGGACTGTGAAATGTGCGCGAGGGTGGAGCAGCTTTCTTGTAACGTAAAGAGGGCTGCAGGACCGTCCGTTTCTGCCGTCCCTTGTGAGCGGCGCAGTAGCGCGGCTAGAACAGAGGGAGAGGGAGCTCGCTCCGAGACCGTTCACTACTGCCGTCCCTTGTGAGTGGCGCAGTAGCGCGGCTTGAACAGAGGGAGGGGGTCTATCTCATCACCTCATCCCCTGACGCGGCGTGGTAGAGCGGCCGGGAGAGAGGTTCAGGCGAGCTCCTAGTCATACCAGTCTCCGGTGGTCGCTGCGAGCGGCGCATATTTTGCGCGGCCCGGCAGGGACAAGCGGAGTGATGTCGTCATCAAACTGCTCGAGTCGAGCCCGCAGGGTCGACATCGAGAGTTCTTCGCACTCGGGGCATCCGCCAGCGTGGAGTGCGGCGGGGGCGTGGCCGCGGCCCAGGCAGAGAGCGCAAATCAGGTGGCGGTCTCCGGTGCTGAGCGGCGAGTGGACCTTGGTTCCCTGAGAAGAGGGAACGAGTACTGCGTTTGCTAAACGCTACTGGGAATTTCCTTATTTTTTTATTTAAATATTTTTTTCCTAAAAATACCATGTAAAATGACCTCTATATAAACTGAATCAATACATTGTAAATGTGGTAGAACGTAAAGTTGATACAATTTATTTTGGTATCTAATTGAAAGTTAAACATTCAGTGTTTAATTTTGCAGTTGCATGTTTTTGAAGCAGATCTTATTCTAGGATTTAGAAAAAAAAAGAATTGTATTCACTCAGTATTGATCTATTCCACCACCATCTAAACTACAATTAGTTGTATTCAGTTTCGTAGGCACTAAAACATCCCAGTATATAGTCTAACTAATTTATGATTGAATAATGAAGACCTGGTTTTATAGTTATAGTAAACATTTATAGTTACATGTTTGCTAACGAAATAAACCAATTAAAAGCCATTTGTGTGGTGTATAAATAATGTTGCACGTCTTCTTATCAAACCCGCCGCACCAGCAGTGATCAACCTCTCCTCTATTTTGCTTGGGAACTAATGTGGTCGGAAATAAAGTTTCCAGCACTGCGTTCCCTGGAATCCTCTCAAGCGGAGCACTTCTATATTCCCATTGGTTGCCGCCGAACCACGTCATAGCTCATTACCATAAAGTTGACCTGATTCCAACTCTCCTCGACGCCCAAATCGTCCAAGATGCGCCGCGCCGCTCTCGCCGGAGCTCGCCGCCGGGCTCCCATTGAAAATGAATGACTTCCGGCCACTTTGACGCTCTCGCCGGCGGCGGTGTGAACGCACCATTAGGCACAGACTTTGCTGGTTCAGGCATGATGATGATGAAGAGTCAATGTGCGCTCAGGAGCCATACAGAGGCTTTTATTCACCGACATATGCTAATTTTCGATATCTTCTGATTGGCTGTTTTCATAGGCCGAGCCCATATACTCATATTTCATTGGACAACTCAAAGCATCACAAGAGGAACGAGGGCCAATCACGGGCAGGCAAATATTAGCCCCGCCTACCGCTTTATGTTTGAAGGAGACCCTACAAGATCTCTAGCCTGGCTCCGCCCTCCTACGTACTTCCGCTCAATTTTCATTTTCCTTCAGTACTACGTCTGGAACTGCTGTATATGCTTAGGTTTTCTCCAGAACAATTTTTTACCGGTCCAATCAGCGAACAGAGGGAGTGGCTGAGAGCGATGACTTTGATGTTGTGCGCTAGTTTGAGTTGTAGTTCAGTAATGGCGGCGGTGAAAGATGCGAGTGTGTGGCACTGGCACCGCTGACGAATGTCCAGAAGTTAAAGCCGGAGTGTGGCGAGGTGGACGAGCGAGCGAGATTAAGAATGAGACACACCGGTCTCGAGTCCTCTCATGAGGGAGCACGGAGGCATATAAGGACGAGCGACACCAGTGAAGGACGAAAGAGGACCAGGCCTGGATTTTATGTTGTGTTTTGTTATGTATGTGCGCGGCATGGTATGTTCGTGAGGGGCTGCCGCTTTTACTTTCATTTTGTGTTTATTATTTGATTAAAAGTTCGGTTCCCGCCTCCTTCTTCCCTGAACAAACGAACTCTGTTACACGGAGCAAGAACAATCACTGCTGAGTTTTGTTGGTGGCCATGATGTTGTGGTCCGGGAAAAGTTTTTTTCAGCTCACTCCGTTAGTGGTGAAGGAGTTGCTGAAGCCGTCCGTCTCCCACCACCCGCGAAAAAAAACCCAGGCTGAATTATCGACTGCTTTTGACAAACAGGTCGTGTGGTAATGTAATTGCTCTCCGAATCCACATCTCTGAGTTTTCAAGAATATATCACTTCAAAATTCACTGTTTATATCCTTTTTGACCCCTGCAGAGCACCGTACGGCTGCGCTTCACTGTAATTTGGATGCATTTCTAGACTTGTATTTCTTTAAATGCTGGCAAATGTTTACAAGAGCAAAATATTTCATCACCGCTCAAAAAATAAAAGAAGAAACGCACGTAAACATTTGAATTGGGCTGTTATTTACGGCAGCATTTATTCTTATCATACCAAGCATATGACATTTTATTTACAGCATATACAATCATGTTATGATTGCACGAGATATGCAGCACGAGAGCAGCGCGTTCCGATCACAAAACTCTCCTCTCCACCGTGAATAAATCACAATCCGAATGCACAAGGTTTTATCACTGACACTGAGTTTTAGTGCACAGGTAATGTGAGAATCAAAGCGAATGGCGCGTGACATACGTGACGACCAAACGTTAGCGATTGGTCTGCTCAGAGTGACTCTTGGCAGATCCAATAGTTTTAAACTTCAACAGAGTTCCCGCCTTCAAGGAAGTAAACGCTTGTCAATGGACAGTGACCAGACTCTCTGAACAAATGAAATGTACGAGAGTCTGGTAAGACCAGGGGCACGTTCAAAGCTCAAACCGGTGCACAACGTTTTGCTACGGTTTCCGGTTGAACGTCATGTTTCCTGGAAACGGTGCGCAACGGTGTGCAACATGTTTGAGATGTGTTTTATCTCGTTTGGTGGGTGTGTCAAAAATGTCAGCCCAATCAGCAGCAACATGTATATAAACCACGCAGACAGAGAGACAGCTCACACAATGGGTCCAAGTAAAGTTGTTTACAAATGTGTCCGCTGCAGCTCAGTATGTAGCTATACGCAACAATTGAAGATATTAGAAGACATGATTGTCGTAAAAAAAATAAAAAAAAATTATATATATATATATATATATATATATATATATATATATATATATATATATATATATATATATATATATATCAACATGATGATGTATTTATTTATATTTGTATCTTCATTGCAAGGAAAATTTCATATATGGTAATTAAGTGCTTTACATAAAAATGAGAAAGAAAATACAAGCTATTAAAGAAGTAAGAACTAGAAATTAAATAAAATTAAATAAGAATTGATTACCAGGAGATAAAAAAAGTTCATTAAATGGGATTTGGGATGTTGTCTTTTATTCTGGATGGCAAGGGCAGTTATTGCATGTATTTTGCAGTATTAAACATGTATTTATAACGATTTCATCAGGCTCTGAAAATTCCTCTAAAAGAACACAAAGAATGGCCTTCTCAGCTGCCATAGTTGCAACTCTTGCGTCATCAGAACAGGGTGTTCAACGCAGCACCGTTCCCGTTTAAAAAACGTTTTGCAACGTTTTGTCGGGGCTGAACGCAGCCCAGGCTACAGGATCTCTTTCCTTTGTTCCTTTCCCGCCTTTTTGCTTTAAGTTTAAGTCTCTTTAAGTTTGAAATGACTAATATTCTGCAAGAATTAAGATTATATTACTTTAGAATAAAGTAATAAGATCCCTTTTAAAAATAGATTTTGTAACACTTAATTTTCCCCAATTTTAACTTTTTTCTTGATTCTGTAAATCACTTTGAATTACAATAGTTTTCTCTGAAATACACGTTAGAACTCAAAAAGCTGATTTTAATGCAATTATACAATATTAAAACATCTTAGAACAATACAATGATTTGATGGAACGCCAATATTTTCTTTGCAGAAATTTCACATTTGTTATTTATTCATAACTGTATTTTTTGTATGAAAGGATGTAACCCATAAGAACCCGGACCAATTTATCTTTATAGGAAAATTACGGGCATATTTATAAAAATAAAAAAAAGGTTTAATGGACAACTTGTAACCAACCCCTCCTTGTGAAAGATCTTTAATGCTTTGTTACATTGGGCATTTATTTAGGTTTTATATTTATATATATATATATATATATATATATATATATATATATATATATATATATATATATATAAAAAAAAAAACATTTCATTTTATAGATTATCAGCATTTCTGTGACATGACTCTTTATTTGAGAGAGTGTGTGGCTCTTAAAAGAGCCGTTGGGTTTGTGGTTTCTCTTGATATCAGGCGTTTATCCTCCGAAGCCGTACAGGGTGCGTCCCTGCCGCTTCAGCGCGTACACAACATCCATGGCGGTGACGGTCTTTCTCTTGGCGTGCTCGGTGTAGGTCACGGCATCGCGGATCACGTTCTCCAGAAACACCTTCAACACTCCGCGAGTCTCCTCGTAGATCAGACCGGAGATGCGCTTGACACCGCCGCGGCGAGCCAGACGACGGATGGCGGGTTTGGTGATTCCCTGGATGTTATCGCGCAACACTTTACGGTGACGCTTAGCGCCTCCTTTACCGAGCCCTTTACCGCCTTTGCCTCTTCCAGACATGATTAAGTCAGAGTATTTCAGTCGGTCAAAAGACAACAACGAAATAAGAGCATGCACTACAAGGAGGACGTTTATATTTGCTTACAGGACCTGACAGAAACCACCCGCGCTCAACAGCCCCGCCCCTCGATATAGTTCAGCGCAAGACGATGTGATTTAACCCTTAACCCTGATCTCACGAGGCCTGTCCTTTGTTTAATATTAAAAAACAAGTTTTATAAGATTAATTTGAAGAAGATTGTATTAGACGAAGATAATTATATAATTTATAGAGAGAGATACTGAATGACAATTAATATATGCAATGCATTAATTGTATATAACAGTATATTTGTATGTGACATGTCAGGTATATTTATAGAACATGAATGATTTCAGGCCTCTCTGATCTACACTGTACGTCTCCCTTTAGCTGAACTTGCACCATAAGAGTCATCTCTTCTTTGGCCTTCAACATCCCATAATAGTTTCAGAACAGCCCATGCCACTATTAGGGAGAAGCTGAAGATTTGATCAAAACTGTGGATGAGCGAATGAAAGAGTTGAAAAAAACCAGCTGTATATTTTCAGACAGACTGAAGATGAAAAGTGGCAAACTCCTGGATAAAAGGTCAGAGGTTAAAAACTGTATAAAAATGAGTTATGAGTGTAATTGTGAGATGTTCTCAGCTTTGTTGTCTCCACCATTAAAGTCTAAGCTTTGGTATTCAGAATAAAATGTGTTTGTATTACATGAAAGAGCTACAATCATAAAAATCAAAACAAAGTCTTCAGAAAAAATACTTAGGGAAATGTTGCTATGGTGACGCTGTACCACAATGGAAAATGGTTAAAAAATTAGTTTTTCTATAAAATTATGATTTTGCATATTTATTTTAGAAATTGATAGATTTATATACTTTGAATTCATGCAAACCAAAAATAAGTAGATCCCCATCATTTAACCTCAAATGATAAACTCATTTCATCCTCACTCTCATCCCATGAGTGAATCTGCATTCCTCATATTGATCTTTCCGTAAATGTATTAATTAAAAGACATAATTCTGTTATTTATACATAAATACAACTATACTACAATAAACTCTTCAAATAAATAAATAACTGTGATCATATTATTGATGCTTTTATCTATAAACAATCCCAATGGGGAAAAGCATCCCTGCACTTCCACTGTGGGACAGCGGTGCCATATGGACTCATTGATATTTACTCAATTTACAATAAAACTGTTAGCAGTGTTAATTTTGTTGACAAATAATTTTGGTCATAATTTTCGTCAATTACCTTATTTCACTGATGAAAACGAGACGAAAATGTTAGTGAGGGACGATTAGGAAAGAGATCCAGTCAGAACTGATGTCCTGTGTCACAGATGCGCACATTTGAGTTGAGCTGATCAAACCACTGGAAAACACGGCTCACGCATCCCCAATCCAGCGCTCCAGAACGGCTCACAATCAATCAATAACACACATTTATGACAGACAATTGTTTATGAACTAATGCTGAAGAATAATGACAATGTTTACATTACGATGTTTATATAGTAATATGTTTTAGACGGTTGTAATAATGCATTTTATCTCCCTAATCTGAACTTGAATGAGCTCCTGCAACTGAAATAGTAAGGCGCAGACATTTCAAAATAAGAGTCAATGTGTATTTGGAGCTGGTTTATAATTAAAAGTCACGCATTATATATTTGTTTTTGGTTTCACAATAAACTGTATTTAATTTCATTCCCATTTAATTCATAGTCAGGAGGAAAGACCAGTATTTGACACATATTCAATAAAGTGTCAGGGTTATAATAGTTGACTAAATTAAAAATAAATCTTCATTACTTTAAATTAAATATGTGTTAAATGAAATTTAAAAAATAAATGAACAAACTAATTTGAAGCTTTAGCTTAACCTGATATGGCCTACTAACTAAAACAAATAGAAAGTTACAAAAACTATATAGATGTTTAAAAAAAAAAGTGAATTGAGCTCTCTTTCGTTTATTTTTAATGTCAAAAACAAAATGTCAGTTCAAGTGACAGTCGGTTATGTGATGCTTAAATGCTTAATGTATTACAATTTAACTAAACTCATTAGATTTTAGGAGACTAAAAATAGACTAAAACTAAAAACAATTCAGGTGACTAAAATATGACTAAAACTAAATGGCATTTTGGTCAAAAGACTATGACTAAAACTAAATCAATTTGCTGTCAAAATTAACACTGACTGTTAGACAAACAAAAAAAAAACCTCCCTGAGAAGAGATGTTTAGAAATGAGGTTATTAGAGCAATTTCTGGAGCACTTCAGCTTCAGCGTGAGGGTGACGGTGGGAAAGTTTTGGAGGGACATTCAAATGTCATGTGACTTAAAAACAGCACATCATTGGCCACCTTAAGGCCTGCCCTTTTAATTATCAGTGTAATATATTGTTTATTTCTATGAACAAGGAAATGGAGAATTTTTCATATGGCAACTGCATACCATCAAGGGTTAAGTAACTAAACTTTCTACAAGAATAAACAACGAACAGACATTTTAACATTGTTACCCCATATATTCTATAGTAAACGGTTTATGATTTAGACAGTTAAGACCCTGATAATGTTAATGTAACGCAACTTTCTGCTCATATTCAGTGTTTAAATTGGAAAGTGTCTCATTCAGGGCAGTTTTGGTGGCTCTTAAAAGAGCCTTTGTGGTTTGATGCGGGTTTAGGCGCGCTCTCCGCGGATGCGGCGGGCCAGCTGGATGTCTTTGGGCATGATGGTGACTCTCTTGGCGTGGATGGCGCACAGATTGGTGTCCTCAAACAGGCCGACCAAATAAGCCTCGCTGGCCTCCTGCAGGGCCATGACCGCGGAGCTCTGGAAGCGCAGATCCGTCTTGAAGTCCTGAGCGATTTCTCTCACCAGCCGCTGGAAAGGCAGTTTGCGGATCAGAAGCTCGGTAGACTTCTGATAACGTCGGATCTCCCGCAGAGCCACGGTCCCGGGCCTGTAGCGATGAGGCTTCTTGACGCCGCCGGTGGCCGGAGCGCTCTTACGGGCGGCTTTAGTAGCGAGCTGCTTCCTCGGGGCTTTACCACCGGTGGATTTACGAGCGGTCTGCTTGGTTCTTGCCATTGCTGCACTTCTTCTCCCAGTCCTGCTTGCGCTGGAAATGCCGCTTTTTCTTCACACGCCTGCTTTTATAGCATTCGACCGCCACGAGCTCACAGTGACGCTACGTGAGCAGAGGATTGTGATTGGCTAATATGTGACGGCTGAGCATGAGCGCTAGCCAATGACTGCGCGTTTCCTCTTTTCAGACACGCGGAGGGTTTCCCGCTCGAACTGCTTCTGTTGACTTACATCAAACAAAGAGTACATGACCCATCCTGGATCTTTATTCTCACATTATTGTATTTCTTTGTTCTGAAATACTGGCCTTAATTCCAAGTGGACCCACACTAGGGTTGCCATCCGCCCCGCAAAACAGTTTTTCTGTAGAGCAGCCGCTACTGAAGGGCGATAGACCCAGAATAACATTGATCAATTTGTGATCCCGAAACTAATATATTTTTATAGTTATAATTCATTATTATTTTATTTCATTATAATTATCTATTATAATATGCAACACATTATCAGAACTTATTAAACATTTTAAAATTAGGGGATGTGTTACTATTGTATTTGTCGATGCAAAACTGATCCGTTTTCCTGGTTTGACAGATCCTTTCCAACCTCAATCAAATGATTATGGTACTTTTAAATAACAGAAGTGCTCTTAATCAGATAAAGTGGGTGGCTCTTAAAAGAGCCTTTGGGTTGCGAAAACAGCATTTAATCTGTTTATTTGGATTTGGCGGCCTTCTCGGTCTTCTTGGGCAGCAGCACCGCCTGGATGTTGGGCAGCACGCCGCCCTGAGCGATGGTCACTCCGCCCAGGAGTTTGTTCAGCTCCTCGTCGTTGCGCACCGCCAGCTGCAGGTGACGGGGGATGATGCGGGTCTTCTTGTTGTCCCGAGCGGCGTTTCCAGCCAGCTCCAGGATCTCAGCGGTAAGATACTCGAGCACAGCGGCCAGATAAACCGGAGCACCGGCACCGACGCGCTGAGCGTAGTTGCCTTTGCGGAGAAGCCTGTGAACACGGCCGACGGGGAACTGCAGTCCCGCCCTGGAGGAGCGAGTCTTAGCCTTTGCTCGGGCTTTGCCGCCGGTTTTGCCTCTGCCGCTCATTTTTAAACTCGATGAGTTCAATCTTCTCAGGCGAAACTAAAACAATGAATGTGCGACTCTCCAAACACAGTCTTTATACGAGAGTGCCAGTCGCCCATTGGTTTAGAGTCTGAAGAGATTTCAACCAATCACTGAACTTCCCTCCAAAGCCCAACCCCCTTTTCATGCGGGAATAATTATGCACAAGATTTTGACGAATACGATAGATAGAAAAGATAAATAGATGAAATACTAAAATATTTATAGAAATCCATATTTTTCAGAAATGTATTGAATATAAAAAGATGCAAGCAAATGTAAGGAGAATAATTTAAAATACAAAGAAGGATTCTTGAAGGAAGTTTTGAAACTGTGGGAATGGAAACAGAAATTGATCAAAAATGGGGAATGATAAAAAGAGAATATGGTTATCCAATTTTAAGCGATGGAGAAACAATAGCTGTAAGAGATGAGGAGAAAGAAATGCTGGCAACATTTTTTTTGTTAAAATCAAACAATATTAGTGAAGAAGGGAAACGAGGACGGGAAAGTATGTTAGAGCAGTATAAAGAGTTAATACAGAATAAGGTATACACTAATGACCAATTAAAAAGGCATTTTCCAAGACCGAGTTGAACTGACCTCTCAGAAAAACTAAGAAATCAGCAACAAGCATGATCAGATTTACTATATAATGATAAATCATCTTAGTGAATCATCCAAGGATGTTTTATTAAAATTGGATAATAAAATGTGCGAGGAAGGAAAATTGCCACAAAGTTGGAAGGATGCAGTGATAGTTTAAATACGCAAACCAGGGAAAGATTGCACAAATCCAGGGAATTATAGATCATTTGCTTTCACATCTAACATCTGTTAAATAATGGAACAAAATGGTTAATGAAAGGTTAATGTATTATGTGGAAGATGACAAATGTTATCAAATTATGCAAGTTAGGTATCAAAGGATCAAGTATCATGTATAGATGGATCAATGCTTTTTTATTAGGGAGAGCAATGAAGGTTAGAATAGGATTGAAAATGGAAATCCACAAGGATGTATAGTAAGCCCTTTATTATTTGAGGATTTGGATAATGGCCTGGTGTCTTCACTTTTTGCGGATGATGGGGCTATTTGGAAAAGGAACTTTGATTTTATTGTTAAACAATTACAGGAGGCTATTACAATATTTGAAGAATGTTTGCGTTGACAAGACAAGTCTAACCCTAATGTTTTTTACAAGATAAAAATTGGAGGCGAGTTCAAATTTAAATTATATAATCAAGAACTTAAAGTAAAAAATTCAAGAAATTAACATTTTTAAGTTTTTAGGGTTGAGGTTTGATGGAAGAGTTATATGGGCATTGCATATCCAGAAAATAGTGGATAAATTTAAGAAAGTAATAAATATAATGAGGTGTTTAGTTGGCAGTGAATGGGGGGCGGATAGGATGGCATTAAAGGCCATCTATAATGGGCTGATTAGATCTGGATTAGATTATGGTTGTGGTGTATGGGTGTTTTTTTCTGTACAGTTATGTTTAAACATATATTTGAACAAAAATGGTGAAAACGTTTAAATGAAGTTTTTCGAATAATTTACTTCACTCTCGATGTGTTACTGGGGTTTGACACGCACACTTTAACATGGAATATGGACATTAATCGCTGTTTCTACCAAAAGTGCTACACCTTTCACACACTGTATATTCTGGGCACATTGATCTTCTGATACTGTAGTTTTATGGTCCTTTTGTAATATTGTAATTTTATCACTGCCTTTATTGTGTGTGGGGTTGAGTCTCAATCCTCCAGCAGTGTCGAGTGAATATATTCTGCCTGTACTGAGTATAAAACATCCCATTTGGACTGTAATCATCAATGTCTGAACCCCTTTCTGTCCATTTTTAATCAATTGTTTTATATATAAAAAAAATGGTTCAGTGATTCAAGACTTCACTTATTTTATCTTATTTGTTAAGTAAAAAAAGAAAATGTTTCTTAAGACTTTTCCATTCAAAATTATCAAATCAGTAAAATACAGGAGTTTTGCTCTTTTCCAGAATTAGTGGTTGGCTCTTAAAAGAGCCGTTGAGGAACAAACGTTATTTTTCTGTGCTAATAAGATTTACTTCTTTTTGGGAGCTGCCTTTTTAGGCTTGGCGGCTTTAGGCTTTGCCGTCTTGGGTTTCGCTGCCTTGGCTTTTTTGGGGCTCTTGGCCGCTTTCTTAGCGGCTGCTGGCTTCTTTGCCTTCTTGGGGCTCTTCGTCGCCTTCTTAGCGGCTGAGGCGGCGGGTTTCTTGGCCTTCTTTGGTGATTTCTTGGCGGCGGCTTTGGGCTTCTTTGCCGCGGCGCTCTTGGGCTTCTTGGCGGCGGCGGGTTTCTTGGCCGCGGGCTTCTTCGCTTTAGGAGCCGCTTTCTTGGCCGCAGGCTTCTTCTTGGTCTCGGCTTGCTGCTTGTTGAGCTTGAATGAGCCCGAGGCGCCGGTCCCTTTGACCTGCACCAGGGTGCCTTTAGTCACCAGGCTCTTGATGGCGATCTTGACGCGGGAGTTGTTCTTCTCCACGTCGTAGCCGCTGGCGGAGAGAGCTTTCTTCAGGGCGGCTAGGGACACGCCGCTCCTCTCCTTGGATGCGGACACAGCTTTGACGATGAGCTCACCGACGCCTGGACCCGCTTTCTTGGCTTTCGCGGCGGACTTCTTCTTGGGCGCTTTGGCCGGGGCGGCAGCAGCCGGGGCTGGGGCGGTTTCTGCCATCTCTCTCTGATCGGATCTAAAGTCTTTCAAGCGCTGTCTGGATTCAGCAATGACTGGTGCTCGCGCGGCGCTGCGCTCTTCAATAACACATGAGAACCTTATAGACTCAACCTGCCCGCTCGGTGTCTGTGTGCGTCCATGAGCTCCTCACGCGTGTGTTTTCTTCTCTCACATTTAGGGCAAAACTGAAGCGGTGAAATAGTTTGTCACAGTCAAAACAAAGTGAACACCAAGCAGAGGTTCTGAGCTTTCATTAGAGACTAAAACACGCGAAGAGGATTTGTTTCTTTCGCCTCCATCAGATCAAACCCAAGGCGAGCATCAGCCACGGGGAAAAGCCGCGTGTGAATTTGATGGATAGTTTAAGTGTAAAGGTTGCTAAAAGCCCAAACGCGTTCTCTGTGTGTTCAGCAAACAGTCTGAAAGAGACTTTAATGAAATCAGCATCAGTGAGGGCGTGAGGAGGCTTTCATACAGCTGCTGTTTTGGGCCGCTTGAAGCACACGAACATCATCCGGAGGATCCGAGTCTCTGTGACTCTCATGCCTGGACAGCAGATGATCTGTGCTCATAATAACAATAATCATAATAATAAATACACATCATCACTCAAGTGTTAATGTTTTAACTAAATCATATTTGTTTCTCCTCATCTCTCATCTCAGTTTCCGGCATGTGAATGAGGATTGTGTTCGAGCTCATCTGAATGAGTTGTTCATTTACAGCAAGGCATAGCAAGTGACTTAAATAACAACTTTTTCCTCACTATTTCTTCCCTTCTTGTTCTAGATTATACTTTCCTGGACAATGTTTGAATCTTGCTAGAATTCTCATGGCATTGCCTCCTATATTTCTCAATTGTAAGTCTCTTTGGATAAAATAGAATAAATTAATAAATGTAAATAATAAAAACAGGTCTAATTGATAAAATAGTCATATTATTCACTCAATTTGTTTGCTATATTTGCACGGAAGTTGTGGTTTTGGTCTGAATATATACTAGTTCAGCTCTAACCCTGAACAAACTCACCAGATCAAGAGAATGAAGGTGAATTCCACTGGTGTGTTAAACTGGGATTGGTGGGTCATTCCTTGTGGTGCCTTTTGGCCGTCATAAAATGTAGAAAGTCAAACTCAGTTTTTTGGTCAAGCTTGGGTAGATAGATTTAACAATTTATTAAACAAAATAAATGAAATGGGAGATCAACCCTGTTAGTGAGAAGAAAAAAAACAAGTTTCAAAAACATATGATTCTACTTCATGGGCATTGTGTAGATTATCTTAGACAACTCATGTGCCTTTGTCCCTTTTGTTGGGTAAAACAGTTTAAGACCCAAGACCAGATGTGAAGAATGAAGACCAGGACTGCGGTTAATTAAAGAAACATTTTACTAAAGAATAGTTTGCAGTTTCAGCAGCAGAAGCTTCAGGTCTCACAAGGAGTTCGTAGGCCGCGCTCTGGGTACATACATTTTCACATCATCACAATTATACTCTTTAAGGTCTAGTCATTACTGCAGGTTAAATAATTCTGATTGGCTTAGATAAAATAGATAATCATAATACATTTTCACACATCGACTGATAGGCAGAAAGCATCGATCAAAATGCTGGCGCTGGAATCCCAGAATTAGGCCCGTTGTGACCTTCCAGACCGGGAATAGTTGTCGGCAGGTCTCAAGCAGAATACCAGCTATACACCAATACTGATCTGTAAAAGACAGACTAACACACACACACACACACACATGGATCCACCAGGCCCACAGCTTCTTCAAGGAGTTGGTCGAGCTCTAGCTCTGACCAGAAACTTTGCCAAAACATCCTGATAACATGTTCTTTCTCTAGGTAAGAGGTAAAGACAATATTCATTTTATTCTCTAGTGAGGGAAGATGAAAAGTAAAATAAAAGCTTATAAATATAAAATATAATAATATAATATAAAATATAATTCTACAACTAAGTAAATCTCATAAGCTTGAAGTCGTCATTCAAATAATTTAATATGTAAAAGGATAAATATTGATTAATACCTTGACTCTGAATGTGTGCTTTGACAACCCTACAGTTTTATGTCATTAAACAGAGATGGATGCGCTGAATGCTGGGAAGGGACGGAAAACAATGTCGTTTTAAAGCAGAATGTATTTTAAATAAAAACAAATGAGAGCAGTAACTGAACAAATTTCTATTTCTCAACAAATAAGTATGATTTCTGTTTTGCTAGTCTCATACACTACTTTACTTAAATGTTTAGATAGCATTAAACTCAACATGTGTTGTTGTTGTTAGGCTGTTTCTGACAAATGAGAAGAAGAGAAAATTCCATTCACGTGACGCGGCGGTGGTTTCTGTCAGGTCCTGTAAGCAATTATAAACGGCCTCCTTGTTGCGCTCTTTCTTCACTTGTTATTATTTGATCGACTGAAATTCTCTGGTAGAGACAAAGGGTGTAAAATATACTGTTATGCGGTAACGGCTTACATTAATTGTCATTCAGCATCTTTGTATATGATATAATGAGATAAGATCTTCTATAGAGAATGGGAACGTGACGTCACCAACGCAATGCTTTCGCGGACTTTAGGACACAGACACTACATTAGAGAATGAGTAATAGTGGAGGTAGACTTTAAAACTTGTATTATACAGTTAAAAACACATTAGAATGGTGAACGCTTGCTGTGTTATGAACTGTCATAGCCTCTCTTACAACCTGCGTGGAAAACATATCTCAAATCATGCGCAATATTTCAGTTTACCAGCTTGGAAATAACAAAAGTAAGTGAAAGTAATGCTGCCTTCACGTGCTATCGGAAATTTGACAATTCCCACTTCTAAAGTCGTGATTATGAAGTATGGACTCATCTCGTTCATATTTCGAGGGGTGGAGCGCGTTCACGTGCAATTTTTACCTAGGAAACTCCTATTTACAATAATTCAGAGAGCACGTGAAGGCAGCATAACACTCGGAAATAAACAACTTAGCCAACATGTGTCTTTATAATTTGTATTTATTATTTATAACCGATATTACAGATGAATATTTTCTGAACCGCTTGAATGTGCTCACACCATAAATAATGCATGAAACGCGTCTGCAAATGCTTCATTGTTCAGCTTCTCTCAGTAGAAGGAAATATTGTTCTTGTTCCATTTAAGTCCAGTAAAACTTTTTAGTACTGTAGGCTAAAGCGCTTTCAAATACAAATAATTTCAAAAGCTGCATTACGAGCCATAATCTGTAATCCTTTAATGCTTTAACGTTAAGGAATTAGGGCGATATGATATAGGCTATGTTGATTGAATAAATTATCCACTGGCTGAGATCAAGCTAATAAGTATATTTATTATTTTATATATCAGATACAGACTTTTTAGTTAGGCTATTAAAAAATAAACTGCAAAAGACAAACCAATGTGTGGTGTGCGATAGAAGGCGGCCATCTGATTTCTGATTGCATGAAACGTGATGAATATGTGCAATGTCCTGGCCGCACGACTGAGCGCTCATGTACGTAAGAGATTCAAATATTAGTCCATTTATTATAAGTGAGTGCAAGCAAGAGTTCTTAAAAAGTATTAAAGTAAATACAGTCGTTTTTTCCTCAGGTGATTCACCTTTGTTATCATTGTACGCTCCTGAGCGTGTCCTAAAACATGGCGGCGACTACCCATAATGCAATGCGCAATGACGTAGTTTCCCAGACTCTATAAGATCTTTATCAAACGAATGTTATAAAACTTGGATTTTAATATTAAACAAAGAACACGTCCCGTTAGATCAGGGTTAGGATTAAATCACTGTTTTGTTTCAAACTATAGACTGTGGAGGGACGTGTGATGCGGCGCTGGTTTCGGTCAGGTCCTGTAAGTAAATATAAACGGCGTTTCTCCATTCGCTGTTCTTTTCTACTGACGGAAGTACTCTGACCTTGAGTTAATCATGTCTGGAAGAGGCAAAGGCGGTAAAGGGCTCGGTAAAGGAGGCGCTAAGCGTCACCGTAAAGTGTTGCGCGATAACATCCAGGGAATCACCAAACCCGCCATCCGTCGTCTGGCTCGCCGCGGCGGTGTCAAGCGCATCTCCGGCCTGATCTACGAGGAGACCCGCGGAGTGTTGAAGGTGTTTCTGGAGAACGTGATCCGCGATGCCGTGACCTACACCGAGCACGCCAAGAGAAAGACCGTCACCGCCATGGATGTTGTGTACGCGCTGAAGCGGCAGGGACGCACCCTGTACGGCTTCGGAGGATAAACGCCTGATATCAAGAGAAACCACAAACCCAACGGCTCTTTTAAGAGCCACACACTCCCTCACACAAAGGAAACACAAGTTTTTAACTAAAAATAAATGCCCAATATATATATATCACATCGTGGGGTTGTATTTCATAAAAAAAAACTGCAGAAGTTACAGATGGTCCATTAAACCTGTTTTATATGCACCGTAATTGTCCTATAAGGAGAAATTGGTCCGGGTTCTTATGGGCTATATATATTTTTATATATAAGAGCCACACACTTTTTCAATGAGATTGTTTTAAGTTATTTATCTTGTCAATTATTATTCAGTAACTAAACCCACACTATGGAGTTTTATTCGAGTAAACACAAATATGTGACGATTGCTCCCATTTAGTTTTCTAAAATATAATATTGAGAATATCTATAATGTGATCATAAGCCGAGTGCTCCAGAGTCAAACGTTCAGTGATCATTAAAAGCGACGGAATGAATTAAAGGCGCACATTGTTTGTCCATTTTAACTTCACTAAAATAATATTTAACTTACTCAAGAAATGCCACTCGAACTAGCACATTCTCCTAAAGAGTTAATTTAATGTAAATAGCGGTATTACGATTGTCAAATTAAAGCATGTTATTGGCATGATTGTGATCTGTCCTGACACCTCGTGAGCGGGAAAGGCAATCCAGGCCTCTGAAATTAGCATGAGCTTTCAATAAATACCCTGTACACCACTCTAACACACCAATAATTTATTGTTTTCAAGAACAACCTGCGCTTTTGTAAATGTGTTGATTTGTCAAAAACACTTTATTGGTTATTGCTTTATATATTAAAATTAAACAATATGCTTTTTGAACAAATACACATTCTTGAGCCATCAATGTGGCAATGTTTGTTTTTTTAATTAATGATATGGCATTCAAGCACCACAGAAGTGCTCGTCCCCACAGTCCTGCTCAAATCCATGAATTCTGCTACACTCATGAGTTAAGAATTAAAGGATTATCATTACCTGTTTATGACTGTTTTTCAAATATTTTCATTGTTATAGCAAATACATGGTTACGCAAATTAACATCATTCTATCACACTGTTAACAAACCTGAATAATAAATACAACATAATCTCCTTATGTGTTGCATTATCATTATTTTTCTGTAACTGACTACATGTGCTGAACAAATTGAGAAATTATATTTCATAAAAGCCTTTGAGTAAGGTAACACTTTAAAAAATAATGGTCTATATGTATTCTGGAGATCAAAATGTTTGCAAAATTATTATTTTGGCCTTTATTAAACTATAATAAATGTATATGCATTAATTGAACGTTAAACTGAGCTCTAAAATGATGTATCCTGTGGCTCCCTCTGGTGGACATTATTATTATGGTCTTTATCTCTGAATTGCTTTGATATAAATGGCTGATAATGTTTTTGAAAGATTGAAATTGTTTGATGATTACTTTATTACTGATAATATACTCACATTAAACTCATATTCAGTGATTAGCGGTATTTCATGCTTTAATAGTTCCATAACTTCCTTATTTGTAGTTAAGTAGTAATGATACATTACATTTCACTTATTAATTGGTTAGGCATATTTAACAATTACATTCAGTCCTGCAATTAAATGAGAATTCAGAAACATGAAATCCAGGAAAAAAAGACAGTTACGCAGAAATCCAAAATTTAAAGGGGTCATAGAATGACATTTTTGTACAAGTTAATATGATTCTTTGGTGTCTAAATGAAAAGTTTGTAATATACTTTAATTAAAAATTCTCATTAGTATTGTAAGAAAACACTAATTTTACCTGGTCAAAACCAGCTCAGTTTTCAGCAAGTCATTTCAGTGCATGTGACTTTAAATGCTAATGAGCTTTGCTCACCCCGCCCCCTCTGCTCTGTGGGGCGTTCGGTTCGACCCGACACAACACCACAACACACGTGGAGTGTTGCCTTGACAACATTTGAGGGTATATTTTCGAGAAATAATGGCAACGGGAGTCTCTGAGGAAACATCTGAGCAACCTTATCATTTTGAACCGGAGTCGGACTAGGAACAAGATGACGAACCCATCGAAGTTCGAACAGGACGTTTCTGAATGGTTGGTTAACGTCATGTCACTTTGATCTATCTTTGTACTGGCAGAGTAGTGTAGTTGCTATGTGTTTACTGATGTGTTAGTTCATTGACAGATTGATGTTATGTTATAAGATTTTTTTTTTTACATTACTTCTTAATCAGTAACAGACACCGTTATAAACCATGTACAAAAGTAAGCTTAGTGTAGTGTTACCACGTTCACTTTATCACCCGAGTACACAGTTTGTAATAACAAACATAACGCGTTGTTCATTATAAACGTGGGATTATGAATTATATTGAGAACATCATACACAGAAAGCATGCCGTAATAACTTGCCGTTAACTTACCCTGTAAACTTTAGCCTCATTCATCGTGAAGCGATTTGCAAAGATTAATATAAAGGTTAATAAAACGTTACACTCACATCTTCCTGAGGTACAGCAGGAACACGATCCTTTTTTCAAGAGCAGCTTATTAGCAAAACCTGCTTTATACTGACGCTCGTTTATAAAGCAGTCTGCTGAGAAATGATTCGCGCAAACATTGACGTTGATCGGGGGGAATATTCCCTTCTAAAACAAAACTCAGCAGCCACTGGGTCTTCAGCAGTTCGGATTTAGGAACATCAAAATGACTGCTGTGTTCGTTATTACACACAACAACAACACAACACCACAATCGCTTAGACGCCATTCTGTTCCAGAGTATCAACAATGGCGGACTGATGACAGCTCGCTCAGGGTGGGTCTGTGTTGAAACGCTGCTGTCAATCAACAATCTTAGGAGGGGCGTACACCGTGTAACGTCACACGGTCAGACGGCTCGATTTGAGACTGGGGAAAATATATAAGGAGATTAAAAAAAAAACACTGGATGTATTTTTATCATTATAGGATGGTTGTGTACAGGCACTGCCAACACACATTTCCGTATAATCAACTTGTACAAGTGCATGTACCATTCTATGACCCCTTTAAGGGGATTTCAAGTTCTCTTTCAGTGCTGGACTGGCCACGCCCAACCGCAGAGCATCATTCACATGGTAATAACCTGAGATCAGCCGGAGAAATGTGGTTTCTGTAGGATAAAATTGGCTGCAAACTTTAGTTTGGCTTTATTGACCTTTCATGATGGCAAGTCACGCGCGTGGGCAAACTCTCCGGATGACCACAGACCAGGGCCGTGCAGAGACCGTTGGAGGGGCAGGTGCTCAAAGTATAAAAGGGGCACATGGAACAAGGCTTTTAATCGGGCTGTGCTCAAAATATCAATACAGCAATATATTGTGACGCATTCCTTTCTGATACGCGTTCCGATACGGATGTTTCTGTATTGATATGGTAGCAAATGCTTTGATGCAGTTTTGAAAAAGAAAGAGAATAAAAAAGACCATTTAAAGGTTAAAAGTAAAAAAAAAAAAAAATGATTGGCACCTATTAATAACTCTGGGATTAGAAACTTTTATACTTATGATTCAGTTATACAGAATAGTAAAGAACAGCTGTTATAGTAAACTGTAGGACATGGTCATTATTCAAAATCAACGTGGCCCGTTTCGTACAGTACAGAATAGTTTTATTTAATGCCATGTCAGTATCTGTGGCTATTTTCATGGCAAAAACTGAATTACAAATATACAAGTTACATTTATCCAATAAAAATAAAAACGAAGCAAAAAAAAAAAAAAATTCACAGCAATCTTATACAAGATTTTTGACATTAACGTCTAAATTTCTGGTCAAATCTTAATCTTAAATTCCTAAATAAATCCTTTAGTGGGTTTGCTGCCTTTGCTGTTGTTGTTGCTGCTGGAGTATATCTGAGACTATAGAAATTAAAACAAGCATATGAGATATATTAGCTGATTAAACAATTGTTATGTGACCATGACAAGATGTAAAGATTGCTGAAAGTGTTTGTAACTCGCTCACTGTGCTGCAACTGCTGCCAAGGCCGACTGCTACAAGAAGAGGGAGATGTTCATATAGGCTGCTGCACACCAAGAGCTGTGGAGAGAAAATAAGATATCAGATTCAGAAAAGCATCTGAGAAAGAAACAATAGGGGGGAACGGATGAGGGCCATGGCAGGGGTAAGAGTGAAACAGAAAAATCTATATAGACAGTGATCATGATTTCATATATTGCATTGTGACTCTGAGATGTAGTTGGATTTTGATTATGTCTAATCAAAAATATAAATAAAGAAACTAAAATGTGTGTGTTCATTCTGTCGGCACCTACTTAAAACAATCTTTATATAATCCCATTATAATAAATGTTATATTTACCTGTGGCCTTCCCTGTTAGACATATACAGAAAACGTAAACGTTAACATAACACCTTTCTGAACTGCACAAATAATAAAACTAAATACAGATGAATTATCATTAAAGCTACACTTTTCTCTGTGATGAACATTATTGACATGAACATGATTGAATCCTGTTCTGAATTTATATATTTTTTTTAATGATAATAAAAACAGATATAGGCTAATTCAGAGGACGAAAAATCAGTATATTACCAGTGTTGGAATAAGTTTTTTAAATAAATACTGGAATAAAACTAATAGTTTAATGTATAAACAGTTTTTAGTAAAATAACATAAGACACGACTGTGTAACTCTACGCCCGTGAAACTTTTCTCCCTCACAGCAAACTAATGTTAACGTTACTTCTACAGGCTACACATACAGGAAACAGCAATATAAACAACAGCTCCATGCTCTCTCCACGTCGTTCTTGTGAAATAATACAAAATAATAAGTAAACAAACACTTCGTTCGCTGAGAACAGCACTTACCAGAATCCTCTCCTGTCAGTCCACTAGGCACTGGCGCGTGCGTGAGCGGCGCGTGAGAGATGAGGTCGTCGGGTGAAAGGTCATCATCATGTGATTCATTTTATTCACGGATAAATTATTATTCATTAATTTTACTAATAGTTAGATTGGGCAGGCCTTCACAAAAGGGCCTTTAATTACACACATATATATATATATATATATATATATATATATATATATATATATATATATATATATATATATATATATATATATATATATATATATAGCAAGTGGCTGGTTTGTAATGACTACGCCACCCCGAAAACGGGGAAATTATCAAAAAGAACACGCAAATAAGCTCCACTTGGAAGGGGCAAGAGGCGTGAGTTTCCGTTTAAACAGATATCTTTATTAAAGTTAAAAAGAGTTTACAAAATTTAAAATCCTCACAGCATTTAATTGTTGTAGTCAAATGAAAAAAAGAAAACAAAATTAATCAATGCAAAGGGAGGCTGAGGCTTCCTTTATGAGAAGCGGGCTAGTATGGTACACCCAGTGCACAAAAGAAAATCTCACCAATCAAATCACATCCACAAAGAATCACCGCAAATAATGACCAGAAATAGTGACACAGCAATAAATGACAACCCGCTGTGTAACCCAACACCAGCCAGCCCGCTCCCAAGGAACACTCAGCTCCTGCAAAACACAGAAAAGAATTACATTAAAAAGACAAAGAAACCAGAATCAAAATACTGAACAAATATAAACAAAACGTACAATACTCAAATTAGAAAAACGTAAAAGTATTAATTAAAGGCAGCGTATACTGTCACAGCAGCAAAGATCCAACTCAGAACCGATCACGGCTCAAGATCTGCAATATCACCGCATAGCGGTAATCACTTCAATTAATAGTGACTGTTAACAAAACCGTCAAAATCACAAAAGGAACTGAGAGTTGGTGACAGTAATACAAAATAACTCAATACAAATAACAAAAACAAATTAAACCAACCAAAATAACGACCACAACAAAAAGGAACAAATATCCAGCCCACTTAGCCACTGGACTAGAAGTGTCTGATGACCCAAAGCAGCAGCGCGGCCCAGAGCGCGGATTGGAGAGAGAGAGAGGAGGGGAGAGAAGGCGCAATGCCTTAACGAGGACCCTAAACGTAACATTTATTACACTTTCAACTTAAAACATACACGATTTACAAGGGAGACACAAACTACTCACCTTATTAGACGATGGGACACTCACAACCACACACACACGTCATACTGTAGCTCCTTTAGCTGGTGGGTGAACAGCTGGTGCACCGATCTGTCTACTGTGCTGCCCGGACGCACAGGTGGGCACCCTGTAAACACACCGCGCTAAAACGCATAACTTACAGGAAACTTAAACTTCTCACAACACCAAATGTACCACATTAAAACGTACCTGAGGGTAAGCAGTACACCACGCACACACAAAGCTCTGGCGGACCAACATCACACTAAAGTAAAGATCGCATGATATCACTGCATAGCAGTCAACTCTAACAACAAAGCTACATTGCTACAAACACATACCTGCGATCCACAACAGTGCGAGGAAAAAGGGGCGGGGCTTCGATCAAATGCACTCCAGGGGCCATGAACAACAAACGATACTCGGTTACTTAACGTAACCTCGGTTCTCTCTAGAAGAGGGAACGAGTATTGCGTAAGTTCCTTACGCTACGGGAAAGTATTCTTTCTTCGAGATTTCTGAAAAACCCAAAATTATCCTTAATTTTGTAACATTGTCAACGCAGTGCGGCAGCCTGGCAGACCATAGCAGGCTATTCCAGCGTGCTATTGGCTGCTCTGCTGGCAACTGCAGCAGCCTATCGGTGAGCCCGCGTGACGTGGCGACCAATGAGGGCGCTTCGCGCCCACCTGGCTTCATTTGCCTACAGGTGGGGCGTGGCCACGTGTATATAAGCAGGGCTCACGGGCTGCATATTCGGTTTTCGTAGTTCTGAAGCGTAAAAGCCCGCGGGGCGCACGGCAAGGAACGCAATACTCGTTCCCTCTTCTAGAGAGAACCGAGGTTACGTTAAGTAACCGAGTATCGTTCTCTTACGAGAGGTTCTCTCGTATTGCGTAAGTTCCTTACGCTACGGGAACATATTGTCAACGCCGTGCGCGCCTCGCGTACAGCATATGTATCCCAGGGAACCGGGGACCATAACACTGCTCGGGCAGGGTGGCCGGTAAGGAAAACGGGCCACCACATCTACAGACACTTCATTCGAACTGACGGGTGGTTACAACGGGTGGTTACAACACCCTGTCCCATGAATGAGGGAACGGCACCTGCCGGTCTCCTTCAAATTCACCACACCTTGTCTCATGAATGAGGGAACGGCAACGCCGGTCGCCTTCAAATTCACAATATTTTATTATATGAGTGAGGTAACGGCACCGCCGGTCACCTTCAAACTCACAACAGCTCGTCTCGTAAATGAGGAAACGGCACCGCCGGTCTCCTTCAAATTCACATGAGCCTAGTACCGAACTTACTACCAGTATGTGAGCTATGTCTGCGCAGAATCACTGGGCAGGACCAACAGCCCTATTGAACTGGTAACACTTTCGCCTGTAAGGCAGGAACTTCCAGATTGTAAAATCTCACGAACGTAGACGGGGAGGCCCAGCCTGCCGCCATACAGATATCGTGGATGGAAATCCCTCTGGCCCAAGCCCACGAAGAGGCCATGCCTCTGGTGGAGTGTGCTCTGACACCTAGCGGGCACTGCAGGTGTTTGGAAGCGTATGCAGTTGCAATCGCGTCCACTATCCACCTGGAAAGGGTCTGTTTCGAGGAGGCGAGACCTTTAGTGCGCCCACCAAACGAAACAAATAGCTGCTCAGAACGCCTGAAGGCGGCGGAGCGTGTGACATAAACCCTCAATGCCCTGACAGGGCAGAGGAAATTGCCACCGTCCCCCTCATCGGATGCTGGCAGAGCCGAGAGGGAGATAATCTGCGCCCTGAAGGGAGTGCCGATCGCTTTGGGGACATAACCATGCCTCGGTCTGAGAATGACCTTAGAGTCATTAGGACCGAACTCCATACACGTCGGGCTCACTGAGAGCGTGTGTAGATCCCCCACGCGTTTCACTGAAGCCAGAGCTATCAGGAACGCGGTTTTTAGCGAAAGGAACCCTGGTTCCACAGTCTCGAGCGGTTCAAAAGGATGGGCCTTCAGGGCCTCTAGGACCAAGGCCAGATCCCATATAGGAACCGATGGGGGCCGCGGGGGATTCATCCGTCTGGCTCCTCTGAGGAAACGGATGATGAGCTCGTTCCTTCCTAGCGTGCTACCTAGCGTCGTCTGAGCGAACGCTGCTATAGCCGCCACATACACTTTGAGCGTGGAAGGGGACCTGCCCAGTTCCAAAATCTCTTGGAGGAAGGAGAGCACCCGCTGGACCCCACATTGCTGTGGGTCCAATCCCTTGGAAACACACCACTCAGTGAACACCGGCCACTTAGAACTATATAACCGCCTCGTCGAGGGGGCTCTAGAGTGTGAAATCGTGTTCATAACCCCTTCGGGCAGGTCAACGGGTATCCGTTGGTCACCCATACATGCAGAGACCATCGCTCTGGATGGGGATGCCAAACTGACCCTCCTGCTTGAGAGAGGAGGTCTGCTCTCAGCGGAACTGGCCAGGGGGGTGAGTGCGACAGCTTCACCAGCTCTGGGTACCAAATCTGGTTCTCCCAGCGCGGCGCTATAAGGAGCACCAGGCGGCGCGTCTCCCTGATTTTCGCTATGACCTGGGGCAATAGGGAAATCGGCGGGAAAGCATACAGCGGGAGGCTGGGCCAAGGTTGGGACAGCGCATCCTCGCTTTTGGACAGAAACCTCGGGCAGCGGGCGTTCTCTTTTGTTGCAAAGAGGTCGAGCTCCGCTCTGCCGAATAGGCGCCATACCAGCTGGACTGTCTGAGGGTGCAGGGACCATTCTCCTGGGAGAATGAGGCCCCTGGACAGCTTGTCCGGGCCCACATTGAGGTGGCCCGGTACGTGCGCAGCTCTCAGCGAGCGCAGCGAGCTGTGTGCCCACACGAGCAGGCGTTCTGTCAGATTGCCCAGACACCTGGACCTGACACCGCCCTGCCGGTTCACATAGGGCACCACTGTGGTATTGTCCGACCAGACCAACACGTGGTGTCCTCGTATAAGCGGGAGAAACTGCTTGAGCGCGTTCTCTACCGCTATCATCTCCAAACAGTTTATGTGTAGGAGCTTTTCCCCGCTCGACCAGAGGCCCGAGGCCGATCTGCCCTCGAAAACGGCGCCCCAACCCGTGGTGGAGGCGTCCGTCGAGATGACCTTGCGGTGTGAGATGGCTCCCATCGTCACTCCCCGCTGGTACCAGTCGGCTACTAACCAGGGCTCTAGGGCTGAAACGCAGCCCTGAGTCACTCTGATCCTGAAGCCTCCGGACGCCCAGGCTCTGTGAGGCACTCGGGCGTTTAACCAGCATTGCGGCGGGCGCATGCGCATTAAGCCCAGCTGGAGCACAGCTGCAGCTGAGGCCATACGTCCCAGCATCCTCTGAAAGAGCTTGAGAGGTGCGATTTTGTCCGGCCGGAAGTACGCATCCATGCGCCGAACTTGGCGCGCGCGTTGGGGTGACAGGCGGGCTGACATTGCCACAGTGTCCAGATTCAAACCCAGAAATGAGGTTGATTGCGTGGGCACTAATGAGCTCTTGGTCCAATTGACCGTGAGCCCCAGGCTGTCCAGATGGCTGAGCAGCATTGCCCTGTGGGCGAGGAGCTCGGCCTCTGACTGCGCCAGGATGAGCCAATCGTCCAGATAGTTCAACACTCGCATCCCTCGACTTCTCAGGGGAGCGAGGGCCGCGTCCATGCACTTCGTAAATGTACGGGGTGCTAGTGACAGGCCGAACGGAAGGACGGTGTATTGATAAGCCTGGCCGTCGAAGGCGAATCGTAAGAATGGCCTGTGACGCGGCGTTATCTTGATTTGAAAATATGCGTCTTTCAAATCTAGGGAGATTAGCCAGTCTCTCGGGCGAATATGCGCGAGGATCTGCTTGGTCGTGAGCATCTTGAACGATCTTCTCATAAGAGCTTTGTTCAGACGCCTCAGATCCAGAATCGGTCTGAGCGACCCAACCCTTTTTGGCACGAGAAAATACCGGCTGTAAAAGCCTGACTCGCTCATAGAATGGGGAACCGGTTCTATAGCCCCTTCGCACAGCAGTGTGGCTATCTCCGCTCGAAGTAGATGTGCTACTTCCTCGCTCACTCTCGTCTCCGTACGCGCACAGAAGCGCGGAGGGCGGCGAGCGAACTGCAGAGTGTAGCCGTGCTTCACTGTTTTCAGCACCCATTCTGATACACCTGGAATGGCTTCCCACGCTCTCGCGTGTGCCACACGGGATAGAACGGCCTCCGGGCTCGAAACGCCGCGCTTTGCGGGTTCGACGGCCTGTATAGGAGGGGCGGGCGCAGTGCGCGCGCTCTCTGTGCTGTGGGCCAGCCGATCGCTCGCGATGGCTGGCCGCCCTACACACTGTATCTCTGCCGCTTCGAGCAGGGAGTGGCTTGTGTGTGGCCTTACACTCGTCGTTCCGGCCACCTTGGGCGGAAAACAAATGGTGTGTGGCGCGGCGCATGGCGCCGGGGGCAGAATGTTCGCGAAAATGTGTGAGCGCGTTTGAGCGGGCACAACTCTTACGCGTGGAACATGACCGGTTAAGAGTGGCTGTGTGACAGCGCGTGTGGTGATTAGGCGTGGGCGCAAATAAGCGGACACGTGACCTAACTCTAGCACTCGAGCGGCCGGTGGCCGCTTTATGTGAGTGAGAGACACGGGATTTGTGGTGCTTGGGTGCAGGGGTGAACACAAAAGTGGGCACGTTTACTGCATTTGAAAACACATACGGCGTGAGCCGTGCAACCAGAAAAAAGGCAACTTCGTGATTTCTCTGGTTCGTCATAAAAACGGCGGTTGTAGACAGGCGAGAGGGCAGTTTTGCCGGCTCGTTTGCTGCGTGAGAGCCATCTGCAGCAGCCACAGGAGTGGGGGCTGACAGGAAGAAGAGTTTTGACGGTGGTCCGACCACGGCGGGACTTAACCGTCGCTTCCCCCCTCTGCTAGGAGGACTTTGGAGGGGCTACAGTTGGAAACAGGCGAGAGGGCGAGTTCGCGGGCTCGTAGGCTGCGTGGAAAACATCTGCAGTAACCACAGGAGTGGGGACTGACAGGAAAAACAGAGTTTTAACGGTGGTCCGGCCGCAGCGGGACTTAACCGTCTTTTCTCTCCTTATGTATAGACGTCCAAAAATACTCGAGCACCACGTGGTGCGAGTTAGCTTTCTGTATGTAAGAAAAACTGGCCGCGAGCCCGGGGAAGCGGACAGTAAAACATTTTTATCTGCCGCGAGAGCTGGGCTCGAACTCGGGTCTCCGGCGTTTCAGCCGCTAATTTTGCCACTGTGCTACCGGGAGGCACACAATAGCGTTCAGTTAGCGCGAGCATACAGCAGTACGTCCTCGTGCTTGTTGGCAGTCGTGCGTGCATAAAAGACAGGCTCGTTACTGCAATAGTAATATTTCCAGCCGCCTGAACTGGAGAGGGGGCTGAGAAATGCTAGAGAATGGCGGTTCGTCCGGCCACAGCGGGACGAAAACACCCTCTGTTAATTTCCCGGTGAGTGCGGCGCGCGCACGTGCGCGCGCGCTGAACGTGCTCGTGACCGAGCGCACTCACATTCCTTGTGAACGGCGCAATCTGCGCGGTCCAAGAGGGGGGAGTGCGGGTTCGTTGGAGAGCATATGTCAGCGTCATGTCTTATGACGGCGTATGTTTGCTGGCGTGCGTGTCTTAACAGGCTCGTGTACAGCAATATGAACAATTCCAGTCGCCTGAACTCATGAGGGGACTGAAAAATGTGCGCGAGGGTGGAACAGCTCTCTTGTAACGTAAAGAGAGCTGCAGGACCGTGCATTTCTGCCATCCCTTGTATATAAGCGGCGCATCAGCGCGGCATGAACAGAGGGGGGAGGAGGCTCGCTCCGAGACCGTTCATTTCTACCATCCCTTGCAAGCGGCGCGGTGGCGCGGCTTGAACAGAGGGGGAGGAGGCTCGCTCCGAGACCGTTCATTCCTACCATCCCTTGAAAGCGGCGCGGTGGCGCGGCTTGAATAGAGGGGGAGAAGGCTCGCTCCGAGACCGTTCATTCCTACCATCCCTTGTAAGCGGCGCGGCTTGAACAGAGGGGGAGGAGGCTCGCTCCGAGACCGTTCATTTCAACCATCTCTTGTAAGCGGCGCGGTGGCGCGGCTTGAACAGAGGGGGGGAACAGCGGAGTGATGTCGTCATAAAACTGCTCGAGTCGAGCCCGCAGGGTCGACATAGAGAGTTCCTCACACTCGGGGCATTCGCCCGCGAGGAGTGCGGCGGCGGCGTGGTCACGGCCCAGACAGAGAGCGCAGACACATGGCGGTCTCTGGTGCTGAGCTGCACGTGGCACGAGCCGCAGGTGGAACGAGGCGTTTTGATAAAAACGCTCGTGCTCTTTTATGAAACGTGTGACGCAACGGCGAGAACACGTGCAATGAAAGGATATAATGCTGCCGGATAGCAGAGCAGGCACGGATGGCTGAAGGTGGCGCGATGCTGCCGGCTTCTCCAGGCGCTGTCCTCTGCTTGCTCGTCTGCACGTTCACGGCGGCGGGTTCCAGATCCAGCGATGCGAAGGGCTTCGCTGAAGAAAAGAAAATCGAATATGCAGCCCGTGAGCCCTGCTTATATACACGTGGCCACGCCCCACCTGTAGGCAAATGAAGCCAGGTGGGCGCGAAGCGCCCTCATTGGTCGCCACGTCACGCGGGCTCACCGATAGGCTGCTGCAGTTGCCAGCAGAGCAGCCAATAGCACGCTGGAATAGCCTGCTATGGTCTGCCAGGCTGCCGCACTGCGTTGACAATGTTACAAAATTAAGGATAATTTTGGGTTTTTCAGAAATCTCGAAGAAAGAATACTTTCCCGTAGCGTAAGGAACTTACGCAATACGAGAGAACCTCTCGTAAGAGAACTTATATACAAAAGCGGAGAGGCACCCAATTGGCCACGTTCTTAATGATGGTGACGTTTCAAACACGTCACAAGCATCACTACATATATATATATAAAAAAATGTTTTTTGCCTTGACAAAAAGGGCACTTTGGGCATCAAGGGGCAAAGAGGCAGGTGCTCAAGCATACATACATTGATCACTGTTTTCAGAAATAATTATTTTTACCGTCTTATATATTTTTTTGTTATAGCGTAAATGGACCTAATTTTATCACTTAGAAATAAAAACTCAATGTTTTGAGAAACAAATACATTTTGACCCTTGCATTACTCATCTTGTGTGCATGTTTTGTTGAGTCTCACTGACTCACACTCTCCTATGAGTCTTTTCAAACTGTTTTTCTAAGATACCCCTTTTCCACCAAGGCAGTGCCAGAGCTAGTCCCAGTTCATAGTTGGTTCAACTGAGGAGCCTTCTAAGAACCGTTTGCTTTTCCACATGCTGAGAGCCACAACAGAGTCAGGTCTTACATCACTGTATACGTCTCATCTTTCTCAGCAACGCTAGCGAGGCAGCGGCAGTGTTGCCAAGTCCACAGTTTTCCAGCAGAATTGGGCTACTTCATTACTGTTGCCGCAGACTGTTTTTCATGTCCGCGGGTTAAAGCGACCACAATTATGTGATATTTAGCCCCGGGAATGCGAATTTTAGTAGGCAACCATGCCAAAAAAACACATATTTTACCCCCAAATGTGATTTTTACCGAGGAAGCCCCCTGATACGCGATTGGGCTTGTTTTGAGTAGCAATTGGGCGGGTTTTGTTGAGAAAACCTGGCAACCCTGGGCAGCGGGAAACACAAACACACCAGGCTTGTTCGAGATGCTTCGGCGCTGCGCAGAACGATCCACGTATGATATAAAAAAACGCATGAGTGAATCAAAAGCATAAGGAGTCGTGTGCTCTCGCTGGACTCGTTATCATATGGCGATCGGTCTCTGCACAGCACCGCTGCGAACAAGCCTTCCATCAACAATGCAAATGTTGCATTACTATTGATTCACATGACTTTACGGCATCAAAACACAACGAAAACACAGCAAATCCAACGCATTCATGCAGTTTGCCGTAATTTGTATAGACGGAGATTACAAATGAGCAGCAGCTGTTAGCTCCATTAGCTGCTATTTCAACAATGGCGGATATCAAGTTTGTGTTGGTCTTGTTGACCCCGTCCCCAGCGCCAGACGTAATCGGTTCTTACTTCTAGCCCTGTGAAATGTGAAATGGTGGTCCAGTGGGTTAAACCATGGAACTGATACGCAGAAGGTTGTTGGTTCGATCCCAGCGGTCACCACCAGTGTCCTTGAGCAAGGTACTTTACTCCATGTTGCTCCAGGGGGATTGTCCCTGTAATAAGGGCACTGTAAGTCGCTTTGGATAAAAGCGTCTGCCAAATGCATAAATGTAAATGTAGCCCTGTTCTAGCCCAGCAATGTTTTGGTGCTACTTAAGAACCACTTTTCCTGGCTCGGAGCTGGGGCTTTGGGTGTGGAAACACAAAGAACCGATTTGAAACTAGGCTCTGGCTCCGATGTAGCTCTTTTCCCTTGGTGGAAAAGGGGTAAGAGAGCGCTGTGTCAAATCTGTGCCACAACACAAACGCACAGGCTGCCAGTGCACTTGAAAAGGGTCGAAAATACAATTGGACGGATGTAAGTGTTGGAGAGCGGTACCGCTACATTGGACTGGTTTTCATCATGCCCACGGTGAAGATGAGCTCCATCACTGACTACTGGCGGCAGGACAGTCTTTTTTCTGTGCCTTTTCCTGCCACAGTCATGTCAAGGGACAGACACCGCACCATTTCATGGAATTTGCACATGAGTCACCCAGATGCAGACAAGGAAACTGACAAAAAGAGGGGCACAGCTGAACATGACCATCTTTTCAGGGTCAGACCCCTCATGGACTCTATGCATCTTGCGTGCAAAGCCTTCTATCATCCTAGAAGAAATTTAGTTGTGAAGGAAAGATTGGTGGCAT
The DNA here is from genome assembly GCA_023566225.1 of Romanogobio albipinnatus. Taxonomy (NCBI): domain Eukaryota; kingdom Metazoa; phylum Chordata; class Actinopteri; order Cypriniformes; family Gobionidae; genus Romanogobio; species Romanogobio albipinnatus. The sequence goes on along the minus strand of CM042262.1, from coordinate 4,083,288 downwards.
GCAGAGCAAATGCAGGAATGACGGAAGGAATTCATGAAACCCTAGCCATCAAAGCTGGGCTTCAAGTTTTTTGTTCTTGCTGACTTGTTAAATGGATATACTGTGGACTTAAATGTGTGCATGGACAAGAACAGCTTTCCCACCGGCCATGGGCTTTCTTATGATGCTGTGATGTCTCTGCTGGACAAGAAAGTTTTGGGCTCTGGGTACCATGTGTACATGGATGATTTCTACACTAGTCCAAAGCTCTTAACAGACTTTTTCGCCATGAAGTTTGGTGCTTGTGGGACTTACAGAGACTATAGGAAGGACTTCCCACGGAGCGCATCTAATTCACTGTCCAAAAAGTCCACCAGGGGATCCATTAGGGGGATTCGGGATGGGACTCTTGTGTGTGTGAAGTGGATGGACGAACACGAGGTGTCTGTTTGTTCCACCATCCATGCTGCTTATACAGGAGACCGTGTGCAACGAAAAGTGAAAGCACAAGATACATGGAGGACAAAGACTTTCCCATGTCCTGCACCTGTGACTGCGTACAACCACCACATGGCAGGTCAACTGACATCATAAATATTGCCACTGCTGGCCGCCGCATGTGTGTGCAATGCAAAGAAGTGCATGGCAAGAAGCAACAAACACCTTGGAAATGCCAGGCTTGTGACGTCCACCTGTGTCTTCAGTTGAACAGGAACTGTTTCCAGGAATGGCACAAAGGTGTGTGAGTGTGTTCAAACCTGGGCACAAAAGGCACAAAAAAGCACAAAGGCACAAAAATGTGCCTTTAATCATTGTGCACTATGTCTGTAAATAAACTACAAATAAAAGTCTCCTTACATTCTCACCCATTTTAAATTTTCATCATTAATAGACCCATTAGGGAACGGCTTAATATCTCAGTCTCCGGGTGCTGAATGCGCAGTATTGTGACCACTGGTCTTGCACACTGCCTTTCTAAAACAAGAAATCAATGTAGCATTATTATTGTGGTACAATCAAGGCTGAATACAGTGTAGCGAGACGATTGTTTTATGGTCATAGCAACAGGTCCGTAACCTTAAACCCGTTCTGGAGCTTCATGTAAACAGGATTAGACTGCATCTTTTTAAGCGGCGTTGATACTTAAAATCTATCCCAACTACCGCTACTTTATTACAAGAGTTCCTTACCGAACCAGGGCCAATGATAATTAATAATAATAATAATAATAATAATAATAATAATAATATAAAAATGTATTTGAAAATATTATAAATGTTGTGTAGACTATAATACTATAGACACAGTCAGTTTTACTGATTGAGAGATTTATTTGTGATGGAATAATTAGTTTATACTTTTATTGGAGTCTTACATGCTGTAAAGTTTCTCTGAGCTGTGATGATGGATATTATGGGAGTGTCTTGATTCAGATAACTTGAGCTTGACCATTAAAAGACTTTAATGTGTCATGTAACAAATCTGCTTCAAAGATAAAATTAAACGAATTACAACATTTACATAAAAATGTAAAGGCTGTACAAATACTAGAAATCATGAATATAAATAATTGGGAATCATGTAAAATAAAAAAAATAAAAACAACAACATTTAATTGATCTATTATAACTTTTATCAGTGGTGAGCCGTCAGGGCCAGCAAGGCCTTCTCTGCTGGCCTGATCACTATCAGAAATTCTGACTTAAATTTTAATATATTTTTTCCATGAATGTGTGTTAAATTATTCCCAATAGTCCATTTTCTTAATTGCATAGCTTTTCTCTTGGTTGCTGCTTCCAGTAGTGTTTATTTATGAGCTTTTATCCAATCATATTTCAGGCATCATGTGTTGCTAAAGAAATCTGCCTTGAGGCCTTCAGAATCAATATTGCGGACGCCTCTAGGTTAAAATGAATGGCAATGAAACTGTGTGCTTTAACCAATCAGATAATCACTCCGATTTAAACAGCCAATCAAATTTCGAGAGCAGGTGTCAGAATTTCCACATCCTTTGATTGGATAGTCAGAGAGCGCACTATAACTAATGGCATAGTCAGAATAACTAGCAAACTGCACAAGATAAAACATCTGTAGTTTTAAAAGCGTTTTTTTCAAATCCCAATGGCAGACAGAGGAGAAGATATTAATTTAGTCGCAGACATACTTACAAAGCCATTTTCAAAATTCCCGCATGCAGCGTTCTCCAGCTTAAAGGAACACTTTTTAGGACTTTGGCTTATTCACCGTATCCCCCAGAGTTAGATAAGTCCATACATACTGTAATAATTTCACTATAGGGCCCACCCAGGGACGCCAATTATGTAGTGATTTTACTTTTGTCCATCCAAGGACACTAAATAAGGTAGTGATTGGTACTCACATCACCGCTGACGTTGTGATTTTTGGTACATCAGAGTACATCAGATGACCACCTTCCCCCTCTCTTAGTTTGGGACACTAGTCAAGGCCTTTTACCTTGGCTGTATGAGAACACTCCAAACAGGAGGCTATTCAATCATTTTACATTAAATATATAGTGGGGAGAGTTGGTCAGCTTATTTATCTGAAAGATTGGTGAGATTTCTTACTTGTAGAGCCTCTTCTGTATTATCAGCACAATAAAGACACAATTGTAATAAAATAGATTTTATTAACAAAAGATAAACAAGAATAACTAACACAACTACTAAATGAATACAATGAATGATAAAGGAATTAAGTGCATAAGATATATAAAATACATGTGATTAAGTTGAGTGTGGCTATGGAAGAGTTGCTGTTGTTGTTGTTTCTCTGAAAATAAGGCGAATAACCTTATTATGCATCAAACAAATAAACGAAAGATTATTTGTTATTAACTAGCATCAGTTAAATTACCTCTAATGTAAATTAGAAAATCATATCCTGATAATATACAACAATGCCAAGGTTTCTGGAAAGAGGTTTGGTTAAGTGATATTTACATCCCACGTGGTTGAGTAAGCAGTCCGATGGAGGTGACTTCTTCCACTGGTTGTGCTGGGTTACAATGCAGTGGGAAAGGAGCTAGAATCCGTTTCAACAGCCTTGAACATGAAGATCTGATCTCCTGGAGCACCAAAGGGTCCTAAAATCTGGAACACGCAGATGAGGCCCTGAAGTAGGTGCAGAAGGTCCTTAATCTGGAACACTCAGACAAAGGAACCTCAAAGTGAAGGTTTGCTCTCCTGAGCTTAACCTTGTTGCAAATATCTCTGTGTCTCTTCTGACTCTGTGGGTCAGACACTCAGGACTTGGTCAATCCGCTTCTGTCTCTCTGGCATGGAGACTCGGGACTGGACTAAAACGCTGAACGTAGTGATTGTTAATGTCTCTGTCCTCACAGGCTGGAGGCTCAGAACGTGGTCGTATCTGTTACTGCCTCACAAGCTGTAGACTCAGATCCTTAGATATTTTGTTGTCTCTCTGGATTAACCAGAGACTCAGAACTTGGTGAACTGTTTTTGTCTCATCCTTGCAGGACTCAGACTCAGAACTTGGTGAACTGTTTTTGTCTCATCCTTGCAGGACTCAGACTCAGAACTTGGTGAACTGTTAGTCTCTCTCAAGGAGAAACTCATAACTTGGTTGCTCTGTCACAGTCTCATCCTCGCTGGACAGACTCAGAACAAGGTGTGTCTGTTGAAAGGGTACCTTTATCCTTTTCTGAATAGGAGGAGATTGCAATTTGGCGCTTCTCCATTCCAGTGTTGCGATTGGCTGCTGGCATCAGAGGGGGTCCACAGTGAGGCTCACCCTCCTTTCCCCTGTGGAACTCATTTGCATACTGTACACAATTAGAAGTCTTTAAAGTGTCTTTAAAGTTTTCCAATGCATTTCTCACTTTCCAAACCACCATCAGAATACCCTTGGCAATATTCTAAACAAATAGAAACCAAACATGATGGAAAAAGATTGAACTGTTCATTAATTTGTTCATTAACAGCTGATTCTGTGTAAGCGGTTGCATTACAAATAGCTGTCACTGAGAATACTTATTTCTCTGAATATGTATGAAATGGATGTGTGTAGTTTACATCAGTCTTAAGGTTTCCAAACATAGTTACGAATGGATTTGGTTGGATCATTGTGCTCTCTCTTTCACCCACTACTGCTAAGGTCCTGTGGAATTTTTACAACATTTACATTAGGGAAGGGCAGAAACTGCATGTGAACCAATGAGATGTTTTGTCCTTCCTGGGTTTGGTACTAGAGGTGGTCTTCTTGCTCTCTGTTACCCCTTTTCCACCAAAGCAGAGCCAGAGCTAGATTGGAGCCAGAGCCTAGTTCCAAATCGGTTCTTTGTGTTTCCACACCCAAAGCCCCAGCTCCGAGCCAGGAAAAGTGGTTCTTAAGTAGCACCAAAACATTGCTGGGCTAGAACAGGGCTAGGAGTAAGAACCGATTACGTCAGGCACTGGGGGCGGGGTCAACAAGACGAACACAGACTTGAGATCCGCCATTGTTGAAATAGCAGCTAATGGAGCTACAGCTGCTGCTCGTTTGTAATCTCCGTCTATGCTAATTACGGCGAACTGCACGAATGCGTTGGATTCGCTGTGTTTTCGTTGTGTTTTGATGCCGATGTAGGATCGTAAAGCCATGTGAATCAACAGTAACACAACGTTTGCATTGTTGATGGAAGGCTTGTTCGCAGCGGTGCTGTGCAGATCGATCGCCGTATGACAACGAGTCCAGGGAGAGCACACGACTCCTTATGCTTTTGATTCACTCATGCGTTTTTTTAAATATTATACGTGGATCGGTCTGCGCAGCGCCGATGCATCTCAAACAAGCCTGGTGTGTGTGTTTCCCGCTAGCGTTGCTGCTGAGAAAGATGAGACGTATACAGTGACGTAAGACCTGGCTCTGTTGTGGCTCTCTAGCCTGTGGAAACGCAAACGGTTCTTAGCTGGCTCCTCAGTTGAACCAACTATGAACTGGGACTAGCTCTGGCTCCGATCTAGCTCTAGCACTGCTTTGGTGGAAAAGGGGTATAATAGGTGTCTGGCTGTTGTCCTTGCATGTTTATCTGATGGCATTGGACAGTTTGTTTGTGTTGTCCACCAAGCTCCAATCAAAATGTAGCAAACCTTTGTCTACTGTTACGGGCAGAGAGGGGCCTGGCCATAAACTGGGCCCTGGAATGTGCTGTGTGCTACAATACAATTTTCATCTCTGTGCGTGCCATAACTCTGTCTGACGCACCCACCGCTAGCCTAGCTTAGCACAAAGACTGGAGGTAAACGGCTCCAGCTAGCCTACTGCTCAATAAGTGACAAAATAACGCCCACATTTTCCTATTTACATGTTGTGATGTGTATAGTCACAGCGTGTACAAATCACGGTTACATGAGACACAGCCATCTTATAAACGTATACATACTGGGGACTATATTCTCAGACAGCGCAGCACTGCTCTACTTCTGCGGAGTGCGCAGAGATTTGCACGCTGAGATTTGCTTCAGGTCTTGAGTTATTGCCTTTTAATATTAAACACATCAAGCTCGTGATTTTCTTATTCATCCATTCATTCGTCTCATCCTCATTATATAATGAAGTAACTTCTGTTCTGTCATTTGCCAGATGTGATGTAGGGGAACTTTGTCATTAATGTTAGTTTTTATTTTTATTTGCAGGTTTTTAGCCTATGCAGTGCCACGATTTCTTCACCACATTAAGACATCCTGTTATGCAGAAGACTTCTTGAATGTATTCAGAGTTTTTCCTTAATGAAAATAAGGTATTTTCACCAAATATCCTGTGTTGGAATTTACTTGTTAATAAAGTAATGTGATAAAATGTCAACCCTGTTGTCTGTGTTCTGTATTTTGCTTAATATATTTAGGCTATGTTTTTAGTCATTTTTGTCTTTTGGGCAGTGAGAAATAAACAATTGTGACTACAATTTAAAACATTTAATTGGACCAATCTCACAGTTTCACTGTAAAACATTTCTCCAATTCCAATATTTCTAGTGACCGATCACATCTACATTTTTTAGTTTGGCCAAATTGAATTTCTGTGAATTAAATTTTATCAATTCACAGAAATTCAATTTGGCCAACTGAAAAATGTAGATGTGATCAGTCACTAGAAAATTTTAAATTGGAGAGGCCTGACACTTTTTACAGTGTTGGTAAATTACATTTTTCCATTGGCTCAGCATATTATTTCTAATTGAGCACATGGTAACAGACTGTTGCCACAATGGATACAATTAAATTCACAGAAATTCAGTTTGGCCAATTGAAAAATTTAGATGTGATCGCTCACTAGAAAATTTTGAATTGGAGAGGCCTTAAATTTTTTACAGTGTAGTTACTAATGTTATTCAAGGAAGAGCAGTGAATGATTGTCTCGTTTTCTTTTGTTGTTTGATTAACATTAAATGACAGAGAGAGCAGCGGGTTTATCAGCAGCTGCCAATGAGACTTGTCGCTCGACCCGTCACCGCTACGCTCCTGTCACTCGACCCGGCATGGCCATACACGACTCTCACTCGACCCGTCACCACTATACTCGCCTGTCACTCGACCCGCCACCGATATACACTCCTGTCACTCGACCCGGCACATCCATACACGACTCTCACTCGACTAGTCACAGCTACGCTCCTGTCACTCGTCAAAGTCATTCGATCTGTCCCGGCTAAAACAGAACTAACTGCAATCACTGATTTTGTGTACAAATAATCATAGCTTATTTTGGTGAGTACACATTAATGCAATTTATTTAATTTTTTTATAGCCTACAGTCAACCCTGGGCAGGCTAATCTGTGCCCCATTTTTTCTGTGATGAATGTTTTTTTTTTGTTTAGTTTGTTTTTTCTTGTAAATTTATGAAGGAAATGTATTATTATTATTTTTATTATTATTATTGTTATTATCGTTATTAATATATTATTTTCAACATTTTCATAAAACCGCAAGATTTGTGGGTTTAAATCAATTTTAATGGAAAACGTTGTATTATCTTTGAACCTGACCTGAAATAAATGTGCTAAGATTTTTCAAGAACCATTTATGCTGTTGCGTTTTCTTTCCTGTAGAATTTGAACACAAAACACACTATTTGGGAGAACATTAAACTTTATTAGTTTTATGACATTAAAACTTATAGTGTATTAGGACGTTTTTAAGTTTATTTTCTTACTGCGGTTGCAGGTTTCTATATTGAGAGGTTTATCACATAAAATCTTTTTTTTTTATGATTTTCTCATGAATGTTCCATCTGTAGTATAAAACTAGCTATATTTAAATATACTGATATTGTCTTTTGTCTTTTACTTTAGATCACTTGGAAAGCTGACACAGTGCCTGTGGAGTTCAGTAGCTCATCTTGTTGCCATGCTTTTCCAAACTGCCCACTTCAGCATGATGCAGACCGTACCACAATCTATGGCATGCACAAGCACTCTGCAAACATGGCATAGACCAAGAACGCAGGTAACATTCAAAAAAACATAAATACAGTAGTATTGCAAATTAAAGACAGATAAGTTGAAAATATACTTATAAGTTTTGTTTTTGTTTTGTTTTCAGGGGATTTCTGCAGAGACTACAGATCAGTTTGGTGGTTAAGAGCCAATGATGTCTTCCAGAAGTGTATGCAAATCTACACTCTACAGAGCGTACACAGGTAACATTAAATAACTATTCATTAAATAACTAATTTTTCTAATTAAAAAAAAATATTTTTGGGGGGTAATTTTCCTTCCTCCAAATTTTATTATCCAATTTTAATAAAACATCCATGGATGATTCACTAAGATGATTTATCATTATATAGTAAATCTGATCATGCCTGGTGCTGATTTCTTAGTTTTTCTGAGAGGTCAGTTCAACTCGGTCTTGGTAAATGCCTTTTTTAATTGGTCATTAGTGTATACCTTATTCTGTATTAACTCTTTATACTGCTCTAACATACTTTCCCATCCTCGTTTCCCTTCTTCACTAATATTGTCTGATTTATGGATTTTAACAAAAAAAAATGTTGCCAGCATTTCTGCTTTCTCCTCATCTCTTACAGCTATTGTTTCTCCATCGCTTAAAATTGGATAACCATATTCTCTTTTTATCATTCCCCATTTTTGATCAATTTCTTTTTCCATTCCCACAGTTTCAAAACTTCCTTCAAAAATCCTTCTTTGTATTTTAAATTATTCTCCTTACATTTGCTTGCATCCTTTTATATTCAATACATTTCTGAAAAATATGGATTTCTATAAATATTTTAGTATTTCATCTATTTATCTTTTCTATCTATCTTATTCGTCAAAATCTTGTGCATAATTATTCCCGCATGAAAAGGGGGTTGGGCTTTGGAGGAAAGTTCGGTGATTGGTTGAAATCTCTTCAGACTCTAAACCAATGGGCGACTGGCACTCTCGTATAAAGACAGTGTGTGGGAGAGTTGCACATTCATTCTTTTAGTTTCGCTTGAGAAGATTGAATTCATCGAGTTTAAAAATGAGTGGCAGAGGCAAAACCGGCGGCAAAGCCCGAGCAAAGGCTAAGACTCGCTCCTCCAGGGCGGGACTGCAGTTCCCCGTCGGCCGTGTTCACAGGCTTCTCCGCAAAGGTAACTACGCTCAGCGCGTCGGTGCCGGTGCTCCGGTTTATCTGGCCGCTGTGCTCGAGTATCTTACCGCTGAGATCCTGGAGCTGGCTGGAAACGCCGCTCGGGACAACAAGAAGACCCGCATCATCCCTCGTCACCTGCAGCTGGCGGTGCGCAACGACGAGGAGCTGAACAAACTCCTGGGCGGAGTGACCATCGCTCAGGGCGGCGTGCTGCCCAACATCCAGGCGGTGCTGCTGCCCAAGAAGACCGAGAAGGCCGCCAAATCCAAATAAACGAATTCAATACTGTTTTCGCAACCCAAAGGCTCTTTTAAGAGCCACCCACTTTATCTGATTAAGAGCACTTCTGTTGTTTAAATATACCATAATCATTTGATTGAGGTTGGAAAGGATCTGTCAAACCAGGAAAATGGATCATTGTTTTGCATCGACAAATACAATAGTAACACATCCCCTAATTTTAAAATGTTTAATAAGTTCTGATAATGTGTTGCATATTATAATAGATAATTATAGTGAAATAAAATAATAATGAATTATAACTATAAAATAAATAAAAATATATATTAGTTTCGGGATCACAAATTGATCAATGTTATTCTGGGTCTATCGCTCTTCAGTAGCGGCTGCTCTACAGAAAAACTGTTTTGCGGGGCGGATGGCAACCCTAGTGTGGGTCCACTTGGAATTAAGGCCAGTATTTCAGAACAAAGAAATACAATAATGTGAGAATAAAGATCCAGGATGGGTCATGTACTCTTTGTTTGATGTAAGTCAACAGAAGCAGTTCGAGCGGGAAACCCTCCGCGTGTCTGAAAAGACGCTAGCGCTCATGCTCAGCCGTCACATATTAGCCAATCACAATCCTCTGCTCACGTAGCGTCACTGTGAGCTCGTGGCGGTCGAATGCTATAAAAGCAGGCGTGTGAAGAAAAAGCGGCATTTCCAGCGCAAGCAGGACTGAGAGAAGAAGTAAGCAATGGCAAGAACCAAGCAGACCGCTCGTAAATCCACCGGTGGTAAAGCCCCGAGGAAGCAGCTCGCTACTAAAGCCGCCCGTAAGAGCGCTCCGGCCACCGGCGGCGTCAAGAAGCCTCATCGCTACAGGCCCGGGACCGTGGCTCTGCGGGAGATCCGCCGTTATCAGAAGTCTACCGAGCTGCTGATCCGCAAACTGCCTTTCCAGCGGCTGGTGAGAGAAATCGCTCAGGACTTCAAGACGGATCTGCGATTCCAGAGCTCCGCGGTCATGGCCCTGCAGGAGGCCAGCGAGGCTTATTTGGTCGGCCTGTTTGAGGACACCAATCTGTGCGCCATCCACGCCAAGAGAGTCACCATCATGCCCAAAGACATCCAGCTGGCCCGCCGCATCCGCGGAGAGCGCGCCTAAACCCGCATCTAACCACAAAGGCTCTTTTAAGAGCCACCAAAACTGCCCTGAATGAGACACTTTCCAATTTAAACACTGAATATGAGCAGAAAGTTGCGTTACATTAACATTATCAGGGTCTTAACTGTCTAAATCATAAACCGTTTACTATAGAATTATGGGGTAACAATGTTAATGTCTGTTCGTTGTTTATTCTTGTAGAAAGTTTAGTTACTTAACCCTTGATGGTATGCAGTTGCCATATGAAAAATTCTCCATTTCCTTGTTCATAGAAATAAACAATATATTACACTGATAATTAAAAGGGCAGGCCTTAAGGTGGCCAATGATGTGCTGTTTTTAAGTCACATGACATTTGAATGTCCCTCCAAAACTTTCCCACCCTCACGCTGAAGCTGAAGTGCTCCAGAAATTGCTCTAATAACCTCATTTCTAAACATCTCTTCTCAGGGAGGTTTTTTTTTTGTTTGTCTAACAGTCAGTGTTAATTTTGACAGCAAATTGATTTAGTTTTAGTCATATTTTAGTCACCTGAATTGTTTTTAGTTTTAGTCTATTTTTAGTCTCCTAAAATCTAATGAGTTTAGTTAAATTGTAATACATTAAGCATTTAAGCATTACATAACCGACTGTCACTTGAACTGACATTTTGTTTTTGACACTAAAAATAAACGAAAGAGAGCTGAATTCACTTTTTTTTTTAAACATCTATATAGTTTTTGTAACTTTCTATTTGTTTTAGTTAGTAGGCCATATCAGGTTAAGCATAAGCACAATAAGTTCACATAAGCACAATTTCACATAAGCACAATACCGAACGTATGACCAGTACGCAAGCGTTGTCTGCACAGAATCACTGGGCAGAGCTAACAGCCCACTCAAACTGATAACACTTTAGCCTGCAAGGCAGGAACTTCCATGTTGTAAAATCTCATGACTGTAGACGGGGAGGCCCAGCCTGCCGCCATACAGATATCGTGGATGGAAATAACGCTAGCCCAGGCCCACGAAGAGGCCATGCCTCTAGTGGAATGAGCTCTGACACCGGGCACTGCAGGTGTTTGGAGGCGTAAGCTGCTGCAATCGCGTCCACTATTGTTGAAGAATTCTCTTTCTATAAAAATTTCTTCACAAGGATCATTGATTTCAGAAGAGGCTTTATTCACACCAAACACAGCAATGAAGCCGGAGGGCCGTCAGCCACCGGCCCTCCTGTCACTTGACTTTTCTGTCATATATATACCATAGTTGTCTTCCTAACATGGTAACAACCACTTCACCTGGCTCACATATGGCCACATTCTAAGTTCTAATTCTGTCTTGTCCTTCTAAAGGGCTTTCTCAAAGTCAGCACACATTTGTAAAGGTCAGCACATTTGAACACACTTGAAACATCACTTGAAAACATAATAGTGCCTTTTCATTAGCCTAAAACTGCTAATCTTTACATAATAAAATCTTCTACACTATCCACCTTTAGTGCGCCCACCAAACGAAACAAAGAGCCGCTCCGCCTGCCTAAAGGCGGCGGAGCGCGTGACATAAACTCTCAACGCCCTGACAGGGCAGAGGAAGTTGCCACCGTCTCCCTCATCGGATGCTGGCAGAGCCAAGAGGGAAATGACTTGCGCCCTAAAGGGAGTTCCGATCACTTTGGGGATATAGCCGTGCCTCGGTCTGAGGATGACCTTGGAGTCATTCGGACCGAACTCAAGACACGCCGGGCTCACAGAGAGCGCGTGCAGATCCCCCACGCGTTTCACTGAAGCCAGAGCTATCAGAAAAACGGTTTTGAGCGAAAGGAGCTTTGGTTCCACAGCCTCGAGCGGTTCGAAGGGATGAGCCTTCAGGGCCTCCAAGACCAAGGACAAATCCCAAATAGGAACCGAGGGGGGTCGCGGGGGGTTCATCCGTTTGGCTCCTCTGAGGAAACGGATAATGAGCTCGCTCCTTCCTAGTGCGCGGCCGAGAGTCGTCTGAGCGAACGCTGCGATAGCCGCCACATACACTTTGAGCGTGGAAGGGGACCTGCCCAATTCCAGCAGCTCCTGAAAGAAGGAGAGCACCCGCTGGACCCCACATTCCTGTGGATCCAAGCCTTTTGCAGCACACCACTTAGTAAACACAGACCACTTAGAAATATACAGCTGCCTCGTAGAGGGAGCTCTGGAATGAGCGATCGTGTTCACAACCCCTTCAGGCAGGTCAACGGGTATCTGTTGGTCACCCATACATGCAGAGACCAGCGCTCCGGATGGGGATGCCAGACTGACCCTCCGGCTTGAGAGAGGAGATCTCTTCTCAGCGGAACTGGCCAGGGGGGTGTGTGCGACAGTTCCACCAGCTCTGGGTACCAAACTTGGTTCTCCCAACGCGGTGCTATGAGGAGCACCGGGCGGCGCGTCTCCCTGATTTTCGCTATGACCTGAGGTAATAGAGAAATCGGCGGGAAGGCATAAAGCGGGAGGCTGGGCCAGGGCTGGGACAGCGCATCCTCGCTCTTTGATAGGAACATCGGACAGCGAGCGTTCGCTCTTGTCGCAAAGAGGTCGACCTCCGCTCTGCCAGATAGGCGCCACAAAAGCTGGACTGTCTGGTGGTGCAGGGACCACTCCCCTGGGGGAATGAGGTCCCTGGACAGCTTGTCCGGGCCGACATTGAGGTGGCCCGGCACGTGCGTGGCCCTCAGCGAGCGTAACAAGCTGTGTGCCCATACGAGAAGGCGTTCCGTCTGCTGGTACCAGTCGGCTACTAACCAGGGCCTCAGCGCTGACGCACAGCTCTGAGTCACTCTGATTCGAAAGCCTCCGGAAGCCCAGGCTCTGTGAGGCACTCGGGCATTCAACCAGCGGGCGCATGCGCAGTAGACCCAGCTGGAGCACTGCTGCAGCTGAAGCCATACATCCCAGCATCCTCTGAAAAGCTTTGAGAGGTGCGGTGCTGTTCGGCCGGAAGGACGCAGCCATGCGTCGAACGTGGCGTGTGCGCTACGGTGACAGGCGGGCCGACATTGCCAAAGTGTCCAGATTCAAACCCAGAAATGAGGTTGACTGCATGGGCACTAATGAGCTCTTGGTCCAGTTGACCGTGAGCCCCAGTCTAGATGGCTGAGTAGCACTGCCCTGTGGGCGAGGAGCTCGGCCTCTGACTGTGCTAGAATGAGGCAATTGTCCAGATAATTCAAAATCCACATCCCCTGCCCTCTCAAGGGAGCGAGGGCCGCATCCATGCACTTCGTAAATGTACGGGGTGCTAGTGACAGGTCGAATGGAAGGACGGTGTACTGATATACCTGACCGTCGAAGGCGAATCTCAAGAATGGCCTGTGATGGGGTATTATCTTGATTTGAAAGTATGCGTCTTTCAAATCGAGGGAGATAAGCCAGTCTCTCGGGCGAACTTGCGCGAGAATCTGCTTGGTTGTAAGCATCTTGAACGGTCTCTTCACAAGAGCTTTGTTCAGACGCCTCAGATCCAGAATCGGTCTGAGCAACCCATCCGTTCACTCCTACTGCAGTCCATTATACTGTTTATTCCATGTCCTGTTAATACTATTTTGTCCATGTCTTTTATCATATCAATCCTCTGTAATTCATATTTTGAACAATTAATAATAACATGTTCTACAGTATTTGGTACTTTAAATGAATCTAATAAAACTTGTTTTTTTAATATTAAACAAAGGACAGGCCTCGTGAGATCAGGGTTAAGGGTTAAATCACATCGTCTTGTGCTGACTATATCGAGGGGCGGGGCTGTTGAGCGCGAGTGGTTTCTGTTACCAATGTAACCATTTATTAAACAAAATAAATTAATTGGATGGGCAACCGTGTTAGGGACTTCACGAGTTCACACTTACATCCAATTAAATAGAGTAAAGATTATGCGTATTTCAGAATTTTTAGCCTGAACGCAGGACCAATAGTGAAAAATGAAATCCAAGAGTCAGGAGATTTATCAAGAGATACATTTTTCAGGAAATTTAATTAATTAAAGAGCCAGCAGAAGCCAGAAGTCAGCTTCAAGTCTCACAAGGAGTTCGTAGGCCGCGCTCCCTCTAACAGTCTCCCCATAGTACATACAATTTCTGAACAGTTATACTGTTTTCAAGGTCTAGCCACAGTCGAATGATTCTGATTGGCTCAGAGAAAATGCACAGTCATGGTAAATTTCCACACAAGGATAGCAGACGTGTCCGCTGTTTGACTAATTCAGCAAGCAGTAGCGCTTCTTCCTCCTGCCAGTTCGGTTTTATTTTAGAATCCATAACGGCTGATTATATCCAAAAATCTAGGCCAATATATAGGCAGGTTAGTTAACAGCACAGCAGTTTAAAAAATTTAATTAAACATGTTTATCTTTAATTTCAAATGTGTATATTATAATGTATTCTCTTGAAATGTATTTATTGTCAAATGTGCTTTGAATGTATACTCCTCTTAGGAATTTCACCATTCAATGTGCATTTATCTGAGAATATTCTTAAAGAACTTAAATATTCTAAAAAAAATAAATGAAAAAAAAACCTTGCTATTATGCCCCTTTTTACAAGATGTCAAATTGGTCTTGGGTGTCCCCAAAATGTGTCTGTGAAGTTTCAGCACAAAATACCCCACAGATAATTTATTATAACGTGTTGAAAATGTAATTTTGAGGCCTGTCTATAAAAAGCGCTGTTTTGGTGTGTACCGCTTTAAATGTAGAGGAGACGTCACACTGCAGAGAATCTGAGAACAGCTTGTTCTGAAACACTGCTTATGATTTTTGGGGATTACATTTTTAAAAAAATAGTTTTTAATGGATTTTTATCGTTATAGGGCGGTTGTTTATACACACTGTCAACACACATTTATTTTCAAACATCATGTAAAAGTGGATTTTGCATAACAGGTGCCCTTTAAATAAGGAAATATATTCATTGATTGGTTCATTCCTATAACATCATCCAAAATCCCGTTTGTGGCACAGAAAGTGCCCTAAATCAACTCTAAGCCTGACACTTAAGATTTAATCCTACACTTCACTTAAAGTATGAGTGAGATGCTTTATAACTAACTAAGAAAAAACACATTGTTAAATGAATATTAAGGGATATAATTCCCTTTCCATCTGTAATGCATTTATATGAGTTTTCTATCAAATATTTCAGTAGTTTCATCTATTTTTCGATCTTCTCAACGGGGCCGGCTCTAGGCATGGGCAGGGGTGGGCTGAGCCCACCCAAACGCCTGCCTTGCCCACCCAATCAGAATTTAGGAATTGATAGTGTTCATTTGTTTTTACAATTTGTGCATTGATTAAAACAATCTGAGATGGGCTCTGTGTTGAAAGTTTTGATGAAGGGCTGTAGAATGCCCCAAACAATCACAAAAATAACACCAAAATGTATTTATTTTATTAACTGGAAATAACGGCGCAGCGCGTTGTAAGCTACGCGCGCGCTTCAGTCTTTAGCAGAAAAGCAGCTGCAGTCACACGAACGAAAACGGGCAGAAATATTTGCGTGCTATTAAGGTAATTACGAGAGAAGTTGTATTCGTGAATATGTTTCTTGTAAATATTAATATGCAGCTCTGATTAGATTTTTTATTCATGGCAATTTTAAATTAGCTTTAAAAACTCGTTCATTTAAGAACGTGCATTTATTGGATTTTTGTGAGGCGCGGCGGAAAGGAAACCCAGACGACACAAAGCACATCTTGTTCTCTTACGAGAGGTTCTCTCGTATTGCGTAAGTTCCTTACGCTACGGGGAAAGTATTCTTTCTTCGAGATTTCTGAAAAACCCAAAATTATCCTTAATTTTGTAACATTGTCAACGCAGTGCGGCAGCCTGGCAGACCATAGCAGGCTATTCCAGCGTGCTATTGGCTGCTCTGCTGGCAACTGCAGCAGCCTATCGGTGAGCCCGCGTGACGTGGCGACCAATGAGGGCGCTTCGCGCCCACCTGGCTTCATTTGCCTACAGGTGGGGCGTGGCCACGTGTATATAAG
The DNA here is from genome assembly GCA_023566225.1 of Romanogobio albipinnatus. Lineage (NCBI taxonomy): Eukaryota > Metazoa > Chordata > Actinopteri > Cypriniformes > Gobionidae > Romanogobio > Romanogobio albipinnatus. Next base: position 4,067,322 of record CM042262.1, on the reverse strand, counting down.
CAGGGCTCACGGGCTGCATATTCGATTTTCTTTTCTTCAGCGAAGCCCTTCGCATCGCTGGATCTGGAACCCGCCGCCGTGATCGTGCAGACGAGCAAGCAGAGGACAGCGCCTGGAGAAGCCGGCAGCATCGCGCCACCTTCAGCCATCCGTGCCTGCTCTGCTATCCGGCAGCATTATATCCTTTCATTGCACGTGTTCTCGCTGTTGCGTCACACGTTTCATAAAAGAGCACGAGCGTTTTTATCAAAACGCCTCGTTCCACCTGCGGCTCGTGCCACGTGCAGCTCAGCACCAGAGACCGCCATGTGTCTGCGCTCTCTGTCTGGGCCGTGACCACGCCGCCGCCGCCTCCTCGCGGGCGAATGCCCCGAGTGTGAGGAACTCTCTATGTCGACCCTGCGGGCTCGACTCGAGCAGTTTTATGACGACATCACTCCGCTGTTCCCCCCCTCTGTTCAAGCCGCGCCACCGCGCCGCTTACAAGAGATGGTTGAAATGAACGGTCTCGGAGCGAGCCTCCTCCCCCTCTGTTCAAGCCGCGCCGCTTACAAGGGATGGTAGGAATGAACGGTCTCGGAGCGAGCCTTCTCCCCCTCTATTCAAGCCGCGCCACCGCGCCGCTTTCAAGGGATGGTAGGAATGAACGGTCTCGGAGCGAGCCTCCTCCCCCTCTGTTCAAGCCGCGCCACCGCGCCGCTTGCAAGGGATGGTAGAAATGAACTGTCTCGGAGCGAGCCTCCTCCCCCCTCTGTTCATGCCGCGCTGATGCGCCGCTTATATACAAGGGATGGCAGAAATGCACGGTCCTGCAGCTCTCTTTACGTTACAAGAGAGCTGTTCCACCCTCGCGCACATTTTTCAGTCCCCTCATGAGTTCAGGCGACTGGAATTGTTCATATTGCTGTACACGAGCCTGTTAAGACACGCACGCCAGCAAACATACGCCGTCATAAGACATGACGCTGACATATGCTCTCCAACGAACCCGCACTCCCCCCTCTTGGACCGCGCAGATTGCGCCGTTCACAAGGAATGTGAGTGCGCTCGGTCACGAGCACGTTCAGCGCGCGCCGCACTCACCGGGAAATTAACAGAGGGTGTTTTCGTCCCGCTGTGGCCGGACGAACCGCCATTCTCTAGCATTTCTCAGCCCCCTCTCCAGTTCAGGCGGCTGGAAATATTACTATTGCAGTAACGAGCCTGTCTTTTATGCACGCACGACTGCCAACAAGCACGAGGACGTACTGCTGTATGCTCGCGCTAACTGAACGCTATTGTGTCCCTCCCGGTAGCACAGTGGCAAAATCAGCGGCTGAAACGCCGGAGACCCGAGTTCGAGCCCAGCTCTCGCGGCAGATAAAAATGTTTTACTGTCCGCTCCCCCGGGCTCGCGGCCAGCTTTTCTTACATACAGAAAGCTAACTCACACCACGTGGTGCTCGAGTATTTTTGGACGTCTATACATAAGGAGAGAAAAGACGGTTAAGTCCCGCTGCGGCCGGACCACCGTTAAAACTCTGTTTTTCCTGTCAGTCCCCACTCCTGTGGCTACTGCAGATGTTTTCCACGCAGCCTACGAGCCGGCGAACTCGCCCTCTCGCCTGTTTCCAACTGTAGCCCCTCCAAAGTCCTCCTAGCAGAGGGGGGAAGCGACGGTTAAGTCCCGCCGTGGTCGGACCACCGTCAAAACTCTTCTTCCTGTCAGCCCCCACTCCTGTGGCTGCTGCAGATGGCTCTCACGCAGCAAACGAGCCGGCAAAACTGCCCTCTCGCCTGTCTACAACCGCCGTTTTTATGACGAACCAGAGAAATCACGAAGTTGCCTTTTTTCTGGTTGCACGGCTCACGCCGTATGTGTTTTCAAATGCAGTAAACGTGCCCACTTTTGTGTTCACCCCTGCACCCAAGCACCACAAATCCCGTGTCTCTCACTCACATAAAGCGGCCACCGGCCGCTCGAGTGCTAGAGTTAGGTCACGTGTCCGCTTATTTGCGCCCACGCCTAATCACCACACGCGCTGTCACACAGCCACTCTTAACCGGTCATGTTCCACGCGTAAGAGTTGTGCCCGCTCAAACGCGCTCACACATTTTCGCGAACATTCTGCCCCCGGCGCCATGCGCCGCGCCACACACCATTTGTTCTCCGCCCAAGGTGGCCGGAACGACGAGTGTAAGGCCACACACAAGCCACTCCCTGCTCGAAGCGGCAGAGATACAGTGTGTAGGGCGGCCAGCCATCGCGAGCGATCGGCTGGCCCACAGCACAGAGAGCGCGCGCACTGCGCCCGCCCCTCCTATACAGGCCGTCGAACCCGCAAAGCGCGGCGTTTCGAGCCCGGAGGCCGTTCTATCCCGTGTGGCACACGCGAGAGCGTGGGAAGCCATTCCAGGTGTATCAGAATGGGTGCTGAAAACAGTGAAGCACGGCTACACTCTGCAGTTCACTCGCCGCCCTCCGCGCTTCTGTGCGCGTACGGAGACGAGAGTGAGCGAGGAAGTAGCACATCTACTTCGAGCGGAGATAGCCACACTGCTGTGCGAAGGGGCTATAGAACCGGTTCCCCATTCTATGAGCGAGTCAGGCTTTTACAGCCGGTATTTTCTCGTGCCAAAAAGGGTTGGGTCGCTCAGACCGATTCTGGATCTGAGGCGTCTGAACAAAGCTCTTATGAGAAGATCGTTCAAGATGCTCATGACCAAGCAGATCCTCGCGCATATTCGCCCGAGAGACTGGCTAATCTCCCTAGATTTGAAAGACGCATATTTTCAAATCAAGATAACGCCGCGTCACAGGCCATTCTTACGATTCGCCTTCGACGGCCAGGCTTATCAATACACCGTCCTTCCGTTCGGCCTGTCACTAGCACCCCGTACATTTACGAAGTGCATGGACGCGGCCCTCGCTCCCCTGAGAAGTCGAGGGATGCGAGTGTTGAACTATCTGGACGATTGGCTCATCCTGGCGCAGTCAGAGGCTGAGCTCCTCGCCCACAGGGCAATGCTGCTCAGCCATCTGGACAGCCTGGGGCTCACGGTCAATTGGACCAAGAGCTCATTAGTGCCCACGCAATCAACCTCATTTCTGGGTTTGAATCTGGACACTGTGGCAATGTCAGCCCGCCTGTCACCCCAACGCGCGCGCCAAGTTCGGCGCATGGATGCGTACTTCCGGCCGGGCAAAATCGCACCTCTCAAGCTCTTTCAGAGGATGCTGGGACGTATGGCCTCAGCTGCAGCTGTGCTCCAGCTGGGCTTAATGCGCATGCGCCCGCCGCAATGCTGGTTAAACGCCCGAGTGCCTCACAGAGCCTGGGCGTCCGGAGGCTTCAGGATCAGAGTGACTCAGGGCTGCGTTTCAGCCCTAGAGCCCTGGTTAGTAGCCGACTGGTACCAGCGGGGAGTGACGATGGGAGCCATCTCACACCGCAAGGTCATCTCGACGGACGCCTCCACCACGGGTTGGGGCGCCGTTTTCGAGGGCAGATCGGCCTCGGGCCTCTGGTCGAGCGGGGAAAAGCTCCTACACATAAACTGTTTGGAGATGATAGCGGTAGAGAACGCGCTCAAGCAGTTTCTCCCGCTTATACGAGGACACCACGTGTTGGTCCGGTCGGACAATACCACAGTGGTGCCCTATGTGAACCGGCAGGGCGGTGTCAGGTCCAGGTGTCTGGGCAATCTGACAGAACGCCTGCTCGTGTGGGCACACAGCTCGCTGCGCTCGCTGAGAGCTGCGCACGTACCGGGCCACCTCAATGTGGGCCCGGACAAGCTGTCCAGGGGCCTCATTCTCCCAGGAGAATGGTCCCTGCACCCTCAGACAGTCCAGCTGGTATGGCGCCTATTCGGCAGAGCGGAGCTCGACCTCTTTGCAACAAAAGAGAACGCCCGCTGCCCGAGGTTTCTGTCCAAAAGCGAGGATGCGCTGTCCCAACCTTGGCCCAGCCTCCCGCTGTATGCTTTCCCGCCGATTTCCCTATTGCCCCAGGTCATAGCGAAAATCAGGGAGACGCGCCGCCTGGTGCTCCTTATAGCGCCGCGCTGGGAGAACCAGATTTGGTACCCAGAGCTGGTGAAGCTGTCGCACTCACCCCCCTGGCCAGTTCCGCTGAGAGCAGACCTCCTCTCTCAAGCAGGAGGGTCAGTTTGGCATCCCCATCCAGAGCGATGGTCTCTGCATGTATGGGTGACCAACGGATACCCGTTGACCTGCCCGAAGGGGTTATGAACACGATTTCACACTCTAGAGCCCCCTCGACGAGGCGGTTATATAGTTCTAAGTGGCCGGTGTTCACTGAGTGGTGTGTTTCCAAGGGATTGGACCCACAGCAATGTGGGGTCCAGCGGGTGCTCTCCTTCCTCCAAGAGCTTTTGGAACTGGGCAGGTCCCCTTCCACGCTCAAAGTGTATGTGGCGGCTATAGCAGCGTTCGCTCAGACGACGCTAGGTAGCACGCTAGGAAGGAACGAGCTCATCATCCGTTTCCTCAGAGGAGCCAGACGGATGAATCCCCCGCGGCCCCCATCGGTTCCTATATGGGATCTGGCCTTGGTCCTAGAGGCCCTGAAGGCCCATCCTTTTGAACCGCTCGAGACTGTGGAACCAAGGTTCCTTTCGCTAAAAACCGCGTTCCTGATAGCTCTGGCTTCAGTGAAACGCGTGGGGGATCTACACGCGCTCTCAGTGAGCCCGACGTGTATGGAGTTCGGTCCTAATGACTCTAAGGTCATTCTCAGACCGAGGCATGGTTATGTCCCCAAAGCGATCGGCACTCCCTTCAGGGCGCAGATTATCTCCCTCTCGGCTCTGCCAGCATCCGATGAGGGGGACGGTGGCAATTTCCTCTGCCCTGTCAGGGCATTGAGGGTTTATGTCACACGCTCCGCCGCCTTCAGGCGTTCTGAGCAGCTATTTGTTTCGTTTGGTGGGCGCACTAAAGGTCTCGCCTCCTCGAAACAGACCCTTTCCAGGTGGATAGTGGACGCGATTGCAACTGCATACGCTTCCAAACACCTGCAGTGCCCGCTAGGTGTCAGAGCACACTCCACCAGAGGCATGGCCTCTTCGTGGGCTTGGGCCAGAGGGATTTCCATCCACGATATCTGTATGGCGGCAGGCTGGGCCTCCCCGTCTACGTTCGTGAGATTTTACAATCTGGAAGTTCCTGCCTTACAGGCGAAAGTGTTACCAGTTCAATAGGGCTGTTGGTCCTGCCCAGTGATTCTGCGCAGACATAGCTCACATACTGGTAGTAAGTTCGGTACTAGGCTCATGTGAATTTGAAGGAGACCGGCGGTGCCGTTTCCTCATTTACGAGACGAGCTGTTGTGAGTTTGAAGGTGACCGGCGGTGCCGTTACCTCACTCATATAACAAAATATTGTGAATTTGAAGGCGACCGGCGTTGCCGTTCCCTCATTCATGAGACAAGGTGTGGTGAATTTGAAGGAGACCGGCAGGTGCCGTTCCCTCATTCATGGGACAGGGTGTTGTAACCACCCGTTGTAACCACCCGTCAGTTCGAATGAAGTGTCTGTAGATGTGGTGGCCCGTTTTCCTTACCGGCCACCCTGCCCGAGCAGTGTTATGGTCCCCGGTTCCCTGGGATACATATGCTGTACGCGAGGCGCGCACGGCGTTGACAATATGTTCCCGTAGCGTAAGGAACTTACGCAATACGAGAGAACCTCTCGTAAGAGAACGATACTCGGTTACTTAACGTAACCTCGGTTCTCTCTAGAAGAGGGAACGAGTATTGCGTTCCTTGCCGTGCGCCCCGCGGGCTTTTACGCTTCAGAACTACGAAAACCGAATATGCAGCCCGTGAGCCCTGCTTATATACACGTGGCCACGCCCCACCTGTAGGCAAATGAAGCCAGGTGGGCGCGAAGCGCCCTCATTGGTCGCCACGTCACGCGGGCTCACCGATAGGCTGCTGCAGTTGCCAGCAGAGCAGCCAATAGCACGCTGGAATAGCCTGCTATGGTCTGCCAGGCTGCCGCACTGCGTTGACAATGTTACAAAATTAAGGATAATTTTGGGTTTTTCAGAAATCTCGAAGAAAGAATACTTTCCCCGTAGCGTAAGGAACTTACGCAATACTCGTTCCCTCTTCTAGAGAGAACCGAGGTTACGTTAAGTAACCGAGTATCGTTTTCTTTAGTTTACATTAGCACCATGTAAATAAACACTTTGCAGTTTTGAACGAGTTCAAACGAGTTTTGTCCTACTCTTATTATCTGTATATGACCAAAATGACTGAGTATTTTCTGTTTCCTCTGCTCGTTCGTCTCACGCACACACAATATTCCAGCATTGCAAACTTGACATATCAGTCAGTTCATTATCAAAATAAAATAGTCAACCTAACATATAAAAAGTTACACAGCTCAGTTTAAATAGTCAGTAGTAGCCTACAATTTGTGCCATTCAGCTTGAGCTCCACTGTGGTGTTTCCAAGCACATGTGTGCGCATGAGGAGGATTTCAAAACCTATAATAAATAATCGTGAGCCTAACACTACTTTCAGATTCTCATTAAATTATTTCGTTTTGTGTTTATAGTTAGCTATATATTTTTTTATTCTTGATCTGTTCTGAATACCGTTCAATTTAAAGGATGTTGTAATGCATTGTGTCCGGAGGAAAATCGGGATAGCTCACTTAACTGGAGTTATTGTAGACACGGAGGCAATGGACATTTCACAGCTCCACTTTATTCCCTGTGAAACTCGCGTCACAAACGCTATACCGTCCACAGTGTTACTTAATAAACAAAACAACTTGATTTGAGCAACAGAAAATAACGCGCATACACGGGAGTGCTCGAGGCGCAGTGCGCACTTACATTGCTGAAAGTTCAACAGGAAGCACGCAGCTCTTAAAGGGCCCACACCATATTCCTATTCGTTACAATTTGTTGTGGAGTGAGGGGAACTAAAATAACATATAGCTATGTTTGTAGTATTTATAATGTTTGTACATTATAACCAGCAGCCATATCACCCTGTACCCCAAGACTGGTTTCCCACTGAAGCTAAGCAGGGCTGAGCCTGGTTAGTACCTGGATGGGAGACCAACTGGGAAAACTAGGTGTCTGCTGGTGGGGGTGTTAGTGTTAGTGTGGGTCCTAACACCCCAGTGTAGTGATGGGGACACTATAGAGATCGCTAAGACATGTGACCAACTGGGCGGTAACGTCATCAGAATGCAAAGAATTATGGGTATGTTTGGCCCGTTTACATGGCCTGGCATAGCAGGATAGTGTTCTGGCATGAAAATAATTAAAAATTAGAGAGAAAAACAGAATATAATCCTACAAAATGCAGCAGGCTAAAGAAAACATTGTCAGACCATATCGCCTAAAACTAAATCCTAATGCAAAGACGAGATATGATGAGAAAATAAAGGGAATCAAAGGACTGGATCCTTACGAGCTGAGCGACTGGTCAGGGACGTCAAACTGTTGCCCAACTTCCAGCACCCATATATATATATATATATATATATATATATATATATATATATATATATATATATATATATATATATATATACAACTACATATTAAGTGTTGTGCGTTCACACACACGCAAAGTTTTCAGAATTCAAGTCGCTGCAGTCTTTTTTACAGATGGATGGGTCCAGGACCTGGAGATTGTAAAAGTGGGGCAGAAAACTGTCGTCCGTTCAAAGTTATGCTAATGTTTTAAGCACCACACTCCTCGCTCTCTCTCATCTATCTGCATGCAGTCCGAATTGAACAAACCTGCGTGCGTGTGTGTGTGTGTGTGTGAGGCCGGCTACACACACACACGTGTGTTTTATTTCGGCTCTCCCGACGCCTATCTTTCACGCAACACGTTGGAAGCGTTTAACATGAAGTATAGGCCTTCCACTTCGTCACCTAGCAGCAGCATCGCCGCGTCAGACACGCTTCTGGTGTGCAAAGACACAGAAAACGCCACGATTGCAGTGTGTAGCCGGCCTGAGAGAGGGGGGCGCGGAACAGTGGACACATAAAAATATACTCCGTCATTTTGTTCATACAGGACATCATTCAAACGGCAAAGTGTTTACTTATATTTGTATACCCCGTTCTTAAGCTTTATGCCACTTCTATCGTGAGAACGACTATTGCAGTTTATAACACAGCAGGTAGACGGCATCTTGAACACTGCGTTCTTGCCTCCATGCATAGAAGACTGGCGCCCGTTTGTGCCGCGGATTCCCAAAATGCTTTGCGTTTACCACTGGGAAAACGTCATGATGACGACACATTAGCAATCTCTATACTTTAACAAGCACCGTCCTTCGGATGACGTCCTCCTGACTCTCTGTGGTCAATAATCATCCCCATATGTATACGATTGGTATCATCACTCAGTCTCCTCTCCACCAAACAGCTGGTGTGTGGTGGGCGTTCTGGCGCAATATGGCTGCCGTCGAATCATCCAGGTGGAGCTGCACATTGGTGGTGGTTGAGGAGATTTCCCCCTTCTATGTAAAGTGCTTTGAGTGCCTAGAAAAGCACTATATAAATGTAACAAATTATTATAACTTCTCACTTTTTTTTATTTATTTACCAGTATTATTTCTGAATGCAATCAAATGTGACTTATACATGACTTACCTGTTATTGTTGTTTTTCAACCAAACGATTAATTGGTTAAAATTCTTGTTGGTTAACGGTTAACCAGTTAATTAGCCTCCCATATATAGGTATCAAATTAGTGCAGAATCAAATTTGCATTGCGAATATGCATCAATAATCAAAAGAGTTAGTGTGTGGAAAAGTGCTGAGCTGAATTTTTGTGCCATAGTGATTTAATGGAGAATACAGTCAAATGACCAATTGTATAGGCCTACAAGTATTCTTATGCTTGGCTTTACTTGTTTGAATGTAAATGGCTGTAGGCCTATAGTATATGGGTTGCACAAAAAAAAAACGCCCACCCGGGATATCTGCCAGCCCACCCTTCTATAGGTGCCTAGAACCGGGCCTGCTTCTCAATCTCAAATACGTGGGCAAATTATTCCCGCTAGAAAAGGGGGTTGGGCTTTGGAGGGAAGTTCAGTGATTGGTTGAAATATCTTCAGACTCTAAACCAATGGGCGACTGGCACTCTCGTATAAACACAGTGTGTGGAGACACAGAAATAAATTCTCTGAGTTTCGACTGAGAAGGTTTTAATCAGTGATTTCAAAAATGAAATCAAAAATTCTATCAATATCTAAAAGAAATGTGCAAAATCATAATTTTATAAAAAGCCTACTTTTTTAACAATTTTCCATTGAAGTACAGTATTGCCGTAGCAACATTTTCTTAAAGGTCCCATGGCATGGCATTTTTCTATTATTTTATAATGTTTCCTGAGGTGTACTTATATTGTTAGTATGACTTTTACATCATAAAATGTCATAATTTAGAAATAAAAGGCATTTTTTCAATACTGCTGTTTGCCCTGTGGCTGAATGCCGTGCTTCAAGAGGCGTGTCTGCTGTGAGACTTCAGTAAAAACGCCCACTGTTGTGATTGGCTGACATCTAGAACGATTCAGTCCGATTTGGTGAACTGATTCGGTTCACTAAAAAGAACCGGTTCAAAAGAAAGATCGTTTGCGAACCGGACATCACTAACGTACCAGAGACGGAGCTCAGCGATCGCTAACAAAGTTATTTATAGTACCTACTGAGTTATGAGAGCGCTGTCAGTCAGCGCTGTGAGTTTATTGTGTTTGTATCTGAGAGTTCTGAATAAACACGAGTCCCAGTCACACCGACCCTGTCTTCATCATTACCAACTTTGTAACACATGCAAAGTACCATTACAGCTGTCGAGATGAACGAGTTAAAAGTAAGTGTTGATAATAGCATTATTTTATAAAATAAAATAAAAGCGTCAGTGACGCGCGTTGAGTACACAGCGCAAACAAAGACACAACAGCAGTAATCGAATGTAATCCAGTTTATTGTGGGGCTAGGCTGGCTAGCCCGAATATGCTCACGCTTAACTTACCCCCCTTCTGCTTAATCTCACGCCGCGTTTGGTGCCTCCGCTGTGGGCCAGATGCAGTACTGGGGGTCGGGGATATTGAAGGCCAACGGCCAGTGCAGCCCGAGCTTCGGCGTGTGTGAGGCCGATGTTGAGCAGAAACTCACGACTGTATGCACATTTTAGAACCGGTAGACGCGACGAGGACGTACAAAAACACTGACTCACAAGATAGAAAACACGAAAACACCGTTCTGTCGGGAGAGAGAGAAGCCGCTGCGTGTGCACGAATAATAAATAATTAGCTACACATCAGAAATTACTGATCACAGATCAGAAGGAACTGAAAAAAGACTTCTGTTTTCATTTGTACATCCAAACACTGAGAAACTGCCAACGTTAATGATCTCGAGTGTTTGCATGGGCGTGCCAGATTCTCTGGGCGGAGGAAAGGGAGGTAACCGTTCCTGCTTGGACGTCAAAACAGGAGGCTTCAGGATTGGCTCGTCTGAGCTGTCATTTTCTCAAAGGCAGAGAGAGACAGCCAGAACTCGGGTTTACACCGATCAACATTTCTATCCACTTGGGGACAATATTCAGGCTAGGGGAACTCATATTAATGTTGAAAAACCTCATAAAATGAAAATTTCATGCCATGGGACCTTTAAGTATTTTTTCTTTAGACATTTTTGTTTATTTTTATGATTGTAGCTCTTTCATGTAATACAAACACATTTTATTCTGAATGCCAAAGCTTAGACTTTAATGCTGGAGACAACAAAGCTGAGAACATCTCACAATTACACTCATAACGATACTCGGTTACTTAACGTAACCTCGGTTCTCTCTAGAAGAGGGAACGAGTATTGCGTAAGTTCCTTACGCTACGGGAAAGTATTCTTTCTTCGAGATTTCTGAAAAACCCAAAATTATCCTTAATTTTGTAACATTGTCAACGCAGTGCGGCAGCCTGGCAGACCATAGCAGGCTATTCCAGCGTGCTATTGGCTGCTCTGCTGGCAACTGCAGCAGCCTATCGGTGAGCCCGCGTGACGTGGCGACCAATGAGGGCGCTTCGCGCCCACCTGGCTTCATTTGCCTACAGGTGGGGCGTGGCCACGTGTATATAAGCAGGGCTCACGGGCTGCATATTCGGTTTTCGTAGTTCTGAAGCGTAAAAGCCCGCGGGGCGCACGGCAAGGAACGCAATACTCGTTCCCTCTTCTAGAGAGAACCGAGGTTACGTTAAGTAACCGAGTATCGTTCTCTTACGAGAGGTTCTCTCGTATTGCGTAAGTTCCTTACGCTACGGGAACATATTGTCAACGCCGTGCGCGCCTCGCGTACAGCATATGTATCCCAGGGAACCGGGGACCATAACACTGCTCGGGCAGGGTGGCCGGTAAGGAAAACGGGCCACCACATCTACAGACACTTCATTCGAACTGACGGGTGGTTACAACGGGTGGTTACAACACCCTGTCCCATGAATGAGGGAACGGCACCTGCCGGTCTCCTTCAAATTCACTACACCTTGTCTCATGAATGAGGGAACGGCAACGCCGGTCGCCTTCAAATTCACAATATTTTATTATATGAGTGAGGTAACGGCACCGCCGGTCACCTTCAAACTCACAACAGCTCGTCTCGTAAATGAGGAAACGGCACCGCCGGTCTCCTTCAAATTCACATGAGCCTAGTACCGAACTTACTACCAGTATGTGAGCTATGTCTGCGCAGAATCACTGGGCAGGACCAACAGCCCTATTGAACTGGTAACACTTTCGCCTGTAAGGCAGGAACTTCCAGATTGTAAAATCTCACGAACGTAGACGGGGAGGCCCAGCCTGCCGCCATACAGATATCGTGGATGGAAATCCCTCTGGCCCAAGCCCACGAAGAGGCCATGCCTCTGGTGGAGTGTGCTCTGACACCTAGCGGGCACTGCAGGTGTTTGGAAGCGTATGCAGTTGCAATCGCGTCCACTATCCACCTGGAAAGGGTCTGTTTCGAGGAGGCGAGACCTTTAGTGCGCCCACCAAACGAAACAAATAGCTGCTCAGAACGCCTGAAGGCGGCGGAGCGTGTGACATAAACCCTCAATGCCCTGACAGGGCAGAGGAAATTGCCACCGTCCCCCTCATCGGATGCTGGCAGAGCCGAGAGGGAGATAATCTGCGCCCTGAAGGGAGTGCCGATCGCTTTGGGGACATAACCATGCCTCGGTCTGAGAATGACCTTAGAGTCATTAGGACCGAACTCCATACACGTCGGGCTCACTGAGAGCGCGTGTAGATCCCCCACGCGTTTCACTGAAGCCAGAGCTATCAGGAACGCGGTTTTTAGCGAAAGGAACCTTGGTTCCACAGTCTCGAGCGGTTCAAAAGGATGGGCCTTCAGGGCCTCTAGGACCAAGGCCAGATCCCATATAGGAACCGATGGGGGCCGCGGGGGATTCATCCGTCTGGCTCCTCTGAGGAAACGGATGATGAGCTCGTTCCTTCCTAGCGTGCTACCTAGCGTCGTCTGAGCGAACGCTGCTATAGCCGCCACATACACTTTGAGCGTGGAAGGGGACCTGCCCAGTTCCAAAAGCTCTTGGAGGAAGGAGAGCACCCGCTGGACCCCACATTGCTGTGGGTCCAATCCCTTGGAAACACACCACTCAGTGAACACCGGCCACTTAGAACTATATAACCGCCTCGTCGAGGGGGCTCTAGAGTGTGAAATCGTGTTCATAACCCCTTCGGGCAGGTCAACGGGTATCCGTTGGTCACCCATACATGCAGAGACCATCGCTCTGGATGGGGATGCCAAACTGACCCTCCTGCTTGAGAGAGGAGGTCTGCTCTCAGCGGAACTGGCCAGGGGGGTGAGTGCGACAGCTTCACCAGCTCTGGGTACCAAATCTGGTTCTCCCAGCGCGGCGCTATAAGGAGCACCAGGCGGCGCGTCTCCCTGATTTTCGCTATGACCTGGGGCAATAGGGAAATCGGCGGGAAAGCATACAGCGGGAGGCTGGGCCAAGGTTGGGACAGCGCATCCTCGCTTTTGGACAGAAACCTCGGGCAGCGGGCGTTCTCTTTTGTTGCAAAGAGGTCGAGCTCCGCTCTGCCGAATAGGCGCCATACCAGCTGGACTGTCTGAGGGTGCAGGGACCATTCTCCTGGGAGAATGAGGCCCCTGGACAGCTTGTCCGGGCCCACATTGAGGTGGCCCGGTACGTGCGCAGCTCTCAGCGAGCGCAGCGAGCTGTGTGCCCACACGAGCAGGCGTTCTGTCAGATTGCCCAGACACCTGGACCTGACACCGCCCTGCCGGTTCACATAGGGCACCACTGTGGTATTGTCCGACCGGACCAACACGTGGTGTCCTCGTATAAGCGGGAGAAACTACTTGAGCGCGTTCTCTACCGCTATCATCTCCAAACAGTTTATGTGTAGGAGCTTTTCCCCGCTCGACCAGAGGCCCGAGGCCGATCTGCCCTCGAAAACGGCGCCCCAACCCGTGGTGGAGGCGTCCGTCGAGATGACCTTGTGGTGTGAGATGGCTCCCATCGTCACTCCCCGCTGGTACCAGTCGGCTACTAACCAGGGCTCTAGGGCTGAAACGCAGCCCTGAGTCACTCTGATCCTGAAGCCTCCGGACGCCCAGGCTCTGTGAGGCACTCGGGCGTTTAACCAGCATTGCGGCGGGCGCATGCGCATTAAGCCCAGCTGGAGCACAGCTGCAGCTGAGGCCATACGTCCCAGCATCCTCTGAAAGAGCTTGAGAGGTGCGATTTTGCCCGGCCGGAAGTACGCATCCATGCGCCGAACTTGGCGCGCGCGTTGGGGTGACAGGCGGGCTGACATTGCCACAGTGTCCAGATTCAAACCCAGAAATGAGGTTGATTGCGTGGGCACTAATGAGCTCTTGGTCCAATTGACCGTGAGCCCCAGGCTGTCCAGATGGCTGAGCAGCATTGCCCTGTGGGCGAGGAGCTCGGCCTCTGACTGCGCCAGGATGAGCCAATCGTCCAGATAGTTCAACACTCGCATCCCTCGACTTCTCAGGGGAGCGAGGGCCGCGTCCATGCACTTCGTAAATGTACGGGGTGCTAGTGACAGGCCGAACGGAAGGACGGTGTATTGATAAGCCTGGCCGTCGAAGGCGAATCGTAAGAATGGCCTGTGACGCGGCGTTATCTTGATTTGAAAATATGCGTCTTTCAAATCTAGGGAGATTAGCCAGTCTCTCGGGCGAATATGCGCGAGGATCTGCTTGGTCGTGAGCATCTTGAACGATCTTCTCATAAGAGCTTTGTTCAGACGCCTCAGATCCAGAATCGGTCTGAGCGACCCAACCCTTTTTGGCACGAGAAAATACCGGCTGTAAAAGCCTGACTCGCTCATAGAATGGGGAACCGGTTCTATAGCCCCTTCGCACAGCAGTGTGGCTATCTCCGCTCGAAGTAGATGTGCTACTTCCTCGCTCACTCTCGTCTCCGTACGCGCACAGAAGCGCGGAGGGCGGCGAGCGAACTGCAGAGTGTAGCCGTGCTTCACTGTTTTCAGCACCCATTCTGATACACCTGGAATGGCTTCCCACGCTCTCGCGTGTGCCACACGGGATAGAACGGCCTCCGGGCTCGAAACGCCGCGCTTTGCGGGTTCGACGGCCTGTATAGGAGGGGCGGGCGCAGTGCGCGCGCTCTCTGTGCTGTGGGCCAGCCGATCGCTCGCGATGGCTGGCCGCCCTACACACTGTATCTCTGCCGCTTCGAGCAGGGAGTGGCTTGTGTGTGGCCTTACACTCGTCGTTCCGGCCACCTTGGGCGGAGAACAAATGGTGTGTGGCGCGGCGCATGGCGCCGGGGGCAGAATGTTCGCGAAAATGTGTGAGCGCGTTTGAGCGGGCACAACTCTTACGCGTGGAACATGACCGGTTAAGAGTGGCTGTGTGACAGCGCGTGTGGTGATTAGGCGTGGGCGCAAATAAGCGGACACGTGACCTAACTCTAGCACTCGAGCGGCCGGTGGCCGCTTTATGTGAGTGAGAGACACGGGATTTGTGGTGCTTGGGTGCAGGGGTGAACACAAAAGTGGGCACGTTTACTGCATTTGAAAACACATACGGCGTGAGCCGTGCAACCAGAAAAAAGGCAACTTCGTGATTTCTCTGGTTCGTCATAAAAACGGCGGTTGTAGACAGGCGAGAGGGCAGTTTTGCCGGCTCGTTTGCTGCGTGAGAGCCATCTGCAGCAGCCACAGGAGTGGGGGCTGACAGGAAGAAGAGTTTTGACGGTGGTCCGACCACGGCGGGACTTAACCGTCGCTTCCCCCCTCTGCTAGGAGGACTTTGGAGGGGCTACAGTTGGAAACAGGCGAGAGGGCGAGTTCGCGGGCTCGTAGGCTGCGTGGAAAACATCTGCAGTAGCCACAGGAGTGGGGACTGACAGGAAAAACAGAGTTTTAACGGTGGTCCGGCCGCAGCGGGACTTAACCGTCTTTTCTCTCCTTATGTATAGACGTCCAAAAATACTCGAGCACCACGTGGTGCGAGTTAGCTTTCTGTATGTAAGAAAAGCTGGCCGCGAGCCCGGGGAAGCGGACAGTAAAACATTTTTATCTGCCGCGAGAGCTGGGCTCGAACTCGGGTCTCCGGCGTTTCAGCCGCTGATTTTGCCACTGTGCTACCGGGAGGCACACAATAGCGTTCAGTTAGCGCGAGCATACAGCAGTACGTCCTCGTGCTTGTTGGCAGTCGTGCGTGCATAAAAGACAGGCTCGTTACTGCAATAGTAATATTTCCAGCCGCCTGAACTGGAGAGGGGGCTGAGAAATGCTAGAGAATGGTGGTTCGTCCGGCCACAGCGGGACGAAAACACCCTCTGTTAATTTCCCGGTGAGTGCGGCGCGCGCACGTGCGCGCGCGCTGAACGTGCTCGTGACCGAGCGCACTCACATTCCTTGTGAACGGCGCAATCTGCGCGGTCCAAGAGGGGGGAGTGCGAGTTCGTTGGAGAGCATATGTCAGCGTCATGTCTTATGACGGCGTATGTTTGCTGGCGTGCGTGTCTTAACAGGCTCGTGTACAGCAATATGAACAATTCCAGTCGCCTGAACTCATGAGGGGACTGAAAAATGTGCGCGAGGGTGGAACAGCTCTCTTGTAACGTAAAGAGAGCTGCAGGACCGTGCATTTCTGCCATCCCTTGTATATAAGCGGCGCATCAGCGCGGCATGAACAGAGGGGGGAGGAGGCTCGCTCCGAGACCGTTCATTTCTACCATCCCTTGCAAGCGGCGCGGTGGCGCGGCTTGAACAGAGGGGGAGGAGGCTCGCTCCGAGACCGTTCATTCCTACCATCCCTTGAAAGCGGCGCGGTGGCGCGGCTTGAATAGAGGGGGAGAAGGCTCGCTCCGAGACCGTTCATTCCTACCATCCCTTGTAAGCGGCGCGGCTTGAACAGAGGGGGAGGAGGCTCGCTCCGAGACCGTTCATTTCAACCATCTCTTGTAAGCGGCGCGGTGGCGCGGCTTGAACAGAGGGGGGGAACAGCGGAGTGATGTCGTCATAAAACTGCTCGAGTCGAGCCCGCAGGGTCGACATAGAGAGTTCCTCACACTCGGGGCATTCGCCCGCGAGGAGTGCGGCGGCGGCGTGGTCACGGCCCAGACAGAGAGCGCAGACACATGGCGGTCTCTGGTGCTGAGCTGCACGTGGCACGAGCCGCAGGTGGAACGAGGCGTTTTGATAAAAACGCTCGTGCTCTTTTATGAAACGTGTGACGCAACGGCGAGAACACGTGCAATGAAAGGATATAATGCTGCCGGATAGCAGAGCAGGCACGGATGGCTGAAGGTGGCGCGATGCTGCCGGCTTCTCCAGGCGCTGTCCTCTGCTTGCTCGTCTGCACGTTCACGGCGGCGGGTTCCAGATCCAGCGATGCGAAGGGCTTCGCTGAAGAAAAGAAAATCGAATATGCAGCCCGTGAGCCCTGCTTATATACACGTGGCCACGCCCCACCTGTAGGCAAATGAAGCCAGGTGGGCGCGAAGCGCCCTCATTGGTCGCCACGTCACGCGGGCTCACCGATAGGCTGCTGCAGTTGCCAGCAGAGCAGCCAATAGCACGCTGGAATAGCCTGCTATGGTCTGCCAGGCTGCCGCACTGCGTTGACAATGTTACAAAATTAAGGATAATTTTGGGTTTTTCAGAAATCTCGAAGAAAGAATACTTTCCCGTAGCGTAAGGAACTTACGCAATACGAGAGAACCTCTCGTAAGAGAACTAATTTTATACAGTTTTTAACCTCTGACCTTTTATCCAGGAGTTTGCCACTTTTCATCTTCAGTCTGTCTGAAAATATACAGCTGTTTTTTTTCCAAGTCTTTCATTCGCTCATCCACAGTTTTGATCAAATCTTCAGCTTCTCCCTAATAGTGGCATGGGCTGTTCTGAGACTATTATGGGATGTTGAAGGCCAAAGAAGAGATGACACTTATGGAGCAAGTTCAGCTAAAGGGAGACGTACAGTGTAGATCAGAGAGGCCTGAAATCATTCATGTTCTATAAATATACCTGACATGTCACATACAAATATGCTGTCATATACAATTAATGCATTGCATATATTAAATTGTCATTCAGTTTATCTGTTTATGATATAATTATCTTAGTCTAATATCATCTTCGTTAAAAGATCTACTTCTTCTTTGTTGGTTATTAACGGCAGCTTGCACCCTTAACCTTGCATTACTGCCATCTTCCGGTTCTAGTTATTCCCCATATACTTTAGTCTTGATATTCTTGTCATTAGTCCCGTTTTAGTCAGAGGGCAAATCAAATATTACATTCCTTGTTCACTCCTACTGCAGTCCATTATACTGTTTATTCCATGTCCTGTTAATACTATTTTGTCCATGTCTTTTATCATATCCATTCTCTAATTCATATTTTGAACAATTAATAATAACATGTTCTACAGTATTAGGTACTTTAAATGAATCTAATAAAACTTGTTTTTTAATATTAAACAAAGGACAGGCCTCGTGAGTTCAGGGTTAAGGGTTAAATCACATCGTCTTGTGCTGAACTATATCCAGGGGCGGGGCTGTTGAGCGTGGGTGGTTTCTGTCAGGTCCTGTAAGCAAATATAATCGGCCTCCTTGTAGTACATGCTCTCATTTCGTTGTTGTCGTTTGACTGACTGAAAAAATCAGAATTAATCATGTCTGGAAGAGGCAAAGGCGGCAAGGGGCTCGGTAAAGGAGGCGCTAAGCGTCACCGTAAAGTGTTGCGCGATAACATCCAGGGGATCACCAAACCCGCCATCCGTCGTCTGGCTCGCCGCGGCGGTGTCAAGCGCATCTCCGGCCTGATCTACGAGGAGACCCGCGGAGTGTTGAAGGTATTTCTGGAGAACGTGATCCGCGATGCCGTGACCTACACCGAGCACGCCAAGAGAAAGACCGTCACCGCCATGGATGTTGTGTACGCGCTGAAGCGGCAGGGACGCACCCTGTACGGCTTCGGAGGATAAACGCCTGAACTCAAGAGAAACCACAAACCAAACGGCTCTTTTAAGAGCCACACACTCTCTCACATAAAGAGTCATGCCACAGCAATGCTGGTGATGAGGAAAAAGAAATACACAACTCTTTTACTCTGAATAAATAACAGAAATGTGAAAAGAAAATATAGCGTTTCATCACATAATTTAAGGTTCTAAGGTGTTTTAATGCTGTATAATTGCATTAAATCAGTTCTAATGATGTGTATTTCAGAGAAGAAAACTGTCTATTGCAATTCAAAGTGATTTACAGAATCAAGAAAAAAGTTAAAATTGGGGGAAATTAAATGTTAGTGGGAAAGGGGCTTTTGCGTAGAAGGGAATTTCTGGTACAACATCTATTTTAAAAGGGATCTTATTACTTTATTTTAAAAATGAGTTTTCAGATTACACAATCTTGCAGAATTTTAGTCTTTTCAAACTTTTATTAAAGACAAAGACAAAGAGCGAGAAAGGAACAAAGGAAACGAGATCTTGTGGGTCTCATTCTAACATAAAGCGGTAGGCGGGGCTAATATTTGCCCGCCCGTGATTGGCCTTCGTTGTCCAATGAAATACGAGTTTATGGGTTCGGCCTATGAAAACAGCCAATCAGAAGATACCATATCTCTTAGTAAATTAGCATATGGCGGTGAATAAAAGCCTCTGTATGGCCCCTGAGCGCACATTGACTCTTCGTCATCATCATGCCTGAACCAGCAAAGTCCGCGCCGAAGAAGGGCTCCAAGAAGGCCGTCACCAAGACCGCCGGTAAGGGAGGAAAGAAGCGCAGAAAGTCCAGGAAGGAGAGCTACGCTATCTATGTGTACAAAGTCCTGAAGCAGGTTCATCCCGACACCGGCATCTCCTCCAAGGCGATGGGCATCATGAACTCTTTCGTCAACGACATCTTCGAGCGCATCGGCGGTGAGGCGTCTCGTCTGGCGCACTACAACAAGCGCTCCACCATCACCTCTAGAGAGATCCAGACCGCCGTGCGTCTGCTGCTGCCCGGAGAGCTGGCCAAACACGCCGTGTCCGAGGGCACAAAGGCTGTGACCAAATACACCAGCTCAAAGTGAGGTGACCTCTGACCTTAACCCCCCAAAGGCTCTTTTAAGAGCCACCCATCTTCTCAGTTAAAGAGCTGTTGTGTATTTTAATATATCCTTAACCTTAAATTTTTCATTAGACTACTTAACTCCTGATCCATCAGTATCATAACACACACTGGACAGAATATCACTCAGCACAAACCACTGTAGATACACACACATTATATACACATTTATTTATCATACAGCATCTATTGCACTTTGGATTTCAATTTGTGAACATATTGTATACTGTACATTGTATATTATTACTATAGCTTAATGTATACTGTTATTGTTTAATGTATGTTTAGTGAATATTGTTTAAAGTATATGTATATTGTAAGTATGTGTATATTGTTTAAAGCTGTGAGAACTACTCACATTGTGTATATTGTTTATTGTAGTGTATACTGTGCTGTAGGGCTGTCAACGAATATTCTAAATTCGAATATATATTCGAATAGTTTTTAAAAAACGAATTTCGAAGGGCAAAATTAATATTCGAATTTAAAAAAAAAGTGGAAAAAAAACGCCCGCGATAGTAGAGGCGTGGCTGTCTGCTTTGCGAGTGGGCGCGCTAGCGGCCTGAAGCCTTGTTTTATACTTTCGCCTGGCTCCGCAGCGCGAGCCTTTACTGTCTATGGCGCGAGCCCCCGCTGACTGTGCGCGCTCCTCCCCAAACGGACGAGGCGTTTAGTTTATACTTGACCATTGTACTATTCTTTGAAGCGACAGAGGGCGACTATGAGTAATTGTTCTATAAACCATCAGGAAAAAGCGTCGAGAAGAAGTGGGCTAATGTACACAGGTGACGAAATTTATTTTAGTACACTTCACCGAAAACCACACTACAAAAGAATCATGTAAAACAGATCAAAGTAAACCTTGATATTACTTGTGACATGAGAACAAAATGTATGTAGAAATGTAACGTTAACTTGTACAACTAAATTTATGATCTCTTAAATGTTTCCTAATTTCACTAAACACTTTCGTGAGTTTTCACTTTGTTTCGTGAGCTTTTCTTTATTAAACGGGATTGTTTATGCTTTTGTAGGCTCATTTTGTAAATATAAGCAACTAATTTGTATGTGCAAACTGGACCACCCTTACTTTGCATCGCCCGCCACAAGCTCTTTGTCTGCAACACGACAAGAGGCCGTAACGGAGAAATTAATCTCGTTCATTTGTAAGGACATGAGAGCGATCAGTGTGGTGGATGGGGCAGGCTTCAGGGAGTTCTGTCGAGCAGTGGAGCCGAGGTACCATAACCCTAACATTACTAAAGTGTAGGCTACTGTACTGACTGAAGAGATATTGCATGAATAAAGGATAAATGCACTGCTTCCACTGGTTTGATTATTTACCGTTTCATGACAAGGAAAAGTTCCATGTTTACCACAGCACAGCTCGCTCGGAGCGTTCAATATGCTGTAAAACTTCAATTAATATTTGTTTCAATCACTGAATAAAGCCTGCTATATTTGGGACAAGAGTCGCGACCTTAAATTGCTTGCACAAAACTCTTGATCAGCACTCAAAATGTGTTTGTTCATTTAAACCATTATGCGCAGATAGCGTGAGGGTGAGGGCGAGAGAGTGTGAGGTCTGCGGTCTTGGTCATTAGTTGATTTACTTGTTTTTGTGTAGGTAATACGTTGTCATATATGTTTAAACTTAAATAGACTACCTATACAAGTAGTTATGTCTCTTTGTATTCATTTGTCCTGTTATTGACGTAATGTGCGTCATTGACAAAATGCGCAACCAGATGTTCGAATAGTTCGAATATTCATGTTTTTTTTAGAGGGAATATTCGAACGTCATTTTTGAGCAATTTTGACAGCCCTACTGTGCTGTGAGTAATTGTGTGCGCATCAGATGTGTAATCTGTTGTTGCTTAAATGTTGTACATGTCTTGTCGTGACTACTATGTTTGCTCGGACTGCACCTAAGAATTTCACCTACTGTTGCACTTGTGCATATGGTAGAGTGACAATAAAGTGATTTGATTGATTGATTTGCTCACTCCTGTTCCCTTTCGAACGGTCAGTCGTACTGCGTCGAAGACGCATTATGGGATAGGTTCTCCTATTCTCGAATACTGAAACATTTATAAAATCACGCAGTGCTACTGCACAGCCAAAACGGAGTCGAGACTTCTCGCGCGTTATTGGCTGGCCAGTGGTAACTGCATGAACCAATGGCAGAACAGCGTATCTGAGCGGACCTATGGGCGCTAAGCCCGAGACGCTGAACACAGAAGCCCGCGAACTGAGTGTAAAAGCCCGCGAAGGGCACCCTTAAAATATGCTGTAATGCCCTAAAACCATCAGATTTTTCTCCATCAGCGAAGATCTTTCTATCCTCGCTGATACCTTCTGATACGAAGCTTACCGTGAGAGAAGAGCCGTCAGCGGAATCGAGCCAGCCAGCCCGGACCCCTGCGAGAGTCGGTCTGTCTTCAGCGCTCTCATCCAGCATCCGCGAGCTGTCGCTCCTTCTCCCCTGCGCTCACCGGTGATAAACACTTCGGTGTATCCTTAAGTACAAATAAGAAAAGTACATATGTCACAATTTTGTGTTAGGTGCAGCACAACTCTGCATCAGGAGGATGCCCATGACCAGTGCATTACCTGTCTGGGCAAGGCCCACGCTGACACTGCTCTCTCTGGGTCCGGCTGCTCCCACTGCGAGAGCATGCCCATCTCCTCCCTCGGTTCACGGATCGCGTTCTTCTCAGAGCGCGACCCCGCCCCTCGCGCTCTCCCGCTCCCTTTCCCGTCCGAACCCCGGCGGAAAAAGCGGCGGAGCCAGAGGGCTGACTATACTGAGGCGGGCGAGCTCACGTCGGCCCAGTGTCCGCGTGCCTCGTCCCCGCCTCAGAGAGACGTTTCCTCAGTGACGTTCTCTCGTTCAGACCTGCTTCCTCCGCTCGACGCCGAGGACCTGGTCTCATTCGGCGGCAATGATGAGGACGATCCACACGACGGTTCCGTGCGCCTCCGATGCCGAGGAATGGTCGGGCTCCATTGACGACTCCACCCCCTCGACCATACATACATGGTATGTATGGTATGTATTTATGGTATGGTATGTATGTATGGTATGTATGGTATGGTATGTATGTTATGTATGTATGGTATGTAATGTATGGTATGGTAAGTATGGTATGTATGTATGGTATGGTATGTATGGTATGTATATATGGTATGTATGTATGGTATGTGTGGTATGTGTGGTATGTATGTTATGTATGTATGGTATGGTATGTATGGTATGTATGTATGGTATGGTATGTATATATGGTATGTATGTATGGTATGTGTGGTATGTATGTATGTATGTATGGTATGGTATGTATTGTATGTGTGTATGGTATAGTATGTATGGTATGTATGGTATGGTATGTATGGTATGTGTGGTATGTATGTATGTATGTATGGTATGGTATGTATTGTATAGTATGTATGTATGTATGTATGTATGTATGGTATGTATGGTATGGTATATATGTATGTATGTATGTATGTATGGTATGTATGGTATGTATGGCATGTATGGAATTTATGGTATATATGGAATGTATGGTATGTATGTATGGTATGTATGTATGGTATGGTATGTATGGTATGGTATGTATGTTATGTATTGTATGGTATGTATGTATGGTATGTGTGGTATGTATGGTATGTATGGTGTGGTATGATATGTATGATATGTATGATATGTATGTATGTATGGTATGGTGTGTATGGTATGTATGGTATGTATGTTATGTATGTATGGTATGTATGGTATGTAATGTATGGTAAGGTATGTATGATTTGTATGTTATGTATGTATGGTATGTATGTATGGTATGTACGGTATGCATGTATGGTATGTATGGTATGTATGGAATTTATGGTATGTATGGAATGTATGGTATGTATGGTATGGTACGTATGATATGGTATGTATGTATGTTATGGTATGTATGTATGGTATGTATGGTATGTAATGTATGGTAAGGTATGTATGATTTGTATGGTATGTATGTATGGTATGTATGTATGCTATGTATGTATGGTATGTATGTATGGTATGCATGTATGGTATGTATGGCATGTATGGAATTTATGGTATGTATGGTATGTATGGAATGTATGGTATGTATTGTATGGTATGTATGTATGGTATGTATGGTATGGTACGTATGTATGGTATGGTATGGATGTTATGTATGTATGGTATGTATGGTATGTAATGTATGGAAAGGTATGTATGATTTGTATGGTATGTATGTATGTATGTATGTATGGTATGTATGTATGGTATGGTATGTAAGGTATGGTGTGTATGGTATGGTATGTGTGTATGGTATGTATGGAATTTATGGAACGTATGGTATGTATAGAATGTATGGAATGTAGGGTATGTATGGTATGTATGTATGATATGTATGCTATTTAATGTATGGTATGGTATGTATGGTATGGTATGGTATGTATGGTATGTATGTATGGTATGTATGGTATGTAATGTATGGTAAGGTATGTATGATTTGTATGGTATGTATGTATGGTATGTATGGTATGTACGGTATGCATGTATGGTATGTATGGTATGTATGGCATGTATGGAATTTATGGTATGTATGGAATGTATGGTATGTATGGAATTTATGGTATGTATGGAATTTATGGTATGTATGGTATGGTACGTATGATATGGTATGTATGTATGTTATGGTATGTATGGTATGTATGTATGGTATGTATGGTATGTAATGTATGGTAAGGTATGTATGATTTGTATGGTATGTATGTATGTATGTATGCTATGTATGTATGGTATGTATGTATGGTATGCATGTATGGTATGTATGGAATTTATGGTATGTATGGTATGTATGGAATGTATGGTATGTATTGTATGTATGTATGGTATGTATGGTATGTATGGTATGTATGTATGGTATGTATGGTATGGTATGGTATGGTATGGTACGTATGTATGGTATGTATGGTATGGTATGGTATGGTATGTATGGTATGTATGGTATGGATGTTATGTATGTATGGTATGTATGGTATGTAATGTATGGTAAGGTATGTATGATTTGTATGGTATGTATGTATGTATGTATGGTATGTATGTATGGTATGGTATGTATGGTATGTAATGTATGGTATGTATGTATGGTATGTAAGGTATGGTGTGTATGGTATGGTATGTGTGTATGGTATGTATGGAATTTATGGAACGTATGGTATGTATAGAATGTATGGTATGTATGGTATGTATGTATGATATGTATGCTATTTAATGTATGGTATGTATGGTATGTATGGTATGGTATGTATGGTATGGATGTTATGTATGTATGGTATGTATGGTATGTAATGTATGGTAAGGTATGTATGATTTGTATGGTATGTATGTATGTATGGTATGGTATGTATGGTATGTATGGTATGTAATGTATGGTATGTATGTATGGTATGTAAGGTATGGTGTGTATGGTATGGTATGTGTGTATGGTATGTATGGTATGTATGGAATTTATGGAACGTATGGTATGTATAGAATGTATGGAATGTATGGTATGTATGGTATGTATGGTATGTATGTATGGTATGTATGTATGTATGGTATGTATGTATGGTATGTATGTATGGTATGTATGTATGTATGGTATGGTATATATGTATGTATGTATGTATGGTATGTGTAAAGGCCATCAGAGTAGTTAAGTATTATTTTGATTATAGCTACGCTATATGGTTTTATTATTACGGTATCAGGCCTTTATTTTGATAACCAAAGAAACCGGAAGTATGGTGACGGAAATGTACCTGGCGATCGGCGAAAGGACGAAAGGAAAGTAGGAAAAGGTTCACGGTTAAAAACAGTTAAAACTACAAGGTTTAGCTTCAGTCAATTGGAGAACAAGGTTTGTAAAGAAATATATTTGAGCTATTTGAAATGTTTATCATAAAATGTATAACTTTGTAATGCTATCGGATTGAAACTAATGTAATGAGCTGTGTAACTTTCGAAATGTGATGGTAATGCATGGTTTATTTGTTTTTACTCAGCTCTTACGTTGGTTAATGACAAGGACGGCAATAAAATTCACTTAACCATCAGTTCTGGCCTTCTCAATATTGATTGGATGCTACAGTAAGAGCTTGACCACCGCGACACGCTGCACAACGGGGCTGCAAGATCCATCGAAAATTCCCGCGAAGTCCAGCAGAGGGCAGAAGTTGGTCAGAAAATAAAACAGTTCAACAAAAGGTGCTCAAAATGGAAGAATCACAGGCTGCTTCAGTAAGTCAAATGGACATAAATGAACAGATCACAAATTTACAACAAAAAATTCAAGATTTAAAAGACTCACTTAAAGACGAAAGTGAGGATAGACAAAACATTATGGATTCAATCAAGTGCAAAGAACGAATCTTAACAGAGCTTCAAGACAAAGCTCAAAGCATGTCAATGTTGCCAAGGCGTTCTGAAAGAGTTAAAGTACCAACAGAAAGGATGATAACATTCCAAAAGGAAGAAATGAGTAAAAGGGAAAAAAGACTAACAACTCTTTATGAACAATGGAAAATACAGGTACGCGAAACAAGAGAAAGGTTAAAGTTAGATATCACAGACAAGGAGATGTCAGAACTCGCAGACATAATAGAGAAAAGGAGAGATGATGTATTGAAGTTATATTCAGAAATAAGAAACCAAATGGCACCATCATCTGACATAAGTAGAAAGATTGATGCATGCGATGCAATAACTCGTGACATCGTAAGGATAATTCTGGAAAGATTAAGTGGTGTTGATGAGGATTTTGACGCAGAGCGCGAAAGAATTTGTTTACGTAGACTTTTAGAGCATGAGTATGCCCAGTCCATATACGGCTCAACCGCAGGTTCAAATCGCAGCCAACGGTCCTCAGCTTCACAGCTCACAGCAAAACGAGCCGATGCAGCAGCAGAGCTAGCTGCAAAAGAAGCTGAATATGAGATCGTACTAGAGGAACAAAGACAACAGGAAAGGATAAAAGCTCTAGAGGAGGAGCACAAGAAACAAATGGCAGCTCGAACATCAGAGTTGGAACGCTTGAAAGCACAGAGGGAAGTGAAAGCAGCTCGAGCCATGTTTGAAGCATATGACAGAGAGTTATCACAGGTGGATGATGTAGTCAATTAAAAGTGAACAGGTGGGCCCGTATTCCACACCCACACCAGCGCTCTCTTTCATTCCTGTGCAAACAGCTCCCCCTAGTGTCACTCAACTAGCTCAAGCAGTGCAGGATAGCATTAAACTGAACAGACTTCCCACGCCAGAACCAACAGTGTTTAGTGGCGACCCTATAAGCTTCATTGAATGGAAATCCACTTTCATATCACTGATTGAACAAAAGGGCATCTCAGCAGCAGACAAATTGTACTATTTGAAAAGATACGTAACAGGCCCAGCTCGAAAATGCCTTGAAGGCACTTTCTTTAGAAATGATGAGGAAGCATATAAGGACGCTTGGCACAAACTAAACCAAAGGTACGGCCAGCCTTTCGTGATTCAGAAGGCATTTAGAGAAAGGCTATCAAATTGGCCTAAAGTGCAGTCTAGAGATGCTGATGGACTAAGGGCATTTGCAGATTTCATAAATGCATGCATGCTTGCAATGCCACATGTAAAGGGTCTACAAATACTCAATGACAGTAAAGAAAACCAAAAATTGTTGCACAAACTACCAGACTGGATAAACGCAAGATGGAACAGACAGGTAACAAAGACTTTAATGGAGGGCGGTGAGTTTCCAAGTTTTAGTGCTTTTGCCTCCTTCCTCTCAGTAGAAGCTGAAGTCGCCTGCAACCCAGTCACCTCCATTCATGCACTTCGCTGCACTGAAACAAACAGTGACAGTAGGAACACAAAGGAAATCAAAAGAAACAAGGCAAGTGTATATAACACAAACACCACTGAACAAAGTGATAAAAGGACAATAACAAAAACACTCAATGGCTCTCCATGCACAATGTGCCAAGGCAACCATCAACTTCACAAGTGCCAGGACCTCTTGAAAATGTCTCTAGAAAACAGAAAGAAGCATGTGAAAGACAATAGACTTTGTTATGGCTGTCTAAAACCAGGACACAGTGCTAAGGACTGCAGACGCCGCCTCTCTTGTGAGACTTGCACAAGGCGACATCCGACATGTCTTCACGATGAAAACTACAGGAATGGTCTGCAAAGAGAAACATGTGTTAGCACAAACAATGCAGCTCAAGGTAGCTCACCTGAAACAGCAACAGCCATGTCACTCAATGTTGCCAGATCTGAACAGTCAGTCAGCACCTCAATGATAGTTCCAGTGTGGCTGTCCACTACCACTAATCCACTCAAGGAAAAACTGGTCTATGCGTTATTAGACACACAGAGCGACACTGTATTCATTGATCAGGATGTCACACATGAGCTGCAGGCAGATGTTTGTCCAGTAAAGTTGAAACTAACTACCATGATGGGTAGAAATGCAGTTGTAAGCAGTGGAAAGGTGTCTGATCTCTTAGTGAGAGGTTATAACTCAGCCACAGTCATAAAGCTCCCCACTGCATACACAAAGGATTACATACCTGCTAACAGAAAACACATACCTACATGTGAAACAGCCAAACAATGGAGTCACTTGCTACCGATTGTAGACGAGGTCCCTCCACTCCTCAGTTGTGAAGTAAGCCTCCTCATAGGTTATACTTGTCCTAGAGCTCTCGCACCCAAACAAGTAATCTTAGGCAAAGAAAATGAGCCCTATGCCATTCACACTGATTTAGGATGGAGCATAGTTGGCAACTCGACACCATACAACGAAACCTATTCAGCGAGCAGTCTCTGTCACCGAATCATTGTTAAAGAAATCCCTCCCTCAACTCCAGCAGATGCAATACGTGTTTTGGAGAGAGATTTCAAAGAGACTGACGGGAATGAAAAGACGGTGTCACAAGAGGACTTAGTATTCCTTCAGAAACTCGAGCATGGCATAACACAGACTGAAAATGGACATTTTGAAATGCCATTACCATTTAAAGAAAGACCACAAATGCCGGATAACAGACAACTCGCCGAAACCAGGCTACATCAGCTCAAGCGCAAATTCCTGAAAGATGAAAAATACAAAAGGGAATACATGAAATATATGAGTGACATCATCAAAAGGGGTGACGCTGAAAAGACTGATGATGAAGGACCGCCCGGAGAGACATGGTACATACCGCACCACGGCATCTATCATCCAAAGAAACCTGATAGGTTGTGCGTGGTCTTCGACTGCTCTGCAAAACACAAAGGCACCTGTCTTAATGAGCATTTGCTGAACGGTCCGGATATGATCAACAACTTAACTGGTGTGCTTGTGCGCTTCAGACAGCACCAAGTAGCTCTCATGTGCGACATCGAAAAAATGTTTCACCAATTCCAAGTCAAAGAAAATGATCGCAACTACTTACGCTTCGTATGGTGGAAAGACGAAGATATGAACAGCCAACCACAAGCGTACAGGATGACAGTACACCTCTTTGGTGCTGCTTCATCACCCGGTTGTGCGAACTATGGACTCAAACATTTAGCCAAAGAGAACAGTTCTGCATATCCAGTTGGCTCACAGTTCATAGCAAGAGACTTCTATGTAGACGACGGAGTCACCAGCGCAGAGACAGTAAAGGATGCTGTACGTCTGTCAAAGGAAGCACGTGAACTATGTGCAAAGGGTGGACTAAGGTTACACAAATTCGTGTCCAACAACTCTGAAGTTTTAAAAAACATTCCAGCTTCAGAGCATGCAACAGATACAAGAACAAAGGACTTGACGTTTAATGAGACACAGACTGAAAGAGCACTTGGCATTTATTGGAATGTGGAGAAGGATTGCTTTACATTTAACATCACGCTAAAGGACCAACCACCAACCAGGCGCGGCATCTTGTCCACAGTCGCAGCAATATACGACCCCCTTGGCTTCATTGCTCCCTATGTACTCAAGGGAAAGGGGATTCTCCAAGAAATGTGTCGTCAAGGAACAGACTGGGACGACCCGCTACCTGAGCAGCTTAAGCCACGGTGGGAGTGCTGGAAAGGAGATCTACACAATCTAAAAAATGTGCAAATCAGCAGATGTTATGTTCCTGCAGATTTTGGAGAAGTGGTAAAAAGAGAAATACACCACTTTTCTGATGCAAGTGCCACAGGATATGGACAGTGTTCTTATTTCAGACTCATAAACAAAAGGGAAGAGGTCCACTGTACCTTCATCATGGGCAAAGCACGCGTCTCTCCAACAAAGATCACCACGATCCCAAGGTTAGAGCTTACCGCAGCCGCAGTATCAGTCGCCGTAAGTAACACGCTAAGAGAGGAACTGCTCTATGACAATGTTGAAGAATTCTTCTGGACAGACTCAAAGGTCACTCTAGGATACATAAACAACGACGCGAGGCGGTTTCACACGTTTGTTGCTAATAGAGTGCAAAAAATCCGCAACAGTACCTCACCGCAGCAATGGTTTTATGTGCCTACCAGTGAAAACCCAGCAGATATAGCATCCAGGGGCACATCTGTAAATGAACTGCTTTCATCTAATTGGTTCACAGGCCCTCACTTTCTGTGGGAAAAGAAAATACAGCTTCAAACAAAAAAGACCATTGTACTTACAGTAGGAGACCCAGAGGTGAGAAAGGTACGGACACTAAGCACAGAAACCGTTGAACATACAAGCCTTAGTGACCGACTCACAAGGTTCTCATCCTGGTCCCGTGCAGTCAGCGCAGTCGCACGTCTCAGACGATACCTGCTCAAAGACAAATCAAAGACACTCACAACTGTAACTGAAAGACAAAATACAGAAACTGTGATTATCAAAGACTTACAAAGACAAGCATATCAAAACGAAATAGAGACATTAAACAAAAGCAAACAACTTCCAAAGAACAACAAAATGTACAACTTGGATGTTTTCTTAGACAAGGACAATGTGCTTAAGGTGGGAGGAAGGCTCCATCACTCATCTCTTCCCAGCTCATTTAAACATCCAACAATCATTCCCAGAGAACATCACGTCACAAAACTGATAATTGCTCATTGCCACGAGAGGGTCAATCATCAGGGAAAGGGCTACACAATGAATGAGATACGATCCACTGGCTATTGGATTCCAAAGTTAAGTCAAACGGTTGCATCCTACATTCGCCAGTGTGTGTTTTGCCGGAAACAAAGGAGACCTGTGGAAGGACAAAAAATGAGAGACTTACCCACAGAAAGAATTGAACACTCTCCGCCTTTCACATACTGTGGTATGGACGTTTTTGGACCGTTCCTGACCAAACAAGCAAGGAAAGAATATAAAAGGTATGGCCTCCTCTTCACATGCTTTTATTCACGTGCAATTCATGTTGAAATGTTAGAAGACCTATCAACGGACACCTTTATAAATGGACTCAGATGCTTCATCGCTCTAAGAGGCTCTGTCAGACAAATAAAATGTGATCAGGGCACTAACTTTGTTGGTGCCAAAAACGAACTGAGTGCAGCACAAGGTGAAATTGACATTAACAAACTGACAACCTTCCTTGCAGATAATCAATGTGATTTTGTCCTAAACACACCTCATGCTAGCCACGCAGGTGGAGTATGGGAACGACAGATACGGACTGTGAGAAACGTTCTTAATGCAACACTGGCTCTCACACCAGGTCGACTCACCGACTCCTCACTCAGAACCTTCTTGTATGAAGCGGCTGCTATAGTAAACAGCCGCCGCCTTACAACAGACAGTCTCAACGATCTAAACAGTTTGGAGCCACTAACTCCAAATCATCTTGTCACAATGAAAACATCAACTCCTCTGCCACCCCCAGGACAGTTCGTTAAGGAGGACTTATATGCACAAAAACGATGGCGTCATGTACAGTACTTGCTCGAACAATTTTGGAGCAGATGGAAAGGGGAGTACTTGCAGAACATAATGGTCAGACAAAAATGGCACAAGCCTAAAAGAAACATGCAAATAGGCGACATAGTAATGGACAAGGATGAAATGCAACCACGATCACAGTGGAAACTTGGACGAATCTTGGACACTGTAAAAGATACAGATGGACTTGTCAGAAAGGTCAAAATAGGCTTTGCAGACAGAAATCTTAACAAAAGAGGTCAACGGGTGAACAAAATGTCTGTAGTAGAACGCCCAGTACATAAGTTAGTTCTGCTACTAGAAGATGGTAAAGGGTAAATTTGCAATGCTTAAGTGTATTGAAATGATGAAGTTACAGTTGTAACATGTTTATCAGGTTATTTCTGCATTCTGGATATGTAACGTGAAGAAATTATTAGTTTTTTTTTTTTTTTTTTTCTTTATATGTGTAACGGCAAATAATTTGGTGGGAGTGTAAAGGCCATCAGAGTAGTTAAGTATTATTTTGATTATAGCTACGCTATATGGTTTTATTATTATGGTATCAGGCCTTTATTTTGATAACCAAAGAAACCGGAAGTATGGTGACGGAAATGTACCTGGCGATCGGCGAAAGGACGAAAGGAAAGTAGGAAAAGGTTCACGGTTAAAAACAGTTAAAACTACAAGGTTTAGCTTCAGTCAATTGGAGAACAAGGTTTGTAAAGAAATATATTTGAGCTATTTGAAATGTTTATCATAAAATGTATAACTTTGTAATGCTATCGGATTGAAACTAATGTAATGAGCTGTGTAACTTTCGAAATGTGATGGTAATGCATGGTTTATTTGTTTTTACTCAGCTCTTACGTTGGTTAATGACAAGGACGGCAATAAAATTCACTTAACCATCAGTTCTGGCCTTCTCAATATTGATTGGATGCTACAGTATGTATGGTATGTAGGTATGGTATGGTATGGTATGTATGTATGGTATGTATGGTATGTATGATATGTATGGTTTGTATGTATGTTATGTATGTATGGTATGTAATGTATGGTATGGTATGTATTGTATGTATGCTATGTATGTATGCTATGTATGTATGCTATGTATGTATGGTATGTATGGTATGTATGTATGGTATGTGTGGTATGTATGGTATGTATGGTATGTATGGTATGCATGTATGGTATGTATGGTATGTATGGCATGTATGGAATTTATGGTATGTATGGAATGTATGGTATGTATGGTATGGAATGTATGGTATGTGTGTATGGTATGTACGGAATTTAAGGAATGTATGGTATGTATGGTATGGTACGTATGTATGGTATGTATGGTATGTATGTATGGTATGTATGGTATGTGTGTATGGTATGTATGTATGTATGGTATGTGTGGTATGTATGGTATGTATGGTATGTACGGTATGCATGTATGGTATGTATGGTATGTATGACATGTATGGAATTTATGGTATGTATGGTATGTATGGTATGTATGTATGTATGGTATGTATGTATGGTATGTATGTATGGTATGTATGGAATTTATGGAATGTATGGTATGTATGGTATGGTACGTATGTATGGTATATATGGTATGGTATGTATGGTATGTATGTATGGTATGTATGGTATGTATGTTATGTGTGTATGGTATGTATGTTATGTGTGTATGGTATGTATGTATGGTATGTGTGGTATGTATGGTATGTATGGTATGTACGGTATGCATGTATGGTATGTATGGCATGTATGGAATTTATGGTATGTATGGAATGTATGGTATGTATGGTATGGTATGTATGGTATGTATGTGTGGTATGTATGGAATTTATGGAATGTATGGTATGTATGGTGTGTATGTATGGTATGGTATGTATGGTATGTATGGTATGTATGGTATGTACGGTATGCATGTATGGTATGTATGGTATGTATGGCATGTATGGAATGTATGGTATGTACGGTATGTACGGTATGCATGTATGGTATGTATGGTATGTATGGCATGTATGTATGGTATGTATGTATGGCATGTATGGAATGTATGGTATGGTATGTATGGTGTGTATGTATGGTATGCATGGAATTTATGGAATGTATGGTATGTATGGTATGTACGGTATGCATGTATGATATGTATGGAATGTATGGTATGTATGGTATGTATGGTGTGTATGTATGGTATGTATGGAATTTATGGCATGTATGGAATTTATGGAATGTATGGTGTGTATGGCATGTATGGAATTTATGGAATGTATGGTATGTATGGTATGTATGTATGGTATGTATGGTATGGAATGTATGGTATGTATGGTGTGTATGTATGGTATGTATGGAATTTATGGAATGTATGGTATGTATGGCATGTACGGTATGCATGTATGATATGTATGGTATGTATGGCATGTATGAAATTTATGGAATGTATGGTATGTATGGTATGTATATATGGTATGTGTGGTATGTATGGTATGTATGGAATTTATGGAATGTATGGTATGGTATGTATGGTATGTATATATGGTATGTGTGTATGTTATGTATGGTATGTATGGTATGGTATGTATGGTATGTATGGAATGTATGGAATGTGTGGTATGTATGGTATGTACGGTATGTACGGTATGCATGTATGGTATGTATGGTATGTATGTCATGTATGGAATTTATGGAATGTATGGTATGTATGGTATGTATGTATGGTATGTATGGTATGTATGTATGTATGGTATGTATGTATGGTATGTATGGTATGGAATGTATGGTATGTATGGTGTGTATGTATGGTATGTATGGAATTTATGGAATGTATGGTATGTATGGTATGTATGGTATGGTATGTATGGTATGGAATGTATGGTGTGTATGTATGGTGTGTATGGTATGGAATGTATGGTATGTATGGTGTGTATGTATGGTATGTATGAAATTTATGGAATGTATGGTATGTATGGTATGTACGGTATGCATGTATGGTATGTATGGTATGTATGGCATGTATGGAATTTATGGAATTTATGGAATGTATGGTATGTATGGAATGTATGGTATGTATGGTATGTATGTATGGCATGTATGGTATGTATGGTATGTATGTATGGTATGTATGGTATGTATGGTATGGAATGTATGGTGTGTATGTATGGTATGTATGGAATTTATGGAATGTATGGTATGTATGGCATGTACGGTATGCATGTATGATATGTATGGTATGTATGGCATGTATGAAATTTATGGAATGTATGGTATGTATGGTATGGTATGTATGGTATGTATATATGGTATGTGTGGTATGTATGGTATGTATGGAATTTATGGAATGTATGGAATGTATGGTATGTACGGTATGCGTGTATGATATGTATGGTATGTATGGCATGTTTGGAATTTATGGAATGTATGGTATGTATGGTATGTACGGTATGCATGTATGTATGTATGGTATGTATGGTATGTATGGCATGTATGGAATTTATGGAATGTATGGTATGTATGGTATGTATGTATGGCATGTATGATATGGTATGTATGGTATGTATGTATGGTATGGCATGTATGATATGTATGGTGTGTATGTATGGAATGTATGGAATGTATGGCATGTATGGTATGCATGTATGATATGTATGGTATGTATGGCATGTATGAAATTTATGGAATGTATGGTATGTATGGCATGTATATATGGTATGTGTGGTATGTATGGTATGTATGGAATTTATGGTATGTATGGTATGTACGGCATGCATGTATGATATGTATGGTATGTATGGCATGTATGGAATTTATGGTATGTATGGTATGTATGTATGGTATGGTATGTGTGGTATGTATGGTATGTATGGTATGTATATATGGTATGTATGTATGGTATGTGTGGTATGTATGGTATGTATGTATGTATGGAATTTATGGAATGTATGGTATGTATGTATGTATTGTATGTATGGTATGGTATGTATGGTATGGAATGTATGGTGTGTATGTATGGTGTGTATGGTATGGAATGTATGGTATGTATGGTGTGTATGTATGGTATGTATGAAATTTATGGAATGTATGGTATGTATGGTATGTACGGTATGCATGTATGGTATGTATGGTATGTATGGCATGTATGGAATTTATGGAATTTATGGAATGTATGGTATGTATGGAATGTATGGTATGTATGGTATGTATGGTGTGTATGTATGGTATGTATGGAATTTATGGAATGTATGGTATGTATGGTATGTACGGTATGCATGTATGATATGTATGGTATGTATGGCATGTATGGAATTTATGGAATGTATGGTATGTACGGTATGCATGTATGATATGTATGGTATGTATGGAATTTATGGAATTTATGGAATATACAGTATGCATGTATGATATGTATGGTATGTATGGTATGTATGGAATTTATGGTATGTATGGTATGTACGGTATGCATGTATGATATGTATTGCATGTATGGCATGTATGGAATTTATGGAATGTATGGTATGTATGGTATGTATATATGGCATGTATGGTATGGTATGGTGTGTATGTATGGTATGTATGGAATTTATGGAATGTATGGTGTGTATGGCATGTATGGAATTTATGGAATGTATGGTATGTATGGTATGTATGTATGGCATGTATGATATGGTATGTATGGTATGTATGTATGGTATGGCATGTATGATATGTATGGTGTGTATGTATGGTATGTATGGAATGTATGGAATGTATGGCATGTATGGTATGCATGTATGATATGTATGGTATGTATGGCATGTATGAAATTTATGGAATGTATGGTATGTATGGCATGTATATATGGTATGTGTGGTATGTATGGTATGTATGGAATTTATGGTATGTATGGTATGTACGGCATGCATGTATGATATGTATGGTATGTATGGCATGTATGGAATTTATGGTATGTATGGTATGTATGTATGGTATGGTATGTGTGGTATGTATGGTATGTATGGTATGTATATATGGTATGTATGTATGGTATGTGTGGTATGTATGGTATGTATGTATGTATGGAATTTATGGAATGTATGGTATGTATGTATGTATTGTATGTATGGTATGGTATGTATGGTATGGAATGTATGGTGTGTATGTATGGTGTGTATGGTATGGAATGTATGGTATGTATGGTGTGTATGTATGGTATGTATGAAATTTATGGAATGTATGGTATGTATGGTATGTACGGTATGCATGTATGGTATGTATGGTATGTATGGCATGTATGGAATTTATGGAATGTATGGTATGTATGGAATGTATGGTATGTATGGTATGTATGGTGTGTATGTATGGTATGTATGAAATTTATGGAATGTATGGTATGTATGGTATGTACGGTATGCATGTATGGTATGTATGGTATGTATGGCATGTATGGAATTTATGGAATGTATGGTATGTACGGTATGCATGTATGATATGTATGGCATGTATGGAATTTATGGAATGTATGGTATGTATGGTATGGAATGTACGGTATGCATGTATGGTATGTATGGCATGTATGGAATTTATGGGATGTATGGTATGTATGTATGTATGGTATGGAATGTATGGTATGTATGGTGTGTATGTATGGTATGTATGGAATTTATGGAATGTATGGTATGTATGGTATGTACGGTATGCATGTATGATATGTATGGTATGTATGGCATGTATGGAATGTATGGTATGTATGGAATGTATGGTATGTATGAAATTTATGGAATGTATGGTATGTATGGTATGTACGGTATGCATGTATGATATGTATGGCATGTATGGAATTTATGGAATGTATGGTATGTATGGTATGGAATGTACGGTATGCATGTATGGTATGTATGGCATGTATGGAATTTATGGGATGTATGGTATGTATGTATGTATGGTATGGAATGTATGGTATGTATGATGTGTATGTATGGTATGTATGGAATTTATGGAATGTATGGTATGTATGGTATGTACGGTATGCATGTATGATATGTATGGTATGTATGGCATGTATGGAATGTATGGTATGTATGAAATTTATGGAATGTATGGTATGTATGGTATGTACGGTATGCATGTATGATATGTATGGCATGTATGGAATTTATGGAATGTATGGTATGTATGGAATGTATGGTATGTATGGTATGTTTGTATGGCATGTATGGTATGGTATGTATGGTATGTATGTATGGTATGTATGGTATGTATGGAATTTATGGAATGTATGGTATGTATGGTATGTACGGTATGCATGTATGATATGTATGGTATGTATGGCATGTATGGAATTTATGGAATGTATGGTATGTACGGTATGCATGTATGATATGTATGGTATGTATGGAATTTATGGAATTTATGGAATATACAGTATGCATGTATGATATGTATGGTATGTATGGTATGTATGGAATTTATGGTATGTATGGTATGTACGGTATGCATGTATGATATGTATTGCATGTATGGCATGTATGGAATTTATGGAATGTATGGTATGTATGGTATGTATATATGGCATGTATGGTATGGTATGGTGTGTATGTATGGTATGTATGGAATTTATGGAATGTATGGTGTGTATGGCATGTATGGAATTTATGGAATGTATGGTATGTATGTATGGTATGTATGATATGGTATGGAATGTATGGTATGTATGGTGTGTATGTATGGTATGTATGGAATTTATGGAATGTATGGTATGTATGGCATGTACGGTATGCATGTATGATATGTATGGAATGTATGGTATGTATGGAATGTATGGTATGTATGGTATGTATGGCATGTATGGTATTAAATTTAAAAAATGGCAGGACAATCACTGCCGCTACTAAAGATTGCTTTTTAAATACTCTTCCTCATCAGTATCATCTCCTCAGCAACCCAGATAGCATAGAAGAACTCGATGTTGCAACAGAAACTATTGACTCTCTCTTTTCCAGTACTTTAGACACAGTTGCTCCTCTGCGCTTAAAGAAGATTAAAGAAAATAGTCCAACGCCGTGGTACAACGAGCACACCCGGGCCCTTAAAACAGCAGCCAGAAAAATGGAGCGCAGCTGGAAGAAAACAAAACTAGAGGTCTTTCGAAATTCGTGGAAAGAGCACATGATCGCATACAGAAAGGCCGTAAAAACTGCTAGATCCGCTTATTTCTCAACTCTCTTGGAAGAAAACAAACACAACCCAAGGTATTTATTCGATACAGTGGCTAAATTAACCAAAAATAAAGCTTCAACTTCTGATGATTGTAAACAGCACAGCAGTAATGACTTTATGAACTTCTTCACATGTAAAATTGATAATATTAGGAAGAAAATTTTAACCATGCAGCCGTCTAGTACAGTATCACATCAGACAGAGCATTGTAGTGTCACTGAGGAAAAATTACAATCATTCACTGCTATAGGAGAAGAAGAATTGGCTAAACTCGTTAAATCATCAAAATCAACAACATGTATGCTTGACCCTGTACCGACTAGGCTATTAAAAGAGATGCTACCAGAGGTCATAGATCCTCTTCTTAATATCATTAATTCATCTTTGTCATTAGGATATGTACCGAAAACTTTTAAGTTGGCTATTATTAAACCACTTATTAAAAAACCGCAACTTGATCCTACAGAATTAGTCAATTATAGACCAATCTCAAATCTACCCTTTCTGTCAAAAATACTTGAAAAGGCAGTGTCTTCACAATTATGTTCCTTTTTAGAAAGAAATGGTATCTGTGAGGATTTCCAGTCAGGATTTAGACCGTATCATAGTACTGAGACTGCTCTCATCAGAGTTACAAATGATTTACTCTTATCATCCGATCGTGGCTGTATCTCTCTATTAGTGTTACTCGATCTTAGCGCTGCATTTGATACCATCGACCACAACATTCTTTTGAATAGACTCGAAAATTATGTAGGTATTAGTGGAATTGCTTTATCATGGTTTAAATCATACCTATGCGACCGTTATCAGTTTGTAGCAGTAAATGAAGAGATGTCACACCGATCGCAAGTTCAGTATGGAGTACCACAAGGCTCAGTGCTAGGACCGCTACTCTTCACCCTGTACATGCTACCACTGGGAGATATTATTAGGAAGCATGGCATTAGTTTTCATTGTTATGCTGACGATACTCAGCTCTATATTTCTTCACGCCCTGAAGAAATTTACCAATTCACAAGATTAACGGAATGCATAGCCGCCATAAAACATTGGATGACTGGTAATTTCCTGCAACTCAATTCAGAAAAAACTGAATTTTTAATTATTGGACAAAAAAGCTCCACAAGTAGTAACCTAGAATACTGTCTAAC
The DNA here is from genome assembly GCA_023566225.1 of Romanogobio albipinnatus. Lineage (NCBI taxonomy): Eukaryota > Metazoa > Chordata > Actinopteri > Cypriniformes > Gobionidae > Romanogobio > Romanogobio albipinnatus. The sequence goes on along the minus strand of CM042262.1, from coordinate 4,027,409 downwards.
ACTTGATGGCTGCTCTGTCAAGTCTTCGTCGTCAGTGAGGAACCTGGGTGTGCTCTTTGATACCAATCTTTCGTTTGAAAGCCACGTTTCTAGCATCTGTAAAACTGCTTTCTACCATCTTAAAAATATATCAAAATTACGGCACATGCTCTCAATGCAAAATGCTGAACAGTTAGTTCATGCGTTCATGACCTCAAGGCTAGATTATTGTAATGCTCTATTGGGTGGTTGCCCTGCTCGCTTAATAAATAAACTCCAGCTGGTCCAAAACGCAGCAGCTCGAGTACTTACTAGAACCAGGAAGTATGACCATATTAGCCCAGTTCTGTCAACATTGCACTGGCTACCTATTAAACATCGCATACATTTTAAAATCTTGCTTATTACTTACAAAGCACTAAATGGTTTAGCTCCCCAATACTTGAGCGAGCTCTTAACATATTATACTCCATCACGTCTACTGCGATCTCTAAATTCTGGCCAGTTGTTAATACAGAGAATATCCAAATCAACTGCAGGCGGTCGATCCTTTTCCTATTTAGCTCCTAAACTCTGGAACAGTCTTCCTAGCACTGTCCGGGAAGCAGACACACTCTGTCAGTTTAAATCTAGACTAAAAACACATCTCTTTACTGTGGCATACACATAAAACACTTTATCAATTAATTGATTGTTAGGCTGCATTAACTAGGTCAGCCGGAACCGGGAACACTTCCCATAACACCTGATGTACTCGTTACATCATCAGAAGAATGGCATCTACGCTAATGATATTCTCTCTGTTTTATCCCGAGGTTTACTGCAGTCAGCCAGATCTGGGCCGTATCCTAATCAGATGGTGGACCAGAGAAGACCAACACAGGACCCCGAAGTGTCTGCAGAGACCGTGTCAATTATCCTCCCCCTGCAACTGCCTCATCGACACGGCATCTAAATAAACCCGTCACCAGTGTGATGACTCCGATTGTTCGAATATTATCATTAAATAATACTTAAATCGATATGTCATCCGCAATAAACCCGTCTCCAGCGTGTTGCCTCCGATCATTCGAATATTGCACTTTAATAATTATTTAATCAACATCATCCTCAATAAACCCGTCTCCAGCGTGTTGCCTCCGGTCCTTTGAATATTCCGATCTATTATGACCTCTTACCTGTAAAGCAGCCAGAATAATAATAATAATACGTTGTTTGTAAATTGGCCAGAGGAGAACTGGCACCCCGACTGAGCCTGGTTTCTCCCAAGGTTTATTTTTCTCCATTAGGTCACCTAATGGGGTTTTGGTTTCCTTGCCACTGTTGCCTCTGGCTTGGCGTGCTCAGTTGGGGACACTATATTTTTCAACTAAACATCGAAATAAATCTAATTAATAAACTAATTTAACCATGTAAACTAAATTACTGATCTAATTATTGATCTAAAGCCCACACTGTCACCGTATGGAAATTGAAATGAACTGATGACATCAAATGGCTATACAGCTGAATAAAATTAGGCTGCATTATTTTGCTGTTTAACACTGTAAAGCTGCTTTGAAACAATCTACATTGTTAAAAGCGCTATATAAATAAAGTTGACTTGACTTGACTATGTATGTATGGTATGTATGGTATGTATGGTATGGTATGTATGGTATGTATGGAATTTATGGAATGTATGGTATGTATGGTATGTACGGTATGCATGTATGATATGTATGGTATGTATGGCATGTATGGAATTTATGGAATGTATGGTATGTACGGTATGCATGTATGGCATGTATGGAATTTATGGAATGTATGGTATGTATGGAATGTATGGTATGTATGTATGGCATGTATGTATGGTATGTATGGTATGGTATGGAATGTATGGTATGTATGGAATGTATGGTATATATGGTATGTATGTATGGTATGTATGGAATGTATGGTATATATGGTATGTATGTATGTATGGCATGTATGGTATGGTATGTATGGTATGTGTGTATGGAATTTATGGAATGTATGGTATGTATGGTATGGTATGTATGGTATGGTATGTATGGTATGGAATGAATGGTATGTATGGTGTGTATGTATGGTATGTATGGAATTTATGGCATGTATGGAATTTATGGAATGTATGGTATGTATGGTATGTATGGAATTTATGGAATGTATGGTATGTATGGTATGTATGTATGGTATGTATGAAATTTATGGAATGTATGGTATGTATGGTATGTACGGTATGCACGTATGGTATGTATGGTATGTATGGCATGTATGGAATTTACGGAATGTATGGAATGTATGGTATGTATGGTATGTATGTATGGCATGTATGGTATGGTATGTATGGTATGTATGTATGGTATGGTATGTGTGGTATGTATGGTATGTATGGTATGTATATATGGTATGTGTGTATGGTATGTGTGATATGTATGGTATGTATGTATGTATGGTATGTGTGGAATTTATGGAATGTATGGTATGTATGTATGTATGTATGGTATGTATGGTATGGAATGTATGGTATGTATGGTGTGTATGTATGGTATGTATGGAATGTACGGTATGCATGTATGATATGTATGGTATGTATGACATGTATGGAATTTATGGAATGTATGGTATGTATGGTATGGTATGTATGGTATGGAATGTATGGTATGTAATGTATGGTATGTATGGTGTGTATGTATGGTATGTATGGAATTTATGGAATGTATGGTATGTATGGTATGGCATGTATGGTATGGGATGTTTGGTATGTATGGTGTGTATGTATGGAATGTATGGAATTTATGGAATGTATGGTATGTATGGTATGTACGGTATGCATGTATGATATGTATGGCATGTATGGCATGTATGAAATTTATGGAATGTATGATATGTATGGTATGGTATGTATATATGGTATGTATGGTATGGAATGTATGGTATGTATGGTGTGTATGGCATGTACGGTATGCATGTATGATATGTATGGTATGTATGGCATGTATGAAATTTATGGAATTTATGGAATGTATGGTATGTATGGTATGGTATGTATATATGGTATGTGTGGTATGTATGGTATGGTATGTATGTATGGTATGTATGGTATGGAATGTATGGTATGTATGGTATGGAATGTATGGTATGGAATGTATGGTATGTATGGTGTGTATGTATGGTATGTATGGAATTTATGGAATGTATGGTATGTATGGTATGTACGGTATGCATGTATGATATGTATGGTATGTATGGCATGTATGGAATTTATGGAATGTATGGTATGTATGGTATGTATGTATGGCATGTATGTCATGGTATGTATGGTATGTATGTATGGTATGTATGGTATGTATGTATGGCATGTATGGAATTTATGGAATGTATGGTATGTATGGTATGTATGTATGGTATGTATGGTATGTATGGTATGGTATGTATGGTGTGTGTGTATGTATGGTATGCATGGAATTTATGGAATGTATGGTATGTATGGTATGTACGGTATGCATGTATGATATGTATGGCATGTATGGAATTTATGGAATGTATGGTATGTATGGTATGTATGATATGGTATGTATGGTATGGTATGTATGGTATGGAATGTATGATATGTATGGCATGTATGGCATGTATGAAATTTATGGAATGTATGGTATGTATGGTATGGTATGTATATATGGTATGTATGGTATGGAATGTATGGTATGTATGGTGTGTATGGCATGTACGGTATGCATGTATGATATGTATGGCATGTATGGCATGTATGAAATTTATGGAATGTATGGTATGTATGGTATGTACGGTATGCATGTATGGTATGTATGGTATGTATGTCATGTATGGAATTTATGGAATGTATGGTATGTATGGTATGTATGGTATGTATGTATGGTATGTATGGTATGTATGTATGGTATGTATGGTATGGAATGTATGGTATGTATGGTGTGTATGTATGGTATGTATGGAATTTATGGAATGTATGGTATGTATGGCATGTACGGTATGCATGTATGATATGTATGGTATGTATGGCATGTATGAAATTTATGGAATGTATGGTATGTATGGTATGTATATATGGTATGTGTGGTATGTATGGTATGCATGGAATTTATGGAATGTATGGTATGTATGGTATGGTATGTATGGTATGTATATATGGTATGTGTGTATGTTATGTATGGTATGTATGGTATGGTATGTATGGTATGTATGGAATGTATGGAATGTGTGGTATGTATGGTATGTACGGTATGCATGTATGATATGTATGGTATGTATGGCATGTATGGAATTTATGGAATGTATGGAATGTATGGCATGTACGGTATGCATGTATGATATGTATGGTATGTATGGTATGTATGAAATTTATGGAATGTATGGTATGGTATGTATGGTAAGTATATATGGTATGTGTGGTATGTATGGTATGTATGGAATTTATGGAATGTATGGTATGTACGGTATGCATGTATGATATGTATGGTATGTATGGCATGTATGGAATTTATGGAATGTATGGTATGTATGGTATGTACGGTATGCATGTATGGTATGTATGGTATGTATGTCATGTATGGAATTTATGGAATGTATGGTATGTATGGTATGTATGTATGGTATGTATGGTATGTATGTATGGTATGTATGTATGGTATGTATGGTATGGAATGTATGGTATGTATGGTGTGTATGTATGGTATGTATGGAATTTATGGAATGTATGGTATGTATGGTATGTATGGTATGGTATGTATGGTATGGAATGTATGGTGTGTATGTATGGTGTGTATGGTATGGAATGTATGGTATGTATGGTGTGTATGTATGGTATGTATGAAATTTATGGAATGTATGGTATGTATGGTATGTACGGTATGCATGTATGGTATGTATGGTATGTATGGCATGTATGGAATTTATGGAATTTATGGAATGTATGGTATGTATGGAATGTATGGTATGTATGGTATGTATGTATGTATGGCATGTATGGTATGTATGGTATGTATGTATGGTATGTATGGTATGTATGGTATGGAATGTATGGTGTGTATGTATGGTATGTATGAAATTTATGGAATGTATGGTATGTATGGTATGTACGGTATGCACGTATGGTATGTATGGTATGTATGGCATGTATGGAATTTACGGAATGTATGGAATGTATGGTATGTATGGTATGTATGTATGGCATGTATGGTATGGTATGTATGGTATGTATGTATGGTATGGTATGTGTGGTATGTATGGTATGTATGGTATGTATATATGGTATGTGTGTATGGTATGTGTGATATGTATGGTATGTATGTATGTATGGTATGTGTGGAATTTATGGAATGTATGGTATGTATGTATGTATGGTATGTATGGTATGGAATGTATGGTATGTATGGTGTGTATGTATGGTATGTATGGAATGTACGGTATGCATGTATGATATGTATGGTATGTATGACATGTATGGAATTTATGGAATGTATGGTATGTATGGTATGGTATGTATGGTATGGAATGTATGGTATGTAATGTATGGTATGTATGGTGTGTATGTATGGTATGTATGGAATTTATGGAATGTATGGTATGTATGGTATGGCATGTATGGTATGGGATGTTTGGTATGTATGGTGTGTATGTATGGAATGTATGGAATTTATGGAATGTATGGTATGTATGGTATGTACGGTATGTATACATGGTATGTATGGCATGTATGGAATTTATGGAATGTATGGTATGTATGGAATGTATGGTATGTATGGAATGTATGTATGGCATGTATGGTATGTATGTATGGTATGTATGGAATTTATGGAATGTATGGCATGTATGGTATGTATGGTATGGTATGTATGGTATGGAATGTATGGTGTGTATGTATGGTATGTATGGTATGGAATGTATGGTGTGTATGTATGGTATGGAATGTATGGTATGTATGGTGTGTATGTATGGTATGTATGGTATTTATGGAATGTATGGTATGTACGGTATGCATGTATGATATGTATGGTATGTATGTCATGTATGGTATGTATGGTATGGTATGGTATGTATGTATGGTATGCATGTATGGTATGTATGGAATTTATGGAATGTATGGTATGGCATGTATGGTATGGAATGTATGGTATGTATGGTGTGTATGTATGGTATGTATGGAATTTATGGAATGTATGTATGTATGGTATGTACGGTATGCATGCATGGTATGTATGGCATGTATGTATGGTATGTATGGTATGTATGGTATGGTATGTATGGTGTGTATGTATGGTATGCATGGAATTTATGGAATGTATGGTATGTATGGTATGTACGGTATGCATGTATGATATGTATGGCATGTATGGAATTTATGGAATGTATGGTATGTATGGTATGTATGATATGGTATGTATGGTATGGTATGTATGGTATGGAATGTATGGTATGTATGTTGTGTATGTATGGTATGTATGGAATTTATGGAATGTATGGTATGTATGGTATGTACGGTATGCATGTATGATATGTATGGCATGTATGGCATGTATGAAATTTATGGAATGTATGGTATGTATGGTATGGTATGTATATATGGTATGTATGGTATGGAATGTATGGTATGTATGGTGTGTATGGCATGTACGGTATGCATGTATGATATGTATGGTATGTATGGCATGTATGAAATTTATGGAATTTATGGAATGTATGGTATGTATGGTATGGTATGTATATATGGTATGTGTGGTATGTATGGTATGGTATGTATGTATGGTATGTATGGTATGGAATGTATGGTATGTATGGTATGGTATGTATGGTATGGAATGTATGGTATGTATGGTGTGTATGTATGGTATGTATGGAATTTATGGAATGTATGGTATGTATGGTATGTACGGTATGCATGTATGATATGTATGGTATGTATGGCATGTATGGAATTTATGGAATGTATGGTATGTATGGTATGTATGTATGGCATGTATGTCATGGTATGTATGGTATGTATGTATGGTATGTATGTATGGTATGTATGGTATGTATGTATGGCATGTATGGAATTTATGGAATGTATGGTATGTATGGTATGTATGTATGGTATGTATGGTATGTATGGTATGGTATGTATGGTGTGTGTGTATGTATGGTATGCATGGAATTTATGGAATGTATGGTATGTATGGTATGTACGGTATGCATGTATGATATGTATGGCATGTATGGAATTTATGGAATGTATGGTATGTATGGTATGTATGATATGGTATGTATGGTATGGAATGTATGATATGTATGGCATGTATGGCATGTATGAAATTTATGGAATGTATGGTATGTATGGTATGGTATGTATATATGGTATGTATGGTATGGAATGTATGGTATGTATGGTGTGTATGGCATGTACGGTATGCATGTATGATATGTATGGCATGTATGGCATGTATGAAATTTATGGAATGTATGGTATGTATGGTATGTACGGTATGCATGTATGGTATGTATGGTATGTATGTCATGTATGGAATTTATGGAATGTATGGTATGTATGGTATGTATGGTATGTATGTATGGTATGTATGGTATGTATGTATGGTATGTATGGTATGGAATGTATGGTATGTATGGTGTGTATGTATGGTATGTATGGAATTTATGGAATGTATGGTATGTATGGCATGTACGGTATGCATGTATGATATGTATGGTATGTATGGCATGTATGAAATTTATGGAATGTATGGTATGTATGGTATGTATATATGGTATGTGTGGTATGTATGGTATGTATGGAATTTATGGAATGTATGGTATGTATGGTATGGTATGTATGGTATGTATATATGGTATGTGTGTATGTTATGTATGGTATGTATGGTATGGTATGTATGGTATGTATGGAATGTATGGAATGTGTGGTATGTATGGTATGTACGGTATGCATGTATGATATGTATGGTATGTATGGCATGTATGGAATTTATGGAATGTATGGAATGTATGGCATGTACGGTATGCATGTATGATATGTATGGTATGTATGGTATGTATGAAATTTATGGAATGTATGGTATGGTATGTATGGTATGTATATATGGTATGTGTGGTATGTATGGTATGTATGGAATTTATGGAATGTATGGTATGTACGGTATGCATGTATGATATGTATGGTATGTATGGCATGTATGGAATTTATGGAATGTATGGTATGTATGGTATGTACGGTATGCATGTATGGTATGTATGTCATGTATGGAATTTATGGTATGTATGGTATGTATGTATGGTATGTATGGTATGTATGTATGGTATGTATGTATGGTATGTATGGTGTGTATGTATGGTATGTATGGAATTTATGGAATGTATGGTATGTATGGTATGTATGGTATGGTATGTATGGTATGGAATGTATGGTGTGTATGTATGGTGTGTATGGTATGGAATGTATGGTATGTATGGTGTGTATGTATGGTATGTATGAAATTTATGGAATGTATGGTATGTATGGTATGTACGGTATGCATGTATGGTATGTATGGTATGTATGGCATGTATGGAATTTATGGAATTTATGGAATGTATGGTATGTATGGAATGTATGGTATGTATGTATGGCATGTATGGTATGTATGGTATGTATGTATGGTATGTATGGTATGTATGGTATGGAATGTATGGTGTGTATGTATGGTATGTATGGAATTTATGGAATGTATGGTATGTATGGCATGTACGGTATGCATGTATGATATGTATGGTATGTATGGCATGTATGAAATTTATGGAATGTATGGTATGTATGGTATGGTATGTATGGTATGTATAAATGGTATGTGTGGTATGTATGGTATGTATGGAATTTATGGAATGTATGGAATGTATGGTATGTACTGTATGCGTGTATGATATGTATGGTATGTATGGCATGTTTGGAATTTATGGAATGTATGGTATGTATGGTATGTACGGTATGCATGTATGTATGTATGGTATGTATGGTATGTATGGCATGTATGGAATTTATGGAATGTATGGTATGTATGGTATGTATGTATGGCATGTATGATATGGTATGTATGGTATGTATGTATGGTATGGCATGTATGATATGTATGGTGTGTATGTATGGTATGTATGGAATGTATGGAATGTATGGCATGTATGGTATGCATGTATGATATGTATGGTATGTATGGCATGTATGAAATTTATGGAATGTATGGTATGTATGGCATGTATATATGGTATGTGTGGTATGTATGGTATGTATGGAATTTATGGTATGTATGGTATGTACGGCATGCATGTATGATATGTATGGTATGTATGGCATGTATGGAATGTATGGTATGTATGTATGGTATGGTATGTGTGGTATGTATGGTATGTATGGTATGTATATATGGTATGTATGTATGGTATGTGTGGTATGTATGGTATGTATGTATGTATGGAATTTATGGAATGTATGGTATGTATGTATGTATTGTATGTATGGTATGGTATGTATGGTATGGAATGTATGGTGTGTATGTATGGTGTGTATGGTATGGAATGTATGGTATGTATGGTGTGTATGTATGGTATGTATGAAATTTATGGAATGTATGGTATGTATGGTATGTACGGTATGCATGTATGGTATGTATGGTATGTATGGCATGTATGGAATTTATGGAATTTATGGAATGTATGGTATGTATGGAATGTATGGTATGTATGGTATGTATGGTGTGTATGTATGGTATGTATGAAATTTATGGAATGTATGGTATGTATGGTATGTACGGTATGCATGTATGGTATGTATGGTATGTATGGCATGTATGGAATTTATGGAATTTATGGAATGTATGGTATGTATGGAATGTATGGTATGTATGGTATGTATGGTATGTATGGCATGTATATATGGTATGTGTTGTATGTATGGTATGTATGGAATTTATGGAATGTATGGTATGTATGGTATGGCATGTATGGTATGGAATGTTTGGTATGTATGGTGTGTATGTATGGAATGTGTGGAATTTATGGAATGTATGGTATGTATGGCATACATTCCATAAATTCCATACATAACATACCATACATACCATACATACATACCATACATACCATACCATACATGCCATACATACCATAAATTCCATACATAACATACATACACACCATACATACCATACATTCCATACCATACCATGCATACCATACATGCCATACCATACATGCCATACAACACATACCATATATACATGCCATACATACCATACATACCATACATTCCATAAATTTCATACATGCCATACATACCATACATATCATACATGCATACCATACATGCCATACATACCATACATTCCATACATACACACCATACATACCATACATTCCATACCATACATACCATACCATACATACAATACATACATACATACCATACATTCCATAAATTCCATACATACATACATACCATACATACCACACATACATACCATACATACATACCATACATACCATACATACCACACATACCATACCATACATACATATCATACATACCATAAATTCCATACATGCCATACATACCATACATATCATACATGCATGCCGTACATACCATACATACCATAAATTCCATACATACCATACATACCACACATACCATATATACATGCCATACATACCATACATTCCATAAATTTCATACATGCCATACATACCATACATATCATACATGCATACCATACATGCCATACATTCCATACATTCCATACATACCATACATACACACCATACATATCATACATGCCATACCATACATACATACCATACATACCATATCATACATGCCATACATACATACCATACATACCATACATTCCATAAATTCCATACATGCCATACATACCATACATACCATACATACATACATGCATACCGTACATACCATACATACCATACATTCCATAAATTCCAAACATGCCATACATACCATACAAATCATACATACCATATATACATACCATACATACCATACCATACATACCATACATTCCATAAATTTCATACATGCCATACATACCATACATATCATACATGCATACCGTACATGCCATACATACCATACATTCCATAAATTCCATACATACCATACATACACACCATACATACACACCATACATACCATACATTCCATACCATACATACCATACATACCATACATTCCATAAATTCCATACATACCATACATACACACCATACATACCATACATTCCATACCATACATACCATACATACATACCATACATACATACCATACATACCATACATACATACCATACATACCATACATTCCATAAATTCCATACATGACATACATACCATACATACCATACATGCATACCGTACATACCATACATACCATACATTCCATAAATTCCATACATGCCATACATACCATACATATCACACATGCATACCGTACATACCATACATTCCATAAATTCCATACATACCATACATACCACACATACCATATATACATACCATACATACCATACCATACATTCCATAAATTTCATACATACCATACATACCATACATATCATACATGCATACCGTACATGCCATACATTCCATACATTCCATAAATTCCATACATGCCATACATACCATACATATCATACATGCATACCGTACATACCATACATACCAAACATTCCATACATTCCATACATACCATACATACCATACCATACATACCATACATAACATACACACATACCATATATACATACCATACATACCATACCATACATACCATACATTCCATAAATTCCATACATACCATACATACCACACATACCATATATACATACCATACATACCATACATTCCATAAATTTCATACATGCCATACATACCATACATATCATACATGCATACCGTACATGCCATACATACCATACATTCCATAAATTCCATACATACCATACATACACACCATACATACCATACATTCCATACCATACATACCATACATACATACCATACATACCATACATACATACCATACATACCATACATACCATACATTCCATAAATTCCATACATGACATACATACCATACATACCATACATGCATACCGTACATACCATACATACCATACATTCCATAAATTTCATACATGCCATACATGCCATACATATCATACATGCATACCGTACATGCCATACACACCATACATACCATACATTCCATACCATACATACCATATATACATACCATACCATACATACCATACATTCCATAAATTTCATACATGCCATACATGCCATACATATCATACATTCCATACCATACATACCATACCATACATACCATATCATACATACCATACATACCATACATTCCATAAATTCCATACATGCCATACATATCATACATGCATACCGTACATACCATACATACCATACATTCCATAAATTCCATGCATACCATACATACACACACACCATACATACCATACCATACATACCATACATACCATACATACATACCATACATACCATACATTCCATAAATTCCATACATGCCATACATACATACCATACATACCATACATACATACCATACATACCATGACATACATGCCATACATACATACATACCATACATACCATACATTCCATAAATTCCATACATGCCATACATACCATACATATCATACATGCATACCGTACATACCATACATACCATACATTCCATAAATTCCATACATACCATACATACACACCATACATACCATACATTCCATACCATACATACCATACCATACATACCATACATTCCATACCATACATACCATACATACATACCATACCATACATACCACACATACCATATATACATACCATACCATACATACCATACATTCCATAAATTTCATAAATTTCATACATGCCATACATACCATACATATCATACATGCATACCGTACATGCCATACACACCATACATACCATACATTCCATACCATACATACCATACATTCCATACCATACATACCATACATTCCATAAATTTCATACATGCCATACATGCCATACATATCATACATGCATACCGTACATACCATACATACCATACATTCCATAAATTCCATACATACCATACATACACACCATACATACCATACATTCCATACCATACATACCATACCATACATACCATATCATACATACCATACATACCATACATTCCATAAATTCCATACATGCCATACATATCATACATGCATACCGTACATACCATACATACCATACATTCCATAAATTCCATGCATACCATACATACACACCATACATACCATACCATACATACCATACATACCATACATACATGCCATACATACCATGCATGCATACCGTACATACCATACATACATACATTCCATAAATTCCATACATACCATACATACACACCATACATACCATACATTCCATACCATACATGCCATACCATACATACCATACATTCCATAAATTCCATACATACCATACATGCATACCATACATACCATACCATACATGCCATACATACATACCATACCATACCATACATACCATACATGACATACATACCATACATATCATACATGCATACCGTACATACCATACATTCCATAAATACCATACATACCATACATACACACCATACATACCATACATTCCATACCATACATACACACCATACATTCCATACCATACATACCATACATACACACCATACATTCCATACCATACATACCATACCATACATACCATACATGCCATACATTCCATAAATTCCATACATACCATACATACATACCATACATGCCATACATACATTCCATACATACCATACATTCCATACATACCATACATTCCATAAATTCCATACATGCCATACATACCATGTATACATACCGTACATACCATACATACCATACATTCCATAAATTCCATACATTCCATACATACACACCATACATACCAAACATCCCATACCATACATGCCATACCATACATACCATACATTCCATAAATTCCATACATACCATACATACACACCATACATACCATACATTACATACCATACATTCCATACCATACATACCATACCATACATACCATACATTCCATAAATTCCATACATGTCATACATACCATACATATCATACATGCATACCGTACATTCCATACATACCATACATACACACCATACATACCATACATTCCATACCATACATACCATACATACATACATACCATACATTCCATAAATTCCACACATACCATACATACATACATACCATACATATCACACATACCATACACACATACCATATATACATACCATACATACCATACATACCACACATACCATACCATACATACATACCATACATACCATACCATACATGCCATACATACATACCATACATACCATACATTCCATACATTCCGTAAATTCCATACATGCCATACATACCATACATACCATACGTGCATACCGTACATACCATACATACCATACATTCCATAAATTTCATACATACCATACATACATACCATACATACCATACATTCCATAAATTCCATACATACCATACATACCATACATTCCATAAATTCCATACATGCCATAAATTCCATACATACCATACATACACACCATACATACCATTCATTTCATACCATACATACCATACCATACATACCATACCATACATACCATACATTCCATAAATTCCATACATACATACCATACATACCATACCATACATGCCATACATACATACATACCATATATACCATACATTCCATACATACCATACATACATACCATATATACCATACATTCCATACATACCATACATTCCATACCATACCATACATACCATACATACATGCCATACATACATACCATACATTCCATACATACCATACATTCCATAAATTTCATACATGCCATACATATCATACATGCATACCGTACATACCATACATTCCATAAATTCCATACATGCCATACATACCATACATATCATACATGCATACCGTACATACCATACATACCATACATTCCATAAATTCCATACATACCATACATACCATACCATACATACCATACATACCATACATACATACCATACATGCCATACATACCATACATACCATACATTCCATACATACCATACATTCCATACATACCATACATTCCATACATATCATACATGCATACCGTACATGCCATACATACCATACATTCCATAAATTCCATACATACCATACATACACACCATACATACCATACATTCCATACCATATCATACATACCATACATACATACCATACATTCCATAAATTCCATACATGCCATACACACCATACATTCCATAAATTCCATACATACCATACATACACACCATACCATACCATACATGCCATATATACATACCATACATACCATACATTCCATAAATTCCATACATGCCATACATGCAATACATATCATACATGCATACCGTACATACCATACATACCATAAATTCCATACATACCATACATACCATACATATCATACATGCATACTGTATATTCCATAAATTCCATAAATTCCATACATACCATACATATCATACATGCATACCGTACATACCATACATTCCATAAATTCCATACATGCCATACATACCATACATATCATACATGCATACCGTACATACCATACATACCATACATTCCATAAATTCCATACATACCATACATACCATACATACATACCATACATACCATACCATACATGCCATACAAACATACCATACATACCATACATTCCATACATACCATACATTCCATAAATTCCATACATGCCATACATATCATACATGCATACCGTACATACCATACATACCATACATTCCATAAATTTCATACATACCATACATTCCATACATACCATACATTCCATACATGCCATACATACCATACATATCATACATGCATACCGTACATACCATACATACCATACATTCCATAAATTCCATACATACCATACATACACACCATACATACCATACATTCCATACCATACATACCATATCATACATACCATACATACATACCATACATCCCATAAATTCCATACATGCCATACATACCATACATGCATACCGTACATTCCATACCATACATACCATACATTCCATACATACCATACATTCCATAAATTCCATACATGCCATACATATCATACATGCATACCGTACATACCATACATTCCATAAATTCCATAAATTCCATACATGCCATACATGCCATACATATCATACATGCATACCGTACATACCATACATACCATACATTCCATAAATTCCATACATACCATACATACACACCATACATACCATACATTCCATACCATACATACCATACATACATACCATACATACCATACCATACATGCCATACATACATACCATACATACCATACATACCATACATTCCATAAATTCCATACATACCATACATACACACCATACCATACCATACATGCCATACATACCATACATATCATACATGCATACCGTACATACCATACATACCATACATTCCATAAATTCCATACATACCATACATACCATGCATATCATACATGCATACCGTACATACCATACATTCCATACATACCAAACATACCATACATTCCATACATTCCATAAATTCCATACATACCAAACATATCATACATGCATACCGTACATATCATACATACCATACATTCCATAAATTCCATACATACCAAACATACCATACATTCCATACATTCCATAAATTCCATACATGCCATACATACCATACATATCATACATGCATACCGTACATACCATACATTCCATAAATTCCATAAATTTCATAAATTCCATACATACCATACATACACACCATACATTCCATACCATACATACCATACCATACATACCATACATGCCATACATACACACCATACATACCATACCATACATACATACCATACATACCATACATACCATACATACATACATACCATACATACCATACCATACATACCATACATACCATACATTCCATAAATTCCATACATGCCATACATACCATACATGCATACCGTACATACCATACATTCCATAAATTCCATACATGCCATACATACCATACATATCATACATGCATACCGTACATACCATACATACCATACATTCCATAAATTCCATACATACCATAAATTCCATAAATTCCATAAATTCCATAAATTCCATAAATTCCATACATACCATACATACACACCATACCATACATACATACCATACATACCATACATACATACATACCATACATAAATACCATACATACCATACCATACATGCCATACATACATACCATACATACCATACATTCCATACATACCATACATGCATACCGTACATACCATACATACCATACATTCCATAAATTTCATACATACCATACATACACACCATACATACCATACCATACATTCCATACATTCCATAAATTCCATACATACCATACATACACACCATACATACCATACCATACATACATATCATACATACATACCATACATACAATACCATACATGCCATACATACATACCATACATTCCATACATACCATACATGCCATACATACCATGAATGCATACCGTACATACCATACATACCATACATTCCATAAATTTCGTACATACCATACATACACACCATACATACCATACCATACATACCATACATTCCATAAATTCCATACATGTAATACATACCATACATATCATACATGCATACCGTACATACCATACATTCCATAAATTCCATACATACCATACATACCATACATTCCATACCATACATACCATACATGCATACCATACATGCCATACATACATACATACCATACATACCATACATTCCATACATACCATACATTACATACATGCCATACATATCATACTTGCATACCGTACATACCATACATACCATACATTCCATAAATTCCATACATACCATACATACACACCATACATACCATACCATACATACATACCATACATACCATACATACATACCATACATACCATACCATACATGCCATACATACCATACCATACATTCCATAAATTCCATACATGCCATACATACCATACATATCATACATGCATACCGTACATACCATACATACCATACATTCCATAAATTCCATAAATTCCATACATACCATACATACACACCATACATACCATACATTCCATACCATACATACCATACATACATACCATACATTCCATAAATTCCATACATACCATACATATCATACATGCATACCGTACATACCATACATACCATACATTCCATAAATTCCATACATACCATACATACACACCATACATACCATACATTACATACCATACATTCCATACCATACATACCATACCATGCATACCATACATTCCATAAATTCCATACATGCCATACATACCATACATATCATACATGCATAACGTACATACCATACATACCATACATACCATACATTCCATAAATTCCATACATACCATACATACACACCATACATACCATACCATACATACATACCATACATACCATACATACATACCATACATACCATACCATACATGCCATACCATACATACCATACCATGCATACCATACATTCCATAAATTCCATACATGCCATACATACCATACATATCATACATGCATAACGTACATACCATACATACCATACATACCATACATTCCATAAATTCCATACATACCATACATACACACCATACATACCATACCATACATACATACCATACATACCATACATACATACCATACATACCATACCATACATGCCATACATACCATACCATACATTCCATAAATTCCATACATGCCATACATACCATACATATCATACATGCATACCGTACATACCATACATACCATACATTCCATAAATTCCATAAATTCCATACATACCATACATACACACCATACATACCATACATTCCATACCATACATACCATACATACATACCATACATTCCATAAATTCCATACATACCATACATATCATACATGCATACCGTACATACCATACATACCATACATTCCATAAATTCCATACATACCATACATACACACCATACATACCATACATTACATACCATACATTCCATACCATACATACCATACCATGCATACCATACATTCCATAAATTCCATACATGCCATACATACCATACATATCATACATGCATAACGTACATACCATACATACCATACATTCCATAAATTCCATACATACCATACATACACACCATACATACCATACATTCCATACCATACATACCATACATACATACCATACATACCATACCATACATGCCATACATACATACCATACATACCATACATTCCATAAATTCCATACATACCATACATACACACCATACATACCATACATTCCATACCATACATACCATACCATACATACATACCATACATACCATACATGCCATACATACATACATACCATACATTCCATACATACCATACATTCCATAAATTCCATACATGCCATACATACCATACATATCATACATCATACCGTACATACCATACATTCCATAAATTCCATACATACCATACATACACACCATACATACCATACAATACATACATACCATACATACATACCATACATACCATACCATACATGCCATACATACATACCATACATACCATACATTCCATAAATTCCATACATGCCATACATACCATACATACCATACATGCATACCGTACATACCATACATACCATACATTCCATAAATTCCATACATACCATACATACACACCATACATACCATACATACATACCATACATTCCATAAATTCCATACATGCCATACATACCATACATATCATACATGCATACCGTACATACCATACATACCATACATTCCATAAATTCCATACATACCATACATACACACCATACATACCATACATTCCATACCATACATACCATACCATACATACCATACATACATACCATACATACATACCATACATGCCATACATACATACCATACATCCCATACATACCATACATTCCATAAATTCCATACATGCCATACATACACACCATACATACCATACATTACATACCATACATTCCATAAATTCCATACATGCCATACATACCATACATATCATACATGCATACCGTACATGATGTTTTATAAACAAAGTTCGGGAGGAGCACGTTCAGATAATTGACACAGGTGGAGAGCAATCAGCTAATCATCAATAAGAGGTATATATACACGCAGCAGTCTTACCTCTGTTCATTGACAGTTTCCAGCAACCCTCCACCACCCCTTTTTCACCACTTTTATTCATCAACCACTTACATACACGGGGGGTACTTTGGGTTCGGGCCATATTCCGAGCTCGAAGCCCTCCCCCCGGACAGCACGCCAAATACGCATTTAAATTACTCTCCATAAATTATATGTAAGTGTGAACTCGTGAAATACCATACATAACATACATTCCATAAATTCCATACATACCATACATACACACCATACATACCATACATTCCATACCATACATACCATACATACATACCATACATACATACCATACATACCATACATACCATACCATACATGCCATACATACATACCATACATTCCATACATACCATACATTCCATAAATTCCATACATGCCATACATACACACCATACATACCATACATTCCATACCATACATACCATGCATACCGTACATACCATACATACCATACATTCCATAAATTCCATACATACCATACATACACACCATACATACCATACATTCCATACCATACATACCATACCATACATACCATACATGCCATACATACCATACATATCATACATGCATACCGTACATACCATACATACCATACATTCCATAAATTCCATACATACCATACATACACACCATACATTCCATACCATACATACCATTCCATACATACCATACATACATACCATACATTCCATAAATTCCATACATGCCATACATATCATACATGCATACCGTACATACCATACATACCATACATTCCATAAATTCCATACATACCATACCATACATACCATACCATACATACCATACATTCCATAAATTCCATACATACCATACATACACACCATACATACCATACCATACATACATACCATACATACCATACATACATACCATACATACCACACCATACATGCCATACATGCATACCATACATATATACCATACATACCATACCATACATACATAGCATACATACATACCATACCATACATACCATACCATACATACATACATACATACCATACATACCATACTTACCATACATACGTTTTTCATATAAACGGTGTAGTTAACCCCAAAATGAAAAGTCTGTTAGCGACAACAGAATGAGGGAATAGATGATTGCAGAACTTTCATTTTGGGTTAACTGTCTAAATTGTACATATATTGCATTGATACATTATAATCTGCAAGTTTTGCTACGGCACTATTTTAACGTTGTTGTTTTTTCCTCATGTACACGATCAGGGGAAATAAAAGAAACCACTCTAGTGAGGATGATGACGATAATTACTTTGCAAGCAAGAGACTGGAAAAAACTGTCAGAATAGAGGATCGTTCAGAAGTTTTTGCAGCACATCAAATACCGTCACCACCACGGACTATGGTAGAACCTCGAGAACTCGATCCAGACACACAGATGGTATTGCAAGTCCTACCACCTCTAGGAATAATTTACGTCCATGTACCAGTGCAGCTGGAGATGGAGACAGAACATGTTGCAGTTCATCATGTGTTTGTAAGTATGAACTTCATTTTAAAGGCCTAATTCAACAAGGGATTTAAGATTTAACTGACTACCTACCAAAACACTATACAAAAAATATACAAAAAACAAGCTTCAAGTGCATGTACGCTTATTTATGTTTTTGTTTTTGCAGCCCTGCTGACTGAAGTTTTAAAAGCACAAGAGGTCATCAAGCAACAACTTGCCATCATTCTGAAGAATCAGCAGAAACAGAACAGAGCGATGAACTTCCAGACATCACCACATTCAACCTTCCTTTGTCAGATTTACCTGATCTGGAAAGGCTTGAAAATCAAATAAAGGATCAGCCAGAACAAATGAAGAAGTTGGTAAGATGAAGTCCTTGAATTTTTCACACAATGTGTCTTGTCTTGTATGTATTATAATCACATTGATACTCCGTTACTGTTGTATATTTATTTTGCCTGTAATACTGTTTCATTTTTTTTTTTTCTTCAAAGGTAACCTATTTAGGAACAATTGGAGGGTTTTCCACTAAAGAAGCTGTGTGGCGTATCCTGGGAAAGCTTTTGGCGAACTCCTTTGCTAAAAGAATTAACTGGAGTGGTGCAAACCAAAAAGTGGCATTTGGTGCATTGGCCCTCAGGACTATTGTAGTCAGTAAGTTGATTTGATATACATTCCAGTACATATAGGCTGCTATACATCTGTCGTGTACGATTACTTTCATATAATTGTTAATGTATTGTTAGTGTATTTTTTGCTTGTTTTTTTTTTTTTTTTTTTTTACCAATATCTGTTCTTTGTTGCGCAAAATTGTGTAACTGTATAACTAACTATTTTTGAATATTGTTTGCCATTTACAGATGCAGTGAGGACAAATGCCCATACCAAGAGCTCCACTGATAAAGAGGTGGAAAGGTATATAACCAGATGGCTACAACAAGAGATGGAGGAAGGAAGGAAAGAGCGAAGGCTAACGTGATTAATGTTTAAATTACTTTGATCAATTCTTTTCTTTTTTTATATTTGTAATGACAGGTATAAAAATAGGTGTTTAAGTATTTCTTTCTTTTTCTTTTTTTTTTTGCACTATTTTATTTATATGCGTGTTTTTTTAATTAGTATTATTGTGGGGTTTTTTTAGATTAAATTTTCTTGACAAATAGGTGTTTAAAGATAGTTCTTGATACCATTTTAGTTTACCATTACCATATAACACATATACCTTTTTTATTTTTTCAATTTAATCTAGTTTAAGTATTTATTTATTTACAATAGGTGTTTTAAGATGTTTCTTCATACTTGTATAATTTTAAATATATATACTTTTTTTTTTTTTTTGTTAATTTATATTAACATAATTTAAATATTCAACTATATTACCGATCCGCCAGCATTGCCGCTTATTGTATGATAATTGAACTGAGCTGGACGATTATATCACTGTTTTCTCCAGAGCGGCTGTCCAGCCAAATCTAAATCTGTTGCACTGTTTACCTGTTACGACTGTAAAGCTGCTTTGAAAATCTGTATTATAAAAAGAGCAATATAAATAAAGGTGACTTGAATATCTAGTTCTGTTTTAGTTTTCTCTATATCTACCCATTGTATCTGTACATTTGTTTTATTTCCCTTTATAATGTTTATAATTACCTTCCGGTTTTCTGTAATTTGTCACTTTTTAAATAATTTTTGAAACAGAGCCGGACAAGGTTTATCATTGTGTAAATGCATTAACGCCAGACTCCTCAGGTTCTGCCACCAGTCACAATTCTGAGCAGATCTCCGGGAAAAATGGCATTTGGGGGGTAAAATGTGTTATTTTGGCTGGACTGCCTGATAAATTTTGCATTCTTTGAAAACGACAGAGGGCGACTCGGAGTAATAGTTCTATAAACCATCAGGAAAAAGTGTCGAGAAGTAGGATACATGAAGAACAATTATACAGTTTACTGGTTCGAGAGATAATTTCCACTCTTAAAAGATAACTTATAAAATAACAAAAGAAGTGCTCTTAATCAGATAAAGTGGGTGGCTCTTAAAAGAGCCTTTGGGTTGCTAAAACAGTATTGAGTCTGTTTATTTGGATTTGGCGGCCTTCTCGGTCTTCTTGGGCAGCAGCACCGCCTGGATGTTGGGCAGCACGCCGCCCTGAGCGATGGTCACTCCGCCCAGGAGTTTGTTCAGCTCCTCGTCGTTGCGCACCGCCAGCTGCAGGTGACGGGGGATGATGCGGGTCTTCTTGTTGTCCCGAGCGGCGTTTCCAGCCAGCTCCAGGATCTCAGCGGTAAGATACTCGAGCACAGCGGCCAGATAAACCGGAGCACCGGCACCGACGCGCTGAGCGTAGTTACCTTTGCGGAGAAGCCTGTGAACACGGCCGACGGGGAACTGCAGTCCCGCCCTGGAGGAGCGAGTCTTAGCCTTTGCTCGGGCTTTGCCGCCGGTTTTGCCTCTGCCGCTCATTTTTATAATCACCAACCAAAACCTCCTCCGTCGAGAGAATGAAGATCCGTGTTTCCACACACTGGTTTTATACGAGAGTGCCAGTCGCTCATTGGTTTAGAGTCTGAAGAGATTTCAACCAATCACTGAACTTCCCTCTAAAGCCCAACCCCCTTTTCAAGCGGGAATAATTATGCACACATTTGTGACTAATAAGAGAGAAAAATACATGAAACTACTGAAATATTTGATAGTAAATTCATTTAATGCATTATAGATTTTAAAGGAATTATATCCCTTGATATTAATTTAACTATGTGGTTTTTCTGTGTGCAGTTAATACGTGTAAACATTTAAACTAAAATAAATAATTTAAACAAGCTTTTGAAATAATGTACTTCCCTATCAGTGTTAGTGGGGTTTGACCGGTCTATAGGTTTGACAGGCACACTTTAACATGGAATATGATGTATATTATTATTATTATGAATATTCTGGTACTGTAGTTTTATGTTATATTGTAATATCAGAGTTTTATCACTGCCTTTATTGTGTGGGGTTGTTTGAGTCGAGTGTGTCTGTTCTGTGTTGTTTTAGGTGTAAAAATTGTTTAGTGATTCAAGACTTGTTTTATCTGGTCATTTATTGAAGTATTTTATATTGTTTGTTTCTGCACGAGTATAAGTGACGTCTCATCTTAACGGTTGCCTTTCAAAATGAACACAAATCATTTAAATACACAAGATTTGCTCTTTTTCAGAATCAGTGGTTGGCTCTTAAAAGAGCCGTTAAAGAATGAACTGTATTTGTCTGTAAAAAGATTTACTTCTTTTTGGGAGCTGCCTTTTTAGGCTTGGCGGCTTTAGGCTTCGCCGTCTTGGGTTTCGCTGCCTTGGCTTTTTTGGGGCTCTTGGCCGCTTTCTTAGCGGCTGCTGGCTTCTTTGCCTTCTTGGGGCTCTTCGTCGCCTTCTTAGCGGCTGAGGCGGCGGGTTTCTTGGCCTTCTTGGGCGATTTCTTGGCGGCGGCTTTGGGCTTCTTTGCCGCGGCGGTCTTGGGCTTCTTGGCGGCGGCGGGTTTCTTGGCCGCGGGCTTCTTCGCTTTAGGAGCCGCTTTTTTGGCCGCAGGCTTCTTCTTGGTCTCGGCTTGCTGCTTGTTGAGCTTGAATGAGCCCGAGGCGCCGGTCCCTTTGACCTGCACCAGGGTGCCTTTAGTCACCAGGCTCTTGATGGCGATCTTGACGCGGGAGTTGTTTTTCTCCACGTCGTAGCCGCTGGCGGAGAGAGCTTTCTTCAGGGCGGCTAGGGACACGCCGCTCCTCTCCTTGGATGCGGACACAGCTTTGACGATGAGCTCACCGACGCCTGGACCCGCTTTCTTGGCTTTCGCGGCGGACTTCTTCTTGGGCGCTTTGGCCGGGGCGGCAGCAGCCGGGGATGGGGCGGTTTCTGCCATCTCTCTCTGATCGGATCTAAAGTCTTTCAAGCGCTATCTGGGTTCAGCAATGACTGGTGCTCGCGCGGCGCTGCGCTCTTCAATAACACATGAGAACCTTATAGACTCAACCTGCCCGCTCGGTGTCTGTGTGCGTCCATGAGCTCCTCACGCGTGTGTTTTCTTCTCTCACATTTAGGGCAAAACTGAAGCGGTAAAATAGTTTGTCACAGTCAAAACAAAGTGAACACCAAGCAGAGGTTCTGAGCTTTCATTAGAGACTAAAACACGCGAAGAGGATTTGTTTCTTTTGCCTCCATCAGATCAAACCCAAGGCGAGCATCAGCCACGGGGAAAAGCCGCGTGTGAATTTGATGGATAGTTTAAGTGTAAAAGTTGCTAAAAGCCCAAACGCGTCTCTGTGTGTTCAACAGACAGTCTGAAAGAGACTTAAATGAAATCAGCATCAGTGAGGGCGTGAGGAGGCTTTCATACAGCTGCTGTTTTGGGCCGCTTGAAGCACACGAACATCATCCGGAGGATCCGAGTCTCTGTGACTCTCATGCCTGGACAGCAGATGATCTGTGCTCATAATAACAGTAATCATAATAATAAATACACATCATCACACATGTTGTGGTAAGAGGATGTAAATCATATCACGTTAATAAAAATCTGAATCATCATATTTGTGTCTCCTTATTCATCTCAGTTTTCGGCATGAATGAGGATTGTGTGCTTGGTCTGAAACTTTGTATTTCTAGCATTTCGTATGTCATTGCCTCTTAAATTCCTCGTTTGTAAGTCGCTTTGGATAAAAGTTTCTGTTAAATTAATAAATGTAGATAATAATCACAGGTCACTCATTGTATTATATATAGATCTAGCCACTAAATGCTAATTCATAAAACAGTTGTATTATTAAAATGCTATATATTTGCACAGATGTTAGGGTTTTGTTTCTAAAGATTTAAAAACTATTTAAACATCTAGTTTTGTTGGGTCTCAGATGTTTACACATTCATAAACAATGTTTCTTGGATTTGATATCATCAGGGTTACGAGGGTTTTCTGACAATATTTCTGTTACTTTTGTTAAATTGGGCTGTCATGGCACACAGTATTATATGAAACATAATTATCCTCATGTTTCACTGTATTAGTGAGAAGTTGTGCCTCACACATATAAAACCAAACACACACCATCTCTCTTCTCAGCCCAAAACAACACACTTTGAACATTGATGAGCTTAAATATCATTTTGTTCTTGAAACTGATTGAACAATGATAGAGTTGTTGTATTCATAAACGAACAGTATCCGTGTTTCCAACTTTGCTCGGCGGGTTGGAGTGAGATTTTGAGGACATCAATGACACAAGGTTAAAGGGGCTATATGCGTTTTTCTGAAATTTAAACTCGCGACTGACACCTGTGGCCAAAAAACAGAACTGATCTTCATTTCTGCTCGCTCTCGCAGCGCGCGCTCGTACGTGTACACTTCACAAGTCAGCTGCTGCAAGGAGGTCAACATTATGTTTACAGAGGTAAGAACAGTCAAATACATATAATGTTTGAGATAAGTGTTCTCTTATCAAAACGTCAAACGTGTAGCTGACAAACTACACAAAAAATTAATACATTAAATAAATAAATAAACCCATTTCGCCATTGGCATACACGCTGATGAAGGGCGCACAGACCGAAACTTTCGTAGAATATTAAAAACACAAATCTGAGCACTGTCCTTGACGACTGAGCACTGTCCTTGACCACTTATTATACACAAGTAGCTTACTATCACCAAGTATGAAAGACACATATACATAATACTATTTAGCAATATTTATTGACTACATGTCTTATGTGAAATAAAATGCATCACACTTTACATCTTCATTTACCTCTTATTTTTTGTTAAGATATAGAAACAACAAACAATATAATGTAGCTTTACATGGCTATATAATAAATAATCCATCAGTTTTATATAGCGCTTTTCTAGACACCCAAAAAGACTTTACATTACTGATGCAATAGGCCCTATTCATATTTATTTTTGTTTATATATATATATATATATATATATATATATATATATATATATATATATATATATATATATATATATATGCATGCGAAGTCAAATGCGAAGCCGATGTTCACTCTAGTCCTTGCAATGCGCCGGTCTCTCTCAATCTTCGACCTTTTTTGGCCACTTGTCAGGGGTTTAACTTTTTTAGTCTTCTGTGGAGTTACTGTTGGTGTCCGAGTTGTCCTGGGTCTCTTCTGTGTATTCGTTAAATCCATTGCACTGCTTGCGAGTGTAGGCTACTCGCTGACTAGCGGTGGTGGCAGGCAGAGTGATCTGAAACGTTTAACATGAACGCGCTTGACGTCACATCCGCAGACAGCGCGGGAAAAGACGACCCGTCAGAAAATATGAAAAATAGGATACAGGCTTATAGGTGCACCCACTGTGAGCGGACAAGGTGTCAGTATGCTCATCAGGAGATGTTTGAGTCATAAATGGTAAAATAAAAAGGCTATAGTTACGTTTATTTTGGGGAAAAAGTTGCATATAGCCCCTTTAAGGCTCCATATTAATAAAGGTCTTAATAATGTAATATTCAAATTACACAAATACTTATGTTGAAGTAGAGGCAGTTTTTTTTTAAGAAACTGTCCCTATTAACTAATATTGCCAGCCACTGGCTTGCTTTTTAAAAACAAAAATAGTTTTGTATGATATACTGTGGCAAAAAAAAAAAGTGCAGTAAATATGTCTACATGCTATAGTATATAAAACATGTGCTGTGGGTCACAATGTAGGCTTGCTGGTCCACAGATGTAAAGCAGAAAGAGTTTAAAATGACTAAATTACAGAAAACAAGAAAAGTAAAGACACAATGAATGCAAACAGAAAGTAGAAAACACACATGCAGTCCCTGAAAACATTAATTTACTGTTCTTGAAGAGCCTAAATGTAAAGGACTCTGCATAGACTTTATTCATGACAGTTTGAGACGGAAGATGTGATTTGGCAACTCTATAATTTTATCCGTGTCATTAAACACAGATGGATGCACTTGGAAAGGCTGGGAAATAACGCCCAGCCTTTTGTATTAATATGCTTATGGAAAACTGCTATGATTGCATGGCTTGTAATGGCTTGTCATTTCATAAGAGCAAATGGGTGTTGGTACGTGACAGGAGGGCCTTGATGAACAAGTCTAAGAATAAAGAAAACATTCTGAGAGAGGATCTATAAAAGAGGAAGGATGCCCTCCCCTCACTTCAAGGAAATAAACCGTCTTCAAAGACAACTGGAAATGTTTGTCTCTTATTCAGCGATGATGTTACTGGCCACAACAGTCATCATGAAGGAACACATTTATATCTATACATCTGTGTGTAAGCAAATTTGTATACAAGCAGGAATTATATTGGCAAAAATCACTTTATTAGTGATTTAGAATAAACTGCAATCTGAGTATGTCTGAAGGATGCTAATCCCAGCCTGGCTGACCCCATCGCCTCAGCCCACCACGGCCACAGCGAAACTAATAGTAATTCTCTGATAGTAGACAAAGACTGGGAGATTCACATGGGCGACCGTTGTAATTTGTCACTGCAGGGCTTCATGCAGTGCGTATCTTATATTATATGTCTGATATTTCACCTGGTGGTTGAAGAAACAAAGCTTTTCGAAACGTTGAACCAATAGAGTGGTGCAGGTCAGAGCCGGCCCGTCCAACAGGCGGCGGTCACCTAGGGTCCGCCTCATCTGGGCAGCCCACCACGGCCACAGCGAAACCAATAATCGGAGTGTCTATTTGCACTAAATGCGAATACCATGTAGCAGATGCAATATCTGGGTGGGACAGACAAAACTATAGAGACAGAGCGACACGCATCATAATCTGAAGACCACGCCCACCGAGGGGGGGGGGGGGTGTCCAACCATCTCCATTGACTTTGTATTGCGTGAAGCGCAAGTCATTTTTGACTTATAACACACACAAAAAAAACAGAACAATGTATAAAAGCTGATATGTGACAGGGTTTACAGCAAACAAAACAACCCAGAACCCAAAACCCAGAAGTTTTTATATGCCAAAAAAATTAGCGTTTAAGGACAAAAAAGTGGATACAAGCAATTGAGACAGAGTGTGATATGTTATATATTACACTGAGAACTAGAGGGGAACGTAATCAGAGACAGGAAATATGATATTTAAAACTGACGTTTGGATATTTGACTTAACAGTGCCAAAATGTTTACTGCACACACAAGCATGTGTCAGGATCCCAAAATCCACCCATTCTTGCTGCTGAAGCTTCACGTCTCAACTTTTGTCTCCTTAAACGCTCATTTTTTTGGATCGACAGCTTATAAAAGCATATTTATGTGTTTTGTTTGTGTAACTGATTGAAAATTAACATGTGTATTTTAAAAATGGGGGGGGGGGGGGGATCTAGGGGGGACCAGTGCCCCCCCGTGACAACAAGCTTGGACCCCCTTGTGGCCCCCCTAAATGTGGAGTGTGAAATAATTGTTTTTTTACATCCGTTATTAGACAGTGGCAACGCGGAACAGAAATGTAACCCACACATTTTCTAGAGGGACTGCTTAAAGGGGTGGTAAACCACGATTTCACTTTTCTAACTTTAGCTAGTGTGTAATGTTGCTGTTTGAGCATAAACAACATCTGCAAACTTACAACGTTCAAAGTTTAAAGCAAAGGGAGATATTTGCTTTTAAAGAAAAGCAAACGGCCGGTAGGGACTACAGACATTCCTCCAGGGTCTCTGACATCACCAGCCCCAATATTTACATAAACCCCTCCTCCGAGAATATGAAATAAGGGGGGGCGAGGCCATTTTGAATCGCCACGGGGAATAGTTGTTGTGGTATAGTTAGTAGGCTGGAGTGTTGTTGCCAATGCCGACGAAACGCTGTTAATTTAATCCGGAGTGCAGGTCCACTTTGTTCAGCCTTCCTAGGGACGGGGGTGCGTTGCAGTGCGTTTAACATACAACATGTTATATGCATGCGTGTATGAGACAGAGGGGAACAGGTGGCATTTGCAGCAGATACATGCTGCCCATCATAAATCAAAGCACGAGACAGACAGGGGTCGGAGGAGAAGACCGGAAAATGTGACATAATGGACAATATTCGTCTGTATTTGCAATACACGAGCCGCGGTTCAGCTGCACATTTCACGGAGGAAAGCTTCCACTATCTTCACAAGTTCAATGAAGGATTCGCACAACGGCGTGTCCTGAAAGATGGATTTAAAAACAGAAGCTGTTTACGGGCCACAACCTGTAAGTATGATTTATTTTTCGTCGATGTGTTTTCCTGTAATAGTTTGTATTGTTAATTGCACGTTGTTGCAAGGAAGTACACAGATGACAACGCTGTTCTGCAAACCAGTTTGTTAAATGCTCATTCATATTAACGTTATCCGACAAACACCTAATGTTACAAACTTTTTTAAAATCTCAACAGTGAACTTGACATTAGTGTAAATTATTCTTTGATTAGAGCTTTTATGTATTGTTTATCTACAGGCATGCTAAACATGGTTCTGTGTTTGATTTGGCTACTAGTAAAGCCAATGTTTAGTGTTCGTTCTGCTCCCAGGGTGTCATTCTGTTCTCTCAGCCCTGGTTTGGGAGTTCTCGCAGCTCGTTCTCGACACATTTACATTTATGCATTTGGCAGATGCTTTTATCCAAAGGGACTTACAGTGCCCTTATTACAGGGACAATCCCCCTGTAGCAACATGGAGTAAAGTGCCTTGCTCAAGGACACACTGGTGGTGACCGCTGGGATCGAACCAGCAACCTTCTGCGTATCAGTTCCATGGTTTAACCCACTGGACCACCATCTCAATTCATCACATCATCTGAGCAGAACTTTTTTCTTGTGGGTGTCCGAGAACTATTGTGTGATTGGTCAGAAAGTGGGCGGGGTTAATGTGGAGAATCGGCACCTGCTTTTCTCGAGAAGTATGGAATGTCCTGTCCAGAACGAACTTTGTTCTTTTTCTTGCCACCTCGAGAAAACAAACACATTTCTTTATTGCTGCGGAGTATGTGCCGAGCTTTACTGTCTGATGAAGTTATCATAGTTGGTAATGAAGGTGGCGTGCCACAGGCCCTTCAGGAGAAGTGTAGGTTCATAAATATGCCGGAGACGCCGGTTCTAATCTCACTTGGAGCGGGTCGAGTAGGGACGAATTTTATATTTTTTATATATATATATATTAATTTTTTTTACTCCAGTGGATCCCATTTATAGGGGTGGGATGGGGTTGTAATTTGGGTTGCGGGGCTGTTGGTTAAATCGCCTTGGGTAGAAATTAGAAATCGCGTTTGCAGGGCACTGCATTACGATCGAAAAGGCCACTCCACCCCCAAACACACACACACACACACTTGAAGGAGGGGATGAAAACGTGTGAAGTCGGACAGCTGTTGTGTGTACATCGGCTGTACACTCATTATTGGGTTGCAATGTGGGATTGAATGAGTGCACTCAATAACGTCCACTATGGTTTCGGACACCACTACAAATGGCTGTCCCCTCAAATAATGCCCTATTCGAGGGTATAGGGGTCGATTTTGGATTCAGCCTACATTTCCCATCATCCTTCCTGCTCACCACCTGCACTAAGTCAGCCATCACCACACATGACAGATCATCCCCAGAGTCCTGAATCCCCTCATCAACTCACCCTTTATCTGCCACTGTTCCCTTCAGTGGCTGGTCTTGTCTATGACCTGTACACATGACCTACCTGCAATACTCCCCTGAGATACTGCATCCCTGATCCGTCTTCCGTCTACCGCTCTCTCTGATCCCCTGTCATCCGCCTGGATTTTCCCTGCACCAGCCTGCTGCCCTGATTCTTCACCTGCAAGAAGGAAAGACCGTTTAACTATACAATTATGCAGTCTTTGTAAACCAGTGGAGAGGTTATTATTACATTTTTATTAAAAAATGATTCATTTAAATCTCATTTTTTGAGATATCAACCTTAAATATGGAACAGCACTTTTTTAGATTTATGGCTTTGATTTTCTAGCTGTTTTAGAGTTCAACATGTTTCATAAAATATATATTTATATAAAATACTCACAAATCATTTTCATAAACTTAAACCTCTGTGGGTTTCACTTTTTAAACTTAAGTCTGTGCTCCCAATATAATTTTTTATGACATTGACATTTTTGTCCTCTATGGATGTGTAACTTTTTTAAATTGATGGACAAGGGTTAATACTAACTCTGTATAAAAAAATAAAAAAATACTCTATATATTATATTCTCTATGTATATCAATACCATTATACATTTATAACAATATTAGTCTAAACCTAAAGTAATCTTGACAAACTATTTATCATTTGAAAGATTTCAGATTCTAGTTTTCATATTTGGTGACTGATTTTCTAAAGAAATGACAGAGCAATAGAGAAACAGAAATGTGTGTGTTTTATATCCAGGAAGCGGGATCCATCTGATGGAGAAGTTTGGTACTGCGCACAGAAAAAGATCAACCTAAAATTTGGCCCAAGGCTTGTTCAGATATTTAACTCTGGTTTTCTTAAAGTTTTACAGTTGGATATGTTTTGATATTTTATATAAAATCTTAAAATATATGTTTTTAATAATTTTCATAAACTTAAACTTGATAACTTTACTTTTACAGCTTTTTTTTTCACTTGTACAATAATCTAAAAGTGTTTAAAAGTGTTCCTTTTAAAAAGATACCACATTTAAAGGGATAGTTTACCATGATTTACTCAGCCCTCAAATCATCCTGTATATAACATTCTTCTTTCAGACGAATACAATCGTTATATTAAAATATCAACAAAGGGTTATATTAAAATATCTTTCACATTTTTCCATCATAAAAATATATCTAAATTACGACATATACTCTCAATGACAAATGCAGAAAAAATTAATTATTGCGTTTATCACTGTTTTGTTTTCTGGAAAGTGACTTGACTTGTAGCCGAGGAGGCGATGAGCCACAATGGGTTGAAGGGCTGAAGCGGAGCAATGCGGAGAAGGTGGATGGAATCAGGGCGGAGCCAGGAAGCAAGATGGAACCAATGGAGAGGGTGAAGCCAGAAAGGTGGATGGAACCAGTGGAGAGGGTGAAGCCAGAAAGGTGGATGGAACCAATGGAGAGGGTGAAGCCAGAAAGGTGGATGGAACCAGTGGAGAGGGTGAAGCCAGAAAGGTGGATGGAACCAGTGGAGAGGGTGAAGCCAGAAAGGTGGATGGAACCAGTGGAGAGGGTGAAGCCAGAAAGGTGGATGGAACCAATGGAGAGGGTGAAGCCAGAAAGGTGGATGGAACCAATGGAGAGGGTGAAGCCAGAAAGGTGGATGGAACCAGTGGAGAGGGTGAAGCCAGAAAGGTGGATGGAACCAGTGGAGAGGGTGAAGCCAGAAAGGTGGATGGAACCAGTGGAGAGGGTGAAGCCAGAAAGGTGGATGGAACCAATGGAGAGGGTGAAGCCAGAAAGGTGGATGGAACCAGTGGAGAGGGTGAAGCCAGAAAGGTGGATGGAACCAGTGGAGAGGGTGAAGCCAGAAAGGTGGATGGAACCAATGGAGAGGGTGAAGCCAGAAAGGTGGATGGAACCAGTGGAGAGGGTGAAGCCAAAAAGGTGGATGGAACCAGTGGAGAGGGTGAAGCCAGAAAGGTGGATGGAACCAGTGGATAGGGTGAAGCCAGAAAGGTGGATGGAACCAGTGGAGAGGGTGAAGCCAAAAAGGTGGATGGAACCAGTGGAGAGGGTGAAGCCAGAAAGGTGGATGGAACCAGTGGAGAGGGTGAAGCCAAAAAGGTGGATGGAACCAGTGGAGAGGGTGAAGCCAGAAAGGTGGATGGAACCAGTGGAGAGGGTGAAGCCAGAAAGGTGGATGGAACCAGTGGAGAGGACGAAGTACCTGCTTCCTCTTTCAATACGGCTCTACAGTTATAACTTCAGTGTTTTAGCTCCTGTTTTAGAGCTGTTAGCAGTAGCAATATATATATATATACAGACGTGCTGATGAAATTAAAAGCTATTTTATCATGTATACTTGCATGCCTTTGGTATGTCAGAATAAAGCATAGAAGCTGTGAAAACAGATGAATTATTGCTTATTCTACAAAGGTATTCTAAAATGGCCTGGACACATTTGTTGGTACCCCTTAGAAA
This sequence comes from Romanogobio albipinnatus, assembly GCA_023566225.1. NCBI lineage: Eukaryota > Metazoa > Chordata > Actinopteri > Cypriniformes > Gobionidae > Romanogobio > Romanogobio albipinnatus. The sequence goes on along the minus strand of CM042262.1, from coordinate 3,992,319 downwards.
ATATAATAAAGAATTGGATTATAGGGATATTTTAAACTAATTAGTTTCTTTAATTAGTATCACACGTCTCCAATCTTGTAATCAGTCATTCAGCCTATTTAAATGGAGAAAAGTAGTCACTATGCTGTTTGGTATCATTGTGTGCACCACACTGAACATGGACCAGAGAAAGCAAAGGAGAGAGTTGTCTGAGGAGCTCAGAAAGAAAATAATAGACAAGCATGGTAAAGGTAAAGAAGAATGGCATCTACGCTAATGATATTCTCTCTGTTTTATCCCGAGGTTTACTGCAGTCAGCCAGATCCGGGCCGTATCCAAATCAGATGGTGGACCTGCGCCCAGAGAAGACCAACGCATGACCCTGAAGTGTCAATTATCCTCCCCCTGCAACTGCCTCATCGACACAGCATCTAAATAAACCCGTCACCAGTGTGATGACTCTGATTGTTCGAATATTACCATTAAATAATACTTAAATCGATATGTCATCCGCCATAAACCCGTCTCCAGCGTGTTGCCTCCGATCATTCAAATATTGCGCTTTAATAATTATTTTATCAACATCATCCTCAATAAACCCGTCTCCAGCGTGTTGCCTCCGGTCCTTTGAATATTCCGATCTATTATGACCTCTGACCTGTAAAGCTGCCAGAATAATAATGATAATAATAATACGCTGTTTGTTAATTGGCCAGAGGAGAACTGGCACCCAGACTGAGCCTGGTTTCTCCCAAGGTTTATTTTCCTCCATTCTGCTCCTGATGGGGTTTTGCTTTCCTTGCCACTGTTGCCTCTGGCTTGGCGTGCTCAGTTGGGGACACTATATTTTTCAACTAAACATCGAAATAAATCTAATTAACAAACTAATTTAACCATATAAACTAAATTACTGATCTAATTATTGATCTAAAGCCCACACTGTCACCGTATGGAAATTGAAATGAACTGATGATATCAAATGGCTATACAGCTGAATAAAATTAGGCTGCATTATTTTGCTGTTTAACACTGTAAAGCTGCTTTGAAACAATCTCCATTGTTAAAAGCGCTATATAAATAAAGTTGACTTGACTTGACTTGACTAAAGGCTACAAGACCATCTCCAAGCAGCTTGATGTTCCTGTGACAACAGTTGCAAATATTATTAAGAAGTTTAAGGTCCATGGAACTGTAGCCAACCTCCCTGGGCGCGGCCGCAAGAGGAAAATCGACCCCAGATTGAACAGAAGGATAGTGCGAATGGTAGAAAAAGAACCAAGGATAACTGCCAAAGAGATACAAGCTGAACTCCAAGGTGAAGGTACGTCAGTTTCTGATCGCACCATCCGTCGCTTTTTGAGCGAAAGTGGGCTCCATGGAAGAAGACCCAGGAGGACTCCACTTTTGACAGAAAAACATAAAAAAGCCAGACCGGAATTTGCTAAAATGCATATTGACAAGCCACAATCCTTCTGGGAGAATGTCCTTTGGACAGATGAGTCAAAACTGGAGCTTTTTGGCAAGTCACATCAGCTCTATGTTCACAGACGAAAGAACAGAAAAGAACACCATACCTACAGTGAAACATGGAGGAGGCTCGGTTATGCTTTGGGGCTGCTTTGCTGCGCCTGGCACAGGGTGCCTTGAATCTGTGCAGGGCACAATGAAATCTCAAGACTATCAAGGCATTCTGGAGCGAAATGTGTCAGAAAGCTGTGTCTCAGTCGCAGGTCATGGGTCCTCCAACAAGATAATGACCCAAAACACACAGCTAAAAGCACCCAAGAATGGATAAGAACAAAACATTGGACTATTCTGAAGTGGCCTTCTATGAGTCCTGATCTGAATCCTATCGAACATCTATGGAAAGAACTGAAACTTGCAGTCTGGAGAAGGCACCCATTCAACCTGAGACAGCTGGAGCAGTTTGCTCAGGAAGAGCGGGCCAAACTACCTGTTAACAGGTGCAGAAGTCTCATTGAGAGCTACAGAAAACGTTTGATTGCAGTGATTGCCTCTAAAGGTTGTGCAACAAAATATTAGGTTAGCGGTCCCATCATTTTTGTCCATTCCATTTTCATTTGATTTATTATTTACAATATTATGTTGAATAAAAAATCAAAAGCAAAGTCTGATTTCTATTAAATATGGAATAAACAATGGTGGATGCCAATTACTTTTGTCAGTTTCAAGTTATTTCAGAGAAAATTGTGCATTCTTCGTTTTTTGTGGAGGGGTACCAACAAATTTGAGCACGTCTGTATGTATATATATATATATATATATATATATATATATATATATATATATATATAAATTCCGAACCAATAAAATTGTACTTTTAAGCTATTTTAAGTATGAAATGATATAATTTTTACAAAGGCAATTAAAAAAATTTGGGGTTTAAGTTGGAGTGCCGTGATTTTAACGTAATGTAAATAGTAGGATTGAACAAACTCAAATAATATAAAAGTCACTGACCTAGTGAAATTAAGTTGATAAAAGTAATAAATTAAGTTGAAAAACTTAAGTTGAAAAGTTGAAATAATAAAAAGTTACACTGTTAGCTATAATGATACGAACAGTTGGCTCCTAAATATGTTTGCTCATTGTCGTTTCATTAGAATTAACAGTCTGACTGTAGCACTAAATAATCAAGACAAAATGTCTGAAGTACAGTTTCATTTAATATATGTTAATCAAACTTTAAAAGTGAGAAGAAAATCATATAATAAAATTAATACAATAACATTTTATTAAATTATTTAAAATAATTGAATGAGGTTAAATAGATTATATAAAGAACGCATGTTTGTTTTTACCCTATAATACAAATATCTTTTTTTATCCGAATTAAAATGAACAGGTTTTATTTAAATATATATTGAATGAATAAAACCTGTTTTCTCAATTGAGCAGGTTTGATTAACACGGTTTTGGCGTTTTCCACTAGAGCACGCTGTTGTCTAGGCTTGTTCATGCCAAGTAACTCATATAATTTCCCCCAATTATTTCATTTTATTTTATTGTTTTTTTTTGTCATTTTAATAGTTTGTGCATCTATTCTCAAATTCAAATAACTTTAATAGATTTAAAGTGCCCGACCTGATCAAGACGCTTCCCTGTGGCACGATCGCAAACTGAAAGACGCGTTGTGATTGGCTAGCGCTTCATCGAGTCCCGCTCTGATTGGTTCCTGTCGTTTCTGTGGACTCATCAGTTTGTTATTGACGCTAGTTGCCTGAAATGCTCCTGCGTTCGCCGTCACACTCCAGTAAATGTCCTGTTTATCACTCCACCATCTCATACATGATTATATGAGGTAAGATGAGCCTGCTTCCTCTTTCAATACGGCTCTACAGTTATATCTTCAGTGTCTTAGCTCCTGTTTTAGAGCTGTTAGCAGTAGCAAGTGTGAGGGACTGACAGGGAATCAGCGCTAATATTAGCTCTCATAGTGTCATTATTCATACACTGCATCAACGAAACGTGCATTCATACAAAAATGATAACAAATAATCAAATATCACGCCTGATCAACCATTTGAGCCGTGCAGTTTGTGTTTTTTCCGTGTTTACAGACGGCTAGTTAGCGTCGGCTGCTATTTCTCCCATTAGTCGATCATATTTGCAACATGTTTTATTACACATATAAACATAAACATATACATGATGGCAAATGATGTGTGATTTGAATCAGTGTGAGGGTCAGAGGCGGATTAGACTGAACCTACTAAACATAAGGTGTTGTGTTGAGGTATTTTTCCTTCAATTGTGAGCTTTTATACAAATGTATTCAGTTTTCTCTATGGTCTTTATCTGTTTAAACGAATATAAGTGTTTACTGTGAATACAGCGTTCATGATTGTAAAACATGGCCAGAACTGTTGCAATGGTCATATTGATTTGCACTGAGGCACGTGATCATGTTTTGAATGAAACTTCACAGTTGTCTGTTGTTTTCCTTTTTATTATTTGTTGCATTATTTTCTTATCAAAATTATATCATTTGCAAAGACAAACAAACAAAGAAACCTGCTATTTAAAAGTTTTGAGTGAAAACATTTAGCAGGGTGTTAGGTTGAGTTATTTTATCATCATTTTGTAGTCTTGACACGATTTTTAAGAATTCACTAGTGATTATCTATTTAAATTGATTTTTTTAATCCCCCCATACAATTAAATAACTGGCGACCAAAATAGTATTGTTTTATTTTACATTGTTGGGCAACCAGTTAATGCAGTGTGGTCACTACTGCACAGCTTGTGTCCATGGGACTGTAGTCGCTAGGCAGATTTGAGTTTCATCTGCTGTTAACATTATTGCCATTATTGAGAGCATTCAGATCGAACATGAGAGGGCCAAAGAATTCACCCAAAACACATTCATTATAGCCATGTGGGTCGAATTAGTAAATTAATGCTTGGGTCATCTCAACCAGAGGTCCTGGTTCAAGTTTGTGGTTTTGTTAATATTTTTTCTAAGGAAAAACTTTAAATGTCACAATATTAAATGTCACAGATGTATATTTACTGAGTAATCCAGTCAGTTTTGTAGAGGGGGGTCAAAATGACAGTTCACCTGAGATTCGGAGCCAAATTACAGGGGTGTAAAAATGACTTTAGAAAGATATAAGGATTTATATAATGTAAAAATTATTTTTAAATATAAAAGTATCAGTTGTATGCAAAATGACCCACATTTGGTTTGACCACTGAACTTTACCAGTTTACTCATTAGGCTTTCCACCATCGAGGGCCTTTAAAATGGAGATACCAATTACCAAAAGAAAAAGGATATTAAGATATCTTTAAAATGAGTTACAGGCATTCAAACTTGAGACAAAAAACACAAGAAGTGCTTTTTGCCCATTTTTGGCGTATAATGAAACGCAGATTGATAAAGTCAACAGATTTCACTAATAGAGCTACCAATCTCTGTGTGGAAATAAAATCATGAGGCTGCCATCTTGTAATTTGGCTCCAGATCTCATGTGAAAATTGTGATTTTGACCCCCCTCTGGATTATTCAGTCAATATACATCCATTACATTTAATATTTTGCCTTTCATCACTATTTATGTTTGTCTTTCAACTGAAAAAAATATTAAATCAAAACATTTGAGCCGCAGGAGTTTCAGAAATGTGGTTGATTTGACACGGAATGACCCACATACAGATAAACCGATCAACTCAATCCCTCTTAGACCGTAGTGTCACAAACAGTGAGAGTGAATCTGCGATACAACACTTTCAGTTGCGTTTGCAATAATGAAGCTGTTAACAGGAACCACAGCTGCAGTGAAATGTCCAACAAACGTACTTGATCAGAAAGTCCAGCAAATAAAACGGCCTTGAGTAGCGTGCAGTCGCCTGTAAGAGCTGAACGCCTGGATCCTGTGTCAATGCTTTAAAGTGGGCACACCACAATAGACCCTATCTTTTATTTGATCGGTAATCGCCCGGTTGCACAACTGCATTGTTTGCAAGTGTTGAAAATGTTCAAACTGGAGATGCTCGGATCAGAAGTTTTGCAGCCGATACGACTACTAATTTCTTGTCATCATGATCTTGTTCATTCAAGCTTTATATAGCCTAAGCAGGGCCGGCGCGTGGCAGCCGCCATATATATATATATACAGTATATATATCCATACATGAATACAAAAGACGATTACTGTTACTGCTGGTGATGAAATAACATAAAATCCGTTAAATGTTTTTAATTTTTGGGAATTCGGTTTTTTTTCACCCTTAACTGTTATTTTAGTTGTAAAAAGAGTGTGCTTTTAATGTTAATATAATAGAACATAAAATAGGAATGACTTTAAATTTATTGAGGTAACAAACATCACAGTTACTCTGTACTTTTCAGGACAAACACTGCATGATGCAACATAACACTGCACTCTTAATACTTAATACTTACACAAATGTTTAGTGCTGTGAATTGTAAAAAAACCCCAGAATTAATCACATTTTTCCCTGTAATTAATCATGATTAATTGCAATTAAAAAACATTGGATATTGTAATAATTTCAGTTACTCTACAAATTAATGTAGAAACAATTTTTAAATGAAGGCCAGTATCACTGATGTCTCTATGAAACATTACTGACGTTACATTACAGTATAACTGAAAGCTGCCAATTTCAACATTTATTAGGCTTTAAAAAAACAACTTTTAATTTAAGTGAATTTAAAGCAAAATTTACATAAACCCATTAAAATCAATGTTATATTTACCCATGGCCTTTCCTGTTATGGTGCGTTCACACCGGACGCGATTCGCGCAAGTGATTTACATGTTAAGTCAATGCAGAGACGCGAAATGGCATTCTGCGGCGCGATTCGCACGATTGAGGCGGCGAGAATGATGCGAATTGAGCGTTTTGAACACACGTTAACCAATCACGCGCTTGCTCTAGTAGTGACGCATTTACAAGCGGAGGCAGAAATCTGGACAACAATGGAGGGCAAGATAATCGTGGCAGTATGTAGATACACGGAGCTGTATGATACATCGTCCTATCACTACAGGAACAGGAATTAAAAGGATCTTGCTTGGAAGAAAGTGAGTGAGGAGGTCGGACAGTCAGCTACCCTCTCAACAAAATCTATGTCAGCCATTTCACAACGAGACTGGAGCAGAAAAAAAGAGCCAGAGCCAGTGGCAAATGTGAAAAGGACTAGCCGAGGAAAGGCGGGTCTCGCCGGGTAAACGAGCGCGGAATGTCACTGATCCCCTGGATCTCACAACCCCGAAAACGCCAGATAAATGCTCAAATAGGCACTCTTTTTATAAATTAATCACAGATTTGAGCTTTAAACAACTATATTATCGCCTGAAAAAGTCTTTAAACTACGTTTGGTCACACATTAATAGTAGTATTTTTTACAAAAAAGATGTAAAGTGACCGAGACGAGCTGGCTCATATAGAAGCCCCTCCCATGACGCGAATTCGCGTCTGTTGTGTAGTTGTCACACGCGCGATTCGCGCAAATTTCACGCGCGAATGAAGCGAGTAAACTCAAAATGTTCAAGCGTCCACCTTCGCGCGAATCGTGTCCGGTGTGAACGCCACATTAGACATTGCCTACACAGAGATCAAATAAAGATATCAACACTTTTTCTTAACTGCATAAATAATAAAGGAAATATAGAATAATCATCTTTTCTCTGTTCCCGTTGTTCTCTGATGAACATTAATGACAGGCATCATCAGTGCTACTATCACTTTAAGATCGGCCGCTTCCGAACATGACGCCGATCAGACGTCACACGCATCTCAAGTTCATTTAAGACATTATTTTCCACACAGTACATTAAAGTGCATTAAAAACAAGGCAAAATACAGCAAGCACTCCCAGCGAGGGAACTGCTCGGCTCGGTACTGAGGGCTTCCCCTGAGGACGGAAGCAGAGCCGCTTCGCCATACTTTCATTTTTGAAGGGGGAGCTGAAATGACGGGAGGGGTTGTCGCCCAGATTTGCTTCCCCCGGTCAGCATTTTCCCCAGACATTCGTTCTTCTCCCACACAAAACAGCATTTAATTCGTTAACACTAGATTCCGCGTTAATATGCCAATACCATGATTCCATCCGCGATTCCGTGATCGCGGAAATTATAGGCCCTAGTGATGGCTAATGATTTTAAAGCCCGACACGCACTTCAGAAAGGTAGGCTTGTGTATGTGAGAGAAAGCAGGGGAGAAGTTATGTGGCTCACCTTGTTGTGTGCGTAATATTTATTTATTCCAGCTAACATTTGGACGTTTAATGACCGTTGAAAAGACGTCCCTCCGACACGTCCTGTCATGGTTGGGAAAATAGTTCCACAATGAAAGTTGACTGGACTGAGCATTTCTGAATGCATTTTTTGGAAATGTAGTGTTCAATTTCTTTCCCGATTTCTGCAGTCCTACAGCGGCTATTTTTGGCCAGAGACACAACGTTGCCGTCGGACCAACGTTTGCTGGGATGCCATAATGATATATTTATAACCACTACGAAGAGCTGTGCACGTGTAGGCCTGTCACGATAACAAAGTTTGCTGGACGATAAATTGGCCAAGAAATGATTGCGATAAACTATAATATTGTCGTTCTGAGACCATTTTCATCTAAAATAATGATAATGGCATAATAATGCAGGTGCACCTTTTCAAAGATCAATTAACTTTTATTTCTAAAGACTATTTAACACTGAAAACGGAAAACATTTTAAATATCCACAATAAATGAACAAAACAAAAAAAAAGCAATGGACTCTCAGTTTGTTAACAAAAAATGCGCTTGAATAAATACCAAAAACAATAAATAAAATGGATGAAAACTGCAACGGATGATTGTGTTTTCGGTGCACATTAGGGGCGGCACGGTTCACAAAACCCACGGTTCGTATCACGGTTTTCGGTTCTGTACGGTTCTTGTTGTTTTTTTCTTTTAATTGTTAACACTCCAGAAATGTACTTCCGTGTATGATGTATAGCTTAATTATCCACAATTTAGGATACAGTATTAAAAAAATTGTTATATCATGTAATCATGCACAAACTGAATTTGACTTGACTTTAAGCGCATTATTGGGACCATCTCTGAGGAACGCTAGGAGAGAAGACATTGATGACATACAAAAAAAGGAGAATATGTACTGCTATCTCTACAGGAATAATTTTATCAAACTACCTAGCTTTAAGCCTTGTTTAAACTCGACGCGTCCGATGAGCGCGAGGGTGCGCACGGCAAAAATGGCGTCAACGCAGAGCGGGCGGTAGTGCACGTTAATTTCGTTGACTAATAATTTTCGTCATAATTTTCGTCAACGACATTTTTTCACTGACGAAAACGAGACGATAACTAAATAAAAACTAGTGTTGGATGACAAAAAATATGACAAAAACTTACTGTCGTTTCAGTCAACAAATAAAAACGAGACGAAAATGTTAGGGAGGGACGATTAGGGAAGAGATCGGGTCAGAACTGATGTCCTGTGTCACAGATGCGCACATTTGAGTTGAGCTGATCTAACGGCTGGAGAACACACGGCCTACAGGCTCACACATCCCCAATCCAGCGCTCCAGAGCGGCTCACAATCAATAACACACATTTATGACAGACAATTGTTTATGAACTAATGCTGATGAATAATGACAATGTTTACTTTACCATGTTTATATAGTAACATGTTTTAGACGGTCGTATCAATGCATATTTTATCTCCTGAACTTGAATGAGCTCCTGCAACTGCAATAGTAAGGCAAGATTTCAAAATAAGAGTCCCGGTGTATTTCCAGCTGGTTTATAATTAAAAGTCACGCATTATATATTCGTTTTTGCTTACACAATAAACTGTATTTAATTTCATTCCCATTTCATTCATAGTCTGGAGGAAAGACCAGTATTTGACACATATTCAATAAAGTTTCAGGGTTATAATAGTTCACAAAAACCATTAAAACAAATCTTTGTTACTTGAAATGAAATAAATGTTAACTGAAATAAAATAATTAAACAAACTTATTTGAAGCTTTAGCTTAACATGATATACTAACTAAAACAGAAATACAAAGTTATAAAAACTATATAGATGTTTTTAAAAAACAAACAAAAAAGTGAATTGAGCTCTTTCGTGTATTTTTAATGTCAAAAACAAAATGATGTCAAAATGTCAGTTCAAGTGACAGTCGGTTATGTGACGCTTAAATGCTTAATGTATTACAATTTAACTAATCTCATTAGATTTTAGGAGACTAAAACTAGACTAAAACTAATAACAATTCAGGCGACTAAAATATGACTAAAACTAAATCAAAATATGTTGTCAAAATTAACATGAGAAATTAGAAAAACAAACAAGCATGCAAGTGGAAATTATCGCGGCCGGAAAAATTATTGAGCTCATTTTTTTTTTATTGTGCCATTAATTAATTTATTGACTATCGCGACAGGCACTACCACTGTTTTGCTGCTTTCCGTGCACCATTCATTAAAGATGAACTAGAGACTTGTGCTTGTACAGACACACAGTACATTCGCTTTGTTTCCACACACACTCATGAAGGATAATGTTTGATTTGTCATGTGTAGGTTGTTGTGTTTAGTAATCGTAGGTTTATGCAGTCAAAGCGGTTGATTTAGGATTTGTTTTGGCGTCTCTGTGTGGTCCTGTTCGGTATCGCAGCTTGACTCTTCTAATGCTGCGTTCACACCAAACGCGAATAGAGCGTCAGGAGCGAGTGATTTCAAGTCAATGGAAAGGCGCGTTGACGCGCGTCTGGAGGTCCTGTGGTGCGATGGACGCGATTCTGCCTCATTCGAATTGAGCGTCTTGCGCAATACATGCGTTATGGGGAAGTGGTGCTTTTTCAGGGTTCCCGTAAGTTTTCTGTAAAATATAAATGTTATTATTATTATTATTAGTATTATTATTATTATTTTTTTTATTCTTAAATACTCTATTTTAAATTTTTATATAATTAAAATGTTATTGTAATATTTCTAATTTTGTTAAATATTTGTATTTATCGAATATAATAACTATTATTAGTCTCATTAATATATAAACATTAATATATAAAATGTAATATGCATACACTTTTCATTTGTAAAAAACAAACGAACAAAAAAACACGCATTTTAACCAGAATAATCGCTATTAGATATCTTCCCCAAATCATGCATCCCTAGTTTGGAGTAGCCTGTTCAATCTCTATTAGGCTATTAATATGCTGTTTTATAATCTATTCTATTTGAGGGCAAGTTTGTTTTAGCCTATTTTCATTTTGCGCCTAAGGTTTTGGGCATTTGGCACCTTGCTGGCTGTGGAGGGTTACTAATGTCATTGCTTTATCTGTAAATTAAATTTATGCTTTTTCAATGACTGAATTCACTGAAATACATTTAAAAAAAAAAAAAAAAATATTTCTTTGATTTAAATAATTTTGATAATGCGTCGTATATGTCTTAAATTTCAATCTTTATGGTCTTAAAATGATAATTTTGACTTACTGAAACCTGCAAGAACCCTGTTTTTGTGCATTCACGCGTTCAAAGTGAATTCGCTCCTGACGCCCGAGTTGAAAAATTTGAACTTTGGCATCAATTTGCGCCACGTTAACCAATCAGGAGCCTGCTCGCTGCTGTCACGTGGTGAAGTGATGTGATGAGAAACCCCGCATAATTTAAAAATACTACTGATGTGTCCTAAAATGTAGTTTTAACACTTTTTCAGGTGGGAATGTAGTTGTTTAAAGCTCAAGTCTGTGGTTTATTAATAAAGAGAGCTCCTCTCTGAACATGTGATCTGGTGTGTGTGGAGTTGTGAGCTCCAGTGGATCAGCGGCGCTCAGCGCTCATTAACCCCGACGAGAGCAGCCTTTCCTCGGCCAGTCCTTCAGCCGTCTGCCGCTGGCTCTGATGTCCTGTAGTGGTTTGTCTTGTGTGGATCTATCGGCCGATCTTTGGTGTCACGAATCTATCATTTGTCTGCCAAATCGTTTTGACTGAGGGCAAAGAGAAATTTCTTTACTTTATTTTTTTAAGGATATTTGAATACACATGCAGTGAAGATAATGTAGGAGTTGCCTGGACCATATTTGTGTGGCTATTAATGTTTAATATACAGTGAGTAAAATAAGTATTTGAACACCCTGCTATTTTGCAAGTTCTCCCACTTGGAAATCATGGAGGGGTCTGAAATTGTCATCGTAGGTGCATGTCCACTGTGAGAGACATAATCTAAAAAAACAAATCCAGAAATCACAATGTATGATTTTTTTAACTATTTATTTGTATGATACAGCTGCAAATAAGTATTTGAACACCTGAGAAAATCAATGTTAATATTTGGTACAGTAGCCTTTGTTTGCAATTACAGAGGTCAAACGTTTCCTGTAGTTTTTCAGCAGGTTTGCACTGCAGGAGGGATTTTGGCCCACTCCTCCACACAGATCTTCTCTAGATCAGTCAGGTTTCTGGCCTGTCACTGAGAAACACAGAGTTTGAGCTCCTCCAAAGATTCTCTATTGGGTTTAGGTCTGGAGACTGGCTAGGCCACGCCAGAACCTTGATATGCTTCTTACAGAGCCACTCCTTGGTTATCCTGGCTGTGTGCTTCGGGTCATTGTCATGTTGGAAGACCCAGCCTCGACCCATCTTCAATGCTCTAACTAAGGGAAGGAGGTTGTTCCCCAAAATCTCACAATTCATGGCCCCGGTCATCCTCTCCTTAATACAGTGCAGTCGCCCTGTCCCATGTGCAGAAAAACACCCCCAAAGCATGATGCTACCACCCCCATGCTTCACAGTAGGGATGGTGTTCTTGGGATGGTACTCATTATTCTTCTTCCTCCAAACACGTTTAGTGGAATTATGACCAAAAAGTTATATTTTGGTCTCATCTGACTACATGACTTTCTCCCATGACTCCTCTGGATCATCCAAATGGTCATTGGCAAACTTAAGACGGGCCTTGACATGTGCTGGTTTAAGCAGGGGAACCTTCCGTGCCATGCATGATTTCAAACCATGACGTCTTAGTGTATTACCAACAGTAACCTTGGAAACGGTGGTCCCAGCTCTTTTCAGGTCATTGACCAGCTCCTCCCGTGTAGTTCTGGGCTGATTTCTCACCTTTCTTAGGATCATTGAGACCCCACAAGGTGAGATCTTGCATGGAGCCCCAGTCCAAGGGAGATTGACAGTCATGTTTAGCTTCCATTTTCTAATGATTGCTCCAACAGGGGACCTTTTTTCACCAAGCTGCTTGGCAATTTCCCCGTAGCCCTTTCCAGCCTTGTGGAGTTGTACAATTTTGTCTCTAGTGTCTTTGGACAGCTCTTTGGTCTTGGCCATGTTAGTAGTTGGATTCTTACTGATTGTATGGGGAGGACAGGTGTCTTTATGCAGCAAACGACCTCAAACAGGTGCATCTATTTATTTCTATCTATTTCGCTTCAAACGCTCGATTTATACACTCGTCCAATTCACTGTGGACGCGCGAATGGATTCAAAATGTTCAAGCGTCCAACGACACGCGATTTTGACACTCTATTCGTGTTTGGTGTGAACGCAGCATAAAATGAAAGCAATCTCGTTATTGTTGCTCTGTACACACACACTATACTCTGTGAATTCTGTAACAGTTTTTTATGTAATGTTTTGTTCATGGTTGCTCAGGTTTGTGTATAAGTGTATTATATAATATAATTATATGGACTCCTTACATTTGGTGTCATTTTGTCTCCATTGATCCTTGAAGTTTGCAGAAAATACAGTTTTGTGAGAATCTGATTGTTTGCTTTGGATATAACACATTATGACAAAATGAGATGTATGGTGTGTGCTTAATTTCACGATAAGTGTGCAATTAATCACAATTAAACATTGTAATCTATTGACAGCCTTAATAATAACATGTTTTTGGACAATGTCTTTGTTTGTTGCAGTCCAACCAAATGATCTCTGAGGACAGGAAAGTTGCCCATTTTTGTTTTGTCCATTTAAAGTGTATAAATCGTTTGTCTGGTGTTGAGTCAAGCTAAAAATTCATTGTGAAATCATTTTATGTGGAAAGGCATGTGACCCATTGCCAGCGTATGGGATATGATCTGGCAGGCATGGCTCAATTTAATGCCAGCCGGAAAACACGCTCCATGAAATCCCTGTAAGGATCACAGGAGTGTGGTTCCCCCTCAACCCAGTATGTTATGGCCTGGAGGAGCAGATCACATGGCAGATTTCACATTCTTCAGGCTTTCAGCAGACAGTCATCCAGGCGATCTTCCCATGATGCCCACAATGAGGGGTGGAGGCCCGACTCTCTCAGCCTTGACCTCTGTGAGCTGCCATGTGAGTCTGTAATCCTCGCCCGGACATGGCGTTCCTCTTCCTTATCCGTCATTTGAAGGGTTTGACGATGAAGTTATTCATGGTGTCGCAGACGCTCTTTAACCATCACACATATGTGAGTAAAACTTCTTTACATGTTTTCTGGTTGGAGCTGGGTAGAAAAGTACTACTGCGATTGTATAGCAACAACTAAAGAAGAACTGGCGGGCGAACTCTTGTGTGGTTGCCATGAAAATGTTACAAATGGAAAAAATTGCAATGGTCTTAAAAACAAGATTTGTTTTCCTTTTAATTGTGGGATGCAATATGTCTTAGATACACAAAGAGGTTGTGTGAGACAGTCTGGTCAGATTTCACACACACACACACGCACATTTTAAGGAAGCGAGCAGAAGATGTATTTCCCACTTTGAACGAAGTGGGGATTTCCTGCAGTGAGATACTCAACTCAAAAAGTGCAACTGTAGGTGGAAACGTCTCGATGAAATCCAGTTAGTCATCGAGTGCTTTGCCTCCTCACAGTCTCTGTTTGCGTGGATACGATCATGTTTACTGTACGATGGAGTGTCTTGAAGTTAATTTCATTTTCAGGATGCCTCCGCTGAATTTCATCTGATTTGACAGAGAACAAAGTGAAAGAAAGAGAGAGCCTTTTTTGTTTGTTTGTGGTTGTGAGGTGAATGCGTGGGTGCCCATGTCAAAAGTAACAACCTCAAGTTTCTGATATTGCTCACGTCCCTCTTCAATGTACATCTGATCCCGTAGACCAAGTTCTCTGCGCTTTTATCATTCATGTCACTGTGGGATGGGTTACACATCAGGTTTAAAGGCCTGTTCACACCAACACGAAGGTTTGGCACACAAAAAAATCATCCAATGTGACTCTCCTGGGAGTATATGTGAGACCACACTCAAGAGTGTTAAAATAAGAGTGTTAAAGTAACACTGAAGCAGTGTTAAAGTTAAAGAGATAATTAAGTGATTAATTGAGTAATGATTGGCCATTAATGACGAACACCTGATGATAACAAGCAGAATCGCCAAAGGAGAACACCACAATTCTTGTGTGATTTAGTTTGGATCTTGACATTAAACACATTAGATTTTGTTTTGGTTGCTTTAACAGCCAGACAAGCAAAGAGTAAAAGTTGATTAGGTGGTGTTGGTTATGTTTTGACATAGTCATCAATTGAGCTGAATCATTGATTATATCCTTATATCTGAATTACGTTTATACCAGTCTTGTGATTCCAAGCAATCAAATCAGGCATTTTCAACTTATTCCAAAGGTTTTCTTAAAAGTTGTTCCGATCAAAAAACAACCAAATAAAACATTTTCACAGACATCAAGAATCAGCCTGAGAATCTCAACAGTGGTGACCATCAAAAAGCATGTTGCAGTGCATTCTGGGAGCCATCAATCAAAATTCTTCCATGGCTCCCATCATTCATTGCTGCATGAATAAATTATGAGCTTTACGATCTGTTTGTCACCATTGTTGAGATTCCTACACCGATTCTTGATTTGATTCTAGTTTTTTTTTTTTTTTATCAGAACAACTTTTAAGAAAACCTTAGAATTATATTGAAAATGCTGGATCTTATGTTTTAATCCACAAGATAAACTCAGAGACTAGGCTCTAAATGAGGTTAGTGATTCTATCACCAAGCAATCAGCTTTTGTCATTGCTAGTCTGGCTGTTACAACTCAGTGACAGCACCAAACAAAATATAATATTAAAAAGTCAAGGATCAAAAGTAAAGCAAACACTGTTCACCATAATGATTGACATAATGGTTTTGATTTTTCTCCTTTGGCGATTCTGCTTGTTATCATCAGGTATCTTCAATAATGGCCCATCATTACTCAATTAATCAGATTTTCAAAATGTGATAGACCACAAACATGAGGACAAATAATCCTAGATTTAACCGTTTTGCTCCTATAGTGTGTGGTGTGCCATGATGTGACAAAGACAGCACACCACACACGAACAGATTTTCAACCAGAGTCCCGCAAAATCTCACGAGACGTCAGAATAAGCATGGCGGTGATTGGCACAAATATCGTATATTCATATAGCCTACTGTACATATAAGGAAAGTTTGACTTTTTAGCACTATTTTAAACTTTTCTTGGGTTAAATTATATTTGCTTGCATTCATTAATATTCACTTGTGTGTGCTTATAAGTATCATTAAAAATATTAGGATGTAAGTTGTTAACGTTTTAAAATTTCACATTTAAAGAAATCTAGTGTTTGATAACTATAACGTCCTTCCCTAATCAGAAACCGTGGGTGGACAGTTCAATCCGCACTGCAGTAAACACGCGCACTATTGCTTACAATGCCGGTCTCCTAACGGGGGATATGAGGGAGTACAAAGCTTCTTGTTACGCCCTCCGGCGCGCCGTTAAAGCCGCAAAACTCCGCTACAAAGACCGAGTGGAATCTCATTTCCAACTCAACGACTCCCGGAGGATGTGGCAGGGACTGAGGACCATCTGTGCTTTTGGAACTAAATCCTCTGCAGAGGTGAGAGCTGATCCGTTGCTGGTGAACGAGTTAAACTCTTTCTACGCTCGCTTTGATGGTAATCGCGGCAGCGCGACTCCGGTGAGTGACGCGTCAGAGAGAGTCACTCAGAGCAGCAACGGTCACGTGATCTCTGTCTCGGAGGACGAGGTTCGGAGGGCACTCAAACGTGTGGATGTCAGGAAATCTGCTGGGCCGGATGGTATTTCAGGTCGTGTTCTGCGGTCCTGTGCTGATCAGCTCGCAGGGCTCTTTACATCCATATTTAACGAGTCCCTTGCTACATCTGTTGTCCCCACCTCCTTCAAACGATCCTCCATCATCCCTGTACCTAAGATCAGTAAACCCTCTTGCCTAAATGACTATCGTCCAGTGGCTCTCACATCTTTAGTCATGAAGGTCTTTGAGAGACTCATTAAAAAAAACATTTGCTCCTCCATTCCTGACACTTTGGACCCTCTTCAGTTTGCCTATCGTCCCAATAGATCGACTGAAGATGCCATCTCTCACGTCCTTCACTCCTGCCTCACTCACATCGACAGCAAAAGTGGGAACTATGTCAGGCTGCTATTTATTGACTATAGCTCAGCCTTTAACACCATAGTTCCCATTAAGCTAACACACAAACTCCTGGATCTAGGCCTGAATTCTTCTCTCTGCCTCTGGATTGAAGATTTCCTCACTGGCAGACCCCAGGCGGTGAGAGTAGGCCAGTTCACCTCCACCTCCATCACCCTGAGTGTTGGAGCTCCACAGGGCTGTGTGCTGAGTCCCCTGCTCTACTCTCTCTACACCCATGACTGTTTGTCCACACACAGCTCCACCTCTATCATCAAGTTTGCTGATGATACTGTTGTCCTGGGTCTCATCTCCAACAACAATGAGACAGCATACTTGGACGAAGTGGAGCAACTGACATCATGGTGCCAGGACAACTGTCTCTCTCTGAATGTTAACAAGACCAAAGAACTGATTGTGGACTTCAGGAAGAGACAGCATCGGTCATACTCCCCTCTCATGATCAGCGGGACACCGGTAGAGAGAGTGAGCAGCTTCAAATACCTGGGTGTGAACATCTCCGAGGATCTGACCTGGACTACACACATCCAGACACAGGTGAAAAAAGCCAGGCAAAGACTGTACCACCTGCGCCAGCTGAGGAAATTCAGGGTTTCACCAGCCATCCTGAAAACTTTCTATCGAGGGGCGATAGAAAGTGTCCTGACTCAGTGCATCACAGCGTGGTACGGGAACAGCACCAGTCACGATTGCAAAGCCCTGCAAAGAGTAGTGCGCTTATCCGAGCGCATCTCAGGCTCAGCTCTCCCGTCTCTGCAGGACATTTACACCAAACGCTGCAGAGGTAGAGCTACTAAAATCATCAGAGACATTAATCACCCCGCAAACTCTCACTTCACCCTGCTGCCATCTGGTAAGCGCTTCCGTAGCCTGATGGCAAAGACTGAAAGACTCAGGAGGAGTTTCTTCCCCCAGGCCATCAGACTCCTGAACTCAGTCACGTGACTGCACTCCACCCTGCACTTCACCCCGCACACGCATAAACATCCATTTTTTTTTTTTTTTTTTAACATTAACATCCACATACTGCCATTGCACTGCACTTTACGTTCCTATTGTTACTGCGTAACAACCTGTAATAAACCTGTTTGCACATCATACTCCTGTTTACATTATACTCTTTATAGGTGTATATATATATATATATATATATATATATATATATATATATATATATATATATATATATATATATATATATATATATATATATATATATTTTATGTTAACCACTTATTTTTAAGTCTACAGTTTATCTCACTTATCATATCCACTTATTTTATATTTTTATATTTTTATTTTTATCTTATTTCCTATTTTTATCTTTTACTTGATTTATTTATAATTCTACTTATGTTAATACTTTTTATTCTAACTTTATTCTATTTCTATTTTAATTTCCCCTTGTGTTTCTTGTAACTGTTATTTGCACTGTCCATGGAGCGGACCTGTTTACATTTCACTGCCAGTTGTATATTGTGTATATAACTGTGTATGTGACAAATAAAACTCTTGAATCTTGAATCTTGAATCATAAATATGTATTTAAATGCAAAACCTAAAAATAAGTAAGCAGTTATGATACGAAAGCAGACTAGATACATGTATATGTATTAAAGAGCCATTCAGGCACCTGATGGGTAATGGCATTACAAATAAAAAATATTAATTTCCAGCCAATTTAATTTCCAAAATGACTATAATTTGCCTCTTTGCATTGGAATTCTCTATTTTAATCTTAATTACTACACTAATTGTAATATAAATAATAAAACATATATTTTAAGTGGTCATTAATTGACCATAATTTTTGCACAAATAGTAGGCCTATTTAGTACCAAAAGATATCCTCAAAATATTCAATAAATATTATTAATCTAAAATATAGAACATTTATTTAATTGAAAAATAATAGTGTATGGTCACATTTGATCACCAATGAGTGTGATCAATTAGTAAGGAATACCTGAGGGCTGAATACAAGAATAACATTAAAGTAACAATGTTGCGTATATCATCACTCTCCATAATAAAATGATTCTGTAAATGTGGTTGACGTAATAATCAATGCAAACTATGCTGTACTGTTTACCAAAACTTGCTGCAAACACCTGTATAGTGATGTGAAGCTGTTGTGTGTTGAAATGTATCAGCGCAGCTTTGTGTGGAACTATTGAGCGCTCAGTGAACCACGTACGTGACCGCGCGCGCCGCCGGGAGACGAGAGCATGTCGCAGCTCTGTTTTTCCACGCCTCTGGTTTTAACTGTTATGCCACATTAGCGCCAAAACGCTATATTTATTGTTTGAATTCCGTATTCAATTTTAAAAGCTTAGACTTTGAAGTTTCATATCAAAAGCAGGTTTGAGAGAAAGAGAGAGAGACGCATGAATGACAGAGAGATGGAGAGAGAGCAGGGGGAAGGGGGAACCTGGGTTGAGGGGGAACCTTATTAAATAAACTTTAAATAATTGTTTTTATAGTCTGAGTTTCTTACAGTTCATGACATCTCTCAGCATGCTTTCTGATTGGATATTATTTCGTTTCACGTGAGTGTGCGCGCGTTTGTCCTCGGGGTTCCCCCCACACATCAGGATTTCTGATTCGCGATCGGGACGGCTCCGACGTTGTTCCGAGCAGGTTCGGACACTCTTAACATACTTCACACCACAGGAAAATCTGATTAAATAATCTTTAGAACCATCAAGATAATCGGGACATAGCTAGGATTGTCGGAAGGGGGGAAATCGGCTCAAAATCAGCCGATTATCTTTTGGTGTGTTCCCAGCATTAATTATCTCATTAACTTTAACACTGCTTCAGTGTTACTTTAACACTCTTATTTTAACACTTTAACACTTGAGTGTGGTCTCACATATACTCCCAGGAGAGTTCATTTAACACTGGAGTTTTTGCTGCAAATTTCGGTACCTGGAGGTATAGACGAGTGTCTGTGAATATTAAACCGCAAAAATAATATTTAAATACCAATCCTGCGTGTCTCTGCGCAATCTTCGCTCTCTTTATGCGAGTGTGTGTGTGTGTGCGTGTGCGTGTGTGTGTGCGTGCGCGCGCGCTTAAATGAAAACAGCACATTAATGTAGAATGGTGATTCAACTGACTCAGAACCATCTGTCCATTAAACAAATGTATTGTGCACCTTCCAACCAATCAGACCGACCATGGCATAAATTACTTTATTGTTAAACTAAAATGTTAAGGAGTTATGTTATAATTTTTCTTAATATTTCCAGGGAAAACAATACCAACTTGTACCTACTAGAGCTACTAAGCTACTAGATGAATAGATGCACTTTTATGATGGATAGATGCACTTTTATGATGAATTGATGCACTTTTATGATGAGTAGATGCACTTTTATGATGAATAGATGCACTTTTATGATGGACAGATGCACTTTTATGATGGATAGATGCTCTTTTATGATGAGTAGATGCACTTTTATGATGAATAGATGCACTTTTATGATGAATAGATGCACTTTTATGATGGATAGATGCTCTTTTATGATGGATGGATGCACTTTTATGATGGATGGATGCACTTTTATGATGAATAGATGCACTTTTATGATGAATAGATGCACTTTTATGATGGACAGATACACTTTTATGATGGATAGATGCTCTTTTATGATGGATGGATGCACTTTTATGATGAATAGATGCTCTTTTATGATGGATGGATGCACTTTTATGATGAATAGATGCACTTTTATGATGGACAGATGCACTTTTATGATGGATAGATGCTCTTTTATGATGAATAGATGCACTTTTATGATGGACAGATACACTTTTATGATGGATAGATGCTATTTTATGGTGAATGGATGCACTTTTATGATGAATAGATGCACTTTTATGATGAATAGATGCACTTTTATGATGGACAGATACACTTTTATGATGGATAGATGCTCTTTTATGATGGATGGATGCACTTTTATGATGAATAGATGCACTTTTATGATGAATAGATGCTCTTTTATGATGAATTTATTTCCCCATTTTAATGATGAATAGATGCACTTTTAAGGCCTGTACACACCGGGACGAATATCGCACGCGCTTATCGCCAGCGTTTTTCGTGACGTTTTTCGGCGCGTCTTGAGTGTTCACACCCAAGCGATTTCCACTGGCGTTTTTAGGGAAGTATCACATTCACAAAGCTAAATTCAGTAATTCTAAACCCTCTTTTATTGCTTTTGGTAAGGAGACGGAACAGTACATCAATTCCATTCTTGATTCAAAAAATAAGAAGGCTGCTAAAACAATTCAAATATGCTCCTTATTTAATATCTTTATTTGAACCCCTCCCCCTGGTTTATTTTTTATTTTTTATTTTTTTTGTGTTGTAATTGTTAACATTGTATTAATGACTCTAATTTTGTGTATATATTGTTTGTATTGTTAAGATTCATAATAAAAAATAAAAAATAAAAAAAAATTTCCACTGGCGTTGCGCCGAGTGAACGTGCACATTCAGTAGATGCGCTCCCGGTCCACAAGGTGGTGCTGCGGCACGTTACGCTTCTGACACTCGCTTGTCACACAGAAGGAGAAGAGAGACAGTATTTACGTGCTTGCCAAAACCACAGATATATTATGTCTATGGCAAAACCATTCACACACTTTTTGCTCACTGGCAAGCAGCATTAGCAGCCTATCTTCTTCTTTGTCTACTTACTACTTCTTCGTCGTATCAGTGTGTGCTCGGCAAGACCGATTTTGTGCTTGAGCGCCACCAAGTCGTGTTTTACTGTCACTTCAGCAGCTCCAGGCACGTGAACAAAAGCGCGGATCTCATTGGTCGGACAGTTTTTTACGCGCCGCGTCAAAATAAAAAAACGAACCCGAGGCGTTTTTTTAAAAATGACGCTTTTACGCCTGGCGTTTTACGCGTCGGTGTGCACACTCACATTGGCGCCCATTGTTTAGTCACGAGGCGTTAAACGTCGGCGATAAACGCGCGCGAAAATCGTCCCGGTGTGAACAGGCCTTTATGATGAATAGATGCACTTTTATGATGGACAGATACACTTTTATGATGGATAGATGCTCTTTTATGATGAATAGATGCACTTTTATGATGAATAGATGCACTTTTATGATCGATAGATGCTCTTTTATGATGATAGATGCACTTTTATGATGATGGATGCACTTTTATGATGATGGATGCACTTTTATGATGGATAGATGCACTTTTATGATGAATAGATGCTCTTTTATGATGAATAGATGCACTTTTATGATGAATAGATGGACTTTTATGATCAATAGATGCACTTTTATGATGGACAGATACACTTTTATGATGGATAGATGCTCTTATGATGGATGGATGCACTTTTATGATGGACAGATGCACTTTTATGATGGACAGATGCACTTTTATGATGGATAGATGCTCTTTTATGATGAATAGATGCACTTTTATGATCGATAGATGCTCTTTTATGATGATAGATGCACTTTTATGATGATGGATGCACTTTTATGATGATGGATGCACTTTTATGATGGATAGATGCACCTTTTATGGACTTCAAAAATGACCCAACAATTCACTGCCATTATAAAGCTTTGAAGATCCAGGACATTTATATATATATTTTTTTAATATAACTTTGATTTAATTAGTCTGAAAGAAGAATGTCATAGACACCTCGGATGGCTTGAGGGGGAGTAAATCATGGGCTAATTTTCATTTTTGGGTGAACTAACCCTTTAAAACTTAGGAATGGGGGTTTGTTTAAGTATGAGCGATAGCCACGCTTGTCTTGGCAAATGCCACTTAATATTAAATTAGGTTTATATGATAAATACAGCTTTGCAAAGTTCAAAGTATAATCAGAGAAGAACTGTAAGCTGAGCAGAAGTGGTCCGTAATGCTAATCCGGTTTAGTTCAACCCCCACGGCCTTTGACATTTCTAAAATTCCTTTTCTCCGTATGTTTCCCCTTTCTCTTTGTCTGATCCTCTTTTCCCCTCCTGCCTCTCTATCTCTCTAAGGAGCTGGAGTTTGGGACACATATGGCTGTGTATGATGAGAACATCCTGAAGAACCCCTTTTACCAGGCCCTGGAGAAGCACCGACCGGACCTGTGCAGCCGGGTGGCGGAGCTCCATGGCATTGTGAGTCTCTTCCACATTTCATGTGCTTTATTGCTGATGCGGTTTAAGTTCGTACTCATCTAAAGCGCTCTCACACAGACCAAAAGTGAATGTTGAAGCGATGAGCGGATTTATTTGTGGAACAGAATTAGTCATGTTTTCATTCATGTGACTGTGGTCAGTTCGCATGCGGTCAGAGGTTCTGTGTGTATGAACTGATCCTTTCATGTTGGGAGATGAAACATGATCGTATCTTGAGCTTTTATTATTTATTTAATTCAGCCAAAAATCCATTCAACCCATAATGGAGCCGGGTATGCAAAAATGCCAACTCCTTCCTGTGATGATAGTTACTAACGAAGCGGAGCGCTGGCAAACCGAGTGAAGCCTCCCAGAGCCGAGGATCTGAACTAACTGATGTCTAATACTGTGTAATATCTGTGCTGCCTGACAGCCATAACCCGTCTCCAGGTACACTAATGAACTATATTACTTAGCTGAAGATTTGTCGATTTGATTAGTCAGGCTGTATTTTATGCAAATTAACACGAGTCTGAAGGATATGGTCTTTACAATGGCACGCGCTGTATAAAGACCCTTTTCATATCTTTGAAATCTGTTTTAAATCTCCTTTTCAAAGTCAACCACGTTAAACACACTGGACTCTTGGGGTGGGCGATATAGCCTCAAGATTATATCACAATATTTGAAGAATATTTGCGATAATTATATTTATGACGATATAGAAAACAATATATGGAACAAAGTTTTATTGGTGATTGCAATCAAATGTAAGCAAAGTAAAAAAAGTAGCCTTGGTACAAGTTGGTATTGGTTTCCCTGGAAATCTTAAAGGTGCCCTAGAATGATTTGAAACAACATTTTAAATTGTTCTCTGGTATCTACATAGAGGGTATATGGCTTATTTAAGGTCAATAATTGTCCAGATACGGTTTTACAGGTCCATTTACAACTCTAGAAATCTTCCCCAGGATGAAATGGTCTATTTTTGCCTTATTTGGAAGGGTCATGAATATCAATGCAGAGATCTGCTCTGATTGGCTGTTTCACTGCGGCTCAATGCTAGCAGACACAACTTTACTGTCCGTCTTGACGATGGAGAGATTAGGCATTCAACCTTATATATATCAATCAGTATATAATCATACTTCAGTTGTCAAAAATATAAATAAAGAAATATAAAATTACTATCGTTTCAACTTAAATGGTGGAGGTGTTGACGTTAGCTAGAAGGATGGAGTGAGCTATGTGTAAGCAACTAAACTAACATAGTATGTTACGTATCTATGGTTGCATTTACTAATTTATGACAACACTGGCATGAAATAATATTAACCTTTGTCATTAGACATACTATTTAGTTATGTAAGCCACTTGGATTATCCTATTCTTACCGTATAGCATCTTGCGTTGGATATAGACAACAACAGGAATAATATCGTTAATGTTGTCTCTCTAAGAAACTTTCGATTTAATCAGAAATGGTTTAGACAGTCAAGAAGTGGATAAAATCACTGGTTGCAGGAATATGGTTGGAATTGCCCCTTTCTTCAGTGTCAGACGCTGAGCGAAGCCGGCTTGATATTGTCCCAGGTTTGAAAAACTGTCCGTGGTGAAATGTGCCGAGCAAACTAACAACTCTGAATTAAATTGTTGCGGTATCCGATTATAAATAAACATCAACCATGCCTGTTGACATGTTTTATCTGTGGGAAGAGTATGAAACGTCTTCACATCCCCTGCACAGCCGGGAACATAACATTTGTTTCCATGATCTGCCATGTTCGCTATCCTCGCGTGACGCTTGTTTACCTGCAGAGATGATGCGGCTGCGCAGTTCCGCCTGACAGTGAACATGTGCTGGCATATGCAAATGTTGGGGGGCGTACATATTAATGATCCCATCAATTGCATCACTGCTGGTGTTACGTTAAGATTCGCCTATTTTTCCGTGGTGTTTTTCACAAACAAGATTTACATATGAAGGAGGAGGCAATGGTGTTTGAGACTCACTGTATGTGATTTACATGCACTGAACTCCTGTTATTTAACTATGGCAAGGTTCATTCATTTTTCATTCTAGGGCAACTTTAAGGAAAAGTATAACCTAATGGTGCGTTCACACTGGACACGAAAGACGCAATTGGCGTGAGTGATTTTCATGTTAAATCAATGCAGAGATACGAAAATGGCATTCTGCGGTGCGATTCGCGCGAATGAGGTGGCGCGAACGACGCAAATTGAGCATTTTGAATGTGTGATTTGCGCGAATCGCTCAAGTTGATAAATCTGAACTTTGGCGGATATTCGCGCCGCATTAACCAATCAGGAGCTTGCTCTAGTAGTGACAACAATGAGGAGAAAATCTGTATATTAATATCTGGTTCAGACAAGTGTGCATATGACTATCACTGTGATAACATTAAATGACATGAAACACAACCCAGTCTCTTTTTGTTAAATGCAAGTTTATGTCTGATCAATAATACAGAAGTATAAGTAAAAGGTATAATAAGCTACACATGAAATAAAGTAAACAATTTAGTCAAACATTCAAAGTCTGTGCTAGTCGACTACAACGGTAACGTAAAGTTAAATAGCCTAAAAATTAAAGTAATGAAACTTCACTTTGTCCTCAGCCTAAACGATTCGCCAGTGAACAAATTATAGATCCATGAGAGCAAAGATCGGCCGTTAGATCTACACAAGACGAATTATAGCTGGAGACGCCACAGAGACACCAGAGCCAGCGGCAGACGGCTGAAGGACTGGCCGAGGAAAGGCTGCTCTCGCCGGGGTTAATGAGCGCTGAGCGCCGCTGATCCACTGGAGCTCACAACTCCACACACACCAGATCACATGTTCAGAGAGGAGCTCTCTTTAGAAACCACAGATTTAAGCTTTAAACAACTACATTATCGCCTGAAAAAGCCTTAAAACTACGTTTTGTCACACATTAACAGTGGATTTTAACAAAAAAAGACGTGTAAACACAGCCCATGTCAGCCATTTCTCAACGAGACGAGCCGCTGGCATAAGCCCCTCCCATGAGGCGAATTCACGTCTGTTGTGAAGTGAATGCCACGGGCGAATGAAGCGAGTAAACTCAAAATGTTCAAGCGCACAACTTCGCGCGAATTAAATCAAATCAAATATCAAATCAAATCACTTTATTTGTCACTCTACCATATGCACAAGTGCAACAGCAGGTGAAATTCTTAGGTGCAGTTCCGAGCAAACATAGTAGTCATGACATGACATGTACAACATTTAAGCAACAACAGATTACACATCTGATGCGCACACAATTACTCACAGCAGAATTATTCGCATCTGGTGTGAACGCCACATAACTCCTTAACATTTTAGTTTAACAATAACAAAGTAATTTATGCCATGGTCGGTCTGAATACTCGAGTCTGATTGGTTGGAAGGTGCACAATAAACTTGTTTAATGGACAGATAGTTCAGTTAGTTGAATCATCGTTCTATATTAATGCGCTGTTTTCATTTAAGCGCACACACACATCACTTGCATATACAGAGAGCGAATATTGCGCAGCGCACACACACACACACACACCACTCACCACTCGCATACAGAGCGCGGAGATCGCGCTGCGCACACACACACACACACCACTCCCCACTCGCATACAGAGCGCGGAGATCGCGCTGCGCACACACACATCACTCGCATACAGAGCACGGAGATCGCGCTGCGCACACACACACACACATCACTCGCATACAGAGCATACAGTTTTATTGAACATTAGAGTCAAAAGTTGGTGAAAAGCACTATAATCCGCATAGTTTATTGCTTTATTATGATTTGCTCTCATGTTGGTCTCTATCCATAATATGACTTTCTTTCTCTTGTAAACTCAAAAGAAGCGCATAGTGACAATTTATCTAGTTCAGAGGACAAAACGCTAACCTGGATGCCAGCCGAACTTAGCCCCGCCCACAACATTTGAGGTCGGGAAGTTCGGTCTGGACTTGATCCGTTGTGGAGCAACTATCCTCAAACCAGAGCTGTTCGGACCAATCAGATCATCAGGGCGGGCTTTATACGATGGTGGTCATCATCACGTCACCAAAGAGCGCTTGGGTTGAACTCGTTTACTAAACGGAGAGCTTGTTCGTATATGCGTTCACCTTTACTATGCCTCTCAGAAATGATAATAATGTTGGTCAGTACTCCGTGTGTCCTTAAATTCTGTTTACAACACCGGCAAAGATCGTTTACACTCGTCTTCTTCTTCTACTTCTTCCAGCGTGCGTGCAGTTGAGTTCTGTTGACAACTATGCATCGCTCAACATGCGTCACTTACTCCGTTGTCTATCCAATTGAGTGCAAAGGGCATTTTATTTCCTGGTTCGGTTGAAACACGCCCCATAATCACAGCACAAAGGAGCAGATCAGACTCATATTCTGACTAGAATCTGAGTATGACGACGTCAGGCTAACAAAAGTAGTCCATATGACTTGTGTGCTGTTTTCCAACGCTCCTGAAGTCGTAGTAAAGCTTGCTTGTGCTTGATCAATTCAAAATACAAAGCTCTTTATTTCAGATCCTGGTGCCATGTTGTGGAAGTTTACAGACGGCCTCTTTTACAGCAGCTCAATTTGACGAATACGTGCTTCAGCCGGCTGAACAGGGTTACCTGACGCTGGATGGAAAGGTATGTAGAGTTCTAGATGTAGAGTTGAATTTCAGGAGGCTGACTGTAACTGAGCAGCGTTTCTTTTGTGTGGCGTATCTTCCAGGAAGTGTCTATAGATAATAACCAGGTCCGTCTGGGAGCAGGGTTTCCCAATCCCACCTCTGTCCCCATCCTGTTTGAGGAGACATTCTACAATGAGAAGGAGCAGGCCTACAGCATACTGTGCATCACAAGACCCTTCAACTCTGACCACAGCCCTGGTAATTCCTTTCAGGTTCTAGCTAAAGGCACAGTCGTATTAGTGGAACTTTGGCAAAGTTTGCAGGAAAAGTTGCCTGTTCACACTGGGACGATTTTCGGCCGCGTTTATCGCCGACGTTTAACACCTCGTGACTAAACAAAGAGCGTCAATGTGAGTGTACACACCGACGAGCAAAACGGCAGGCGTAAAAGCGTCATTTAAAGGTCCCATGGCATGACATTTTCATTTTATGAGGTTTTTCAACATTAACATGAGTTCCCCTAGCCTGAATATTGTCCCCAAGTGGCTAGAAATTTTGATCGGTGTAAACCGAGTCTCTCTCTGCCTTTGAGAAAATGACAGCTCAGACAAACTGATCTTGAATTTTCCTGTTATGATGTCATAACAGGAACGGTTACCTCCCTTTCCTCCGCCCAGAGAATTTGGCACGCCCATGCGAGCGCCATATTTGTTTGGCCTGCTAAATGTTAATTAATGTTAATGTTTTTCTTGTATTTAGCCCTCATTGCTTACTAATCTGTCACACTCATACTCATCGGGGGGCGAATGTGACCATACCTTAACTATTTTTCAATTAAATAAATGTTCTATATTTTAGTTTAATAATATTTATTGAATATTTTGAGGATATCTTTTGGTACTAAATAGGCCTACTATTTGTGCAATAATTATTGTCCATTAATGACCACTTAAAAAAAAAAAATTCCAAGCGCAGCAGTCATCTACCTAGTACTACATCAATCATAAATCACAATAACTGATCAAATAAGGCTTTGGCGGGACAAAAAATTTTTTGGCGGCCGCCAAAAGATTTTCAATTTAGGAAAAACCCTGACTCCGTTACCAATGTAGAGTAACAAAGCTCACAGTATGAAACAGAATTGACCAATAATACTATAAAGAAATCAGTTTTTTTGTTTTGTTTGTTCATTAAAAGTAACTTGAATGCTTTTTTCTATTAACCCTTTGAAATGCAAGATGTATCTCCAATTATAGAGTCACTCCTCTACAAAATGACTGATTTGGATGAAGAATGTAGATTATTGATGTATTGCTTGACACCTTGTCGGAGCACACAAAGCCAAACTGGTTGGGAAGGCAATCAACTGTTCAAAATGTGTTTGTTTCTTTCGCAGAGGAGTTGAGTTCTGTGTCTGCTCTGTACTGTCTGAAGAATATTGAGGAAGTAAG
Source organism: Romanogobio albipinnatus (assembly GCA_023566225.1). Lineage (NCBI taxonomy): Eukaryota > Metazoa > Chordata > Actinopteri > Cypriniformes > Gobionidae > Romanogobio > Romanogobio albipinnatus. The sequence goes on along the minus strand of CM042262.1, from coordinate 3,963,086 downwards.
GGAATTCTTGGGCCGCCATGCTGAAAAACTGGACAAGTTTGTGGCCACCTTCTGCCAGGCCTTCAAAGAGCAAGAGAGGAAGGGCCTGCGACATCACATAGTGAGACTAACCCATATATACCTTACATCATGTCTTGCTTTTATCCACTTAAACAACATTGATTATTCCTTAAGAGAAGAATGCATTGCACATTATGGGAAATGGAAGTATTATTTGAAAGGATCCTATTGGGAATTTTCTTGTAGCATTAAAACGTTAAAACTATCTTTTTTTTTATTTATCTTATTACCAAAATGATTCAGTGTTCCTGTGTGACATCAGAAGGGATTTTAAAACTTCTGTAACTTCCTGTCCACTTCCTCGACATTATTACAGGACAATATGGCCTCGATGCAGACTCCAGATCCTATCCAAGCTCTCGATTACATTCTGATTGAGTTTGATTTGATTCCAGTTCATTTATTTCAGTAGTAATAAGGGCTGCACGATTAATCGAAATCGAACCGCAATCGCGATTTGGCTTATGTGCGATTATGAAAGCGCAAAGGCTGCGATTTTATCGAAATAAATAAATGCCCAGCGTGTCAGTGAAGAGCGGCTCTGTGATCAGGAGTAAACGCTGCTCCGTCTGAAAGCACTGCGAGTTTGAGCAACACGTGTCAAACATCTTCACAAACTAGTAATGTCCAACCAAATACAACGTTTAATAACCGGTTTTAACTCACTTCATATCGTCAGTCGAGCTGATGTGGCTTCTTATCACAGAATGCTAATCAGCACTGCATACTTTATTATTATCAAAATACCCGAGAAGGCTTTCAAGAACTCAATACACCATATCTTGTCGCAGAAGTATGATCTTCATGTTTAATCAGTCAAAGCGCTTCTATCTTCTTTTATTTAGCTACAGCACAAGCTTCACTTTAGGGATTTCCTGAAAACGATCACTTCTCTGAGGCGTCTGTGGAGTTTCGGCTCGAGGGTGCCCTCTGGCTTCCAGTATGATTGAAACTTTTGTGTAACAAATAAGAAAAATAATACTTCTAAATAAATGTACATGACAATCCATATGTTTTTCTTCAATGTACAGGAATTTTAACCCCTACAGTGGATGAATAAGAGGCTCATATTTCATATTAAAGGCATAGACTTTAAGAAATTGATAAAAAGCACAATTTTTATAATATATATTTTTTACAATAAATCCTTAGACCTTTCTTATGATTTTTAGTCATAGGCTGTCAGCATATTAACAGGTAACCCATACTTTTTTTTGTAAAATAAGTGTTCTGTAAATTATTATTATTATTAAATGCTATTTAAAACAAATAAATAATGAAAATGTTATTGTAATAGTAAAATTTCTTTCTTTTTTTTAGCAATAATAATCATAATTATTATCATTAGCCATATTAACATATAAGCACAAAATGTTATATACACACTTTTCATTTGTAAAAAGAAAAAAAAATAATAATCGCATTTTAAATCGCCATTGCAATTTTAGTCGCAATTATATATTATATTTTATATATATATATATATATATATTATAATATTATATTATATTATATATATATTATATAATTATAGATATTTTCCCCAAATCGTGCAGCCCTAATGTTTATTTTGCTCACATGCCAAAGCATGCTGTAAATATACAGGGATTTGTTTTACACTTATTCAAACATTTTTTTTTTAACTATCCATTAACGATCTATAAGAATCGGCTTATAGAGCTCATTCACTTTGGGAATTGAAGTTTCTAATTTGATTCGCTAAAAAGATATGCCTCACAAGAGTCACTTTATTGTGATTGAAGAAATGTGTTAAAGATGTGTGTTAGAGTTGCACCAGCAGATGTTCCCTCTTAAAACGGGGTGTAAACTCCACACTAGAGGCTTAGGAACTGCTAGTAGTGTCTAACCAACTCTGTACTTTACTGGGTTGCACCATTTGTTCTTTAAGCAGAACATAGCCAGTAGGTCGTAAGCTCTCCATAAAGTAATGCATAGTTGCATAATATGACAGTTACTCAGTGATCCAATAGCAGCCTTCATATGTGAGCAGAAGTTGTGTTGAAATGAAGTTCAGTTTATCCTATTCTGGCTTCTTTTGCCTCACAAAACTTAACGGTGAAAATGAGTTTCCATTAAATATGATGCTACTTAATCATGAATAACATAAGTATTTATGTATGTAAATAACATTTAGAAACAATATGATCAATAAATAAATACTGATACAAAAAAAAAACATAAGAAATGATTTATACTCATGACTGATTTTATTTGACATGCACATCAAGGACAGTTTTGGACGGGTCATTTATTCACATAATGTTAAAATGTAAGCGAGTGTAAATGTCAGCATTATCAAATATGTGTAAAGAATTGAAGTCTGTCGGGTAAAACAAGAGCTTATCTATGCAGTTCAGTCTGTCTGGTGTTTTATTCCAACTCCTGATCAGAGGCTTCTGTGAATATTTAGTTTATAAACGCTTCAACTTCAAATTATAAAGGTGCAATGCAAAAATAGTGTTATTTTAAGTTGTAACTCTGTGCCCATTTACATCAAAACTAGGCTAAGTTGTAACTGACGTGCAGCTGGTGCAACCCATGTATTTAACTATATCTCACTATATATTGTTTATGTATTTTTCACCCAATCCTGTAGGACTCTGTAAATACCCTTTACACAAAATGTCTTCAGTGGCTGTTGAGGGACTCTCATCTGGTAAGTGTTTAAGAGCGGATCAGTGTAATACGGTCTGTCTTGAGATGCTGATTGGGTGAAATGTCTTCGTTTCAGAGGCTTTTGGCGAGACAGGAGATACAGATGACTCTACTCAAACAAGCAGTGGAGGTCAGTTACAACCAACCATTCTGTTCTCGTCCTTTAAACTTGTAACCTTGAGTTAATTAATCAATTTGTCATTTCTTTCCTCCGTTTTCAGATGTACATCCATCATGGCATCCATGAGCTACTCTTTAGTTATGTGGGGACTCTTGAAGCAAGTCGGGTACTGATTAACCATACCATTATTACCTCGCTTTCACCTTAAAGCTGCACTATGTAACTTTCCCGTCCACTAGCGGTCGCCTGTTCAAAACAAAGGTGTAGTTTGATGACGCCACAAAAATCTCTGGACATGTGGTCTTCACCTCACAGCCGGTGGGAAAGAGTCGGGATAGGACTCGGGCAGAAATCATGTTGATGGATGTGATTATTAACATTACTGTAGTCTGAAGCAGAGCAGGACCGAGTGTTGTGGAGCGATTGTTAATAAGATGAACGCAACACACGCCACGCGAGCAGCGGGACTTTTATTATGCCCCAGTCGCCGGCGCCACTTCCGTTCCTCCACTCATGAGTGTGAGGTGACGCAGCTCTGTTGATCATATTAGACACATCTGAGTGTGTTGATGATGGGATGACGTTACTCTGTGCGTTCTCTCGCCGGCTGCTATGACACTTGTTCACACTGCAGTGAGAGGAAATCGTTTCTGCAGAATAAAACCAGAAACTAACGCAGATATGTCATCGACAGGCCACGCCCTCACACGTCCCGGTTCCTCGGGTAAAATAGCATCTCACGATTTACAAATAGTTGGAAACATTTGAGATATTGTAAGTACTCGATTGAACAAAATATATAATACTGGCCTAGTGGTGTTTTGGATATTTCACTGCAAAAATGTTACATAGTGCAGCTTTAATGTGTTTGTTTTAGGGCTGCATGATTATGACGAAAATCATAATTGTCGATTATTCCCTTGAAATTGTAATTGTGATTTATTATTAATTACGATTATCACAATTTACATTGAGTGATGTTTTGAATAGCTTTATACCATTGTTTGAAGTGACCGCATACTATATTTTGTATGAAAATAAACTTAAAGGTCCCGTTCTTCGTGTTTTTTGAAGCTTTGATTGTGTTTACAGTGTGAAATATAACATGTGTTCATGTTTCGTGTGTAAAAAAAACAGTATTTTTAACACAATGTACTGATCTGTACACCGCTGTTCTCACTGTCCTAAAAACGGCTGATGAGTTCCTTTATTCTATGAAGTCCCTCCTTCAGAAATACGTAACGAGTTCTGATTGTGCCAGCGGTTCCTGTGTTGTGATTGGACAGCAGCTTAGCGAACGTGTCACGGTTCCTGTGTTGGGATTTGACCGCACCTTAGCGAATGTGTCACGGTTCCTGTGTTGGGATTTGACCGCACCTTAGCGAACGTGTCACGGTTCCTGTGTTGTGATTCGACAGCAGCTTAGCGCACGTGCTAGCGGTTCCTGTGTTGTGATTGGACAGCAGCTTAGCGCACGTGGAAAGGTCACGCCTCTTAACGGGGTGATGTATGCGCTCAATGATCTCTACAGCGTCCCTGGGAAAGCCAAACAAAGGTGATTTGACTCCGGGATGAAAATAACAGCGTCTCGACGACATGGCGACAAACCCACTCAAACGCAACACTTCCTTTTCTCCACGCGACACGTCCTCTTCTCCACGTGGGACAGCAACAAGACCACGCCCCCTTTTTGCACGTATTCTTGTGGGCGGAGGTTAGTCTGTTCTACTGTTCTACTGACGTCATTTATGAAGGAAGTACCAGGATGTAGTCCAAGCCGGCCGTTCGCTGTAGGCTTTGAAAGGGAACTTCTGTTAAATAAAATATCTCGCTTGGCATTGAACTTTGAGCTTTATAATTTTACAGGTATTATTTATGCTCTAACAGCAACATTACACACTAACTAAAGTTTGAACAGTGGGATCACGAAGAACGGGACCTTTAAAACATTCTTCCTAAAAACATTTTATTGCTTTTCTTTAGCATTAAGCCTCAAATGTAAACTACACATTGGTTTGGGTTCTTAATATATATATATATATATATATATATATATATATATATATATATATATATATATATATATATATATATATATATATATATATATATATAATGCATGGTATTATAATGTTATACTAAAATTTAAATTAAAACAACAGGAAAAACACACTTTATCTTAAGCAGAAAGTAATGTACGTGGACATTTTTGGACTCTTTGTAATTGCGCCTTTGAACGATTACATAATTGTGGCATCCGTAATTGTAATCACGGTTAGAATTTTGATGAATTGTGCAGGCCTAGTTTGTTTGTTTATTGATTTATTGTTTGCACAATCTCAACTTCAAATATCAGCAAGTTTTTGTGATTAAATTATTACATTTATATTTGTCTTGACAGGATGCAGCGTTCAACAAAACAACGCGATCCTTACAGGAACTGCAACAGAAAGACCTTGGTGTGAAGTCAGAGTTCAGGTGAACTATCTAACTCTTTTTCAAAAAGCGTTTGCTAAGCCAAATGACTATAGTTTGATAATTTTGAGTGATCAGACACATTCAATTACCTGTAGAGTAACATTTAAGGAAGGACCTGAGGCATTTTTAGAGACGTGACGAAAAACAATTGTAATTGCTGTGCAAGAAACCGTTAAAAGTTTTGTAAAGACTAGACTCTGCCTATTTTAATAGTATTAAAATGTCACTTCTCTCTCTCGTAGTATAAATATTCTTCGGGCTAAGAGGGAATTGAATCAACTGAACATCTGTACGTCTCCCCTGCAGAAACTGCTCTGCATAAGGAAAGTTATTTTAACCATCATGCAGTCAACCCGACGCCAAGATACAGGTGCTGTGACCACAAACCTTACTTTCTATCGAAATATCCTGTATGTACTTTATGGTATTACCATGGTACTGTAGGAGTTGTAAATACCATGGTAAATGAATGTTGTAATCATTCAGCACCATGATGAACTTTGCCCATCATTGTGAGTGTGAGTGAGAATATTTCCCTTTGCAAACAGAGCTCGTCCTGCATGGCTCTTATAACCGGATTAGCCAGCGTACGCCCACTCTTGAACAGTTAGTCCTCTGTTTCACCTCAGATCTCAGTCTTCACGCAGCAGCACTTCCAGTATGTGTAAACTAGAGGAATGCTCTCTTAATGTCTGTTTGTCAAACAGCTTGTTTAGTAATTTTCCCAATTTTGCAATAACAAGGCACTGAAGGCAGGCAGAAAAACAGGCACAGGAGGTTCTTTCCATTTATACATGCGCTCAATGCTTCTTTTCTTCAGGAAAGATTTGATTTTGAACATTTTGGTCCAGTATTATGCACAGTGTTATTGTAGAATCATTGAGATACTGATCTACAGATATATACAGGTGCTGGTCATATAATTAGAAGATCATCAAAAAGTTTATTTATTTCATTAATTTCATTAAAAAAGTGAAACTCGTATATTATATTCATTCATTACACACAGACTGATATATTTCAAATGTTTATTTCTTTTAATTTTGATGATTATAACTGACAACTAAGGAAAATCCAAAATTCTGTATCTCAGAAAATTAGAAAATTGTGAAAAGGTTCAATATTGAAGACACCTGGTGTCACACTATAATCAGCTAATTAACTCAAAACACCTGCAACGGCCTTTAAATGGTCTCTCAGTCTAGTTCTGTAGGCTACACAATCATGGGGGAAGACTGCTGACCTGACAGTTGTCCAAAAGACGACAATTGACACCTTGCACAAGGAGGGCAAGACACAAAAGGTCATTGCAAAATAAGCTGGCTGTTCACAGAGCTCTGTATCCAAGCACATTAATAGAGAGGCGAAGGGAAGGAAAAGATGTGTTAGAAAAAAGTGTACAAGCAATAGGGATAACCGCACCCTGGAGAGGATTGTGAAACAAAACCCATTCAAAAATGTGGGGGAGATTCACAAAGAGTGGACTGCAGCTGGAGTCAGTGCTTCAAGAACCACTACGCACAGACGTATGCAAGACATGGGTTTCGCATTCCATGTGTCAAGCCACTCTTGAACAACAGACAGCGTCAGAAGCGTCTCATCTGGGCTAAAGACAAAAAGGACTGGACTGCTGCTGAGTGGTCCAAAGTTATGTTCTCTGATGAAAGTAAATTTGGCATTTTCTTTGGAAATCAGGGTCCCAGAGTCTGAGGAAGAGAGGAGAGGCACACAATCCACGTTGCTTGAGGTCCAGAGTAAAGTTTCCACAGTCAGTGATGGTTTGGGGTGCCATGTCATCTGCTGGTGTTGGTACACTGTGTTTTCTGAGGTCCAGTCGTATACCAGGAAGTTTTAGAGCATTTCATGCTTCCTACTGCTGACCAACTTTATGGAGATGCAGATTTAATTTTCACCTGCACACAATGCCAAAGCAACCAGTACCTGGTTTAAGGACCATGGTATCCCTGTTCTTAATTGGCCAGCAAACTCGCCTGACCTTAACTCCATAGAAAATCTATGGGGTATTGTGAAGAGGAAGATGCGATATGCCAGACCCAAAAATGCAGAAGAGCTGAAGGCCACTATCAGAGCAACCTGGGCTCTCATAACACCTGAGCAGTGCCACAGACTGATCGACTCATGCCACGCCGCATTGCTGCAGTAATTCAGGCAAAAGGAGCCCCAACTAAGTATTGAGTGCTGGACATGCTCATACTTTTCATGTTCATACTTTTCAGTTGGCCAAGATTTCTAAAAATCCTTTCTTTGTATTGGTCTTAAGTAATATTCAAATTTTCTGAGATATTTGGGATTTTCCTTAGTTGTCAGTTATAATTATCAAAATTAAAAGAAATAAACGTTTGAAATATATCAGTCTGTGTGTAATGAATGAATATAATATACAAGTTTCACTTTTTGAATGGAACTAGTGAAATAAATCATCTTTTTGATGATATTCTAATTATATGACCAGCACCTGTGTATATATATGGTCTACATTGGAACCTATTTTGGCCAAAAATGGCGACTTGCATAGGAAAGATTTGTATTTTTGATTATTATTATTGATTGTTTACGCAGTTTATTTATTTTTAAGAAATATTTAAAATTTATTTATTAATTGAAACATCCACCGAGCAACAAATTAATGGAGGAATAGTATTTGCCGTTTTTAAACTGAAATGCTTGTAGACTTTTTCATTAGAATCTCAATCTGGAAATGCATGTTTTTATTGTTCTTTAAAACAAAGAGGATAATGTACACTGCCTGGCCACGTCGCTGTTTGGGTTTAAATTGGCAAATGCTTAAGAATCAATGACTGTATCATTATTGCAGTGATTTCTGTGTTTCTACCATGTTAAATGTTTGGCAACAGTTCTTCCAGCCCTAATTGATGGAGGCTGTAGCTTTTAATTTCTTCAAACAACCATGTAGGAAGACACATCACAGCCATATTCCAGGATGACAATGTCAAGATTCATCAGCTCAAACTGTGAAAGAATTGTTCACCTTAAATTCCAGACCTTAAATTCATTGAAAGTCTGTGGGTTGTGCTGGAGGAGACTTTACAGAGTGCTGGAAATTTGATGCACCTCTTGATGGAAATAACATCACAGCATTTATTTTCATCAAGAGGTGCATTCATATTTGGTCAAGATCAAATTTAAAAAAAATCTTTTTATATTTTGATTAACCCAATTATTAAATCAGTTATATAAAACTATGTTGTCAGGGCCCTACAAATGAAGGGGTTCTATGGGTTTGTTATTCAAACTGATAGAAAAGGATAAGCCTAATGGTGCGTTCACACCGGACGCGAATGACGCAAATAATTTGCGCTATTTGTGCGAAGTTGGACGCTTGAACATTTTGAGTTTACTCGCTTCATTCGCGCGTGACATTCACTTCACAACAGACGTGAATTCACCTCATGGGAGGGGCTTCTGCCAGCGGCTCATCTCGTTAAGAAATGGCTGACATGGGCTGTGTTTACACGTCTTTATTGTTAAAATTCTACTGTTAATGTGTGACAAAACGTAGTTTTAAGGCTTTTTCAGGCGATAATGTAGTTGTTTAATGCTCAAATCTGTGGTTTCAGCGCTCATTAACGCCGGTGAGAGCAGCCTTTCCTCAGCCAGTCCTTCTGCCGTCTGCCGCTGGCTCTGATGTCTCTGTGGCGATCAGGATTTTTGCCCGCAACAATCACAAAAAAAAAATGCAATTTTCTGGAAGGACTGAACAATATATGAACCAAGTTTGGTGACTGTAGGTAAAACTAACCCCCCACTTTAGTCAAAAGGTGCCCCCCTCCACACCCATTTCTAAGACACATTCTTCTCGCGTGTTTGATCATTCACACTGTGTGATTGTCACTCGTGTGAACATACAGCGATTGGCCTAGGATTTCAGGCATTTGTCTGCGATTTCGCAAAACCTGTCAGCGAGTGAAATCGAAGCTAAAATCGTGTAGTGTGAACTCAGCAAAAGGCAAGTGGACCAGTAGAAACTGTGAAATGACAAAAATGGATCGGCATCAGTCAGGGTTTGGCCCAGAAGCTGATATCCAGCATGACGGACTGAATTGCAGAAGATAGGGTCAACACTGTATATATTGAGTCTGCGCATATATTGTTTTTGCTAATAAAAGCCCAATAAATATATGTATGTTTTCCAGTATACCATACAAAAATGTGAAAAATATAATCTACAAATACTGAAGCAACAAACTTTGGGAAACACAACATTTATGTCACTGCCAATGCCACTTATTGAAGCACTTATTGTAGTCATGTGGTGGTTTGAGCATATGTCTCTCACTCTCTCTCACGTGTAGAGTAAGATCAGTGTGCAGTAGCATCAGAAGATGTGTGATGACCTGAGTGTGTCTGTCTTTCAGCGGTGAGCATTGAGGCCATGTGTGCTGATGATCTTCTGTTAGTCATTCTCTATTTGCTCATCAAAACTGAAATTCCTAACTGGTGAGTGTTATATTGTCTTAGGGAAAGTGATTGTATTGTTTAGTGAATGTCTGTGGATTGCATTCATGTTGATATTCTGACTTTTTCTTCAGGATGGCGAATCTGAGTTACATAAAGAACTTCCGCTTCCGTAGCTCCAGTAAGGATGATCTGAGTTATTACCTCAGCTCGTTTGAGGCAGCTGTGGAGTACATCAGCCAGGGGAACCTCACCCAGAGCACTCCGGTAAGGTTTAGATCAGTTCCTGGGGATTACCCAACATCTGATGGACTGCTGAGATCAGAAATCTCCTCATAATTCAGCAACAAGGGCTTAAAGGAACAACCCACCCCAAAAAAATCCCAAAGAGTTTCAGCAGAATGTGCACACTGCTCTATTCCATATAATGCTAATTACGTTCATGTGATTGATTCACAAAGATTGATTATTTACATGCATACGTTTACATTGGAGTTAAAAAACAATTTTCATTTGGATTTTAATTCATTCAAGTGCAATAAGCCACGAAAGAGAATTTAATTCTGTACTCTGGTAGCCTGGTCTCGTACATTTCATTTGTACAGAGAGTCCGGCCACTCTCCATTGACAAGCGTTAACTTGCTTGAAGGTGGGTACTCTGTTGAAGTTTGAGGGTGCGTTCACACTTGTCATGTTTGGTTGGATTAAAGCGAACCCTGGTGTGATTGCTGGGTTAGTGCGGTTCGTTTGAACATATGTGAACGCTGCCATCCGAACCCTGGTGCGCACCAAACAAGCGGACCGAGACCAGCTTGTTTGGGGGCAGTCATGGCCTAATGGTTAGAGAGTCGGACTTGTAACCAGAAGGTTGCAGGTTCGAGTCTCAGATCCGGCAGGAATTGTCGGTGGGGGGAGTGAATAACCAGCGCCCTCCTCCACCCTCAATACCACGACTGAGGTGAGACCCTTGAGCAAGGCACCAAACACCCCGGGCGCTGCAGAAATATGGCTGCCCACTGCTCCCACGGTGTGTGTGTGTTCACTACTGTGTGTGTGCACTTGGATGGGTTAAATGCAGAGCACAAATTCTTGGCCACACGTCAATTCACTAAGAGACGGGTCTCGGTCCGCTTCCAAACCAACTCTGGTGCGGTTCGATTGATATATGAACGCAACACGGACCAAAGACATGTGAACGAACCAAAAACAGGAAGTGATGTCACAAGATGCAACGCTAAAGTCAGCTGATTTGATGACGCGGAAAGATCGGTGTATCCAAAGAGGGCAAACGTGGAGGAACGAGGAGGTAAAGTGCCTCATCAATATATGCAGATCTGCGTTTCTGCACACAACGGAGGAAATTTGATGAGCTCTTCGTGAGTTCTCAGCTGGTAAAAATAAAACCATGTGTACGCGCATAAAATAATGGCATTTAATCCAGCACACAGCATTGTTTTGAATGTTTGGTAAGCAGCTCCGTCATGAAATACATATCATAAAAGCCGACCAATCAGATTGTGACCGTATCCCTATGCCTTTGGTTCGGTAACTTTAGGTTTGCTGTTAAAAATGTTTTTTGGTCCGGACCAATCGAACCGAACTACAAGTGTGAACGCACCCTAAAACTATTGGATCTGCCCTGAGCCACTCTGGATCAGCCATAACCAATCGCTAACATTTGGTCGTGACGTATGTCATGCGCTGCTCTAGCCTGGTTAAAACCAGACCATTCTCAGTAGTAACTGAGTTATGGTCTGGCAAAGCTTCATAGACGTTGCTCAAATACCTCTCGGTGCAATTGGATAGACCTAAAACCAATCAGAGCGACGAAGGAGATGACGTATGCAGAGCGACGGAGAAACATCGTATGCTGCGTTCCACTCCAGTTTTAGACACGCACTTGCAAACTTCCCTAAGCACTTCCCCTCGGGGGAATCCCCGCCGCCATTTAGTTAATAGTCCGCCTACTCTGCTAATGGACAAGCAGCGTTCTAGACAGTATCACTCAGTATATATTTGTATATTTTAGGCTACAATAAAACGAAATATAAGATAAAACACCACTCTACCTCTTTTAATTTTCATTAAAAAAAAAGAAACATATTATATATATTATCTTCAATGCATGTTTATAACAAAACGAAATATAAAAAACCCCGCCTCTTTTCGTTTACATTAAAAAAATAAAAAAAAAACACACACACACAAATTAATTTGTGCATAATATAGGCTATGATTATCACTGTAATAAATTAAATATGACATAAAACACAACCCAGTCTCTTTTTGTTAAATGTCAGTTTATGTGTGATCAATAGCAATCATAAAAGTATAAGTAAAAGGTATAAGAAGCTATACAATAAATAAAGCAATTCAGTCAAACAAAGTCAGCGCCTGGAGACTACAACGGTAAAGTTTAATAGCTTAAAAATATAAAGTTATGAAACTTCACTTTGCCCTCAGACAAAACGATCTGTCAGGGAACAAATTATAGATTAATGAGAGCAAAGATCATCCGTTAGATCTACACGAATCATATCTGATGTTTAACCACTACAGAGACATCAGAGCCAGCGGCAGACGGCAGAGGGACTGGCCGAGGAAAGGCGCCTCTCGTGGAGTTAATGAGCGATTGAACGCCGCTGGTCCACTGGAGCTCACAACTCCGAAAACGGCAGATATAATTTTCAAAAAGGTGCTCTCTTTATAAATAAACCACAGATTTGAGCTTTAAACAACTACATTCTCGCCTGAAAAGGACTCAAATCTATATTTTGTGAAACATTAACACTACCAGAGGGCTCTTGCTAAGACCCATTCGTTTAGCCACCAAAGGGCCAAGCTGGTATCAGACTTTTGCCGAATCCAGCCGGTAAGACAGCGATAACATCTTTTTTAGATATGAAGGCTTCGAGTGTTGTTCTTTGCTCGGGTTTTAACGAAAAGGAAAAGTTTAAATCGCTTAAAACAGACGCGATAGCTGATTCGAACGAGTGATGCTCCACGGCGGCAAATCTGCTTCACCGTCGCTGCGCTGTCGTCATCGTGTAAAGCCCGCCCCAACGTTTCTGATTGGTGCCGCGATTTCTAGGCATTAGAAATGGGTTTGAATGGGCTCTTTGCCAGACTACTTGCAGAGCAAATCTAAATTTGCCGGAAGTTGTCTGGGTTTTCCCAGGCTAGCGCTGCTCCTGAGAATACTGAGAATTTTGCTTCAGAATAAATATATTTACTAGTGGTGGGCATAGATTGTTTTTTTAAATCTAGATTAATCTCACTGTAATCTTGGAATTAATCTAGATTAAAATGGCTCATTTGAATTATGCTGAAGGCATTCAGAATATGTGTGCTCGGTAAGTGATTGTTTGTCTTTTTGTAGTTTGAATAATAAATAACTTCTGTCCCTTTAAGACCCGACGCACGCATGGATCCCACTGTTCCTGTGAGCTGGTTACGACTGTGTTTACGTTAAAACTCACCAAGATGGGCATTGAGACATTTTTGAGTGTATTTGACCATTAATAAGATGGAAAAAGGAGCTAATTTTTGCACTTGTATGTCAGAGGCGGCTTTATTACAGTATGTGTATGTGCGCTTCAGATACAAGCGCAAAATCTGCGAGAATTAGTAGAATTAACGTTATGTGCAACCCCGTGTGAAATTCAGACCGGATTAACACGTTTTCATGAGGAAAAATCCAACAGAACACCCGTTCGCCATGTTCAGAGCATTAAACGGACTGAATGAGAGGAGGCGGGTGCGTGTCACTCGCTGTCGGTCGGAGAGGAGAGCGCAGCTGATATCGATACTGTAGAAAATGAGTATCGTATCATTTCAGATATTTCAGTATCGATACACTAGTAGGCATACACACAGTTTCGAAACTCGTTCTCTCGCCCCTACAGTGCAATTCGGCTAGGTATACATCCGTGCTAAAATATCAAGGTTAAAGTCATCATAGCTTGCGTAGTATAGACCCAGCTCCCAACCCAACTTTTAGAATAGATTAACGGCGATATTTTTTTTATCGCCAGATAAGAGTCTTACTGATAACGGCCCACCACTTATATTTACACAACCAAAAATGCCCCACACACATACACTGTACAGTGCATAAAATTTACTATGCACTGTACCTGATAGGCTCCATGTTAATCAATATCAAATCAAACTGTGACATTTGTTTCAATGCCCAGCGCAGTGTAAATGTTGTCTTTTCCCTTTACTTTCTTGTCAGAGTGCACCAGAATGCTTCGTTCACATGTTAAAACCACACAATCAATACTCATGATAAAGATTTTGGTCATAATCCCCACCTCTGAGTGCAAGTGAATGGGGACAAATGCTGTCAAGCTCCAAAAATAACAAAACAACACCACAAAAGTAAAAAAAATAGTGTTGTGCAAGGAACTTTTATTTAATTTAATTAATTTAAATAACAAGATTAACTTTAATTAATTAAATTTTTTTATACAAGCAATTGGTTTGAATTTTTGAAAGTCCTGTGATCAGCCGCCGCAGAGTTTGACCCTAAAGCCTTTCAGGCACCAGGCCCAATGACTGACCAGTAGTCAACAGCACCCCATGTTCCCATAACCCCTTGGAGTCTGAGCTGTTTTTGGGCCCTTTAGAAGTTTTGACATGCTCTGACATTTGTGTTTTTTCCAGTTGTTTATAAACACGTTAATGGCAAAAGTGTTATTACGCTGTATTCAGCACAAACTGGGCTACCATAATATGTGAGCAACATGTATGTACATGCTTGTATTTTTGAGAGAAAAATGTTAATGCATGGTTTTTGAGAAAAAGAAAAAAATGTGTCCACAAGACTTTTGACTAATGGGTGTATTTGCTTCAAACTGATGTGAGAATCATTGAGCCTACTCATTCACATAAAACAATACACTGATTTAAAATTTGTAAGACCGTTTTTCACAAAGCCAGTATGCGAGGAGGCGTGATAGCTAATGAATAATGATGAGTATCACCTGAGAGGACAAAAGAACATAATAGCCTGCATAATGAGCTACATGATGAATGAGCTTCAGGTGTGTGACTGAGAGCAGCAGGACAAAGGAAATATATTATATATTGTACTTATGTAGTAAATGCATCTTGATTTAAGAATGTTTGAATATTTAGACTAGAAACAAGACACATTACTAAGAAGACACATTTCTACATAAAAAAAATAAAATAAATAACAAATAATAAAAATTAAGATACAATTTATACAAAACAAAATTCACTTTAAAGAAAGCAATTCACATTCTACAAAACAAAACTCGATATTTACTCGATAAAACTATGATATTAAATTAAAAAAATACCATTAGGCTATAATATTTAAACATCAATATGAAGAAAAATACGTTTGTCTGGTACTAAATTGTTATCGCATCTGAGCAGACATTTGTGAATAAATGCTTTATTGCTGTGACACTAGGCTCTTTTACAATAAACACCTTATAATCTGTCCAAAACAAGCCAAATTAATCTTGTCTAAACAGTTTTGCGTGTATGACATGCAGCAGGATTCATATTTAAATGGTCTTTGTGCATTTAATATTCACAGATGATAACAGAATAAACTTAACAGAATAAAGCCTACCTTATAATCACGCTTAAACCGTTGCTTTCAGAAATGAACAGCTTTTCATGAGGAGAATTATAGCTCAACGCTTCTCAAAACGATGTAGCTGAAGTAACGTTACAACGCTTCACTAGATGTTTGTATGAGTTGATGTGTGGGCGTCGACTCTGGATCGTCAGTATTTGAATCTCAATAGAGCGTGCGATCCGTGGGCATGGTCGCATTAGCGGGTAATGAAGTGGCTCGCGAAAGACTGAAATCTCTCTCTTTTCAACCAGATTACATAAACACAGCATATTTGTTTTCGATTTGGTTTACATTGTTTAAAACCTGACATTTCAGAGTTTCTTTAGACATACGTCTCATGTTTCTGAGACAAGTATTCACTAAGCTAGAGGTCCTTTTCTGAAGACTATCTGAATGAACGTCTTTGAGAGAGAGGCTGCAGATTGCGCATCATGTTTGTTTTCTTTATTTTGCAAAAAGCAAAACATGTAGTTTTTATTGTGACTGTACACAAAAAAATAGAAACTTAACATATTATAATGATGTATAACACTTGCCTGAATGATAAAAACGACAGAGTTATTTGAGTATCTTTGGCACTGCTAGGAAAAAAAGAGAGCCGATCGCGCCGGCGTGACCGCCGATGAGAGAAGGTTAAAGAAAGGCACTGAATCCCAAAATGCTGAGGCGGTTTCTTAACTGTTGGTGAATGTGTACTGTGGTCCACAGGGGTCAGGAGATAGACTGTCCTTCAGACAGAAGGTGGACCTGCTGTCCCAGAATGCTACGCCTATAGATCAGCTCTTTGAGGTGAGTATGCTGTGCCTTTGGCTGTTTTTCTAACCAGTTTCAACTTTACTTCCCTCTTCCTGTTAACACCACAGGAAGTAATGTCACATTTAGTGCTCATAATAATAGCTTTCACTAAAAACGTATTAACTCGTAATTGACCTGCACTTTAAACAGATTGACTGAGAGATTATCAGATACATATTCATTTAACATGACACGGGCAGCCTTGGCTGGCTCAAGAACAGGAAGTAAAATCAGCGTATGCTAGTTTAGATGCAAGAGCGCATTAGCAGTGATGCATTGATACTAAGTGTGTGTGTGTGTGTGTGTGTGTGTGTGGGCAGCACATTGTGAGTGGAAATGAGGCAGAGGTTAAGCGTTTGCTGAGTGAAAGCGAGAGTGAGGAGGACGGGAAGAAGTTGTGTCACCCACTCTGTTCCTGTGACGCCTGTGACCTCCACATCTCAGGGTCAGTACTGACAGACCAGCAAATATATTTATCATCCACAGAAGAAATGCATTTTGAAGTGATCTTAAATTTAGCATGAATGCTTTTTAAAATGCCAATTATCTGATCATAAAGGTGATCTTGAAGGTCTAAGGGGCCGTTTACACGACACAGTTTTCAACTAAAAACGGAAAACTTTTCAAGTGTTGGCCATTAATTTACACGACAATGGCTTTTGGCCTGAAAATGCAAACAAGGTGCAAACTACAAAAACTGGTCATGCGTATTACATGTTCAGTCTATAGGCACGTCGTTTTTCTTTACAGTGACATCGCCATCTACTGGCCTGGCAGCTCAATACAGCGCTTTTAGTCATTTTTGCGGATCCGTGTGAACGGGGATATTTTTGACAACATTGTCGTCTGTATGTGAAAATGTTTACATCTTTAGGGGAGATAAACCCATGAATGGCATATTAATAGTGGACAATGTACAATAAACTGGGTTAAGACGATGTATTTAAACATTAAAAAATCATTTTAGTAAATAAGAGGCCAGATTTACAAACAGCTCGCTCCAGCGCTAACCCTCTTTTGGCGTTAAAAAACTACTGTCGGGTTTTACTAAAGACACACAGGTTTGCGGCTGACCTTATTGCATATGCACTTGTAGGAGTTTCCCTTTCAGACGCAGTGTTTATGGGAGGAGAGTATTTACTAACATTTGCGCTAATCAATTTACTGGTATTTGCGTCATTATTTTCCGTCCAAAAAAAGCATGTCTTAATTCCAGACACTAAATGGTAGATTGTGTTGGTCATTATGGAAATGATCCGGCTGTGTCTGTGTTCTTTACATTACTCGTCATCAGTAGATCACACGCAGAACTGTCCACACCCAATGGCGCGACCTTTAATGGGTTACGCTCTTGCGGTAAATCTGGCCCAACCTCTTCTCCCATTTCTTTGGCTCAACCAATGACTGTTTGTATAATCAATGATTTTATTTAAAGAGAACATATGTAGAATTCAGAAACCCTTGGTATTAGCGACACCAGTGGCCATTGATTGAACTGCAGCCAGCGACTTACGACTCAAGGCCCGACATACTCACGGCGAAGGTCTTTTTCGTTATTTGCTTAGAAGTAAAAATAAGTTGGAAATACCTTTGCGTCAATATACTGTTAACGAACATCCAGACGCCATCCACGCTGCCTCTCAATAACAGAATAAATGCATAGCAAAAATGACAGTGGGTGAGGAAACAACATCATTTAAGCATTTGATTATAGCGATGTGGATATGTTTGCACCAGCTCTGCAATTTACCCGTATCATATCGACAAATGAGGTACCGTATTGTTCCGAATATAAGACAATGTTTTTCTTGGTTAGTAACATTTGAAAAATATTATATTCAGGGTCTACACCTTTACATGTCAGTAATACACCCGCAACAATAGGTGGGCCAAATACGCATAAAACAAGTGTGCCAAGAAATATGGTGTGTCAGAGACTGTGTAACGCTGTGTCCCAATTCACATACTATCCGTACTAAATAGTATTCAAAAATAGAATTAGTATGTCCCAGATCATAGTATGTTGAAAAGAGTGGTCTGGACGATTGACGATGATTCGATTAGAACTACAAACGCTGATAAAAAGTGTTAAAAAAAAGTTACAAACATGAAGGATATGCGAGTCCGACGGTTAAATAGAGAGGATTATACTGCATTCCAGGCAGGTTTTTGAGCCTGCAAGTTACGACTTCAAACCACGACTCACGACTTTGTAGCGTTCCAGCCTGAGCGCAAGGAATTGTGCTAGCTAGATGTAAACAAAGCATGGCGGACCGTACGGGGCTTATACTCATTTACAATCATTTCTATGGCCAAAGGTGCTTACTCCTTGCTTATTTGAGGGAAACGGAGGACAAAAAACTATGCATAAGGCAAAAGAAACTGTTATACCTTTTATTTTACGCCATTCGTGTACGGCTTCCATAAACACCACACCCGTAGGGGCTGCCATCATTGTTTCGCGGGCTATGTGATGTCAGCGCTCATAACTGTGAGTACATCGATCTAGTACGAGTTCACGGGTGGGAAGTCACAGGTTTGACTGCCGTTCCAGTGCACTTTCACAGGTAGAAAGTTGGGAAAACATGGGTTTCGGGTTGCCTGGAACGCGTATATAACCTGACGAACAGATATTTATTCAGTGTTATCCACATTATATTTCACCTGCAGCAGCTTTGTAAACTTTTGTAATGTTACGTTTAGACATTAACTTTTAAATGCATCGTTATATTCAAACTGCAAACACACGAGGAGAGTCTCTGCATTAAAGACCCACGAATGGCAGATCAACGTGCGACTACATTTCTCTCTGATACGGTAGGAAATTAAATTGTTGAGGATTTTAACTGTGACTGTGACTTGACAGGGCAGTTTAAACGATGACGGGATGCACGTAACTAAGCGACAGAGTCCGTCAGTGTTAATTTCATTGACAAATAGTTTTCGTCATCATTTTCGTCAACAACCTTTTTTCACTGACGAACACAAGACGATAACTAAATAAAAACTAGTGTTGGGTGACAAAAACTATGACGAAAATCAACTGTCATTTTCGTCAACAAATGAAAACGAGACGAATATAGGCCAGAACTGATGTCCTGTGTCACAGATGCGCACATTTGAGTTGAGCTGATCTAACGGCTGGAGAACACACGGCCTACAGGCTCACGCATCCCCAATCCAGCGCTCCAGAGCGGCTCACAATCAATAACACACATTTATGCCAGACAATTGTTTATGAACTAATGCTGATGAATAATGACAATGTTTACTTTACCATGTTTATATAGTAACATGTTTTAGACGGTCGTATCAATGCATATTTTATCTCCTGAACTTGAATGAGCTCCTGCAACTGCAATAGTAAGGCGCAGACATTTCAAAATAAGAGTCCCGGTGTATTTCCAGCTGGTTTATAATTAAAAGTCACGCATTATATATTCGTTTTTGGTTAAACAATAAACTGTATTTAATTTCATTCCCATTTAATTCATAGTCAGGAGGAAAGACCAGTATTTGACACATATTCAATAAAGTATCAGGGTCATAATAGTTCACTAAAAGCACACAAATCTTCATTACTTGAAATTAAATAAATGTTAACTGAAATTAAAAATAAATAAATAAACAAGCTTATTTGAAGCTTTAGCTTAACATGATATACTAACTAAAACAGAAATACAAAGTTATAAAAACTATATAGATGCTTTTAAAAAACAAAAAGTGAATTGAGCTCTTTCGTGTATTTTTAATGTCAAAAACAAAATGATGTCAAAATGTCAGTTCAAGTGACAGTCGGTTATGTGACGCTTAAATGCTTAATGTATTACAATTGAACTAATCTCATTAGATTTTAGCAGACTAAATCTACTGTAGATTTAGTTGACTAAAACTTTCTGGTGACTAAAATATGACTAAAACTAAATCAAAATATGCTGAGCACATCATTTTAGGTCGTAGTATAAGTAGGCGAATTGGGACGCAGCAGAAGATCAGAAGAACAGTCAAAGAAAATCTTTTCACATAGAGCCGTGTTCATTTTTAAATGTGATCGTTAGTACATTTTACCAGTATTTACCATACTTTCGATACAAAAAATTATGAAAAATATGCAATATGAAAATTATTTTCTTGATCAAAAAGACTTAATAAAAAAAGTGTTCTTGATTAAAAAAAGTGGGGGTTGTCTTATAATCAGGGTGTGTGTTATATATTCGGAACAATATGGTAATTAAATTGACACGGCTATGATAGTTTGATTTGACTGTATAGATCTGACTATGTGAGTTTGAATTAATCCATTATCTTTGCATGACACGTTGATGTTACAGTACAGAATAGCTCTTTCGGTATTATCCTGAACATTGGATAAGCATTCGTTTCATGTGTCATTGAACACATGAAAGAGAGGCTCTCTCCCTTTTGATTACCCTTCACATAAACAGGCCTTCATAGACAACCTAGGAAGTCAGGGAATGTCTCTTTTTTTTTTTTTTTTTTTTTTAAGTTTCATTAATAATATTTCACATTGGCAATAAATAAGCGATTAACGCATAAATCTTACAGATAGCCCCTTGAAAAGTACAATCTTTGTCACAGCTGTTTCATTTCATTAATCAAATTAATTTGGACACAGTAATGACACTATGTTGGGTTGATGACCGCCACAAAGTGATGAATGTACTTTCCTCATTAAATGTTAAAGTATTGCTTTGCTTGTCTGTCTTGGCATTTTCTTGGTTCAGGAGATTAAACGACCCATCCATAGTCACTCCGTTCTCTCGGGATGACAGAGGCTATACTCCTCTACATGTTGCTGCTATTTGTGGTGAGGATTTTGATTGGTTTTCACATGATGGATTTTATAATGGGGTGGATTTTTGGTCATTTTTATTTGAAATGTTAGATGAATCTGTATTTGACAGTAGATGCCTTGTTCCCTGTGTTGTGCTTGTACTCAGGTCAGTCTCTGCTGATTGATTTGCTGGTGTCAAAGGGCGCTCTGGTGAATGCCACCGATTACCATGCGCTCACACCGCTACACTTCTCCTGCCAGAAGGGCTACCAGGGAGTCACGGTCAGAACTCAGTATAGCTTGTGTCAATAATTATGCTGTAGTTATGTTATGCTGGACTATATGTAAACATTTATGTAAAATATAATTTATTTAGGACAGTACTAAAGAAAAAAGAAAAAAACATTTTGTATGATATGTTATGTCTTATTTAGTTAAAATTATTCCCATTTTCACCGATTCTGCAAGCGGTTCACACACTTTTTCTTGCCACTGTATATTAGATTGTATCCCGCATTGGGTCATCATATTTCATCACATTTCCTCCTGTGCTTTGTTGTTTGGTTGATCTTCATGTTTGCTCTTGCAGCTGCTGCTCTTGGATTATAAGGCAAACACGGATGCTCAGGATAACAGTGGAAACACTCCTCTACACCTGGCCTGCATGTACGGACACGAAGATGTAAGACACCGTACATAGTAGTTTTCTTGTGACACATTACAATAAATTGTGCCTTTTAAGTGATAATAGAAGAAAATATAGCTGCAAGCAGCAATTATCGGGCCCAAGCACAACATCAGCTGTCAGCAGACCAACTGCAAAAATGAGTAAAGACATTTGGAGACGATTTTAAGCAAAAAGGTTGAAAACCCATAAATACATTGAGTTGTATAGAGCCAATTTCATGTTTTGTTCAATTATAGTGCCACCAAGTAGTGCAGTCCCAACACTTTTTTGTGTGTGTCCTCAAAGTGCCCCCATACATAAGCATCTCAAATTTGGTGCTAAAAGCTAAATCACAACGTTGCACATACCATAAGGTGAAACCTAGCATGTTTGGTATCGTTAAGTAAACTAAATCCAATGTTATAAGCATGTGAATATTTGATTTTACCACTAGGAGGCGCTGGCTCGAAACTGCTCAGGCTCTATCAGGACACCATGCGCTAATGCATTTTACTACAAAATTCAAAATGGCTGACATGGAAAAGTTGTATATCATTTGACTCAGCATGCCGCCCCAAATCCAATGAGATTTAACAGAAGTTGTCAGCAAAAATAGCTGATATAATTTTTGTATCTCCAGACCAGTAGGTGGCGCTGTGCTGAAACGCAGTATCAAAAAATTATTTGATGAATGGTCTTTGTTTGTTGGCATTGTCTGAAGATGATCTGGTTTTCGTGCAAATCAGATAAACCATTTAGACATTCTGCGGCATGATTCGCGCGAATGAGGTGTTTTGCGCGAGTTGAAAAATCTGAACTTTGGCGGATATTCGCACCGCGTTAACCAATCAGGAGCTTGCTCTAGTAGTGACAACAATGATGAGAAAATCTGGTTTATATTAATCATATATTAATATCTGGTTCAGACAAGTGTGCATATGATTATCACTGTGATAACATTAAATGACATGAAACACAACCCAGTCTCTTTTTGTTAAATGCAAGTTTATGTCTGATCAATAATACAGAAGTATAAGTAAAAGGTATAATAAGCTACACATGAAATAAAGCAAACAATTCAGTCAAACATTCAAAGTCAGTGCTGGTCGACTACAACGGTAACGTGAAGTTAAATAGCCTAAAAATAGAAGTAACGAAACTTCACTTTGTCCTCAGCCTAAACGATTCGCCAGTGAACAAATTATAGATCCATGAGAGCAAAGATCGGCCGTTAGATCTACACAAGACGAATTATAGCTGGAGACGCCACAGAGACACCAGAGCCAGCGGCAGACGGCTGAAGGACTGGCCGAGGAAAGGCTGCTCTCGCCGGGGTTAATGAGCGCTGAGCGCCGCTGATCCACTGGAGCTCACAACTCCACACACACCAGATCACATGTTCAGAGAGGAGCTCTCTTTAGAAACCACACATTTGAGCTTTAAACAACTACATTATCGCCTGAAAAAGTCTTAAAACTACGTTTTGTCACACATTAACAGTAGATTTTAACAATAAAGACGTGTAAACACAGCCCATGTCAGCCATTTCTCAACGAGACGAGCCGCTGGCATAAGCCCCTCCCATGAGGTGAATTCACGTCTGTTGTGAAGTGAATGCCACGGGTCGAATGAAGCACCTTTGGTACTTGGCCCCTAAATACATCAAAGGAACTACATTTGTGAATGTTTATGTTTAAAACGGATGGACTGTGGTGGTGTATGTAATGTAGGTATTTCATTCTTGATGTGTGTCTCAGTGTGTGAAGGCACTGGTGTACTTCGACCTGCACTCCTGTCGACTGAACGTCCAGAACGATAAGGGAGACACGCCGCTCCACATCGCCGCTCGCTGGGGTTACGAGGGCATCATGGAAGTGCTCCTGGAGAATGGAGCATCAACACTCATCCACAACAGAGCCAAGGAGACTCCATTACACTGCGCCCTCAACTCCAAGGTCAGAACTACAGTCTAGACCGGGGCTGTCCACTCCTGGAACTAAACACACCCCATCATGGATTGGATCAGGTTCAGCGGGTTCACAACACTTGCTTTAAATGTTCTCTGTCAGCTCAGGGTTTGATTCAGAGTCTGATTAACTGTAGAGCGCGTGAGAGCGAACAGCCAATCGCATGGAGAGCGTGGAGAGAGAGTCTGTTTGATTCACTTTTCACGAAAGAGCCTGCGCCATTCACCTCCAGGAAGGAGCACAACTGAACAGACACAACTTTTTCTAGTATTTTAGAGATAAATGGCATAAAAGATTTGAAATGGGTCTGTAATTTGCCAATCCATTTGGATCTAGTTGTGGTTTCATAGCAAAAAGAATAAAGATCATCGTTCAGATTACTCATCAGCTTGTTAATAACTAGTGTTGTTTGTGCAGAATCATGTTATTTAATTTTCAGCAGAACTGTGTAAATGATGGTGTATTATCTGTGTTGTAGATTCTGTCATTGTTGGAGCGCAAACACAATGACTCCAGTAAAAGGGAAAGTGGATTTGAGGTGAGCTTCAAATAGAAACTAAACGTGTAGTGAAGTTAGTTCTGGGTCAGTTGGATGGGTTTCTCTTGACCAAAGGGTTTACAGACCTTTTTTTTCTTTGCCAGATATTTACTTAAAGTTCCCCCTGAGATTTTATGTTAATATTTCAATAATTGAATGAGTCGTCTCTTTAGTTGTGATAGCGGCTCAGTTTACATCACATTCACACTGGTGTTTTAGGAACCCAATCAAAGAGTACGTCTAATTATACAATTTAAGACCAAAATATATATTTCTGATGTAAATTACAGTTGTATTCTAAAATAAATACGCGATCATTTGATAATTGTAATAGTTTGTTTTATACTATAATGTACAATAGGAATATCTGTCTTAAATTCTTGATTTCTTGATATCTATGACTTGAATTCTTGAACCCTGGAGCTTTTAACGTTTCAAATCCTTGCGTGTTTATTTTGGTACACTCCTGGTGAAATGCTGGAATGCTATAATCGCAATTATCAAACCTATTTAATTATGTAAATGTTATATTTAATATAATTCTTATTGTTTCATGATCTCACAAACCCCTTTGGGAAACCCCCGCTCTAGACGTTTCGCCACTCATCCATGTCTCAACAGATGAACCCATAATGTCTTGAGCAACAGAGAAATGCATCCAGTTGACTAGAATAACTCTACAGAGATCTAACTGTAGTCTCCATCCCGTCTGTCTTCCTTTCTGCAGTCTCCGAGTCGCTCTCCTCAGCCGTCTGATTGCAGCAGTAGACGCTCATCTGTGTCCAGCACGTCCTCTTTGAGTGTTGAGACCACACCGCCGGAGACCCAGCGCACCCGACACAAAGAGGTACGCCAGCTCCATCTGGAGGACAAATCTGAGCGCTACACATGTCCAGGATGAGATCATTTTAATCTTCCCTGAGCACACCCCATCTGAAACATAACGATATTTCTCTGTTTCTTAATGATCACTGTTGCAATTCATGGAAAGATGATAAAATTGAAATGTATTAAACACATACTTAATAAAAAGAGAGAAAAATAGGTCATCAATATCTGTGAAATAAGTTAATTAGCCAATTTTGCTTTTAATGAAGGGTTGTAAAAATGAGTCTGCCCTTGATTATATTCAACAAAGGTGTAATATTCTAGTACACAGTAGTGTTATCATGATACTGGAATTTACATCTTCAGTACGATGCCTTGAAAAATATCAGTATTTGATGTCACAAAGTGTATATACCGCTATACAGATAATTTGTTATCTTATAACTTTTTGATAGTCTGGGTAATTTTGTTGCAATAGGATACACACAGTGTTGGGTGTGTTACTCTAAAAAGTAATGAATTACTAGTTACTAATAACATCTTCAATAGTGTAATTAGATTAATGAACAAATTACTCTCTCCAAAATTACTGATTACTTTCTAAATCTAATATGAATCTCAACTAGTGATTTCAAGGATAGACATTAATTCAAATAAATAATATGTGACTGGACCACAAAACCAGTTGTGCGTCTCACGGGTATATCTGTGGCAATAGCCAACAATACACCGTATGGGTCAAAATTATCAATTTTTATTTTATGCCAAAAGTCATTAGGATGTTAAGATCATCTTCCATGAAGATATTTAGTAAATTTCCTACTGTAAATATATCAAAAAATGTATTATTAGTAGTAATATGCATTGCTAAGGACCTCATTTGGGCAACTTTAAAGGAGATTTTCTCAATATTTAGATGTTTTTGTACCCTCAGATTCCAGATTTTCAAATATTGTCCTATCCTAACAAACCATACATCATACATTCAGCTTTCAGATGATCTATAAATCTCACTTTCAAAAAACTGGCCCTTATGACTGGTTTTGTGGTCCAGGGTCACAAATAAAACTACATAAATTATTCTTATTAACTGACCAAAGTATCACAAATGTGAGAAGGTTACATAAAATCATGCATTTTAAAGTTAGACTGTAAATGTTGATGTTAATTCCACTATTGTCCATCCATCCATCTTCTTCCGCTTTATCCGGGGCCGGGTCGCGGGGGCAGCAGTCTAAGCAGAGATGCCCAGACTTCCCTCTCCCTAGACACTTCCTCTAGCTCTTCCGGGGGGACACCGAGGCGTTCCAAGGCCAGCCGGGAGACATAGTCCCTCTAGCGTGTCCTTGGTCTTCCCCGGGGCCTCCTCCCGGTTGGACATGCCCGAAACACCTTCCCGGGAAGGCGTTCAGGAGGCATCCGGAACAGATGCCCGAGCCACCTCAGCTGTCCCCTCTCGATGTGGAGGAGCAGCGGCTCTACTCCGAGTTCCTCCCGAGTGACTGAGCTTCTCACCCTATCTCTAAGGGAGCGCCCAGCCACCCTGCGGAGAAAGCTCATTTCGGCCGCCTGTATCCGGGATCTTGTCCTTTCGGTCATGACCCAAAGCTCATGACCATAGGTGAGAGTAGGAACGTAGATTGACCGGTAAATCGAGAGCTTCGCCTTACGGCTTAGCTCTTTCTTCACCACGACAGACCGGTACATCGACCGCATTACTGCAGAAGCTGCACCGATCCGTCTGTCAATCTCCCGTTCCATCCTCCCCTCACTCGTGAACAAGACCCCTAGATACTTGAACTCCTCCACTTGGGGCAGGAACTCTCCACCAACCTGAAGTGGGCAAGCCACCCTTTTCCGACTGAGGACCATGGCCTCGGATTTGGAGGTGCTGATTCCCATCCCAGCCGCTTCACACTCTGCTGCAAACCGTCCCAGTGCATGCTGGAGGTCCTGGTTAGAAGGGGCCAACACGACAACGTCATCCGCAAAGAGCAGAGACGAAACCGTGTGGTCCCCAAACCTGACACCCTCCGGCCCTTGGCTGCGCCTAGAAATTCTGTCCATAAAAATTATGAACAGAACCGGCGACAAAGGGCAGCCCTGCCGGAGTCCAACATGCACCGGGAACAAGTCTGACTTACTGCCGGCAATGCGGACCAAACTCCTGCTTCGGTCATACAGGGACCGGACAGCCCTCAGCAAAGGACCCCGGACCCCATATTCCCCCAGCACCCTCCACAGGACGCCGCGAGGGACACAGTCGAATGCCTTCTCCAAATCCACAAAACAAATGTGGACTGGTTGGGCAAACTCCCATGAACCCTCCAGCACCCTGTAGAGGGTATAGAGCTGGTCCAGTGTTCCACGACCAGGACGAAAACCACACTGTTCCTCCTGAATCCGAGGTTCCACTATCGGCCGAATTCTCCTCTCCAATACCCTGGCATAGACTTTCCCGGGGAGGCTGAGAAGTGTGATCCCCCTATAGTTGGAACACACCCTCCGGTCCCCCTTCTTAAAAAGAGGGACCACCACCCCGGTCTGCCATCCCAGAGGCACTGTCCCCGACCGCCACGCGATGCTGCAGAGGCGTGTCAGCCAAGACAGCCCCACAACATCCAGAGACTTGAGGTACTCAGGGCGGATCTCATCCACCCCCGGTGCCTTGCCACCGAGGAGTTTCTTGACCACCTCGGTGACTTCAGCTTGGATGATGGACGAGTCCTCCTCTGAGCCCCCAACCTCTGCTTCCTCAATGGAAGACGTGACGGCGGGATTGAGGAGATCCTCGAAGTATTCCTTCCACCGTCCGACAACATCCCCAGTTGAGGTCAACAGCCGCCCATCGCCACTGTAAACAGCGTTGGTAGGGCACTGCTTCCCCCTCCTGAGGCGCCGGACGGTTTGCCAGAATCTCTTCGAGGCCAGCCGATAGTCCTTTTCCATGGCCTCACCGAACTCCTCCCAGGCCCGAGTTTTTGCCTCCACAACCACCCGGGCTGCAGTCCGTTTAGCCTGCCGGTACCTGTCAGCTGCCTCAGGAGTCCCACAAGCCAACCAGGCCCGATAGGACTCCTTCTTCAGCTTGACGGCATCCCTTACTTCCGGTGTCCACCACCGGGTTCGGGGATTGCCACCTCGACAGGCACCGGAGACCTTGCGTCCACAGCTCCGAGCAGCCGCTTTGACAATGGAGGTGGAGAACATGGTCCACTCGGACTCAATATCTCCAGCCTCCCTCGGGATCCGGTCGAAGCTCTGCCGGAGGCAGGAGTTGAAGATCTCTCTGACAGGAGACTCGGCCAAACGTTCCCAGCAGACCCTCACAGTACGTTTGGGTCTACCGAGTCTATCCAGCTTCCTCCCCCGCCATCGGATCCAACTCACCACCAGGTGGTGATCAGTTGACAGCTCCGCCCCTCTCTTCACCCGAGTGTCCAAGACATACGGCCGCAGGTCAGATGAAACGACCACAAAGTCGATCATTGACCTACGACCTAGGGTGTCCTGGTGCCATGTGCACTGATGGACACCCTTATGCTTGAACATGGTGTTCGTTATGGACAAACTGTAACTAGCACAGAAGTCCAATAACTGAACACCACTCGGGTTCAGATCAGGGGGGCCGTTCCTCCCAATCACGCCCCTCCAGGTTTCACTGTCATTGCCCACGTGGGCGTTGAAGTCCCCCAGTAGAACGACGGAGTCCCCAGTCGGAGCACTCTCCAGCACCCCTCCCAGGGACACCAAGAAGGTTGGGTACTCTGCACTGCTGTTTGGCCCGTAGGCACACACAACAGTGAGAGACCTATCCCCGAGCCGAAGCCGCAGGGAAACAACCCTCTCGTTCACTGGGGTAAACTCCAACACATGGCGGCAGAGCTGGGGGGCTATAAGCAAACCCACACCAGCCCGCCGCCTCTCACCATGGGCAACTCCAGAGTGGTGAAGAGTCCATCCCCTCTCGAGGAGTGTGGTTCCAGAGCCCAAGCCGTGCGTGGAGGTGATTCCGACTATCTCTAGTCGGAACCTCTCAACCTCACGCACAATCTCAGGCTCTTTCCCCGCCAGCGAGGTGACATTCCATGTCCCAAGAGCCAGTTTCCGTGTCCAGGGATCGGGTCGTCTAGGCCCCCGGCCTCGACTGCTGCCCGATTCGCTTTGCACCGGCCCCTTACGGTCCCTCCTGTGAGTGGTGAGCCCACGGGAAGGTGTCCCCACGTCGCTCCTTTGGGCTGAGCCCGGCCGGACCCCATGGGGGAAGGCCCGGCCACCAGGCGCTCGCATACGAGCCCCAACCCCAGGCCTGGCTCCAGGGTGGGGCCCCGGCTGCGCCGTACCGGGCGACGTCACGGTCCTCCTTTTTTTTGTCATCATAAGGGTTGTTGAACTGCTCTTAGTCTGACCCGTCACCTAGGACCTGTTTGCCTTGGGAGACCCTACCAGGGGCATATAGCCCCGGACAACATAGCTCCTAGGGTCATTCGGGTACTCAAACCCCTCCACCACGTTAAGGTGGCAGTTCATGGAGGAGTTCCACTATTGTATTATATGTAATTGTTCTACAGTCTCTACACAGTGTTTAGTTCAATTACATCAGAAGTAACTGTAGTTAAATTACAGAAAAATAAGAGTCATCCCTTACTGTACTTTTTCAAGGGGAAAGCAATTCAATTACAGTAACTAATTACTTAGTAACTAGTTACACCCAACACTACACACAGCACAGGGAGGCTTTCTTTGAATCGATGAACTAATAAATAAAAAAAAGTAAACATTCAGTAAAAAAATAAGAACAAATAAACAAAAACACTAGCACAAATAAATACAATAAAATAAATAAACATGGCTAAGTTTTTCAGGCGGGTTTAACAGTAGTCTTCGGGTAAGAAATGCTACAGAGATTAAAGTAAATAACTGGATAGTCTTCATTGTAAAAATAAAAAAAAAATCAATACAGATTAATGCTTCAGGGCTCCAGACTGCGACTTAATGGTGGCATTTTGCGACCTTTTTTCCTGCTGGTGCGACTGAATTTGGTTGGAGGTCGCACTGGTGCCCGACTGATAAGAGCTGCCATTTCTGTTACATATGAGAAACATTGGACGGCAAAAGCAACGAGAGCGGACCATTGATCAGCTCGGAGCGATAATAGACATCGCAGTGCAAGCTCATGCACGGGCCGATCTCGATCACGCCACACCGTTACTAAACAGCGCTGGAGATCCAGTGAGAACGCATTTGAGTTCACCTCAGTATTAATAACATCGCTACTGCGAGACCTAGTGGAAGTGCTCGGTGCAGAATCCACTTTTATAAACCACAGATATCAGATCAGAGCTGATGCGGAGACCAGGAGAAACATAGTGAAACATTAATTTCAGTCCACAAATCATAAACATTCACCATGGATTTAATGTAGTAACACCCCATGGTATTGTGGAAGAAATAGTAAAAAAAAAAAAATGTATTACATTATTCATCTCAGGGTTTGTACAACCTTTTGAGAGTGAAATTCAAGCACTTTTCAAGTGTTTCACACTTTTTCCAGCACTTCAAAGCTCTAAATATTATCCAATTGTAATATTATTTTTAGTGTGATGATTTGTAAAACTAAAAGTTTTGAGTGCTGGCCACTATATGGCAAAAAAATACCACTATAACCAGTAGGTGGTGGCATAGGAGCACTTATTTGACTTATTAGACATTTCCACTCCTTAATATATGGAAAAAAGAAGGAAGTCACAAAGTCTCATGGAAAATGTAAACTTTTCTTCAAATTGTGACTGGATTACACAGAAAACAAGTAAAGAGTGTTCCTTTTAGTTCAGTGTGTTACTATAGAAGAACAATAGTACATTTAATAAGAGTGGAATATTACTATTTTCCTTATAAAGTGAGGTTTTTGCACATTACTGTTGTTAATAAAAGATCATTTTTTTCTGCATTACTCAAGCTCAGCGTTTCATTTTCCAATAAACAAACATGTACTATTATTAGTAACTGCACTTATTGACAAAACAATGCAAAACAATAGTAATTTTATGATTTAATTAACCTTATGATAAATGTTCCTCCAGCGCCACCAAATCAGGTGCTGGCACCACCATCTGTAGCTGGTGCCTCTGCTCTCAAATGTTAGTCTGGAGCCCTGTATTATCAATGTATTTATTTGTAATACAGTGGAAATTAGTAGATTTGGTTAGCATGTTGATTTACGGTGTGTGCCCCTAAATTTTCTCTTTGTGCCCCTAAAATTTTCAGTTGGGGGGGCCACTCTGCTCCTAGTAAAAAACGTTATTCTGGAACCCTGAGCTTGCAATTAAAGTTACTATAGTTATTCAGTCTATGTTGTTTCTACATTAATATTACATTGGAGATTTAACTGTGAAATTATTACAATATAAAAATATATTTAAAAAAATAATCTTGGGTGTGATGAAAAATGTGATTAATTATTTAAAAAAATTATCGATTGACAGCACTAATTATTATGGATGCATAATATGTAAAGACAAGCTGATGAACCCAGAATACATTTTATATATTTTTTATGTTAAGCGTTTTAGAATGATTGAAAGAGTGCAGTAGGTGCTGTGTGTGGAACACAAGCAGGGCTGGACATTAACTTTTTTCCTCACCAGCCACTGTGGCTAGTGGTTTTCCAAAGGTACTAGCCACTCAGCATTTTCACTGGCCACAATTTTGCTGTTTGGAAATGACATTTTACATGATTAAAGTTGACTTTGGCATGCTTAAATTACTTGATTTTGAGTCATTTGACTTGATTGAAAAGATTTAAAACCCTTTCAAATGCAGAGTGACCACCCAAATCAAGACTGCATATCAGCTGGTGTGTGCAGGTGGGCAAACTCAAGATGAGCATAGGCTAATATGAGAAATGTAGTTATTTTTGTTAGACTATATAAAAGCAAATTACAAAAACAATAGTACATTTAAAAAAATCTTTAGGTTTATTTAATATGTATACATGTATTTAACATCTGTAGTTGTTTGATTAACATTAATGACAGACAGGTGTTTAATTGGGCTGCTGAACTCATGGACGTAATATTCTGACACATATCCAGTTATTACCCACCCGTTTACGTACACTTAAGCCATAACCGACTGTGATCGTGCGAGATAGACCTTCATTTTGTTCACATTTTGCTCTTTGTTTCTTGTGTTTGATGAGCAGGTGGAGAAGCTGTTGAGAGCTGTGGCTGATGGAGATGTGGAGATGGTGAGCTCAGTTTGGGTCACATAAGCCTTCCCAAGAGGAGTCTTGCTTTATTAATAATAATAATAAGAGTTGAGCCCAGAACGGCAGTAGTGTCTGTGTTTCAGGTGCGGTATCTTATGGAATGGTTGGATGAGGAGCCAGATGAAGAGGACGTCACGTTGCCAGTGAAGACCGAGCTGTGCCATCCTCTGTGTCAGTGCTCCAGCTGTGAACCCACACAGAAGGTCTGAACACACACTCGGACACATATACAGGATATCGCAGAGGTGGACAAAGGGCACAAATATTACTCCGTAACAATTGAAAGTTGTAAAAACAAATGTCCTTTTTTATGTTAATGCGTTGTTTTATTATTGTTGCATTGTTGTATACACTCACCTAAAGGATTATTAGGAACCCCCTTTCGCCTTCAGAACTGCCTTAATTCTACGTGGCATTGATTCAACAAGGAGCTGAAAGCATTCTTTAGAAATGTTGGCCCATATTGATAGGATAGCATCTTGCAGTTGATGGAGATTTGTGGGATGCACATCCAGGGCACGAAGCTCCCGTTCCACCACATCCCAAAGATGCTCTATTGGGTTGAGATCTGGTGACTGTGGGGGCCATTTTAGTCCAGTGAACTCATTGTCATGTTCAAGAAACCAATTTGAAATGATTCAAGCTTTGTGACATGGAGCATTATCCTGCTGGAAGTAGCCATCAGAGGATGGGCACATGGTGGTCATAAAGGGATGGACATGGTCAGAAACAATGCTCAGGTAGGCCGTGGCATTTAAACCATGCCCAATTGGCATTAAGGGGCCTAAAGTGTGCCAAGAAAACATCCCCCACACCATTACACCACCACCAGCCTGCACAATGGTAACAAGGCTTGATGGATCCATGTTCTCATTCTGTTTACGCCAAATTCTGACTCTACCATCTGAATGTCTCAACAGAAATCGAGACTCATCAGACCAGGCAACATTTTTCCTCGTGCAAATTGTAGCCTCTTTTTCCTATTTGTAGTGGAGATGAGTGGTACCCGGTGGGGTCTTCTGCTGTTGTAGCCCATCCGCCTCAAGGTTGTGCGTGTTGTGGCTTCACAAATGCTTTGCAGCATACCTCGGTTGTAACGAGTGGTTATTTCAGTCAAAGTTGCTCTTCTATCAGCTTGAATCAGTCGGCCCATTCTCCTCTGACCTCTAGCATCAACAAGGCATTTTGGCCCACAGGACTGCCACATACTGGATGTGTTTCCCTTTTCACACCATTCTTTGTAAACCCTAGAAATGGTTGTGCGTGAAAATCCCAGTAACTGAGCAGATTGTGAAATACTCAGACCAGCCCGTCTGGCACCAACAACCATGCCACGCTCAAAATTGCTTAAATCCCCTTTCTTTCCCATTCTGACATTCAGTTTGGAGTTCAGGAGATTGTCTTGACCAGGACCACACCCCTAAATGCATTGAAGCAACTGCCATGTGATTGGTTGATTAGATAATTGCATTAATGAGAAATTGAACAGGTGTTCCTAATAATCCTTTAGGTGAGTGTATAAACGCCATAGGAAAGCAGAGTGTGTTGTCGTGAATAATTTAGGATAAGGAAAGGCAGTCTCATGAATAATTATACAACTCCGATGAGTCATCGATGGACTATAGGTGCAAGAATACGAATACGTCACGTCCTGTGGTGTGAAGATAAACCCGAAAGATGAAAATAGCGCAAAAAAGCTTAAAATGAACTAGTTTTCTCCTACGATGGTAGGATCGTTTTCTATGCAACACACAAGACGATGGAATGAATTGAGAAACCCTTCATGCTACCTGTGTTCAGAAAGCCGCCCATCTGCAGCCGGATGGCCTCGGTGTGAACAGCAGCAGTGCTGACGGCTTCACACCGCTCCATGTGGCGGCGCTGCACGGGCACTCCGCTCTGGTGTCTCTCTTCATCCGCCACGGTGCCAACATCAACGCCCGCAACAACCAGAGTGCCACTCCACTTCACCTGGCCTGCCAGAACAGCCACATACAGGTGGGCACGTCCTGACCAATCACAGATCACCTCTCGTACAGGTAAACAGCTCTGCTCTGAGAAGGGTCGCCAAATAGCCTGGATTGAACGTGTGTGTGTGTGTGTGTGTGTGTGTGTGTGTGTGTGTGTGTGTGTGTGTGTGTGTGTGTGTGTGTGTGTGTGTGTGTGTGTGTGTGTGTGTGTGTGTGTGTGTGTGTGTGTGTGTGTGTGTGTGTGTGTGTGTGTGTGTGTGTGTGTGTGTGTGTGTGTGTGTGTGTGTGTGTGTGTTTCAGGCGGTGTCTGCTCTACTGGAGTGTAATGCCAAACTCAATAAGAAGGATCATTATGGAAATACAGCGCTGATTCATGCTTGTCTAAAGGGAAATCTGGAGATAGCCACAGTCTTGCTGAAGGTACTCTATTCATCATATCTATATTACACTATAAAAGATAATTTCGGTCTAATGTACATAAATATAATTTGTATTTATGTATTTGTGTATTATGATTTCTCACTCTGACATGTATTTATTTATATAATTGTTGTCTGTACTCTGAACACACTTGATGTCCATCAGAGCGGTGCACTGGTGAATCTGGCGAATAACCATGGTAACACTGGTCTGCATGAGGCGGTGAGGGGGGGGCACGTCCAGCTGGTGGAGCTGCTTCTGCACAGGGGCGCTCTAGTGCACCTGCGCAACAAGAGACAGAGGACCGCCCTCGACTGCGCTCACGAGACCGCCGGGAAGGTGTGTGTGTGTTTATTCATTTATTTTTGCAATCCTCAGTAGATGATGAATACAAACGTTCCGTATCAGTAGTTTAGATCATTTAAGTCAGGCACACACATGATGTTAAACAACTACGGGTGTAACGGGACACACAACTCACGGTTCAGTGCAGCAAACTATAGGGAGCTTACTTGCACATTACTACTATTAAAGGTCAACAACAGCCCACACTAGCCTAAATTCAGCTGCTATTCATTTTTAGATATAATAATCAACACTCAAATAACACATTGTGTGCAAACATGTAAACTTCACGTTAGGCGGTTTTTGCATTAACTTCTAAATCTAATTATAAAATAGTTTTTTTTCTCCAGTTCATGGTTGAAATATAATCATTTATACACAGTGTGTGTCATTTATTTAAACACACATTAATAATCCAGACATCAGTAGCAGGTTCAGTGGAATATAATGATTATAACGGCTAATATAATGATTATAACGGCTAATATAATGATTATAACGGCTAATATAATGATTATAACGGCTAATATAATGAATATAACGGCTAATATAATGATTATAACGGCTAATATAATGATTATAACGGCTAATATAATGAATATAACGACTAATATAATGATTATAACGGCTAATATAATGATTATAACGGCTAATATAATGATTATAACGGCTAATATAATGAATATAACGACTAATATAATGAATATAACGGCTAATATAATGATTATAACGGCTAATATAATGATTATAACGGCTAATATAATGATTATAACGGCTAATATAATGATTATAACGGCTAATATAATGATTATAACGGCTAATATAATGAATATAACGACTAATATAATGAATATAACGGCTAATATAATGATTATAACGGCTAATATAATGATTATAACGGCTAATATAATGAATATAACGGCTAATATAATGAATATAACGGCTAATATAATGAATATAACGGCTAATATAATGAATATAACGGCTAATATAATGAATATAACGGCTAATATAATGAATATAACGGCTAATATAATGATTATAACGGCTAATATAATGAATATAACGGCTAATATAATGAATATAACGGCTAATATCATGATTATAACGGCTAATATAATGATTATAACGGCTAATATAATGAATATAACGGCTAATATAATGAATATAACGGCTAATATCATGATTATAACGGCTAATATAATGAATATAACGGCTAATATAATGAATATAACGGCTAATATAATGAATATAACGGCTAATATAATGAATATAACGGCTAATATAATGAATATAACGGCTAATATAATGATTATAACGGCTAATATAATGATTATAACGGCTAATATAATGAATATAACGGCTAATATAATGAATATAACGGCTAATATAATGATTATAACGGCTAATATAATGAATATAACGGCTAATATAATGAATATAACGGCTAATATAATGATTATAACGGCTAATATAATGAATATAACGGCTAATATAATGAATATAACGGCTAATATAATGAATATATAACGGCTAATATAATGAATATAACGGCTAATATAATGAATATATAACGGCTAATATAATGAATATAACGGCTAATATAATGAATATAACGGCTAATATAATGATTATAACGGCTAATATAATGAATATAACGGCTAATATAATGAATATAACGGCTAATATAATGATTATAACGGCTAATATAATGAATATAACGGCTAATATAATGAATATAACGGCTAATATAATGATTATAACGGCTAATATAATGAATATAACGGCTAATATAATGAATATAACGGCTAATATAATGAATATAACGGCTAATATAATGAATATAACGGCTAATATAATGATTATAACGGCTAATATAATGAATATAACGGCTAATATAATGATTATAACGGCTAATATAATGATTATAACGGCTAATATAATGAATATAACGGCTAATATAATGATTATAACGGCTAATATAATGAATATAACGGCTAATATAATGAATATAACGGCTAATATAATGAATATAACGGCTAATATAATGAATATAACGGCTAATATAATGATTATAACGGCTAATATAATGAATATAACGGCTAATATAATGAATATAACGGCTAATATAATGAATATAACGGCTAATATAATGAATATAACGGCTAATATAATGATTATAACGGCTAATATAATGAATATAACGGCTAATATAATGATTATAACGGCTAATATAATGAATATAACGGCTAATATAATGAATATAACGGCTAATATAATGAATATAACGGCTAATATAATGAATATAACGGCTAATATAATGAATATAACGGCTAATATAATGAATATAACGGCTAATATAATGATTATAACGGCTAATATAATGAATATAACGGCTAATATAATGAATATAACGGCTAATATAATGATTATAACGGCTAATATAATGAATATAACGGCTAATATAATGATTATAACGGCTAATATAATGATTATAACGGCTAATATAATGAATATAACGGCTAATATAATGAATATAACGGCTAATATAATGATTATAACGGCTAATATAATGATTATAACGGCTAATATAATGAATATAACGGCTAATATAATGATTATAACGGCTAATATAATGATTATAACGGCTAATATAATGAATATAACGGCTAATATAATGATTATAACGGCTAATATAATGATTATAACGGCTAATATAATGAATATAACGGCTAATATAATGATTATAACGGCTAATATAATGAATATAACGGCTAATATAATGAATATAACGGCTAATATAATGAATATAACGGCTAATATAATGAATATAACGGCTAATATAATGAATATAACGGCTAATATAATGAATATAACGGCTAATATAATGAATATAACGGCTAATATAATGAATATAACGGCTAATATAATGAATATAACGGCTAATATAATGAATATAACGGCTAATATAATGATTATAACGGCTAATATAATGAATATAACGGCTAATATAATGAATATAACGGCTAATATAATGAATATAACGGCTAATATAATGAATATAACGGCTAATATAATGAATATAACGGCTAATATAATGAATATAACGGCTAATATAATGAATATAACGGCTAATATAATGAATATAACGGCTAATATAATGAATATAACGGCTAATATAATGATTATAACGGCTAATATAATGAATATAACGGCTAATATAATGAATATAACGGCTAATATAATGAATATAATGATTCCCTCTGGCTCTCAGCGAAGGCGGTCGCATTCTCTCCTCTCTCCTCTCGTCTTCCTCCTCCCTCCTCCCTGCTTGCTACTCTCGTCTCGTCTAGTCTACTGTCTTAAACTTGAGAGACTCTCCACGCACTGCTCTCGAACTAAAATTATGGATTTGATCAACTGGTCTCTCAACGCAATTGACACCATCTTCTCGACGAGAAGCTTGGGTTCGGGGGAACCTGACTGCCCTGCCGGAACGTTTGCTGCTGGCTACACGATGGACGCGTGGGAGAGGTGGCATGTTGTGTGTCTAGCGGCACTTTCCGTAGAGGACATTGAAGACATCTACCTATTCGGTTTCATGGTAACAGGGTTTCTGCTGATTGGATCAGGCATTGCCCTGGGATATCGAAGAATTCAGGAAGCGGTGACAGCTATTCAAAGCTCCACAAGGCTGCCCGTCATGATTGAAGCAGTGGGCAGAGCGGTCATCTCCCAAACTGGGACTACTAACCGCAACATGGATAACATAATGGAGTTGCAACGCAAGGTGGATATCATCACGGTAAAGCTCACTGCTCTGCAAAATGGTTTCAGAGACCAGAACGAACTAAGAGAGTAATCATAAATTGTGGCTACTCGCTCCCAGACCAAACAAATTCCAATCTTATCTGCTTTCGGCTCCCTCAACCAGCACGGTCTTGGCCAAGGCCGCTGCTGAGACAACAACTCCCCCAGAAGAGCACTGCAGGAAGACGCTCTTGCACTCATCCCCCACCACCTGCTGACTCGGACTGGGATCTGATCAAGGTTGTCTCCATAGCAACTTGCGGACTGGAGCACCGAGATTACGGTGCCAGGCATGACTCTCCAGGCCTACACAAACATGCACATGAACTTTACAGACACACACACACTTATGCACACACCCATCTCTCACCTTCGCCGCTTTGTACCCCCAGTCTGACAAGCGGGTCTGTGACCAGCGCCTGAAATGGCTGCAGGACCGGGACGCCTGGCTGTGCTGGGACACCTCAACCCCCCACTCCTCTCCCCTGTTGCAAGTCGTGTTTCATGTTGTAATGTGTGCTCATGTTGCTGAGATGTTTTTTTACTGTTCTCAAACTGTGCTCCCGTAGGAGCATAGTCTGGGGGTTGCTTTTTTTCATCTCCTCACCCCTCCCTACCTATCCTCATGTTATGCTGTATTTTCTGTCCAACTCAAGAAGGCGCCGCACGATGGCGACTCGGTGTTACTCGCACAACACCAAAACACATTTCACTGCCAGCTGTATATTGTATATAACTGTGTATGTGACAAATAAAACTCTCTTGAATCTTGAATATAACGGCTAATATAATGATTATAACGGCTAATATAATGAATATAACGGCTAATATAATGAATATAACGGCTAATATAATGATTATAACGGCTAATATAATGATTATAACGGCTAATATAATGAATATAACGGCTAATATAATGAATATAACGGCTAATATAATGAATATAACGGCTAATATAATGAATATAACGGCTAATATAATGATTATAACGGCTAATATAATGAATATAACGGCTAATATAATGAATATAACGGCTAATATAATGAATATAACGGCTAATATAATGAATATAACGGCTAATATAATGATTATAACGGCTAATATAATGAATATAACGGCTAATATAATGATTATAACGGCTAATATAATGAATATAACGGCTAATATAATGATTATAACGGCTAATATAATGAATATAACGGCTAATATAATGATTATAACGGCTAATATAATGAATATAACGGCTAATATAATGAATATAACGGCTAATATAATGAATATAATGGCTAATATAATGAATATAACGGCTAATATAATGAATATAACGGCTAATATAATGATTATAACGGCTAATATAATGAATATAACGGCTAATATAATGAATATAATGGCTAATATAATGAATATAACGGCTAATATAATGAATATAACGGCTAATATAATGAATATAACGGCTAATATAATGAATATAACGGCTAATATAATGAATATAACGGCTAATATAATGAATATAACGGCTAATATAATGAATATAACGGCTAATATAATGAATATAACGGCTAATATAATGATTATAACGGCTAATATAATGAATATAACGGCTAATATAATGAATATAACGGCTAATATAATGAATATAATGGCTAATATAATGAATATAACGGCTAATATAATGAATATAACGGCTAATATAATGATTATAACGGCTAATATAATGAATATAACGGCTAATATAATGAATATAATGGCTAATATAATGAATATAACGGCTAATATAATGAATATAACGGCTAATATAATGAATATAACGGCTAATATAATGAATATAACGGCTAATATAATGAATATAACGGCTAATATAATGATTATAACGGCTAATATAATGATTATAACGGCTAATATAATGAATATAACGGCTAATATAATGAATATAACGGCTAATATAATGAATATAACGGCTAATATAATGAATATAACGGCTAATATAATGATTATAACGGCTAATATAATGATTATAACGGCTAATATAATGATTATAACGGCTAATATAATGATTATAACGGCTAATATAATGATTATAACGGCTAATATAATGATTATAACGGCTAATATAATGATTATAACGGCTAATATAATGATTATAACGGCTAATATAATGAATATAACGGCTAATATAATGATTATAACGGCTAATATAATGATTATAACGGCTAATATAATGATTATAACGGCTAATATAATGATTATAACGGCTAATATAATGATTATAACGGCTAATATAATGATTATAACGGCTAATATAATGAATATAACGGCTAATATAATGAATATAACGGCTAATATAATGAATATAACGGCTAATATAATGAATATAACGGCTAATATAATGAATATAACGGCTAATATAATGAATATAACGGCTAATATAATGATTATAACGGCTAATATAATGAATATAACGGCTAATATAATGAATATAACGGCTAATATATGATGCTGCATGACATTGTTTAGTTTACAGCGGTTTTATTGAGGTCTTTCCACCGTTGCAACACTGATTGAGCGATTACACCACATATGATGCGTTTCAGTAAGTGTTAATGTATCCTCAACACACCTTCAGATGTTCATTCATGTTTATTCTCTGACTATGACGAGCTCCATCGCTTGAACTGACGTGCATTTACAGTGATCTGTGACTTCACATTAAAGAGCGTCAAAACGTCATTGAAAGAATGAATTGAACAAGAAGTTCAAAGATTCTGTCTAAACCGCTTCTTTCTAATGAGCACATCAGTGCTTTATTTACCCTTGCCTTGCCATGCAAACAAGCAGAGATGTGGCACATTCTGAGGTTATGAGGTTTGACTGACAGATTGAGAAGCCAATGGAGTTACGAGGTGTAGTCACAACCTCTTTTAAATGCTTTTTATTGGTGAAATATTTGTAAAAGCCACACACAGACATAAAGGATGACCAATAGCATTCATTTTATAAAACAAAAATGAGGAAATGTAGAGAAAACAACGTTCCGGCCTGACAGTGATATATTCTTATTTGTAGCATTTATTTTTACTTTGTTTATTGAATTGTATAATTCTCCATGTGTGTCATGATACAGTGGTTGGGAACCACTGGCTTAGTGCACTATCTTTGTAAATTTAGTTGATATTTATTCATATTATTCATAAGACTGTAAATGTTCATAGTCTGTAAATATGTTTAATATGACTGTGTCCTTTATACTTTTATATTTGTAATTCTTAAATATAGAGGATTGCATGCCTAATGTTACCTGAGGGGTGCCAGCAGGTCATGTGGGTGAGAGAGTTGGCAGCCCTGTTATTAGTATACATTGACTGCCCTATTTTAAATGTTTCTTTCTTTCACAAAATACAAATCTGTGTCACAGGAAATAAACCTTTCATCTGTTTTTGTGTGCTTCCACAGAGCACAGAGATTCAGAGACTCCTGCAGAAAGCCTGTGCTGAGACCCCGGACATCCGTCTGGTCAATCCACACTCCAGAGGATCAGAGGGCATTATGGGTAAGAATCTGAGAATTCACTAGAAATGCTCTAGTAGGCTGTGATATGTAAGTTCAGTTTAACATAACTGGAATTCATAATGCATCTCATCGTCGTGTCCAACAGGAAACTCAATAGTGCAAAGAGTGAAGCGAAGGGAGAGTCCCAACAGTGGCAGACGAGACTTAGACCACACCAAACAAAGGTACATTTCCTGTCAAGATAGGGCTTGTTTATTGACATAACACTGTGAAATATATCTACACCAGTGGTGTTTGTTTTTAATAAATCAAATGTAAATTCATGTCCAAGTTACACTTAATGTTGCCACATTTCCCTGGTTAAACATTACATTACTTAAAAAAAATCATTAAAAACTGCACATCATGTTCTATTAAAACCAACAATAAATCTCATCAAGTTAGTGTTTTAAGCACTTTTACATTTATTCCAAAATAATAACTAAAGGCAGTTACCGTTTAAGCAATATATTTTATTGGTGAAACTGCTTTTTAATAGTCCACTTCTGTCCGGATCATCAGTCATGCTCGGTAAACACTGGTCACAGACACGAAGATGTATCTTTAAAGGTCCCGTTCTTCGTGTTTTTTTGAAGCTTTGATTGTGTTTACAGTGTGCAATATAACATGTGTTCATGTTTCGCGTGTAAAAAAAAACACAATGGCCCTCATTTATCAAAAGTGCGTACACCAAATTTCCAGCGTACACCTGGCGTACACCCAAAACCACGGTGACTTTGAGATTTATCAAAATGGACGTTGGCGTACGGCACGCTCAAATCCTACGCCAGCTCAGGAGGTGGTGTACGCACGTTTTGAGTTAGTGCGAAAATGCGCAGAAAAACAATTCCTAACACCACAAAACGCACTGACAAGATATGCTATATTATGACCCACTGTGAAAAAAACAACAACAACAACAACAAATAAAGCCCTATTCGCACGGGATAAGTAGGCTATTATCTGGGGACCTCGTGTGATTTAGAAATGACTCCCCCACATCTGAATTTTGCGCGGCGCATTCGCACGGGATAAGCTGTGATTTTACTCGAATTTACTGACTATCTCCCGGTTATGATGTTACTTGAAAATATTTTTTCGTTATATAGCTGTATGAAATTATAAACAGTCGTATCGATATAATTTTGATTTTTTTTATAGTAATACAAATAATTTCGTTCAGTTAGAGAACAGACGCAATTAAAAACGTAACTGAGCAATATAATAACAATATACGACGGAAGATTCAGTTTCAAAGCTAATGTAAAAGTGCCCATTTAAGCGAGTTGTCATTGTACTGTTCTGTTTTTGTGTTTTTCATTAAGAATAATATTAAACACACCATTCAAGCAATTTACTCCCAAATTGTGCTCATTCTAAAGTGAAAGTAGTAGCCTATAATCCGCGCGGCCGCACGGGAATTTCACTGTCCTAAAAATGGCTGATGAGTTCCTTGTTTTATGAAGTCCCTCCTTCAGAAATACGTAACGAGTTCTGATTGTGCCAGCGGTTCCCGTGTTGTGATTCGACAGCAGCTTAGCAAACGTGGAAAGGTCACGCCTCTTAACGGGAGATGTATGCACACACTCAAACGCAACAATTCCTTTTCTCCACGCGACACGTCCTCTTCTCCACGTGGGACAGCAACAAGACCACGCCCCCTTTTTTCGCGTATTCTTGTGGGCGGAGGTTAGTCTGTTCTACTGACGTCATTTATGAAGGAAGTACCAGGATGTAGTCCAAGCCGGCCGTTCGCTGTAGGCTTTGAAAGGGAACTTCTGTTAAATAAAATATCTCGCTTGGCATTGAACTTTGAGCTTTATAATTTTACAGGTATTATTTATGCTCTAACAGCAACATTACACACTAACTAAAGTTTGAACAGTGGGATCACGAAGAACGGGACCTTTAATTTCCCCACTAAACACTCAGCCGCAGATGAGCGCGGGTGGCCAAGTATGCCATTGTTGTGACCAGTGTTCATTTTGACTGCAAATTTTGATTTAGTTTTAGTCATATTTTAGTCACCTGAATTGTTTTTAGTTTTAGTCTATTTTTAGTCGACTAAAATCCTAATGAGTTTAGTTAAATTGTAATACATTAAGCATTTAAATAGTACATAACCGACTGTCACTTGAACTGACATTTTGACATCATTTTGTTTTTGACATTAAAAATACACGAAAGAGCTCAATTCACTTTTTTGTTTGTTTTTTAAAAACAGTTATATAGTTTTTATAACTTTGTATTTCTGTTTTAGTTAGTATATCATGTTAAGCTAAAGCTTCAAATAAGTTTGTTTTATTTATTTATTTATTTATTTATTTATTTTTAATTTCAGTCAACATTTATTTAATTTCAAGTAATGAAGATTTGTTTTAATGGTTTTAGTGAACTATTATAACCCTGAAACTTTATTGAATATGTGTCAAATACTGGTCTTTCCTCCTGACTATGAATTAAATGGGAATGAAATTAAATACAGTTTATTGTGTAAGCAAAAACGAAT
The DNA here is from genome assembly GCA_023566225.1 of Romanogobio albipinnatus. NCBI lineage: Eukaryota > Metazoa > Chordata > Actinopteri > Cypriniformes > Gobionidae > Romanogobio > Romanogobio albipinnatus. The sequence continues at coordinate 3,918,234 of CM042262.1, read as the reverse complement.
ATATAATGCGTGACTTTTAATTATAAACCAGCTGGAAATACACCGGGACTCTTATTTTGAAATCTCGCCTTACTATTGCAGTTGCAGGAGCTCATTCAAGTTCAGGAGATAAAATATGCATTGATACGACCGTCTAAAACATGTTACTATATAAACATGGTAAAGTAAACATTGTCATTATTCATCAGCATTAGTTCATAAACAATTGTCTGTCATAAATGTGTGTTACTGATTGTGAGCCGCTCTGGAGCGCTGGATTGGGGATGTGTGAGCCTGTAGGCCGTGTGTTCTCCAGCCAGTTCTGACAGATCTATCTTTTCCGTAATCGACCCTCCCTAACATTTTCGTCTCGTTTTTATTTGTTGACGAAAATGACAGTTGATTTTCGTCATAGTTTTTGTCAACCAATACTAGCTTTTATTTAGTTATCGCCTCGTTTTCGTCAGTGAAAAAAGGTTTTGATGACACAAATTCGTCAACGAAATTAACACTGGTTGTGACTCTTCTGACTTCCTAGCATGTGCTATTCAGGGGCGTGCACGAATTGTCTGTCATCAATATTCGAAAAATAAACGTACTATTCGAATTTTACTATATTTCTTTGCTGGCCGTAGATGCAGTGAATCCATGATAAATCCCACTAAAACTCGCAGTTATAACTAAATCCTCTGGGTGGCGCTGTGGAGCGGGTCAATAGGTTGAGTGTATTTGATCACATAATCAGGGAACCTGTGGGATCTTAAAAAGTCTTTAAATTCAAAATCAAAATTTTAAGGCCTTGAAAAGTCTTAAATTCGCTGAAATATTGAGTTCTAGGTCTTAAATAATTTTAAACAGGTCTTAATTTTTCTATGTCCATGTAACGCTACCTCTTGCTCATTGAAATGCTCCCGCAGCGCTTTAGGGTGTGTGTGTGTTGTAGTACGTTTTTTCGCTAGTGAGAGACCAACATGCATCTTATATAGCAGCCAATCAGCTTTCGTGTTATTGGCGCGGGTCTCTTTCGGATTGTACCACAGACACATCGAACAGATTTTCTTCTTCAGCTTCAGTTCTCCAGTTCTTCCAGTTCCGCGATCGTGAAAGCAAAGGCGAATCTTTATGTGAATCTCATAGTCACATAATCCTTCAGAAATCATCTATTTCAGAAAAATGCTGTTCTTTAGAACTTTCTATCCATCAAAGAATCACTGATAATAATCATAAATGTGTGTTGATCATCAGATCCTCATATGAGAGTGATTAGTGAAGGGTCATGTGACACTGAAGACTGGAGTAATGATGATACATTCAGCTTTGATCACAGGAATACATTACACTTTACTATATATTCACATAGAGAACAGTCACAACACAACTGTCACAATATTACAGCTTTTTTGTATTTTTAATATCATAAATGCAGCATTGGTGAGCAGAGCTCAAACTTTTGACCGGTAGTGTGTGTGTATATTAATCCTGGTGAGATTGAGCTATGAGGAAGTGCAGGTTTACTAATACTTTGTTCAATTTGAATAAATTAATTTGCTTTGCAAGTAGATTCTGCATTTCCTTTTGTATGTTTTTTTTTTTTAATTGCGTGATATAGGTCTTACATTTAATTCATAATGTTCTTGAAAAGGTCTTAAAAAGTCTTACATTTGACTTGGTGAAACCTGCAGATACCCTGATAATGTCGTCGAAGGCCTCGCGATGTTTGGAATTACTCAGATGAACATTGAAAATGATCTTATAAAATGGAGTTACTATATGAATGAATGAAACTGAGATATTATCATGACCACATTGAGAAATCCCAACACCAGTCGAATGAGGACAGCTGTCCATCACTGCATCACCAGTGCAGGCGAGCACAGTAGGGATGCGCTGTGTACCGGTACTGGGAAAATACCGGCAAATCGTTTATTTCAAACGGTACAATATCATGATTTGTCTCATTTCGGTATATGCTGCTGTTCCGAAGTTCACCGCTAGGTGGCAGTGCGCTACCCAAACTAAGCAAGTGCATTCTGGGAGTTGTTTGTTGTCTTTCACCCACGAGACAAATACATTTTTCTGTCTTTTCTCAGTCTAGAAGGAATAAATAATTTCACATTTCTACTGCACAAATGACCCAGTTTAAATACACACTCATCTTCCCAGCGCTGAAGGGGCTGAGCTATTGATAGCCTTCCCATTCCCGCGCATGTAATCAAGAGGCGGGATTTATCGCGTGAACCAATCATATCAGATCATGGCGTGATGGAGGCAGTGCTTCCTCTCACGTGACCCTGTTCCTTCTCTCTCACCCCCACTAAACTCACCGCACGCTTCTGTTGGACACTGGGACTCAGCGTTACTTTGTAATATTTGCATTTTGGTTCTGATCACATGATCCTTCAGAAATCATTCTAATATCTAATATAAGGATTCTTTGAGGAATAGAAGGTTTAAAAGATCAACATTTATGAGATATAATCTTTTGTAACATTATAATTGTCTTTACTGTCACCTTTGAGCAGTTTAATGCGTCTAAAGCGCATTAATAATAAAGCGATTCATTTCTTACTAATCTTTAAAAAAAATCCTCATTATGATTATGATCCTCGAGCGGTTTATGAGAAGCTTTTGCTCTTGACAGGATTCAGAAGAGGACGGACAGAGCAGCCACGACCTCCGCAGGTTCACACCAGGTACTGCTCGACACACTCTCTCTCTCACACACACATACACACACTCTCTCACACACACACACACCCTCACACACACACACACATGTTGGGTTTTCATGTTTTATGGGGACTTTCCATAGGCGTAATGGTTTTTATACCGTACAAACCGTATTTTCTATCCCCCTACACTACCCCTAAACCTTCCCATCACACACACACACACACACACACACACACACAGCCCCTATCCCTTGTGATTAGTTTACTCTGCTCTGATTGGTCAGACGGCCCAGTCTGTCGTGATTGGTCTACTCTGCTCTGATTGGTCAGATGGTCCAGTCTGTCGTGATTGGTCTACTCTGACATTGTTCACCGCCAGCCAATGAAGACCATAGATTGGCATTATGCAGATCAGTTACAAACATAGGTTTGAGCAGTGAGGCTGGAATGACTGATGACTCAATCAGTTCAGAATCCATTCTTTGTTTTAGGGCAGAACTTGATTTGACATGAACTTTGCAGACATTTTACACATTACATTACTCAGCGCATGATTTCTATTACACACCACACGACAGGCAATGTCCAGAAAAGCACAATAGGAGCACTTCAGGTTTTCCGTTTGTGTGTTTTTGATGTAAATGTGAACTAACATGACTCCTGTGTTCATCACAGACTCCAGACAGTCCGAGTGACAGACGGAGGCTGACGAGAGGGGAAACGGTGGACCTGTTCTGCCGCCCACAGTCGCCCCGTCAGACCCGGAGCCTGACCCGCTGCCACACCATCAGCCAGGACCTGACCCAGCACTCGCTCCACGCTCCGCAGGACACACACCCCCCCGCCGACCCTCAGCCGCTCAACGGGGGCGCACCGCGGGCCACAGAGGAGGAGGAGGACGCCCCGTCTGGAGGAAGCCACGGGGAATCTGCTGCCACAGAGATGGACAGTGTTGTGATGCACCTGATGTCAAACAGCTCATGTTTAATAGATGAAATATAAACCACTCATGTTAATCTGTCCCGCCGCCCCGTCCCGGTCGGTGTTGTCCCGCCGCCCCATCCCGGTTGGTGTTGTATTTGAGTGTTGAAGTAACTTGAATATGCAAGAGCTGTGGCTTCCAGTGTTTCCTCATCCTCCCGTTCATGAGATGATACACTGTTGTTTTTTTATTCCACGTACAAATGTTGCTCCCAAATCACAAAATATAAGAGAAATGTTGTGCATGAGTCAGGGACAGCAGTGTGTGGAGAAACACGCCGGTTACAGGCAGACGTGTAGAGCAGAGAATGGGCTTGGTTTAGTGTTTTACTGAAGGGATCATTAACGAACGATATGTAGCAAGATTGTAGTTTTTCTTTACAAACCTGAAGTGTTTCTCATCGGTTAGTTCTAGTCATTGTGATTTCTTCTTCTAATAGGTAGTTAGTGTATTTTTCCTCTCGTTTTTCTTTTAATATCTTCCAACATAGTTTTTCTGCTTTGATTTCTTCCATTGGTGTTTTCTAGTATAGATCTCCTCTATAAACCCTCAAACCAATCAATGCACTACACTGATAATAAAGCTGAAGAATCACTTAAAGCAACACGCCACTCTTTTTGAAAATAGGCTCATTCTCCGTCTCCCCTAGAGTTGAACAGTTGGCTTTGACCGTGTTCGAATCCATCCAGTCGATCTCCGGGTCTGGCGCTAGCACTGTTACCATAGCTTAGCATAGATCATTGAATCTGATTAGACCATTAGCATCACGCTCAAAAAAATGACCAAAGATTTTTTTATATTTTTCCTATTTAAAACTTGACTCTACCATGAGTGCAGCGGCGCAATGATATTACACAGCGCCTGAAAATAGCCTAACTTCCGGCAACATAACCAACGTGACAACCGGCTCACACAGAGAGCGCTGGGACTATTTTCAGCCGCTGTGTGATATCATCGCGCCGCTGCACCCATGGGGCGGCTCACAGCTCCTGATTATTACGCAGTTCCTGCCATATCGACCTAGAAAAACACAACTTTTGTTTTAAATAGGAAAAATATCGAAAGTCTTTGGTCATTTTTTGTGAGCGAGATGCTAACGGTCTAATCAGATTCGATGATCTATGCTAAGCTATGCTAACAGTGCTAGCGCCAGAGATCAGCTGAATGGATTGGAAAACGGTCAAACTCAACTGTTCAACTCTAGGGCCTATTTTCAAAAACAGTGGTGTGTTCCTTTGAGAGGGATTATATTTGCTGGGTTGTTCTTCAGCTCAGAGTGAAGTGTGTGTGTAACGGAGGAGTGTCTGTTGTGGGGCAGTATTATGGACCACGGCTCTATTAAAATCATGCACTTTATTCTCATGCTAGACTGTGTGTGTCTGGGTCACCGGTATGCCTGCAGTTTACAGGGGCACGGGTGTGTTTCTGCTGCAGGAGTGTGTGTTGGCGGGTGAGAGTTAATGCTGGACCGGAAGGGATTAAATGTCTTCACACACACCGCCGGTTTGATCGTCTCTGAATGTAATGGCGGTCTGAAGACGAGAGCGCGGTTATTTTTGTATGATTCCGTGTCGGTTGTTTTCTGTAACAATGTGCCTTATTTAATTTGTGCCAAAATAATGTAATAAAACCATATATCGTGAAATAACGAGTTGTGTCCACGTTTATTGGTGACGTCCCGCACGGAAGGCCTTCAGGCGGAGAGCTCCTGTGCCAGCAGCTTCTGTCCTGTGTGAGCTCTGAAGCCCTAACTCTGCGTTTGGGTTCTGCTCTCACTCTTGGGACGACACTATTCCGGTGTGCAGCAGTAATGAGTGCTCCTTACACGGATACAACTCGTCTCGTGCCAGAATGGCTCTAGTGTGTGTGTGTGTGTGTGTGTGTGTGTGTGTGTGTGTGTGTGTGTGTGTGTGTGTGTGTGTGTGTGTGTGTGTGTGAGCTGCAGGGATTGATGGCTGGAGCCGGACAGATGTGAAAACTGACAGGCCGCTTGATTTAATGAAAGAGATGTGGAGAAATGTAGTCATTACCTTTTTTAAGCGCTGACGGCCATGCCTCACGCGCACAGAGAGATTACAGCGCTTCCGGTAAAGGTGTGTGTGTGTGTGTGTGTGTGTGTGTGTGTGTTGCTTGTGTTATTTTCTTTTACTGTAAGATCATATGTGTGTCCAATACATTTCACTTCAAAATAGTTTAAAATATGTGCTATCTATCTATCTCTATCTATCTATCTATCTCTATCTATCTCTCTCTATCTATCTATCTATCTCTATCTATCTATCACTCTATCTATCTATCTATCTATCTATCTATATCTATATATCATTCTATCTATCTATCTCTCTCTCTCTATCTAGCTATCTATCTATCACTCTATCTATCTCTATCTATCTATCTATCTATCACTCTATCTATCTATCTATCTATCACTCTATCTATCTATCTATCTATCACTCTATCTATCTATCTATCACTCTATCACTCTATCTATCTATCACTCTCTATCTATCTATTTATCTATCTATCACTCTATATATCTATCTATCTCTATCTATCACTCTATCTATCTATCTATCTCTATCACTCTATCTAACTATCACTCTATCTATATATCTATCTATCTATCTATCTATCTCTATCTATCTATCACTCTATCTATATATCTATCTATTTATCTATCTATCACTCTATATATCTATCTATCTCTATCTATCACTCTATCTATCTATCTATCTATCAAATTCAAATTCAAAATTGCTTTATTGGCATGAATGTAAATCATACAATATTGCCAAAGCTAGGAATAAATGAACATAAATAATTATACATGAACATTGATAATAATATTATTGATGATACAACATAACTTAAATGAACAGTGTAACAAATTAGAACATTTGATACCACAGTGTTTTAACATATACACTCACATGTACTGAGGGTCACTGTAGTGGACAGTAGGGAAACACACTGAGGTCAGACGTAACATACACACATTACACACACATTCACCTGCTGTCTCTCAGGCTGTGGCACACACACGCGTATCTCGCAGCCAGTGCTGCTGTCTGTCCCTCTCCTAATATTATCTGTATTTGTTCTACTTCAGTCATAGCTGTAAAGTTCTTTATTAATGTACTGAATTTGTTGAAGTAGAGGTCTCTTGTGGAGATGTATTTCTGACAGTGAAGGAGGAAGTGCGTCTCTGTCCCGATCTCTCCTGTCCTACAGTGAACACACACCCTTTGCTCTCTGGGTAGCCAGCTCTTTCTGTGTCTGCCGGTCTCGATGGCCAGACTGTGTGCACTGAGCCTGTACTTGGTCAGGATCCGTCTCTGCTTTGTGTCTCTGACACTCTGGAGATATTCTTCCAATGCATAATTTGATTTTAGAGTTCGATAGAATTGTAATTTGCTTTGTAATTTAGTTTCCTGATCCCAATGTTCCAGATATGTGTTCTTAGATAGTTTGATAATTTGGTTTATTCTGATTGTGTGAGAAGCAGTGCTGGTCTGAGACGGGTTAGTGTTAGTAGAGTTAGTCGGGTTAGTCAGTCTCAGAACCAGCTGACTGAGGGGACTTTTTTTGGGGTTCAGTTCTTGGGTTTGTAACGCTTTAAAATGTAGCGATTCTGTGGGACTTGCTTTTAGGTGCATCCAGAATTTGAGGGCTCTTTTTTGCATATTAATAATCAAAGGGAATCTGCCTAATTCTGCCCTACATGCATTATTGGGTGTTTTTCTATGTATTTTTAGGATGAGTTTGCAGAATTCTGTGTGTAGGGCTTCTGTTGGATGTCTGTCCCATCTAGTGTAGCTCTGATCACTGAGTGGACCCCAAACCTCACTTCCATACAGCGCTATGGGCTGAATCACACTATCAAAGATTTTACACCAGATTGGAATTGGTAAGTCAATGTTTTGGAATTTTTTCTTAATGGCATATAGAGCTCTTCGAGCTTTGTCTCTGAGAGCATTCACTGCCATACTGAAACTCCCCGATGCAGTGATGACCAGGCCGAGGTAAGTGCATCTATCTATCTATCTATCTATCTATCTATCTATCTATCTATCTATCTATCTATCTATCTATCTATCTATCTATCTATCTATCTATCTATCTATCTATCTGTCTATCTATCTATCTATCTATCTATCTATCAATTTATATATCATTCTATCTATCTATCTATCTATCTATCTATCTATCTATCTATCTATCTATCTATCTATCTATCTATCTATCTATCTATCTATCTGTCTATCTATCTATCTATCTATCTATCTATCAATTTATATATCATTCTATCTATCTATCTATCTATCTATCTATCTATCTATCTATCTATCTATCTATCTATCTATCTATCTATCTATCTATCTATCTATCTATCTATCTATCTATTTATATATCATTCTATCTATCTATCTATCTATCTATCTATCTATCTATTTATATATCATTCTATCTATCTATCTATCTATCTATCTATCTATCTATCTATCTATCTATCTATCTATCTATCTATTTATATATATATCATTCTATCTATCTATCTATCAATCACTATCTATCTCTATCTATCACTCTATATATCTATCTATCTCTATCACTCTATCTATCTATCTATCTCTATCACTCTATCTATCTATCTATCACTCTATCTATCTATCTATCATTCTATCTATATATCTATCTATCTATCTATCTATCACTCAATCTATATATCTATCTATCTATCTATCACTCTATATATATATATATCTATCTATCTATTTATCTATCTATCACTCTATATATCTATCTATCTCTATCACTCTATCTATCTATCTATCTATATATCTATCTATCACTCTATCTATCTATCTGTCTATCTATCTATCTATCTATCTATCTCTATCACTCTATCTATATATCTATCTATCTCTATCTATCTATCACTCTATATATCTATCTATCTATATCTATCACTCTATCTATATATCTCTATCTATCTATCACTCTATCTATATATCTATCTATATATCTATCTATCTCTATCTATCACTATCTATATATCTATCTATCTCTATCTATCACTCTGTCTATCTATCTATCTATCTATCTATCTATATCTATCACTCTATCTATATATCTATCTATCTCTATCACTCTATCTATATATCTATCTATCTCTATCTATCACTATCTATCTATCTCTATCTATCACTCTGTCTATCTATCTATCTATCTATCACTCTATCTATATATCTCTATCTATCACTCTATCTATCTATCTATCTATCTATCTATCTCTATCTATCACTATCTATCTATCACTCTATCTATATATCTCTATCTATCACTCTATCTATCTATATATTTATATATCATTATATCTATCTATCACTATCTATCTATCTATCTATCTATCTATCTATCTATCTATCTATCTATCTATCCATCTATCTCTATCTATCACTCTATCTATCTATATATTTATATATCATTATATCTATCTATCTATCTATCTATCTATCACTCTATATATCTATCTATCACTATCTATCACTATTTATCTATCTATCACTCTATATATCTATCTATCACTATCTATCACTATTTATCTATCTATCACTCTATATATATATCTATCTCTATCTATCTATATATATATTTATATATCAATCTATCTATGATTCTGTTTATCTATCATTCTATCTATCCATCATTATCCGTTGTTCGATCATCTATCTATCCATCCATCAATTGATTGTTCGTTCTATCTACAGTATCTATCTATCCATCCTCATCCATAGTTCTATCTATCATCCATCCATCCTCATCTATCTATCTGTAAGTTGCAAACATTATTATTATTATTGTTTAACAGCAAGAGTTTAGGTTTAAATGTTCATGAATAGAGATAATGTAGATCTCTGGTCCTGTAAGTCTCCATGTTCCCCCACTCTTTTAATCACTCTTTAGGGTTCACCTCATCTTTAGGACTTTAAATGGTGTGGAAATGAAAATCACAGTCATGGCATAACCTGACATTATAATTGTAATTATTCCGTAATCAGAAACTCTCATAGAGTGATGTTGTAGACGAGTATGCTCTGCGTTCTCCATGTTCTGCAGGTTCTCCGTCGGTTCTGTAGCTCAGGTGTTCCTCTGAACACAATCACTGGACAGAGCTGATCGTCTGGTGTGTTCATCAGTGTGTGTGTGTGAGGAAGCAGACACTGGAGGGCAGTGTTACATCAGCGCAGAACACACACACACACACACAAGAGCCTTGAGCTGTCTTCTGTTGACCACTTCAGTTCAACTCCTACAGCTCAGTGAGCAATCCATGATCAACACTATCCACAGATGCTCTTTTTACAGACAAATGTGAATATTTCTTAAATCAATATAGTTACAAATAATGCAGTTCTTATGTGGCTGTGGATGTGCGCAGTAAATGTGGCATGAGGCGATGAGCAGAGCGTGTCAACATGCCCCGTATTGACAACATCTCAGTGGGGGGACGGAGGCTCGATCACATGACCAGAGTATTGGCAGCTTGTCCCGTCTCAAGGCACATGTCCCATCCGTGTTTACCCCAACAAACATGACAGACACACATAGATCCACCCGGAAGAATCCCATTAAAGTTTATCGGGTTTAGCTCGGCTGCAATAGGTTAAAGTTGAGAGCCCTGGAGGCTTTGATTGGCTCAGAGAAATCCTAGCACGTAAAATAACAGCACAGTTGTGATATAACGTGTAGATGGAGGAATGTCAATTACACACCTCGGCTCGTGGAAAGTCTCAGTGAGTTATGCTAATTTCAACAGTTAAATGTCAGATTCATCTCAGACTTTGGGAAACCCATCGTGGACTTTAGCAGATTCCACATCAGCTCGGTGTGAATGTAAATGAGCTTTACGTCTGTAGTGTTACTGTGTGTCTGTTCTAACAATCCGGATCCGGATTCAGTCCAGGCTAAGCATCGGTGCTGCATTTACAGCTTTTAACTCTTGCTCTGGTTAATTGTGGTTATACCAAGGCCGCAGTTTTTGTTATTTTTATAAAGCATAAAGAAACAGAACAGTGAACGAAAATCTAGGTCTAATTGTAGTTGGGAAATAATCATTTTGGGACTATTTACAAATAATATTTGCATTAATTTGCGTCAAATATACTGTTAGCCTCGAGATTCGTCCCGTTAGTGAGTAGATCCGCTGTTGACGTTCGGAGGACGGAGAACTTTTGTAAACCGTGTCGAAGGTTACAGGCTCTAATCTAATCTGAGCTGTTTCATTGTTTTGAGTTCTATGAACTTGTTTCTTTTAATTTAGACTAACTTAAATTTAACCGAAACCTGGGCTGGGGTTTCTATTTCACAGCATGCTTTGCCATGGCACTCAAAAGGGACAGTAAATGCTCAAATGAAGTGTTATATTATGTATTTTTGTGCAAAATGAATGTTCAGTGTGAGATTTAGTCGTGCTAATGTTTTGTTAGAAGAGTTTCTGTTCTGTTGGGTTTGTTGGCTGAGATCAGATCTATGTTAAATGTTCAATATTGATTCAGCGGGTGCTGTGCTATGCTAATGCTATCAGTTAGCATTTACCGAATTCGCTAGTTAAAGCTGGCCAAGTTTCCACTACTAAAGATATTTAAGTTGAGATGTATCCTGATCGTTATAAGTCAAATGTATGAATTAGCTTACTCAAATGTAAATTGAGCAAACAAAATCTAAATCTGCCACTTCTGTTTACTTACATTTTGAATTTCTCAACTTAAAAAAAAAAAGTGATGCAACTGATTACCTCAAATATTTTGAGTTTTGCTAACTTGTTCAGGTTCACATTTGCTCTGTGAAGTCTGGATTGTACTATAGTACACTTTAGGTGGACAAATGTCCATTTCTGCAATAATGGCATGGATTTAATATTTAATTCAACTTTTTTTAAAATTGATGAAACTGTTGAACTAAAGCATTTTAAATGTATTTCTTCAAAAAACTTAATTACATTTTCTGTTTTATACAGTATTTTTACAGACTGTATTTTGTCTTCCAAAATAAAACTGTAAATGTACAATCTTGAGCCTGCTTTAACACTTTATTAAAGGTTTTACTGTAATAATCTGTAAAATAACAGTGTTGAACTGTAGAGTGCTGTCGCTTTATTGAATGTGTTAGTAATAATCAGGGAAAATCTGTAAAATAACTGTAAAAAATCATTAAAAACGGGCAGCCAAACAAAAAAAAACATAAAATTAAAGTAAAATATCAATTTAAACAAGAACAAATCTGTAAAATAACTGTTTTCCTCTAAATCTGTTAATGACAATTTCTGTAAAATTATTGTTTTTGCACTTTTTTTAAATGAAGATATTTTACTTTCATTTTATGTTTTTTTGTTCCAGTCTTTTGACCTTTTTTTTACAGAGAATAATTTGGCAAAACTCAAAATAATTGAGGCAATCCGTGTTTTTTTTTTTAAGTTAAGAAATGTTCAGTTTAAGTAAGCAGAACTTGCAGATTTCTATTTTGTGTTTTAATTGCTGTGAACTTGACATATTTGAGTATATTTCAAAATATCATGTAATCTCACATTTTTAGTAGTGGAAACTTGACTAGCTTTAACTAGCTAATTCAATACCACCTTGCTAATTGGTTGCACATGCTTTGATAGCATTAGCGTTGCATAGCACTCGCTGAATGAGCAGCAATATAAAGCATTATACATATACAGTCAAACCAAAAATGATTCAGACACCAGGCACACTAGTGTGTGCAGGACACTGTAGTGCATTGATGATGTGAGGAGAGCTAAATAAAGTCACCTGGGACATATCACACCCAGTGAACTAGCAGTAAAACTGATAGAAATTTGGGCCCAAAATGATCCGACACTTTGACCTGAGCATGTTTTGCTGAAGTGTTTTTTCTTTAATCGCTAATGTGACCTTTGACCCCACAGCCTGAACAAAATGAAGCGTTTCTTCTCATTGGTTGAGCTAAATTGGTATGATCTAATAGTGTTCTTCAATCTAACAGCTGATTGGTTGATTGTGATCCATTACATCCGTTTCTATCAAAGTAATCTGACTTGAGGGGATTTCTAGCTCCCAGAATTTAATAGAGAAATTGTTAAATGTATTTATCTTCATGTGTTATTATTGTCTAATGTAATAAGTTGGGATTTAGAAACGGTTTCGATCTGATATTTGGTGGGAAAAGGGAGTAGCAAGTTCGGCAAAAGGCGGATTCGAACTCGGGTCGATTCGCATCAAAACTGCCGAGCCTTATTCCTACACCATTACTAACGAGGGATGGGTCGCGATTTTCGAATATTCGATAGTTGATTTAATTCTAGAATATCGAATAGTTTGTGCGATTATCGTCCTCCAAAAAATCCCCATGTTTTCGGGGTGTGGTGGTGACGCGTTCATGTGACCAGAAGGAGGCGCTGCCAATAACGCACCTAAAGCGGTCAGTCATCTCTCAGGGTGTTTTATACTGGACACGTTTACTGGGGTCCGAGCTGATTCTTCCCTCCGCCTCCGCAGTGTTGGTCTGGTTTCACACTCAACTTGAACCCTGGTGCGTTTGCGTTCATCTAACGTCATCACAAACGTGCACGGGCATGATAGGAAACAGAACGCGGGTCAAATATATTGGGCTTTTTTAAATTAATTTGGTGCTATTATGTGCAGCGGATTAAACAACACTTGGGTTAACCGTATGTGTGCCGCTGGAAGGCGGCTTTGCTGCTTGCAAACAGACTCTTTTGAGGAGACGTGAATTGCCATTCATTTGCTGCCCTGATTGCACTCTATGCGCGAATACACTGCAGGCTCGCTCTCGCGATCGTATCTCAGGTAAATCATCAACACTATCATCACTTACATGTGTGTTATTGAACTCATGACATTGTAATCGGCTTAAACGCATGCGCTGGTTACTTTTCTTCCAGAACAAGTGCGCACCCGAGTGTTGTTTCACATTCACGTGAATCGCGGCACAGCTCTGAGTGCAACCGAACTCCGGTTGTGTGTTCTCGGGTTCGATATCTCAGTGCACACCAAGCTCTGTATGAAAGCTTTCACATTAGCAATTTGTCATGCGAACCGTGCTCCATTTCAAACTAAACTGCCAGAGTAAAAACGCCCTGAGACAACAGAAGAAGAACACATCGCCTCACGCACACTGTAGACTTTAGGCATTTAACGGTTGCGGTAACTTGGGGCGATGTCAAATAACAGTCAAATGTTTCAGCATGTTACAATAATTATATGGCTTGAGTTGATATAGCCTATTCCCTAATGAATTAAACAGTTTGTTATCATGCAGATTGAGAGTGTGAATGGTCTCTCTCTCTCTCTGTTTATATGCGTGTAGCCTTTACATGCGTGCATGCGGGGGAGGAGTTGCGATTTTCGAATAAAAATCGAATAATTCCCAGCGATCTTCGAATATAATTTTTGCTTGAAATGCCCATCCCTATTACTAACTCCAGCGTCTTCTGGCCCAATCAGACGTCAGTGGGCGGAGTCAGTGTAAATAGACTCTGCCAGCAAGGAAGGCAATTTGTCTCTGTTTGGAACGACACGAGGGAGAGGATTTTAACTTTTTGGGAGGATTACATCATTATTCACTGATAAGCTTCCAGCACAGAATTGAAAATGCTTGAAAAGGACAGAAAGTCGTAGAGGTTTGGAACGGCATGAGGGTGAGAATTCATCTCAAAACTCGCCCTTATGCTGAAGGTTTCACATTCAGGCACGGTTAGTCCCAGTCCTGAACTTTATAAGAATGGAAGGAATATCTTGACGGAAGAAGGAAATGTCCTTTTGGCCGTTGATCAAGACAAAAGGCAAACTGTGTGGATTTAACACCCTGTGGAACAGTAGTTCATTATCTGCAACAGATTAGCCTTGTAACCTAAAGCCTCCTCCGCGTAAACATTTGACCACAGAAGCATCACCAGAAGCGCGTGTGTGTGTGTGCTAGCTCTCCGAGCCGCTGTGAGCATGTCGCTGACAGTCATTGCCGGGGGGCGAGGCTTGCACTGACAGCAGCAGAGACGCTCATTTGAGGGGGAGCCGTCAGAAATGTCACACACTCCGCCGCGGCCTCCCCCTCCCTCCCCGCATCCGTCACTGGAAGCACGCGGCCCCTCACGACCGGCTGACGGACTGACGAAAGTTTTGGCGGACAGAGAGAAAACTTTCTCTGACAAGGTGACAGTTCTTGATGCATCCAGCTGTCCAGTCTGGGGGCGTCTCTGGAGAGCGCGGGAGAGGGAGGGACGCGGAGGAGAGGGTCCCTAATCACTAATTTAGTGCCAGCCATGGCATTGTGCCGGGGGGCACATACACAGCAACACAAGGCTGTGTGCACACTTATCAGGCCGGACAGGACAGGATGAACCTCCGCTCGGCTCTCCAGCCGAGTCTTTTAGTGTCAGGGTCGCATCAAAACTACTACTAACTTCCTGGGCTTGTTTCATATTTAAAAACGGGGCCTACATGACAAAGATTAGCAAACAAAATTACATTTTCTCACCGTCATGTCATTCAAACCCATACGACTTACTTTCTTCTGAAGGACACAAAAGGAGAAGTTTAGCAGAATGTTCCCGCTGCTCTTTTCCACATATAAAGCATAATGACTAAAGGCGGAAAGCTACCAGAAATACACCATAAAGTATCATAAAATGCTCCGTATGAGACCATTTAAACCAATGCCGTTTGCAAGTGTGGCACAAGAAGTTGAAATATATGCATAAGGGCCTAGAATTAACACTCGCCAACGCCGATTTTTACTAATTTCAGGCCCTTATGCATATTTTTTAACTTCTTGTATATGAATTATAACAATGTAATGTTCTGACAACATGAACGTGACCAAATGTGAATGACGCTCGAAAGGAAATTCGTTACTCACACGCTGTGTGGGACGTTTAAACATCCGCCCTGAAAGCCACGTGCACGTGAAGTTGAGCTCTCTTTTATGCGTTCCTGTGCTTCAATGGACAAATTCACTCAAAATTAAAAATGCCCAGCGAGTATCCATCACATAACAGCCGGTTATGTCCATGACTGACTTCCTGGGCTTGTTTCACATTTTAAAATGGGGCATTTGTGAGCGACCACAGTAGACATTTGTGAAAAAGATTAGCCAAAAATGTTTTTATTTTTTTTCACCATCATATTGTATAAACCCATACAACTTTCTTCTGTAGGACACAAAAGGAGATGTTTAGCAGAATGTTCCCGCTGCTGTTTTCTATATCAAAGCATAATAACCAAGGGCTGTCAAGCTCCAAAAAGCACCATAAAACTATCGCACAATGATGTGATGTGAGACAGCTTACTAAGATGTTTGAGAACCAATACCGTTTGCACAAGTGTGAATATGCACGCATGTCTACATTATATATATATTGAGGGTGTCAAGACCCCCTTATAATTAGAAATGGCGCCAAAAGAATTTGGTGCTATTCTTGATGCTGTTCTGTACTCCTCTGTTTGTTGATGATGATAAGTTTTAGTCTGCTCTGCCTCTGTCTAACAGCGCTCATCAATGTCAACATGATCGCAATGGCCAATCAGATCAAGGAAGGCGGGCCTTAGGCTAATGTTCACAGCCTTTCCAAGAGCGAAATCCAAAGCATTTATCAGTGACATAATGTGTGGTAAGCTGCGAGCTAAACGTTTAATATTTGACAACTGTTTTACGATAGAAATGTTCAGCGGCCGACAGTACACCAGCGACACAAACTGCGCAACTTTTTACAATTAAATTTATGAATTGAGCATAAGCCTGTGCTATTGTTTACATGATTCATGTAGGCCTCATTAATAATTCAGTGTGAAGAGAAAAGGAATATTGCAAAATGAGTGAATGTATAATATTGCAAATAGTTTAAATTGATTACTTAATAACTATTTTTCTTTTTTTCCCTTAAATACCTTTTAATCCTTTAATTTTAATTAAAAAAAATTTTTTTTGCAGTGATATCATAGAATAACCTTTTTTTATTCAGCAAGGAAGCATTAAATTGATTTAAAGTTACAGTAAAGATGCTTATAAAATTATAAATTAGCGCTGTCAAATCGATGAATCATGATTAATCGCATCCAAAATAAAAGTTTGTGTTTACATAATATATGTGTGTGTGCTGTGTATTATTATGATGTATGATGTGTTACATTTATATAATTATATATATACACTCACCTAAAGGATTATTAGGAACACCTGTTCAATTTCTCATTAATGCAATTATCTAATCAACCAATCACATGGCAGTTGCTTCAATGCATTTAGGGGTGTGGTCCTGGTCAAGACAATCTCCTGAACTCCAAACTGAATGTCAGAATGGGAAAGAAAGGTGATTTAAGCTATTTTGAGCGTGGCATGGTTGTTGGTGCCAGACGGGCCGGTCTGAGTATTTCACAATCTGCTCAGTTACTGGGATTTTCATGCACAACCATTTCTAGGGTTTACAAAGAATGGTGTGAAAAGGGAAAAACATCCAGTATGCGGCAGTCCTGTGGGCCAAAATGCCTTGTTGATGCTAGAGGTCAGAGGAGAATGGGCCGACTGATTCAAGCTGATAGAAGAGCAACTTTGACTGAAATAACCACTCGTTACAACCGAGGTATGCAGCAAAGCATTTGTGAAGCCACAACACGCACAACCTTGAGGCGGATGGGCTACAACAGCAGAAGACCCCACCGGGTACCACTCATCTCCACTACAAATAGGAAAAAGAGGCTACAATTTGCACGAGCTCACCAAAATTGGACAGTTGAAGACTGGAAAAATGTTGCCTGGTCTGATGAGTCTGGATTTCTGTTGAGACATTCAGATGGTAGAGTCAGAATTTGGCGTAAACAGAATGAGAACATGGATCCATCATGCCTTGTTACCACTGTGCAGGCTGGTGGTGGTGGTGTAATGGTGTGGGGGATGTTTTCTTTTCACACTTTAGGCCCCTTAGTGCCAATTGGGCATGGTTTAAATGCCACGGCCTACCTGAGCATTGTTTCTGACCATGTCCATCCCTTTATGACCACCATGTACCCATCCTCTGATGGCTACTTCCAGCAGGATAATGCTCCATGTCACAAAGCTCGAATCATTTCAAATTGGTTTCTTGAACATGACAATGAGTTCACTGGACTAAAATGGCCCCCACAGTCACCAGATCTCAACCCAATACAGCATCTTTGGGATGTGGTGGAACGGGAGCTTCGTGCCCTGGATGTGCATCCCACAAATCTCCATCAACTGCAGGATGCTATCCTATCAATATGGGCCAACATTTCTAAAGAATGCTTTCAGCAATTAAGGCAGTTCTGAAGGCGAAAGGGGTCAAACACAGTATTAGTATGGTGTTCCTAATAATCCTTTAGGTGAGTGTATATACATGCAAATATGTCTTAATATTTATTCAAATATACACAATAATTACACACAACACACACACATATATTATGTAAACACAAACTTTTATTTTGGCACCGTATAATATAATAATAGTAGCAATATAATGATTTCTACTTCAAATAAATGCTGTTATTTTTTATTAAGTGAAGAATCCTGGAAAAACATTATCATTGTTACCAACACTGATAATAATCATAAATGTGTGTTGAGCATCAGTTCATCATATGAGAATGATTAGTGAAGGATCACGTGACACTGAAGACTTTGATCCCAGGAATAAATGATACTTTACTATATATTCACATAGAAAACAGCTGATCTACACTGGAGTAATATTTCACAGTTTTTCTGTTTTGTAGTTTAACATTTAAACATCTTACTGACCACAAACGTTTGAATGGCAGATAGAATTATATGGATGACTCTTATTCTGCTTTTATGTCATTTTTGGAAGATTTCCTATGACAAAGAGCTGCTGTGAGGTTTGATGTCCCACAGAGGTGTGTGTGTGTGTGTGTGTGTGTGTGTGTGTGTGTGTGTGTGTGTGTGTGTGTGTGTGTGTGTGTGTGTGTGTGTGACGATGTGCTGTGGTTAAAGAAGGTTAAAGCGTCGCACAGAGGTCCAGGACATCACATACCGTCTCACACACACAGACGGCGCGCGGAGGGCCCGGCATTGTTTTGTTAGTTAATTGGTCCTGACCCTTTTTTTCCGGGCTCTTCGTCTCTTTAGCGAGATGGCTGTGTAGATCACCGCTCGGCTTATCTAATTTCATTAATGTGATCTCCTGTCCATTGGCTGACAGCTTAATGGTCATTATTTGTGGTTCCCTTCAAATAAAGCTCAGACTGTAAATTGCAGTCTGTGGCAATTGGGATCTAAGTGCCACCCTGCATTACTATATAATATCTATTCCTTTAATTAACTGAAAGCCACACTGACATTTATTGGATTGCAAGTTACTTGTTAATGGCAATAAATTGCACAGAGGAAAAAAAAAATATCATTGCTTATTTTACATCAATAATTTGAGGACCTTTAGGTAATGATTATTCATTATTCTCTCTACATGGCTGTCATGTTTGTTAAAGTGTTCGGAGGTTTACTTCACAATGCTGAGGAGAGACTGCAAACATGTCACCGTATACGCTGGGATATTCAAATGAGCCGCCAGTCATTAGTGTAACGGCAACACTAATTCATATCACCCATAAGACTGATGAATATATATGATTGCGAATAAATGTGTTAATTATTGGGGAAAGTTTCTCCGGTGCGTGATGTTAAATAAGGCCCGGCTGGCAGCTAAGACAGGTTTGGCTACACCTGAATACATTATGTTGCTTGCTGGATTTAATTACTGTAATGACGCTATAGGTGTAAGGAATTCAAAAAGTGATAAGTGCATAGAAACTAAAAAAAAAGAAATACGACAAAAAAAAAAGTAAAACAAAAATGAAAGCAGAAACCGTGCATGAATGAATGACACTCCAAATTGTGCAGTTTGTTGAAGAAAGGCGTTATTAGGATAATATTATGGTTTATAAGCAGTTAGACTTATGGTTCTGCATGGCTAGGGCCAGTAAGCAACACCCTAGCAACCACCCATAACACCCTAGCAACGCCCCATAACTCTGTAGCAACGCCCAAGCAACCACCCATAACACCCTAACATATTTGTTTTTAGCATATTTAATAAATTTTTGCTTTTCAAAGACTCAATGAAAAAAAATTAATTCATTACTAGTTACTAATTACGTTCTAAATCCTCGACTAGTTAAGTGATTCAAGGCTACAAGTTAGCAACGCCCTAGCAACCACCAAAAACACCTTAGCATATTTGTTTTTTGTAGCGACTGAGGCGAATCAGACACATAATCGCCTGTTACATTAACAAATATGTTGCAAATGCTCTATGCTTAGTAGCAGACCTTCCCCCAATAGCACAGGATACTCCGTTACCAGGGTTACCATCAGATAACACTTGGTTACGACTCAAAGGAATGTGCAGAGAGCTGAGACTCTCACAATCTTTCTGAAAAGGACAAATACACCATCTTAAACTCATATAGCCTGTATATAACCACTTGAGAAATATATAAACATATATCCATCTCATGATTTGTTTTTATAGGGTTTGGTCTATGTGTTAATTCAATCTCTGTTGGATTTATGTTTCAGAATTGCATACTATGGTTAAAGAAAATCATGTGTATGGCATGTTTGGTGTCTACGAAGTTGAGATTTAAAAAATCTGAATGATTGTGTATATGATATGTTGATCCTTGTGCAACATATTAGTATTACAGGAATCTTTAATAGTTCCTTCATCAACAACTAATCTGCAAACGATCTCCTTGAGACAAAGGGTCGTAAAACTTTCCCTCCAAGAGCCTGAATACGATTGGCTCACTGACCTTCAAGGCGGGATTTCTCCCAAAAGCTTAAAAGAGAGGGACAGATTCGCCAACACGCTCTCTTCTCTTCTACCTCTGGACCAAAATGAGGCGTCATCTTGGCTGTCTTACCAGCAGGCCAGGCGGATAAGGCCTGCACACACAGAACCATGTGTGTGTGTGGAACAGGAAACCTGATGCAACCACATGGCCACATGGCAGATTAGGCCC
Source organism: Romanogobio albipinnatus (assembly GCA_023566225.1). NCBI lineage: Eukaryota > Metazoa > Chordata > Actinopteri > Cypriniformes > Gobionidae > Romanogobio > Romanogobio albipinnatus. Next base: position 3,897,538 of record CM042262.1, on the reverse strand, counting down.
AAACTCTGCACGCCATGTGCAACTTCCTCAACCTCAACGGAGTCGAAGCAACCATGCAAGATCACTGTCGTTCCTTCGCTCAACATGGAAGGAAACAATCTCAACCGCAAATCCATCGGACGGAACCATCGAAACTTTCACCTCGGACGGTCTTCTACAGCTCAGGCTAAATGGTGCAAGTATGCAAGTAAAGTACGAAACACAAATCGCTGTGTAGTTAGTAAAACGGTGAAACTCCTTTGCTCAGACAGGGAATGTTCTTCCCAGGTTTTAGACTCTTTGCATAACTTCATCCATCTGTACTGACACAGTTCTTCTTCTAACTTTACCTCTTGCCACGTATGTTTTGTGTATGTATGTTTTATGCTAGTTTTAGTCTTGTCCGCACTTTAGTTAATAAAGTTTGTGCTCAATATATGTTTGGTCCTGACTCCCTGCCTGCAAACAAATTGTCCCTTAAATGATTGATCTTGTTATGCGCTCCAGGCGCTGTAAATACAAAGGAAGAATTATTTTTCTGTTGCCATGAAAAATATCCTTTTCTTAGAATGAATTAATAATCAATACTGAATATTCATAGGATGAACTGGTTGGTTGATTGATTGTAATGTTAATGTAGCTACATCAAGTTAATATATTTAACTGATTCAAATATTCATAATTAATCATAATGAATAATCATAATGATTTATGGATAATTATTAATATTTCCCCTCTGAGCTAATTCGCTACATTTTGCACTTACAATTTCTACAGAAAATGTAAAACCTATAGATATTTCATATTCTGCAGGATTACATTTTTGCTTTCCAAAGACCCAATGATAGTTTTACATCCTGTGCTGATGGAGATTTTATTAAAACAGGAAATTTGAACATCCAAAAAAAGCCAATAGGCTGTAATTTTGTAATTGCATGATCAAGCTATTAGTGGCTACATTCATATTTATAGAGCACTTTACTATATGGTCCAATATGATTAATAATACTTGCAAACATTACAATTTGAATCTGCTAAAAGTTTATTTGATCAACTTTTAAGAGTAAATGTGGCCACAAGATGACTTAATAAATAAATAAATAATTATTAAAATATGAAAATAATATATATAAAATTCTGCAAAACACATCAAATCTAAATGCAAACCATTTTCCCCTTCACGTATTGTGTTAGAAAGCAAGAAAAGCTGTGACCAGAGGAGATGTGTTTATGCATTCTTGCTTTATTTGTATCAAAACGAAAGGTCACTTAAATGTTCCAGTGCATGATTATCTGGTGGATCTGCAGATATGTGTAGGTAAATCGGAGGTGTGTGTTGTTCGCGAGCGCCTGTCCTCCAGCAGGAATCCTCACGCGATGCCTCTTGAAGTCTCAGTCACTCAGTTGCCACCAGCTTGCCAATTGTGTGAACATATTCCCTGTCAGAGCGGCGCAGTCGGCGCTCGCTGTCTCTTTGCCTGCCACGGCGGTGATCAGACCTCCGGCCCTCCGTGATCTGACAGGCCTGCCACTCTGATGACTTCCTCAGCCTGAGACCCGCTCCGCTTGTGAAAGCGTCACTCCAGCCGCTCCAAAGTCAGAAAAGAACAGTCCACCCCCCGCTGTCTCGTCCGATCATGACACGGGAACGGCGGTTCCTACCAACTTTGAGGAAGAGAACATCAGGCAGGCAGAGGAGCACATTCGGTACAGAGCATGATGGGTAACGAGCGACAGCACCAGCCGGGGTCTTGACCCCGTGAACCCACGCGGGCGCCCTGCAGGGAAAGGCGTGTTGTGGTGCGTCAAACGCAGCCAGTCACGGCCGATCAGGCGCAGCAGACGGACGGTTCTCCCTCGATTGTGAGAACAGGAGACAAGGGACGGGCTTTAAAGTGAGCAGTCACTGTCCACTCCACCTATCATCAGTGACCCTGAGTCACAGCAGAAAACTCCAGAAGTGAGCAGTGACAAAACACTGGCCGGAGGAACACTCACACACATGAGACGAGGGTCATTGTAAGTGATGTTTGCTCTAAGTCAAGTATTGATCATACGTAAGATGTGAACTGACTCCAAACCATCCCCAAAAATGTTCTGTCATGTAACCTAAAAAAACGCTGTAATATCTTCATTAACAGGACTAAATCGATCTTTACACCAACAAAAGTCTTTTTTATGGTTAGAGCTAGAGCTGCACGATTTGGGGGGGAATCTAATTAATGCAATTTTTCTGATAAAAAATGTAATTAAAAAAAAAGTTGCTGTGCTTATTTGTAGGGCTCCACAATTTGCATGATATTAACATGTTTTAACACTTAGTTAATCGTTACTAGCATGTAGCTATTCACTGCTAGCATGTGTAGCATGTTGGATGTCCTGTTTGCTAGCATGAGTCTAAAGAGCCAACCCCCAACTCTATACGATGTTCTGACGCAGAGATATAGGTCTTGCTAAATGGTTACTAGGGTACTCTGTTTGGTTGCTAGGGAGTGGCTTAGCAGCGGCCAATGATGAAACTCCAAAGGCTGCTTGTCAGTATGAATGATATAAACCAACACCAATGCCTCGGATGACATTCGGATTTGAAGATATCCCTCTCTGTGTTTGAGTTGCTAGGGTGATCTAAATGGTTGCTAGGGCATGGTTAGACAGTTAGCAGGGTCAATAGACTGCATGTCTGCGCAAATCAAAAGAGCCAAACTCATGTGTCTCTGTAATGTTCTGATTCATTTATATCCCTCTCATCTATTTTTCATTGGAAGTCTATGGGGTGGTTGCTAGGGTGCTGTAACTGGTTGCTAGGATGTGGTTATGAGGATTTTAGGCCATTACTTATTGACTGAAGATTGAAGAAGAGTCGAGGGAGAGAAAGAGAGAGGGGGGGCGGGGGGGGGGGGGGGTTCTAAGGCCTATTCCTATGGCATCACTAATATGAAATTAGTTTTTAGCCATGGCAACCTCCTATTAATGTCCTAGCAACCACCCGGAACACCTTTGTAACAGAGCTAAAACCACTTAGATCACCTTACTGATACTGCAGGGCTGTTGAATGCTTGAATCTGATTGGTTGATGAACGCCAAGGTGTGCAGTTATTTCCAGGGAAACGCACGGCTAAAGTAGTTCCAGCAAGTTTCGACCGCATTACAGTTCCATATCCCTCCGCCGAATGAGTTCAGTTATTTCAGCGGCCCTTAAAGCTGACAGCAGCAAAAGAACCACAACACACAACCACACTGAATAAACAAATACATATAGTAAACTTTAGGATAAAAACAACAAATTATTTATATGTTTTTGCCACAAAATTACATGATTTTATCAGTAAAATAGTTTAGCAAACGTAAAAGCCACATGACATTTCTAAGTAGTGAGGTAATAACAATGCTGTTCTTGAAGCTGATAAACTTAAGCCTTGTTTATACTCGACGCGAGCGTGTCAAGTATAAACGCCTCGTCCATTTGGGGAGGAGCGCGCGCAGTCAGCGGAGGCTCACGCTGTGGAGCCAGGCCAAAGTATAAACAAGGCTTTACAGTTTCACTATTAGAGACGCTGTCGAACACAGAGACACACAGTCTCTCTCTCTCTACAGAGAGAAAATAGTTCTCGCTCCCAGGGCGTCATTCTGTTCTCTCAGCCCTGGTTTGGGAGTTCTCGCAGCTCGTTCTCGACACATCATCTGAGCAGAACTTTTTTATTGTGGGTGTCCGAGAACTATTGTGTGATTGGTCAGAAAGTGGGCGGGGTTAATGTGGCACCTGCTTTTCTCGAGAAGTATGGAATGTTTTGGCCAGAACGAACTTCTTATTCTTGCCACCTCGAGAAAACGAACACATTTCTTTATTGTTGCGGAGTATGTGCCGAGCTTTAAGGTCAGTATCAGGATGACCTTCACACTGGACGCGATTGTGATGCGCAAATTATTCTATGGTTTTATGTTTTGATCAGCTGTTTGTGTAATGAGTGCTTCCACACCGAACGCAAATGTGAGAACTACGTTTATTTTTTTCGCTTCAATGTTTAACTCTCACAGCGACAGAAAAGGCTTCAACCAATCACATACAAGGAAATAAAGGTCACGAAATGTCCAGTTGATGTCATTAGCCATTCAGTCAACATTAACCTTTGCCAGGTATCGCGTATCTCACAAGATTACAGCTCCTGTGGAGGACATGCCAGTCGCTTTAGGCTACAGACAACGGTAACATCACCTTTTGAGTAAAAAACTTGATTTTTTCTAAACCTAATTGTGTCCGCGACTATGGAAAGTGAATGTGTTTCTGTCAGTATGACTGTGACACTGAAATGTTGACATTGTGACTCAACTGGAAACACAGCTGCTCCGGATCGATCGGTTCCTGAAGTGTGTGTGTGTGTGTTTCTCTTCAGATGCGGTGCTACTGTCTCTGGAGGAGCTCCTCAAACTGTCCCACGGACATTTAAAAAGTAAGAGCAGAACCAGCCATGATAAAGCTTTAGCTCCTGTACAAGATTAGCATACTCCCCTTCAGACTCTCTGTTCTTTAAGGGTGCGTTCACACTTGTCATGTTTGGTTGGATTAAAACGAACCCTGGTGTGATTGCTGAGTTAGTGTGGTTCATTATGTGAACGCTGCCATCCGAACCCTGGTGCGCACCAAACAAGCGGACTGAGACCACTAAAGAGACGGGTCTCAGTCCGCTTCCAAACCAACTCTGCTGCGGTTTGATTAATATATGAATGCAACACGGACCAAAGACATGTGAACCAACCAAAAACAGGACGTGATGTCACAAGATGCGACGCTAAAGTCAGCTGATTTGACGACGCGGAATGATCGGTGTATCCAAAATGAGTAGAGGGCAAACATGGAGCAGCGAGGAGGTAAAAAATGAAAGTCCTGGTGCTGTTTTGAATGTTTTGAACATTATGCCTTTGGTTCGGTAACTTTAGGTTCGCTGTTAAAAATGCCAGTGTGAACGCTAAGCGGACCAGGACTATATGGTTTGTTTTTGTTTTTGAGCGTTATGAACGTGTGATTCGCTCAAGTTAGGGATGCGACGGTGAGGACATTTTCCCACCGGTTAATCGACGTGTGGCAACACCGGTAATACCGGTATCACCGGCGGGGGCTTTTAAATCACTAATTCTATCTAACCGAAAGTAAAATGCACTCGACCGCTCGGGCTTTCATAACGCAACTGAAAACGGAACTGAAAACGCGCCAGTGCGCGCACACCGTGAATGACTGCTCGTCTGTAAATGCGCGCTCTGTGAGGCCATGAATGAAATTTGTCTGTAAATGCGCGCTCTGTGAGGCCATGAATGAAATTTGTCTGTAAATGCGTGCTCTGTGAGGCCATGAATGAAATTCTTCCGTAAATTGTGTGCTCTGTGAGGCCATGAATGAAGTTAGTCCGTGAATGCGCGCTCTGTGAGGCCATGGGTGTGTCTCAATCAGTTCCCTAGTAGTCAGGGCACTGATCAGGCATTGATCGGTCTATGTTTGAGACGCACGCCATGAATAAATGTCAATTCGTCCGTGAACCCTTGTTTATACTCGACGCGTCCGCACGAGCGTGAGGGTGTGCGCGGCAAAAATGACGTCATCGCAGAGTGCCAAGCAGACGAAACGCGCGCGCAGTCAGACGAACGAAAGTAAACAATGCGCGCTCTGTGGCGGTGCACATTTTACTTTCGGTTTTGAATTAGCGCCAATTCGGTGGTGGGTTGCTTGAATTGTGGGTTCATTAGCCTATTATTTTTTATGAAAAACACAACAACAAAACAAAAGACAAACTCCCTTAAATAGGCGCTTTTACGTTTCACTTTGAAACCAAATCTTCCTCGATCATTTCAGTCAGCTCCTCATTCTCTGATGAATGAAATCTGATGAATGACTCCTGCCGCTGCCGAGACTCACAGTCGGGTCATGCTTTATTAAGAAGACACGTTCAGTTTTTATTTGTATTGTCTGTTCTCTAACTGAACTAAATTATTTTATTAGCCTAAAAATAAAAGTAACGAAACTTCACTTTGCCCTCAGCCTAAACGATTCGCCAGTGAACAAATTATAGATCCATGAGAGCAAAGATCGGCCGTTAGATCTACACAAGACGAATTATAGCTGGAGACGCCACAGAGACACCAGAGCCAGCGGCAGACGGCTGAAGGACTGGCCGAGGAAAGGCTGCTCTCGCCGGGGTTAATGAGCGCTGAGCGCCGCTGATCCACTGGAGCTCACAACTCCACACACACCAGATCACATGTTCAGAGAGGAGCTCTCTTTAGAAACCACAGATTTAAGCTTTAAACAACTACATTATCGCCTGAAAAAGCCTTAAAACTACGTTTAGTCACACATTAACAGTAGATTTTAACAATAAAGACGTGTAAACACAGCCCATGTCAGCCATTTCTCAACGAGACGAGCCGCTGGCAGAAGCCCCTCCCATGAGGCGAAGTTCACGTCTGTTGTGAAGTGAATGCCACGGGCGAATGAAGCGAGTAAACTCAAAATGTTCAAGCGCACAACTTCGCACAAATAGCGCAATTGATTCGCGTCAGGTGTGAACGCCACATAAGACTGGCTGCACCCAAAACCTTCTTTTCGGTCTTTTAAAGAAAATGAGAAGCTCGTCTTCACTGGATGATGAATTGTCCGTGTTTTCTCAGCTGTCGCCGCACATGTTTTGGACTGTTGGAGCTCTGAAACGTCACAGGCGTCGTCGATGTGAATGGTTTTGACGCGAACTATTCGCACACGAAATATTTGCTTTTTCGTTGCGCGTCTGGTGTGAAAGGGCCTTTAGCCTGCCATCAGTGGCTCACGCCGATACGAGCTCTAAAATGACGTTTTGGAATTGGCAACGGAGGCGTGGGATGTTAGTCCTGCACACAAGAGCGTTTTAAAGACAAAACCTGTCTTGAAATACATCTTCTGAACAATGTTTCGAGGTGTGGGAACCGTAGTATAAGCAGAATGATTGACTGATGCTCTTCTTGAGCAGTTTGAGCTCCAGTAGCTCGTCTGTTTGATCGGACCACACGGGCCAGCCTTCGCTCCCCACGTGCATCAATGAGCCTCAGCCGCCCATGACCCTGTGGCCGGTTCTCCACTGGTCCTTCCTTGGAGCACTTTTGACAAATTATTGAAAAATAATGCACACCCGAGGTGTAACGGCATTACCATGTCATGCATTAATTTCTAATAATTCAACAGCCTGTCATCAATGATTCCTTATAGCTTATGCTATTTCCAATATAAATATGCAGAGCTTAAATAGTGCTGCTGTACGGTCAGTATGGTCAGTGTGGAATGTGAGGTCAAAGGTCAGCACTGTGCTTTAATAAATGCTTATTAGATTGTTTACTGCTGGGCCATATTTGGGCTCATGTAGAGATTGACACGATGATGACATAAGGTCATTTTTATATAAAGGTCATTAAGTTTTAGAATATGTCAAATGTATCTCTTTCTTTGTTTGAAAGGTTGACCACTGAAAAGTGAATCATTGATTTTGGGACTATATTTGTGCTTCATTCACAGCCACTATTACTCTATTCCCACTTTAAATCTGGTTAAGCTCGACCTGATAAACCTGTATAGTGCTGCTCTAGGGTCATTATGGTCAGTGTGTGATGTGGAATGTGAGGTCAGAGATCAGCCTCGTGCTTGACTGAATGCTTATTAACTGTGCTGTTTCCTGCTGGCTGATTTGGCAATATCTGGCTTCCTGTAGAGATCGGCAGGCCGTGGTGGGGCAGCGAGAGCCGTGTCACACCGACCCTAGCGCGCCGTATATTGGCTTAATTGTCAGTTTGAATGTGAGCTGTTTATTTAATTAGATCTAGAGGAATTCCAGCGAGTCTGTCAGTCCTGCTGTTTCCTGCTGCGCATCCGAAGGAATCGCCAGGGTCCGCGATGAGGAGTATATCAGAATATGACTGTGTGGCCGTTTGTCTGGTGTTATGAAGTTTTCAGTATTGATTGTTATTTTCTTGTTTGTTTGGGGGGGGGGGGTTTGACTGTGGGGTTTTACTGTCAAGCTGCTGTAAAACATTCTGAATGATATAATGTGCTGTAGAAATAAAGTGACTTGACTTGATATAACTAAAGCAAATTCAGATGGATGGATGGATGATAGATGGATGGGTGGATGATACATAGATAGATAGAATGATGGATGGATGGATGGATGGATGGATGGATGGATGGATGGATGGATGGATGGATGGATGGATGGATGGATGGATGGATGGATGGATGGATGGATGGATGGATGGATGGATGGATGGATGAATGGATGGATGGATGATATATGGATGGATGATATATTGATGGATGGATGATATATTGATGGATGGATGGATGATATATGGATGGATGGATGATATATTGATGGATGGATGATATATTGATGGATGGATGGATGATAGATAGATAGATAGATAGATAGATAGATAGATAGATAGATAGATAGATAGATAGATAGATAGATAGATAGATAGATAGATAGATAGATAGATAGATAGATAGATAGATAGATAGATAGATAGATAGATAGATAGATAGATGGATGGATGGATGGATGGATGGATGGATGGATGGATGGATGGATGGATGGATGGATGGATTGAATGATGGATGGGTGGATGATAGATAGAACAACAGATGAGAATGGAAGGATGGATAGATAGAACAACGGATGGATGGATGGATGGATGGATGGATGGATGGATGGATGGATGGATGGATGGATGGATGGATGGATGGATGGATGATAGATGGATGGGTGGATGATACATAGATAGATAGAATGATGGATGGATGGATGGATGGATGATATATGGATGGATGGATGATATATTGATGGATGATATATGGATGGATGGATGGATGGATGATAGATAGATAGATAGATAGATAGATAGATAGATAGATAGATAGATAGATAGATAGATAGATAGATAGATAGATAGATAGATAGATAGATAGATAGATAGATAGATAGATAGATAGATAGATAGATGGATGGATGGATGGATGGATGGATGGATGGATGGATGGATGGATGGATGGATGGATGGATGGATGGATGGATGGATGGATGGATGGATGGATTGAATGATGCATGGGTGGATGATAGATAGAACAACAGATGAGAATGGAAGGATGGATAGATAGAACAACGGATGGATGGATGGATGGATGGAGGATGGATAGAATGATAGATGGAACGATAGATAGAGTGCGGTTCATGTCAAGCTGTTCCTCGTTTCTGGCTCCGGTGATAAACAGCTTCGGCTGATCTTGTCAGCTAAAGGCGATTCTTGCGTGAAAATCAGCTTTGCGGATTCTGTTGTTCTCAATAATCAACCCTTCCCTAAAGATAATATTTGCTTTGCCTTTCCCCCACCAAATCTTATTAGCCATCTGGGATCTGTTTTTACACCACAATCAATTTCAATGAGCGGAAATTAGATGAGAGCTTTATGTATTTGACAAATAGATAATTGGCCTTACTTAACCCTGACCTTAAAGTGCCACTTTGTCAGAGTATAATCTGCTCAGAATTATTGAAGCATTCAATTAAGCAGATTAAATGACACACGCCTCTCTCTCTCTCTCTCTCTCTCTCTCTCTCTCTCTCTCTCTCTCTCTCTCTCTCTCTCTCTCTCTCTCTCTCTCTCTCTCTCTCTCTCTCTCTCGCTTTAATTATCTGATGGTGTTTGTTGTGGAGATGTTTAATGGGACTTTGCTGTATTGTATGGATCAACCCCTCCGCCTACTGAGTGGCTCTGGTCCAAAATCTCAGTTTAAGTGCTCTACATAGACTGTGTGTGTCATAAATGTAACGATTCGACTGCAGATCTCAGTATAATTATGTTGATAGGCTAGCAGTTCAATAGTAATAATACATGCAAATATGACAGTGTATTATTTATGTATTATTATAGTTTTCATTTTAATTTGACTATTTTTTGTTTGTTAATTTTTTTAATGTCTACATTGTCAAGTTTTAGTCATTTTATTACATTTTTTAATTTGAGTTATTTTGGTACTTTAACCCTGATATATATGTTTATTGATTTTCAGTATGGAGGGAAGGACTTATATCAGCAGTTGGTCTGAGGTGTCTTTAACTGTAACAGTGTTGTATTGTGACTCTTGTGCTGCTCTTGGGGATACGGCTACGGTTAGGACAGGTGTGCTGGTGCGGTTAAGTTTAAGGGGTAAGGGAAGGTCAACGTGTAATTATACATGTAATACATATTCCTGGTTTCACAGACAGGGCTTAGATTAAGCCAGGATTAGGTCTTAGCTCAACATTACTGGTGTACATATTCTAAGATGTATCAGTGCAAGTTTTGCTTCAGTTACAACAGCTCAAGCTGCATTTTAGTCTGAAACTAGCTTAAGCCTTGTCTGTGAAACCGGGGGTAAATATTGTTTATACAGTGTATTATGGGATTGGCTTCTGAGCTGTAAATCGGCATATAACAAAAAGTCATTAATTATTGTACCTCAATTGAAATCTGGGGAATTTGGAGGCCAAGTCAACATGGGCTCAACAATGCTTAGTTAGGTGGGACGTGTCAAAGTCACATCCACATGGATGGAGGACCCAAGGTTTCCGAGCAGAACATTGCCCAAAGCATCACTGACTCCCCCGCCACGCCTTCTTCCCATAGTGCACCTGGTGCCATGTGTTCCCCAGGTAAGCCACACACACACACCGAGCCATCCACGTGATGTAGAAGAACACGTGATCATCAGACCAGACCTCCTTCTTCCACTGCTCCGTGGTCCAGTTCTGATGCTCACGTGCCACTGTTGGGGCTTTGGGCGGTGGACAGGGGTCAGCATGGGCACCCTGACTGGTCAGCGGCTGTGCCGCCCCATACGCAACAAACTGAGATGCTCTGTGTATTCTGACCCCTTTCTATCAGAACCAGCATTAACTTCTTGAGCAGTTTGAGCTCCAGTAGCTCGTCTGTTTGATCCACACGGGCCAGCCTTCGCTCCCCACGTGCATCAATGAGCCTGGGCCGCCCATGACCCTGTGGCCGGTTCTCCACTGTTTCTTCCTTGGAGCACTTTTGATAGAGACTGACCACTGCAGACCGGGAACACCCCACAAGAGCTGCAGTTTTGGAGATGCTCTGAGCCAGTCGTCTAGCAATTTTGGCAGAAAATCACATTGTCTGATTTTTAAAGAATTTATTTGCAATTTATGGTGGAAAATAAGTATTTGGTCAATAACAAAAGTTAATCTCAATACTTTGTCATATACCCTTTGTTGGCAATGACAGAGGTCAAATGTTTTCTGTAAGTCTCCACAAGGTTTTTACACACTGTTGCTGGTAGTTTGGCCCATTTCTCCATGCAGATCTCCTCTAGAGCAGTGATGTTTTGGGGCTGTTGCTGGGAAACACTGATTTTCAACTCCCTCCAAAGATTTTCTATGGGGTTGAGATCTGGAGACTGGCTAGGCCACTCCAGGACCTTGAAATGCTTCATAGGAAGCCACTCCTTCGTTGCCCGGGCGGTGTGTTTGGAATCATAGTCATGCTGAAAGACCCAGCCACGTTTCATCTTCAGTGCCCTTGCTGATGGAAGGAGGTTTTTACTCATTCATTCGTTCTTTCCTTTACACGGATCAGTCGTCCTGGTCCCTTTGCAGAAAAGCAGCCCCAAAGCATGATGTTTCCACCCCCATGCTTCACAGTAGGTATGGTGTTCTTCGGATGCAACTCAGCATTCTTTCTCCTCCAAACACGACAAGTTGAGTTTTTACCAAAAAGTTCTATTTTGGTTTCATCTGACCATATGACATTCTCCCAATCCTCTTCTGGATCATCCAAATGCTCTCTAGCAAACTTCAGACGGGCCCGGATATGTCCTGGCTTAAGCAGGGGGACACGTCTGGCACTGCAGGATTCGAGTCCCTTGCGGCGTAGTGTGTTACTGATGGTAGCTTTTGTTACTTTGGTCCCAGCTCTCTGCAGGTCATTCACTAGGTCCCCTCGTGTGGTTCTGAGATTTTTGCTCACTGTTCTTGTGATCATTTTGACCCCACGCGGTGAGATCTTGCGTGGAGCCCCAGATCGAGGGAGATTATCAGTGGTCTTGTATGTCTTCCATCTTCTAATAATTGCTCCACAGTTGATTTCTTCACACGAGCTGCTTACCTATTGCAGATTCCTGGCCTGGTGCAGGTCTACAATTTTGTTTCCGGTGTCCTTTGACAGCTCTTTGGTCTTGGCCATAGTGAAGTTTGGAGTCTGACTGTTTGAGGTTGTGGACAGGCGTCTTTTATACTGATAACGACTTCAAACAGGGGCCATTAATACAGGTAATACAGTGGAGGACAGAGGAGCCTCTTAAAAAAGAAGTTACAGGTCTGTGAGGACCATAAATCTTGCTTTTTTGTAGGTGACCAAATACTTATTTTCCACCATAATTTGCAAATAAATTCTTAAAAAATCTGACATATCATGTGATTTTCTGGATTTTTTTTTTCTCATTCTGTCTCTCATAGTTAAAGTGTGCCTATGATGAAAATGACAAGCCTCTCTCATCTTTTTAAGTGGGAGAACTTGCACAATTGGTGGCTGACTAAATACTTTTTTGCCCCACTGTATATACACACATTTCAATTTAGGTACAATATTAAATAGGTACAAATTTATATATATATATATATATATATAATAAATTCTAAAATATTGATAATATTATAACTGCAAACACAATTGAAAATTCACACGCATGGCCTATACCTTTTGCAACATCCATCATGTTGTGAGCACACTTACGATGCCTACATAGGCAGCTTACTAAGATTTGGAATTTTTGGAAGATTTGAGTGTGTGTGTGTGTGTGTGTGTGTGTCAACCTGAAGATGTCAGATCTTAATGAAGTGCTCTGGTGAGCCATATCAAAAGGGCTTTCCCACCCCGCACACACACACACAGTATCGTGCTGATAAGTGGTGACGCGGACAGGATCAACGCGGGGGCTGATGTGATTTGACAGATGGGCTCAGTGATGCCTGTGTATTGAGGTCTCTCTAATCGATTAGTTTTAGTTAAGTGCACTCTCAGACGATTGTGTCGTGTCTTTATCGTTCCCCTCCGCAACACTGCCAGCCTCCACCTGTTTGTGCAGGGGAAATCTATTATCCGAAATGATCAAATCTCAGTGGCACTTATTCTGTCTCTCTACAGTGTATGACATTCACTACAATTACTGGACTGAGAATCCAAGAGACAATGTGTTTTGGGCACAGCACTTTTTTAGAGGATGCTGTTTGTAGGAGAATGAGAAAAGAGACTGGGTTATTACTTGTGTGTTTGCTCTCTCCCAGTGTTCCCAGGGGCAGTTATTATGGTCAGTACCTGTGGGCATGGCCGGTCTGTGGCCTGTGGTCTCTTGCTCTCCAGGGCTCATTATTACAGCATGGCCAGAAGCCCCAGGAGGGGGATTGGCCTCTCTCGCTCTCTTCTCTGGGCTCTGGATAGACACGCATCCCTACGGTAGCAGCAATGGTACCCTTAAACTTCCACCAGACTCTTCAGGCTCTTGCAGAAATGTGCTCATTCCCCATAATCCTCTGCTCTCCGACACTGACAAACGTATAATGCTTTATTAAAAGGTGATGTGTGCAATTTTTCGATGTTAAAATACTTTCTCCTATCCCAGTTTGAAATGCAGAGAAAATGTACGTAAGCCATTTGTAGGTTGATTTCCCCTGAAAAAGTAAACAGTAGGACTGTGTGGCGCTTTTTAAATCATTGCAGTTTGATTGGAGAAGGACCAGCTGTTTGTCCAAACAACGGAAAAGAGGAGGAGTGTTCAGAAAACGAATTTAAAGATTATTTTTTAAATGATCATAAAACACTGAATAAAAATATTTTTTTCAAAGTTTATTTTGATGTAGAAAGACTTAAATAGTATTTTCATGTAATAATCTTTGTTGCAGCTTTTTTTACAGTGTATTTTACCTATATATGTCAGGTTTAGGGCAAGTTCACGTGATAACAATCTACTTAAAAAACGAAAAGTTTTTGCTTTGTTGTCTGTACGTGAAATCTTTCAAAAACGCAAAGATACCAAAAGATCCCCGTTCACACAGATCCGTGAAAACAACTCAAAACGCTGTAGGCCAGTAGATGGCGATGTCCAAATTAGATTTAATAATGCGTCTCTGCTGGTCGTAGTAGTGGAGTAGTTTATCTACACTTTGCTGGAGGAGTGCTAGTAAACTCAGTATCTTGAGCAGCACAAACACAGTCCTGTAGTCACGCCATTGTTGTTTTAGCTATCAAGTACTCACGCATGCCTGTAGACTGAATACCTAATAGGCATGTGCATGAGTAACAGACGTAGGCCAGTAAGAGCTGTGCGAGTAAACCTCACTCCCCAAGAGGCTTCAAGAGGCGCATTAGCGACTGGTGCTAGCAGCTGCGGTCTTAGTTAATGCACCAGCCTCCCATGCAGAGCGGGTCGAGTAGGACTGGTAACATTTGGTGCCGTGACCCGAATGGGAGTGAGGTTTAGGGAGGTGACCAATTGATGCTAGCGGCTTCGGTTTTTAGCATCTTTGTTAATCCACTCACCTCCTATGCAGAGACCGTGGTTCGAATCCCACTCAGAGCGGGTCGAGTAGGACTGGTAACATTTGGTGCCGTGACCCGAATGGGAGTGAGGTTTAGGGAAGTGACCAATTGATGCTAGCGGCTTCGGTTTTTAGCATCTTTGTTAATCCACTCACCTCCTATGCAGAGACCGTGGTTCGAATCCCACTCAGAGCGGGTCGAGTAGGACCAGTTATATTTGGTGCCGTGACCCGGATGGGAGTGAGGTTTAGGGGGGTGAGCGATTGACGCTAGCGGCTGCATTTTTTAGCATCCTTGTTAATACACTCACCTCCCACGCAGAGACCGTGATTCGAATCCCGCTTGGAGCGGGTCGAGTAGGACCGGTAACATTTGGTGCCGTGACTTGGATGGGAGTGAGGTTTAGGGGGGTGAGCGATTGACGCTAGCGGCTGCGGTTTTTAGCATCCTTGTTAATGCACTCACCTCCCACGCAGAGACAGTGATTCGAATCCCGCTTGGAGCGGGTCGAGTAGGACCGGTAACATTAGGTGTCGTGACCCGGATGGGAGTGAGGTTTAGGGGGGTGAGCGATTGACGCTAGCGGCTGCGGTTTTTAGCATCCTTGTTAATGCACTCACCTCCCACGTAGAGACCGTGATTCGAATCTCGCTCGGAGCGGGTTGAGTAGGACATTTGGTGCCGTGACCTGGATGGGAGTGAGGTTGAGGGGGGTAAGTGTAACGGATGTAGTCCTGTAAGAGCTGTGTGTAAACTTGTCCCCTGATCTCAAGTGGCGTGCTAGCGATTGACGCTAGTGGCAGTGCTCTTTAGCATCTTTGTCAGCATACCTGCCTCCCGAATACCACTTGGAGCGAGTCGAGTAGGACCGGTTACACAACGTCTCCGTTTTCACCAATTCTCATTTTACACAAATTCACATAACGTGTAAACTACAAATTAGCCTTTTTTCCGCACAAATTCACAGTTTTGTAGAGACGCTAACAGAAGCGTTTTCAATAACTTGCACTTAGAAACTTTGCATTTTCAAGCCCCTAAAACATCGTTGTCGTGTAAATAAATGGCCATAACGCATACAAAGATATCCGTTTTTACTTGAAACTTGTGTCATTTAAGCGGCCCCTTAGTTTAGCAGCAAACACCCCTGGTCTTGTTCATCTACTGGACATGATATTCATAAAAAAGTTGGTGTCTGTAAATATCTAGCTCAGTCATGAAACTCTAGATGGCGCTCTGATGAAGCTGTCAGATAATTTCACATCATTTCCTACATGGCACAGCTTCTGCTGATTCTGCAGCTCAACATTTGAATAGTCTGGTTCAGTTATCTTGGTTCCACTGAACCCCTCCACCTCCCCAGCTCCACCTGCCTAGATCTAGAAATGTAATTGTAAATATTTATGCAGCAGATCTTACATGCTCACAGCAGTGTCTGTGGATCTATTGGCAGTAGCAAGTCCAATCGCAGGAGCGGGATGTGTAGCAGATCTAGTCTGGCAAAACCAAATTAATTAAGATCGTCATATCCATTATCATGCTAAAACTATATTGTTAACGATTGAAATATAATTACTTGCTCTGCCTCTGAAAAAACGTCCTTTTTTCCCTTTTTGACTATCACTAATCCTGTTTTTTAATTAGTTTTTGCCATTTTTTGCCTGTATTGAGAGGTCAGTTTCAGAGTGGACAGGAAGTGAAGCCAGGATTCAAACTGGTCGCCCAAAGCACAGCCGCACAGTGTGTCAGATTTCTGCCCATGGGCTATTGGCTCCAACAAGCACTCCTGTTTATATCCCTTTGCCCTTATTCTTAATGTAAGAGTGTGAGCAGCCATTTTAAACCTATATGTGCAAGGTTTCCAGTGTCAGCCACTTGCAGTTTTGTGTTTTTTATCGGTACAAAAACTAACCCAGGCTCATTGGAAACACGTGGTGACATTTCTGCAAAAATGATATTACTTTGCTTCTTGTATGTTTCACAACAGTGAGCAGTGTAGTTTTATTTTGAAACAGATGAATGTCAATGTGGCGATGTTTTATTATGTTGGTTGTTGTATGTATCACAGTAATTTGTAAATGAAATGTCTAAAATATTAATGTTAAAATAACGTAGCACCTACACTAAACCCTACCATAATAATAAATGATAGTGATAACAAAAGCAAACGTGAGATTTTCTAAAGAAACAATGGCATTTTAGCTACTACAAGTCTTTGAGGGCTCTTTTTCTCTTGAGCACCTGCCCTCCAAACTGTCTGTGCACGGCCCTGATTGCAGTTATTTGTTGAGAGTTTAGCTATGTGCAGATGCAGTGAACTCTGACCTGTGAGTTCAGCCTCACTCCATGAGAATGGGAGGATGGGTGACGGGAATACATAGAAGAAAACAGGGGATCAATAAGCTGTATTAATGAGCAGTGATTGGATTGAGCCACTCTTTGGATCTGCTCAATGGAATATACATCTTATTAATTGAGTAAAAACACCATTAGATACTGATTACTGAACAGGCTTGAAACTGGTTAACCAGTTCATCTATTCAAGCACAATAATTGCTGTTATTGACTTGACTGCCTAAATTTGAGTGTCTTTTCATACCTTGTTATGAATTATTCAGACGTACCCTGTTGGCTGTGGGTTTCCTTGCAGGAACTCATAACCGTAGCCGCTGTTTGTTGGAGAACAGTCTATTAAATGAACCATGGAGGGCTTTCCTGAGTGGGTGTGCATTAGCAATGAGCAAAACCAGGTGGTAAACTTCCCTAGCTTTAATTAAAATCTCTTAATTCCAGCGTTTGAACCCCAGGCTGTATTTCACAGGCAGTCCGGAAGCGTCTTTGCTTGGCTCTGATGCATTGCCCCCTGTTGACACGCACTAATTTTGATATATACGAGCGGATGAATCTCTAATTACGTTTTGGCATGGACTCTGAAGTTACTTAGCATTGCACTTCATTATTTTTATAACAGTAAAGTACTGTGGTGTAAATTAGGGTAATCCTCACTGGGGGGGTTTTCTCATTGAAACCCATTGATAACATTTTTGCTTTTTTTTTTTTTGCTTTTTTCCCCCCCAAAAAAAATCAGTTTTCTTGATAATATCCGTCCACTTTCCCTTTCATTATGTGCTTACAGGGCCGGAGAAATATACTTAGTTATATTTAATGGTTATTTACGGGTAATGTTTGAACGGTTGCTCGTGGCGTGAGGGTCCCCTGAGAGGTCAGTGGAGTCCAGGTGTCGTATCCTTTACTGCGGAGGCTCTCGTCGCTCATCAACACAAACACACAAACAAACACACACCCACACAGCTCTGACTACAGCTCACCTGAGATATGGTTTAATTGTTCCTAATTAAAGTTGTACATGAATTGCCAGTAATTAAACACGTGCACAGTTCATTAGTGCTCCCAAAAACAAAATGGCTTCATTTTTATGTGTGTATAATTGTCATGCAAATGAATCTGTGTTTCTCTATAGGGTATCTGTCTTTCCCCAAGGCCTTAGTTAGAGAGGTGTACCTGGTCTGCACTGTAATATCTCTTTTCTTATTACAATGAATTGCAATTTACATGTTATTCTTGTTTTATTGTCATTTTTTTAAGGTATGCTAGATTGCGGTACTCTTTTTACAAAGCAAGTACAAATAAATAGTCAGTTATGACATTAATTCTCTTATATTGCATACTTTACACGGAAAATCACAGGTACGGTAAAGTTCACCAAAACAAAACTACATTTTTCAAAAATTTTTACCAGCATATCCAATTATATTGTAAATTACCATATTAGAAGAAAATATTGTATTAGTAAACATGAAAAACGTGCACTTAATAGAATACGTAACCTACAAGATAATGACTGATTAAAAGAAAACAATGACTAATATTATTTAATTGGATCAATATGTGTAAGAAGAACTCCAAAATGGTGGCATGGATCAAGTCAATAAAGGAAAACCACTCATGGTTTTCAAAGTAATGAAATCTCAAAGGGCTTTTTAAAGATAACCAATTAAGCATAGAATGAAAAATAATCATATCTAGCCATCTCTGTTGTCTTAAAGAACTGCTCAGAAAGCGGGAAAGCCTGGGAAAACTGCTTACTGCCATCTTGCAGAAAATTACACACAAAGAAAGGGTAGACTCTCTGAAGGATTAACACTTAATTACGGCTTAATTAGCATAATTATGCATGCTAATAGCATCTCAAATGGATAGCGGTTGTCGAGAGGATTGAACCATCTGTAATTGTAGGGGATTAATACATCATTTTTTATTTCCAGCATCATTGTAACTCTCTTCCTCCTTGAAGTGCCTCTCATTAATCAATTTCACTTATATTGCGTTTACATTTTGGTGCCTTTTTTCAGAATACATCATTAGGGTCATCCCTGCGCAGCTATGAGACAAGACTAATGAAATCTCAGAAGGATCCTTATAACTGAACAAAAGCAAAGAACAGGTGAACCCTCTTCAGAGTGAATTAAGATGTGATTTGAACTGAACATGTTTGGGATGAACTGGGAATGGAAGAATTAACCTGGAGTATAGAGACCAACTGGGAGTTTTAATGGTTTACTGGGCGCGTACTGTAGACACCATCTGGGAGTGTTGAGGGTGAACCGGCAGTGTAGACATTAACTGAGTGCAGAATCTGCAAACAGTGAAAGGAGAGTGTAAGGAATCCAGGAGTGTGGGCTTCAACTGGGAGTAAAGAGATTAACTGGCAGTATGACACTGTGTCTATACTGGACACAACAGTGCGGCGCGAGGCAACAAAAGCCAGTAGAACCCATAATAAGCAGTGATTCTGTTACTCCACACGCCTGTGCTACTTCTGACATGAAGGACAAATGGATTTGCAAACGTCACTTTGACATGTCCTGTGGAGACAGCTACAAGCAGTTATAGCATAACGCAACACGACAGTGTGTGTGCCCGGTAAAGGCACAGTGTAAGGGTGAATATTGGAGTGTGCAGACTAAAAGTGCCAATATACTTTCAACAAAATTAAGGAACAAACGGGCGTGATATAATTGCAAACAAAATCTGGTCAAAATGAAGGTGTTTTGGAGTTGTTTTGGTAGTTTCGGAAGAGTTACCCATGCAAATGATCCAGAAAATATTGTGCTGTTTAACACCTTCGCACTTCCATTGGTCCATGACATACAAAACTGCTCTCACACCACTCATACTTAAATACTCTTCTAAGAACCGCTCCTAGCAGCTGACAACGTTGTATGTTTGCAAGCATTATGCTGGTGCAGAGCTTTTTATTTATTTAGTAACTGGTTTTCCCTGAGTGAAGAACTTTGCCAAGAGTATATCGGGACCTTGAGCGGGAGTGTGGAGAGTAAACTGGCAGTAAAGAGATTTAATAAAATATGATGGTAAATTGGGGGTATAGAGATTAACTGGCAGTAAGAGGCTGAGTTTGGACAATAAAGATTAACTTGTGGGGGGTGAAGTGTCAATGTAGTGATTCGATGCGATTCAAGTGTAAAAGATAAACTTAAAGTGAAACGTAGAAGAAAAAATATTAACTAGAAGTGTAGAAGACAAACTGTGAATGTACAGATTAACTGGAAATGTAGAAGATAAACTGGGAATGTACAGATTAACTAGAATTGCAGAAAATAAACTGGGAATGTACAAATTAACTAGAAATGCAGAAGATAAACTGGGAATGTACAGATTAACTAGAAGCATATAAAATAAACTGGGAATGTACAGATTAACTAGAAGTGTAGAAGATAAACTGGGAATATACAGATTAACTAGAAGCGTATAAAATAAACTGGGAATGTACAGATTAACTAGAAGCATATAAAATAAACTGGGAATGTACAGATTAACTAGAAGTGTAGAAGATAAACTGGGAATATACAGATTAACTAGAAGCGTATAAAATAAACTGGGAATGTACAGATTAACTAGAAAAGTAGAAGATAAACTGTGAATGTACAGATGAACTGGAAGCGTAGAAGATAAACTGGCAATGTACAGATTAGCTAGAAGCATATAAAATAAACTGGGAATGTACAGATTAACTAGAAGTGTAGAAGATAAACTGTGAATGTACAGATTAACAAGAAGCGTATAAAATAAACTGGGAATGCACAGATTAACTGGAATTGCAGAAGATAAACTGGGAATGTACAGATTAACTGGAAGTGTAGAAAATAAACTGAATATACAGAATAACTGGAAGCGTAGAAGATAAACAGTGAATGTACAGATTAACTAGAGTTGCAGAAAATAAACTGTGAATATACAGAATAACTGGAAGTGTAGAGAATAAACTGGGAATGTACAGATTAACTGGAAGTGTAGAGAATAAACTGGGAATGTACAGATTAACTGGAAGTGTAGAGAATAAACTGGGAATGTACAGATTAACTGGAAGTGTAGAGAATAAACTGGGAATGTACAGATTAACTGGAAGTGTAGAAAATAAACTGGGAATGTACCGATTAACTAGAGTTGAAGAAGATAAACTGTGAATGTACAGATTAACTGGAAGTATAGAAAATATACTGGGAATGTACAGATTAACTAGAATTGCAGAAAATAAACTGTGAATGTACAGATTAACTGGAAGTGTAGAAAATAAACTGTGAATGTACATATTAACTGGAAGTGTAGAGAATAAACTGGGAATGTACAGATTAACTGGAAGTGTAGAAAATAAACTGGGAATGTACCGATTAACTGGAAGTGTAGAAAATAAACTGGGAATGTACAGATTAACTAGAAGCGTATAAAATAAACTGGGAATGTACAGATTAACTAGAATTGCAGAAGATTAACTGGGAATGTACAGATTAACTAGAATTGCAGAAAATAAACTGGGAATGTACAGATTAACTGGAAGTGTAGAAGATAAACTGGGAATGTACAGATTAACTAGAAGCGTATAAAATAAAATGGGAATGTACAGATTAACTAGAATTGCAGAAAATAAACTGGGAATGTACAGATTAACTGGAAGTGTAGAAGATAAACTGGGAATGTACAGATTAACTAGAATTGCAGAAAATAAACTGTGAATGTACAGATTAACTAGAATTGCAGAAAATAAACTGGGAATGTACAGATTAACTACAATTGCAGAAAATAAACTGGGAATGTACAGATTAACTAGAATTGCAGAAAATAAACTGGGAATGTACAGATTAACTAGAGTTGCAGAAAATAAACAGTGAATGTACAGATGAACTAGAATTGCAGAAGATAAACTGGGAATGTACAAATTAACTGGAAGTGTAGAAAATAAACTGGGAATGTACAGATTAACTGGAAGTGTAGAAGACAAACTGGGAATGTACAGATTAACTAGAAGCGTATAAAATAAACTGGGAATGTACAGATTAACTAGAATTGCAGTAAATAAACTGGGAATGTACAGATTAACTGGAAGTGTAGAAAATAAACTGGGAATGTACAGATTAACTAGAATTGCAGAAAATAAACTGTGAATGTACAGATTAACTAGAGTTGCAGAAAATAAACAGTGAATGTACAGATGAACTAGAATTGCAGAAGATAAACTGGGAATGTACAGATTAACTGGAAGTGTAGAAAATAAACTGGGAATGTACAGATTAACTGGAAGTGTAGAAAATAAACTGGGAATGTACAGATTAACAGGAAGCGTATAAAATAAACTGGGAATGTACAGATTAACTGGAAGTGTAGAAGATAAACTGGGAATGTACAGATTAACTAGAAGCGTATAAAATAAACTGGGAATGTACAGATTAACTAGAATTGCAGAAAATAAACTGGGAATGTACAGATTAACTGGAAGTGTAGAAAACAAACTGGGAATGTACAGATTAACTGGAAGTGTAGAAAATAAACTGGGAATGTACAGATTAACAGGAAGCGTATAAAATAAACTGGGAATGTACAGATTAACTGGAAGTGTAGAAGATAAACTGGGAATGTACAGATTAACTAGAAGCGTATAAAATAAACTGGGAATGTACAGATTAACTAGAATTGCAGAAAATAAACTGGGAATGTACAGATTAACTGGAAGTGTAGAAAATAAACTGGGAATATACAGATTAACTGGAAGTGTAGACGATAAACTGAGAATGTACAGATTAACTAGAATTGCAGAAAATAAACTGGGAATGTACAGATGAACTAGAATTGCAGAAGATAAACTGGGAATGTACAGATTAACTGGAAGTGTAGAAAATAAACTGGGAATGTACAGATTAACTGGAAGTGTAGAAAATAAACTGGGAATGTACAGATTAACAGGAAGCGTATAAAATAAACTGGGAATGTACAGATTAACTAGAATTGCAGAAAATAAACTGGGAATGTACAGATTAACTATAATTGCAGAAAATAAACTGGGAATGTACAGATTAACTAGAATTGCAGAAAATAAACTGGGAATGTACAGATTAACTAGAGTTGCAGAAAATAAACAGTGAATGTACAGATGAACTAGAATTGCAGAAAATAAACTGGGAATGTACAGATTAACTATAATTGCAGAAAATAAACTGGGAATATACAGATTAACTGGAATTGCAGAAAATAAACTGGGAATGTACAGATTAACTAGAGTTGCAGAAAATAAACAGTGAATGTACAGATGAACTAGAATTGCAGAAGATAAACTGGGAATGTACAGATTTACTGGAAGTGTAGAAAATAAACTGGGAATATACAGATTAACTGGAAGTGTAGAAGATAAACTGGGAATGTACAGATTAACTAGAATTGCAGAAAATAAACTGGGAATGTACAGATGAATTAGAATTGCAGAAGATAAACTGGGAATGTACAGATTAACTAGAATTTCAGAAGATAAACTGGGAATGTACAGATTAACTGGAAGTGTAGAAGATAAACTGGGAATGTAAAGATTAACTGGAAGTGTAGAAATTAAACTGGGAATGTACAGATTAACTACAATTGCAGAAAATAAACTGTGAATGTACAGATTAACTGGAAGTGCAGAAAATAAACTGGCAATGTACAGATTAACTGGAAGTGTAGAAAATAAACTGTGAATGTACAGATTAACTAGAAATGTAGAAAATAAACTGGGAATGTAGAGATTAACTGGGAGTAAAGAAGGAGAACCTGTAAAAGATTAACTGAGAATAGATGGCGAATTGGGAGTACAGAGATAAACTGGGAATGCAGATGGTAAACAAAGATTGTAGAGATGTACTGAGAGTGAGGAGATTAACAGAGAGAAAGATTAGTTAAGGTGTGTTGGGCAGATTGGGAACTGAGTTTGGACAGATTTACTGGAACTCTGAAGGGTGAACTGCTGGGTGAAGTAGGATTGAAGAGATTGACAAGGATGTGGAGAATGAATTATGATGTTTTAACTGGGAGTTTAGAAATTAACTGTGTGAATGGGTGTAAAGATGAACTAAAAGTGTGTCTGAAATCACGCCCTATACCCGTATATAGTGAAGTATATGAAGGCAACAGCCATTTGTAGTGGTGTTTTGGACATTATCAAGTACACTCATTTAATCCCCTAATCGCCACAATAATGGGTGTACAACCGATGTACGCTCAATGGCTAGCCACTAGAGAATACCCATGCACTGTGAAAATGAGCATTCAAAATCTATTTTTTTTTTCTCTCTCCTTCAAGTGGATTATGTTAGTGGCATAATGTACGGAATAGGAAATGAGGGTATAGAAGGGGCAATCATAACATGACTGTGCAAAACTGTAACATCTTTCTCTTGATTTGGAAACACCAAGACGCATTGTAATAGTATCTAAAAATAAACTTTAACAAGCCTTAGTGCATTTATGCTAGAGTCAAATTAACACTCTAAGTCAAAGTAAAAGCCCATGTAATTAAAGAATCCCATCTATGAACAGTCCCTAGATAAAAAAAGAAAAAAAAGACGATAAAAAGTTCTTGATAACGTGTGTCATCGTTATCTACTCCATGACTTTAAACCATCATTGACATTTTCCAAAAGCCATTGAGGATCTTCTGCTTGTCTTGTTCAGACACGGCAATCAATAGCGTTTTCAGCAGGGACTGGATCAGCCAGCAGAACTGAAGATGATATGAGGAAAGGGGAGGGAGAGAGAGGAAGGGCTAATCAATGAGGAGTCCTGAACTTGGGAAACCCTTTTCATGTTTGGTATTAAGCTGCGATCTCTCCTGTCGCTCAGACTCCAGAACAAGCTGAGCTGATGGACGGTGCTGTGATGAGGGAATGTAGAAGTGCAGTAACTCCCTCACGCCAGTATGAGGCCTCGAGGAAACTTCTAATCTCACATTATTGCCCATACGTGTGAGACCATCATTTTACGACACTTAAAGCACAGGTAACAACCTACCTAAAAAGAAAATGTTTCAACTTTGCGAGAAATGGAAGCTTCAGCTTAAGTTCTGCCAGGAAGACTTAATCACTTCGTCACTTATTAATTTCATCTCTATCCAATCATGTCTTCATATTTTCTGTATAAAGGTCGTACTTACACATGTTTGAGTTCGCAGATGCCGATGCGACAACAACCTCCACCCTCCCCACCACCACCAGGATGGTTCCGTCCATACCTCTAAAGGGGGGTCGACTGCGCCCCTGCTAGGGCTGCAACGACGCGTCGACGTCGTCGATGACGTCGACTACGAAAATACGTCGACGTGCGTGAAATGCGTCGACGCGTCGGCGGCACATTATTTACGTTCTAGAATGGAACAGAAGATCTAGAATAATGGCAGCTTCTGCTCCCGGGCATGGTGAAAATGATCATTTATCATATAAAGCCAGACCGCGACATTCAAAGGTGTGGGAGTACTTTAAACAGAAGCCGAATAAAACTGTGCTTTGTTCGCTCTGTAACGCCGGTTTCACACTGCACGCGGTGGCAGAGCAGGAGCTGTGCGCGTGGAGAGCGGGAGCTTTCACACTGCAGTCAGTGTTGCCAAGTCCGCTTTTTTCCGCGGAATTGGGCTACTTCTACACTGTTGCCGCGGGCTGTGTCTCATGTCCGCGGGTTGAAGCAAAAATAAAAACACATATTTAATGTCCGAACGCGATGTTTACCAGAGAATCTCCCCGAAACGCGATTGGGCTTGTTTTGGGCTAGTTCTGAGTAACGAATGGGTGGGTTTTGTTGTGTAAACCTGGCAACCCTGCTGCCAGTGTTCTCTCGCGCAGCTGAACGCGCCACGCGTGTATTGCAACAGACGGTCACATTTTCCGGGGTTCTTCTCCGACCCCAGTACGTCTCGTGCTTTTATTTATTATGGGCTGCATATATCTCCTGTTAATGCGACCTGGTTCCGCTCTGTCCCAAACACATATGCATAATAACATGCTGTATATAGGTAGTTTGCATGATTAATGTAACATTAAAGGTAAGATATGCCTCTAGCTTTAATCATTTAAATGTGTCTTTGAAGTTTGGGCAAAAACTTCTGGCAGCTTTAGTCGTTGTTTATGCACATGTATCTTCAAAATAGACGACTAGTTATACATTAACACTATGCTGAAAGCTCCTGTATGTGAACCTTTTGCAGATAAATACAAGTGCATTTTCGTTTACTATTGACACAAATCAATAAGTAAATCATACTCAACTACTATAGTAAACAACTTTTCCTAATTAGGCCTACTCTATACATTTTATGATGAATAGTATAATTATATATTATGTTTAAAAAGCTTCTTGTGTTCATATATTTCATTATAAAATGGCATACTATGTACACTACCCTTCCTGAAATACAATTAATATTGTCATCATTCATTGATTTCATGTTAAAATAATATACAAATTCACTACCCTCTTTGAAATACAATAATCAGTAAAAAAGAATAATAAGATTAATCCGGAAAAATAATCGTTAGATTAGTCGACTAATCGGAAAAATAATCGTTAGATTAGTCGACAGAAAAAAAATCGTTAGTTGCAGCTCTAGCCCCTGCCTTCATCTTCAGGCAGGGATATGCTGATCCGCTACCCTCGGATTACTAACTATGGACGGGGCCTATGCCAAAACGTTATTATGCTTGCTGGGCTGTTAATAAATGTATGCTTCATTCATCATCCTATCTCTGAGTCTTTCTGGTAGAACCTGACATTATGTAGGGTGAAACTGAAAAAATACAATCTACCGTGGTTGAATTTTTGATCGTTGTCTTAAGAATCTTATGAAATATAGTATACAGCTGTTGGAATTTGTGTTTGGAGCACAAAAAATGAAGTTGGTTATGTGTAGTGTTTTGAAAGGACAATATCCGTTTTGTTTTATTCATTTATAGCTTGCGTAATAAATGAAATCAGTGTATTGTAAGAAGTTACTGGCATCTCTGGGCGTGGGCTTGAAAGCAGTCTTTTTTGTGAGCTCTGTCTGGACTCTGTCTAGCTAATGGATCATTTGCATTATCGATGAGGTAACCCTGTCACCTCCAACATGGACTTTTAAAAAGAGAATAATTTTATGTTAATTAGATATTGATGCCATAATGATTAATTGGCTTCTGAGTGTTGTTAATATGCAGTAGTTGTCGTGTAATGTGCATTTCTAATGACTTTGTATCAGTTTGTTCAAACAAGGGGGAGGATTCGACCCCAGCGAAACCTTTTTAGCAGAGAGACTGATGTTTCTCCGGTGACGTTATTACCTCTTCTGAGGATCATGCACGCTGAGGTATGATGGTCATTTGGCATTTTATAATGTACAGGATTTGTTTGTGAAGTTGAAACATCAGGTGAACCGCCGTCTCTGTAGCGCGGTGGCCCAACAGACTGCTCATCCATCTTCCTCTCTGACAGCTTAAAGTGGCTGCTTTTGCCCTCTTGATTCACAGATGGGGTGAATGTGGCAGTCGTTTTAATTTTAAATGAAGTAGAGCCCTAAAGTCTCAGGAAGCTGTTGTTGCACCATCACACATCTGGACCCACCCGTGAGCAGCCGCCCATCATAACCTGCCCATCCACTCCCATTAGCACATTGCAAAGAGCTTCCAGCAGTCTGCGCATACAGCCCTTATTCAATAAAAGTGCCCACATTTCCACAGGATTGATCACAAGAAATAAAATCCTCCAGATCATAATTCAGCAAGAAAAGTAACATTTAAATGTACAACAGCGCTGACTAGCCGTATAACGTATCTTATTTTCATGTAATGGCTTTGTGTGGGCTCAGATCTGAGGGTGAATGCTCAGAAAACATTACTCCAGTATTAATGTTTGCAAAGGCAACAATATTACTATAGGCCACTGATCACACTTAAGATTTTGCCTGGTGGGGAAAAAACATGGATTTTAACACTGAAATTGAAGGGAAGTCACTAGTCTACCACTGCGTCTGAAATCACATATTCTCTGAGTAGGTACTTATTTTCAATACGTAATTACTTTTTGGCCGCTAAGAAAGTATACATTCGCCATGTTGTCAATACCATGTGACCCACCAGTGCCAGTTGTGTCGCTTCACTAGCCTGCTTTCCATTACAGATTTGTATAATGGATATTTATGGATATACTTTCCATAAAATATTTTCTAAACGTTGATAAAAAAACGATTGCGAAATGACAACGTTTCCATTAACCGATGTTATAATAATAATAATAATAATTAAAGCTGCGAGCAGCGATGACGGGCCCAAGCCGGTGGCATCAGCGTAACTGTGCACGGCACACAATAGGCATTTAAAAAGGAGAGTATTTCAAAATCACTCGAATATGCCACATTTACCGCAGCAGCTGGTGCCATTATGACCATAAGCCACACCTATGATGTAATTTAAATATAGATAATTTAAATGTCATAGGATCTAATAGGTCACTTTCAATCTTTTGCGGCTCAAAATTTTGTAAGACTGCTACTGAGTCCCTCCACCACGCCCGTTTCTAAGTCTTTGCCCGCATCTTCTGGACGGCATCTCTGATGTGTCTGTCGAGTTTTGTGCAACTTCAAGCATGCTAACAGTGTCAAAAACACAGAAAAAGATTATTAAACTTTGACATGTTGCCATGGCAACAGTATTTAAAATATCAGGAATCCATTCATATGTCTATATCTGCCATGTTTTGACATTGTACTGATGAAGTTTGAAATAAATCGGGTGAAAATAAGAGTGATTTTAAGCATTTTTGAAAATGACACACTTCTTGCTGCCAGTTGGTGGCGCTATAACTTTGACTCACAATAGTGACACCCATGTGATCGGCCTCTTAAAACGAACACACAGCTGAAGTTTCATCCAAATCAGTCAATATTTGCAGAATTTATAACACACTTCCTGTTTCACTTTTCTTGCCATAAATTTGTCTCCTCGCCACGGCCAAACCGTTCGAGATATCAAAAATCCGCTCGCAATTTAGCATCCTCAATGCCTTGACCTCATGCTGACCGAGTTTGGCACTGATTGGGTGAATCGCCTAGGAGGAGTATATCAAATTCCAGAGCATGTGTTTTCCGAACAACCCATAATAGCTCACTTCCTGTTGGGCTGACGTATAACATAGAGCACAAAAGTTGTTCGGCCAGATGAGCTCCATATTTGTGCCGAGTTTCATACATCTACATGCAAGTGTGTTTGATATATTGACCAAGTTTTCAGACCCCACTTAAGGGGGCGCTGTCGAGCCCCCCTGCCACACCCGGGTACCAGCTTTGGTCCGGCCCTGATGGCCGCAGATTCCGATGTGTGTGAGTTTTTGAGCATGGTAAGGGCCCCAAAAGTGCCTGTGAAGTCGAAAAAACAAAATTGTCCTTAGAATAATTTGTTACATTTATATAGCGCTTTTACATAGAAGGGGGGAATCTCCTCAACCGCCACCAATGTGCAGCACCACCTGGATGATGCAACGGCAGCCATTTTGCGCCAGAACGCCCACAACACACCAGCTGATTGGTGGAGAGGGGACAGAGGGATGAAGCCAATCGTATATGGGGATGATTAGGAGGCCAGTGGGCAAATTTGGCCAGGATGCCGGGGTTACACACCTACTCTTTATCGAAGGACATCCTGGGATTTTTAATGACCACAGAGAGTCAGGACCTCGGTTTAACGTCTCATCCAAAGGACGGTGCTTGTTACAGTATAGTGTCCCCATCACTATACTGGGGTGTTAGGACCCACACAGACCACAGGGTGAGCGTTCATGGCAAGCATTCATGGCAAGGAAAGGCCCTTATACTTGGGAGCGGCCACATGTGAGATGTTTCTGGGAGGTTCTAGTATGTTCTAGGTTGGATCTGTGGATTCAGAATGATCACGTGACTATTACATACGCCAGGCGACCTGTAAACGCGAGAGAAAAACACTGTTCCTGTTGCAGTTTTGCAAACTATTCCTTTTTCGAATTGCCTGAAAAACCACGGCATGCAAGCGTAAAAACTTTTTTAGCGATATATGCAGTGTCAGAAAGTAACTCGAAACATGTAACAGAGTTACTTAATTTAACTACAAAATTAATGTAATTGTAATCCGTTACAGTTACTTTGAAAAAAATGTGTAGTTAAATTACAGTTACTCATGAAAATGTGAACAATATTACAAACAGTTGTAAATGTTTCATAATAGTAATATATTCTATTTAGTGTCCAATTCATTCATTTAACATATTTAATATTGGGGGCATCCAAGTTATTTGACATATTTGAACATTTGAAAAAAGAAAAAAAAAGTAACTCAGTAGTTACTTTCCCTGGTAATTAGTTATTTTTATAATGATGTAACTAAGTTACTATTTGTAAGAAGTAACTAGTAACTATAACTAATTACTTTTTTAAAGTAACGTGCCCAACACTGATTACAAAGGGGTTACATCTGAATATTTTCTGTAAAAATCTAGGAAATGTTGAATAATATTATTTTGTTTTTGATGTTTAGTAAAAGGCTGTTTAGTAAAGTGATCTCTCTTTTATTTTTTCCCGGTTTGACTTGCAAAATATAGCTATTGCTACACAACAATTGGTCATTGAGTCTAAACAATATTTTATGTTGAATATAACTTTATTTATAAAAAAATTTACTACAGTATAATATTCTAGAATTGGGTTTACTCTTAAATATAACTAAATATGCCATCTCTGTTTTTTAGAGGTTAACCCTGCCTGGTTTAAATGTTTGAAAATGATTAACAGTTGGAAACAAATGTAAATCAAAATAATCGTAATCAAACAAAAGTAATCAAATGTAATCCGTTACTTTAATAAAGTAATTGAAATAGTTACACTACTTATTATATTTTAAATAGGGTAACTTGTAATCTGTAACCTATTCCATTTCCAAAGTAATTTTCCCAACACTGGATATATGGGAGTTTTGTGAAATTGAGTTTCTATTGGGCATATTTTCAATTTGCTCAATTTTAAGGGAGCCGCAGTTGCTGTCATTGATAAATCCTCTCCTGTGGCCTCATGGGATAGTAAAGCGTCCATCGTATGCACTCTTCAGAATCTCACTGGAAGTAGGAAGTCATCCGGGGACTTTCTGCCTGTTCTTTTATGAGTGAATTCAGACATACGAATTTGTGTGAGATCTCGGATGCAGCCTTTGTTTCTTGCTCTTGTAGAACACACAGGGCCCTATCACACACCCGTCTCAATGTGACGCCAGGCGCGAAGTGTTTTCTGCTAGCTCGACGCTGTAATTATGACTTAGCATGTCGTATTTTCGACTTTTTATCTCACTATTATGACTTTTAAAATCCTATTTTTAACTTTTATCTAATAACAAGGACATTTAAAATCATTTTCAACATTTTATCTCTTAATTATGACTTGAAATGAGCTGATCAGTAATATAGATGAATATTTCGTTATATATAGTTATATAAATAATTGTATATTATTATTTATACATAAATAATAATGATTTAACACTAACTATAGTCCCACAGTTGTGTATGGAATCAGATTTGCGCCTAAAATACTGAGCGTAACTTTTCAACAAACTTGCCCAATCACACACCCGGCTCAATGTGACGCCAGACGCGACCGCAAGTGTGTTCTGCTAGTTTCAGCCGGACACAGTTCTCATGTTCACGTCCAGCTCCTCGTTGTTTAAATATCAAATTCACTGCTCATCTGTTCACCCATGGGCGTCTGGTCTGAACACCAGGGGTCTCATTTACAAAACTTTGTGTAGATTTCGTCCTAAAAGTGTACGTACGCACAAAAGCTAGATTTTGTGTACGCACAAAAAAATTCTGATTTATAAAACCATGTGTACGGCAGAACCTGCGCAAAAATCCCTTTATAAATCACAGCCAGCAGAAGATTGTGCGCACGTGCATCTCCACCCTGTCTCCTCCCTGAAATCACCATATATGGAGCTTACAACGCCTAGTTAACATAACCTCATCTGCATGTTATGTTATGACACCATGTTTAACACTGTCAAAGGTACAAGACATTGTACAAAATATTAGATATGGACTATAAATGCCATTTTTGCCTTACACAGTACATTGCTAACAATCATCCAATATCTTTTTTATGTTTTAGAATAAATATATCAAAATATCCATAAAAACAAAATTGTATAAAATACTTCTCAGATATTTTTTTTTTTAATAAAGTTTATTCATTCATTTCCACGGGCCAAATGTTATTTAATTTAAAATATTTTGTTAATTTTAAACCCTTCAACTCAAATGCATGCAGTTTTGCTGATAATGTGAACATATAGGATGTTATATATAGGCTATTTTCATTTAAACAGATAGGCCAACTTATTTATTGCAGCGTAAATACAATCGTCGGACTCAGAGCGTCACTAACTAAGTATTTTTTTAAAAAGGAAACGTGCAAATCTGAATTTTTTTCTTCAAGTTGTATCCTTCAAATACAGTGGTATTTTTCATAATTTTGTGAAGATGTCTTTACTCTCCGTGTCCGTGCAGCTGTGGTTGTACAGTGAGATTATCATTGGACCGGATAATGGACCGTTCGACCACCGAATCCTGCAATGTCTGTGATATCGAATTAAGTGTGTGCGTCACTGATCATCGTTCTCGCTAAAACATATTTTGTCATAACACGAGATCTGCAGTTTAGTTTAAAGAGGAATTATTGGAATTAGCCTATATTTAATCCTTGCTGTCATTAAAACAGCGTGTCACAGGAAAACTGATCAAAGTAGCACCTCCACATGTCTATCTAAATTCGTATAATTTTTGTTTAAATTCTGAATAATGACTTTGTTATTTCAGTGCATATGGCCATTAATGAAATGTATAAGGGCATATGGCCATTAATGTTTGTTTTTATAAATCACAACTTATGCGTCAGAAGTTGCGTACGCCTCTTTCAGGGCCTGTTTTGTGCGTACGCAACGGTTATAAATGAGACCCCAGGTGTGATCAGGAGCATTGGAGCGTTGCTATTGTGAGGAATTGAAAACCACTGACCATTGACCAACACACACCTGCTCTAAAGTCAATAGTGCAGTATTTGTGTGTCATTTAAAGGGCGTGTTAGTAATATGAGCCTATAGGAGGAGCACAACACACACACACTCTGATTATTACACACACAGGGATGCGCAGCAGCACACACACATTTATAAATATGAAAAATAAAAGGATTCCTCTCTGGAGAAGCGTTCAGTGTTCCGGTTCGTATGTAAATAGTGAATAAGCACAACTGGCTTTTAAAGGGAAAGGGAGATGAGACTGATTGGTTTATTGCACGTTACGCCCAAAACACACCCATGACTCATTAAGAGACGAGGCACAACCCTTTGGGACTATGTGCTGGGCGCGCCGACTGTTTTTCCCATCGTTAAACTAGCAAAAGTGGATTCGGACTCGCCCTAAGAGCGCCTGCGCCATGAGCTCAGATCGGTAAAATAGGGTCCATAGTGTTTAAATATGTTTAGTGAAGTTTTATACAATTTGTGCATTTAGCGTTTTTGTGGGTCGTTCTGTGGTCAACACTGGCTTTCTGTGCTGCAGTTCTCTGGGCAAACTAAGCGCTGGGTCAAAACATGTGAGAGTCAGAGCAGAAGTGACACGATGACTGTTCTGCTCACTGATTGGCCTGACACTTTCACTCATTGTGAGGTGCGGTGGCCTGTCTGTCTGTCTGTCAGCAGTGTCAGAGAGACAGAGTGAGTGACTGACAGCCCCGCGCAGCACCTGACACCCGTGACAATGACATTGTCGTGACACTACGATGCTGTGTGTGTGTGTGGTGTGTGTGTGTGTCCACTCTTGTGGCTGACCATTTACCGTTGATATTTTTCCACCATTTAGACCTGTCATGTCACCACGATACACTCATTTGACACGTGAACTAAACTGCTTCAAATTGGAGGTTAGCGAGGTCTCATGCACTAGTGCGAGGCTGAAAACAGACTGCTTTATACTTACACACATCACAATGTGTACCAGTGCAGTATGTCAAACAGTACACTTTATGGACTTAATAGTACTTTCATCTTATATAGAAGATATATTTTGAAGAATGTTGGACAAAAACATTGATCTTTAGTATCTGAATGCTATAATAGGGGCATTTAGTTTTGGTAACCATTGTTTCCATTGTACTGAACATTTTCAGGATATCTTCCTTTGTGTTTCATAGAAGAAAGACTGTCATTCAGGTTTGGAACGACATGAGCGGCGTAAATGATTTTGGGTGAACTATCTTTTCAAACATGTGATGCTCATGATATGAGACAATTTATTTATCCATCCATCCATCCATCCCTAATAGAAATGTCTTCATATCTTCTAATTTGGCGGCCATTTTGTAGAGAAAACTACACGCCTGCGCACATTCGTACTCAGATGCCGTGCTTGCCTATAGATTAAACACTTAATGCTTATGTGCAGGCCGTCACATTTTTTTAAGTTTACATAAAGATGATAATGGTAATCTATGGTAATCTTTTCAAAACAATTTCAAAACCTGTTTCAAAGTTTGCGTTCTCAAGCCACCAAACACTGTTGGCATGCAAATGAACGGTTCATTAAAAGTTTTCTATTTTAGTTGAAAAGGGTGGCGTGTAAGCGGCCCCAAAGTGAATAACAAACATGGGCGTCGGAACCATTGTATGTGGGACAAGACCCACCCACTTTTTACGATCAATGATATTGGACCCACTCACTTTTATGGTCTCTAACATTCAGCACATGTCTGTTTACCTACCCCTAATCGATAAACACTTATTATTAAACACGTTAGATGCTTTATTTACACTTTTCTAATATTTTCTTCATTTTTATTGAAAATAGATGCCTTTCCGATCTGATACGTGATGGGAAAAGGGAGAAGGTTGAGCTCGGCGAAAGGCGGACTCGAACCGCGGGTCGATTTGTGTCAAAACTAAATGCTGTGTGTCCTACCCCTACACTACTGACACTCTCAATGATATATCGATTTCTGTAATTTTGTGTTTCCGAACTATACGTTTAGCAAGTAAAGCGGTATATTTGTACTTAATGTAATTGGCATCTACTCCAGTAAAACATTTCTGAGGACCCACCCACATTTTTTTTGCTTCCGACGCCCATGATTACAAATGATTTCTTACAACGGAAATTAATCAATCAAATACTTTACCTGGACAATACCCTTTTTTTCTAGAGCTGCTGTACAGCCAAAACAATCTCTCTTCCTTTAAAGGGGTGGTAAAGCACACTCTTTCGAAGGCTTGATTGTGTTTGTGGGGTGCACTGTAACATGTGTTCATGCTTCGTTTTTTTAAAAATGCAGTATTTTTCATATATTTGACCTTTATTCTACACTGCTCTGTCCCTCCTTGTAAAAACGGTCTGATGGTTTCCGGATTCTGTGAAGCCAGTCCCTCAAAAATACGCAATGGGCTCTGATTGGTTAGCTGGCCCAGTGTGCTGTGATTCGCTAACCGCCTAGTCCACGTTTCTCGAAAGCGTCACGCCCCTTACCTCTACAGGTAGCCTCAGGCTTTGTGTACGCTAGCGTTAAAATAACAGCGTTTCGTCGGCATTGTCAACAGCACTCCAGCCTACTAACTATACAACGCTTCCCCGCGGCGATACAAAATGGCCTCGCCCCCCTTATTTCATATTCTCGGAGGAGGGGTTTATGTAAATATTGGGACTGGTGATGTCAGCACACCCTGGAGGAATGTGTAGTAGTCCCTAGCGGCCGTTTGCTGTAGTCCTTAGAAATGTATTTCTTTAAAAGCAAATATCTCCCTTTGCTTTAAACTTTGAACGTTGTAACTTTGAGGATGTTGTTTATGCTCAAACAGCAACATTACACACTAGCTAAAGTTAGAAAAGTGAAATCGTGGTTTACCACCCCTTTAAATTGTGTTGTGAAAGCGCTGTATAAGTGAAGGTGACATCTGATAGTCTGACTGAATAATTAGTCAAGATGATCTGTGGTTGATATTACTTCTGGGTTGTGAAAGGTCAAGTTGTGCACATTGCTTTGTGGGACACAATATTCCACCCACTTGTTATGCACATTTTAGCAAATTGAGTTGGTCTTCCTGGTGTTTAATACATACCGATAATCAGTTATGGGGAAAGTTACTTTGAAAAGTAATGCATTACAATATTGTGTTACTGTTTCTCACCTGGGCTGGGCTTGTTTGCTTTTTTGGTTTTTAATAACAAAAAAGTTCTATTTTGGGGCAAATGTAAAGACACTTTCACACCAGAAATGTAAATAATAAGCCTCATGCTGTGGCAAACGGAAAAATAGGACACAGGAGAAAAAGTTTGACACTTCACCAATAAAAACTTACCTATTAAGCACACTACTATCTTTGAGCTCAGATTATAAAAGAGAAGAAAAAAAAATTTATCATCCTACTTGATGTCTTAACCAATTGTTGTGTTTGTTATTATATACCTCCTGTAAGTTCCAGCTAATCAGTCCATTGCACACTGAGATATGAGTATCTATGTGTTCACACTGTCTGGCGGCCATTTTGAAAGCTGCCTGAAAACTTTCACCAAAAGAGTAGCCCCCTAAATGTGCTTTTTTGATGTTAAAGCCTTTATTTTCAATAAGTATAACTTCTTA
The DNA here is from genome assembly GCA_023566225.1 of Romanogobio albipinnatus. Classification (NCBI taxonomy): domain Eukaryota; kingdom Metazoa; phylum Chordata; class Actinopteri; order Cypriniformes; family Gobionidae; genus Romanogobio; species Romanogobio albipinnatus. Next base: position 3,860,955 of record CM042262.1, on the reverse strand, counting down.
CTGCAAAATTAAGAGATTTATATTTAGAATTTTGCATATTATAAACTATAATTACAATTTGATCCAAAAGATAGTTTTAGCAACATAGCGCAGGTGCTACACTGTTAGCTTACTAGCTGTATAAGACTACATTAATATATTACTTCACAGGCATTACTGGCTTGTACTTTCAAACCCATTATATTATAAATGTACAGTTTATTGATGTTCTGTGGTTTTACACTGCTGTATTATTATTGTAAGGTGAGCTTAAAGGGTCACTACTATGAAAATCACAGCTTGAGTGTGACATCTATGAAATTAGACTTTTTCTTATTGATATTTTCAATAATAGCTGTTCATGTTAAAATATGTATGAACTTAATACATTACCTAGATTATTTATTTAGCAAAATTGTCCTTTTAAATGTAATTTAATAATATTTATTCATTTAAAAAAGGTTTGCTGTTCCAATAAAGCTCAGTGTGCTCTCTTTAAGCTCATCCACACTGAACGCCTATGTAAACACTTCATAAACTGACTTTAAATATTAACTCATGGTTGTCACTTCAAGTCAATCTTTAATTAAAATTATTCTTTAAAAATGTTGTTTAAAATAAACAAGAATTTCCCCTAAAAAAAAGGCAAAAGGGGTGTGAAGGGTACAAACATGCCCATTAAGCACAGCCATACTTTTTGCATTTAATGATGTATATCTTAATTTAAATACTTTTGTCATTTAAAATAAAATTAAATATTATTGTGTGAGAGATTAATATTTTATTTTAACATAAATTCTTGTACTCAAGCCAATACCCTGTGCACTAAAATGTCTCAATGTAGATTTTGATGAGCTTAATAGGTACGTTTACCCCATATCATCGAAGGTCAGCCGCAAGACATCGGTCAATAAAGTGAGATTAAACGAATAAAAATGTTTGCTTTATTTAAGATTTTAATTAGTGGAGGTTTGCAACTTTGCATAGTATTCTGATTTTGCTTTTGACTGATTTTATTCATTTTGAGGAATACTGAATCTTTTTTGTGCAAGATTAGTAAATGCATGCCCATTTTTAGTCTAGAACTACAATAACATGATACATATAATATAATAATAACGTGATACATGGGAAAACAAAGTCATGTGTTACTTATTTGAAAAAGTAGCATTTTGTTTTTTAAACAAAATTTTAAGTAATTTGTTACTTTACTAGTTACTTGAGAAAGTAATCTGATTACAAGTAACTCAAGTAATGTGTTAATCTAATCTGCACACTGTGCACTGTATACTACACACACTACATATAACAGAAGTACACGTCCGTGCGTTATTCCAGACGTAACCTTACATGAATGTTTTTGTGTGCAAGTTCAAGCCGCGTGTTAAAAACGCCTGACAGACAGACATTATGTTCCTGCCTCATTAATGGCCGAAGATAAAAAATCTAAACACTTAGAAAGAACACGCACAAAGACAATGTCTATTATGTTTCATGTCATTGCGCATCTGTCTTTGCGTTGTCACTGAGATCTCAAAAAGATAAACTCCCTTTTTCCTGTGGGATTGTGGGATGACACAGGCAGCCAATTTCCAGCCCTTGATTTGATTGATAAATCCTCAGTGACAAGACAGAATAAAAGAGCCCTATTTGCTTTGATACATATAAATAGGAAATTAAGCAGCAGTATTGTCAGGGTTAATTAGTCGACAGTGAGGCGGGACGTCTGGCCTGCTTGACATACTGAAATTCCAGTAAGCGCTGCACACACACACACACACACACACACACTAGGGAGTAGTTACTCTAATGGCTAATCGCTCTCTACTGCTGTTCAAGTTCCTGCTGTTCTGGCCTCAGAAATACAGCAATTCTCCTCACTTGTATGATTACAGCACAAAACTATTATTTGTGTGCCGTAATGTCATAAATAATGACGATTGCAATTTTGACATGGACATAATTTGAAGATGTGAAAAAAAAGAAACAGCATTGGCAACACTATCTATATTTTTGTCTTGTTTTCCAAAACAAATATCTCACCAACTATTAAAAAAATGTATTTTCTAAATGCTAAATGTTATTGTTGCATGCATTATCTTAATGTAAATAATTCATCTGTACATATACGTTTAATTTTTTTAAATGTAATAGATTTTCATCATGACTTTAAGCAAGATACTTTTACTTGAGATGCAAAATTGTGTTTACGATATGAAGATTTTCTCCCCATTTGTTTTAACCTCTTATGCTCTGGGACCATTTTTGGGATTTCCGCCTGGATTTGGCCGACCCAAATTGAAAAGCTTCCCATACACACACACACACAGTGTCTCTAAACACACAATACTGGTGCCATTTAACAGGAAACCCTTTGAAGTTTCATAAACCACTGCTAAAACAGTTTGGGCTGTTTCCACTAGATTACTGGATCATGTATGCAAGATCTATACAAATGGATCTAAAGGGAGGATAATTTCAGGGTTTTCTGTAAAAAAAAAAAGACAGGGATATTGCATTTATACCACTGTACATTAGGGTTTGGGGTGGGGGGGATTAGATAAAAAAGGTCATATTCCTACATTCAGATTGATTTGTATAAATCTTGTATACATGATCCAGACACAAATCTTTTTTCCACTATATTCTGTAATCTAGTGGAAACAGCCCAAACTGTCTGCAGGGTGCTAGAGCACACAGGGCCTGAGTTACACACTTTCAACAATGAATTTATAACCAAAAAATCAACAAGCATCTCTTTTTGGGGGGGGTTTATTACAGCTTATACAACATATTCTCACATGTTTATCACTTTTAGCAGTGGTTTATGAAACTTCAAAGCTTTTCAATTTGGGTCGGCCAAATCCAGGCGGAAATGGTCCCAGAGTAATTTAGTGTAAATACGTTACTCTGTGTAAAACAAATGCCAAAGTGATGCATGTCTCCAGAAAGTAGAGACTCTAAGCTTTCAAATGGGACCACATATGAGGTCAGAGCTCCTCCACAGACATTTAACATTGAAAGTATATACATGATGATGTCATTCCGGACTCTGTATAGGGTCCGCAAAACAAAATTTTAGGAATGTTTTTAAAACAAGAAAGAAAAAAAAATGGGGATGAACAATACATTTAATTCAAAAATATTTGAAAAAGTCTATATTTTCACAGTGCCAGTCAATGACTACTGGTGCAATGAGCTTCACTTTTAAACATATTCTTAATAGCAAACAAAATGAACAAAATTCAAGTTCTGGCTTTAAACGCTGACTGATCTCATGACTGTTTTGATGTCAAGATCCACAAATCTCAAAATCCTGATAGTAGCAGGGAAAAGTGCAATTCAACTTTAAACACTGTAACAAAATGCATAGTCTCTGAAATCTGACTGGAAAAGCCACATTTGAAACAGTTGTGAAATATCCTATACATAGACGTGACTGCAGGTTAATGGAGCTCATTATTAATGCGACAAATCTAAAATCTACAGTCAGTCTAATTAAGTAGGCCTATGTTACCTGAAGACTAATTGTGAACCGTGATTATTGATATTAATAACAGCTAGACACAGACAGGTGTTTCGTTTACCTCGCAGTGTCATTTCCTACACTAATATCTGAATAACACTTGCATTAATTTTATCCTTGTGCTCGAGAGTACATCAAGAAACCCGACTTTGATGCTTTTAAGTGTGTGTACAGGAAGTCCACAGACTGAAACTCTCATTAAACACATTGTGACATTGAGTGTAGGACTGCGAGTTTAACCTCAGAATCACCCAATCTAACGCTAGCGCTCAAATGATTCCCTTGACATTGAAGCCGCACTTGCTACCAACATGTGTGCAGAAATGACAGAGAAAGAGAGAGAGGACGCCAGGGAGAGCTGTAAGTCATTACCCGCTGGAAATAGCGCACCATTGAAAAGATAAGCGCAACAATGACTTCCCATCCCATGATACATCTCAGGACTTGCCATGTTATTTCCACCCTCTTATATATGGTTCCTGCTATTGAATTTAGCGCTGGATAAATAGAGCAAGATGGTCAGACCTGCTCCTTCACATTATCTCACGCTGAACTGATAAAATCCAGGTGTGTGTGTGTGTGTGTGTGTGTGTGTGTGTGTGTGTGTGTGTGTGTGTGTGTGTGTGTGTGTGTGTGTGTGTGTGTGTGATTATAGGGGACTGTTCACTTGCATCTGAACTTGCACCCTGTCTGTGTAAATACAGGCTTGGTAGTCTCTATAAAAGTTATTTTCGACCTGGCCCAGTTAGCAACCACCTAGCAACACCCTAGCAACCACCCAGGAAACCCTTGCCTACACTCCTAGAACTGGACCAGGCTACTGCAACTGTAATATCAAACATGAACAAAGAGTGTTTGATTGTGGTAGATGAGAAACACTGGATATAATATTACAAATCCACAAGGAAAACAAACAAAAAACGATTGATTGATTGATGGATGGATGGATGGATGGATGGATGGATGGATGGATTGATTGATTGTTTGATGGATGGATGGATGGATGGATAGATGGATGGATGGATGGATGGATGGATGGATGGATGGATGGATGGATGGATGGATGGATGGATGGATGGATGGATGGATGGATGGATGGATGGATGGATGGATGGATGGATTGATTGATTGATTGATCTAACGCATACATAGTTATATAAATATATAATTTATATATATATATATAAATGAGCAAAAAAAAGTGGCGCAACACCTTAGCAACCACCCAGGAAGAAGGTCTATATAGGATTTAGTTGAATGCATTAATTTTGTTTTAAGTGGTTGACTATTTTGATTCAGTGTTATGAATTAAACAGCTCATAAACATATTGAAAAACTGAAATAACTGAAAGTACTGTGTTAGCATGGAGGAATTGCAGAGACATTTCCCCTTATTTAAAATCTTTTGGCATAAAAATGTATTGAATTGTAACTGTGAACTGTAACTGAGATTTTGCACAGACAAATATCACTCACAATTTCTTTAAAAGAGGGAAACATATAAAAATGCTTCCTTAAAGGGTTAGTTCACCCAAAATTGAAAATAAAGTCAGTAATTACTCACCCTCATGTTGTTCCAACCATGTAAGACCTTCGTTCATCTTCGGAACATAATTTAGTATATTTTTGATGAAATCTGAGAGCTGTCTCACTCCTCCATAGGCTTTCAGAGGGACTGAAACTTGATGGCCCAGAATTAAAAACGTCATTTAAGGAGTCCAAATGACTACAGTGGCTCTGTATTAAGTCTATCATGTGACGAAAATACTTTTTGAGCGGAAAAACAACAAAAATAACGACTTTATCCCACTATTATTGTTGTTCAATTTGAGCCTGAGATTACGGCGTTCTTCTTCTACTACTACTAATCTCAGTTCTCGCGCATGCGTCGTGGCACTCCCGCGAACTCTCGTCAGAGGCTCAAATTGAACAACAATAATAGTGGGATAAAGTCGTTATTTTTGTTGTTTTTCCGCTCAAAAAGTATTTTCGTCGCATGATAGACTTAATACAGAGCCACTGTAGTCATTTGGACTCCTTAAATGACGTTTTTACTTACTATTCTGGGCCATCAAGTTTCAGTCCCTCTGAAAGCCTATGAAGGAGTGAGACAGCTCTCAGATTTCATCAAAAATATACTAAATTATGTTCCGAAGATGAACGAAGGTCTTACATGGTTGGAACAACATGAGGGTGAGTAATTACTGACTTTATTTTCAATTTTGGGTGAACTAACCCTTTTATTAGCCAGAATATTATCCTATCATTACAAATCATGACTGTTTTGAGCTCTAGTTAAACATCCCCTGGCAACTCCTCAATCACAAGTCACAAAGTTATATGTTTAGTGATTTAATTAAACACATCATCAAAAAGCACAAATGCAATGCATTTTATTTCCTTCGCTGTCTGCGTTCAAGAACCAGCATGCGGAAAAAGACTCCTGTCAGAACTTCTGGTGATCACTACGTTTGATTAAAACGAAATCTTTAATTGTATGCTAATGTATGTATAAGGGTAGAATTGATTTGGGAGTGGAAGGGATGTGATGTAAATGGGAAAGGAGAGGGAAATGTGACCTATTGAAGAGACACTCGATCCTGTGTCACTTTAGGACCAGACCTCATCACTTAGTGCCGTGTGATAACCTCATAGAACCATCTCTTTAATTTAAAGTCAGCAGCGGACATGGCCTGGGCTTCAGTCGTAGCCAGCTTCAGGCTCAGAGATATGTAAAGACTGTCATAACAGTAATTATAATGATAAAAGCAGCTTTTTGGTAGGGGTAAGTCAGCCCAAAAATGTGTCCAAATTGATACTGATGTATACTTTATATACCTACATTCAAAATTCACTAGGCCTGCAACTGTATATCAAATATCAAACATGGACGAAGAGTGATTGATTGTGCAACCAGGAAAACAAGTTTAACAAGGAAAACCCAAAACAGAACCATTTTAGTAAGGTAGTCATACCTAAATCGAAAAGTTCCACAAGGTAAAACAAAAACATCTCGGTTACTTATTTAACACAGTTCCCTGAGAAGGGGGACGAGACACTGCATCATGGAGTTGACGCTATGAGAACGCTCCGCGTGAGCCAGAGTCTGAAGCAACCAAAGATTTAACCGAGATGTTCCCTTTCGAAGTGGAACTCAACATTGCATCATTGAGTTCACATTATGTGAATGTAATACTCACTACACCATACCGAACAAATACCTGCTCACTGTGCTGTGAAATTATCCAAAAAAGCCCAAAAATTGCCCTTACGGTGCAGCTCTACTCTAAAAAAATTATGCTATATGGCACTAAAAGTGGTTCTTGGCTCGTAATCATAGGGGAACCTCTTTAAGTGCTGTATAGCACCAACCTTGGTGCTTCAGTGGTTCTTCACCGGTTCTTTGGCTGAGGTGCTATATAGCACCGCTACCTTATAAAGAACATGTTAAGATATGGTGCTATATAGCACCAAAAGTGGTTCCCCTATGATTACGACCAATAACTACTTTTAGTGCCATATAGCACCATTTTGTTTAGTGAAGTGAACAGGAACTAAATAGCCTTAGGTGCGACTTCCACAGCTCAATACCACCCATATTTCCTGTTCTGAAACGACCTATGATAGGCAGAACTAGATAGGTAGATTGCAGACACACTGCATCTGCCAAACAATAAGGAGGGGCAAATTAGAGCCCTGCTACCTGGACCCTTGGCCATCAGCTCCAAAGGGACAATCTACTCCAAGGGAGCTAAGTATTCAGCATCCATTCAGCAAGGACCGGGAGAGGTCTCAGGAGAGAACCCTGTTCTCAACTGCTTGCTCTACCTAAAAAACTTGGCATTATTCTTTGGGAGACCTGGAGAAAGAGCATCGTGTGGAGTGCCACATCACCTCGACATCCTCACCGATCATCACAGGGGTGTGACTGCCCAACCTCTTCGGAGGAGTCTTTGGAGTCAATCCTCTAGGGAAGCACTCTATTCGATAAGCAGGTCTCCAAGGGAACTAGCTTACGTACAACCATCTAACTATTACCTCCAGTATGAACCTGAGGGGCTACTGACAGAGCAGAGCGCCATAGTAATACTACTCCCTAGTAGCACTATATAATTCCCACAGTTCTAGCGAACAACAGAGACTGGGTCGGAAACTGTGACTAAGCCCACCTTTATGCTCTGTCCCGATACTCCTCACAAACCATTAGGAAACGTGTTAACATAGTCCCCCACTATATTCACAATATCACCTCTGGGTAGAGACTGGAGGGGCGACAAATGAAGGAGTGAGACCCAGAAGAGGAAAGCTCATTCTCCTTGCCATACTGCCCATCCAGGAAACAGATTTATGCAGCCGCCAACTAGGAGGGGGCTTCAGATAACTGCCCCTTTCCAAGGGAAGTGCCAAAATGCTACTTCTAATATGAATGTGATTTAACAAGAAGCAAATTGATACTTCTCCAAACCCCATGCCATAGAAGGCGACAGAAGAGGAAGTGGGACACTAGTGTGCTATTGCCCACTCCTCCTGTCCCGTCTAGCCTATTGGCATGTGATCGCAGAGTTAACACCTATGCACTCTTGGTACCAGAGGGAGAAGGGTGACCAATGAGAAAGTGGGGCGCAAGTCATGGTATTGCCCATCATCCACTTTTATCAAAGCCCCACTGGTATAGAAGGAACATATTGCTAGTTCATCTAAACTCCAGGCACTGGGAATAACAGAGAGATATCATGGGATGGAAGTAGTTGCATTGCCCATCTTTCCCTTTTCTGTCTATATGAAATTTGAAGGATACTGAAACTGCCTCTAAACCCAGTTCACTGGAGGGTACCAGATCTCTTCATCTATGTCCGCTATTTATGTGCCACCAGGGATGCACATCAATATCGACTCCATACTCCTAGTACTGTAACAGGTGACAGATAAAAAAGTGATATGTAATCTGTTAGAGCATTAGAGCCCAAACGCTATAGCTGCAACGCCCAATACCTGTGTGTCAATACACTTCTCAAATAAAGGAGTGATAACAATCACCCTACCTTCTCTTCAACAGACTATAGACTAAACACACTCTATAGACAGAAAAGTGGCATCACTAATGTCAACATGCCTAATTCCCAACTTTTCTTTAAGAGTGCGATTACAAGAGAAGCACAATATGCATCACCGTAAACCAGAGGCAATCGACTGAAAAAGTGGGACAAATTTTCATATAAAAGCAACTGCATTTCCCAGGCTCAGGAAAGGATGATATCCATGATCCAATAGTACTGCAATAGTCTGATTGTCATTCAAGAAGTGAACAGTCATGACAGATAATACTCCTCAATCTCCTAGCTCAATGCTGGAGAGAGCTCATGCTTCTATACTTCTCAGGAATCGTACTTGATATAGGTCGCATGAGACCAACCTCTGCAACAGACTTCTGGAGGGGAGAAATATGTACATGGGAGGGTGTAAAAACTTGACCAAGCGGTGCCAAAAAGTTCAATAGGTGACACCGGGGCATCAATGAGAAAAGCTCTTTCTTTCTTTCTCCTTGAGCCCCAAGAGGTTAAGCCATAAGTGCCTCTCCGTGGCTACCATGGCAGCATCGAGCGGCCCACAGCATGGGCAGGATCTGTAGAGTGGCAGACCTCCTGAGATACTCCCTCATCCAGGTCGAGATGTTTTAGTAAGTCAGCTTGGTAAGTTTGCAGCACCGATACAGTGTGCAAAGCTCCGATGACTGGGTCCGCCCACCACATAAGCCTTGCCAATGAGCCTGTAAGTCGTTTGGCATGGCTTCGATGGAGCTTCCCACAAGGATACCGCACCGGGGATGAGACAGCTTGCACACAAATCTTCAACCAAAGTCATCCACGTAAATACAGTGTCCCAAAATCTCACCATTTTATCCCTCTCTTCAACCCATCCCTCTTGAAAAAAGCCAGCGGGAGTGGAGCTTTCTCACTGTGAAGCGGGCAATCAGTTCCCTGAAGGGCTGACTGAGCCTGCTCAGCTCCAAGACATATAACCATATCATCGTGAGAATCATCTGGTGTTATATCACTGTTAGACATTTTATTGTATTTTTTGCGGTAACTTACTGGCAGCAGTATTGCCAGTAAGTCACTGTGACTGCCCCTTTACAGTAGCTTACCTGTAAATGTGTTTTACATTATGATGTCCTTATCACAAATTCATTTTACAGTATGATGCCCTTACCGCAGTTTCATTTTACAGTAAAATACTCTAATTGCAACTTATTTTTACAGTATAATAATTTTACAGTAATGTTACTGTAATTTATTTTACAAAATCTTTATTTTGATTTTTTATATGAATTCTATAGAATTTAATAAATTCCAAATAAGAGACCAGAGTCCATGTACATCAGTATATTTTTGTATTCACTGTCACTATCAATTACATCCATTTTTATTTATTTATTGTGATGCAACATTACAAAAAAAATTGAGCACTGAATTCATAACAACAAATCAAAGCAGAGACAAATAAAATGATTGCCTATTTGCCTATTGAGAAATTGTAGGAATGTGGATTTTATTGGAGAAAATACTAATAAAAAAATTACTCTGGTCTCCCACAACTAATTTTACATTCTTCCATCCACATGTTTTTTTATTTAACTTTTAAACATCCAGCGTGTGTGTGTGTGTGTGTGTGTGTGTGTGTGTGTGTGTGTGTGTGTGTGTGTGTGTGTGTGTGTGTGTGTGTGTGTGTGTGTGTGTGTGTGTGTGTGTGTGTGTACACTCACCTAAAGGATTATTAGGAACACCTGTTCAATTTCTCATTAATGCAATTATCTAATCAACCAATCACATGGCAGTTGCTTCAATGCATTTAGGGGTGTGGTCCTGGTCAAGACAATCTCCTGAACTCCAAACTGAATGTCGGAATGGGAAAGAAAGGGGATTTAAGCAATTTTAGTGTGGCATGGTTGTTGGTGCCAGACGGGCCGGTGTGAGTATTTCACAATCTGCTCAGTTACTGGGATTTTCACGCACAACCATTTCTAGGGTTTACAAAGAATGGTGTGAAAAGGGAAACACATCCAGTATGCGGCAGTCCTGTGGGCCAAAATGCCTTGTTGATGCTAGAGGTCAGAGGAGAATGGGCCGACTGATTCAAGCTGATAGAAGAGCAACTTTGACTGAAATAACCACTCGTTACAACCGAGGTAGGCAGCAAAGCATTTGTGAAGCCTTTGTTTAAATGCCACGGCCTACCTGAGCATTGTTTCTGACCATGTCCATACCTTTATGACCACCATGTGCCCATCCTCTGATGGCTACTTCCAGCAGGATAATGCCCCATGTCACAAAGCTCCAATCAATTCAAATTGGTTTCTTGAACATGACAATGAGTTCACTGTACTAAAATGGCCCCCACAGTCACCAGATCTCAACCCAATAGAGCATCTTTGGGATGTGGTGGAACGGGAGCTTCGTGCCCTAGATGTGCATCCCACTAATCTCCATCAACTGCAGGATGCTATCCCATCAATATGGGCCAACATTTCTAAAGAATGCTTTCAGCAATTAAGGCAGTTCTGAAGGCGAAAGGGGGTCAAACACAGTATTAGTATGGTGTTCCTAATAATCCTTTAGGTGAGTGTATATATATATATAGGCTAAATATAGGCTACTTCTTCATTTACAGTAGCACTACTGCTTTTACGTAAACAGTAAAATACTGCAATGCCTTTATATACCTTGCCGGTGACATCTGGGAAGTCACCTGACTGTGGTAGCCAATCAAGATTGGCTTGTAACACACTTGCTTCACTCACCATGCGGAGCATTCCCATAGTGTCCATGACGCAGTGTTGAGTTGCACTTCGAAAGGGAACAAAAGCATTTATTTATTTATTTACTTACTAACTTGCTTTTTCCATTTTCAGATCAGACATCAGATAAAACACATACTTAAATATAAAAGTTCCACAAGGAAAAACAAAAACATGTATTTATTAATTTATTTGTTTGTTTACTTTTTTGTATTAAGGTTTCTAGCACAGACGTCAGATGACAGATTTACTTAAAAAAGAAATTCAGCACACTGCCAATCTCATGCCTGGATTCATCTGACATTCAGACAGGGCGAGTAGAAAGAAACTGTACAATATTCAATCTGCTAGAAATTTCTTGTATTAACCAATGATAAAGCCTGCATTCATCCTCTAGCATTACAGTTCTCATGCAAGAGTGAAATGGAGTGGGTTATTTGAGTGTTTCTGCAACGTTAGCTTAACGCTAGTGTGTGCTGATGTGATCTGACAGCTCACACACCCCTCACACTAGTGTGATTTTCACCACCATTATTGGGAATGACGGAGCAGATTAAATGTGCAATTCCCTCAGAGCGGGTAAGGAATCCATCTGCGTCTCTGTTTAATTGATATGCTAATCGTTTTCACTAATTAATGGAATTGTTAAGTAACAAGATATCTTCATTTTTGATTGCCAGCAATGGATTAAGACAACATTTATGATAGGAGATTGATTGTTGTTGTGTTTACAGCAATTATATAGAGCTTTTCGGAAAACTGAAAGTTTGTGCTAATGCAACCGCCTGCACCATCTCTGCACGACACAGATTTAGCATCCAAGTTACACCCTGTAGAGTTTTTGGGACGCCCAGACACCATCATTATACCTCAAATATGTCTGTAAAACGTGTTTCAGAGATGGTGGAAACAGTGATACTATTTTGTGTTTACTTCCTCTTGTTCTCGTAGAGACTCTGAATTACATGCGGTCTTTGATCTGTGCTCTAATTAGTTCCTTTCCCCCTAAAGTATTTCTTATTGTATTTTCATTAATAACAAAACAAAAAAAGAAGCATGTTTGCCCTATGCCTTTTGTCAGCATTTTTCTGAAAGTGAAGTTCTCAAAAATACATTTTAATACAGTAAAATGGTAACTTATGTAAAACTGCGACCCCCTTTCCATCTGTTTTACTAGAGCCTACCTCCAAACTAATACCAAAGTGCTCTATATTGCAAATATGCATCATTTTGATCATTTGGTTTACCTTAGACATTTGGAAAATAAAGCAGTATGTCACAGTGATTTTACCACAGTTTGGGGTTAAAGCATCCTTAGCTGTGAGAACAAAATCATGTTGTGGAGTTGAGTGGCTTATTGCTTTAAGGATGGCAACAACAGCAATATAACAAAAGACAGCTTAATTTATAAAAAAAATGACCCCGTTCAAAAGTTTACACACCCTATTCCTTATAATGTGTCGCGTTCCCTGGAGGATCCACAGCTGTTTTTGTGTTTTGTGATGGTTGTACTTGAGTCACGTTTTTGTCCTGACCAACGTTCTTCAGAAATATTCTTCCAGCATCTTTTGCAAATCTGAACCCTTTCCCCCTTTCCCCATTTCTATGATTTTGAGATCTGAGGACGATTGAGGGACTCAAACACAACTATTAAAAAAAGAGCCGAGGGTGAAAACTTTTGAACAGGATGTCCCAATGTTTCTTATTTGTTTCAAATATCTTTTTTCTTTTTCTTTTTTGTACTGCCCTTGTGAGACAAGCACATAACATCACATTCACAACACCATAGTATTGTGGTGGCGACCTTTGCATGGGAAAGTACCACCAAGGTCCCATAAAGGCAAGCTAGTAAATTCGGTGGCCATCTTGGTAACGCTTCCAAGCAAGCAATTTCTATGAGCAACCAGTTCCGACTGAAGCCAGCGACAGCTGGGATTGTGGGGTGGGCGTACACAGCTCAAACCAGCTGGCCTCCATTACGCTCACTTCCATCGGGGTCACGGCACCAGTGCAACCGGTTCTGCTCAGCCTAACTCCCAAGTGGGTCTTGAATTGGCAACAGCCAGCATGGGAGGCAGTGCACTAACAAGGACACTAAAAACTTCAGTGTCTACCGTCAGGGTCAGGGTCAGGGTCAGGGGAGGTTTCACAAGCTGCCCTTCGTTACACAAACTTCACTGCATAAGTCAGTGTTTCCCAACCCTGTTCCTGGAGAGACACCAACAGTACACATGGGTGTCGCTCTTATTTGACCCTTTAATTTCAGGTCATGGAGTCTGTTCTAAGGGGCTGATGAGTTGAATCAGGTGTGTTTAATTAGAACGAGATGGAAAGTGTGTAGTGTTGGTGTCCCAGACAGCAACATAGTGTTGGCCCACATCTGGTACGCATGGAATCCCGTATCTGGGCCACATCTGGACCGCAACATGTGCCTTCAGGAACAGGGTTGAAAAACACTGGCATAAGTAGTGCACCTCATTACTTGAAGATTGGTTATATAAAGTGAAACTGCTAATCATGCTAAATTCATGCATGTCCAGTTAATAATGCACATGCACATTTTGGAGGAAACAAACTCTCTTGGCTCTTTTATCTGAAAGGCGATACTTCCATTCCTAGAGCCGCCATATTAATTTTCCAACTAGTGGTCCATTTCCTCCACCCTGTACTGTCTCCAGTATCACCCACAAGTTAAGAAATCTCCTAGTTTGTTCATGTAATATCACTTCTCCTTTTTGTTTTTAATGAAGCATGGATGTATTTAGCATAATATGACTTTGAATCGTAATTTTCTGTTTTCCATTCCCAAAGTGTTTCTTTAAAACAAAGTGTCTCAAGACAGCAGTCACAGAAACAAGAGAAGCGAAGCTCTAAATGTAGACAGAGCCTAATATGAGAGAACCTTCATTCTGACAGTGATGCTCGATGCAAAACCCTGTCATTAGAGCTCTTCAATTAGATCACTGTCTCTCTCCCATCCGAGTGTTCGGCACTGGAGCACTGGAGAGCACTGAAAGTTTAGGATCTATGGTGAAGTGATGTGCTGGTGAGAGGTGGGATGGGGGGGCATTTGCAGAACATGACAGCAGCGGTTCGAGATAAGCCCCGCTGTCAGGCGGTACAGGCGCCAAACCCCACGATTTCCAGCACCCCCCTGCTGATAACAATTAGATGTAATTGGACAGTCCGGTGAAGCTGTGCAATTTGACTACAGGCGTGGGGTTCAGGCTCTTAAGACCGCCGCAGAGAGGGATGACAGATGATTGGACGAAGATGGCGATTAGTTAGACACACTGGTGAAGGGTCCACTCTCGCTTTCACATAGGAGATTTACCATCAAAAGGCTGTCACTGATTTGACTATCCTGGCACACCAGCTGCACTGCAAAGCGCACTACCTTTACCTCTCCCTCCTTATTTCAGAATTACCATAATTCTGATATTCTACTATTATGCTATTACTTGTGTGGCTTTACCTTTCTCTAACTTACTTGAAACCATTCATGACCCGAAAGTGTTGTGAACTCTGCTTACATACGTAATACATTTGTCTTTCCATTGTTTGCTTTCAATCACATCTGGTTGGTTTGGTTCAAGGCCTAGAGCTTTTCATTGAAGAAGTTGTTGAAATGCTGAATGGGAAAGACCCTTCCAGTGTCAGGCTAGAACCTGATCCTCTTTAGGGTGAGCTCACACTTGTTCGGTTCTTTTTTTTGTGGTTAATACAAAAAGGAAAATTATACATCTAGTCCTGGTTCGCTTAGCATTCACACTGTGATTTTTAACTGAATCTAAAGATGCAAGAAAAACTGTTTTTATATTTTGCAATGGAATTATCAAACACACTCGTTGTATGTGTGTACATATGGTGGATTTTTAAAAGGCAGCAGCCATTTGCACTAAGTGAAAATAGTGATAGATGATATTTACACCAAGTGCAAATAGCTGGAGATGTTATTTACTAAGTGAAAATAGTGATATATTCTATTTACACCATATAAAATTAGTTCTTTGCAATATGTGTAAATAGTAATTAGATGCTATTTATACTTTATTTTGACAGATACATACTATTTGCACCTCAGTATTCTTGTACATTAACAGGATGCAATAATAATATAGAGTAAATTATTATATTTATTAAAATGGATGCCGCCTTAATGGGAGAATAAAAGCCCTCCCTACACCGACCCCTTACCCCACACAATAAATGCTTTTATTATTATTAAACATTTCTTTAGGCACTTTATTTCCATATTAAGAAAATTGTCTTAATTTTTATTGAAAGTAAATGCCTTTCGAATGTGATATGTGATGAGAAAAGGGAGAAGAGCGAGCTCTGCAAAAGGCGGATTCGAACTTGGGTCGATCGAGTCAAAATCAAGATCCTTAAGCCTTACACTTTACTGATTGCGCCACTGAAGACGTTGAAGTTTGAGCATTATTTTTTATCTTGTTTGGCCCAACCAGGCATTGTTAGGTGGAGCTAGTGCGGATAGCACTACCAACAAAGCGCGATATTTGCACTTGGTGTGAATAGACACTCCGTTTTTAAAATGTGTAACCAGGAAGTCCTCTGTCACACACTATCAAAGATCTGCTGCAAGGTGACAGTGAGTCACCTTTATAAAATGTGCGTACGCACAGATTTCATAATAATAATAATAATAATAATTTGTTACATTTATATAGTGCTTTTCTAGGCACTCAAAGCGCTTTACATATAGAAAGGGTGAATCTCCTCAGCCACCACCAATGTGCAGCACCACCTGGATGATGCGACGGCAGCCATATTGTGCCAGAACGCCCACCACACACCAGCTGATTGGTAGAGAGGAGACAGAGTGATGAAGCCAATCAGGATAGGGGGATGATTAAGAGGCCAATGGGTAAATTTGGCCAGGATGCCGGGGTTACACCCCTAATCTTTATCGATGGGCATCCTGGGATTTTTAATGACCACAGAGAGTCAGAGTCAGACGGTTTAACGTCTCATCCAAAGGACGGTGCTTGTTACAGTATAGTGTCCCCATCACTATACTGGGGTGTTAGGACCCACACAGACCACAGGGTGAGCGCCCCCTGCTGGCCTCACTAACACTTCTACCAGCAGCGACCTAGTTTCCCAGTTGGTCTCCCATCCAGGTACTGACCAGACTCAGCCCTGCTTGACTTCAGTGGGTAACCAGTCTTGGGCTGCTGGCATAAGAGTTTACGCCAATGTTCATATTTATAAAAATGGTCTTCAGCCCTATTCGTACGGGATTATTTTT